>OX639997.1:28295417-29545417 GCA_951828415.1 Anomoia purmunda
TAATGTCTGCCAAGCGGCATCGGCAACAAAGATGTTACAGCTACCGGCACATCTTGTTTAGCTTATTGTGTTTGTTGCCAGTGGCTGTTACTGCTAGTTGGCATTACAGTTGCGCACAGTAGTCGCCTCGGTGGACCATCCTTTCATTCCGCCCTCATCATTACATCTGCTGCATCTTCATGGGCCTACATTTGCTATTAGACAAATTGTTTTTTTTTTGTCCGCTGCCTTGCATTCTGTCTGTCTGTCTGTCTGCCGTGTGTGTTTTTTTAGGCCGGCGGTTGTGCTAGAAAACGTGTTGTCTTGATTTATCGCTCTAACCCAGTTATGACACAGCTACATGCTAACAATTACAATTGCAGTTGGTTCGCTGTTGTTGTTGCCATTGTCATTGCTCTTATTGCTGGCAGTTTATTTGTTATTGTTTTTGTTGTTGTATTTGCTTGCAGCTCTTCGCTTGTGGCGGCTGCTGTGGGCGGCAGGCGATTGCACGCAAATCTCTTGTTTCTTTGAATGCATGACGAATGTTTCGGTATTAGGGTGCAACACTCTCGAAAGAAAAAAAACTGTACTGTGTTTCCATTAGAATTATAAAGTTTATTAGATTTCAAGACATAAAAAAATTTTTAATATTGATATTGAAATATCCATTTTTTTTTGTACGCTGGGAAATTACCGCCAACCTTGGAATTTTTTTTTGTTACAAATAAAAATATTTTTTTAAAATATTTAAAAAAAATTATTTTAGATTAGTTTAAGCTTAAAAGGCCTGCATAAAATTTTTTGAAAAATTGGTTTAAGAAAAACAGCAAAAACCGGACTCATACTGACACACAAAATATAATTTGAAAAGTGTTTTCCAACCATTTTTTTTTTTTGTAAATGTAGCTTAAAAAAAATTATTAACATGTTTTTTAAGTAGTCCTTGTTTTTTAAAACAACTTTTTTAAAATTAAAAAAAAAAAAAAAGTCATCTTAGATCATCAAATAGAAAGTCACCTTTTTATTTTTTGTAAATGTAGTTCAAAACAAATTAAAAATGCTTTAAGCAGTCCTTGTTTTTTTTAAATATTTAAAAAAAAGCATCTTAGATCATAAAACAGTTGAAGCTCAAAAGGTCTGCATACAATTTTTTGAAAATTGGGTTGAAGAAAAACTTTGCAAAAACCGGACTAATTACGACTTAGAAGGTATAATTTGAAAGGTATTTTTTCACCCTTTTTACTTTTTGTGAATATAGTTAAAAAAAAATTTTCAAAAAACTTTTTAAGCAGTCCTTTTTTGAAAATATTTGGTAAAAATATTTTAAAAAAAATTCATCTTAGATCATCAAACAGTTTAAGCTTAAAAGGTCTATATGAAATTTTTTGAAAATTTGGTTTAAGAAAAGCCTATAAAACTTAACAAAAACCGGACTCGTTCAGACTACATATGTGATATAATTTGAATAGTGTTTTTTCAGCCGTTTTATTTCCGTAAATATAGTTTCAAAAAATTTAACGTTGTCTAATATTTAAAATACTATGTTCATAAAAAAACTTATTTTGGGAGAAGTCTTAAAACTGAGAGCTAAATAAAGTCAAGAAATAATTATTATAGATTGTTAAAAATTTTTAAGTCATCGATAACTATTATTTTACGACGGAAATTACGGAACGGTAGTATTTTGATAATAAATATGAGTTCGGAGCCATTTCGTTACTCATTCAGAATTACTTTGGGGATCACATTGACAGTTGCTCGGGATCATCTGTGAAAAAGTCCCGAAATCGGCCTGAAATGATCCGCAAATGACCACAAAATAGTTCCATATATGCAGAGCTTAAAAAATATGTTTCACTCATAATCAGATTAGATTAGAATGACGGCTCCTTCATTGAATGCCAAATTAGCAATTGAGTGCCGTTTTGATAGCATAGAACCTCAAACCTAAACCCAATTAGTTGATAAATTTTAGAATGTTGTTGGGGACTACAGAGTGGCGTTACCCTTCCTAATTAGAGGCGGAGATCTAACAGTGTTCAACTGTCTCTTGTTCATTTTTACCCCTGCAGCTTCTCATTGTGTGCTATACCAAGTCTTCTGACCAACGGATCCGATCGGACAGTGACTTGTGAGAACTGCCACGAGTCTCACGACATTTAGCTTGAGCAGATTGCTGTAGGTAGTTGAGCTAAATGCTCCTGTTAATTAGTCCTACTGGTACTCGAATCGGCACCCCATTTTAGGTTTTCACTAAGCACTTTCTGGCTAGCTGATAGGCTGCCTAGTTTCCAGCGATGTTGCGATCCCAAGAACCCCCAATTATCTCAACTGAGAGCTGATAACAGATTCCATTCAATAGAGTTCGGGATTCTTTAACCAGCTTCGATTTGGTTATCGAAGATGTCAAAGCCAGTATGATCGTCCGGATATCTGAGAAGATGGCTACACGCTTTGAGGAAGGTGGTATGCCTCTGCCCCAGCACCTTGCTCCATCTTGAGCTGGAAATCTATTTATGGTTGCATATAATCAGCGCCCTGTCCGATCACGGCGGGCTAAAGAACTTTACTATGCTCTTTCATCCCTTCTTTGAACAATCCCAGTTATCGGAGCAATGAGGCAATACTTTTTCCGGAATTGATCTTTTGAGAGCTGTTACTTGATTTATACTCAGTCTGGTTTGCTATTTGATAATGAACATACTTGCTCCGGAAAAACGTATGAAAATCGTGCAAATTTTTTTACCAAAATAATGGCTCGGTTCGCGCGACACATCTCGCACTGCGTCTAATATTCGGGCGAATTAATCCAGCAAAATCGGTGATTCGAGCAACCATGGATCGGTTTCGCACCACGTTTACTCTAGTGGATAATGCGCACTCTCAGAGATGCCTTACAGCGCGCACCGAAAACGCTATTGCTGCTGTGGAACAGAGTATCGAAGAAGACCCGAATGAGTTCATCCGCGCAACAATTGGAGATTTTGCGGAAGGATCTTGGGTTGCAGGCTTACAAAATCTAACTCATAGACCGAACGGCCATCAAAAACGTCGTTCGGTGAATGGACCGATCCCCCTTTTCACAAGAAAAGTTTGTTCGGCGATGAAACTCACTTTTGATTGAATGGGTAGGGTAATAAACAAAATTATCGAATTTGGAGTATTGTTAATCCACAAGCCATTATTGACACACCGTTACATCCTCAAAAAGTCATTGTTTGGTGTGCTCTGTGGGCAGAGGGAATCATCTTCTTCAAAAATCAAGTCAGCCATAATGTTACAGTTAAGGGGGAACGCTATATAATATAAATGACTTCTTCGTGCCTGAGTTAGAGGATGTTAATATGGACGACCTTTGGTTCCAACAAGACGGCGCTGCCTGCCGTACAGCCAACCAGCGAAGCAATAAATTTATTGAAAGAAACTTTTAATGAGCGCATTATCTGCCGTCGTGGGTATGTGGCGTGGCCTCCAAAATCGTACGATTTAAGACCACTGGGATTATGTGAAGTCGCTTGGCTACACAGAAAATCCCGAGACGATTGACGACTTAGAAGAGAATATTCAGCGCGTTATTGCTGATATATGTACGGCCCCAATCGCTGCAAAAATTGGTCGAAAAGTGGGCATCTCGGGTGGAATTTATTCGACAAACCCTTGTCTTTATAATACAGCTAAATTCTTGGCCATAGCATTAAATTATATGCGTTTTATTTGTTCTTGAAAACCACATGTCTAGTAAAAATATCTTTTGTAATATTAAAAGTCTTTTGAAGACTTCAACAAATTTTTCTCCCTCATAATTTTTATGGAAAGACTTTTATGACATAAATGTAAAGATGATAATTACCGATGACAAAAACAAAAAAATAGTAGCGCTGATAATTATTACAAACAAACTTTTATAATATAAGTCACAAAATAAAAGCTATCGGTTACTTCAAAAATGTTTCTCACTCAAAATTATTATCAAAAGTCTTTTATAATTTCAGCCCCAAAATAATAGTTATCGATGACTTTAACAATTTGTGTCATCTTATAATATCAATAGTCTTTTAGCTCTTTCGAAAAATTTGATGACTTCTTTAAAACTCAAACATCAACAAATTAATATTCTGGTTTGCTGTTCAAAGCAAAATAAATTTTTTAATTTCGATGGAAGAAATCGCAACTTATTTTTGATAAGACACCCTAATGTGTAGATGTGTGTATATCATTTTGTAGAACATATGTTTGGACTCTGTAACAATTTCGTTGCTTCCGTGGCACTTCAAAAAAAAAAAACCAAAAAAAGTTGATCGCGTCTAGCACAATTGCTTTGAATTTGGTTTTTATATTTGCCTTGTGCTTTTGTTAATTTTCGTGTTTGTAGCAAATCCTCTTCCTCTGCACTTAATTCTTCGCAAATCTTCTAATCCATTTGGATTTATGTGACTTCGCGAACAATGCCAGCATGCCTGCAATACGAAAATTTGTTGCGACTACTTACATTCCGGGCAATGATTGTGAAATATCAGCTATACTTAGTAACGGTAATAATAACAACATCAATTGCATTTGTTGCAACAACTTTATACGCTTCTCTGTAGGCCATCCCGCTGGCAACTTTCGGCCGGTACATAAAACCATTTATCTTTTCGGTTTTTTTTTTTTGCCAACAGAATATTTGGTATTTTCGTGTTATTTGGGAAACAAATTTTCGGTTTACAATTCAGTATGTTGTTGTTGTAAAATAGTGCAATATTGTTTTTTCTAGTTTCCGTAGATATTGTTATACTTTTTGGTCTGCTTGCATTTCAGTGCCATTTGATTTTGCATTTCGTAATGTTTCCTTTCAAATTTATGCAAAGACTTTTAGATTTGGTAGCAAATTATTATAATCATTTTGTTCCATTTTATTTTCATACTGTATGTTCCAAAACAAGTTATGTAATTTATTGCTTAAGGTAGAAAGTGTGTGATATTTGGAGTCCAGCTAAGTTGGCCAATAGCAACATTACTCTACCGACCAGCTGATTCCAATAGGACCGAGCTTTGTACTAAGAACATTATTATTGTGCAATTTTAAAACTCTAACTTCAAACTTAACTCGACAAGGCGCCGTCATCCAGTAAAGTTGTCCTTCGACTACACGTTTTATCCTCCTTCCGGGCCCAAAAGTAAAATCCACAGTTTTGCGAAACTTCTTTTTTTTAATAGGCCTGGGGATTCCAAATACAAAACACGCCACTCGCTCCTATGCCTTGACAACTGTCGACAGGTTGATACACCAAATAAAGCCAAGCCCTTCTCCATCTAGTCTTTCCGTGTCGAATGCCCTCAGGGCAAGTCTATGTCACTCTAAAACTCATACAGCTCATCATCCCATTGTCTGCGGTATTTTCACTCCAAGGTCCAATACTCTTTCGGAGTCTCTCTCATTCTCTCTTGAACACGCCAGGGGCCATCTCATCTGATGTTAACAGTGTCCGTACTTCTGCGCCATATAATAACACGGGAATGATGAAGGTCCAATCAGTTCGTCGACGGTTGGCTTCAGTTTTTCGCAGAATACGATTTTTATAACCTTCCGTAGCTGTGAAATTCATCGAGGTCGAGTGATGGAATGCCAATACCGTCAATAGCGATTTGTTTCTCGAGATCTTCATCTTCTCTGGTGAGGCTTTTACTGCCACGATTCAGGATTTAGTAAAGTGGCGCACTAATCCTTCCAAAATTTATGTAAATGTTCTAGACAGCCCTTTAGACATCAGCCGCCAGGTTCCGTTCTTATTCTTAAATGAATTTACCCTAGTCTTAAACCCTCCCGTAAACCACCACACTTTTTGGTAAAATTTTCGGGCGCTTTTCCTGTCAGATAGGATCTCAAGCTCTTCTCACTCACGTATTTCGGTCTATCTTTTCTTTTAGTACGTCTCTCTTTATTTTTCAGCGGTAGCGTTCCAATACAGTTCGAATTACGACCGCATTGTAGCTCCATAGGCAGCGTCTTTCTTGTAGGTGGGTAGGTAGCGCGGCATTCCTAGTCATAACAGTTGCTCTAAATATCGTGTCTAAATTATTATCGAAAGCTTTTTTTTAAATTGTTCCTAATCTAAAAACGACAATAGCTTTTTCTTGTTGGACGCGTTGCAGTCCTTTCATTTAACATCCATTTGGTTATATTCTACACAACTAACATATTTTATTTATCGAACTTGTTCGAAAACACATCAAAGCTTCTTAAAATTTTCATTTCGTGCTCATGCTGCTTAATTTTACACTATCAAGGTACTTTATTAATTCGAAATACTATTCTGTATAATGCACTTTCTAATAGCTTTAATCATGATGCTAATATTTCTTTTAAAAATCTGAGGTTATTTACTTTTTAAATTTTTAAGAAGTGGCAACCGTATTTATTAGAAAATTATGGCTAAAGAAATCCTAATAACACATTTCGTTTGATATCCATATTGCTCTGTTTTACATGAAAAAAAAAAATTCTATTCCATAATATGTGGTGGCCTAATTCTTAATAAAATTTCGTTTGGTATCCATATTGGTCTCTTTTACTTGAAATTTTTGTATATATTTTAATAGGTGGCAACTCTATTCGGGAATATATGGTGGTCAAATATTTTCTATAACTTTTCTTGTGCTGTTTTGCTTAAAAGCAGTATTAAATTTATTTTAACGTCTTTGATAGGTGGCAACCTTACCCGACTAAAGTATTGTCTATAGGCCATGTCACTATATTTTACTGACCTCTTATTTTTATTTAAGCAAAAAATAAAAGTTATTTTGTTAAAGTTGATAAAAGTTATTTTATCTTATTTTTTAATCAAAAATTAATTCTAAAAACAAAAAACACTTTAAATTGCTAAGCAGAAAATTAAACTCAAAAAGCAACTTTAATTTTTTAAATAAATAAATAAAAGATAAATCTATTTTTTCTAAGCAAAAAATTTAACTCCAAAAATAACTTTTGCTTTCTAAGTAAAAAATAAAATTACAAACATTCTTTTCAAATCAACAATAAAAAACTAAAAAAAAAAATTGTTTTTCTAAGCAAAAAAATTAAACTAAACAAAAGCAAAAAATGAGTTTCTGAGCAAACACGAAAACTAAACAAACCTTTATTTTTTAAGCAAAAAATAACAGCATAAAAATAAGTATTAAAAAATAAAATTAGACGAAAAGAGTTTATTTTCTGGGCAAAAATCAACATTTTTTTCTGCGGAAAAAATAGAATTAAAAAAAAAAATCATTGTGTTCTAAGCAAAAAAATAAAATTTAAAAACTAATTACAATACTACATCCAAAGAAAGACATAAACCTCAAAAAAAAAAAACTCTTATTTTCCAAGCAAAAAATTAAACTGAAAACAAAAAACAATTATTATTCTTTTCTATAAATAAAATTAATTGATTTCTGAGCAAACAAGAAAACTAAACAAAATTTTATATTCTAAGCAAAATACAAAGCCAAAAAAAATTAATAATTTCGTTTGTAAGTAAAAACTGCAGCTAAAAAAATTGTATTTTCTAAGCAAGAAATTAAACCAAAACGATAAAAATAACTTTAATTTTTTAAGTAAAAAATAAAGGTTAACAAGTAATTTGTTCTTTCTAAGCAAAAAATCTAATTAGAAAAAAGGTTAAATTTTTCAAAGCAAAAATAAAACTTTAAAAATAGCTCTTATATTTTCTGGAAAAATAAATTTAAAAAAAAAAAAGACTTTTACTTTCTAAAAAGAAACAAAATATGTGTTAAAACATAATTATTAAAATAAAACTTATGACCGTTATTGCCGCTGTAGAAATCAACAAACTATTTATGTATGTATTAAACGTTTCACAAAAAAAAAAAAACGCCATCAGTAAGATCAAGGCCTTTAAAAACCCTATTGAACAAATTACTTAAGAGACAATTTTACAGCGGATAATATTTTTAATAAAAAGTAAAACAAACAATAAAAAATAATAACAAAATTCATTAACTCAGTGTCGTAACAAAGTATCCTACCAAATTTTCGCCAACCACAAATTACTTACAGCAATCAAAAAAAAAAATGAAGAACAACTAAAAGTTCGCAACAGCATAACCATTAAAAAAATATATGAATGGTCAATAAACTCACAGCCAGCAACAACAACACCAATCAAGAGCAACAAAAAATGCATGCAGCCGTTTGATGTTGTTGCTGCTGCTGCTTCTTCTTCCTTTGCTTCGCTAACTGTTGCATTGTCAGACCAACGTTAAGGTCACGACTACTCATCGATTCAATTGCAGCAATGTTATTGCTGTGATATTTGTTGTTATTGTTGGCGTTGTTGTTGTTGTTGTTGTTGTTATGTCTACAAATGCAATGTGTAATTTTCAAGCCGCATCTTTAACTTATTTGTTGTTTGTTTTTCTTGAGCTTTGTTTGCTTCATTTTCATTTCTATTTTTTCTCATTTTTACGGTTTAAGTTTATTATTTTTTTATTTGTATTTGGGGGTTTTTTTTGTAAATTAATTTTTGGCTTTTTTTTATACTCGTGCTTTACTTGTTTGAATCGTTTCCATTTTACTTATGTACACATTTTTGTTTTGGCACTTTTAATGGTCATCGAGGAGGAAAAACAAATAATGGAACTACTATCGCACAGCGTCGCGTCTATTAGCTTAGCTTGCGATGTTGCGATTTGGCTTGGCGGTCAACCAATTGGCCAAAAGCCAGACAGCTGTGGCAGGAAAAAAACAGTTAGCACGACAGAGGCCAGCTAATGTCAGCTTTTATTTATTCAAGAGTTGTTATGAGATTCGATGTTGGTTGTTGGGGCTAGGGTTGATCAAGTTGTTGTTGTTGTTGTTGCTGCTACCAGGAAAAACATTTGTGTCGAGTGCTGCAATTATTTGGCAGCAAACGATTTACGATGTAACCTCAACAAGCGATAACAACAACACTAACTGCTATAGTCGACTCTACACAGCCAACGTGTTGATTGCTATGAGTGACGACGTCTTGATGTGTGACGCGCTGAAGTGCATTCGCTGTCAAACGACATCAAAGTACGAATTTTAGCGCTTCGCCGAACGCAAGCTGGTTAGTCACTTCGTTATTGTTCGGCCTTTCTGCAATTGAACTTTTTTTTTGCCGCTGATATGAAATATTGATGGTATTGTTGATTTTTTCAAGTTTCTATTTCTTCATTTTGACGCGTTACAATCTTGGAATTTTAATTAGTTACGTAGGTGGGTGGGTTCGTAAAGCCCTTTTCTAATTAAAAAAAAAAAAAAAAAAACGAATACATTGGAATCTATAAAATATTTGTTAGCGATTTGTTTAAATAAAAGCTAGTTAAATATTTTAAATGATATTTAATTAATATTCCCATAGTTCGCTTTTTAAATATTGTAGCTTCGGAGTGAAGTAACATTTCTGTTGATTACGTTGTGAAAAGACAAAGCAAAAACTTATTGCACTATTTTTGTTTAAATAATGTATGTAGTGAGGTCAAAAAGTTTCTAGTCTACACTGTTTAGATTTTTCGGAGTCACGAAATTTTAATGCAATTAAATTTTTGGACTTCCCGTTACCTATCCAGAACAAAAAATATTTAATTATATCATTTTTAAAAATAATTATTGTAATCGAAAATAATAATTACTAATGAAGTACTTCGTTGAAAAATTCACTCCACATAATAATTTTTAAAATTTCTTAATTTTTTCAGCAAGAATCAAATTTGAAAACATTTTTTTCTTCTCACAATTTGTTAAAAATTAACTCTTTTTTTCTAAATCTGAAAATAACAGTTATTTCTAGTTCTAATTTTCTAAATCTGAAAATAACAGTTATTTTTGACTTGTATTTAATAAATCAGAGAATATTAGTTATTTTTTTATTTTATTCACTTCATTATAACATAAAAATAATTATTAATAAAAATCAGTTAGCAAATAAATTTTAACCAAAAATGAAAATAATTTTTCAAAAAAAAAAAAAAAAAAATCTGTTACGATTTAAAAATTCTAAAATCTAAAATTAATAATTACTTTTACATTTTTATTTTAAATGACTTAGAAAAAAGTTTCAGTTTTAGGTTTTTTGACAAAAAAAAAACTCACTTTCCCAGTGTTATTTTTTAGTTTTGAAATAGTTCTTATTTTGTGAATGGTTATGTTTTGATTAAAATAATAGTTTTTTGATTTTCCAAAAAATAAAAAAAAATAAAAATTTTAAAAAGCGATGAAAAACCTGAGTTTTACTTTCGACCAAACAAAGTTTAACTAAAAAATAAGAACTACATTTGATGACAAGCATGGAACTCAAAAAATGAAAGTTTAAATTTCTATGAAAAAAAAATAAAACTCATAACAAATGATTAATTTCAATCAAAAACTAACTAAATAAAATTATCATTATTTCAGAGCAAAAAATATCACTCAAAAAACAATTTTTTTTTCAAATAAGTATATCGCGATATTTTATATCTGAAGAAAAGAATTAAACTGAGAGATTAAATGACAATTTTGTAGATAGACATTATGAGACCTCTGGAAAATTGGAATTTTCGACCATAGTGCTACGTCTGGATGCGGACATCTTTCCTTTTAATAATCCACCATAAACTAATGAAAATACTTACGGATGAACCGCGCCCAGTGCGGCTATCCCCACCTAGTACGTATGAAAACATAAAATTTGGATTTGTAGTTATGAATAGATTTCAAAAGTCAATAGTGCTTAGAATCCTACATGAACATTTTGGTATGCAAAAGGTCGTCACAAGGTGAGTGCCTGCTTTTGAAAGCAGCAATCGGTTTTGGTTTCAATTGCTGCAGGCGATAAAAAAAGACTTCTCAGAGTTCGGCCATCCCCATGTAGTCCTTACTTGGCATAGACAATTTAGTAAATAGTTGTAGAGATTGTATGGAAATAAATGAAGATTATATTGAAAAATAGAACTGAGTGACCTGGCAATAAGAGTAAGGTAGGTAATGACATACCGATTTTAAAGCTCTTGACTGCTTCCAAATTGTTCGAAATAGCAAAGTAAGAGAGAAAATGTATTTTGCAACCAAAAATTTTAATTTCGTCTAGCCAAAATGGTTTTGTGCCCGGTCGGTCGTTCCACAATTTCCAACCTACGAATGTTGAATAAAATCAGTTTCAGCAGAGTCTCAAGTATTTGATAAAGTTTCGCATAATATATTATTAAACAAACTAAGCAAACTGGGCTTTCATTCCGTTTTTTTTTTTTTTTGGTGGTTGTTGGTTGAAATCTTACTTAACTAATAGACGTTGCGTGGTAACTGTTGATGGCGTTGCTTCTGAACCTCTGAACCTTTTACGGCCTCTACTTCTACAAGGAATACTATTTTGGGTTCCCCGCTTTGCATAAGTTATTGTTTTCCTTTTGCCAAATTTTTATTATATGCGGTTGATTTAAAAATATTTCACGCGCAGCCGATATGACAAACCTCCAAGGAGAGATATATAATCTATTTCTTTGATCTAAGAAGTCTCACCTCTCACTAAATGTAAACAAAAATGCTTTCGTAATACTTTTTCAAAAGTTCGGAACGTGACGCATACTTCCCACTCTATTTGGAGAACAATTCAAAAGTCTGTTGAGAAAAGTAAATACATCGGAGTGCGATTTACAATTTTTCTTTCAATGGACACATTCATTTGGTTATTTCTAAATCTTACTCGACTTTAGTTTTTGTTCGTCGAAACAGTTAAAATTCTACAGATTCTTATACGCTAAAACTACTCTTTGCATATTTTGTTCGATCTATACTGAAATATGCTACGCTCATTTGAATACCCTATACCCAATTTTCTATAGATTTACTATACCTTCTACTTAATGGGACAGTCGACTGCCCACTTTTGTTAAATTATATTAAATTTCTGGTACCACTTAGGACATTACTAATATCAATATCTTCTATGCAGATAAAGTCAGTACTAATTATCCAAGGAATGTTCCATTACCTCGTGCACTTTTCGAACTCAACATGATCTCGAATTCTGTCTAGTTTGATTTTTCACTATCCAATGATGCTTTTCTCTGTCTTTTATATTCCGCCCTTTAATGCATTACAGTAATTTTAATAAGTCAGTAGAAGCTTTGTTGATTGTCTTTATGAAATAAATATCACATCCTTAGAGTTAAAACTTGGCAACCCAAAACATTTGTGAAAATTAAAGTCATTTTTAATTACAAAAAATTTTAAACTAGCTGGTTAGGAATGTTTATAAAACTTACTTAGAGTGCAAATTAATCCAAGTGACGCTCCCATTGTTTACTTTGTAGCGCTTTGAATGATAAAAATATACTTATTTAATTAATTAACGTATTTCAAAAAAATAATCTTGTGATTTAATTTCTTTGAATAGGTGCCAGCTCCTTTTGAAAATATTTTCGTATTTTTTGAATCTTTCGTAATCGTAACTCCTTTTTGGTGCAACATCATTGTAGTATCTCAGTTTATTTAATAACTGCATTGTGCTAATCGTTTTAAATATGTGGCAACCCTCTTTGCAAATATTTCCATGATCAAGCCTTAAGCCATTTTCCCTTGTATCCCATGGTGTAAAATTTAGTTTCACTGAATCACTTAATTAAATTTATTTTTTAGGTGTCAACTCTTTTGAAAAATGTTTTAGAAATCGAGCTTCTTTAAACCTCTTTTATTTGGCACCCATATTATGTCTATTTTTTATTTTGCAACCAACTAACAACAATAACGGCATAAACCCCGAGAATCAACTCGATCAAATGACACCCAACCAGTGTTGCTTTTGCAAACAAATGTAAATTTTATCCGAGTTGGAGCGTTTTTTTGCAGGTCTATTGTAGAATTTGTTATAAGTTATTAATTAATATGTGCTTGAGAATTTATACGGGTGGCAGCCCTGTTTAAACATAACTTTTTAAAATCAATTTTTTTT
This sequence comes from Anomoia purmunda, assembly GCA_951828415.1. Lineage (NCBI taxonomy): Eukaryota > Metazoa > Arthropoda > Insecta > Diptera > Tephritidae > Anomoia > Anomoia purmunda. The sequence goes on from OX639997.1 coordinate 28,308,332, forward strand.
TAACTTTCAATTTTAAACCCATATTGTAAAATTACATTCAAGTTGTTAATTTAATATAATTTAATTTAATATTCAAACCAATTAGGTCAACAAATATTATTTTTCAAAATATCTCAACTCCAGCGCCATCTATTGCGTTAATTTTTAAATCAAAATGCTTCTATTCTATTAATTGATCTTCTCTCCAAATGTGAACTAAATCGGTTCATAACAAGATTTTTACAAATATGTTGACTTTAGCCCCACTTACCGAGTCTACATATTTTGCATAAAAATGTTTTCTTTGCTCAGCCAACCTACATACTGAATATGAACTAAGTCAGTACATTAATGCAATTTTGCGGACCACAGCGCCACCTCGCGGGTCTATTTTATGCAAACACCTTCGACTTTGCACCGATTAGGATCAAAATTGGTCCATAAATACGATTTTTCGGAAACTACACTGAATATCAGCCGAATCGGCCGTAAAAACTACTTTAAGAAATATCTCGACCACAGCGCCACCTATCGGCATTTTTTATATGAAAACTACTCGGCCATAATAACTGAAACAGCAAAAAACTATCCAAATCGCTGATCGTGATGCTACGACCAACGAACACCATTTTGTTTTTTATAAATAAGGACTAGTAGAAAAAATCCATTATTTTTGCACTAAAGTGAAGGCTTTATTAAGCACAGTTAAAATTACCCAATTAAGGTCAATTATGCACAGTTTTGTTTGATAACATTTTGCCATTTCGAAGGTAATTATATAATGCCACTCTCATAGAAACCCTCGTTTGTATTCGAAAAAAACTGGTACCGTTGATATTCACAAGCTTCTCTTGAGGCGAATTTTTCACCAGTAACATCATTCGCCATAGACAGGACCAGGTAGTAATAACCTGGTACCAGGTCTGCACTATAAGGTGGATGCATATGATTCTTTCAACCAAGCTGCCGGAGCTTCTGACGAGTCACTGTCGATGTGTGTGACCTGACGTTGACCTGATGGAACACAATTCCTCCCCTTTAGGCCAAAGCTCGCCACTTCTGGGCGAATGCTTCTTTCAGACCTTCCGATTGTTGACAGTACAGGTCCGAATTAATAGTGTGGCCACAGGGGAGCAGCTTATAGTAGATGATTCCCTGTCAGTACCCCCCAAACACATAGCAAAACCTGTTTGACAGTCAATCTTGGCTTGGCCACCATTTGCGTCGGTTCACCTCGATTCGACCGCTACCGGTTTCACTTGACATTGTCGTATTTGCCCCACTTTTCATCACCACTAACCATTCGCAGATAGAAATTCGGTCCATGAGGTTTTTTTTGCGTTAACTCGAGTGGCGCCCGTACATCGAGCTTCGTTTTGTATCCAAACTTATTTAAATAGTTATAAAAGGTTTTCAATGTTTAGCGTCTGGACAATGGGAGCAGAGCTTACATGATGGTCGAACTTGACGATTTCCATTATTCGATCGATACATTTTCGGCAATAGGCCGTCCAGAGCATGGTGCATCGTTGATATCAAAACTATCGGAACGGAATCAATAAAATCAAAATTGCGCGTGATACAGTATCAGGATTATAACCGTTCTTCACATTTTCAGTCGCCTAGCTTGCGTTTTCGCCTTTATCGTGGAAAACTGCACACTACAATATGGCGTATTTTCGCTTTGATGCTGTCCATCTTTGACGCAGGCTCAAAGAATACTGAGTCAAGCAATCACTAAACTATGGGAGAAGATTTTTCAGTACAAAATCTTTTATTTCTAACGTCATATAGCGTAACCAAATTGGCGTTCATACTACGCGAGATACGGACTACTAAAGCCATCTATTGGAAAATAATGCATTGCCTTTTACTTGACTTTTTATAACATTTAAGGATAGCACAAAGTAGTCTCATATTTAAGTTTGTATCTGAATATCAATAAAAAATAATTTCTGTAGACGCACTATGCTTGAAATTTTAAATCATTTTCGTTTCTAACGAATAAATTCCCATTGACTTCATGTCTAAATTGTAGTCCTGAGCTTCGGAGGTAGAACCCCTTTGTACATCTTTTCAAAGGGGAGCATGTGATCGTACTAAGCAAACGACAATTTTGTTAAAACTTTCAGAATATGAGAGATACGAGTATCAACTACTTTTTTGTATCGTAACAAGAGCAACAACATTTGCATACATCAAACTTGCTAAAGTGTAAAGAGCAATTTGCCTTGGCCTTAAACCAAATGACGGCAGCAACAATGAAAAAGGCAACAACAATCAACAACATTAAAAGAAAAAAAGCAATCAAAATTAACAGCAAAATAGCAACATAGCAACCCACTAGCAATTCCAACAAACCAACAGCAATTTTTTTTAGCTGAAACAACCAAACAGCCAATCAACGCCGAAGCGTAAAGCACTACACTCTTTTTTTTTTCTACATAAGACAGACATAATAAACATAGTCGATATGCACGTACGCATCACAGATCGCATCGATCGCTTCAATTCGACTGCCTTTCAGCAGCCAATTTGTCTCGCGCTGTTTGTCGTCGTCGTTGTCGTCATTATTGGTGGTAATTGACGCCGTAAGAGTAGCAAAAGTGATAGCAAAACTGGCAATGCCAGCTAAAACTGCAGTTGGGCGAGTGATCTTGAGGCGGTGCAGAGATCGGAAGGAGCACGACGACTCACACGCATCGCTGCTGCTGTTGAGACTGTCATAATTTTCTCGATGACTGATTGAATAAATTTTGGAGTAGACACTAGGCGGGCCAATTGCTTGACTACCTAATAAGCTGAGCGGCTGAGTGGCTGTGTGGCTGCCTGGCGGGCTGGCTGTTAAGCCAATTTGTATTGGCTGACTTTGCATCTAAATTGCCACTTAGGCAAAGTAACACAACTATAACAAAAAAAAAGTTGCATAAAATTGAAATTTTTATAAAAATATAAATAAAATAATCTCATATAATTGGTAGTAGATATTTTCCGCTAGCCGTGGAATAAACGTTAAAAGAGAATAGAAAAACTGAACAAAAAAAAAAACCTATTGATTGCCTGAAAATTAAGCGTTAATGTGAGAAGACTTTTCGAAGCTGAAAATAAACAAGATTACCAATCGGCTTTAGGCATTTAAGCTGCGTTGTGCCATAATGGTTTTCAACTGTAATTTGCGGCGAGCGCGTGTATTTTCACGGCTGTCAGTGAGTGCACGCACACACACACACACACACACTCTCTCACACACACCTCTACACTTGTTGCGCTATGTGCAGGAGTTGAAAGTGACAGCGCATGGCCAACGCACACCTGCCAATTGAAACTGATTGGTTACATACAACATCTAATATTTAGCATTGTCTACTTGCTGCTACTGACAGAGAGTCCGTTGTTTTTGTTGTTGTCTGTTGCGTTAATTGAGGCGATAAGCATAGCCACTGCAGTAACGTTTAATTCTAGTGGTGCATTTTCAATAATTACCTGCGATGCATTTGATTAGGTTTCATTTTGTAATTTTGGTTTTTTTTCTGTTTTTGTTGTCTCGCCCACCCCATTTTCATTGCTATGTGGTCGTGTGTGTCGTATGAGTAACATTTAATTTTTTGATTTACGCACAGTGCAAAATGCATGAAATTTTTTTTTTGTTGATTTAATGCATTAAACGAGTTTCGGAACAAAATACCACTAACATACTTGCTTACAAAATTTTAAACTATTTAATTAAAATTAAAAAAAAAGTTTGCAGCAAAAATATTCGGTGGTTAATGATTCAAGGTGAAAATGTTACTCAAAAAACAACTCTGAGAAATTTTTTCCCATAAATTCATTTCTGAAATTATTTGTATTTAGTACATGGCATTTCTAGCCTTGTATGTATTATAAAAGTAAAACCTCTGTGCCGTTTCAACAAAAAGATAGACAGTTCAATGTGAGAGTAGTAGTGGTTGTAGGCGTTAGTAGTAAGTAGTAGTAGTAATGGTTATGGATATGGTTAGTAATAGCAATAGTAAAAATAGTAGTAGAAATTAGTGAAAATAGTGGGATTAGTAGTAGAACTAGTAAAAATAGTAGTAGGAATTAGTAAAAAACAGTGGTAGTAATTAGTAGTAGCGTTGGTAAAATGGTGGTAGCAATCAGCAAAATTTGTGATAGTTATTAGTAGTAGTATTAGTAAAAATAGTGGCAGAAATTAGTAATAGCAATAGTAAAAATAGTAGTAGAAAGTAGTGAAAATAGTGGGATTAGTGGTAAAATTAGTAAAAATTGTAGTAGAAATTAGTGATAATAGTGGGATTAGTAATAGAATTAGTTTAAATAGTAGTAGAATTATAGTGGGAGTAATTAGTAGTAGCGATGGTAAAAATAGTGGTTATGGTTAGTAATAGCAATAGTAGTAGAAAGAAGTCAAAATAGTGGGATTAGTAGTAGTAGAATTAGTTAAAATAGTAGTAGAAATTAGTAAAAAGTAGTGGTAGTAATTAGTAGTAGCGATGGTAAAAATAGTTGTAGCCATTAGTAAAAATTGTAGTAGTTGTTAGTAGTAGTATTATTAAAACAAGCGGTAGAAATTATAATAAATAATAGCAATAGTAAAAATAGTAGTAGAACGTAGTAAAAATAGTGGGATTAGTGGTAGAGTTAGTAAAAATAGTTGTAGATTAGTAGTGAAATTGTAGTAGAAATTAGTGATAATAGTGGGATTAGTAATATAATTAGTTTAAATAGTAGTATAATTATAGTGGGAGTAATTAGTAGTAGCGATGGTAAAAATAGTGGTTATGGTTAGTAATAGCAATAGTAGTAGAAAGAAGTCAAAATAGTGGGATTAGTAGTAGTAGAATTAGTTAAAATAGTAGTAGAAATTAGTAAAAAGTAGTGGTAGTAATTAGTAGTAGCGATGGTAAAAATAGTTGTAGCCATTAGTAAAAATTGTAGTAGTTGTTAGTAGTAGTATTAGTAAAACAAGCGGTAGAAATTATAATAAATAATAGCAATAGTAAAAATAGTAGTAGAACGTAGTAAAAATAGTGGGATTAGTGGTAGAGTTAGTAAAAATAGTTGTAGAAATTAGTAAAAATAGCGGTAGTAATAGAAGTATCGTGGGTAAAAATAGTTGGTAAAAGTAGTAGTAGAAATTAGTAAAAAAAAATTGGTTGCAATTAGTTGTATCGTTTGTTAAAATAGTTGTAGTAAATATTACCAAAAAATAAAAATTTAAAACTAGCTATTGCTTTTAATCGATTTGATTTTTTTAATAAAAATTATAACCGATACGTTCCCAGCAATTTTTGCATCGTTCTACCCTGCAAATGTCTTGTTCCGAACGAAATTTAATCAATTAAACAGAAATAGAGTTAAAACCAAGTACACTTATATGCTTTGAACTATCAAAAATGAGTTTTTGGTCCGTTAGTCCAGATTTTGAGGATCAATTCACGCTCCTGAAAATTTACACGTTTCCGACTCGATTAGACCTACTTTACACCAAGTACGAACCTTGATAAAAGTATGTTAACATTCTAATTTTTTTCAAGCCAAATAAGCCAGAAAATGAGTTATCCTCATGCCGACCAACAGGTCTCTCGAAAATAATCGAAAAAATATTTCTTCGTCGATTACTGCCTGAATCAGAAAGAAAATCAACGTTCCAAATCATCAATTCATCGGTTTCAGGCAGATGCACGGTCCTCCGCAGCAATGTCCGCAGCTTTTTCCAAGACCATCCAGCAAGCGTTTGACAGAGCCTGGCATCCTGAACTGTTGAACAAAATTCAAAATATACTACCCATCCCACTCAGATCGTACGTAAGTTCCTCATATTTCCATGTAAAATTTTTTATAGATTGATTGAATAAAGGCTGAAATTCCTTAAGATAATGTATTGGGCCCAACTCTTTACACAATATTAGAGGGTAGTTATATAGTCCAATATAAAACTTTAACCTTTCTATTTAAAAGACAAATTGCAAGCAATGTACCAAAGTTAATATTACTAAATATTAATTTCAATAAATAGAACGGATTGCATTATGTATGAATTAAACATTGGGCTAAGCGGCAAGTGATAAACAAAATGCACATACTGAAATCGTATAAATAAGAAATTGAAAAACACAGCAAAAAAACGACATCGAAGTTAAAATCAAATTAGCGCTAACAGTGTGAATAACGCAATGGTGCGTGCTGTAATCGCTTGACAGTTAATTTGCTTGTCGGCTTAATAAATAAAAGATCTGAAGAATTAAGTAAAAATTCAAACAAAAAAAAAACAATGTACAACTTGCTGTAAGTTAGTAATAAAGTATTTAATGAAAACAAACTGAGAAGGAAATAAACATTTAAAGGCACTTTACGACGTTGCCGAAAAATATGAATGAATGTAGAATTGATCACAGAGTGAGAAAAACAAAATCCAAATGAATACAAATTGTCTAAACTGCGTTCGAATGTGCCATAGAAGTACTTGGAATTAAATGATTTTTTCTTTATGAGTTAGTATTTTAAAGCGATTATAAACAAATTTGTCAACTTGGCTTTTAAATTGCCAATTGTTAGCGTGGAAAATGTGTAGCTAAATAATAGTTGTAAGGCTTGAGCGACAAGGCGATGTTGTCGCTTAAAGAACGCCACTCCTCATACATATATCTGAGTATGGGTGTGACAGTTAAGTTAGTTTTAAATTTTTGGCTGACAACATGTTAAAAATTTATTTTTTAAACCTAATTACACACCGAAAATATTTAAGTAATTTAGCAACTAACTTAATGTGTATTTAAGTAAAGTCAAATTATGAACTATCGCTGTAATTTGCAGGCGTTATGTAATGGGTTACGAGTATTTGTGTTACGAAGTTGATGAATGCCAAATAGTTTGAACTTGAATTTAACATTTAAAAAATAACTTATTTGGCCTTATTCCTGAAAAAAATATTTAAATAGATTTTTTAAATGAAATTTTCTTACCAACTTTCGATGTATAAATCAATTAAAGTCTTCTTTATTTTTTTTTATGAATTTCGATAATTGAATATAAGCGAGATTGAGTTTAAAACGGAGACTTAGAATAATAATTATGTGTCCTCCTAATTTTTATAAGGATTATAATTTTTCTTTTTGATAATAATTATGAGTGAATCAAATTTTGTAATTTATAGATAACTATTATTTTGAGACTTATATTACAAAAGCATTTCATAATAATTATGAGTGAGCACAATTTAAAAAAAATATTAATTGTTATTTTGGGACTTATATTATAAAAGTTATGGCATAATATTTCTAAATCAGAAACCTTTTTTTAAGTCTTGAAATATGAAACTATTTCATGGCCACTTTGGTAACGGTTTCAGTTCAGGAATAGTTAAGAACTCCTCGCGTTTAGTTCTTTAATGTTTTTTTTTTTTTGAATAAAATCATGACTGGGATATATTAAAAATTCGAAACATTACAAAGAACTTGAGATTAAAAAAGGATATTCAGAATTGGTGACTAGTCATGAACTGATGCCAAGCTGGTCCGCAACTAATCTCAAAGTAGCACCGAACTAGTCCAGAAGTGATGCCCAAATGGAAAGGAATTGATTTCGCACTAGTCCCGAAACGGTCCTAAGCAAGTCCCGTCATTCAAGAAAAAGTTTTTCTCAATCATAATTATTATGAAAATACTTTTGTATTATAATTCTCAAAATAATAGTCATTGAAAACTTAAACAAATTTATCTCGCTGATACTTATTATGAAAATCTTTTAGTCTTTAAATAATAGTTAAAGATTAAATACTAGAAAGATTTGTAATTTACTATAATAATTATTTATTAACTTTTACTCTTTTTTCTTATAATTGTTATGTCTCTGGTTTAAAAGCCAGAAGTGGTTTAGAATATTGCACTAAATTAGTACTTTATACAAATATAGATAATCTAATTCTAACAATCCTGTGAATATTACACCAGTCGAATTTCAAAAAGTAATTGAACTAACCGGGAGCTGTATAAAATACGTTGAACTGAATGGAGGCACCTTAACAACATCGTATAAAATTTCGACCGGGGCTTGCAACATCAAACATGCAAATATTAGTGTATTCCTGTCGTGGAAAAAACAGACACAAAGAATCATCTGCCTTTCGTATTCGGCATAAAATTTCAGGCCCCAAATATCGAGCTTTTATTATTACTAAATGGTTTTTAAGTCAAACTTCATCTTCGTAGCTACCGAACATCCATATGAGAGTGAGCTAAAGTGAGGTGCGTTTTCAGTTGAACAAATAAAGCACGACGTCAGAAGGCTGCAGACGCAATAGACAGCTATTAACTTCGCTACTCGACTTCCACATCTATTTACTACGAACTCTTCACTGCACACTGGAATTCGAGAGTACTTGGAGCTTCACAGCCGCTTTAGAAGGTATTGGCTTCCAAAGAGCCCAAAAGAACAAGCATTACGACGAAGAATGCCAGCCTAACGCGGAAATGATAGATGCTGCCTAAAGAGCTACACTGGGATCGGGTGCTACGCGAGCTATATGTGAGCGTTTCTGGGGGTTGAGAGAGGACAAGACACGTATTATTCGCAGAAAGAAATTCTTATTTCGAAATATGTGAATTCGAAAAGGTTGAGATCCTAGTCGACAGGAGAAGCGCCTACTTTACTAAATAGTGACAGCGAAAGCATCGCCGGAGAAGATGAGGATTCGTAACGGCTGGCCCTGATGGGTTACCAGCTGAGCTATTCAAGCATGGTGGCGTAGAGCTAGAAGGGTGCATGCATCAGTTCTTTCTAGAATATCGCGGGGCTGCGAGAGCAGGCTCTTCCTTAACATCTCGTACAACATTCTATCGAGTGCACTGTGTGAAAGCCTGAGCAACACCACCAGCGCCATCAGAATTGAGAAGAGCGACAAGCGAGCCTTTTGATACCAAACAAAGTTTCAATGCTGCCTTTTCCAAGCTGGATAAAGAAGAGAATGGACTCGGTCTGGAGATGAACGAGGGCTGCCTGTCAATCCAAGTGTTATTTTAGGCCGAGCAGGCAATTGTGTAGTAAAGAGTACTCTGGACGAGCCAAAACTACACTATATAAGTCTCTCATCTTGCCGTGCGGACGCTGTTAACGTTGGGACTATGGATTTATGGATTTTATGTCGACAAATTCGTAGTTCCACGAATTAAGATTCAGAGACTATGGTGACTTTGCTATCTTGCCAGGAGGGTCTACTGCGCGTTGAAAATGTCAAGTGGAAAGGACTTGATATTGCCAATTGACGGATGTTAGCAAGGAGACGGAACGACTGACGTGAACTGTTGAACTCGGCCAAAAGTGCTTAGGTAATTATAGCGCCAATTAAGAAGAAGCACAAGATGGTATGTATTTGATGTATATTGGGACGATTTTCCGTGATCCCTTGTCAAGTTTGATTTGGAAACAACTGAAGATGGCACAACGCCGAAACCGGTTAGTCTCCAAACCAAACTTGGCAAGAGTTGACGGAAAATCGCTCCAATATACATCATCTGTACACTTTTCGGAAAAACAGAAGATCAAAAAGAAACATGGTATATATTTATTTGTTATTTACAACATGTACTTTTCCAAGACGAGCCAGTGAAACTTTCCAACTGCTTTTCACATTTTCCATATCAATTACAATCCATCTGCCTATGACTCTCCGTCAATGCCGCACATTCATGCTTAGCACACTGACTGAGCGCTGCTGACCTTGCCACCTTTAACGTTCGCATAAATCACACGCACAATTTGCTGTCCACGAATATATGAGCTATATGAATGTATACGTATACGTAGTTGGGGCGTGTGGCATGCTGATGTTGCATGTCATGCATGAATGCGCGTACACTTCAACAGCGCACACTCGCCAACCTACGAAATATGCCACAAGTTAGTAATAGAAAAATAGGGGGCAACGCAACTGCTCAGCGTACTCATTTGCCCTGTAGTAATTTGTTTGCGAATTTGTTGGCCGACATTCATTAGATTTACGTTAAGGCAAGCATTCAGCGCTTCCACAACCACCACCACCATCATCATTGGCGTAGTCACGATCAGACAATTCGATTAGCACTGACGGCCAATGGCAGCTCCTCGGGGGCACTAGACGCAATACCTCAAGCTACGGGTGGTCTACTATATGGCTGTTGTATTTTATTTTGAAATATATACGTATGTGAGTATATATGTATGTGTGTTTGAATTGATTATTAAGCTTAGTTTCGACCGTTTGTCTATTTTTGGTAAACAAATAAATTTGGGGAATTTAAAAATCTCGATTGTCTTCTTTGTTTGGTATTGCTTCTATTTTTGTTCTAGCCGTTTGTCGTAATTTTTGGCGCAAGCTTCTAAAGGCATAGAAATATATTTTTTAAGAGCAACAAAACAAATGTTCATACGATGTTTATGCGCAATTTCCTAGTACAATGTCCGCAGTAATGTTTTTGTTTAAAAAAAAATATATATTTTTTTCTAAGATTATAGTGATTTTTTTAGGGTTGTATTTTGTGCTTTTTCAATCAATTGAACAATCACAACTTATTTCCGTGTACCTGTAATTAGCTAACATGTGAAATGTATCTTTTGTTATTTTTTGTTTGAAAAAAAGTCGTAATTAGTCGTTCATACAGGTCATACCGAAGCCATACTATTCTATTCTACTTTACAAATCAAACCAACCGCAATAAATCCACACACACGTATATTTTTATCTTTTGTGACCAATCGTACACATATTTTTGCCATCATTCTGAAATCTGTGTAAACTGAAAGCAAATACCGTAGATTCCAAAGAAGATGGATGGCGTTTCGTTTCCTGTGACAATAACTCTCGTCCAATTCAAAACACACGGAAAGCAATCAAAAAATCTCGTCCAGTTTCACAATACCGTAACATATTTGACTTTTCTTATTAATATTACAATCTGATTAGATCTAATTGGGTTCTGGTGTGGTGAAATTGGACGAAAATGCTTGCGAAACGCCAGGCGTCCTTTGTTATTTGCTATGTGTTTGCTCAACACATTTTTGGAGAATTTTTTGTGACTTTCTCTTATGTTTTACGAGACATTTGTACCTTTGGCCGAAAAGCGAAAAACACCAGAGGGATGGCACAATAGAGGCTTTGAAAACACTCACTTTTTTATTGCGAAAGGTTAAAAAATTATAAAATAGAGAATTTATTTTGGTTAAATTCTAAATTAAGCTTTATTTGCTTGAAGAAAAATGTGGCATAGTGTTTGTTCAAGGAACGTAGATTACAAAGAAGTTGCATGGCGTTTCGTTTCCTGTGGTAAGAAATTTAGTCTTATTTCACCGCACCACAAACCAATTGAATGCAATCAGATTCTAATATTAATCAGTGAACGTCAAATTTGTTTTGATATGGTGAAATAAGCTTAGATATTCTGTTGGCAAAGCGTGCAACTTCTTAGGAATCTACGTTCTATGCTGAAAGGTTTTCGCCGCTTGGACTCCAGTTCATTCCAACCCCCTAGGAAACGCAGTTCCTTCAAACCGCCTGCCCAATACGAAACTTAACTAACGGACGGCTCGGAATTCCGTCCATTCCGACTACCTCTGTAGTGGTTTTTAAACCAGCGAAGAGATATCTCCATTTTGCTTGAGATGCAAAATGACAAATTTGTTGAAGTTCAAGGCAAAAAGTTGCCAATACAAAATCCCACGATCGGGCGGCTCAGAAATCCGTCCATCCCCATTGCCTGAGTAGAGTAGTTTTTTTAAATTAATGATTAATTAAGAGCTTAGTGCTCAATCCGACGAAATACTTGACGATAGTATCGATGGGACTCGTACTTTGACGGTAGGAGGTTTAGTTTGGATTCAAATCTCATACTGACGTTTTTTGGTGGGTCTGCCTTCTTCCCGTCAAAAAGGGGGAAAAGGAGGAAAATATCCAGTTAACCGTGGTGATGCATTTAAATTTTATTCTCGCAAATAGTTAAAGGGGTTTTCAATAAAATGTAAACTTTTCCAAATCTGTTAGTTGCTATTGCAGAAGCTCTTGCAAAGCTGTTGGTGATGTAAATAATTGTTGGAGTGTTTTGTGAGAGCTGGCAAATTATCGATGACACTATCGTCACCATCGATGGCGACCATTAGAGATAGTTTGCCATCACTAACATACAGCTCGAATTTTGCTGAAAACACCACCCAAGAAATGTGTTTATCTAAGATAGAAGGTTAGAAGACGATTAGCGAAACTGTTGGGAACTAAAGTATTCTCTACAAAATGAAGATGTAGTGGTCGATATCGAGGAAAAGGTTAATTATCTTATCATATACGTTAAATTTGTATTTGGCTTCTATTGGCGATTTTAAATTATTTTATGTTGAAAGTTAATCATAAAAATTAATTGTATGTGTGCACTTCTGGAACTTTTATTATTTTTAAAAATAGAGACATAGTTGTTATGTGATAAATTTCTTACGATCGGTCTATCGTACTATCGAACACATTTGATCGGTTGTTTTGATTTTCATTTTTTCATGAAAAAAATAATCATTATTCTTCAATCAAAATTTTTGCGATCACATGTGATCGATTTTTATTTTTTCAATCATAAAATATAAATAGTATTGTTAGGGTTGCTATCGCTAACAAATTTTTTGCGTTTATTATTATCGAAAAATATAAATTGAAAAATTACGTTCAAACTTGATCGATAAAACAGAAATCACTAAATAGCGATTTTTTTATAAAACTTATAACCGCCACGGTCCCTGTTAGAAATTAATAAGTGAAGAGTTTTGGGTATAAATAAGATTTATTAAGCGTTTAAATCTTCGATTGAAGAAATTAAGATTTTTAGACCACTTCCTCGGATTTTTCAGAAAATTTATTGGTATAATAAAAATATAATAGATAAACTATTAATGAAATCATTTAGAGACTCTTTTTTTTTTAGGTTATATTTTATACGCATTTGGGCGTATAATTACAGTCAATTGAATTGTACTCTTCGGACGTACGAGGAATTTTCAATAATGCTAACACAGGTCGAACCCCTTCGTAAATTCAAACCCTATTTGTTTAAAACCAAGCCAGGTCGGCAATTTTTCGAAACTAACACCAGGAAATTTTATAGTTGGCGAGACATTAAAGGATCTGTCGGATTCTGAGGTAGAAGGGACACTGTTTCAACGATGGTAAATCATGCAACTGGAACCGTCGGCGAGACGATTACCTCATCAACTCTCGGCGATGAATGAAATTATTCCATTGATTGAATACCGAAAAGAAAGACGGGAAGTCATGAAAGTAACGTTCCTTCAACTAAAAGGAGACATTGCCGGACGTTCTCAACATCCAGAGGGAGACCTCTTAAGAGCTGTTGCTCTTAAAAATTTGTTGCAAAATTGTCGAAGACAGATATTTTCTCGATGTGATTGTTTTATATTAGTATTTAAGTTCACCATTCCCTAATTCCGTTCTTTATTAATTTTGAACAGTCGTTAAAAGCAGACGGTATTTTCGCTCTTAATTGACATCTCTAGTAAATTAGTTACGTCACTAGCTAGTTTGACATCACATTTGTCAGCTGTCAATCTCAAATTTGGTTTATTTTCCTACGCAATCCGCTATATTTTAAAGCAATCAAGTTGGAACTAACTTTTCAAAGAAATAAATAGTTTTTGAAATAGTTTTGGAGATATGAGATCTATACAGAAAACTTTTAATGACACAAAATTGTATTCGCGCCATTCGTTAGGTGACTATGTACAATGGAAAAAAATAATTTTGTTTCAAAACTGCGGAAACTATAATGAGCTTTTCAAAAAGTGTTGCAATACTTTTTTACGCTCTATTTCACAAAATTGGCGCCGTATCCTATTTGCACTACTTCAATTATATTCAAATAATTTTGTTACAGAAAACCTTAGCTACCCATAAAAATCTACTATAGAAAATCTAACGGCTTTGTGCATTTCATTTCACTACATTCCCAGTCACATGTTGCAAGTCGAATATTTTATGTTTATTTTTTTTTAAATCTTTCAAAAGTATACAACTTTGTATGCTTACCTAAGTAAATTCCTAAGTACTTACTTTAACTTAAAGCTATACTTTCTAACTGTAAAAAATTTTAATGCATTAAATGCGGTAAAAATACTTTGACTTGCAATTACTGTAAAAACTACATGAGACGCAAAAACAGCGGTGGGCAGGTGTATTTTCTGTTTTTGTTTTTTTCATTTGTGTTTTTTTTTGTTTTTGTTTTAATGAGTGCTTACTATAATTTGGTTAATGGCTCATTGGTTGCACGACCGTAGCTGCCGCTGCACGGCGGCGGTGGCTTTGCTGTTGCCTGCTGTCACTCACCCAACATGCTGTCGGACATTGCCGCCACAAAAAAAATCTCAGTATCGAGCGGTCAAGTAGAGTACATACTATTTATTTACTTGCACAAAAATTTATGTGCACATGTGTGGCTTTTTTTCTTCGAACATCTCGAGTTGTCCGCGTGTTAACTGAGTTTGTTTTGTTTTTTTGTTTGTTTTTTTTTCTGTTTTTTTGCTGTTCATTTGAGCGTACTTTTGCCATCGGTCGTCGCGAAATTGCCAATCCCCGAAACACTTTTAACTTTGCCCATTAGTTAATTTGTAACTAAGTGAAACGAAGTGAGCCCCCCCAATAATACTTACTTTTAGGTATCTATCCATGTAATTGCAACTAAAACGTCCTAAGTGTAGTGAGCTCGCTGGCAAACAAAATAAATGGGTGGCAAATGAAAAGTGAAAGATGAAACTGAGGTGCGCCCAGCGGTAAGGCCATTAGTAACTAAATGTGTACTCCATTTAGCCATTTGTTGTTGTTTTTTTTCCTTTCTCAGCATTGCCTTGTGTTTTTATTGCGCCACACTTTACTGCGGTCATTTACTAAGTAGCTGTAAAATTTGCCGATTTACTATCAATTTCCTGTGTAATTTCTGTGAAATCGTTTTTCGCAGTTTATTCTGTATTAATAGATTTATTTTTTTTTTTTCAACTACTGAAACCAGCATTTGGGAAGTTTATTACGAAGTTTTAGCTCTCAATAGGCGTAATGGCTGGCGAAAGTTTTCGAAAGATTTATAACACTGTGTAACAAACAAAATTAGCCTGCACTTTTTTTTTGCATAATTTCTGAAAGAACACCTATTGGGGCCTATCGTGTAATCAAATTATCAATAGATTTGCAAAAGTGAGCTTTAATTTTTTTGCAGGCCCTACTAAAGTTTTTGTGACCCAACCTAAGTTTTTTTTTGTGTAAAAGGGGCGAAAATGCTTAAAATATGTGCCTGAGAGGAATGAAATATTAATACGGATGTATATAGTAAAATTTCATGGGAAATATTTTCGTAGCACATTTTAACCCATTAGCTACAAATGAAAATTATTTAAAAAATCGTTAGAGGGTTAAAGTGTATATATGTTAATTTTATTTAATAAATAGAATAGAATAATTTTTAAATAATTTATTAAAAATATAAGTTATAATTCTTTAAACTTGAATAATAGGGGTTGTTTTAATTTATTAAACTAAATAAATTTATTTAAAATAAAAAATATATAAATTTATAATTTTTTTTGTATTATTCTAAAAAGTTAAGAATATAGTTGAATGAAAATGTGTTTTAGTTTTTATTTCGAAGGGGAATTATGTTAATTTCTTTTATTTTTTTATACATTTAAATATACCATTAAATTAGAAATCAAAATAAATTTGTATTTACATATTATAAATAATTTAAAGTTAACTCCATTGTATTAAAATTTATAGATAAAATTTCAATCATTTGAACAATAATAATAATTTTTTATTATTTATTAAATTTTATTATTCAAAGTAACAATATTTCTTGTTGTTTAATATTAGTATATATTTTATTATATTTTATTAATGCATTATGTATGTAATTTTATTTTATTATTCAAAAAAGTTAATAATATAGTTAAATGAAAATATTATTTAATTTTTATTTCAAAGGGAAATTAAATTGAGTTTTTTATGTTTTTTTTATGCGGAGGAAATACTTATGTAATTTTATGGATTATAAAAATTTATTATTTTATTCTTTTATTATTCAAAAAAGTTAATAGTATATACACATTTATGTATACCATTAAATTAGAGATCAAAATAAATTTATGTTTACATATTATAAATAATTTAAATTTAACTCCGCTGTGTTAAAATGTATAAATAAAATTTAAATGAAGTTAACAATAATAATAATTTTTTATTATTTATTAAATTTTATTATTCAAATTATTATGTATATATGTATTTGTATATATTTATCTTTAAATTATTAGTATTTAATTTATTTAGTTTAGTTTTATATTATAAATTATTTTTGTTTACAGTAATTAAATTTAAAATTAAATTTAAATAAATAAATATTAATATTTATAATAAACTATTTTTATTTAAATAAGGAAGGGCCAGGGACAGTAACTGTTATGACTTTTTTTTCAAAAGAGTCAATAAATAATTGTTATTTTTCCACCGATATATTTTCAGTCAAAAATAAAAGTTAAAATTTGACTTTTATTTTTTCGGTCAAATATAAAAGTTAAAATTTGACTTTTATTTGTTTAGTCAAAGAAAAATGTTAAAATCTGACTTTTATTTTTTCGATCGAAAATAAAAGTTAAAATTTTATTGCTAATCTATTTGTTTAAGATAAAAACATTTTGTTGCTACGTATAAACAAGACATTTGTCACTTGTTGTATAACTTTAACCTTAAATTAAAGAAATTAACTTATTGTCTAGGATATATATTTACAGAAGACGGAAAATTGCAATTAAAAGGAAGTGAGTTTTTTACTTAGATTTTTTTTTATTAAAACATATTGCATTGTAATATGTAAACTGATAATTTTGACCGAAAAATTAAAACTAAAATTTTAACTGTTATTTTTCACCGAAAAAATAAAAGTCAAATTTTAACTTTTATATTTGACTGAACAAATAAAAGTCAAATTTTAACTTTTATATTTGACCGAAAAAAAAAAAAGCCAAATTTTAACTTTTATATTTGACCGAAAGAATAAAAGTCAAATTTTAACTTTTATTTTTGACTAAAAATATATCAGTAAAAAAATAACGGTTAATTGCTGACTTTTTTGTAAGAAGTCAAAAAAATATAAATCATATAGGATTAGCATTCCTTGGCTAACAAGCATCACATTGGTATATACAAATGTTAAAAAAACGAATTCTTTCCAGCTAACTTTTTAAATTGAAATTTCGAAAATAACTATTATTTTCGATCCCTGGGAAGGGCTCCTTTTATTTTACACAAATTTAAATATTTTTAGTTAAGTATTTTTATATAAAATTAAATATTTAATAAAGTACTTTATATTAGAGAGAAATTTACTCTTATAAAATGACTTAAGTAGAAATATTTAATTTGATATTAATTCTATACAAATTTAATTATAAAAAAGATAATAATTTTAAAAAGCTTTTTAAAGAATTAGTTTAAATATAATAAATTTTTATTTTAGTTTACGATTTTTTTACTGATTTTTTTTATATGCAAATTTTTGTGTGATTTTTTATTTATTTAAATAATAAGTAACAGCTTTTTTTGTAAGCTCAGTTATTAATTTTATAAATCAAGGAAACTTAGAAGTAGTAATTCATTAAGTATTGGCTAAAACAAATAATACAAATAGAATTTGTTCATTGTAAGTTCAATTCTGTAATTTTAAAATATATTTAAACTTATTAAGAGAACATTTAAATTTATATATTTTTATGTAAATATTATTGAAGCTTTTAAATTTTATTAATAAACTAGGATTAGATACCCTATTATTTAAACTGGAAATTTTAAACACTAAGGTATTCAGAGGAACCTTACCGGCGAACAATTCCCTAGAGCATTTTAATCCTCTAACGACTTTCCATTTTTTTTCCTTTGTTGTTGAATTAATGGCCAAAACGATACTGTTGGATGGAAGCTAATAGGTAAAAAAATTATAAGAAAATATTTCACGTGAAATTTTACCGCATATGTTTAAACTTTTCAATCAGTTTAGGCTTGTATTTTAATCATTTTTGCCACTTATTTTGGAAGCCGACTTTGGCTGGGGCATAAAAACTTTAGTGGACCATAAAAATTCGAGCCAACTTTTGCAAAACCATTGATTTTATTTATTACTGGATATATATACTTTTTGAAAACATTAACAAGTCTGTTCTGGTTTGAATTGCCATAAAATTATCGCACAGTGTAATCAAGGCATTGCTAGTAAAAATTATTACTAACCGTTTGCCTGCTATGAAATTTGATGTATGTATATTGTAAATTGAATGAATTATAGTAAAAAGAACACGGGAAAGTGTATTAGCAAATGGACCGTAAAAAAACAAACAGTATTGTGCAGTATAATACAGTTGGCCGGCCACTCAGGTTTACTAATTTAATTTTAATATTTTTTATAAAATATTTCATAACATAAACTATATAAATAAGAGTTTACAACTTTTTAGAAAAAATGTTTTCGTCAAAATTCTCAACTCTTTAAACCGGATTTTTAAAATTTTTCTTCCATGCACAAGTAAATTTTTTTCAGCAAAAAATTATCAAAAATCAACACGCATTTTTAGTGACTTTAAACCCAATTTTTGTTATACTTAAATTTAATGGACTATAAATTTTTTTATTTATTCGAAAGTTTTTAAGCAATTCTTTTGAAAATTCATTTTCTTTTTGTGGAATTTCAATAATTTTCGTGAGTTTCGTAAAAGTTTATTTATATGTGTGGTCTATGTTACAAAATGAGCTGTACTGCACAAAAAATATTATAAAAAAGAGTAAGCGGCTAAGGGGCTTGTATTGAATTTTGTTGCTTATGATATGTTCATCACTGTAAGTCTGTAAGTGGTAGCGAAAGTAAAAAGAAACATCAGTATATTTTGTTATTTCTAAATTATACTTTCAATAACTTTCAGTTAGAAAGCCTTATTTTGTTTACTTTCAATGTAAATGGTAAAAGTAGAAAGATTGCGAAAATATCAATATTTAAATGCTAACCTGAGTGGTTATATTTGTTTTGGGAAGCTATTACTTTAATCATATTAATTACTGAAAAAGCAACTTTCATATTTTCGTATTCAAAGAATTCACTAAAAATAAAGCGACATTGAAAGTCTTCAGTACAATTTTTTTCACCTATATAAAAAAAAAGAAGATTATATGAATAGTACAACTTTTGCATTTTAGACAACTGTAGTTTTCCCTCAACATTTATGTGATATGTCATCGTTGGATTTAAGTACCAAGTAATAAATGTTAGGTGGCAGGTAATGTAGAGCCTCAGTACCAATTCGGGTTCAGTTAGAATTTTGTATACCCGAGCACACAACTTAAATTGAATGATATAATTAGACATATCAAAAATATTCAGAATAAGAATTACGTGATAAACAGGAATAGAGTTTTGTAATTGTATTTTTTTTTTTGTTTTGGAAAATGGCCATGGGCACCCTACTTTGGAGCAAGCAGGCATAATACCAACACTAACTTATCAAAATCTATCAACAAAATCTATCAAAAACCATGCCCACATCTCATATAACGGGAGTTTACACAACACTTGATATTTGAATAAATTTTGAAGCAATTTAGCTCAAATTTGATACAGATAATTTACTTAAAATAATAATAGTTACTATTTAGCGCTTACAGCAGAACTCGAACGTTTCCTACATTTAATGGTGTGCGTCTTGATGTTCTGATACAAAATTGAGGAACTACAGTTTTATGCAACTCCGAACACGAAACGATTTTTGTGAGAAGTTTTTTCATGGTAGAAATACATTCGGAGGTTTGCTAATACTGGGCAAGAGGCGAACGCTATTGGAAATATTTTATAACTCTATAATTTTTAATGTCACTGTAGCGCCACACCCGGTAACGGCAACCACCGTTTAATTCTAGTGCAAAATCCGCAAAAGTCAATATTTTCAAAAAGTGCGTGACTTTTCCAACTTTGGATCACTAAGGTATATTTTCGAAGGTTCTTTATCTACCAAATTTAATGCCCACTTTGCATTTCAATTTTGTATGCATAATTTCGAAAATTATAGAAACTAGACAACAACCACACCATTCTGCCATATAACGGTAGTTTACAAAAAATTAAAATATACCTTAATTTGCTTCATCATGTGACAATTCCTTCGGTCGACAGAATTCAATTACTTATAGAGAAAAATATTAATATTCACATTTTTAACAAAGGGTGCACTGTAAAGCAAATATATATTGTGTATAAGCAGAATTTCAAAAATTATAGAAACCAGAAATATAGGTAAAAATTATATTTTCGAGTTTTTTTTAGCATTATGATAATCTATAAGAATATAAATGTTTCGGATGCGAAAATTTGCATAGCTTTATGCTAAAGTCAGCTCAGTTTTTAGAATTGCGATTTGTAAAAAAGTGTTGGAAAACATTGAGAAAAAGTCAATACTTGTTGGGACAAAGTTATGCAAAAAACTCTTTCAGCACTCTGTCGCTCAAAATTTAGATGTGATAGAAATATTTGGCTGACATTTTCAGAATCGGCGTACTCAAAGTGATATGAAAAGTTTTTCGCAGATTTTCAACTGAAAAAGTGAATGTAGCGAAAATGAATAATTATCGAAGGAACTCAAAAATGTCCTTATTTTAAACGCTTGTAACTCAAAAAGCACTGTGCCGATTTACACAGCGTAAAGAAGTAAGAATATACCTCTACAACGCGGTACCCGTAGAAGGATAGTTTTATTTTCTATTCTAGAGGATTTTGGCAATAACTGCCAAATAATCTCGAAAACAGGGCATTTGGAAAAATAAATGAGACCCAGTTTCGTGTTCAGCGATTCAAGGTTAATCTACAACTAATTTTTATAACGAGGTACCCTCTCATTTATCAAATATTTGTAAACTGTTAATATCGTACGTGGCGAAATTTTAAACTTTATATCTCCAAGGGGAAATGGGATGGGGTTTTGTAATCCTCATAATGAAGAGAAATCTTCAAGCTAAGCAAAACTGAATATGGAAGTGGTTTTTGTTTAAGTTTAAATTATATTAACAGTACATCGACATCAAATATTTGCTTATGTAACAATTATAAATTGTTAAATCTGATTGTCACTTTTTTTTTTGTCAATAAAGAAGCGTATTATTTTTTCATTGCGCCGATTAATTTAAAAAAAAAGAAGCAATTCAGAAAATATTAGTGTCATTTTATCTGTACAACGCTATTATTTAACTGACAGTAATAGCTCTATTAAATGGAAATTCACAAAAATCCAACTCTAAGCCACATCTAACACGCCTTCTTATCTTTCTAATGACCAATATTAATATAATTTTTTTTTCTTTGTTTCTGCTCTCTTTCCACATCACTAGTCGAATTATTTCCTAATTATTTAGGCACACTAAAAACCTTGACCTTAATCATATACCCAGTTCAAAATTTCGAATGAATTTTTACTCATTAAAATACATATTTTGAGCAGCTAAATTAGCGTTTGTTTGTAAGTATAATATACATATATCCATTTGTACATATCTACACACATATGTGCGCCGGTCAAAGATAAAGTCGAGAAAATTTTATTATACTCGTATCAATATATATTAATGAAGCAAAATAAACAGATTATATTACCAACTGCCATATCACAGCTAGAGAGTGCAATCAAATGAATATTTCGTGTACAAACCTGCAAAGATACAATAACAAAAAAAAAAAAAGGTTTTATTAAAATTTTAAACAAAACTCATTTAAGGTTTAGCATATAGCATATATAATATATATTCATATTTAAATAACCGACGTTCGTAAATAATAAGAGGTGTTGCTGGCTAATTTGGAAGGTAGAGACGCTTGATATGCATAAAATTAAAGCAGCTAAAATATTTAAAATCACAACGCCCACCGTTGCCAAAAAAAAATAGCAGTCAAAAAAAAAAACAAGCTTAAGCTTAGTTGCTAATGAGCAAATATTCCAGTAGCTTAATTCATAACTTCCCACAGAAATTAGTAATGCTCATACCGCACGTTTCATACCCGTATTAATAAAGAGAAGTATGTAATTCAAAATTTTGTTGTTGTGAGAAAACGCAGTCCAAATTTGATTGACTCATATTGCAAATTATGAACATATGTATATACAGCGACTCGAAAGAATTTTTTGTTTTTACAATACTTACAAGTCCTTTTTGTTAATTTCATATAAAAGTTTAGTTCGTTCTATAACAAAAGCATGTAAATCCAATTATCCAACTTTGTATAAAATAAATAAAAGTGCAAAAAACTGTCTTCAAATTTTCGGAAATCTTTTCGATATGCAGTTTTGTAGCTTATTTAGTTGTAGCACAGTAATGTGTAAGTATTAAAAATGGCAGTTGATTTTTGACAAGTTTCTGAAATTTTGATCTTGCGTACATTATCCATATAACGGATGAACTTCATATAAATTCGCGTTGCTTTTTTTTTTTAACTTTTTTGTGCTGGCGTCCTTGCAAATTTTCTGGCACATAAACTGCATGAGCTAAATGAAAAAAATTTCCCAGGACAACAATTTGCAAAAAAAAAAACAAAAGAAAGGAGAAATATCCAAAAGTTTTTAAAAATTCTGCTTAAAAATTTTGAAAACTTGACGAAAATTTGTTGAATTTTTAAAAAATTTCTACAAAGTTTGAAATTTTTGTTTGCTGGAGCGCGAACATTGTTTGCCGTTCTCTCTATTAGTCTTTGTATTTTTGCTTTAGGGTAGCTGTTTTTCTCTAGTATATTTTTTATTATCTTGTTGTTTCTTTTATGAATTCTTCGTCACCAAGTATGTGTATTTTTCTATTCAAACTAGTAGCTGTATTAATTTTGTGCTTTCATGGATGATTGGAGTGGAAGTTTATTATCCTACCCGATGCAATCGATTTGGTGTACCAGTTAAACTTAATGTTATTTTTTCGTTTGTGCATTTCAACATCCAGGAATGATATCTTGTTGTTTTCTTCTTTTACTGCTGTAAATTTTTGTTTAGTGTGTTGGTTGTTCAATGTTTTTAAAATACCCTCCACGTCATTTGATTTTATTATTGCGAACACATCGTCTACATATTTGGTTATGTATTTGATGTGTACGGCTTTATATTTTAGCACCGCTAGGCTGTCGTCAATTATTTTGTCTAGTACAATGTCTGCTATTGTTGATATTGAGATACATAGTGGATTCCCCATAGGCATACCATAAATTTGTTGGTAAAATGTGTTACTGTATTTGCAATAATTATTGTCACGTAAACAAAATTCGAGTGTTGTCTGAAATTGTCTATTTTTAATGTAAGTATGCTTGGTCAAAATATCCCGTTTTTTCACTATGGTTTGTATAGCTATGGTTTGTATATTTGTGAATAATGAAATTACGTCAAATGATATTAGAATTTCAACTTCTTTTATTTTTAGGCTTTGGATACTTTCCTTCAATTCACATGAGTTTTTTATGTTGTATTTGTACGAGACGATATTTTTCAGAATGCTTACAATATATTTAGATAATTTGTAGCAGGGTACAATTGTCGATAAAGAAATTGGTCTAAGTGGTGTACCTAGATTGTCAGTCTTGGTGCATTAGCTGCAGAGCACGTCAGTTGGAATTTTTGTTTTAAGTCAAGTATTTTCTGTTGATATAAGTCATTGGTTATGATATTGTTTTTCGTAATAATTGTTGTGTGGGGTCACTTCTTATAGTTTTGTATGTCATTTTGTCATTCACCAATTCTGCCAATTGAAATTTTTATTTAAATGCTTTTTATTATAGAACAAATAATATTTTTATGAAAAACTAGTTTATATCCGCGATTTCGTCTGCGAGTGCTTAAAACTAGTCACAACAAAGATAAAGAAGTCGAATGTAATTTATAACTTTATATATGTTTTCAATGCCATTTTAGACGGATTATAAAAATAACATCAATTCTAATATCATCAAAATCGGGTCAAAAGTTATAGAATTTTTTTTTTATAATATCATAAATATCGAACAACAAATACGGATTTTGTGAATAACTCGAAGCGCCACCTAACGAACTAGTTTTTGCAAAAATATTTCCCATGGCGTTTTTAATTTTCCAAATAACTTGCCTCTAGCGCCACCTAGCGCATATATTTTTTGCAGAAGTATTTTCTACTACATTATTCTATTGGCGGCCGCCGCAGTCGAGTATGTAGCGTGCCCGCTTTATTCGGTGGCTACCAAGTTCAAATCATGACCGGAGCAAGTAACATCAAAAATTATAGAACATTTGTTTTCTGATATCGGTCGCCTCTCGGCAAGCAATGGCAAACCTCCGAGTGTATTTCTCACAAAAGCAAAAAAATTCGCTGTTCGGAGTCGGCGTAAAACTGCAGGCCCCTCAATTTATGTTACATCATCAAGACGTACGCCACAAATTGTAGGAGAAGTTCGGCCAAAATCGCTTAAGCGGTTGTAGCGTCAATTAAGTATCCAAATGTGGTTGACATGAGTTATGGTTGATATGACTTTACCCGTCTTTGAGCCAAGTTGTAACAAATAAAACGGCTACATTTTTATATATATAGACTGAAGAAAAAAATGTATCATACAAAATAAAGCGAATATTATAAAAACATCACCATGTGGTCAATTGCTTGAGTAACTAAACTATATCAATGAGGGTTGCCACTTGTTAAAAACGTCAAATTAAACTTGAATTAAGGGGATTAGAAAATTGAAATGCGAATCATAATATGGATGTGAGATAAAAGCGGTTTAAGAAGTCTATGGGTTAAGAGTGTTGCCATCTCTTTGAAAAGCGATTTAGGGTAATTTGGGGGCGCTGATTACGAAAATAATATCAGTTTTGTCGAATTGGCTCTAGTTTTTCAGATAAAGACTTTTAAATATTTCACGAAAAAACCTAATTAAAAATACCAATATGGATTTAAATTATATATTTTTATTGCGCGCCTGTATAAAATAATAGAAAAATAAAAAAAATATATTCTTTTCATTAATTAATTTTAAAAAAATTACAAAAAACTTTTTCTGTAGGACCTCCGTGATGTAGTTTGCCATCATGTGGTCGTCCCATCGACCTTGGTATCTTTCTTCCATTATTTTTATGTCCTGGTGGAACCGTTCACCTTGTTCCTCACTGTAATCGCCTAGGTTGTCCGGGAATATGTCCAAATGACTACCTAAATAATGTAATTTAATGCTCATTTTATTTCCTAGTTTGCGAAAATTGAGAAGCATATCAGCAACTAGTTTTGTGTAGTCTGGTGATTTATGATTTCCCATAAATTTGCTTTTCCTACCTCCATATTTTCGCTCACCGGCCAGTCCTTTCTAATCCAATGTTCATTTCTTGCACGACTGGCCCATAAACATATAAACCAGGGGTATTTAGTATACCCACTTTGTGTTGGCCCAATAAAAAATTCACCATCTTCAAGTCCACGCTTCTGACCACTTATGTTGTGCATACAAAATCTTTGCTAAAACAATTTTTACATTTTCGTATTCTTTTTTTTTAGTTTGGTACTATGACCGATTGGAACCGAACCAAGTTTATTTCCATTGTGTAGCAACACACATTTCAGACTTCTTTTTGAGCTATCTATAAAAAGCCTCCAATGTTCGGGATTATATTCGGGAATGGCCATAGCACTCAAGAATTCAGAAATATTGTTACAATATACAAGATTGTCTTCTTTGGTGAAGTAAGGCAGAAGGTGACCAACACCTAAAGGCTGTAATAGCAACACCAGGTTGTAGATAAGGAGGTTGTATTAACTCACCCGACTTAACCGTCTGTCCTTGCTCTCGTGCAAGGGAAATAAAATATTTAAACCAACGAACTACTTGTTTTAATAATTTATATAACAAAACTTATTGAGGAATAATTAAATTCATACAACTGGAACTGGGTCATATAATTTCTTTTTCATTAATTTCTCACGAACTCTAGAGCCAATCGAAAAAAAGTAAAAACACAGTTCGTAAGCCTGCTACTAATGTTAATAAAAACTATTAACAAAATCATGACCGCCGGTTTTTTTTTAATTTTTCTTACGCAGTTTAATTATTGTTCTTGGATTTAAAAATTTTGTGATATTTTTTCGATCATAAACATATTATTGTCATGACCGATAAATTTGTTTGGTTCTATTATGATCGAAAAATTGTAAATGCCAGAAAAACGATTATTTTTTATCCAAAAAATAAAAACTGAAAAATAACGATCAAATTTGATCGAAAAGATATAAATCCAAGAATAACGAAGTTTTTTTGTCGATAAAACTAAAAATCACAACGTATCGATTATGCATTGATTTAAAACAAAAAAAAATCTTTTAAATCAGCATAACGCCAGATTTGTATACCATGTATATTTTATCGATCAAGTTTGAACGATTTTTTTTTAATTTCCCTGTTTAGGATCAAAAATAATCGATATTTTATGATTTTTTTCGATCAAAAATAATCGTTATTCGTGTATGTAAATTTTTTTCGATAATATTTGAACAATATTTTGTGGTATTTTTTTTTTTCGATCGTAAAATATATTGTTCTCATTTTCCACAAATTCGTTTGCGTTTATTGTAATCGAAAAATTATGTTTGATCGACGAAAAATCACAAAATATCGATTATTATTTTTATCGAAAAACTAACGATCAAATTGATCGGAAAAGAAATATGCAAGAATAACGTTATTTTGTTTAAAGAAAAAATAAAAAACCAAAAAAAAAAAAACGATTATGCAATGATTAAAATAAAAAAAAAATAATAATAACGTCAGATTTGTAGAGCATTTGGCATAAGGATTAGATATACAGATATATTCCAGCTTTGCTTTGAACGATTTTTTTACAATGATTTTTTGTTCCGAAAAAATCAAAATAACTTCAATTTTCGGTGCCTGTTTCTAATACCTAGAAATTAATTTGGATTATTTTACAATATTACTCAACTTCTTATAACTTTAACTCACACTTTTTGAAATATATTGTGAAAAAAATTAACCTGCTTTGTTTGGAGTGTTCCAAGCGCTTTTAAACACACACCCACACACACACTCAAGCACACATATATGATAACTTATCAGCCAACAACAAAAACTTAGTCAATGCTGTAACTTATAACACTGTTGCGATGGCAATCGTTCAAGTGCTGGTTTCCTTTTTGTTTCTTTCACATTACATAGTATCTGTAGTTGTGCGCTTCAAGGTCGCTATGCTCTCGTAATACTTGTAGCAGCATTTCAACCTGTCTCGACCAGCTGTGTGGTAGGCGCAAAATAAAAAATAAAAAAAATATAACATAAAAAAACAAAACACTGACAGAAAAAACGTCAACAAGCTATAACCAATTTTTGCTTGCAACTCTTAAGCGCAGAAACAACAACAACATCTTTCTTCGTTGGTTTGTGTTTCATTTTGATTTTCTGTTTTTTGTGTCTACTTAGTGCCGTGACAACTTTTCTTTAACCACTTATAGGATTTGTTGCCAAAAAAAATTATAATTTCCATTAGTATATGGCATGTCTTCCTGTTGCCAGTTGAATATCAAGCAGAAGTCGCACGGTCGTGGTGACAATAACTTTGTCGTTTTCAAGACGGCTGTACACAAAAATTTTGCTTATCTTCTTCTAATTGCAATGGAAGTGGCTCGCATCATGCAGATGATTACCAGCAGCTGTGTCAGCCTCTACACGTGCACTAACCGGTGGGAGTGCGAGATGTCATTGAACTTTTCCTCTCTTCCAAATGCAAACAGCCAACCTATAGTTTTTGCCTTTAGCGCAAACACTGATGCGATATGCCATTTTTATAGCTGTAATTTTAACTGTACATCGCTTATCTTTATCACTTGCGCATTTCACTTTTTTTTTATTTTTTAATTTTTTTCTCAATGAACTTAAACGATGCATTTTTATTTCCGCAACCTTTGTGGCGCAGAGCTGTTTTTATTTTTTGTTTTGCTGTGCATCAGTCAGAGTTTTTATCATAATTTTTTCTTTATCTTCTTCTTCTTCCTCTTCTTGTTTTAAAGTCAAATTTTATTGCCATATAATGTGCTACAATGCCAGTGAAATTATTGTTGTTGTAATTGTGCTTATGGTTGTTAATGATGTGACTGCTGTTGCCACTGCAGCAATCGACGCTGATGAGCCTTTGCTTTTTTTTACCAACATTTTTATTTTATTTCTTTCTCCTCTTGCTTATTATTCGTATGCTTTTTCACTGGCATATTTTCTAGCTGATTTCAATGCATGGAGTATGGCAACAGCCTCAGCAACCTTGAAGGAAGGTGAGCCACCTCTAGTCAATCTCAGCCTAATTGGAACAAAAGACTTTTGCTACGAACCTGCATTGAGTTGACTGACAGCGTTGGTAGTGTTGACAGTTGTTGTAGGACTCTATAACATTTTTATTTAGCGGCAATAAAGATTATGCAATTACACGATGTTATATGTGCGTGAATTACGTGAATTTAGTGTGAGAATTGTAAGAGGTGGTAGCTTTATGCTATGTAATGGAAGTAATCGTTAAATTTTTTGTAATGCTTGTAATTTTTATGTTAAGAGTTTTTCAACTATTTTACGCATATTGTGCAGTTGCTGAATAAATATTATAAAAACAAAAATCATTAATTAGGTAAATATCACCGGCACGGCGCCCTCTTTTATGATACTTTAAAAATTCAAAGCTGCCCATTAATAGCATCACATTAGTTGGAATATATCACGAGGGAGATTAATACTACTACAACTACTAAATACTATTACTATTTTTACTAGTTCTACAAGTAAAATCTACTACTACTTTTTCTAATTTCTACTACTTTTTTTACTCATGCTACTACTATATTTCCGGCAAGGGAATGAAGTTGAATAAACATATAGAGTGATATTCACGGAAAAACAATTGCATCGAGAGTTTTATAAAGTGATATTTGCAGGCAAATTTTCGATTTTAAAGCTGTTAAAGTCTTCCTTATTTTTCATGAATTTGGGTGATAACCCATAAGTCACTTACTTAACTTTCCACAAATAGTTGACATATCCTGCACGTTCAGTCGAATCTCATTTTGAAAAGAAATATTAAACAAAAAAAAAGTTTCTAACATTAATTACACCTCTTTTTAACCTCAACGAAAACTGATTACGTAAAGTCCCGGGAAGAATGCGTTCAACATAGAACTCGAATATATCGATCTAATACTTACGCCATATGCTATGCATATCGACCCTTATTTTTGTAAAGAAGGTTTTTTTGTTTTTTCGATTAAAAGTAATCGTTACTTTACATTTTCTAAAATTTTTCGATCATAATAAACGCAAAAAATTTGTTGGCGATGATATTAATATGATTTATGATAAAAAAACATCGCAAAATATCGATCGAACGATCTGAAAAATTTTTAAGTCCAAAAATTCCGATAAAAAATAAAAATCAAAGAATAACGATTATTTTTGAACGAAAATATATAAAATTAAAAAATAACGGTCACGTTTGTTCGAAAAAATAAATGCCCAAGAAAAAAGAAAAAAGAAAAAAAAATTTTGATCGAAAAAAAATCATAAAATATTAATCATTATTTTTTCTGACAGTGGCATTGATTACTTAAGATGAAGATGATATAACCGGTTTCATATATTTCCGTTTCACTGGCCACTTAGAATAACATGAGCTCATTTTATTTACCAAAAAATTCACGAAGTGCTCTATGAGTTTGGCGAACAGAACACTGATTTTTAAAGTAAATTTCCACATTATGATTTGTCAATGCTTACTGAACAGAAATGCCAAAACGAAATGTCATTTACCAGCTGTCAAGTGACAGCTATCCCTATCGAAAGTTCTATCAGTCTAAAAAAAAAAACACCCGATACATATTCAGAGGATACTCCTTGGTGACAGGTCGCACATATTGCATTGCCCATAAGCCGCCAGGATCTTTGATGTCTGATATGCTCTACGTTAAACTTCCATGAAAGTTTGACATCCAAAATTACTACCAGATAATTTTTTTCAAAAGAAACCTGAACTGAGACTCCTTTAAGTGTGTGTGAGATTTAGCAGAACAACACTTCTCCTTCTAGTGAAGAGCATAGCACTTGTTTTAGTTAGAATAGCAGAAAGCCCATTACCACCACACTAAGGCCCTCTTGCGAGAAAACAGGGTTTCTATTTAACCCAGAGTTTAACAGTTAAATTGATAAATTTGCTTGCACAGCAGAATGTTAGGCATCAACTCAAAGCTTAAAACATAAATATTTTACCTAGGTATTATGCAGGGCTGAATTTTTTTTCATTTGTGACATTCTGTCATAATAATTAAAAAATAAATTGTCAAACAATTTTTTTTTGGAAATAAACGAAAAAAATTTAAAATGAATCGCTTTTTTCGACAATGGTGAGAAAGCCATTGAATACGTTGGCACCAACTCCTTTAACAGATTAATTGGTGCTATAACCGCCTAGGCGATTTCGGCCGATTTCAATATAGCGCACCAGTTGCTCCTCTGCTTTGCTAACTGGCGCCAGCTAGAGACACTTCTTTTTCTAATACTTACCAATACTTATAATCGGACCAATATTATAATACCAGCCCATCACAAACGAAATTGAGTTATCTTCTTTGCAATGAGCTACGCTGAAGAAAGTATGAAACTACTCGAAAAATAGCAAAATGTTCTAGACAATAACTTGATTAAAACTGTATTAAATAATTGAATATTTGCTTCAGAAATGGGACAAAAACGGAAATAAAAAAATACGACAGTGCTATAGTAAATACTACAAGCTAATAGGGTCGCAATACCTCAATAAATTTTGACTGTTTTTTCTTCTGTTTGTTTAAAGTTCCAACTTTGTGCAAAAGCTTTAAAACTCCGCAAAATTAGATCTTAATTGCAGATTTTGTAATCAGAATTTGTAGAAACAATTCTGGTACGCAATTTTATAGCCCATTAAATTTAAGTACAATATTTCAAAGTGTCAGTTTCAATTAGCTGAAAAATTCCGTTTATTTTTTATATTTTTTTCACTGTCGAGCATTTTCTGCATTTTTTCTTCTACAAAGTTTGGAATGTGAATTTATAAAGTGCTTATTAAATAATGAGCTATACTGTTTTAAAATATTAACAAAAAACAAACAAACAAAAGATACCTTTTTAAAATGTCGCGACTCTTGTAAATTATCCAGCTTAAATTTATGCCCTTATGGGCGCTACTGAAATATTAGAAATTTGTACATTTATTTTTTATGTCAAGCACAATATACCTCAAGCCATATCATCGACCCTTATTTGACCCACATTCCACTTATGTAACATATCACATTCAATCTTTGAACAAAACTAAAGAAAAAAAAACAAAAAATGTGTACCCGAAAATTGAAAATAAGTACAGCAGGCATGTAAAAAATATGCGGAAATCATTTCTGCACGAACTGCATCGAAAAGTGAGTGCATTGAAAGTAAATAAATATGTATATAAAACTTGGAAAAAAATGCAAATTTTTGTTGCAACCACTATTTATAATACACTCGACTATTGCCACCTAAGTACAGCAAGTAAGTAGAGAAAATGCAAAGCTAAAGCATGACTAAAGGTTTTCGCTATAGAAAAAGCATTTCCCGCTCTTAGCACATTTTCCCACTCTCATGCTTCTCATGTCGCCCGCAAGTTTGCGGCTTAAGTCTATCGTTTAGATATCTTTCCTATTAAAATCTTTGGTGTCACAAAATAGGGCGTGCCAAGAGTTACGTGGATCTGCACGGGCAACAGCAAACCCAGATATATAAAATAAAATAAGAAATATATATAGGGCATAAAAGACGAGGGCAAGAGCAAACAGTTAACAGGCATTAGGCGTTGATACTAGGAAAAAAAAATGTAAATAAATGCGGGGTTATCGGACTGCGGCGAGTGTGGAGTGTGAATTTGTTTCATGGGTGAAGAAAAGTGCAAATTGTGGTTTTAGAAATGAAACTCAGATGCTACGCCAACATAATGAACAAGAAATCACTGAACACAAAGTGTAGAAATTTATAATAGCAAAGCTAAGTTGTGTGAAAAAAATATGCGGGAAATGAAATGCCAGCGCAAGGTTATGCAACTGACAAAAATCGTCCCACAAACTTAAGGTGACAGTTAAGTATTTTGTGACGCTTGCGAGTGAGCCTACATTACCGCAACTGCATCTTCCGTTTGCCATAAACCCCCACCTTTTTTTTGTAATTTTTTATTTTTAGTTTACGCTATATTTCCTTAAGTTATATAAGTAAGCTAATATTTTACTAAACCAAAACAAAGATTTTGCATGTTTTTTTTTATTTTTTATTAATGAACTCTGCAATTGACGAGGTCAACTAACTAACTGACATATATTGATTAAGCATCTAAAATTTCGTAGCATTGTCTTTGACTACGCAATAGACCATGAATGACTGAAAGCAAAAAAAAAAACATAAAGGCAGTTATGTCTTACCCCATTTCTTGTTCAACACAATGCCGTAGAAAATACCTTTTGTCTATGCTTTTGCCGCTATTCGAACGGTGACATCTTTTTTTTTGTTTTTTATTTATTTGTTTTATGTTGTACTAATTTCGGCCAAAGCTATAAATCATCTAATTGGTTTTGCTAGTAGCCGCATTAACTAAATTTAGCTAAGCAAATCTATCTACTATTTGTGATGTGGTGAGCTTCAGTAGCGCTGTTGTATGAAGTATCTACCGATCTAGCCAATTTTTTTAAATTTACTTTGAAAGAAGTGTTGTAAAAATGAGTCAAGCCAAAGAAAGGGAATTACAATATGGCAGACCCTATGCCATAATGTTTGAAGACTATTTCCATGCGATGCTTGAGGTTGAATCATGAGCATGTATGTTGGAGAGAAGCGAAAGTTGTGTTTATACCCAGCGCCGATAAAATCAAAACTAGGAATGGTAATGGCTATAATTTCTATTAAAAATATCACGATTTAATCGTTATTGCATGATTTTTATTTTTTCGATCAAAATAAATCATTACCATTATTTTTCCAATCAGGTTTCATGGATATTTTTTGGGTGCCATTTTTTCGATAAAAAAATCGTTATTCTTAGATTTTTATTTTTCCGATCATGTTTGATCGATATTTTTTGATTATTATTTTTTCGATCTAAATACATTATCATTCTTGGGTTTTTATTTTTTTGATTTGATCGAAAGTTTTTGATTATTATTTTTTCGATCTAAAATAACCAAAATTTTTAATTAATATTTTTTCGATCAAAATAAATTATTATTTTTGGATTTTTACTTTTCCGATCATGTTTGATCGATATTTTTAGATTTTTATTTGGTCGACAAAAAATCATCGTTATTCTTGGTTTTAAATTTTTCACTCATAAAAAGTGCAAACAAATTTATCGGCGATGACAGTAATAGCAACAACAACAAAACGCTTTAGTTTTATGATCGAAAAACAAAATCACAAACTATCGAGCAAATATGATTGGAAGAATTTAAATCCAAGAATAACAATAAAATTTGAAAAAAAAAAATATACACAAAATAACGATTATTCCATGATTTAAAAAAAAATCTTCTAAATAAAAATAAAGTTGGATTTGCACAGCATGTGGCATAAGCAAGGATTAGATCGATATATTCGAAATCTTCCCAATTATTTTTTATTCCACAAAAATCAAAATAACGATTATTTTCGGTCTCTGCTATTTGATGTTTGCTTGCAACGGATCGAGTTCAAAATTTACCATATCACTTGCAATTTTTGACCTGTCATTTTGAATGATGATATAATGGAATCCCTAGTTTACTGTTGCAACTTCAATGCTCATCTCACGATAAAAGGAAAAGCAATGAGTTAGCTTTTAGACTATACCAGCATGACATGCAATTATTTAAAAATTGGTATACATATCAATTTCTCACAAACTTGCCATCTTTATTTCCCAGTACAACAAATAACTGTTGAGATGAAGAAATTCAAAGAAAGCACTAGATAAAGATTCAAATGATCATTTACATGTTGATGTCATAAATTTGAAAAACAAAAAAACCAATCGAACAAAGTAAGAAATTGTGAATAATTTTTTATCATTTTAAATTCATATTGAAGAAGCTTCTTGATTCCTGTGAAGAAAATACTTTCCCATATATCCAACTTACAATGACTTGCTAAACATAATAAATACTTTTTACTTTACATAAAATGACAATTGTTTTTTTCTATAACAAAACCAAAATCATTCTCCAGTTCAGTTCAGCACGAGAAATAAGTTACCAGACATGCTTCTGTCGCCAATCACTTGTCGCTCCCAATGCTCAACGAATATCACACACAGTTGGTGGCTAATTGTCGAATATTTATCAGAATTATTGGATAATTTGTATAATTTGTTTATACCTTTTTTTTTATATAAATTTTGATGTTACTTGCACCGGTCAGGATTCGCACCCGGTATTAATCGAATGAGTCGCGCACTCTCTACACACCCGGCTACGGTTGCCGCCTATTCTAACTTTAAGGAGATTCCACTCTTTATTTGCTATTTACTAATTTCGTTTTAATTTTTGTTTTATTATAAAAACACCGTTAATTCTACAACAAGCGCTATATAAATTCATTCTAAAAACTTTCTGCCATTTCTATTAAAATCATTTAATTCTTTTCCCCATACAAAAACTTTCAGTAAAAAAAAAATATATCAAAATTCAAGGGTTTGCAAATTTAAATTTTATAATGCTAATATTGAATGGAGTATACCAAAAAGTCTCACATTTCGTTGTGAATTTGTTGTGGTTTTATTTAGAATTAGCACAAAGTTTAAAGGTTTAATTTACAGTAAAAGCTCCCTTAAGCGGACACTGACGGTCGCAGCGATTTTGTCCGCCTAAGGGAGATGTCCGCCTAATGGAGCGTTTTAAGGAAAATTAAATAGAAAACTAAATATGTAGAATGTTCCCACCACTAAGGAAATAAATATGTTAATACATTTCAAAACATTTTGTAATAAATTTTTATTATTTAAGTAAAATATTTTATGTATAAGGAATTCAGATTCATAAATCATAAACTTAAATGAAATTAGTATTAGATATTAGTACATATACAAAATTTAAAATTTAGTTTTGTTGCTGGAAAAATTGACGGATTGTTGATTGCTTTAGGTTGGTTTGCTTCCATTTTTTCTCATTTTCCACAAGACGAATCTCTAAAGACGTTAGTTGTTGATATGCAACAATATCACTTTTTGCAAACGTTTTCAAGCGAGAAATTTGTTTGAATGCTTCATGATAATTATTAATTAGATCCGAGTCTTCAAAGAACGTAGATTACAAAGAAGTAGCATATGATTTCTACTTTGCTTGTTTATAAATTTTTACATAGTTATGAGAAAACTGTATAACAATTTGGGAGAGGGAAGGAGCAACTCACCCACACAAACTCTAAATTATGGTTGTATGCGTTTGCCGACCAATGATTTAAAAACTGGATAAAGCAAGACAAATGGTGAAGTTGAAGAGAGAGTTGTCCGCTCATGGGAGATGTTTCGTAATAAAAAAGTGTCCGCGTCCGTCCAAGGGAGCGTCCGCTTAAGGGAGCATGATTCCTTCCTGAAACAAGGCGAAAATTTTGGGACCAAGAAATTTGTCCGCTTAAGAGAGCTGTCCGGCTATAAGAGCTGTCCGCAAGGAGAGCTTTCACTGTATATGGATTTTTTTTTTTGTAGCAGAAGAAAATATTAGTTATAAATAAAAAGCCGAACCTTTTTAAAAAGTCTCTGCCGTACAGTTATTATAAGTGCTGTATTAGACTGGATGGTCAGTATGAAATTAACTAGTCTACTATGAGAATTCCAACTATGTATTAATCTCGAATCGAGGGCAATATTCAGTTGTTGACTTTGTTGTATATGTCGTATATAGCTAGATTCAGATATTTTAAGGGAAAATAAAACGTTAACTCGGCAACAAAGGCTTTGTTTCCGAACTGCAAACTAACAATAATTATCGGTAGATTTCCCAGTAAACACTAATTATAATTATTCATTATTGAAAATTCGGAAATAAACTTAATGGATCGTAAAGCCTCGTACATTACTCTTAATTTCAAAACACGTATTATACAAACCACAGTAAATATTAATTTTGCCTGAGTTAATAGCAACTTGTAATAAATGCCGTAATATAACTCATCTTTGTTCTTCAATTTCCTTATAGAGTTATAGGAGTTAACGCTAAATGGCTTTTAAGCTTTTAATGCGATTTATAGTCTACTTCAGCTTACTTCTAAAGTGATAATACATATTCAAAATTTAAAAAAGATAAAATAAAAACACAACATTTTGATTATTTCAATTCAAATAAAAAATAATTGCAGGTGCATAGCCTTTGAGTAAATATTGAAATACGTGGTGTTTATTGGAGTTTAGATGGCCTATAAAAAATAAATTATAATCAAATATATAAAAAGAAACGACGGAAGCAGCTATTTCCATAGCAACTTAAGGCGGTCCGAGTGGCTATTTGGCAATAAATGAGGCGCAACGACAACATTACTGGCCGCAACTTGAATAAAAAATTTTTTCCATAAATAAATAATAACAAACAACCAAACTCAATAAAGCTAATGCGATTTTTGTGCAGATAAGGCATAAATGCAAAAAAAAAATATATATATACAAACAATTTACATACCTGCATTGGCAAAGGCCTACCAAAAACGAGGAGGAATGGCAACTGCCAAATTATTTTTTTTTAAGCCAGCATAAATAACAAATTACTACACTAATTATGCATTAGCAATAAAGTTTGAAATTAAAATTAAAAACCACAAACAACTGGCTGTGCTTTGTATGCCTACTGATATTGGCAATGGAACCATCAAAACAAGTAATCGATTTCAACACCTTGACAACAACAAGCAACCAACAAGGAGTCAGTCAGCTACAGCATCGCCATGGCAGCGAACATCTCTAAAAAATGATGCAAAAAATAAAAAATAATATTAAAAATCGTAAGGCTCAAGCGCATGGCACAGCAAGCAGTCAATGAAATCGCTGCCACCGCTGTTTGTTGCAAAGCGAAGTGAGCGAAACGAGAAATACTATCCGCTTGCAAGAATAGATAACATCAATACTCGTGGCTCAACAATACTCGTAGCCCTGCATAATTAGATGAAGCTGTTAATTTGTTTTAGTTAAGCTTTTAATTGCTTTAGAAATTTGCAATATTGGCCTTTGACATTCACAAATTTTTTATATGCCACGGACTCGATGCAAATAATTAGTTTATTTGTCGGCTAAATTCCAACAAAAATTAGTACTATGGATTTCCTCAGACGCTTGAAAAGTACGATTTTTCATATATACTTATATTGCATTTTTTTGTTTGTGGCTAGTGTATCTGATTCCTTAAACACTGGGTCAATGAATTTGTCAAATATTTCGTCGACCGAAAAAAATATTAGCACGTAAAAACAACGATGCTGTCTTCGAATTTGGCAAAGTCTTTGAACCCTTCAAGGATTCTCGAATAAAACAAAAAATTACTTTAACTTTCATCCGGTCTTCGAGTCAATTTAACCCAAATTTCAGATGTGATCAAATTGGCATAGATTTTGGCTCAATTGGTGAATGATTTATTAAAATTACGCTGTTCAGAAAATAATTAATCTATTTGTCCGTCCATCCGTACGCCACTGGTACACATACATATACAAACCCCTCAACGCAAGGTGGGTTGGTTTGCAAAGTATGCGAAATTAGGCGTGACACTGGCCTGTTCAGATCAAAAAGATATATCTCCAAAACAATAATTTTCGAGAAATTAAATTTTTAAAATTTTTAGTTTTTCCGAAACAAATTTTTACGACATAACTTGGCATTTCTGCTCTTCGTATTTTAATGTTCATTAGTAATTAGACGAACACTTTGCAAGTTTTATCAAAATCGGTCAGTTTTTAAAGAAGTTATGTGCTTTAAAACGAAATTTGAAAACGAAATTAAAATCGCCGAATAATAACGAAAAAAAAAATTTTCGGTCAAAGAAAAATATGTGCGATCATTTTGACCAAGACACAACATATTCGAAGTTCATGGTAAGAGAAAAACATGACCCGAATGGACCGCTTGCCTTGAAATAGGAAGGCTTTACAGCATTTTTAGCGTACAGATATTTAACTAAACATTTTTTTTAATTGTATGAAAATTAATTGTATTAAAATTTTTTTTAGTTTTATTCACATTTTTTTTTAAATTTAACTTTTACCGAAAAGTAAAATTTTTATTTTATCAAATCAAAAACAACAAAATACAGAGCTACCACTAAATTCAGAGATTAGTTTAAGTGCGCACAGACAAAGAGACCGACATGATTAAATCGGCCTAGCTCATCGTATTTTTTTTTTTTTAATGTTTATAACTTTTTTTCTTTTTCTACTTGCATAGAAGCATCGAATAAAAGCTGTAATACGATTTCGACTTTATTGCTCCCGTGAATTTATAAACGAATGAGGTGATTATATTTTGATTGGTATTTTGTTAAATTCGGAAATAAGTAGATATTGTGTCTATGTATATAATCGTTATATTAACTTTCAAAGGACATAACTCACTTTACATTGAAAAAACAAATTTTTGGTTTAAATTCAGTTGGGCGGTTAAATGAATACACTTACTACTAAAATCATACACAGATTGGAGGGCAACAATACGGCAGCTATTTGAGAAAACAAAATATTCTAATTTCACTGTTAACAGCCGACTAATTGGCATATTGTTGTAAAAATCATAAACTCTATAATTTCAAATTCAAATTGCATCGTAAATCTGTTCATTATTTTTGTTTATATTTCACACATTTCATTGACCGAAACTGAGTCTTTAACATGACATTTGATTACGTTTGTTGTTCGAGGCGTGTTGATATTAAGCTGTACACATGCATATTATTTTAATATCTCAACCACTTTCGGAAGAATAGAGTAAAAAAGATATTGAGCAAAAATTTGCAATTAAATTTAAAAAAAGATTAGTGAAAGTTTAAGCAAACTTTCGTTTGATTAAAACTGACAAATGGTTTTCCTTCGAGATGAGATAATATGCAAAAAAAAAAAAAAAAAAAAAACGAATGTCTCTCTGTGTCTCTTAAATGTTTCTGAAGTTATATTCAAAGGACTTTTAACTTCCTTTGAGATTTGCGTAGGTTCTAAGTTCTAAATCAAACTTAGTAGGATTTCTCCAATTTCAACATTTTTCTTGAGTCTTGAAAGCTACTCCCTATACTTAAATCGGGCGACCCCATAATAGCATTTTCAATTATAGGTCAATAACTAAATAATTTTCAATGGCTAAGCTATTTAGCTATGTATATATTACTTCGAGTGAGGTTCGGAAATAAAAGTTATTTAATTTTACAGCTTTTATTTTCAAACAAATAAGTCTCATTTCACATAATAATTTAATACTTTAATGCAGCTATAATATGGGCTCCCATACTATGAATCGAAATTTGCGAGACTTTTCCCCTTTGGTATATTCATAGAAAATCATAGACTAAAATATCTGCTTTCTGGTTCAAAAAAAAAATATATATATATTTATATACATATATTTATAATATATGTAAACATTTGGAAACTTTTCTCTTCGAAAACTGTCATTTGGTCACCTAACCCAAATCAAAAAAATAAAGCATGAAATGAAACAATGACTTTTGGAAAGTAGTTCCCGTTCTCCTTCTTTTCCGCCATGATTGGATTTTTGACATTAGAAAATAAAATAAATCACACAAAGCCACATAAAGAAGTCAACAAAATTTACAAAAATATATATATATTTTACTCCGATGCAAATCTGCAAGCCACTGACGACAAACTAGAGGGAGTTCATAAGTTTCAGATAATGTATTGAGTCAAACTATTTTTGAAGACGTCTTAAAGATGTGGAAATTTCAGAAGAAAAAAAAATTATGCTGAATTTTGTATTTATTTGAATAAAACCCTTTGTTTTTTTTTTTTTAACTACACATTTAGCCTACATATCACCGAAATAGCGACGAGATCTATCGACTGTAATAAAACAAAATTGCATTGCATTTTTTTGGGTTAGAAAATGTTCAAGTTTATATCATTTCGAAACTGAAACTTGTTAAATACGACTTGAAAACTTTCAGTTCAGACAATCGAAATTACACTAACTTAAGGTTGTTTTCCGAAAACTGAATATTTAAACATTTAGAAAAGTTGATCTACATATGTAGACAAAATATTTACAAATATCGATGCAAAATAGTAAATAAATAATTTGTGTTAGAAATTATTTTATTGTTTGGCGAATTAATGCTTGACCAGCTCCATCTGTCGTTCAATAGTTGAAATTAAATAAAACAACTATTTACAAATATATGCCACATGATGGTGGGAATTAATGTATGAATTTTGGGCACATTTCCATTGAATATACAATCAATTGTTCTGCTGCCCTTTCGTAGGTTTCTTTCAAAATCATGTAGATTTTGCAAAATGATCGTTTTGTATAAAAAATCAATCATGATCATATATTTTAACGAAACAAACATTCTTATAAGCTTACAGATTGCCAACAAATACTCCAATATACCAAACAAAGGGAAATATCTTAATTTTTTTTATTATACCAACAAAAAGTACACTGAAAAAGGAATTTTTTGTTCAAATTGCGATATTTTCTCCCAATTGAATAAAGGTTTCTTTAAAATGCATTTAAAACCTACATAAAATGTAATCTGTTTTCTCCATAAGAGGTAACTATTTTTTAAGCGCCAATTTATTCCCCGTTTTCTTCGATTTAATAGATGTGTTTCTTCAATCCAGATAATTTGTGTGCCCATTTTTTCAACAGTATTTTTCGCTAACACGTTCAATTTGTGAAAAATTTATACCGAACTTGTATCTTTAGCGAATTTAAATTCCTTCGTATCGTTGTAATGAGCAAACCATATATATTGATAATAATAATAATAATTTAGTTGTTGTCTATGTTTGGGCGAACTTCTCCTTCAATTACTGCAGTTGACTAACTTCGTGCAATTTGGTTAATAAGTAGTTAGTCAAGAGAGTTATAAACTGGGATTCTCCTCTATTCATGTAAAAATAATATTTATAATATAAATAATAATATATACTAGTATAATATAAATAATACATACATATAATTGGGTGGTTCACAAAGTGTCATAATGTGACAAAATTCATAAAGTCATAAAATTTTAGATATCAAAATTATATTTTTGGACTGCATTGAAACGAAGCAATTTTGTATTTTTTAAATTTTATGACTTTACGACTTGTGACAAATTATGACAACTTGTGAATCACCCAATTATATCATAATATATAATTTGAAATTTAAAACTAATATATCAAATACCAAGGTATTCAAACAAAAGGCTCTAAAAGAAGAAAGACAAATCAAAAATGACCTTAGGGTACAAAAATGGAGAAAAATTCAAAACGAGTTCAAGAATCAATCTCTTTTGCTAATAGTTGTAATGACAATACGGCTAGGCGTTTCTGTAATGCTACATATAACTGCACAGCGCAGATAAAAAAAATTGAGGAGGGTTTACATAAAGGAACCCAGACTTTTTGGCTGCTTTAAACCTAAGAAATCGAAGCAGATAAATTGTATCTGCTTACTTCGAAAACTATAAAGCTATATATCGCAAAAAGTAAGGTAAGCAGAAAAACTATCGCGCGAATTTCCAACCAAATATGCAGGGACGGACATAAGCTGGCAAGTAAAACTGGGGAAAGCACGGGCATCCAAAATTAACCAATATTATTAAATTGCATATTTTTGCACGAAACTTCCCATTTCAATGAAGCCTCATAAACACCACACTTAGAAAAAATGTATTCAAACCATTATCTTCAGTAAGTCCATAAAAAAATCCTTGAGTTGCAAAAGCAACCCTTTCAATATCTTTCACGCCACACTTAGAAAAAATGTATTCAAACCATTATCTTCAGTAAGTCCATAAAAAAATCCTTGAGTTGCAAAAGCAACCCTTTCAATATCTTTCATAAAACATGCGATTTAAGTAGTGCTATTTAAGAACGGAAAATAGTTATTATGGCAAATTTTTTGCTGATTTAGTTATATATTTTAAAATACTATATAAACCAAAATGGATTAGGTGTTAATTTGAAATTTCCCATGTCTTTTCTTCCGGCTCATTTATAACAGCGCAGTTTTTTCCCTTACCAACACTACATATCAGTTCGGATATCATTTTACCGAGTTGGCTCAACTCGCATATTTTTCCGAATTAGTTTTGCTGCTTTACATTCGATTCGTTATCCTACCTAGTGTTATTTTGCAAATCGGTTACAACACAACACACAAAGAATCGGGCCTAGTCTCAAATTTCAAGCTTACTCCGTGAAAACGCCCTGTAGGGATAATCCTTTTCACATTTCAAGAACTATGATATTTACTAACAATTCTCAAAAGAAAAAAAAAAAAAAAAAAAAAAAAAACGGCATCAAAAAAAACAACAAAACGCAGCTAACGAGCATTAAGATACCCAAACAAAAAGTACACTGTGTGTCGGCCGATACCATGAAAATCCTCGAATGGCTTGCTTTAATTTTTCATTCGCTACATTCGATCCGACATTTGGGGTTTTGTTTTTGAAATTCGAATGCAGAATCACCGACATCAAAACCATATAAATATAAAGAAATATCATCACTTTTTCCATCTTGAGTGTTTATAGGCTTTGGGCACGAAAGCAGGTTCATTGTGCGGTCTGGCGATCATAAAATTCTATATTGCGTTTTTATTACCGAAAATGCTGTAAAATCCACTACAACAAATAATAGAACTCTTAGGTTTCGCAAGACTTTAAAACCACGAAGTTTATTTTATTAGACCCAACGTTAAACCCAAATAATAAAACAGAAATTTTGTGAACAAATAGATGGCAAATAGCAGAAGCACCACAATCATTCCACAGGCACGTGCCGGCGCAGGCTTTTCGATGGCTTGCCAAAATGATCAAAATCAACACCATGCGCCAAGCGGTTCACAGCTGCCAAACTGA
Source organism: Anomoia purmunda (assembly GCA_951828415.1). Lineage (NCBI taxonomy): Eukaryota > Metazoa > Arthropoda > Insecta > Diptera > Tephritidae > Anomoia > Anomoia purmunda. The sequence continues at coordinate 28,351,470 of OX639997.1, forward strand.
ACAGCACAACATTGACCAAGAAAGCTTGTCACTCTCTAAATATTCGCTGGTTTCTAACAACAAATAATTGCTCTACAAACACACTCACTTACTTAGATAGCAGTTAAATATTTGTTTGTGTACATATCTATCATTTCCTAACTTTCACTCGAGCACTCCAAAAATCTTTGAAAACTATTAGGAAAACATTGAATTTCAATGCGGGGCACGCATTTCCTACACGAATATCGATCAAATGCATTGAAAATAAATTTGAAAAAAAAAAATAAAAAATAAAATAATAAATTAAATAAATCAAAAACGCAAAGAGAAAATGAAAATTTTAACGATTTGTTTTTGATTTTGTCACCGTCAATTTGGGTAATTGTTTACATCATCGCACGCCGCCACCGCGTATAACATTTTTGATGGCGCGACACAGCACGGCATTCATATCACCCTGTTTGGCCAGTGTGATTCATTAACGCTACCATACCTGTTGTTATTGTTGTCGCTGTCTATCACTGCCACTAACTGCTACACTTCACTGATTGCCGCGATCGCATCGCAACCAATCGGTAGTGGTACAATTTCTGCACACCGGACATACAACATAAATCTCCACTGTTTGGCCGTCAATCAAAGCCCGCAGAACGTCAAATAGTGCAGTGTTGCAGTGTCGCATATATGATGCGCATTTTTCACCACAGCACTTAAACAACGCATGGCGTGTAAAGCAGTGGGGAAAGCACGCAGTTAGTGGAACCCGGCAATTGCCTATCGGTAGTTAGATGTTGACAGGGCGAAGCTGTTGTCGTTGTACAAATAGTTAGTAACTATCTAAATATGCGGCCTCATCTGCTGTTGGCCGATGGTTTTTGTGGTGTTTGTTCGCAGTTGAGCTTTGCTATTTACATTTTGAGCGCCTACAGTGGCCCCTAACTATAATAATATTTGCGCACTCACACTTTGATTTACGATCTAACTTCGACAAGTGGTGGTTAGCTGTTTGCCGCCCATGGGGTTAGTTGACCGAATCGTTGATCGACAGATGGATCATTTGACTGTTTACTTAGTTGTTGTTTGCTAGCCGCAGGTATTTTGGTGTTAGTCAAGAGGATGCTTGATTGGCGGAATGTGACAAGGTGACATTTATTTAATGACCGACCGCTTTGCCATTATGTAATATGGCTACGGGATAGCAAATAGTGAAAATTGGCTGATTTTAATGAGGTTAATTGCTTACAATGGCATTTAGAAGGAAGAGTGACTTTGAAAATAGTGAGATGAATATTAATTATCACAATTACAAATATCCCCGAGCACGATTGCCACACGTGTAAAAAAAAAGTTGCTAATAAATTCAAAATCTCATGTCGAACGCCTCCGAATCGACGAGACCGATTTTTATGAAATTATTCATGTACATATGTATGTACTTATATATTTGGTTGATATAAGAATATGTTGCAAAGTATATTTTATGCTTAGGAGAGGGTTGCCACCTGTTTGAAAAGTCAATTTTAATTAAGTTATGCATGAATTATATGAAGTATTAAAATATGTGTTAATATTTATGAGGGTTGCCACCTGTTTCAAATGCACGATTAAATTAAATTATACACAAATTATTTGATGTATTAAAATATTGTTGTCAAACGGTTTGTTTTGTCGATGAAAAGATTCCTCCATATATTTTGGAGGGGGATGTCACTTTTTTGAAAAGTCAAATTTTATCAAGAGGGTTGCCACTTGCCTGAAATGGCGAATTTAATTAAGTTATAGCTGAAGTATATAAAATATTAAAATAGGGGTGTCAAACAATTCGTTCCCCATATTTGGGAGAGTGTTGCCGCCAGTTTGGGAAGTCAAATTTAGTTTAATTACATATATACAGGCTTTGTGAAATATGACAATTGTATGCTAAAATATTCGATGCGCTAAGGAGAGGCGTATAGCATATAGAGGGTTGCCACCTGCTTGAAAAGTCAAATTGAATAAAATTATACACAAGTTATATGAGATAGAAAAATATGGGTGTCAACTGTTCGTTTGGGCGAGGATAAGGTACCTATATTTTTGAGAGGGTTGCCACCTGTTATATGTGAAAGAAACGGAAATGTGTTTTCTGGTTAATATGCAAAGGGCAATTAATAAACAAATAGGGGCAGAACAACGGCTGCTGGAATTTTCTAGTTGACTTCATAAAAATAAAAATAACAATTTAAGCGCAGTCTCTTGGATTCAATCAACTTCTTTAAGTTAAAGGCACATAAATAGCACCTGGATTAATTTATGTGGTATATTTTGAAGACCGTTGTCACCTGCTAAAAAATATAGTAAATTAAATAAATAATTGAAACCACTTATTCCTATATGACGAATAGAGTGATTTTGGAAAAAAATTGGCGCATCTATAGTCCGTTATATGAGCTAAAGTAGAAGCAATTTCTTAAAGCGTGTTGCCATCTATTTAAAATGATAAGTTCAATTACAGGAATGAGTGAAATAAAATATTGCAATATGGATATTAAACGAAAGAGGTTCCGTTAAGTCTAATTTCCAACATGTTTTAAACGAAGGTTGCCACCTGTTTAAAAATATATTAGGTTAAATGAATAAATTAAATGACATTATTAAATATAAGTGTCGAAATAAGAGTTGCAAGAAAGCTTAATTTCAGAAATATTTTTAATAGGGTTGCCACCTGTTAAAAAAATTAACTAAATATATAATTTAATTAAACCAAGTATTGAAATTAGTATCTTAACGAAGGAGGTGTAATGAAGTTTCGTTTTGGAAACGCTTTTGAAGAGAGTTGCCACCTGCCATAAGAACTATCGTCATGTTAAATAATAATAAGTTAAATCACATACATATGTATATTGTCCGTTATCTAGGTTAAATTCAGTTGAAACAAGTGTGAAATCAAGAAGGTTTAATACGCTAATTCCAAAAATATTTTTGGAGAGGTTTCAATCTACTAAAAAAATTAATATGATAAATTGAAACAAGTTTTTCAAACGAACGAACGGGGTTTAAGAAAATTTTTGGCTTGAAAATAATTTTGAACAGTGTTGCCACCTGCTTAAATAAGCAAATGAAATTAAATAGCTAAGGAAGTAGGCTTCAAAAATTAAAAAAAAAAAAAAAATGAGTTTAAAGATCGTTGCCAACTGTTTAAAAATATCAATTTAATTCATTTTCTAAGCTTGGTGAAACATAAAAATATTCGGGTGTTTCAAAATAGCTTATACGAAAATATTTTTGTAGAACACCTTTTAAAGAACTTTGATTGGATTTAATTGTAAATTCTATGACAGTGGTCTCAAGCGAAAAACGTTTAGTGAAGATCGGTTCGAGATATATATTTGGAAAGGGTTGCCACATTTTGTTTGAAGTTTACATTGTTCTCGAAAAACGTTTGAGGGGTTGCCAAGTGATTCAGAATTAAACAAAAATTTATTAAAGGTCAATTAGAGGTCGATGTTTTCTGGTAAAAGGAAAAATTAAAAACAAAAAATAAAAATGAGTTTAAAGTTACTAACTTTTTCTACATATTACAATCGAATTCAATATTTCAATGTAATTAGTAAGGTAGCTGAATTATACGGCAGTTGTGACAAACGAAAAAGGTTTAGGGAAGTTTTGTACGAGAAATATATTTGAGAAGGGTTTCTACCTGTTGTTTGAAGTTTGACCTGATCGAGGTTTAGGAAAGTTTAGTCTTATTAATTTTTTCTCGCATAAAAAAAGAATTAATAACAAAAATTAAAATGAATAAAAATATGTATTTATTTTTCTATTACATTCGAATTCATAACTTTAAACCGAATGACGCCGCAGGTAAAAACATTGTAATAATAATTCACGAAATATTTCATAGAAAATTATTTGTAGTTCTCCAAATAAAAACTATACAAAAATTTGTTACCTATATGTAAATAAATTATTTTCCTCATAAAGTTTTTGCAGCAAAAAATATTAAAGTATTTGACGAAATTGCATCCAAAATCAACCCAATCACTCAAACTTTGTGCAAAATTCAAAAACATTCAGCAAATTTTAAAAGTTGACGTAAAAATTTGTACTTAGAACTTTTTGAAAAACTCCGTGTATGCAGTTTTGTAGCTCCCATAAGTTTAGTTTAATAAAATGTAAGTTTGAAGTAGCTAAATATTCTTGCTAATTTTTGATAATTTTTGTTTTTTTTTTTTTTTTGCAGATGGTGTTCGGCATTTTCTCTTCCATAAAAAGGTAAATTTTGTTTATCATCATATGAAAAGAAACTACAACAAAAACAAATAAAAACCTGTAATAATTTTTAGACACTTGAAATTTATACCTTACCTAGTAAGAAGCAAAACGGCTAGAAAAGAGAATACTCGAAAGCTTTCTAAAAATTCGGGCTAAAAAATGTGGCAATGTTTTTTTTAATTTGTTAACAAATTTGACTATAGATTTTTTTAACTAATTAAAATTGAATAGAGAAAAAATAAATTGTCAGCTTGTCAATAAGGTTTGCTACTATTTTCAGCCGTCGCTTATTAGTACAAAATATATATTTTTACTATACTAGGAGTGCATTTAATTTAAGAAAAATGCTTCCCAGAAAAATGCCATATGCTCTTTTTATTTGGTATCTTAATGGTAAAAGTCGCTGAAATTTTTATGCGCTACATATTTTCGGCAATCTGGAGACCACAAGCAAAAGCAAAAATACAATTAATTTGTGGTTTTTGCATTTATGATATATCCTATTCAATGAGCCCATCAAAAGCCTATTGGCACATTTGACAATTGACTCCAGCTATTGCTCATAATTTGTAAACTCGCTTTTCAGCAAACTCAAAATGCAACAAATGAAAAAAACCTCTACTATCGTCATTAGCTGCCATTGAATTTTTGTCCATTGTATTTATTTTCATGCCTATGTAGTATATATATATAATTTACATACCGACTTACATAGTTAAATTGTAAAAGTAAAATAAATTATAATTGCACAATGCTACCCATTAATTTATTTTGCACACTTTATTGTTTGCTGTGCTATGACTTATATTTCTTTGTTTTATGAAATTGAAATGGATACATAATTTCGGTTTTACGACGTGATTATCAGCTCTTCTCAATACCGGATTTTTTGTTTTTTTTTTTTTTTGGTTAACTTAATTTTACATAATCTTTTGTGTTTGCCTATCTCTAAGTAACATAATGAATAGGTTTTTGTCACTATTTAGAGTATTTACTTTAACAAAATCGAATGCTTAAAGAAACTTGTAGAGTAGAGGTAGATAAATTCGAATATATTTTGGTATAAATGTATATTACTCAAAAAAAACCTACAACAGCTGCACTTTGTATACTAAGATTTTTCCACTAAAATATAAATATGAATGCACTCTAATATTCCTACTGAAACATTTTCAAAAGCTCATTAATCTCTAAAAATGTTGCAAGCCTATTATTGTAGCTAAATGTAAAAATGTGACAATGAAAACCAGAGTAGCCATTTTAAAGTCGGTAGTTTTCCTAATAACCATGCTACAATATATTAAGAAACAACTCAGCACTGGACTTCGATTTATTTATAAAGGGTGTTTTTTAGACATGTGGTTTTCAAAAAGAAATAAAACGCATATTATTTAATGTTATGACCAAGAATTTAGCTGTATTATGAAGATAAGAGTTTGTCATAATGTTTTAAAAATGATTTCAAGCAATTGACCACCGCGGCTGGCTCGCATAAATTCCAGCCTTGAGGCTCAATTTTCGACCACTTTTTGCAGAAATTGGGGCCGTATGTCAGCAATAAAGTGCCGAATATTCTACTCTAAGGCATCAATCATCTCGGGTTTATCTACGTAGGCAAGCGACTTCATATAACCCCACAAAAATAGCCCAGAGTTGTTAAATCGCACGATCTTGGAGGCCACGCCACAGACACACGACGCGAGGTAATGTATGGTATGGTATGTAGCGCCGTTTTGTTCGAACGAAATGTCGTCCACATCAACATTCTCTAATGCAGGCACGTCGTCCCTCATTGACTGTAACATTATGGCCGGCTTGATGTTTGAAGAAATATGGATCAATGATGCCCTCTGCACGTAGAGCGCACCAAACAGTGACCTTTTGAGGATGTAACGGTGTTTCAATTATGGCTTGCGGATTATCAACATTCCAAATGCGACCATTTTGTTTATTAACGTACCCATTCAACTAAATGGAAGCTTGATCGCTGAACAAAATTTCCTTGTGAAAATGGGGTTCGGTGGCCATCTAGTTATGGTCCATTCATCGGACGTGCGAGGCGCTTGATGGTCGTTCGACCAATAAGTTGAATTTTGTAAGCCCGCAAACCAAGATCCATCCACAAATTTTCCATAAAGTGGATGGGCACAGCTTCGATTGTTGCGCTCGAGGGCGGGTGAACTCGTTCGGGCCTTCTAAGATACTCTGCTCCAAAGCAGCAATGGCATCTTCGGTGAGCACTGTACGGCGTCTAGTAGTGCGAAACCGATCCGTGGTTGCTCGAATTATCGACTCTGCCGTGTCGACCGAATATTGGACGCGGCGGGCGATGTGCAGGGCCGCCGAGAGAAAATCCGGGTCCAGGGGTAAAAAGGTAGGGCCCTCTTTCTACACAAAAGTTTCGAAAACTTCATCAACTATCTTTTTACTTACTACTTCAATGGTTTCAAAGAATAAGTCAAATACGACAGTTTTTGCTGTCATCATCTTTTCTACGGGCCTTTGTGAGTCACGAATATTTTCCGAAAGCGATGCAAAGTTGTTTGTGAATTAAATATTTCAGCTCATCTTAAGGACAGTCTTCCAACTCTAAGTTCACAAAATTGCTCTGGCCTCTGGCGGATCAATTTCATTCTCGAAGCACTGCGCATAACATAACAACATTCTTGGAACACGAAAAACTTCAAACAAAGTCGTAAATTCTTAAGTTGGAAACGTCAATGTCACTATTCAAGTTAAATGTATTTTTCCGACTGACGCGTATGCATTTCGCCCAGAGTTTTCGAAACGACTAGGGAAGCATCTGGTGGCATTCGATGGTGGGGAGGAACTTTCCTATAGTGTACTTGTGAAAATGCCTTAACGCTAAGAAAACGCGCTGAAAGTGGGCTCGGATGGCGGCTGTTATGCCGACTCTTATTACATTACTTTGCCAGTCTTTGCTTATGTACGTAACTGTTTTTTTTGTACATGCACGTAAGAACGCGCCTTGTGGGTAATCACAACTTTGAAATAAATGTTTGAATTAATCGATTATCAAAAGCATTCTAATTTAACTATTCACTCAATTTCTTGAGAAATACGGGCCCCTTCGAGAACTCCTGGTCCGGAGGGAATTACACCCAAACCCCTATTTCGCTACACTAAAATCGTTTCAAAATGAGAAAACTTTCAGGGTTGGCCTTGTGTAGCTTTATTTTAGATTATAATAAAATAATTTGGCGCTTGCTTTATATATAATTACATAGTTCGGTGTTTGGGCCAAGTTTTACTACAATTTGTGGTGTGCGTCTTGATCTTGTCACACAAATTAAGGAACCTATAATTTTATGGCACCCCCCGAATGGCAAATGATTTGTGTGAGGAGTTTTTTCATGATAGAAAGAACACTCGGCACTTTGCCATTGCCTGCCGAGACCTCAACAGCTATTAGAAGAAAGCTTTTCAATTACATTATTTTTTTGGTCTTATATTAAAAAAAAGGAAAACTATTGTAATTCTTATTGAGCTCGGTACCACTTTTTTTTTTAATTTTATTTATTTATTTAATAATTTATACAACAACAACTTGTTATATAAATATATGGGAACGCAGCACTGGCTACGAGGCCTTCAGCCGCCTTATCAATAATTTGTTAAATTATAGTTAGTAAATTTTCTTAACCTCTACCTAGTCATTACATCAAATAAATTTTAATAAATCATTGTCTTTTAGGATGGTGATGATGATCAGAAGAATGTTGTTTTCAGATGGTACACTTAACGCACTTTTTTTTATTAGGGCATATTATGAAAAACCAACCTTATTTCAAAGTGTCGATCTCCGAAATGGCAGCTATCACTTCTACTACTTTTGAAATCTTGTTGCTTTCACATAATATTTCCTAATAAAAACTGCTCTCGAGCTCCATAAAAATTACACTAAAAAGCCCGGAAAACGCCGAATGAAACGCACACATGCTCTACGGCGGTCTTGCCAATTTTTCCACCTTAGTTCGGGGTCGACTTTTTTATTTGCCTTTGACATTGCAGCTTTATTATCGTAAACTCTTAATGACAGTAGCTAGTTAAGTGCTAGCATTAACTTTTATTGTTGGTTGTGTAATTGAACACTAAATGATCGCCAAATGCCGTTTCCGAAAACACTAAACTAAAAAAGCGCAACCAATTACGGCCATATTCAAATTAACAAATTAAATCAAGCAAGGCCACAATACACTAACAACACAAACTATATAGATCAGTGCATTTATGCTTATAATTAGCGACTTTCATTAATATTTTTCAAATGCACACACACTCGAGGCGTTACATATATTGTATCACATAAAAAATGCTACTGAATAAATAAATATTGAATGTGTTTTTAAAAATTAAAAAAATATGTATGTGCTTCAAAACAATGCAATATGCAGCTGTCTTTGCTGTTGTTTCTTTTGTTTTTAATTTTTTTTTCATATTTTGTACACCTTTTGTTTAACAATCAAATGAAATAAAAATGAAACTACACCAAACATTAAAATAAAGTCAAGCTCTGCCTCAAAATGATTTGAATGCAGAATAAAAATTGAAATTGCTTGTTGTGGACTTGACTCTCGCCGCGGCGTTCAATGTGTGGCAGTTTGATTCCGATTTGTATGAGTGAATAGGAGTTGAACCATTTTGTCTGCCATAACTGGTAGACTCGCTTGTAGCGTCAAGGACGTTTACTGACAGCGTCATACAAATTTACATATGTTTGCTTTGATTATCGTGCAACGCGACATACAACATGTGTTGGTATGTGTGCGTGTGTGCGCTGGGGTTTGGGTTTTGTAATCTTACACGCAGCATCAGTAGAAATCGACTGAGTGAGTGACTGCTGCAGAGGCCGTTGGACGGTAGAACGCTGAAATTAGTTTACTTTGATTGTAGTTTTTTATTTTTTATTTTATTTTTTATTTTATTTCTTGCTTTTCATATTTTGTTCTGATTCTAATCTCGCACCATAAACTGCACATGTACCCGTACGTGTATGCATAAATTAAAAAAAAATATGCAGTGCTACAGAATTACAGTTGCAATTGTTGGGCGTTGCAATTTTGGCGGCAGCAACGGCGGCGAATGTCGAACGAATACAGAAATTTGAGCAAAGCAACATGTTGCCTTGCCTTGTTGAGCGCAATTTTGGCTAGACAAGTTTCCATATTAAGTGCTCGCATATAGCTGGACAGTAAACAGAAAATAAGCGCATGAAATATTTTAATATAAATATAAATAAATATTGCGCGTATCACAACTATATGGCAGGGACTTATTGACAGAGCTCGACACTTTATTTGCTTCACATTAATTTTCAATAAATTTTTTATAAAATAACTAGCTTATACGACTGAGTTTCACCTCACGTTGTTATAAAAAAAAAAATCACAAAGAAAATTGATAAAATAAATCTTCACACAGTATTCCTGTATTCTACCTCAAAAACATGCAGAGATATCCACTGGTATGGGGAAGAACCGAGTCCCATTTTGCAGCAAATTCGACTTTACTTCATGAGCATAGAATCGATTTCATTTACTATCTTGATATAAAATAGTTGCAGAGCTGCTGTATCCAAACATCATTTTGTATCGGAGGTACCACACCCCCCTTATTCAATAGTCACCATTTTTTGCCATGCGTATTCGATTTTGTCCATATATCGCCATACGAAGTTTCATACCATAAACACTTCCAGAGATATACAAGAAGAAAAATTCAGTGTAAATGGGAGGTGCCACGCCCCTTTTAAATATCGGAATTATTATTGTTGAGCTAGGAAGTGTGCTGAATTTCGGTTTGATCGAAAAATCAGTTGAGGACCTATCTGCGAACATACAAACATACATAATTTATATTTTAAATAAAATAAAAAGATAGTTCTTTCTACAACAAAAATAACATCATTTCAATTCTCAATGAAAGTTTTTAGGAGCTCATTTAATTTTAGTATAAGAAACTGCAACTTTAAAGTGACTCAAAAATCGCGTTTGTTTTGAATATTTTTTTTGGGTTACGGATTTGCTGCTATAAAAAAAATTTCGTGCATTTGTTGAATTTAACTTTTTTTTAAAAGCAGGTGGCAGCGCTCTCCAAAGATATTTACAAAATAGAGGTTTCCTAAAACCTCCTTCGTTTGAGATCCATATCTCAATATTTTATTCAACTTATAGTTTTAATGAATGTTTAAAACGGGTGGCAACCCCCACAACAATATTTTTGAAATTAAGTCTTCTTAAAACTGTTTGCTTGTAACTCATATTGTAAAATTTAATTTATTTTTTTAACTTTAATTTTACATGCATTTCAACAGGTGGCAACCTTCTTTCACAAAGTTGTGAAAATTAAGCTTTATTAAGTCACTTTCGTGTGACACTCATATTGCAATATTTAATTTCATTCATGGTTTTAATTGGATTTAACCTTTTAAACCGGTGGCAACTCCCTTCAAAAATATCATATACGGTAATCCAGATTATAATTACTTAAATATATTCAGCCGCCTTATTGCAATATGAGATTTGACTTATTTAACTTTTAAAAAATGTGGCAACTCCCTTGTTCTTGAGTTTTATTTTATTTTTTCTTACCACTTTTCATATAATATAAGTAATGTTTTTCTTCTACTGAAAAATTTTGATTTAGATTTATCTTCTATTTTTGGGAAAAGCAGGTCGCTATGAGCCAAATATATTGTATGTAATTAAATTAAATTTTACCTTTCTATCAGGTGGCAATCCTCTCCAAAATATATGTTTGTAAAACTTCTGCTCAGTGAAACGAATTCTTTGACAACCACATTTTCATATCTCATACAAATTGTGCATAATTTAATTAAGTTAGACTTTTCAAGCAGATGGCAACCCTTTCCGAAATGTAGCTGTAAACCTTTGCTTTGCCAAGGTGACCCATTTCAAATTGTTTAAACACACGGTGTAGAGCTCTTTCACACATATTTCATCTGATAGCCATACTGTTATACTGTAATCTTAGAGATTTTATTTGAATACGCTTTTTATAATTTTTACAAAGTCTGGCAACCCTATACACTTTTTTTTGTTACTTTAAATTTGTACTTACTTCTCAGTGAAATTATGTTAATGCTTTTCATTTAAATTAATTAATTTTTAAACCTTAGACATCTGGTAATCCTATATCTCCGCTTCTTTTATATAGGTGGCAACCTTAATTTTAACTTTGTTTAAGAAGTGTCCGCACTGTTTCATTTTATACGTAAATATATTATTTAAATACCGTTTTTTAAAAGGTGGTTTTCGAAAGGTGGCAACCATAACCAAACTTTTTTCTGTTTAAAGTTTGTTCACACATTCTCAGTGAAACACTTTTATTGCGGTTTTTTGTATAATTCAATTTGTTGTTTGAAATTTTGCAAAACCTGGCAATACCGTTTTCTCATTTTTTCTTCGCGAATCTACCGCAGACAAAAGGAAACCTAGCGAAACAAAAGTAAAAGAAATTCATTGATCCGTTCGTCAGTTCTGAGATTAATATATTTTTATATTCAGTCCCTGTCTTATTGTTATGGTACGCACTATATATTTTAACGCCCGTTTGGTTAACTGTACAAATGTAAAGCTAGCGCTTAAGCAATGGTTCTGTGAGTATATGTGTGTGTGTGTGTGTGCTGTCATGCCACTATAGCTCGCTACAACAAGTGCGGTAAAAATATTTTGGCAGCACTTGCTTAACAGTTTTCTTTATCTGAAAATATTTTTTTTTGATGTTTTTTTCTTGATTTTTGGATTTTGTGTTTTACATTTTTCGTTCTAAATTGATTTTTAAACTGCAATTGAATTTCATTTCTATTTCAATTTTTCATATGCCTATATGTTGATAGCAATCTTGACTTTGCTAATTGCATGCCATTAACACTTTGTGTGCTAGCCGTTTTTTTTTCATTAATTTTACAAACTCAATATTTTTTGTTTTAATTCATTTAGAAAATATAAAAAGCGAAAATCTATTGTCCAGTCGGTTTTATGCTCCAATTTAAATTAATTGCCTGACAGTTGGTGCGATAAAATTTCGTTCGATATTGTTCTCTGTTTTGTTTTTATAGTACCCTTGTTTTCTCGCAAAACATCAATGTGTTGTAAATGTGTCAAATTTAATTGAATGAAATCAATAGTACATGCATTTGTAAATGCATGTGTTTGTGTACAATGTATGTGCATGTGATCAGCACTCTGTTTGCTAAGCAATTCGAAACAAAAGACTTAAGCAACGAACCTGCGTGTCCAGCACACGACTGCATTCATGCGTAATGGGTTTGACTGAAGTGAATGCTTTATTGGCATTTTGAATGCACATGCGTGCTAATCAAGTGCCCAATTGTTTTATATTTATAGTATATAGAGAGAATTGCATGCAATAGTCTAGTTTCATTAGTACATTCAACTAGAAGTGTAGATATTTGCTGAACAAATTTATTATATTAGCGGCCCTAAGTGGGCCAAGTTCGATAAGCCCATTCTGTAAACACGGCAAGAGACTTTGTTAAATTGCATCTCGCTTGCAAACCTTGTGGTATATCTAATGAATCTGATCATATATCTTATAACAGTATTTGTAGCCGCATTTAGGTCACATTCGTTTGTTACCAGATGAGGCTTCAAATAAGGTGACTCTTTGTCGAGCGAATTCTTTAATCCAATTTTGAAGAAGATAATCCTATCCTATCCTAAATCCTTTTATAAGAGCGTGGCGTGTAGCTTCTAGCGAACAGTGCACAAAGAAAATCTTCCAAATTCGAAAAATTTGTACTGGTTGATCGAAGAATTAAATTGTGCCAGATAGCAAACGAATTTCAGATTAGCAAAGAACAAATTCAAGAGATATTGCATGCACATTTATATGGGGGAAATGTTGTGTGCATTCGATGCAGCGAATGCTTATCCGAGTATTGGAGACTTTTAAAATTTTTTGTTTGGTATTGTGCCAGATTGATTTGTACAAAATTTGCAACCGATTTGCGATTATTGAGGAAATCTCGATTGATCAGTTCAATCTGGAATTCAAGCAAGAATTGAGGCATTCTATAAACGGAGACAATCAATAGATGCCCCAAATAAATTCTTAATGAAGAAAATCGGGTTTGTTAATTAGATTGCGCTGAAAATTTAAAGACTAATTAATTACCGAAATTTAACTGCCAGTAATCAGATCTTCAGAAGAAGGCGCGCATGTCTTAAAATCAATTGAATTCAAACTCAAACAGCACATATGTAATCTACCGTGCGGAATTGGCTCGCAGTAACCTTTACTTTTTTTACGAATAAACTAGCAGCCATTCGAATATTAATCCATTTTGAAGAGGAACTTAAATAATAATTTAGTTGTTATATTTTAAAGCAGATAGTTGCAACACGAAAATACGTTTGAAAACATATTTAAAAAAAAAACACTTTCGAAAACAAGAAAGCTGCCACCTTTTAAAAAAGTGAAATAAGTTAAATCTCATATTCCAGAAGGACGACCGGGGATATTTCGATTTGGCACATACTAATATGAATTACGGTATAAGCGATTTTTAAAGGGTTAAGGGAATTAAATTGAAATAAATATAATGAGTGAAATCAAATATTGCAATATGGGTGCCAAACGGAAGAGGTTTATACGGCTTAATAATCCAAATGTTTAGAAAAAGATTGCCATCTGTTAAAATTTCCTTTGATTAATTAAAAGTTAAACTAATATGTTAAATGAAATTTTACAATTTGGACTTAAAACAAGGTATAAAAAAACTGAATTTTAAAAATATTTTTGGATAGGGTTGCCATCTGTTCGAAAACTAAATACACGTATATATAATAAGTTGCAATATTATATTATAAAAGTTAAATAAAAGAGGGTTGAGAAAGCTTTCTTCCAAAAATTTAGTTTGAGAGGGTTGCCATCTGGTCAAAAAATTTAAGTAAATTAAATTGTTATGTTAAATAAAATGTTACGACATGTGAAGCAAATGTAATAGCTGCAAGAAAACTTAAAAGTTAAATAATTGCAAGGAGTGTTGCCACCTGTTTAACAAATATATTCAGTTAACTGAGACAATAATTTCATTCATTAATTAAATAGTAAAGCATGAGTTTTTTAGCGAGGTTGTTTAATTAATTTAGCCAAACGAGTATAATTTAATTAAGTAAATTTTTTTAAATTAATGTAACAAGTGCAGTAAAAATATTTTGGCAGCACTTGCTTAATATATTAATATTAAATCGGTATGTCAACCTGTTTTAGTATGTATATCATTTTATTAAGATATTTACATCCGCATTTACGTTAGGGTGTCTCACAAAAATTTAAAGAACTTCCAGCGGTATGATGCAATTTATTGTGTTTTAAGACTTACGCCAAAATACTTTGGAAAAATATTAAGATTAACATGAGTTTGAGTAATTTGAAATTATTACCAAAAGTTCGATTTTTTTTATAAGTAAAATCAATTTTTCAAAAAATGATCTCACATAAAAAAAATAGTTAAAATTTATTAGGTCTCCATAAAAATATATATTTTTTTTAATTTCAAGGAAATAGGTTCAGATTACGTAAGTTTCCCAGCCGGTTTAAAAAGAAATGTAAATGTTGTATATTTTCTGTTAACTTTCATATAAAATTCAAAAAACTAAATTTATTTTTTTATTTCATTTGCTTTCTTACAACTGATTGTTAATATTTTGTTGAAATATTTTTTTTGCTGTTTTGTAATATAATGGGCTTCATAATTCTAATAGAAAAAAATGTCAAATTTTTATGCATCCCAATTTACATATATAGTATATTAAAATACCAGCTATGATAGGTAAATTTTACTTCAAACTGTTATTTTTATGAAACTATTTACTTATTTTCTTTTGCTTAAATAAATGTATAAAATAAAATGAAAACGTAAAGCTTTGGTAAACCCAGCTAAATTTCTGAATGGTTTTGTATACAGCTATAGCTGTTTTATGCCGATTCTCTGATCAATTTAATATAAATCGTTCGCTAAATCAAGAAATTTTGCAGAGAGAAGTTTCGGTGTGTAATTCTAACCCTCCGTATCGTATCAAAATTTTCAGTACCTAGAGTAGGAAATCAAAAGCATTCCATCAAATTCCTTTGAGGCTGTACAACCTTCGGGAAGCTGCTTTGGAATGGGTACTCGACTTAATCAACTGAATCTAAAAAATGGAAGGTGTGAAAGTGAAGAGCAACAGGGGAGGAATTAAATTTTTTTTACTTAATTTATCAGTAGCATAAAGATATTTGTGAAACAAAAAACTTTTCGCATTTCTATTTGCCAAATTGCTTAGTTGCATAAATATAGCAAAAAAAATATGGATTACTTCATGCAACCCAACCATAACATTCCTCTACCAGATGGGTTCACAATGAAATGTAGCAAATTTTTCATGATTATTCAACCAGAAATAAATTTTTACCATGTTATGAAGAAAGTGAACAACATTCGCCACTTTTCATAAAATGTACAATACATATGTATATGCACATGTGTGTGTGTGTGTGTGTGTACACCTCCAGCTATGCGTTTGTATAAGTATGTAATTGTATTTGTTAAAGTAAAATTACAATTTTTTTCTCAGACGGCTTACGATAATTTCATTCAAACTGAACCGCAGAAAAACTTCCTATTTACCCACATAAAAATTTATTAAGGTACTCCATAGTTGTTAGATGTGTGTGTGTATGTTCGTGTTTGTATGTATGCGTAGTGTAAGTATTAAAAATCGGTAGTTTTTTCTTACTGTGGTTACTTCGAATTAGCGAATTAAAGCGTCATTGCTGGATGTAATGTATAGCTAGACTGTCCAAATGGAGTGCATGACATAACTATAGCACCACCGCATATTGTCAAGTTTTGACTATTTATTTTTCTACATTTAATATGAATTATTTTTTTTAATCAAAATATAATTCCTTCTACAACAAATAAAGGTTTAATCAAAATTTTAAAAGTTTGTTAAAATGGTAGAACAAACTCAACATACTTTATTTAGGATTTGAACATTTTTAATTGGAATATTTAGAAAAATATTTGGCTATGCATTTTATGGCACAACTAATTTTGGTAAAATAAAGTAGTATTTTAAAGTAGCTACAAATTACAGTTGATTTTTGATATATTTTTTTTTTGCTGACACTCTCCCGTAATTTCTGTCCATATTACCCATGATCAATGCTTTTTGTATGGAAAAAACCGTGCAGCACCGTCTGTAAAAAAATTCTCAAAAATCAACTGTAACTTGTAAGCACTTGAAATACACACTTTATTTGACTAAAATTAAATGGGCTATACAACAAATCTTACTTAATTTAAATTAGAAGTTATAGGCTTTCACTCCACGTTCCTGGAATGGATAAAACCCTATCTAAAAGAAAGGTATTGTACGGTGCGGCTCGATAACATAACATCACGCCCTTTTCATACAAGATCAGCAGTTTCTCGTGCTTCTTATTCTCGAAATTTCTTTTGTATGCTGATGATCTCAAAGTTTATTCGATTATAAAGAGCTGCGAGGATTCTATGTCGCTTCAATCTGATTTAGTTAGAATATGCCGTTGGTGTGAAAGATATCACCTTTTCTTAAATATTGGCAAATTTTTTCATATGATTTTTGATTGATTTTCGATTGCTGGTACTAATTTGAAATTGTTTGATCAGATCAATTTTATTTCTAAAATCACATTAACTGTTCATATTATATTAATTGGTCCAAACGCCTAATAATAGATTTGGGTTGATTGGGAAGATATGTGGTATTTATAATCTGAGTCCTTTCCGTTAACGCTTATATTAAAAGATCTTACATCCAGTTTTCACCCTCTCCTGTTTATGAAGGTTTCCACTTCAGCTATTTACTTATATATTATTTCACAATTAGAATGGATGAATTGTTTTACGCCTTTCCATCTTTTATTGTCTTTTTTCACATGAGCAATTAATTCCAATATATTTCTATTAAATTTATAATACAAATTTGGCGATTCTTTTACAAAAATCAGATTGTACAACAAATCTTTAAAGACGATGAAAATTATATATTCGCAGAACGTTGAAAATAATGAGTAATGTGCCGAAGACAGAATTTTGCTCTTTCCAAAACTGTCATTCGGTAGGTCCTAGGTTCGAATCCAGCTCGTGGCAAGTAACATCCAAAAATTATAGAAAAAGTTTTTCCTAATAGCGGTCGCCCCTCGGCAAGCAATGGCAAGCCTCCGAGTGAATTTCTGCCATGAAAAAACTTCTCACAAAAATATTCGCCGTTCGGATTCGGCGTAAAACTGTAGGTCCCTCAATTTGTGTCACAACATCAAGACGCACACCACAAATTGTAGGAGAAGTTCGGCCAAAATCGCTTAAGCGGTTATAGCGCCAATTAAGTAAGTAAGTAAGTAAAATTGTTACGAATTGATGTTCAGTACTGATGAAATAATAAAACATTTTATCATTGCCTAGTCGAAGTGCATATCAAGTACATATGTGTTTCTGTATTTCAAGAAATTATATACATGTAAACATATATATATATATGTATGTAAAGGGGTTTTCAATAAGAACGCTACAAAAGTTTTTTTTAAATAAAACAAAAACGGTTTGGGATATTAATTAAATTCTTTATTCCTATGAAAGTACATTCGATGCCATTATGTATGAAACTCGATTTCTTTTGCCTGGGCACCACGGGCACACTTGCAGAAGTCCAGACGCTGAACCCAATTTTCGACGGTTCAGAAAGTTAACAAATTGAAAAGGTTGTCTACTGGTTATATAGTGGATTTAACCTTGGATTTAACCAGAGTACGGCTGAACACCGATTGTTAGGGCCGCACCGTACATTTTTAATGTTTAAAAAAAATTAATAATCAATGAATTTTTAAAAGTTATCAATTTTGTTTTGTATTAATCCTGAGCAAGGTAAATACATTAGTTTAAAGCAAATGATTTTTATCCCATCACATAAATGCAGTACATATTTTTGTAAAAATAACAATAAAAACCGTTTACTTTTTAAGCTCAAAATTTAATAATTGTATACTGTGTGGTGAAAATAATAGCCTAGTAATATTAACTACAAAATTCTCATGGATTTTGTTTTTAATTTTGCGCAAGAGTTGCCAAAATTAAGAAGCATTTTGTTTTGGCTTTTCATGGCGTTCGACGGGCTCAAACGCATGCGCAACACCAAAATACATATAAAGTGAATAAAAGAAATTAAATCGGCTGCTATAGTAACACCAAGGCGAATTTATAGGAAGAGGTGTCAAAAGAACAGCTGATTTGATTTTTTTTTTCAGTTAAATTTCCCTTCCATGTGTGTAGTGATTGTCAAAATATAATATTTGTTTACAAAAAAAAACTTTCGATTTTGTAAATAACAAATTCTTTACACTGGCGAGCAAAATCAGTCGAATTTCATTTTCATATTACATTATTATTTTATTTCGTTTCCTTAATTGTATATAAGCCTATAGTTCATGCTATAAAAAAACCTATGCAAATTAATGTTTCAAGCTTTATAAAAACTCAACAAATTTTCGTAATAAATTTTCAATTTTGTAGAACGTGGTTTAGACATTTTAATTTGATTTAATTTTGGCTTTAGAAACTTTTTATACTAAAACTAAATAAGCAAAAAAAACTGCATACTCGAACAATTTCTAAATATTCATGTAAGCAATTTTAAAATTGTGATAAAAATTTGTTGAGTTTTCAGAATTTTTTTTATTAGTTTTGAAACATTAATTTAAAGAGCTTTTATATTAGTATAAACTACGAGTATGTTTGTACAAAAAAATAATGCGTAGTAAAAAGCTAATATTTTAAAAAGATCACAACTCGACCGCTTTTGATGTTGTTATTGTAAAAGGGCTGAAGTGGCAGTACTTGACCGGATCTAAAGCTATCGCTTTTCCTCGCCACTGTATGTTTGTTCGTTTTCAATTTTCTCAATTCGCCCAACAAATTCGCCTTAGAAGGACTTTGAAAACTGCCACGCCACAAACCGAAAACAAAATACAGGTAGGTTTTGTAAATGAATTCGCTGTTGCTTCTGCTAACACCTCACTGAATGCGCCTTGAGTAGCTAGCATTTAGTAAATCCGAAAGTCTTATTTGACTTTTTCCCAAAGAGAAACATATTCAAAATAAAATTTTATACAATTTGTACATTATTAAAAATTTACAAGTGTTCGGTCAAAGTTCGACCGAAGCCGAACCGAACTTTATAAGCCGAACATGGCCGAAGCAGAAGCCGAAGCCAAAGTTCGATAATTCTATAGATTTAACCCTTGCTTGCTGTAGAATGGAAAATGTTTTTTATTAGGTAGGCTATTAAAATTTAATTCAAGAAAACGAATTGTCAAAAGTTGTCAATATTTGGTGGTGCTATAGTTATGGCATGCCCTGTATACTGCTTGCTTTGTTACTAGGTAATATGCTGCCCTGTAGTTTGTACACAAACCTACACACAACATAAAATATCATAGAGTTGTTGCAATTTGTTGTTGCTATTGCTGCTAATGTATTACTTATATTTATTACATGCAACTTTATTTATTCAAAGCTCATATTCGTTTTTGTGTTTTTTTTTGTTTGTTAATCGATGCTTGACTGCCCAATAAAGCATTAACTAATAAAATAACCGCATGGCATACAGTAGTAGCAACAAAAACTGCAAAAAATATTTATTTAATACCGCTAACAATCGTTGAATTTGCCTTCAACTTTAGCGGCTTGGATTATATTGGTCGCAGTTAAGTTGGAGTATGCTTTTTTGTTGCATAGTTTTTTTTTTTTTTGCGTTCATTTTATAATAAATATGTTTATGCATGTATGTAGAATACAATGAAAGTAAAATTTTTGAAAATACAGTAGAATCTGGATATAGTGAACTAATTTTTGCAACGCCTGTTCACAGTATCCAGATCGGTCACTATATCAAGGTTGACATTTTTTATTGAAAAACTTGCTTTATTTACTCAAATTCATGAACAAATTTATTCTCAGAAAAATAAAAATTAATATATGAATAGTTATTGAAAGAATTCGAGAATAGATGTCTGCTTCTTGCCTTCGCAAATTGACTTTTGAACCGCCTTTTCGCGTAGTCTTGACAATACTGTTATGTCGGCGTAGTCAGTCGTGTTGGCTTCAGCCCATGAGATTGCTTTGTCGAAGATTTTGATAGCTTCGGTACTTTTGATAGGATTTCTGATATTTCCTTCGACTTGGTCGTCTTCAGATTCTTCCGTATCCTCGCCATCTCTATCTAAATCAATTGGTTCATTATTTTCGATGCTATTCCAATTTTCAACATCATTTTCAGTGAAGTTTTCCTAAAACAAATAAAAACTAAATTAGCATGGGAATGTCAAGAGGGTGAATAAAATTACCATCGGGACTACAATTTGCAACAGATCTTGTATATCATGGACTTCTTTATTTTTTTCCTGCAGTATCTTTTGACGAAGTAAGCTCAAAGGAACATCATCTTCTTCATCCTCGCTTTCATTTGGTTCTGTAGCTTCGAAGCATTCCGATAAAGGCTTCCAACATTTCGCTATAACACTCGCCTGCAGCTGATTCCATGCAAGCGTTAAAAATGATACAGCATCTTTCAAAGTTAAAGTTTTTAAAAATTGTGTGATGTCATCCTTTCCCACAGCTAATAGAAGCATATGTTTTTTGTAGTACAGCTTAGTTAAGCGAATAACATTTTGATCCATAGGCTGAATCAAAGGCGTTACATTTGGAGGCATATAAATCGCGAATATGGATCCATCAGCCGTTTTAAGTTCATTTTCTGGCGGATGGCTAGGGGCGTTATCAAGCAATAGGATAGCTTTGGTTGGTAATCCCTTTTGTAGCAAATACTTTTGAACCTAATAACAATTACAAAGAAGTAAGTTCCGTAAAACTGTTAGGTGTTAAAAGTGGATTTTTCATGTACCTGAGGGACGAAGCAATGGTGAAACCATTCTATGAAAATGTTTGCAGTCATCCATGCACTCTTAGAGTTCCGGTAGTCTACTGGTATGTCATAGGCCTTGAAACAGCGCGGTTTTTTGGCCCGCCCAATTATTAACGGTTTAACTTTATGCTGCCCATTTGCATTTGTACACGCCAGAAAAGTAATCCTGGCTTTTTCCGCTTTTCTCCCCGGAGCTGTTTTTTCGGTTTGGCTCACGTACGTTTTTCCAGGAAGCATTTTCCAAAACAAACCGGTCTCGTCTGCATTGTATACCTGATCCTCGCAAAGCTTCAACTCGTAAATAATATTTCTGAGCTTGTGCTTAAAGGGATCAGTTGCCTCGGTATCTGATGATAGTTTCTCACCGCACACTTTCAACAATCGGATTCCAAAGCGAGATTTGAATCCAGATAGCCAACCGGGGCTGGCATGAAAGCTACCCTCACCTGCCTGAAAGTCAGCGTGCAGCTTTATTGCCTTTTGCCGAAGTATTTCTCCAGTAACTGGACAGTTTTTTTTTCTTTGAGCTACAAACCACTTGTATAACATCTTCTCCGATATCGTTGATTTGGCTACACCGTAAATCTTTGCCAAGGATGAAACACCTGCGCCTTTTCCGATTTTGGCAACAATTTCAGATTTTTGCTTTATCGTAAGGAATTTCCTCGCAGGCATTATAACACTGAATTTATTAACACAAACGTTTAAAAACACATAAAACAGCGCACATTCACCAAGAAGTGGTTTTCACCCGACAAGAAACAACCAAAAACTAGAATCAAAAAGCAGCAGCATGCAGCTTTTCCAGGAATGCCTTAATATAAAATTGTCAATTTCGGGGAATTCCCATTTCTGGTTAACTTTTGTTGCTTGCCGTTGCGTTCAAAATTTTGTTCACTATTTAGAGGCTTTCGATTGTTCACTATTTAGAGTACTCCATGTAAAAATTTTGGTGTTCACTATATCGAGGTGTTCATTATAGAGGGTGTTCACTATATCCAGATTCTACTGTATGTAAATTACAGTCTAACTTACTTTATAATCATATATTCCTCTTATATTATGACAAAGCTTTCGCTTTCTACAACCGGCACACATTTTCTGAAAGCTAAACAAAAAATTAATTCATAAATATTTTAGGCCAATCTTCTCAGCATTGTTATCGTATATATTATTACCATTAAATCCAAATTCATTTGCTTTAATTTAACAAACATCATTTTTATAGCTTCTCATATTTGTTGCTTATCACGCATTTGCATTTCTAACTGTACAATCAAACTCGTGTAACTGCGCAGCGTCTCCAATGCGCTTTTGTGCAAAATGTAATCAAACCGGCGATTTGTTGCTGGACTACTTTTGATATGTAGAATAAAAAATGTAACAAAGTTCAAGCAATCGTTTACAAATGAAATATTTTCAAGGTTGAATTCTCGCCAATTTTTCTACTCAATATTTTCTTGTTTATACCGTCTGTGCGCCTGTTAAAATTTTACAACTGTAACATATTGCTGTTACATCTTAATAGATTTCCTTTAGCGGCACTGGTATTTGAATAATTTAGCATTAAAATTTTATAGAATATTTGTTAATATTGATGCAATTTTTTTACCAGTTTACTTCTGTGAATTAGGAATTAGAATCCTGTTGTTTAAAATAACGCCTGTAAAAAATATTGCGCCATTCAATAAACAAACATACAACTCTCAAATATTACACAACACTTTTACATTCCACAATTGATACCACTCTCTGAAGGTTAGTTAGCAGTTTTTCAAATATTTGGGCAACTCATTTCAACCTGTTTATTATTTTCAATTGCACGATTTATGTAAATCTTATACAAATAACCTTTTTGTGGGTTTTCAAATTTCTTGCTTATCATGTAATTGTATACCTTTTTCTTTTGGGCTTTTGCATAATATGTAATCGAATTGGCTTATTGTTGCTGGACCACTTTGGAACCAAACTAAGATAAAAAAAATGTAGCAACATTTAAATAAGACATTGAATTTAAAGAAATTGATTACAAATCAAATAAATTCTGGGCTGACTATAAAAACGCTAGAAGTTATTTATTAAAATACTGTAATCTGCACCATTTGTCTTCGACACATGTGAATCTGTTAAATTTTACAAAAAAACGGACAGTTTTTACATATCACTGCTAACTTTTAACTTTGAAAGAATTTAGCGGTGTAAATTTTTTGAACATTGAAACCTTTTTTAGTACAATTAGAATAGTTTAACTATGTATGTAGAGCTGCTGAGGAACTTGGTCTTTAACATAGTTTGATTTTAAAAATTCATTACCCGTAGCGTATAATTATCATCAGCCATACAAATACCACAGCTAAGTCTACTAGACTACGAAGTATTGCTTAAAATCAGAGACATAACTATTATAAGCGAAAGTAGTAAAAGTTAATCAAAAATTATACTTTTATAATATAAGTTCCAAAGTAATAAATATCGATCATGTAAAAAAAAAATATGTCTGACTCTCAATTACTATCAAAAAACTTGCATAATTTTTATCAAAATTAGAATGCCTTTTTTAAAACTCAACGTTCAAATAATTATTATTCTGGATTTCTGAATAAAGTTATGGTTACATAATTGGCAACCTTAGCGCACAGTTTATACAAAATTCAATGTGTAAAATTATATAATTTTAATACACATCGTTCACACTTTCTGTTTCTTAAACTAGGGTCCACACTTAGCGGCTTAGCTTTACGCCTACTTGCTTGAGTTATACTTTGTAGGCTTTATTGTCTTATAATTTTTGTTTGTTTCGGAAGATGGTTTCGAGTATAAAAGTTCCTGCAAGGTAAGTCTCTGATCGCCATTCACCTGTTAGTGGCCAGAACACTTCGTTTGTATACGGCTCAGCAAGCTTTCGACTTTCGAACCTGGTGGGGTCACAGCGACGATTTCCGTTTAATTATTATTGTTATTTTTATTATTTGCAGAGTCTATTCCCCAGTAGGTAATCACTTCCGATGATGACCATGGCAAACGTTTTAAGGACAATAATTTGAGGGCGCGCGTCTGGAATGTCTGGACCCTTAATTGGGACAATCTCTCTGTCTGACTAGTTGATGTCCTCGTAAAAACAATCCTAACAGTGAACAGAAGATGTGGCAACTCTCTTAAAAAATACCCTATATGTTAATCCATGCCATTAGCTAAGTACCAAATTTTGTTGAAGTCCATCTAGCCGTTTTCACAAACTTTCATATTTGCAAAACTGTGCGACAAATTGAAAGTCGAAAGTAAGGAGGTGAGAAATTCCATTGCGCAACAATGACGTTGGGTGAGTATATCAAAACCCCCAAACATTTTGACCCAAAGAGGTCGAAATTTTTTGGAGGCCAAATCAAGTCTTCATATGTTTTTGTAACCACGGTTGTTTCAAAATATTAGAAATAAGTCTTAAATAATAAATCTGAACTTGACCCTTACTTTGAGAAGTACCTCAAATGTTACGTTACAACAGAACTAGAGGGTTAAAGGGTTCTAGAAATATGTTCCGTGGGATGTTTCATTATGGGTATTCTTTAGCAAAAACATCATGCCAGAAATGAAAAGCCCAAAACAAGGAATTACATATGAAGATTCACGCGTTGGGAGTGAAAATTTTTTTGAGCCTCCATTTTTGGACAAATTCCCGTTTGAATCTGAAACATGCTCAAAAAAGAAGTATGAAAAAATGTTTGCTTGCAACATTATTTGAGGTTACGCTTCGTATAATGTTCTTCGACCAAGGAATATTTTCTAGCAGTGACCGAAAATAACTGTTACTCCGAATTCACAAAAAGAAAACGTTGCCAGAATTCTGAAATTTAATGAAAAAGTAGTCTCATAACAGTTATTCGAGGAGAAATATTTTATTTTTTAAATTTTTTCCAATAAGAGTTATTTGTCAATCTTTTATTTTGTACGTTACCTGATAACAGTCACGCGGGATAAATATTTAAATATTTTTTTCGTTGCCAAGAGCAGTCATTTTCCTACGTTTTTATTTTACGTTACTTTATAACAGTTATTGACCAACATTTATTTACAAGTTGTCTGATAAGGGTGATTTAACCTCTATCCTCAACATAAAAATAAACGTTGGACAATAACTGTTATTGCTAACAGAAAAGAATATTCTGCATAACAGTTATGAGGCAATATAAAAATTAAACTTTGAGATATATGTAACTCTTGTCGGCGAAATAAAATACATTTCTCATCTAATAAGTTATTGTAACTGTTATGGAGCAAAGTTTTTGTGATAAAACTTAAAACTTTTATATCACTGTTTTATAGCACTTCTGGGGAAAATATGTACTACTATTTTCCCATTTAAAATTCCTCAGAATTTTTAAAGCTATGGTGGTAGAATTAAATAAATATTAAGCAATTAGAAAATAAAAAAGCAAACAGAACTGGTCAAAAGTCACATTGACTCTATTTTTTAAGAACGCTAGAGAAAAATTTTATTTATAGCTTATGAAAAAAATGTGTACCATATTATTTAATATTATGTTAAAATTTAATGTTAATTAGCAGTACTAACGAGTATTTTTGCATTGAAAAAAAAATGCATTTTGCTACGCCCGTAATCTAGTGTAATATCTGAATATTCATCCTTAAATTAATACGATTTGTAAGCGAGTTGCTTATTGCATTTCATTGTCTATTTTGAGCTCTGCTATACTTTTTTTTTTGTTTTTGTTTTTTCAAAAGTAGTAGTAACGACAATTTGACAGCACGTTTGCATATTACACGAGTTGCATTTTACAGTTATAAAACGCCAATACTCGTATAAGACTAGCAAAATTATTAAAACAATAAAGATGTTTTTTTTTAATTAACGCAATCAAATTGGAATGAGAGTAAATATCATTAAGAAGTTAGGAGCATTTGCTTGAAATTTTTGTGAATTTTGAAACTTTTGCTGAAAATAAAAAGAGCATGTGATAATTTACATATTATTTCGGTTTGGAAGAGGTAAGGGCGGTTGAAGAAAATGGAAGTGTTAACGCGTTAGTGACGTATGAAATGGTGATGGAAATTATATAACTTTAGCATTAGAATACAAAGATTAACTCAGAGATTAGCAAGGCGAATGAGAAGTGTAGAAAATTTAACACGCCCATGGAGTGCAAAGTGAAAGTATGTGGATGTCAATCCACATTGGAAAATCTACAGCTATATCTCATTTATAAAGCAGATATCTAGATAATTCCATTCTCACTACATTTGCTATTCAATTTCAATTTGCAATCAGTCAAGGTATATGACGTTAGCAGTTTCAATATTTTAAAATAACTTTGCCAAGCAGTTGTATATTCAACCTCGAAATGATTATGTTTTGTAACCAATTTCTTTAATTGTAATGTCTATTTTAAATTTTGCAAATTTTTTTTTTTTTGTGGTTCCAAACTAGTCCGACAATAATAACCCAACTCGATTAGATATTGTGCCAAAGTGCCAGAAACCCCATTAAATTACACGAGCTTAATCCTGCAGTTGCAAACGTAAATGTATGATAAGCAATAAATCTGAAAAACAAACACAAAAACTCTATTTTTAAATACTTATGTACATAAATCGTGCAATTGAAAATAATAAACAGGTTGCAATGAGTTGCCAAAATTTTGTAATGAATTTGTGTTAAGAAACAAATATTTAGTAATTTTCTATTTAACCTTGAAATTGTGTGGGTCGATTGAAGAAAGTAAAAGTGTGGCGTAATATTTATTGATCTAAGTAATCTACTTTTGTTTTTGTATTTGCATACAAGCGTCGCGTCGTTTTACTCGAAAAGATTCCAATTTTTAATTTACAAAAGTAGAAAAGTAAATAATCTGCACATTATTATAAAATGGTCTGTTAAATATGTATGCCAATTATCTTATAATGTCTTCGAATGCCAGTGCCACTCAAAGAAATCAACAAAGGATGTAATAGAAAAATGTAACAGCTGTTTATTCTTGTAAAATTTTAACAGGCGCACAGATGGCATAGATAAATTAAATATTGTGTTTAAAAATTTGCAAAACTTCAACCTTGCAATTATTTAATTTTATACTCGATTTTATTCGAACAAACGTAGTCCAGCAACAAATCGCTGTTTTGATTACATTTTGCACAAAAGCGCACTGAAAACGCTTCGCAATTACACGAGCTTGATTGCGCAGTTAGAAACGCAAATGTGTAATGAGTAACAAAAATGGAAAGTTATAAATTAGTGCAAATGAATTTGGATTTAATTAGAATATATACAATACAATTAAAAACTCGTTACAAGGCTGAAAAGATTTGCCTAAAATAATTATGAATCAACTGTTGTTTTTATACTTACATTAAATATATTTGATAATTTCTATACTCTTTAGCTGGGAGAGAATGCGAGCCGGATGAACAAATCGAAAGTGGCATGTTAATATGAGAGATGCTAAATTTTGAGTCAATCAATATTCAATAATAAACAAGTAAAGAATATGCCATCTGCTCATACCTTTCATGAATATAATTTAAAAAAAAATCAATCTAAATGCATTGCTAGCGTAAATAAATTAAATTTTAAAAAATAATTTACTTTTTTTTCTGCAGCGCGGAATAATCTGACATTTTGTATGATAGTTATTAGTTTTTATGCCTAGAAGGCTTTTGCTGAAGTTTTATTTGTTTGGGTCGATTTTAATTAAATTATACACAACTTATGTGATGTAACGTGTGTTTTTTTCTAGACTGATAGAACTTTCGATAGGGATAACTGTCACTTGACAGCAGGTAAATGACATTTCGTTTTGACATTTCTGTTCAGTAAGCATTGACAAATCATCATGAAAAAAATGACGTCGCAACAACATTTACAAATTGTGAAAATTTACTTTAAAAATCAGTGTTTTCTTCGCCAAACTTATAGAGCACTTCGTGAATTTTATGGTCCACATAATCGAGCATCAAAGCATCATATTCGTCGTACTATTGATGGAGGCATCATCGGTCCTTATATCTTTAAAAATGAGGCCGGAGCGAATGTTACTGTCAATCGTGATCATTACAGATCAATGACTACCGATTCTTTGTTTCCAAATTGCATAACATCGATCTGCAAGAATTTTGGTTTCAACAAGACGGTGCCTCGCCTCATACTGCCACTCGAACTATCGATTTGTTGAAAGAGCAATTTGGCGATTCACCAAAGCTAGTCGTCGCGGGCATATGCCAGAAATCGTTTTTAAATTTTAAATGTCATGAAAATATCTTTCACAAAAAAAAAAATTGCCATCATACTTCATTTTTTATGTGTTTTATTTCAATTTAAAGTTCTACCAGTCTAAAAAAAACACCCTTTATTAAAACATGCGTATCGCATCATTTGCTTTGTTGAGTATAAGTAGTATAGCTAGCTATATTTTGCAGAATGTTGCCACCTGTTTGAGAGCCAAATTCAAAAATATTCCTAATTAAAGTTTGTCCGTTAAAATTTGAGTTTTACAATTGGATTTAAATTTTATTGATCACATAAAACAAACATATATTAGTTTATGGTCTAATTTATTAAATCGACAAATATTAATTTTTGAGCTCACAAGCCGACTGTGGTCCATTGGCTACGTACTTGCCCAGCAAGTCGTTAGTTGCGGTGGAGTCATGAAAGAAATTTGTTGAGGAGGTCATCTCCGAAATAGCTATCATTTCTACCACTCCTGGCTGTTGTTGTTTTTTTTCCAAAATATCTTCCTTATACTGGCCTCGACTTCAAACAACATATTAACTGTTTCATTAAATGAGAAATAACTTGCCGACCATAACAACAATACAAACAAAAATAATAATAAGATTTATAATTTGTTGTTCTGGGCATGAAAGATGACTGATGTCTGAAAATATCAATCAAATGTGATCGGAAAATTTTTAATCCAAGGACAACAACGAGCGAAAAAATAAAAATGGAACAATTACGATAAAACTATATTAAACTACAATATATGTATATGGAAAGAAAATGCTTGTTTGTTGATATAAAAAAAAAAAAAATAAAAGTGATTTAATAGGTTTGAAAGATTTAAAGGAATATATGAGAAAAAGGTGCATTTATTAAGTCAGCACTAACACCACAACAGCTATAAATTAAAAAAAAAATATTTAAAAAAAAAGTCAGTGCGGTATTGTGCGAGGCCTACGGCCACGCACGGGCTGTCGTCTTATTTCGAGGTATCGTAACGTTGAACGTTGAATGACGTTCTATTTGAAAAAGTTCGCTCACAAGCACGACCACTATTGTATTGGTCGTCGCTGAGAATAAGTGAGTAGCAAACATTGAGCACACAGCTGACATGATACATACATACATAGCTATCACTGGCGTTAATGGCCCGTTCACATAGGACTTTTGCTTTGCTTTGCTTCAGAGTTTCGCTTTGACAGATAAGTTCAATACATGATGTTATATGAGTCCTGCTAAATACAAAGCGAGAAAAGTAGAGCAAAGCAAAGCGAAGCAAAATTATGGGCAACTCTCAACTTTGGCAATCAGCTGTTATCATTTCCATTTTATTTTTACTATTTTGGCGTGCGTATACACACTACAGACACTCGCGAATTTCAGACATTAGTGGCATAACTACTACTACTTCCATCATATCAGTAAAATTCATTTTTTTATTCTATCTTTAAACAAAACAGCAGAAACTGTCAAAGCGTTCTATGTAGCTGACCTTCTACGCCTCACGCTTTGTTGTTAAAATTCGAACTGTCAAGCAAAGCGAGGAAAGTTCTATGTAAACGGCCCATAATGAATGTGGTCACTGAGCGCTCTGTCAGTATGTATGCATGCATTAAAGCAACTAGTGCAAATTTTATTCTCTACAAGCAAGAGAATAGAAAAGTTCGCTCACAAGCACGACCACTATTATATTGGTCGTCGCTGAGAATAAGTGAGTAGCAAACATTGAGCAAACAGCTGCCCCAGAAATGCCCCCCACCTCACTACACTTCTGTTCCTCACTTTTTTACTTCAGCATACCCGCATCTATCTCTTTACCCTCACTTTTTTTACAAATTTCTCTCTGGTTTCAATTTTGCCTGAAAACCCTACCGTATAGCGTCATTCAACGCTAAAACTGGGGAACTAGTGCAGAGGAAATTGCAATATTCCGTATAGTTATTGCATAATATTGGGCACATACAATTCAGATAATTGGAATTCGAATGATGGTACTAGTAGTGGAAACAGCGGTTGTTGCAAAAATCACTTGGTCTCAAGTTCCGTGATAGATTGGAACTCCACGGACGACACCATTTTGTAGCGAAATTCCGAATCCGAATATTTTAGTCGCTTCATTTCATATAAGTTAGGACGTCAAGGGTGAATATCCAGACACCAAGCTTGCGTTAATTTTTTGTAAAAATATAGTAACAAAAAAAAAAAAAAAATATTGTAACAAAAACCATATAAATCAAAGAGTTAAACATTATAAAAAAAATTGCAAATATTAATGCTAATTTTAAACTTAATAATCAGAATTGTTACAAAACTATTGGATATGCAGGTTAATAGACCATTCAATTTTAGAATAAGGAAGTGCAAGTTTAAAGCGGCTCCATGATAGTCAAACGTGCAAAATAATTAAAAAACCGAAATAATCAATTCACATGCGTTGCAATGTTCAATAAACTTTGAGGATGCGATGTCATCACTCGACAATATCGTAAAGCAAAGAATAGCGGATCTGTGCAAAGCTTAATCTCTTATTCCATTCATCTAATGAAATGTTTCATTCGATATCAAAAAGTCACAACATACTGAATTTCATTCATAATTTTACCAACTGTTAATTTTATAAATAGCAGCTGTTAATTTTATAAATAGCAGGTGTTGTAATTGGAGGTGTTAAATTATTATTATTGTTATTTTTTTCGCTGTAAAAAGAGATAAGAATCATTTATCTATCTGGGATCTTTTATCTACTTAGTTATCGTCGTGAATTGGGATTTGTTCTTCATAATGTCAAGAATTTTTTAGCGATTTTTTTCTTTTAATTTCCAAACTTAATAAGAAAGTAAACAAATCTCATTAAAAGTTCCACCTTATTAATTAGAATTTCTGCAAAACTTTTGGATATGCAGTGTTGTAGTTCATTCAATTTTAGCTTTATAATATGCAAGTATTAAGTGGCGAAAATTTGGGTTGACAATTGAAAAATTTTGAAACTATACATAGTTTTTGAAAATTTTTCTATTTGGCGCATGCAGTTAATAAAGCAGAAAATGCACAATACCGTCATTATAAAAAACTTTTTAAATTCAACATCAATTTATACCAAATCCATTCGTTATATGAAAAGATGCGTTTGATAGAAATTTAAAAAATTCACAAAAATCAACCAAAATTTTGCAGCCGCTGCAGACTTGCACATTTTTTGGTGTTGAAATTGAACGAGCTACAAAATTGCATAATCAAAAGCTTTGCAGAAATTCGAATTAAAAATCTGAAAATAGAACTTATTTAATTTTTAAAAGTTTTGTACAAAGTTTAAAATTCTGATATATGCGTGTTTTACGAATTAAAGTTTAAAAAGTCAAAAAAAAAAAAAATGGGTTTTTTTTAAATTACCATGAAAAACATAGTGGAAATTTAAAAAAAAAAATCAACATGCAGTCAATTGTAAGATTTGAAAAAACTCAAGATATATTCACACCTTATATCCACAAATCAAATTTGGGTAACACTAATAGTACATACATATGTATATATTGACTCTTATGTAAATACCTTCCACTAAAATTTATTGCAGTTCAAAATAAATACTTATTTAATAATAATAACTGGGAAATTATTAAAACCCTCGGGTAAGCGAAAGTAGCGCACAACAGAAAAACAATAATTATATGGAAGTTATATCAAAACCTAAAAACTATACTTAAAAATGATAAATGATGTGTGAAATGTCGCAAGAAATTCCAACCAATTTTTTTTTAATATAATTTAATACTTGTAGCTAATTAGCGCACAAGGCTTATAATTAATGTGATTAAAACAATAGCAGCGTGCGCTGATGCGATTGAAACAAGAAGCCAAAAAAAAATGAATAATAAATTTTGAAATTATATAATTTTTTTCTCTTTTTTATATACAACGTTTTTTTGTTTTCTTATTTTTGCTATACTTTCTTCATAGTGAAATTCATGTGAATCGCATAATTCATTAAACAGTTCATTGGGCTTTACTCTCGATTAATGAACGCAAATAGTTTTTTTTTTTGTTTTACTCAAAATCGATTAATTAACTTATTAATCTAAAATATGTGCGCTCGTAAATTGTATGTTATTAGAGAAAATATTTATATAGACACACATATTTACAATACATAAATATGCGCCAATATAGCCAAGTGAGCTCTGGCACGCTGGTAATCTCAATTATTTTAATTTTTTTTTTTTTTTTAATATAAATTGAAGCCAAGTTTCTTCAGGGTTGGTCATAGAAAAGTCTTAAAGACTTTCACTCTAAGTCACTAAGAGCCAAACATATTGTATTATGATTTTTGCTATGAAATATAAGATGTTATAAATTGGAAGGTCGAGGCGATGCCATGAGAAATTTTACTATATAAGTTTGTACATAGGTATGTGTGTGTACTGCCAAGAAAATAGTTACATATTAAAAAATGGTATGTGAGAGAAAAATCACTTACATATACCGCTGCTGAGAAAATGGCGTAAACTCTTTAATAGTCATGTTGCGAAAGTTAATGAAATATTTCTTTTACAATTTCATTCATAATCGTAGATATGAACATTTAGCTAACTGCGCCAAATAAAAACATTAGTGGTTGAAAGGTGAAATTAGCTTTATTTATAATATTTTGTAGGAATTAAAAGCAAACAACAAAAGGCAAAGATATTTATGTATCTTTGTTAAAAAAAAAAAATACGCAGTGTTTGCCAGCCTCAATCTCTGCCTGTCTGTTATAATTCTAATGAAGTAATATAATTTTTTTCAATTAGTAGCCATTTTTAAAATTGATCGGCGGATATTTCAAGGAAAGATCTATATAAAATTGCCGTTACTAACTACCACTTGTAAAATAATGTTGAGCTTGATTCTATGACTTTTACGGTTAAGAAAAATAAAATAAAAAAGCACGCGTTTGTTCTTGTCTGCTTGAAGAAAACTTTACTAAAACTTGGATTTTTTTCAGTATAGCTCGGATCCCAATCACAAAGCATTCAATTCGAAGGTGTACCTCTCTTCTTAAGTTGTGGGCGTGACATCAATCAAAAATTAAACAGCCAGATGTCGTGGTCGTCGAGTAGGTTAAAAAATTCGTACGTACTGTATGATTTGGCGGATATACGAAATTATATTACATGAATTGAAATATATATCTATGTAGTTATATACATATGTATGCTTAGTACATATGTACTATTTCCGAAAAATTTGAGCCTTTTAGTGACGCTAAAGTTACAGTATTAAAAAAAAAAACAATTTAGTTAATGGTTCAGTCATTACAAGTCTTCTAAAATTTCAGACGATTTCTAAAAGCAAATATTTTAGGATATCGATGGATATGTATTACTTTGAGACTTGTATTATAAAAGTCTTTTTATGCTAATTATGAAGGTTTAAGTCTTGAAATATGGAACTACATATGTCGTAATAATTTCAAGACTATTTCGGGAAAAGTTCAGAGTCGTTTCGGCAGTGGTTCGGAGTTATATGGAAACCAATCTCTAAATAGTGTTTAAATAATTTCGAAATTTTCCCGGACTAGGTACGAACTGAACCCGAAACAGTTTCTTATTTTAATACTTACTTAAATTGTTTCTCACTCATAACTACGAGTATTAGGTCTCAATATACTCGTACAAGTTTTTTGATGTCTTAAACAACTTTTCTTCACAACCACCTAAAACAAATGTTGTGTAGCAGAGGGTAGACCTCATTAACTCTAGGTTTTTGTGGTAGCCTAAAATAAAAATGACACTAGAAAATAATTTCACTTGTGTTTTTTAACCGCTACCAAACATAGTAATCATAAATTCTATAACAAAAATTAGTTAAGTCGAAGCTTCAAATAAAAAAAAAAATCGACAAATTTAAAAAAATTGTTATCAAACATTCTAACTTATCGATCCGAACTTTTGAAAAAAGCTTCGATTTGCAGTGCAGTAGCCCATCCCATTTTAATGTAGTGCTGTGCAGTTTGAAGTTCGATCTTTTGTTGTTTTTTTTTGTCCTCTGGTCAGAATTTTCCTTCATACATAACTAAATTTTGTTGAGTGAGAAAGAAGAATGTAATTGGGCGTTGTTTTACTTTGGTAGGCAATTGAAAAATAAGCAATAGATTTACGATAATATTCAATCGTACACTCAAAAGACAACCGCACTAAATACTATTCATTTCTTTTGTAGATATCGTGTGGTATGGAGGAATTAGGCTAAATCCACTCTGCCTACAATTCAAACGATAATGAGTTTCTGACTAAACTTTTATCCAGGTACGTAAACGTAAACATTACTTTAAAATCAACTTCTATATAATAATTTTAAGCAAACTATGTTAATCTGAAGTAGATGAAAGCTAATGTTTTTGAAGTAAAACTTCTTTAGCGGCAGTCATTTTCTACAGCGTCAGAATTGCTTTACTGATTTCTACCGCTATTTTTTTTTTTACTAAATTCTACAACTATTTTTACAAATTTCTTCCACTATTTTAGTATTGTACCACTATTTTCACTAATTTCTACCACTATTTTTACTAGTTGTACTAATACTTTTTACCACTATTTTTGCTAATGTTACTACTAATTACTACCACTATTTTTTTTTTACTAATTTCTACGAATAATTTTACTAATTTCTACCACTATTTTTACTAATTTCTTCCACTATTTTTTTTTACTTAATGTACTAATACTTTTTACCACTATTTTGGCTAATGCTACTACTAATTACTATCACTTTTTTTTAATAATTTCTACCACTATTTTCACTAGTTTTAATAATTTCTTCCACTTTTTGTTTTATTAATTTGTGCCACAATTTTCACTTCTTACCACAATTTTTAGTTACTAATTTCCACCACTATTTTACTAATGCTGCTTCTAATTATTACGACTACTTTTATTAATTTCTGCTACCACAAAGAAGTTTTACTCATTTTTGCTTAAATTTTGTTTTATATTTATTCTAATTTGCGTAACACTGATTCTACTAAATCTAATAACCCTTATCTTTAAACTTTTCTTTTGAGAAATAGAGAATTTATAAATTTGACCTTATATATAGCCTGCCTGAAGACTATTTATTAGACGATTGGTGAAAATTGTACACTGTACTTTTACAAATATAAATCCATTTTCCTCACATGTTCATATATTTATTTAAAGCATATTTATAACACTACTCAACATTTATGAGCTGCAAGAAACCTAGCACGCCTCCATTAGATTTTAGCAACAGTTAAAAAACAAAAAAAAAAAAAAAACAAACAAAACCAATCTCAACCAAGCTACCATAAAACAATACAAAACACTTGCACAAGTACTGAAAAAAGGGGGAAAAAATAAATAAATAAAATAATTTGAACAACAATGCAAAACAATATCAAAATTGGCCCGTGTACTATGCTATGGCGCGCACAACTCGACGAGGAGTATTGGTTAACCCGCCGCCACATGCACAAATGCTACCGAAACAAAAGACTGCAGACACAAAAAAACAAAAAAAAAAACTTTGCAAACAAACGGACGCGTGTCAGCAACGGATCGTAGCATTACATAGCAGCGGTGGTGGCGTCAACTGTGTAGTGAATGTTGTTTGTTGTGGCAATCTTGGTTGGTAATATTATATGCACATTTTACATTTTGTTAGTCTCTCTCGTATGGCACACTTGTGCGCTGGCGTTATTTGAATTATTTAAATTGTTACATATTTTCGTTTGACTATTCATAATTTTTGCAAATATCAGCAAACGAATGTATGAATGTTTGTAATAAAATCGAGAGTATGTCTGCAATGAAGTGAACAACATTAAGGCATTAATGCGATTTCCTCTCGCTTTGTGCGGCACCACTCCCTTAATTTAAATGACAGGAAAATGATATGCCAAACGGATTAGTGTATGGATAATATGAATTAAATGCAAAAAATGTCAATAGAAATAACAAAAAAAAAAAAACAAAAAATATAGCAGACAAAACGTCATCACAATAAACAGTTCAAAACCAAAGAGTGGTAAAGAAGTCTGAAGTCTAAAAAACTCATTGAAGCGCCGGCGTTGCTTCTTCGCATTTCAACTAAACAAAAAACTTTGGTTCTTTTGAATTTTATTTTTTATTGCGAATATTTCAGCACGCCACTTGTATTATTCACCTAATTTATGTGCATAACCTTGAGGCTGCGAATATATTGCGAAAACGAGCATACACCTCGCTCTTATCTAGAATCCATCACACTGCGCTCCGATTCATAGTCAAAGTAAAAAGTTCTAGCATTGTTTTGAGCGCGAAATGCTTGCATACAGTTAGCTAGGAAAGTGTTCGAAAATAAATTCAAAATATTTAAGAAAATACCATTTGTAAATGAGCAGATAAATTTAATGAATATTTATATTCAACAAGTTCTTATTTCTTTATTTTTTTAATTATTTATTTATTTAATTAATTACATTAAGGGTGGAGGTCGAATACTTAATCCATTCAATTTGCTGTAATTTTTTATTACAATTTTCTTAATATGAAATTTGTTTAAGGAAAAATCAGAATATGGCAAATAATAATGAAGCAGAGCTGTTAAATAGCGAATAGTTGAATTGTCGAAATAAAAAGGCGTTTTTAACTAATTTGCCTCGCTGATGAATTTCATCAGGCGGTTAATCACTAAGGTCATCCAGAAACGGTGATCCCAGGTACTCGTACTGCAGCCTGGTTTTGCACAGCGCAGGAAACTTACGCAGCAGCT
This sequence comes from Anomoia purmunda, assembly GCA_951828415.1. Classification (NCBI taxonomy): domain Eukaryota; kingdom Metazoa; phylum Arthropoda; class Insecta; order Diptera; family Tephritidae; genus Anomoia; species Anomoia purmunda. The sequence continues at coordinate 28,388,697 of OX639997.1, forward strand.
GTAAAACCGTTTCTTCCCCTTCATAGTTGTTACAGCTCCTGCAGCATCTACGGAAAGGTACGCCTAGCCTTTCAGCGTGTTTTCCCATAAAGCAGTGTCCGGCTAGAGCTCCCACTAAGCTAGAAATATTTTGTCTTTTTAAAGAGTATACTCTTCGTCCCAATTAGGCCACATCTGCCTAGAGGTACGGCAAGTCGTATTTTGCCTCCATCTATTGTCAGCTTTTTTATACATTATCTAAGTAGCAGTTTGCAAGTGGCAAGCGGCATACCAATGCGTTCATTATCCTGAAGAATCTGCTTGGTCGTACCTTGTCATGTTCGTCTGCCATACAGTTTCCGTCTATGTTCCTATAACCAGGGACCCATATGAGTTACGGTCTGTTCGGCTTGGCCATCTCCTGCAGAGATTAGCGACAGTCCAGCGCGATGTTTGAGTTAAACGTGAAGGAATTCGGAGCATTGATTGCGGTCTGGCTATCACTAAAGATGAAGATATCTCTTCCTAAAATTCCGGCTCCAAGCTTTACCACCGCTTCCATAATAGCTAATACTTCAGCCTGGAAAACGCTGCAGTGGTCTGGTAACCTAAAGGAGTTTTGCAGGGGAAGGTTTCGCGAGAAGACTCCTCCTTCCACCTAACTGTCGAGTTTCGAGCCATCTGTATAGATGACAATACTATCAGGTGAAGTGTTGAATTCTTGGTTCTACTCCTCCCTACTGGGAATACTCGTCATAAAATTGTTTTCAGAAATCGATTTCGAAGCACAACGGTCCGTGTTGCTCGAAATGAGATGAAACTTATTTAAACTACAACAGTGGCCCTGGATTTCGGGGTGAGATTTTTCGTTAATCGCAGAGCAGTCAGCGCCACCAACCGTTGTCCTGTTTCTGTTTTGCTTCTTATTTATTTATTTCATTACTAATGATCTTTCTCTGATATTTTTAATTACATTTTACTATTACTCAGCTCTGTTCTATTCGTCTTCTCTTACTTCTTATTAAAAAATGTACCTTCGAAAGAGAATTCCATAGAACCATTTAATTATAATGGAGTATGTAATAGAAAGTCGTTAAAAAAAAATAGTCTTGATTTATTTTCCATTATGTATATAAAATTTGCTCTGCATTAAAATTGAGCAAATTATTTGCAATATATACTAAAATATTGCGTTCGTTTGATTTTCCCATAACACCGTGCCCGATGTCCGATTTCACCCATTGGCAACACAAAAGTACCTTGGGTACAGGGCAATATGTTTACAAAGTTCCGTTGAGATAACTCAGTATTTACTCGAGTTATGCGATCCACGGGCGGATGAACAGATATGCGTTGCTTATTTAAATTCGCTATTAATTCTAAGAATTTTGTTATACATATATGTATATGTCAATATCTATCACGCTTGCTTTATGCTGTTACAAACAACCAAATAATATAATACCCTGGGCACCACCAGTGCGCTCGGGTATAGAAATAAAAGACATTATTTTTTTTTTCTGGTAACTATTATGACCCAGCTTGTCACCCGTTTCTGGCTTGACGTCATCTATTGCAACACCCTTCAGATATTACATATATTCACCATTTTCCAGCTTTTCCTTAAGCTAATGGCCTTATCCCTAAGTTTTATACTAAAATCACCAAAAAAAAAACAAAAACGTGAATTATGAAGGAATTCTTCTCTATCAGCCATGTGTTGCTTTTCGATTCGGTTTAGAAAGTGAAACGATGCATTTTCTGATTTGCTTCTGTGGTGGTCTTCTCGATTCTGAGTGAGATCGAATCAATTCGCATTGAACAATCCTACGAAAGAATGTTATGTTGCACGTTCCAAACAAAAACTCGTCAGCTAAGGTTACGTGCAGGAAATTCGATTTATGAAACATTTTTTATCCCTCTGTTTCTGCTTTGAAATAATTACTGAAGCTTATTTACAAATACAATCGGCTGATCTGAGCTATAATACAATTAAGGGTTTAAGAAAAATCTACTCGATATAAAATATTTCATCAAAACCGCCTTAATTTAAGAGCGCTAATCTATTGCTATAAGGCTTTTCAAATTTTTACGAAAGTGTAGTATCAAACTTAAAAAAAAACCGATTATGCAAAATTCTTTCTTAATGAAAATTTTCAACAAGGTGCTTTTCGAAGTAACAAAAATAATGAATAATGATTGAATATAAAGCTTCGAATAAATGCCACGAAACATAAAAAACATAAATTTTGTAATACAGATTTATCAAACTAAAAGAACACAGATTAGATAAAAGGTGCTATAAAAAAAAGAGGTCTGCAATTCTGCACATACTACATAATGAAACTTTGGCCCTATCGCTTTTTTTTTTTAATTTTTTGTTAGAAATACTTTAAATATATATAAAAATTTGGATAAATTTAAATTAAAAAAAAACTTCGAAGTGTATTTTTCCTGAGAAAGAGTCTGGAAATTTTTCTTGGAAGAATTACAAATTTTTTATTTTTCACAGCGACTTCTTTCATGCGGAAATTATAATTAGATATGAAGAGATGAAAAGCTGTTGACCCTGAAATGTTTAAATTTAACTTGCAAATAAAGAACTGGAGCAAAATTTGTATAATTGAGTTATCGAAGGTACTGAGAGGGATAAGCCCAATTAGGTCGTTTGAAGAAGCTTGTTTGCAGTTTTCAACCTCTCTTCTTGTCTATTCTGAAGCTTGTTAAATGTAAATGAAATGTTTGGAGAAACCACACCGAATTTTCTTCAGCTTTGAAATTGGAATATGAGAGAAGGAAAACGAAAAAGTATCCGCAAATTTTGTACTCATTATATGAAAAATGGGCAAACGTAGAAAACTCCCTGGTAGCGTTTATTCATAATCGGATTGTCAGGCTTTGATTTTTATTAATCGTATTGTTTTTCTATTTTTTCAAATTGCGAACGAAAAAGACATGCCCAACATTTGTGGAGTAATATTTTATCATTTCGCCTTTGGAATTTTTGCAACTACAAATAAGGTGTGGAAAATTCGTAATGTTGTAAAACCAAATTGTAAGTTCTTTTCAATAAATTCAGTTTATGTTTGTCTAAAATTGACACAATATGAGTTTGTCAGAGATGTTTCCGATATTCGATGCGTTTAAAATCTAGTCGATTTCGAAAGTCTTTTCCTCGAGTTTTAGAACATGGCCGTTTAACTTAAAGTAAAACTAAATTAAAACAGTGCTGCATTCTATGCAAACTATAACAAAATCGTCGATCGGGTTTCAAAGTACTTTTCGAATTCAAATTGTACCAAAAACAGACCTCAATTTTTGTTTCTGAGTTCAACTATCTGTATATCACAAGACACCTAAAATATTTATAATGAATTTTCCTAAGCTTTCTTCATCAAACCGCATCAATTTAATCATTTTATTAAAAACATATATGATTAAGTATTTATCTACTATAGTTGTGATGGATATTTATTTTTCCAACTCAGTGTGCTTATAAATGAATGTTTATAAAAACAAAAACAAATATATTTACAATATATTAGTAGGTATTGCAGTCTCATGTGCAGGATGAGAAACTTGATAATAATTATGTGTGAAATAAATTTAGCCACGCAGCTTTGTAATTTGCTGAAGTTCAATTTAAAGCGCAGATTGTTGTAATATTTCCCTCAATTGTTTCGATTTTGTTTAGGTATTTTTGTGATTGTGTGAATTTGGTGGTTTTGTAGTTTTCATTTTTATTTGCTTTTTTTTTGTTTTTTTTTGTTGTTTTGTGTAAGGGCACCTTGACATTAATAATCACTGAATTTGCCATGCGATTTACGAGTTAGAATGTCTGTTCAGTATGCACAAAATGCTAATGCCACAAACAAATAATTGTGCAGCGAATATTTTGATTACTGTAAGTCATTTTCAATTTGTTTTATGTGCGCGTATTTTGTGTTTACTTTTTCTTGACAATTCTTTGTTTTTTGCCTTTTTTTTGTTTTTTTTTTTTGTTGATTTCGAATGCAACATGAACTTGAATGTGAATTAATTAGCTGCGGTTTTCTTTAATTTACAAATTACTTACATATTTCATGTATTTATGAAAAATATTCGCAGTTATTCAGTGATATGCATATATACTGTTGATATCTGATAAATGTGAGTAGGCAACAAATGTGTTATAAGATGCATCCTATTATTTGCCAAGAAATCAGAATTGTAAAAAAAAACAATCAAACTAAATGTATAGATTTTAAAAAATATTTTATAGGTGGCAACTCTGTTCAAAAATGTTTACCGATAAAAGCATATATTAAATCTTTTTCTATTTTTTATTTTTAATCTTTATTTTTATTTTTATTAATTTTGGTGAACTTAAACTGAAAAATTCTCTTTAACATTTTAAAGGTGGCAGCTCTTTTATGAACTGCTGCTATGTTTGATCAAAATGAATTCAGTTTTATTTTCTAAACAGGTGGCAACTCCCCAAAATATTTTTTTAACTAAGCTTCCTTAACCCTTTTTCGTTTAACAACAGTATGGTATATATAATTTCCTTTCTCTTACCAATTAAATGGAATCAACGTTTTTGAAAAAGAGGCAACCCGCTTTAAAAAAAGTTTTCGTATTAAAACTCTCATTTCACCCTAAGGCACTTGGCAGTTAGCTTATAAATTGAGCTAAATTAATCATTTTATGTAACTTTTAAAAGAGTTGGCAACCCTTTCCAAAAAAATTAAATTAAATTTTAAGATACAATTTTGTTCATATAAAATCAATACATACAATACAATAAAATAGTTTTATAGTAGATCTCCATATCTCAACAATAAATGATAAGCTATATACGTTCTGATTTTGCCTAACTGATAAGGAAATATGTTAATGATAGTATATAGTGGGCCGATCTTAATAATTCTTTGGTACATAGATGCACCATACTTGGTCTGATTTCGCGGGTTTCCACAATTAACGGTTAATACATTAAAAAACCAACTTTTTTCTTCCAATTTTTTTTTAAGAAATTGAGTCATAAACAAAAAAGTAATATGCCCGTTTTTCGAAGTTAGCCTCTGCAATCGAGATATGGCCATTCGAAGTTCGAAATCGGACGTTTGGTAAAACATTATAGTCAACTATTACACATAAATAACCTAAAAAAAAGTAAACATATGGCCGTAGCCCGCCTTTTCCTGTTATTTATATAGTATAAAAACTTTTTTTTTCAACTTATATTTCAAGGTCAAATGTCAGAATTTCGAAAAATTAAAAACTTTATATTGCGAAAAATGTTAATTCAATGAAGATTTCTTTCTTTACACTACACTACACTTTCTTTGGCCGCTTATAACTACACGGCAAAATCAACTGAAAAAGAAAAACAAAGTAATTTATCCATTTTTCGAAGCTCGCCTCCGAAATCGAGATATGGACCCTCGAATTTCGAAATTGAATCTTTGCTAACAAACTATTTTTAATTATTATAACCAATCAGCTAAAAATGTAAGAACGTGGATTGTGTGTAACCTTTGTGTTCAAACTTAAAAAAAAATCCCCTTAAGGTCCCTTAGAGTAACTATAATACAAGTTTGTAAAATATAAGCTATGCACTTTCTAAATAAAATATCTCGAATTCGTAAGCTAACTTCGAAAAACTGAGAACCTAAATTTTTCAATTATGACTCAAACTCTCAAAAAAAAAAATAGGTTTAGTCCAATACCCAACCGAGTGCTCTACAGTGTCATAAAAATATAACTGTCTCTCAAATTTCAGTCAGATATCTCTAAAACTGAATGTCTAGTTTTAGTTCAAATACATCAGATGGTTAGACAAGTTTACAAAATTATTAGAAAACTGTGGTAACGCAAATTTCTTAAACGGAGCCATCATTTCGATGTAGAATAGGGATACATATGAAACTTCTTCAAAATTAGTGGATGTTTATCACTTTTTCTTAACAAGGATTTGTATGTGTGGTGGGCGTGTCTGAAGTTTGATCTCTGTTAAAAATTATTTGTTGACTTTTTCAGAAAATATAAAGCTATTTACCGAATTTTAATAAAATCCCAGCCTTTTTAATTTGTCTATCCATTTATGTAGGGGTCCCGGCAGTTATTCAATTTTCATCACATTTCATATTTCTTCTTTATAGAATAAAGGAAGCGCCTATAACAAATTATAGTGAAACACGTCACTGTGCACCGTGCAATTATTAAATGTGAATGAATAGAGCAAGGTGGATCCATAAAAGGTGATAATAAGATAGTAATGGGGAATCCGTTGGGCACTTTGTTTGTGTAATTTTGCAAGTGAAATGTTAAAATCTAAATTCGCCAAGTATTGCCTAAGTATGTATTTTGTGGGATTCTATCACCTTTTTCAAATTCGCCTTGAAATAAAGGCAGTACAATTTATTAAGTAAAAAAAAATACTCCTATAGTCTTAATTGGGTCGGCAGTTATCGGGCTTGGTCGTAAAAAAATATTCCTGTCGCAACATTGATCGCTAGCTAAGCCACTAAAATTTGTATGTTCCAAATTACTTGATAGATACTACGAGTATAGTCACAAACGGAATGCCATTATTATGTTCCACTATCACATCCATTACTCAATTCTTTCGATTCGCCTCGTCGCGTAATCAATGCTTGCATTAAAAGTAGCTGAATTTCAAAACATGGCCGAGTGCAACATTAAAATAAATAATATGAACGTAACTATGCTTTTAAATTAGTGCATTTCGGCACTTGGCTACTTGAAATCGAAATAAGTGGTACTGCTCATCTTCAACTTTGGCCTTTGTGTATTTTCGAGTATATGTAATTAAAACGAAATTCAAAAATTTCAACAAATAGATACAAAGCATGGATGGCAATGTGATAACCAATTTATGCTTGCATTCAGGCATACATACATACATAATACTTATTTGCGTATGCTAATTTATTCATATGTGATATATTGAGCATTTCAAGTGTATTCAGCACTTACTTACTCGCGACTTGATGGGGCTTGTAGTTTCAACATTCTGTTGTCATTTTAAAGCTAGCTGCATTCAGCTGATTTTGTCACTTGCGCAAGTCATTCAACAATAAAGAAAAATTATGAATGTTTTGTTAGCATTAAAAAATATGCAAATGATAACAGTGTATGATCGATTTTTACATAACACACATTTATATTAGGATACCTTAGGGCTTAAGAAAAATTAGCGTGAATAGCATGGAATCGCGCGCTCTTCCAGTTGTAGTACTATCGGTTGGCGTGCAAGATTGGCTACTTGGGCCGTTTCGCAGTATTCAGACTCCATTTGGTTTCTGCATTTCCGAATTTTTCATATTTTTGAAGTCAAACTTCTTTAGCGGCAATAATTTTTTACATCGCGTAACGAAAGTCCCGCCCGAATCGCTTTACTAATTTCTGCCACTATTTTTATTAATACTACTACTAATTTCTGCCACTATGTTTCCTATTTTCTGACATTATTTTTACTAATTTTTTATTATTGTGCTAATAATTTCCACCAATATTTTTACTAATTTCTACCACTACTTTTACTTAGTTCTACTACTATTTTTATTTTATTAATACTACTACTAATTTCTACCAGTATTTATACTAATTTCTACCAGTATTTGTACTAATTTCTTCCACACAACACTATTGTTATACTAGTAATTTCTACCACTATTTTTACTTATTTCTACTACTATTTTTATTAATACTACTACTAATTTCTGCCAGTATTTATACTAATTTCTTCCACTGTTTTACTAAGTTTTACCATTTTTTTTTACTAATTTCTACTACTATTATTTACTAATTTCTACCACTATGTTTACTAATTTTTTATTATTGTACTAATTTTACTAATAGTTTCCACCACTATTTTTACTAATGTTACTATGAATTACTACCACTATTTCTATTAATTTCTGCCACTATTTTTACAAATTTCTACCAGTATTTATACTAATTTCTTCCACTGTTTTTACTAAGTTCTACCACTTTTTTTTTTACTAATTTCTGCCACTATTTTGACTAATTTTTCCAAGAGTTTTACTAATTTTCATCACTATTGTTATACTAATATATTCTACCACTATTTTTACTTATTTCTACTACTATTTTTATTAATACTACTACTAATTTCTACCAGTAGTTATACTAATTTTTTCCACTATTTTTACTAAGTTCTACCACTTTTTTTTTACTAATTTCTACCACTATTTTTACTAATGCCACTAGTATTTACTACCAGTATTTTTACTAATTTCTTCCGCTATCTTACAAATTTCTACCATTAGTTTTATTAATTGTACCAATAATTTTTAGCACTTTTTTTACTAATGCTACTACTAATTACCACGACTACTTTTATTAATTTCGACTACAACAAATAAGTTTTACTTCTGGTTCGGGCACTTAGGCTTACGCGTGTGTTTTTTTTTATATTATAGTACCATTTATATTAATAGTATTAATATTTTTGTAATTTTTATTTTGTTTAGTCGTATTCCAGATATAAATGTTTGCAATACCACATTTTATAAATGCCCAAAATTTTCCAAAAAATTTACCAATTTATTTGTTTGTTTATTTCAGTGATAGAATACAAAATTCTTACTGACTATGCCCTATATTTTTAGGCTAACTAAGGTACATATTTTGAGTTTATGTTTTTTATAACTACTCCATAAAGTGAAAAATGAATATAAACTCTTTGGTTGATTTAACAATGAATGAAATGAAATTAATATGGACAGTAATTTGGATATTTAGGCTGATTTCAAATTACTACCATCAGTAGATTGAAAAATATTTGAAAATACAAGACAAGGGTAGGAGTACTATTTTTAGTCACAAGTTGGCAATCTTTTTGATTTCGAAAAAATATTTGTAAAACGGGCAAATATTAATATAGATATATAAAGTCAAACCCGTGAATACTTATTTGTTGGGGGATATAATTTTTGCTGTAATCCATTACAATTGGAGAGTCATAAAGTAAAGAGACGTCCTCGTCCTCGAAAAGCTTCTGTTACGCGCAAAAGTTCAAAAAATTTTAAATGTGGAAATTAATAAAACACAGTAAAAAAAGATGACAAAAAAATCGATTGTTTGGAACTCAACATATTTTATTAAAATTTGTTTAATTTTATTGGTATACGGTTTTGAACTTATTATCAATTTTGTATTCCGAAAGTCTTGAGGAAAATGAGACTAACAAAAAATACCAAATTGATAGTTTTTTAGCAAAATGATCTAATACATCTCTTCTTCATAATTGCCCATTACGTTGGGTTGTTGAAACTTGTTTGTAATTGGCAACTGAGGAGTCTGCCGTTCGGGTTTATTGCAATCCAATTTACTGTTAAAACGATAGGCCATTAAGAAGTATCATTATCACCTCCTAGTGTTGAAAAGCTGAACCGCAATCTCATACATGTACAGAATCGTCTACTATGACCTGCTTCCCTACGGCCAAGCTTTTAATTCGAACCTGTACTGTCAACAATTAGACTGTCTGAAGGAAGTTATCTGCCAAAAGCAGCTAGCATTGGCCAATAGGAGAGGAGAGATCAAGATACCGCCACGTCACACACATCGATAGTGACTCGCTAGAAGCTCCGGGAGATTGGTTGGAGAGTTCTTATGCATCCCATTTATAGTCCGGGCTTGACACCAAGTGATTATTACTACCTGCTCTTGTCTATGGCGAATAATTTTGCCAGTTTGATTGACTTGCCTCAAGAGAAGCTCCTAAAAATCGACTGTCCCAATCTTTTGCCAATAGTAACGTTGGTTTCTATCTAGACATTATGAACCTACAAAAGGGTAACAAGTTGTCGAACAAAACGGTGAATATTTTACCTAAAACCGACCTTTCTAACTATGCTAAATAAAACCATACTTTTGAGAAGTAATTGGCGGAAAACTACTGCAGATTTTTTAGCCCGGTTTTTTCATTTTGTTTGCTAATTTTTCAATTATTGAGAGGATTTTTTTTTGGTTTTAAAATTTTTTCCATCTTTAATCTGTCCCTGTCAAAAAAGTAGACTATAGCTGGCGTGAAAGGTCTTGAGTACTCGAATAATTTGAAATAAAAACATGAGCTAAATCATTATTTTTAATTTTTTTAATCCCATTCTCTACGCCGTCACACAAACTTTTTTGAATTTTTTTCGAAATTGTAAGATTTTACCGAAAAAACCATTTTTTCCTGTTTTTTTTTCTAATTATGGCTGTAGATATTTATGTGGTAGAGATTTTCAAAAAAAATTGTGTGACGACGTCTTAGCGTCAAGTTCGCTGAAGAAAAAACTGTGTCAATTGGTTCAGCAGTTATTTTAAAACTGTCCTCTAAAAGCACGACTTTTCAGGATATGCATTTAAAAATATAGAACGTGATAAAGGGACACTGCGGACGGACGTGTTTGAAAGTCTATAACTCCTAAACGAAGTCAGTAACGATTTTAATATTTTAACAGCGTATTTTTAACATTATTTAGATGGAAATCGATTTCGCTACACTAGAACACCCTTGAAGACCTTATATATAAACTTTTGATCTGCAAAATGCCCAGTATCGGGATTTTAAGTGATCAAAGTAAAATTTTTCGATACAGATTTTTTTTATAATGGTTAACTTAAATATTTTGGTAGCTTATTTAATTCAGAGCATCTGACATGTTTCTTTTTATCGAATATCGATCACTTTTAATGAAAATAGTATATCGCTTTGTCCGTCATTTGAAACTCATTTATCCCTTAATTATTGTGTTAAAAGATTTGATCTCATATTCATTACATTATTTGAAATTATCCCACTAAAGTTGAAAAGGCGTTGCTCTAGTAATTATGCTTTGCGGCGATAAGATGTCGGTATGGGAGTGACCAACGAAACAGAACAACAATAGCAAAATTAACTCTTTCCCTTACTTTATTATTCGATTTGATTTAAAGCAAAAAATTTTAATAAAAAATTAAACATTTATGGATTTACATGCAGTTACATAAATATGTCACAAAAAAAAAAACAATAGCACAAAAACATCAAACACAAAAAAAAACATAATCAAAAAAGAGACAAGAAAACATCTTTCAAAGAATGCGCAAACGCACCAAAGCAAAAGCAAAAGCAACAACAAACATACAATTTATACAAATTATGAGACGCAACTTGACCTCTGCATTCAGCGCTGCACTTCACCACAGCCACCGATCGACTTTGCCTTTAGGCCACTCAAAGTGTTTCATAAATAAAAATGAAGATACAGCAGAAGATATATACATATGGCGGTGTTTTTGTTGTTGTTATTGTCAACTATAATAAATGCATTGCACTATGTTTATTGGTATTTCAGTAATTCATGCAACCGAACCGCCATCTGGCCGTCAACAGAGTAAGCAACAAAGCGCCCTGCCGCCAACTTGCCACGTGATGCTCAGCAGTTCAGCAGTTCAGCAGCTCAACGACTGCTCCGCAATTGTACCTGTGCGCATACAATGCAAAACGCCCATAACGGTGCACTGGTAATGTGGTTGTTGTTGGTTGTTGGTTGTTGTTGTTGCTTTTATTGCTATAATTTGCGCTATGCCATCGTCAGTGCATGCAACAGCGAGTGATAAAGTGAAAGATGGCCTGCAGCCAAAGTCAACGCGGCGAAAGAGGGAAGCGTTCAAAGGGGAGAAAAACGAAATAAAATAAAATTATAATAAAATGAAATTACAAAAAAAAAACAAAAACACCAAATCAACGAAACACTTAAAAGAAATCGCAAAACTAAATACAGTAAAAAATGACTGCTCTTATTGCCTTTGCAATTGTTTTTGCTTTTATTGTTGCTGCTGCGGCACGCTGCTTATTTGTTTGCAGAATTTGTGGCGGTGCACCGCGGTGGTGGCAAGTTCGCGACTTACAGTTCAACACCATCATCGGCAACCAGCAATCAACAACCAGCAAGCCGCCGCAACCACATTGGTTTGAATTATGGGAAGTAAAACAATTTGGGTGGGCAGGCAGCGTCGAATGCTTTCCGCGCATGCGCTGCGTTCGCCGTGTCAGTGGCTGTTACGCGCTTGCTTAATTTTTTCCTTTCCACGCTTGAATCGATTGCAATGCGGTGGTTGCCAACAATTCACTGGCATATAATTCAGTTCATTTCATTTTGTGTAGTTGCGCTGAATTTTTGTTTGTTAATTTTTTTTTTTTAATTTTTTTTCTTTTGCTTTATTTTTGCCACTACAAGTGGTTGCCGTTTGGCTTTTTATGGTCATAAAATGAAAGGCCAATATACAGAAATTACAGAAAATACAGAGAATATGGGCGCAAATCAACAAAGCGAAATGCAACACATCGTAATTGTACACTTAGCAACTCACAGAAAAAGAAAAGGAGAGAAAGAAATGTTCAACAAAAGAGGGGAGCGCAAAAAAAGAAAACAACAGGAGCAGCGAAAAAAGTTGTCGCAATGCACGAAAAGTGCTGGCGAATGCGTAATAAGTGGGTGCCGAATTTTTTCCTACCTCAATTCTTTATTTGGCATTTAAGCCAACCGATTTGTAAGCGCCGCCGATTCCCTATCTTTCTTCATCTTTCTTGTAATTTATTTGTATTTTATTTTATTTTATTTTGCTGTTTTAATCCACCGGAGATTTGTTCCTTTGGTCGTGTGTAGCAAACGCATTATTAAATTATGGAAATACCGAAAAATTTCTTTTTCGAATTTGTACGCGTAAATGTAAGGCGGTTATTGAAAAATGATTGTTATGTACGTATGTACAATCATTTTTTTGTATAGTAGATATGCCTGTCATTCGAAATGGTGTTGGTTGAGTTGGTCAAATTTTTGTGTGGCTTACATCACTTCCTGCCGCGGAGTGACAAGTGTTCTTTCCACATTGTGATATGAACATGGACTGCTCTTCGACATTTGTAGTGAACTCTTTCAATAAAACAGAGTTTTCAGTGAGCATTGCCAAAATAAATTGCTATGTAGCCTTACGGCTATTAGAAAAGTGAAAGGTTGTATGTGAGTGAGTATCTGTATGTTTGCTACTTTTTCACGCCAAACTCGCTAAACAAATTTATACAAAATTTAGCACATATGTAAATAGCTTATAATATGGATTAGCAAATATGATGAATTTAGATAAGATTTGGCACAATGTACATATGTATATAGTGTTCGTTATATGGATTACTTTAATAGCAGTTTTAAAGGTAGTTGCCACCTGTTTAAACAGCTAAATTCAATAAAAACAATGAGAGAAAATCAAATATCGCAATATGAGTATCAAACGAAAGTGGCATAATAAAATTTCATTTCCGAAATGAAGTAATCAAATAAGGTTGCCACCTGTTAAAAACTAAATTAATTTATTAAATAAATTTTTAAAATATGACTTTTAGACTAAAAGTATTAAGAAAGCTTAACTTCAAAAATTATTTCGGGTAGAGTTGCCACCTGTTAAAAAATAAATTAAAATTATAATAATTTTAATAAAAAAATTGAAATATGGGTTTCAAACGAAAGAGTTTAAAGAAAGTATTATTTTGAAAATACTTCGAAAGAGGATTGCCATCTGCTTAAAAAAGTATGTTAAGTTATATATAATATTATGACATGGATGGAATTCAAACACATTTTTTTTATTCGCTTTGCTCTCGTTTACGTCAAAAAAGGCATAACTAAATTTTTTGTTGAATGATGAATTCTCGAAAGTTTTGTAAATAGCTTGGTTGATAAGTGTTGTACATATTTTTAGTAGATATAAAATATTGATTTTTATTTGATGGAAAGAACTTTGAAATCAGTTGTGTGTATATGGAGCTAAATGTAATTTAAATAATGCACTTTTTCCAAAACTCACAACTTCGTTATATCTCTGTATATCTTTTCTACTATTTAACTACTGACTTCAAATTCGGATTTTGCGGAAAATTCTAAATAAGAAATGGTGACTAAATGTCAGGCTACTGAGTTTGAAAAAAAAAACATAACATTTACGGAAAATTGTGTATTCAAAAACTCTAAATTTAAATAAAGTATTAATTGGAGAAATTGGGAAAAGATTTTAATTTATTTTATCAAATTGCACCGTGTAATCGTATTTATCAAATCCAAAAATTAAACAAAAAATTAATAGCGCTCAAAATTACAGTTTAGGTCAAACTGAAATTAAAATACCCAGGGAATGTTTCAAATAATCAGTACTTTTTGTATGCAATTAAATTAGTTAATAGAATACTTTCCAAATATTTTTAAACCCTTTTCTCTTCGCCAACTTAATTCTATATATAAAATTTGAGCGAGTTACCTTTTATATTTTCTGAAAAATCAGATTTTTTTTGGTATTTGTAAACTACAGCTGTAAGAGAAATAGGCAAGGTTTTTGTTCCATAATTTTCTAATTTATGTTTATTAACTTGAAATGTAAAATGAGTACCAAATTTTGTAGAGTTCGCTCAGACAGTTTTGGAGCTATGCCTATTTGCTCTTAAGTGAGCGGTGTCAACCCGTTTCTAAAAATTCTCCAACACAAACCTGTATATCAAATTTTAGCAAATTATCTGCTACTGTAACTCAAATAATACATTTTTGGATTTAGGTATATTATCTTTATATGAAAGGTGGGCTTGTATAATTTCGTAAAATTTTCGAAAGCTGGACTACAACAATTCAAGTGCCCAGGTAGTTTCGGTGATATGCCTATTTGCTCTAAAGTGGACGGTGCCAGGCTCATTTAAAAAAAAAAAAAAAAATTCAACAAAAACTAACCCGCTATCAAAATTAAGCGAATAATCCTTAACAAAACATTAATTAAAGTCTCAAACTGCATACAAAGTTTATGAAAATTGAAAAAACTTAATCGGATTTTTTATGAAAATTTACAGCCTATTTTACTTGACAGTTGACAAAGTTCCAGACGTACATATCAGTGAATTTTTAAATAACGCATTACAAAGATATTAAAACTATTTTATATTTATTATGCATACTTTCAGGCTGAATGCAATGGAGTTAGCAGTTTGAGAAGCGTTTGGTGAGTAGCAAGACACTTTGGTTATATATTATTTTATTTCTCGTACTATTTTACAGATAAACTTTTTTCAAATTTTCGTGTTTGGCAGACATTTGATTAAAGTTTAATATGACTTTACTCGCTTCGTACATACGTGCTTCCTTATTGTAGATTACAATTTAAATACAACCTGTAAACTGCCACTGAAACCCAAAAATATGAAGTATTTTTATTCATACACATAATAAATATTTGGTTTACTTTGGCCTAACTTAATCTTATTTTCACCTTTTCGGTATATATTTTTTTATTAATTTTTAATCTTTCACTTATGTTCGTAAGCTAGTTTTATTTACGAGTACTTAATGCCTCATAATGACACGCATTTCATTGAGTTATTATTTCGGCGAAGGCAACTGACTTCGAAGTTGATAATCCACTTAACTGGGATTAAGTTGTGCTTTTTTTCTTCTTCTTATTTTACTCTTTGCAATCATTTATAAAGTCGAACTCATTTTTCCCCCTATATTTTATGTAGGTTATTTAAAATTGTAAAAAATAAAAAGCAAACTGAAGAAGCGTAAAAGCATGCAATATCCAAAACAAAAATAAAAATAAAATTCGAGTACATACAATACGAGTGTGATATAAAAGTTCAAAATTAAATTGAAATATTAATGATTACAGAAACCAAACGTGAAATAAAGGCGCGAAGAATTTAAGATAATAAATCAACTAAAGACATTAATTGCTGGCCGGTTAGTAGAGCAAGTGGAATTGAATTGTGAGTGGGCGAAAAAAAAGATGATTTAATAAAAGTTTATTTCTTTTTTTTCTGTAGAGTGAAATGTGATTCTTTTTAGCTGTAGGTGTTTAAGTATTTAAAAAAGAATTTAATTTCTTTGCGTGGTGCTCGAAGAAAAAAAGAATAACGCCATCACTTGAATTGTTGAGAAAAAATTATTTAAAAAAATGATGATTTCAAGCCTAACATGAGCTCCTCTTTTTAAAAGCCGCTCTCAATTTTTTAAGTGAAAATTAAAATCAAAAAGAGAAAAGAATAGAATCCAATCATTAAATATTATAGCATGTAGTCATCGAAAACTTTTATTTGTAGTCTGAAATTTCGATATTAATTTCATTGTGCGACAGCCGAAATCGGTGAGTGAAACAAAATGCACGTGATAGATTTGAGTGCCAGTAGCGATAGTAGACCGATAGTGACAGGAAACGACGCGAATTGGATGATATGGACTTGGACAATATGTGGTTCCAAGAAGACGGCGCCACAAGCCACACAGCGAATGTCACAATTGATTTATCTCACGAAATGGCCCAGTCAATTGGCCGCCTCGGTCGTGCGATTTGACGCCGTTACACCATTTCCTGTGGGGCTATGTCAAGTCTATGGTCTATGGCCAATAAGCCAGCGACGATTGATGAACTTCGTACGAATATCGAACGTGAAATTGCAGCAGTATCGGCCGATTTATGCTTGAAAACCGTAGAAAATCGGGTTCAGCGTCTGGACTTCTGCAAGCGTGCCCGTGGTGCCCGTGCAAAAGAAATCGAGTTCCATACATAATGGCATCGGATGTACTTTCACTGGAGTAAAGAATTTAATTCATATCCCAAACGGTTTTTGTTTTATTAAAAAAAAAACTTTTGTAGCGTTCCTATTGAAAAACCCTGTACTAGGTTGATGGCTTTTTTGGAGTTTAGCGCAAATAATGAAGATATCCTTAATTAAATTCTTGCACATAGATTACGTTAATATATTCTTGAAAAATAATTATATTTGGGTTTTGGTATGATAAATCCATTACTGAGATTTTGGTTTTTTTTATTAGCTCTGCAATAGATGTTGGTGTAGATAGATTTTATTGATTTTTGTTAACTTTTTATAAATAAATACTCGAATTAAAGGTATTTATTAAAAACATTGGTCTTTAACTTATCTTGTGACTCACTTTCTCTTTCTCTCTCACTCACTCTGTCCATAACAAATATGAATGAGAAAGAACTACTTCGGGACTACTTCGTAACCATTACAGGACAGCTTTCCAAATGGTCCCGAACTAGTTCCGATATAGTACCGATATATTTCCGTATTATTATACAAGTAAGATAAAAGTTATTTAGAGACTTAAAATTATTTGCTCATAATAATTATGAAAATACTTTTATAACTTCAGTCTCAATAATGATTTATAAGATTTATCCCACTAATAATTATTATCCAAAGACTTTTATCGGCATATATTAATTTTTAAGCTCGAGGTCAAAGGCAACCGCAGCTCTAAAACCCGACTGTGATCCATTGGCTATGTACTTACCCAGCAAGTCGTAAGTTGTGGGTTCAAACGCCGGTGGAGTCAGTCATTAAACAAAGCTGATGAGGAGATGTGGTGATCACCGAAATTGCTATAATTTATATCAATCCTGACTGTTGTTTGTTTTTTCCAAGTGCTTTCCTTATATTGGCCTCGAGCTCAAAAATTAATATTTGCCGATTTAATAAATTAGGCCAAAAAATTGTATATGTAAAACAGGCTTTTATAATTTTTTCGAAAATGTTGATGGCTTTTTTTACAACTCAACCATCCAGTAATTACATTGCAGCAAAAAAAAAACTGCTGATCTCGGGGTCTAAGTTTATTACATGAGGTCGATGATTACGAACTAGATTTTATTCAACCTTTCCAGGATATTGATATAACTTCAAAAAACCAATGGCGGCCACCATTTTGAAAAACTCATCGTATCCGCTCGAAAAATTCAAAATGGCGGATCCAAAATGCGACCACTTTATTCAGAATTCATGGGAATCTTTTGAAACTCGTTACTCAGGGGGTTTTAGGGACGCTGGTTACGAACTTGAAGTGAATTTTCAAAACGACAAAATGGCGGCTCCAATATAGCAAACACCGTGATGCGCTTAGCGATCCACAAAACATAAAGCAGGCATAGTGAGATACCTAGATCAAAAAACCCCTTTTTTTGTGAGACTGTGTTATTGTTCTGAATATCTGAGTATTCAAATCGCTAGCAAATGATCTTCCACTCTATTTTATTATTTCCTTAGCAAATAAAATATATCATTCGCAAAAAAAAAAAAATTGTACAGCATTTGATTGAATTCTGTGCGCTGTTCTTATGTTCCCTCACCTCTGCAGCACCAGCGTTCCGTTGACCGTACCAACAGTACTGCCGCAATACTGCAACGCTGCCATGTCAACTGCCAACCCAAATTTCATTTCCACATTTCACCCTCACTCAGTGTCAACGAGCGCGAGCAACACTAAAGTTAAGCCAAAAAATACGCACACATGTGTATGAAAATACCACTATTTTTTTTTTAATTTTTTTGAATGTGCACAGCTGCTGCCACATGCCACATTCCCTAAAGCATAACATGCGTACGTAAAGTACCAAAAATTAAAAAAAAAACTTGTGGTTGTTAGCTAAAATGGTTTTAACGTTTTTTTTTCTGTTTACATTTTTCATTGGGAAGTGACCACAATTTTAGATGCCTAGCATTTTATTGCCACTAATGGTTGACCAAACATCCGTATCATGCACACCCACATGGCTCACATGGCCGACCGAAACGACGCGTCAAACAGCGATTTGGCCGCCCACGCCTTATGTCGAAGTTTTTTTTTCGATGCTGAAAAATTAAACTACATAACAAATGTTCGTTACCAGCTTCTATGTAGAAAAATGCATATCTCTTTCTCTTTAATTAAATGGCAATTTGTTAAGCTTTTTCTTCTATTCGGTATTCCAACGCTATTCGCATTAACACAATTTAGGAAAGTTGCTTTTTATTGCTTTTTAATGCTATAACTTTTCTTGCTTTTACTGAAATTAGCTGAAAGCTGCATGTACGTACATAATAGAAATAATAAAATGCTCACATCTTAATTAAAACCAAATACACAAATAAAAAAACACGCGTACATCTAATTGCGCGAGCCAGAAGTAAAACTTCTTGTAGTAGTGGAAATTTATAACAGAAGTCTTAGTAATTAGTTGTAGCATTAGTAAAAATAGTGGTGGAAATTATTAGTACAATTAGTAAAAATAGTGATAGAAACTAGTAAATAAAAATAGTGGCAGAAATAAATAAGAATAGTAGAAGAAATCCGTAAAAAATAGTGGTAAAAAAAATAAAAATAGTGGTAGTAATTAGTAGTAGCATTAGTAAAAATAGTGACAGGAATTTGTAAAAATAATGGAAGAACTTAGTAAATAAAAATAGTGGTAGAAAGTAGTAATAATTATGGTGAAAAAAATAATAAAAATAGTGGTTAAACTTAGTAACAATAGTGGTAAAAATTATTAACAATTTTGGTAGAAATTATTAGTAGCACTAGTAATAATAGTGGTTGAAATTGGTAAATATAGTTGTAAAAAATAGTACAATTAGTGGTAGTAATTAGTAGTAGCATTAGTAAAAATATTGTGTAGAAATTAGTAAATAAAAATAGTGGTGGAAAGTAGTAAAAATTGTGGAAATAAAATAGTGGCAGAAATTAGTAACATTAGAAATGAGCAGTAGTAATTAGCACAATTAATGGTAGTAATTAGTAGTAGCATTAGTAAAAAAATTGTAGACATTATTAGTACCATTAGTAAAAATAGTGGTAGTAATTAGTAGTAGCATTTGTAAAAATAGTGGTAGAAATGAGTAAAAATAGTGATAGAAATTAGTAAAAATAGTGGACAAAATTAGTAAATAAAAATAGTGGTAGAAAGTAGTAATAATTATGGTGAAAAATATAATAGAAATAGTGGTAAACATTAGTAACAATAGTGGTAAAAGTTAGTAACAATAGTGGCAAAAAGTACATAAATAGTACCATTAGTAAAAATAGTGGCCGAAATTGGTAAATATAGTGGTAAAAATTAGTGATTCTAACGCGACTTTCGTTACGCGATGTAAGAAATCCCTGCCGCTAAAGAAGTTTAACTTAAAAAAACTGAAAGCAAAATCAATACTTTTAAATATTTTTCTCAGCACACTTTCGTTCTCATCTTTGCAGGTGAAATTTAGGCCAACTTCCCTAAAATTCCAACATAACTCTACCCTAGAAGATAATGCAATAGCAAGTATGAGTTAACCAGCGCTAGGTGGCGCTTGAGTCGAATTACTCAGAAAAGCCACATTTAGAAGTAATTTTTTTCAAAAGTTGCAAAACTAGCAAAGAGTACACATTTTTCAGAATTGAACCAGCAAATATGAGGATAGGTAGAATAGTAAAATGCATTTGAAGTAGTGACACAGACTTGGAAAAATCTATACCACTTGAGCCAACTCGGTAAAAAGATAATCGATCTAACACGCAGTGTTGTGAAACAAAAAACTGCGCTATTGTGAATGAGCCCTAGGAAGAATCATGGGAAGTATTGGATTAACCCAAATCTGAACTTATTGATACCGTATTTTTAAATTAATAAGAGAAGCAATAAAAAAATTTCCAGCACAACAGTTTTGCGTTATAAAAACTTATGTCCAAATAAATCGGTTGATTCATGAAAGATACAAACAGGGAAGCTCTTGCAACGAAAAGGAAATTTTAATCAAGCTGTGCGCTTTTTTTCGACAATTTTGATCATTTCAACGGTGTAGAAGTTCTGTTGTTTATCAGCCAAAAACCTTGCCATGTCTCTTCCGTTGGCAAAAGAATTTCATGAGGGACTTGGCACAAGGTCCGGCTAAGCGATGGTTGCTTCAAAATTTCCCAGCCAAGTGCAACCGACAATTGGCGAGTCATCAGCAATGTATGTGGGCTGGTATTGTTAGTTCTGATCAATCTATATCACAATTTGTCGTTTTAACAAGTTGTAGCTCCACTTTGCCATGGTAGCTTGCACGTCGGCCTAGCTCCATCAAATTTTTCAGAGACTGGCTAGAGCCAGATGCACTTTCGACATCGAAATTTCGAGAAGGGAATGGAGTAGCCTAAAGTTGGCAAATAGGTTTCACTAAAGCCTATAACTTTTATAGTAAAGTAATAGAAATTCACTGATTTTCCAATTAACTGTAACTTGTTTCGCAAAAGGCGAGCTTCAAAACTATCATGCATTAAAAATTAAAACCACCACAAGACCGGCAAAAACTCAAAAACTTGTTATTATAGGCTGATATTTACATAGAAAATATTTTAACATGCTAAAGGATTCAATATTTACTTTTCCTTCAAACCTCTTTTGAAACTAAACGAAGTTCGAATTGTAAATGAAGAAGATATTTAAAATGGAGCAAATTAGAAACCAGAATGTTTTACCATTTTTCATCTTTAAAATATAAATATAGAGAGCAATGGTGTAATTATTTGCAAATTTTTTAGGCTTCTCTATTTAAAAAAAAAATTGCACGACCTGGAAAATGCGCATAAATGCGAACGGGCAAAGAAAAGCGATAATCGATTAACGATAATAACATCGATTACAATAAAAACATCGGTATATATAGCGATATTGGTACATAAAATGGTTTATGTATGAAGATAACGATAACATGGCCATTAAAGTAATAAATATCGATAAAGAAATATTTGTCGATTTCGATTTATTATCAATTTGCTTTTACTCGCGCCTTCGCTTGCATGACATTCGTTTTGAATTCGAATGTAACAGAAAAGGAAATAAATAACTTCATCAAAGGTAATAACTTTCAATTAATTTTTAGTATTTTTTTTATTTATTTATTATCTAAAATATCTTCATAATTTTCGAGTACTGTTGGTTGGTATGCCATTCGGCTTTAGCGAAACTTAATTTATTGTTAGAAAATCACAACGTAATCAAACGATGCTGACATTTAGTAGTTTCATTTTCATGATTAAATTTTCTTAAGGCTACTTCCATTGAATGCCGTGCCGTAATTTAAAAGGTCAATTTTATTTACTTGTGTGTTATTCCAAACAAATCGTTCTCAAAACTCCTTCGTAATGTGATCTAACTTGGTATAAATTTAATACTTAAACTGCTTCAAATAGGTTTTAGAAATTTTGTGTTCTCATTTTTTATTTTTTTTTAGTTTGAGCTTAAAAAATATGTTAACCTTTTTTATTAAGCCTCTTTTATTTGATATCGATATTGCAATATTTGATTTAAATTCTTTTAGAGCAATGAATGAACTTTAATTGAATTTAAACTTTTATCAGGTGGCCACTCCTTTTAAAAAAAAACTCTAATTCTATGGTAGCCCACATAACGGACTATACATGTGCCAAAACTTATTCAAATCTATCCAGATATTTTATAACAATATGTGATTTAACCTATTTTTTAACAGTTGGAAATTCTGTCACATACAAACATACAAACTTTCACATTTATAATAAATATAAGTAGAATAACATCTGGCAATGTTGCCAAGTTCTTCTAGGATTTGTAACACTTCACGTGTTATTATGCTAAATGCTGTTAGCTTTGAAAAATTATTTACAATATTGCACTAAAAATAGTGGTTTCTAACATTGGAACTCAATCTACATTTAAACGCGCACGGCCTAATCTCTTTTCGTTTAAATTATTTACAATATTGCACTAAAAATAGTGGTTTCTAACATTGGAACTCAATCTACATTTAAACGCGCACGGCCTAATCTCTTTTCGTTTAACACACTAAGTAAATGAAGCTGGAAATTCCCAAAATCAGTGACTTGTAAAGCGAGTATCTGTTGGTAAATTACGCTGAACGCAAACAACTTAATTGCTAAAGAGAATGTGAAGTTAATTTGCAAGAAATCCATTTGTTCGAGTTGAACTGAATGGAGTGTAAAGAAAGCAGAGCAAATAAGCTGAGTTGAAAAAGAAAATAAGTAGAAATAAATTGATAGTAAACAGCGCATAGCAAACGGAGAAGTAGTTCAGCTTAATAAGAGCGGAAAAGAAAGAAAAGAGTCAATGCATGCTGTTGCTTTCGTACATAAAAAGTTTACTAGGAAAAAGAAGTTTACTGAAAGAATCGTTTTTGAGTGAATTTGTAAGAAACTCGTTAATTCGTTAAGCGAAATTTAATTGATAATAAATTCAGTTTTTTTTAGCATCTGAAAGTACCACAATTGCAGGGGTACACTTCATGTAGGTTTCGAAAATAATTTGATTATTTTCTTTTTATACTAATTGGCATATTCTGTTTTGCTTTTTTGCTCTTTTTTTTTAGTATAAATCATCTTTCATCTTTCAATTGCGGCTAAAGCGAAAAATATTTGTCTTTCATGTTATTATCATCAGGCTTAAAAATCTACATACATACTTACAACACCTACATGCCAACTAGACCAAAACAAACAAAAAAATTTAATTAAAAAAAAAAGAAGCTAAGAGCCGCATAGCGGAAAAAGATATGGTGCATGTCATAACTATAACCCAAGCCCATTCACAAAATAACGTAAATTCTACGCGCAATATCGGTTAAATACAAATTTAAAATTTTGTTCAAATGGTAGAAAAAATTCAACAAATTTTACATAAAATTTTAAAATTTTCAATTGCAATTTTTAGAAAAACTTCGACTATACGCGCCATTATTTTTTTTTTATTATTTTTAGAAAAACTTTAGCTATCAGCCATTATTTATAGCGATTTAAAACATAAACTTTATTATAGAAAAACTGAATGGGATGTGAAAGTGCCTACCCAACTTTTTTTCCAAAAATACTAAAAAAAAACCTTTTTTAATTTTGTGTAAAGTTTCTAAAATAGACAACGGTTAAATAAAAATTTCAAACTTTGTTCAATTGGGATACAAAAAATGCAGCAAGCTTCGCACAAGATTTTACATTCTTAAATTCTAATTTTTAGAAAAACTTTTTTTTTATGGAAAAACAACGCAGCAGTGTCACCAAAAAAGAAAAAAATTAAAAAACCGCCTTTACTAATATAGATAAATTGAATGAGTTATGGGGCAGTTTTCCAAAATTTGTTCGAAAAATTTAAAAAAAATAATTGCAATCTTGTGTAAAGTTTGTGGAGTTTTTTCTTATATTTGAAAAAGTTTTAAATTTAGGTATAACCAGTGTGTGTTTTGAAAATAGCAGTTATTTTTTTTTTCGATGTAATAAAAATCCGCGGAAAAATATTGTTGTAAAAGAAAGTTATCAATGTTCCTTTGATTAATGGATTTCCTGGATAAGAATCCAAGATTATTTTTAGTTATAAAACTTTTTGGAAAAAAGCCCAATAATAACTGAAACATCTGGAATTTTTTTTGTACAGTAAAAGTCCTTTTCCAAATTAAACAAATTTGGTAGCAAATGAAAGAGGGTAGAAATATCTAAATGAAATGTATCACCTATTGAAAAATTTTTCAATTAAAAGCGTTATTGATTAACATGGATCAAATCTAAGGTGCATGCGTATTATAACCAACACAATTAAATGCAATACAGTTATGTTTACTATTTTTATTTTTATTTATTATAGAAATATAGCTCATTATGTACCATAAACTATATGAGTAAAAGCTTCAAACTTTTTACGAAGTTCACAAAAACTCATGAAATTTCAAAAAAAAAAAAAATTTAATTCTTTTAAAATTTTTGTTAAAAAATTTTTTTTTTTTTAATTTTTATGAATTTAAAATTTTAAAAGTTTGAATCCTATGCTTGCACATATGTATAGTATGCATTTTTGTAACCCATTAAACTTTACTACAACAAAGCGCAATTTGCAAGTGAATAAAAATATTGGTTGATTTTTGACAATTTGACTGTGTTGAGCATTTTCCTCCATATAACGTCTGAACGAAATTTACTTTTGTACGAGATTGGAAGCAAATGCAACTTACACCTTATTCATTAAAATTTAATGAGATACAAAACTGTATACTCAAAAATTGATAAAAGTGCTGATTAAAATTTTTGAAAATTTTATGCAATATTTTTTTTTTATATATTTGATATTTTTTGTTTGAATTTCGTAAAAATTTTGAAACTTTTTCGTAAAAAGTTTCACATGACTTTTATCATTACAAAAGTTATACAAGTCCGGTTCCATGGAATAAACTATATTTTTAATAAAAGAATAATAATTAAAATTAAATACAGTAAAACGAGTATTCAAAACTTTTCAATATGTGCTTGTGCTCTAGTCATGACAATCACTGTGAAGACGCTACAGGGGTTTTTTTTTGTTTTTTTACCAACACCATACCAGCAGCCAATAGCTTACACCTTCGTTGTCACCCAAGTGTGATTTCTCTTCTTCATCTTCTTTATCGCCGACACTTTTCCTTCATTAAATTAATCAAATAATTCACATGTTTTTATATTTCAATTATTAAATGCGTATATACATACATAGCAAAAAAAAAACAATAACTTTAATCATCAAAAACACAAAAAAAAATGGCATACAAAATCTTCACACCAAACACTAGTGTTGCAAAAGTCAAATAAAAAAATGTCTATTGGCAGTGTAATGGCATTCCGAGTTTGTATCCGAAGTCTTTTGTTAATGATGGTGTTGTTGACTTTTTTTTTATCTCTCGCGCCAATTTACCACACACAGCGCGGTATTCACTTTACTGTTATTATTTTGTTGATTAGTTCGGTTGGTTGCAAATATTTAAGATTTTAAAGATAATTTCATATGTATGTCTAATTTTATAGCATTCATTTCCATCGCTCTAATTGTTTTCTTGGTAGGATTTGACTATTTTAACTACTAAAACAACTCTATCAATTTAATTGCGAATTTATTTAATGAAAAACCTTCATTTTGTTGCAGCGAACAGCAAAAACAAAAAAAAGTAGGTACATACATAAAAAACTGTTGGGATCTAGCTTGTTTTTCAGCTTTCATTTGATTTCGAAATTTTTGCTATTAGCACCCTTTTTTTAAACTTCTCTCTTCAATCATCATTCCTCCATGCCTTGGTTTTTTTTTGTAATTTTTTTTTATTGTTGCGCACAATGGTACAATAGAAAATTTTAATTTCTTTTGGTTTTGATTAATTATTTATGATTTTTGTTTAAAGTTTTATGTGAATTTAAACGTGTTTTTATTGTTTACCCTCCTCCGGCTACATCAAAATAAATCGGTTTGGCGCTTCTCTCTCTCTTTCTTCTCGCAAATGATACACAGTATAACTATAAATTCAAATCACCTTAACCGAGTGATATGAATATCAAGTTTCTTTTCGCTATTTATTTATTTTTCTACGAAGCAGAACTTAACACCAACACAAATGAAACACTGCCCTGCTGCTGGCATTGTTGGTGGGCTAAAAAGTAATTAAAATAATATACGCGGCAAACTGACGTGAATGCGGTGGAGTTGACACAGCTCTAGCGGATATGACATGATGGTGGGGCTTGGAATACATTTGAGTTTCTCAGATTAGTTGCACAGTGTTATGATGTGAACTATGCGAGATGCAATTTAAAATAAAATAAAGGGGGCAGAAAACTGAACCAAATTAAAGTATCTGAACTTAAATTAAGGTAAACCATAAGAGCGGAAGCTAAGTTTAATATAACTTAAATTTGAGAGAATTAAATTACACTAAAAATAAACTATATGAAAGCAATAAAGAAAGTTTAAAGAAACAGAACAAGATAAAACAAATTGAAATAAAAAAATCAAATTGAGTAAAAAAAATTTAAAAAATCGAATAAAATAATATGAAACGTAAAAAACAATAAATAATCTAAAACTACTAAAAAACCAAAACGTAAAGTTAATTTTTAAATATTTAATTAAAGCATGACAAATTATATTAAAATAAATAAAATAAAAGTTAACTCAATTACATAAGATGTAAATCAGATTGAATTCAAGTCAATTAAATTACACAGAACTGGGTTTAACTTAATTTATAGTAACAGGCAAAAAAATTATTAAATAAAACATAATATGAGAACAAAAATAAAAAAAAAACATGCAGTAAAATCAAATTTTATTAAAAACCCAAACAAAACAAATTATGATAAACTTGATTTAAAAAATGAAATGAAACAAAACAAAATAAATACAAAAAAAAAGATAGAAAAAAAAAAGTGAAACAAAATGGCGTAATATGAAGTAAATTAAACAAAATAATAAAAAATAAATATTTAAGACAAAATAAAGTAAAATAAATAAAACAAAAACTTAAATACAAAAAAAAACCCAAGTGAGATGAAATAAAATATATCACAATAAAGTAAAACAGCAAAATACAGCAAACTAAAACGAGGAAAACCGAAAAAAGATAAAGTAAAATATAACAAAGAAAAATTAAATAAAATATAAAATTAAATTATAAAAGTATGTACTACGAAAATACAAAAAAAAAATAAAAACAAAAATTTAGAATGAAATTTAAAAAACAGAGCAAAATACATTACATAGGTCATATAAATCAAACTTAAGAAATCCAACAACGTAGAAATAAAAGCTATACATTAAATTAAAAAATAAGAAATACTAAAAAGTGGACTAAAATAAAGTATAATAAAAATAAATAAACAAAATAAAATCGTTTTAAATAAAAAAGCAAAATGAAGTCAACTATAAATTTAAATGAAAAAATCTAAACTGATCAAAAATAAAATAAACAAATAAGGTTTTCGAATGAAGTAAAATAAAAATAATAACATTATAAAATTTAATAATAAACAGTAAATCGAAATAATATCGCTTAAAACAGTTTAATATAAAAATGGAATAAAACAAAACAAGCACGTAAATAGAAAAAGCTAAACAAAAAAGTGAAAGAAAGTAAAATCCCATAAATTTTTTATTAAAAAGCAGTTAAATAAAATACGACTTAAAAGGTAAATCGAAATAAAACATAATAGGAAAAGAAAAAAAATCACAAGTTACAAAAACCATAAGATTTAAAATGAAATAAATATATAAAATAAAATGAAGTAAAAGAATAAAAAATATAAAAAAGTAAAAAATGAAAGTTAAAGTTAAAATTGAAACAAGTAAAAACAGCGCTGTCTTCGGCTATGCCGAAGGCTTCATACCTTTCATGAATGGAAGAATAGTAAAAAACGTGTTATTGTATTACAATTTCGTATTACCTATAGTTAAAAGCGAAAATTTCCTTCAAATCAATAAAAATAATTCTAGTAAAGGCATTGTTATAAATTATTTATTGCTTTTCCTTATGTAATTAAAAAGAACTATGTTTTAAGAAGGGAATGGTTTTTGAATATTTTTAATATCGTATCGACGCTTGATATTCAACATTTAAAAAATACAAATAATTAAGTATTAATATGTAAGACCTACATATGTCGGTCTTTGAAAACAGTTATCAGATCCGTAAATAGTTCCCAAACGTTTAACGCTATGATTCATGTGATATTGCGCTGAGCTTATTACTTTTCGCAATAAATATTTGTCCTGAATTTATCTTGCCGATTTACACTGTGAACTCCGATCTTGATGAATACTAATATATAGCTAATAATGGTTGATGTTTGTGCAAAATTTCAAGCCTTTAGCTGTTTAATGGAGGAGTTATGGTGCAAAATGCAATATCTGAACAATCGGTTGTATGGGAGCTATATGTTATATTTCTCCGATCTTCATGATTTTCAATACTGATACGTAGCTAATAATGGCTGATATTTCTGCAAAATTTCAAGCCTTTAGCTGCTTAAATGGAGGAGTTATGGCGCAAAATTCAATATCTGAATAATCGGTTGTATTATATGTTATAGTCACCCGATCTGGCCGATTCCGACAAATGTTTAATCATTTGTACAACGACACCTGCTCACCAAATTTCATCAAAATAGCTCTAAAATTGAGGGACTAGTTTGCGTTCAAACAGACGGACAGACGGACAGACGGACAGACAGACGGACATGGCTAAATCGACTCAGCTCATCGTCCTGATCATTTAGGTATACTTTTTGATGGGTCTATCTCTTCTCCTTCTGGCACTTACAAACATCGGACCAAACTTAATATACCATTTCATTCTCATGAAAGGTATAATAAGTAACAGAAATAAAAACAATTAAAATAATTAATTATAACAAAAACCGAACAAAAAATTTAATTTAGGACAGTAAAATAAAATTAGGAAATGAAATAATATCGGCTAAAGTAGTTTAATAAAAAATAAGTAAATTAAAGTAAAACAAAAATTTAACAAAAAACTTAAAATGAAATAAAATAAACAAAATAAAATATATTTTCAGTAATAAATATAACAAAACATTTAATTTAAAATATATTAAAATGAAACAAAAAACTAAACAACTAAAAATCGTGAAGAAAG
Source organism: Anomoia purmunda (assembly GCA_951828415.1). NCBI lineage: Eukaryota > Metazoa > Arthropoda > Insecta > Diptera > Tephritidae > Anomoia > Anomoia purmunda. The sequence continues at coordinate 28,417,936 of OX639997.1, forward strand.
TGAAAAACCTGAAATACCTGAAATAAAACTTGATTACTTAATTTTTTTTTAAATGGCGCTGTAACCGCTTAAGCGATTTCGGCCGAACTTCTCCTACAATTTGTGGTGTGCGTCTTGATGTTGTACCACAAATAGAGGGACCTACAGTTGTACGCCGACTCCGAACGGCGAATGTTTTTTTTTGTGAGATTTTTTTTCTTGGCAGAAATTCAGTCGGAGGTTATGTCATTCCTGCCGAGGGGCGCTGAGGACCGCTATTAGAAAAAACTTTTTCTATAATTTTTGATGTTACTTGCTCCGGCCAGGATTAGCACCCGGGACCCACCGAATGAAGGGCGCGCACGCTACACACTTGGCTACAGCGGCCGCCAATAAAATAATAAAACATGAAATAAAAACTTTGAAAAATTTCTGTGTCAGCTGATTACTACCAAGGAAACCTTTTGTTTTTTTTGATGTTTATTTTTATTATGGCTTGGAGCTCAACTCACACAAATATCGTAAATGATTTCGTCTTTTAACTGAATGTAGATGAGCCTGTTTTGAATGTCCGCATTTTATTTATTTTAATGAGGAAAGGTTTCTTCGAAATTAATGAAAACCTACATAAAATGAAATCGATTTTTGTTTCAAAATAGTAAGTATTTCATAGCTGCTGTTCATCAATCTTGGCAATTTTTTTAGTACTTTTATAAATTATTTTACTATTTTTTTTTAAAGTAGTACAACTTTACTACTATGGCACACACAAACATATATGGATGTACATACTATTGCGCATGCACACACAACTTTGAATTTTCAGTGGGCTTCAGAATACTTTCTAAGTTTATTCATTTAACTGAGGTAGATAAAAAGGGTGTATACGCATTTTTACATTCAAGTTGAGGTATAAAAAAAATTAAGGTATTTTCGAACTTCTCTATTCGCTCACGTTTTTGTTTCTTTCTATTGTAAATTTCCAAACACAATTTCAATTTTAAATCACTAAATATACTATGCATAATTACAATTTCTGTTTTCTCCAAATCTTCGCACACTTTACTCGCGATCTCTAAGTTCAAGTTCAAAGTTCTCTATTTTCGAATTGTTGTTGGCCATTACTTGAAAGTTATGGTGTCTGTAGCAAATAGCATGTTCTTTTTTGCCTCTACCCATAACATGGACACAAAAACTTTCCAAGCAAGTGGCATCAACAAGCAGATCATAAAATTTGAATGCCCATAATAACAAATGTGCTTTGTACCCAGTAGGGAAAACTTAAAGTACAGAGTTAAGATTCTGCATGACAATAAATAAAAAAGTAGGTTTTATTAGTTCGATTTAATTGGTGATTTGATGTCAAAAAAAAACTGAATGTTAACAAATTCCTTTATGTAAAATTTTCTCTGAAATTTTAGTATTAGTTGTGCAAAATTGTCGATTAATCCCTAAATAGCTCCGAAATCAATAATCCGATTAGAAAGTATGGTTTACGCAAATTATCGGAAATTTTATTGGCTTTACATAAATAAAAATAAATTTTGAAATCGGTCTGCTTCGTTCATAGATATTTAAAAATTAAGTGACTCACTTTTTTTACATTTACATTTAATAAATTTAAATCTAGCTAATTCTCAAACACTATTCTGTTTTGATAACAGTTCAAAGTTACACACTTAAGTAGGTGTTAAAGGGCTCAAATTTTCTACAAAAAACCTCTTCGTATAATTTTATAATTTTACTATAGATTTCTGAGTAGTGACATTTTATTTGTAGTCGTTTTATACGACATATTTTTGTTAGGTTAATTGAACTTTTGACGAAAAAGCTACAACATGAAGCCTTCGATAAAAAAAAATATCCAGACACTCTGGACTAGCTCTGCCTTCCAAAAATTTTATTGGACATTTTTATTACCTTCCTTTATTCATTCTATGCATTGAATCTTTGATACCCTCTAAGCTGCGCTGGAGTTGAGATATTTAGGAAGCCTATATTTATGGTCCGATTTGACTCAAATTTAGATTACACGAGTGCTAACCCTTATAAGTAAATCTTTTCGCCCTTAACATAAAAAGGTTGAATGAAATGAATGGATTATGTTATACAGGTGATATTTTTTGCAATTAAATAGTTTTTTTTTTTTTTTTAATTTAAAGTAGTCGAAATATTACACAGCTGACTCTTAACAATTACAAAGCACTCAGTTTAGCCCACAACTCCGATTTCTAATAGCGAAACAACAATTTCTTACTGCGTAGTAATGCAGTCGGTATATGATAAAATTTAATAAGAATTGACAGAATATCAATGTTAAAAATAAAATAAAATAAAATTACTAAAAAAATGTATAGTTTTTATCTTCATTGTGATGTCTGTCTGCAGTTCGAATCGGTAGTGAATTTGTTCGAGTTTGTAAAATTGGTGCGCCGAAAGTATCAGGCCTTCGAATATAACTTCTTTATTTTGGTATAGTTTTCAAGATAATAGCAAAATATGCATTAATTTCTAGACTTTTCTAACCTTGACTTTTCTGCATTGATAATAAATGTGAAGAAGTGTGTGAACGAAATACAGTTGTGCCCATTTGTAAAAAAAAATTTAAATCCTAAAAAAAATGTAATCCTTAAATGTTTAGAAACTGCAAACAAAATTTTAAAGATTTATAACCACTAACATGTTCTCATTGAGACAATGAATAATTTAGATATGCAGTTATATCTCTGTTTGCAAGTCTGTTTGACCGTTAGACCGTTAGATAACCGAACAAAAGTTGTGAAATCTTATTATTATTATTATGAAAGTTTACGGCTTTACAAAAACTATATGTCATTTCTGGTGGTAAAAGTGCGTCGAAATTTGTGAAGTAGTGTTACACTGTGCAACAACCGAAACCAGCACGGTCGTTTTCTATATTTTCTAAAAGTATACCTAACCAGAAAAGAAAAGCTCGATGGATTTACAAAAGTTGACTCGAATTTTTTTAGGGGTTTCTTGCCCCACGGGTTGTACTTGTGTTGGAAATTTTAAGCCATTAGCTCTCATCTAAAAGTGTTATTTTGACCCTTATTTTAATAAACCCCTCCAAAACCAAATTTTGGAAAGTTGCTAGAGGGTTGAAATGTTGAAAAAAATTATTCTTCCGCAAATTTTACTAGGGCTAATAGTCCATGGAAAAGAACAATGTGTGCCCTTCATTAAAATTAACATTGCAAATTAATTGAGCTGTTATCAAGTTTTTGGAGAATCAAATTGTTATTTTAATACATGTAGAATTCGGCTTTATTTGCACAGAGTTTTTGTCTGAAAAAAAAACCCTAGTAAAAGACACCGGTGAATATTTCACCACAACATTTAACCCTCTAGCGACTTTCCAAATTTTTATTTTTCCCGTGAAATTTTACTATTTCAGTTTAAACCTTTCATTTCGCCCAGATAAATATTTCAAATATTTTTTCTAATTTTTTTTTTTAAACTTAGGACGGCACATACAAACTTTTATAGCACATAATAAAATTGTTTGCCCAACTTTTACAAGTACACCGAGTGTTTCATTACTGGTTAGATATATGTACATTGAGAAAATAATAACAAAATCTGAACTATTTTGAGTTGCAATAAAACTGTTGCACAGTGTTATCAAAACTGTTGTAAGTACAAATCGATTTTCCTACAGTCTATGCCTCATTTTTGATCATACATACATTTACTATACACAAAAATGCATAGCACATATAAAATATGTACATATGTAAATGCAAGCCTACATCTAGTTATTAGCCGGTGAGCACACCCATTATTCACTGAGTCTATTGTTAGCTTTCGCTTTTTGTAATCTCCCTCCTATATTTTGTTATTACTTTCATTTTCCAGTTTGTCGTTCGTCGTCTTTTATGATCTTGTATTTTAGAGTTATGTTTTGCTTGCCGCATAATTTATTACTTAAACTATGCAATAGAAAAAGAAAACATAACAAATATGATGACAGTCAATGATCGAAGTAAGGCTGGGTGGTCGGTCGGTCAGTCACTCGGTCAGTTAGCTCAGTGAGCTTTGAAATCGCAGCAATGCGATGCGGTGCAAAGGAGTTCAACAAGAATGAATGAATTTCTTAACGAGCTGTGACATGTCGTTTCGCTTTTCTATTGCTTATTAATTTTTAAATTTCACGATTATATGAGCATATAAATATTTATAAATTAACACTTTTTTTTTATCACTCAAACTTTTTTGTCTACTCTACGATTGTGTTTGGAAATATATGTATTTGTTTGTATGTATGCGTGAGTATAATGAGTGATATGTATATATTGGTACATATAATTCCACTTAAATTTTAAATTATGCTGCAATATCAAAAAAAAAAAAAAAAAAACCAAACTTCAAAGAAATTGGCTTGTTAACCAGCACGGGTTTATTAATAGCCACCAAATACGGAATTAAATTATTGAAAGTGTCGAACTGAAGATGCTTCGCTGACGGTTATGGTCCGTTAACTTAACCATTTATGTATTTTGACCACAGCGTCAATTTGCAGTGTAAATTAAAAGATACATTTTCAATAAGATGGGTTTGAGTAGCAATTGGAAATGTATATACATGTGCACATAAATTTGAGTATATGGAGTGGCTCAAATGCGGCGTTGGACAGTGATTTTTTGTAAAAATATTTATAATGTTTTACACACCAAAATTTAGTTGTTAATTTTGTATAAGAAAAAATTACCAAATTTGCACTAAAATTTCGTTTTTATTAATTAGAATAGTTAGAAGTTTCTTTGTATTCAGTTTTATAACCAATTAAGTTTTTTTAAAACATGGTGGTTGGGTTTCTCGCAGGTTCAAATCTTAACATGGAAATTATAGAGCAGTTATTTCTACATCTTCCCTATCCCTCGGCTCGGCTGGCAATGGCGAACCTCCAAGTGTATTTCGGCCATGAAAAAACTTCTCACGACAGTCCAATGACGTTCGGAGTCGTCGTAAAACTGTACACTGTGAAAAAAAGAGCCTAAGAAAGGTCAAATTCCGATATTTTCACTCGATTGCGCAATGGATTCTTCAAAATCAATAAAAACCTACATAAATTGAAATATTTTTTCTTCAAAAGTAGTCAAAATTTCTTAAGCGGCATTTCGTTCCCAATTTTCGGTTTTTTGATAGATGATTTTCCTCAATCCAAAAATTTTTTTTTTATTTGTTTTAGTATAGGCCCCTCAATTTCTAGGACAACATTAATGCGCATACTATAAATTGTAGTATAAGTTCGGTCAAACATCGAGCTATTTATATGATGTCTAAAAAATAGCGGCTGATTTTTTATAACTTTTTGTGCGACGTTGTTGCGCCGTTTCTTCAATATAAGTCGCGCTCTACATTTTTCTCTGATTTCTGTTCGGTGTAGTCAAATAAATGCGATAAAATTCGAAACCGAAGTATATACATACATGGTCATATCCTAGCTTATCTTCTGTTCAATGATCTCAAATAAAATCATGCGAGGTATGAGCCAGCAGAGTTCTATAAACCCAATTCCATATTGATCCTACACTCCATAAACCCGAATACTATAAAGTAAGTGAAGACTCTGAACCAGATTAAAAATTTAACAAACCTGAACCTGGATTTAATCGAAAGGATTTAATCAAAAAGAACTAAATGCCTTAGTAAGAGATCTAAGCTTCTGAAATTTTACAATGTCGAAAAAAAAGGAAAAAATTATCTTGCTCCAGAAGCGCACATTACCTTTTATACATCAAGCGAAATCTCTGATCCAGACTAAAATTTACCAAAGCACAGTCTGGACTTAATCAAAAGAAACTAAGTGGCTGCGCAAGAGATCTGAACCTCTGAAATTTTAGTATATCGAAAGAAAAAATTATCTTAGTCCAGAAATCGACATCACCTTTTATCTGGTACCATATCGTGCCACCAGATGACGTGCAGACAATAACTATCGTGCAGTGGCTGAAATGTTGTCCCGATAATTGCCTATATGGTGTGACTGTGCCAGTTGTCGGTGTGCTTCAGAGATGTAGCATCGAATTTAAGGAGAATAAGCAATGGGGGTCCCAAAGGGTGGGGTGCTCTCCCCGCTATCGTTTAACTTTTACAACCGAAAGCTCCCTCGGCCACCAGAAGTAGTCACAATCGACTCCTATGACGAGGTATGTTCATTAAGGACTCGAAGAAATGTAGTTGTTGACATGTGCTTGAAAATAAGTAGTTGTCTCTCCGGCATTGCTCGCTTCTTTACTAACAGAAATATGACTATCTGATCCAGCAAGTAGCTCAACGATCGATGCCACCTCGCGCGACGTCCAAATAGGTAAATACACGAAGCGGAGTCGCCCCCGGGCACATCAGAAAGAATTCTCTCGAACTTACATACGAGATCTGGACCTACACCAGACAACCGCTGGATCCGACCTGTGCCTGTTGTAATTGGGGTCAAACAACCAGCTATTGCAGATGAAGAGCTTCAGATGATGTGCGCCAGCTGCCTCGTGAGTCCAGCATCATTGTGGGCCAATTATATCTGGATATTGTAGTAGACTTAACTTTCCCCTATTCAGAATGAACCGACAGATGCCCCCAACATTTAACCAGCATGTTGATAGTCCGCCTACGATACCAATTACCTGTTCTCAGGGAAGATAGACGTCTCTCACTCTCGTTACGGTTACCTGACTTTGATAGCATCTTCCCAGCGGAGGTGATAGGCATTGCAAAAACACGTAGGGTGCTGACAAGAAGCTACGATGGAGCACAAAAAGCATGCACATTCTCAGGCAGTGAAGCAGCACTATTAACATTGAGTTCGCTAATGACAAACTCCAAGATGGTTGTGGACTGTAAGTAAGCGAGCATTGTGTGATGGCCGGTTCAATGGAAATCTCTCTCGTCTGAGTACTCGGCCATAGGGACATGCACGTTAAGGAGAGGGCCGACAAATTGGCCGGAGCCAGAGCAAGTCTTGTGGAATCCATGGCGGAAGCAATCAGCAGTCCACTAGGATTAGTCAAGAGAAAACTGCATTTACAGTTCTCATATATGGCAGAAACAAGACAAATCAGATTAATCACTTGCAAAATTTACTAAGGAAATCTGGCCCACTTATGACAAATCACGAACTGTGACCTGCTAAGTAGGTCAAGGAAAGATATATCCAGGCTGACAGCCACGATAATGGGACACTGTCCGAGAAAGAGTTCTTCCCTCTGCGAGTGTTCAGCCTTGGTACGCAATAGATAACGAACACTAGGAGTCTTCTTGACGAGCGACCTGAAGAAGATATCTAACTGCACAAAGAACAACATAAGTGGATTCAACAACAAATCGAAATGATTTGGAAGTTAAGAATTACGACAGCAGAAAATTTGAGTTTCACGAGAATCAGCGTAACAAAATGGCGCTCCGAGCGCTAATCGGTCACCCTATTGTTGGAACTTGCAACGATATCAACCTGCATTATTTTATTGAAGGGAGTTATATACAAAATGGCTTGAGAGTATTGGATAGAATATGTAGTAATTTCTTTGTACTTTTACTCAAAATTAAGCTGTTAGCACTCATTTAGTATTTTTTTCTTAAACAAATTCCTAGAAATACGTTGGTCAGTGTAATGATTCAAGCTTGCGCCTTATCATGTTATTTACACTGTAGAACTGCATATCAAATGTTGAAAAACTTTCATTGAAAAGTTTGCAATTTTGTGATTTTTTTTAAAAACGCTAGAAACTTTGTGGTGTATGGGTTTTGTGTCTGCATAAATAAAATAACGAAACAATTTAGCGTAAAAATTATATGCAAAGCATTACGGTCCATCTATATATTTGACCCACTGTATATCACCAAGCACAATGCTAAACCAATAAACACAAACTGTTTTAATGGTTTATTAACCAAATTCAATCATCTTTATATTTTTATAAGATTATATACAATTTGTATTGTCTGTGCTAACCGAAATTGGTGGCCGTAAATCACTGAAGTAAAATTCGCATATCATAAGAAATTCGATGTCAATACATAAATTAAAATTTGCAACCTAGCCGTAAATTGTTAATTTCATTTCGCACGCCGCCTATTAAAGAATTTGTGTTAATTTCTTATGGCATATTGTCTGGCCGCAATTTTTTTACAGCCGAACAAAGAACTCACTTCCAAACGTGTTTTACACAATTTTTGGCAATGAAATTGACCGACAAGTTTAGATTTTTATTTGAGTTAAATGTTCTCACCCAAATATATGTATATATTAAGTTAAGAACAAAAACAAAAATTTCAAGGTGAACGTGGTTTATGGCGCAATAAAACGGATCATTACACTGAAAGAACAGCGAATTGTCCGCTTTACTGATTTACAGCCATCAAATCTGGCAGTTGAGAATATGAGTTTCAGTACTGAAAATGAAAAAGCAAAACCAAAAGAAATCGCGTTTAACAGCCAACTACTAAGGCCTTGTGAAGGAAAAAATTTGGAATTCGCCCCAAAAGTGAATGGAAGGAGCGATATACTTAATATTTTACACAATTTCAAGAGAACGGAAATATTTTATTAAAAGCCCTTTTCAAGTAGATGATAATGACAATGATAATGATAATGATAATGATAATGATAATGATAATGATAATGATAATGATAATGATAATGATAATGATAATGATAATGATAATGATAATGATAATGATAATGATAATGATAATGATAATGATAATGATAATGATAATGATAATGATAATGATAATGATAATGATAATGATAATGATAATGATAATGATAATGATAATGATAATGGTAATGATAATGATAATGATAATGATAATGATAATGATAATGATAATGATAATGATAATGATAATGATAATGATAATGATAATGATAATGATAATGATAATGATAATGACATTAATAAGAGTAATAATGATGATAATAATTAAGATATTGATTAGCATAATTAGTCGAACATACTTAATTGTGAGAACCTTCCCTTAATTTGTTTGCTTGAGAATACCCATACGCTAATCGCTTAATGAACCTTTAAAGTATATAATATTTATAGTCGGTTAATAAATACCATTCATATGACACTATGACATAACTTAAAAAAGTTTTAAATAAAATCTTATAACAACATGGCATTTTACGAGTCCAATTTGTGGCCACACTTCAGAATAAAACCTGAAATACTGAAGCTAAAGCAAAAATAGGTAGCGAAACAAAAAACTATACAAATTAGCGTAATAAACTAGGTCATTCTCGTACAACCGCAAGGTGCGGTTTGCTTTAAGACAATTAAAATGTTGATTAAAATTTTTTTAAACAAAAAACTGGTCAGACGCTGTCATAATTGGCACTAAATAAACATAAAGCACAAAATGCATACAGACTACACACATACACACATAGACACATTAATAATTGGAGAAATCTGCTAAAGGCGCCACTGCAAATATCTGTTCTTTGCTTTGAGAAATAAGTGCCGGAAATTTGACTTTTTTCTTTGTTATCATGTGCTTCGTTTTTTTTTTTATCTTGGAGACACAAAGTTTAGTAAATTTTTGTTTTATATTTTTATTTTTCTGTGCTACCTTCCTTTATTACCTCAATCGATGACATGAATACCAAAGCGCAAACAATGACAATTAATTGGTACAAAACTGATTATTGCAAAATTCTAATTACATATTTAAGCTACGTATTCGAACTAAGTTGCCCAGTGCTGTGGATTGATATATAAAACTAGACTAAAAATTATAAACACAAAAGAGTAAACAAAATGTCGTAAAGCGTAAACTTGCGAAGGCGAACTTGCTTCAATGAGTTCAGCAATTAGCAATTATTAGTTGAATGACTAATCGAAATCGCATTTCATTAGCACGAGTGTGCATACTGCAAAGAATTTTTTGTTTTTTTATGTTTTCTACTTAAGTCGCTTGAAATCAATTTTTTATTAAGTTGATGATATTGTAGTCGCCGCAATTAGTTGCTGTTAATCTTCAGTTTCATCTGCAGCTGGCTAATTAACACAGCAGGATTTTGCAGAAATTATTTGAAAATTTTTATGTGGAAATAACAGCAAATAAATTGGCGAAGAAGTGGCATAATTTTGCAAACCGATTTTTATTTATGAGTACAGCTGGTAATAATTTTTGAAATGTTGCGTTTGCAAAGTTGGAAATAATTTTTACAAATACAGTCTGTCTAGTAGAAGCGTGATCGGCAAAATTTGCACATAGAGTGCCGTTATCAAAATAATTTGAATGCACCTTGGTAGCGACATCATTTTTGTAGTACGCATTGCAAAAACTGTCAGTTTCGTGAAACTATTACAAAGTGCACGTTGTTTTAAAAAATGAGTTCCGCGTACGAGAAGCGATTTGAAGCTGTATTTCTTTGTCTACACCCTAGAGGGCCGAAAATGTCACGTTTAGCTGCAGCAAAATATATGAAGAAGTCGAAGTCATTCCACCAACCAAAGCAGGGCAAGAAGATCCTTGATTTGTTTGCGACGAAGGCGGGCTTATCGTTGCGTAAAGCTAAAGAAGTTCTAGAGAAAAGTGTTGTTCAAATATCGATAGGGACGATTCGAAAACGTTTAGGCGCTAACGACGTCAAATACCGCAGCTCTCTTAAAAAACCGTTGCTCTCATCATCACACATTGAAAAAAGACTCGCCTGGGCCTGCGCCAATTCAGAACGGAATTGGAATAACGTAATATTCACGGATGAATCTTCATTTTGGGCAAATAGTAACATAAATCGATCTTGGTGTACCGCTAACAATCGATTGCTCCAACGAACTGTTAAACACCCAGTGAAGGTCCATGTTTGGGGATGTTTCTCAGAAAAAGGATTTGGACGCCTTTTCGTGTTTACCAGCAACTTGAATGCAGTTTTGATGAACAAAATTTATCAAACAGCTTTATTACCATCAGCTGCGAAGATGTTCGGGAGAAGAGGACACTCTTGGATTTTGCAAGAAGACAATTACCCCAAACATCGCAGTCGAATGTGTGCAGAGTGGAAACAGCAAAATGGTGTTGAGGTGTTAGATTGGCCTTCACAGTCGCCTAATGCCAATCCGATAGAAAATGTGTGGGCAATAGTAAAGCAGAAACTCAGAGGAAAAACGATATGGACAGCAAAACAGTTGTCAAGACAAATTCGGCTGATTTGGAAACGATTGCCTCGGCAACTTGCTCAGAACTTAGTGCAAAGTATGAGTCGGAGGTGTGAGGCCATAATAGCGAATGGCGGTGACTATACATGTTATTAAAAGTATTGCGTACAATAAATATTATAAACGTGTAAAATTTTGTTTATTTGAAACGAATCGGACAAATAGTTTCCTAGTTATGGCGATCACGCTTCTACTAGACAGACTGTATGTCTGATTTTAATTAATTTGGCATTTTGCAAGATTTATCGCCTCTGCAAATAATATTGGGAAGTAATCTTTAAAATATGCTTAATACAATTTTAAGGAAATATTTAGTTTGCCACAAACCGAATATATTTATTGACATTTGATTGTCAATGGCATGAATAACTTTTTGTTAAGCAAAAAAAAAAAAACATTGATGAATGGCCTCTGCCAAATTTAAAATCAATTTGAAATGGTATAAATATGTGGATATGATACTGATCGTGGCAAGTGACCACGGTTAGATAGATGCTCGTTGTAGCAATAATCCAAAATTTAAATTTTATTTTCTTATTGTCTGCAAGTCAAGGTCCAAATCTTGCAGCTTCCGCCTGGCTTATTGTTGTGAGCTTTTGCTCTGCAATTGCAACTATCCGTCTTCAAAACTACATTACGCAGTTTTGGGCTACTCTGTATATTATTTATATAAATAGTTGTTTTTTGAATAACATTACGCAAAATTTTGTAGATTAAAAAATTTAAGCATTCCTTAAACAAAAATTGGGACTTGTATAAAGTCATAATTGGTATATATTCAAATTCATTTCTATTGACAATAGCATTTGCATACTTAATTATGTACCTATGTGAATATCAAAAAATTTTTGCTTATTTTTTAACAGAAACCAAAAAAATTATATATGTACTTCCTAAAATTTCTTAGAGCAAATTGAAACTGTAATGCTATATATGTATGTAGATCCGTGTGCTTCTTCAAAATTTTTAAATTTATAGCTTATAATCTGCCTGCGAAATGTAAGCAATTTCACTACGCTGCAGTTTCATCTAGGATTTAGTTCAAAGTTTGTTTGAAATCTGCTGAGTCTTTGGTAGATGAATTGCTTTCATTTTTGGTATTTTTATGCGTGTTTTTAAATTGCAAAAAGCTGCTGCAATAAACTTACCTTTTTCGTTATTGTTTTCGAAACGAGTTTATTTATAAAATGGACAGTATAATTTTTTGGAAGTTTGTGAAAGCTAATATTCATATTTATTAAATTACATAAAACTGTATATTAAGAACCAAATTGAAATTAAAAATAGAAGTCTAATTCTCAACATCTGAAAAAAACTGGACACGATTTAGAAACATTAAAGCTGCCGCCTAATAATCTCTAAGAAGCTTCTGTTGAACTTACCAGACTTGTGGTTTGGATAGCCGTAGAAGCTCCCGAGATTTCCGGCTTACTTCTAGCCAAAACAACCTAGCGACCCTATACGTTCTAGTAGCTGCCCAGCGCTAGTCAAACTGATCAGCATCCCAATCGTTTAGGAGCAGCCCCGATAGGTGGCCAGAGGAACCCCGAATACCTCCTCGCTTAAGAAGTCCTTTTCAAGTGTATCCCTGCGTAGCTGGCTAATTTTGTTCACAATCCCTTAGAGTATCGCTGTGTCAAAATTATTCTAACGAAGAAATAATCCGAAACTCTTGAAGGCGATGGCTATCAGCGTAGATATTTACTTCCCTTACAGAGGTAAATCGGCTGCTTCTTTTATGGCGTATACCTCCGTCTGAAAAACACTGAAGTGATCTAGTAGTCTAAACTTTCATTTCAGTTAGAGTTTTTGGCAGTACACTCCGACCCTCCAACCTTTCCATCATGTTTCGATCCATCAGTGAACATATACAGCAGCTCGCGGTTCTACATATACAATCACACACCGGCTAATCATCTCCAATAGGAATGGCGATGCCGAAGTAGCCCTTAGGTGCCCTTCAGGCTAAGCAATGACCCATTATATCTGAAATAAACTCTAAACTTTGCAAAATTCTCGAATGACTACAATTCGAGTCCAATTTGAATCGAATAACCAGCAGCCTTGCATTGGTCTGGGCTCTCAGGGTTTTTCCGCAGAATCTACTGGAATTTTACACAGCATGACGCTCAGCGAGGTCTGAAGGGACCAATGATCCCAATAATTGGCGATCTTTGCACCCTTTCCAGGTAACTGGCAACCGCGGTTTTATCCAGGGCAATCCTAAGTGTAAGACGCCGTCCCTAGTGGTCATAAGAACCGAGCACAATGAATGGGAAAAAAGCGATTCAGTAGAGGAAGCCTTTTGCCTATGCATGCTTTTTAAAAACACAGCCTCACCCCACACATAGAATTCTCACTCAGTACGACAGAAAAATTAACCCAAACCCAGGCGGGCATCACGCTTTATACCTCCCCAGTGGTAAGTTTCACAGGCACTAAAATTATCCTCTACCACAAAAAAAGTGGATATAAATCCAAAACATACCATCGCATTAGCTTACTATATATTGCCCTTAATTTCATGGAAGTACTTTTTCTCAAAAGAGTACTTCCAATTGCAGAAGACCCAAAGCTACATAATACCGAATAATCAATTTGGATGTAGAAAAAGCCATAGTACAAGCGAGCAAGCTTCTAGAGTTGTTGAGAAAATATATTCCGCATTCGATCGAACAAAAAAAACTTTTTTAATTTTAGTACTAATGTAAATATAATAAGAACAAGGGCTCTCTCAATGCTCGCCTGAATATACAATAAATTAATCTAAATTAAGATTGATTCGCATATTTTTTTTTGAAAACCCCTGTCTGTTCATATCTTCAACTTATTCAGCAACAAAATAACCCAAATTGATTTTAATTGTTTTATAAATTCGAGCAATTCAATACAAATTTTCACCGCTTCATTATTTTTAAGACGCTCGAGAAAGGTTTCATTGGGTTAAAAAAAAAACAGTCGATATGCCACTTAAACTTATCAAAATCTGAAATACTAGTAAGAGTACAAATACGATTTCTGTTTTAGGGAAATTCAAACCAAGAAACCAAGATTATTGTGCATTATAATTCGAAATTTTTATTTCAATTTATAGAAACATTGCGGCTATGCAGTTTTGTAGCCTTTTCAATGCAAAGGAGAAATTTAAATTTGCTAAATTTTTTTGTTGATTTCTAATTATTTTTTTTAACTCAATTCTAAGTGAAAGTTTTAAAGTTTTATTCACACAAAACTGCGCCGTATTAGTGCCGTATCAGTGTCAGAGGAAAATGAAACATCCTCAGTTGTAAGTGGAGTTCTATAGACACATCCGGCGCAGTGCCGTTTTTTAGCGTCAGTGCTGCTTTAGTGCTCGTTCCGTATTGTGTGAATAAGTCGGCAACGATATGTTTGTGAATTTCTCTAACGATCTGATATTGTTCTATTGCAAGTTTAGTTTGATATTGAGGAAAAATTAAACGAGTTAGTTTGGAATTATTCTCGTCTAGAGTTAAGTCAGCTGGAGTGCACTGAACTTCACTTAACTGAAAACACCAGATGACATATTACGAAAAAATTTTTAAAATGTATTGAGTTTTTTTTAGACGCAAGCCTATCTATACTCTGGGGACTCATCACCACACCGTTACCTTGGTCTGGATTTTTGATTCAAAGCGTACGAGTATTGCACTTGCCACACCATGCGGCATGACTATTCGAAATTATAAGTATAAGTATTTGTGTTGGCCCATTTTTCCACTTTCAAAACATTTATTTTCGCAAGTCAGCCAAATCCATTTATTTTTGTAAATCTTAACAAACAACCAACAAAACAGACTTATCATCCTTCACTTTATTAGCACAAAACAAATAACAAAGCAGCGCCCACCGTTCGTACAACTCAACACATCCGCATTTCATGCCACCTTCAAATTGTATACAATTTCCCGAAATGCAATTTTTCACGCAATTAAATATGTTAATGAATATGGAATGTAAAGCAAAATTGCAGTCGATGTCTTGGAAGCTATAAAACAACAGCGGCTTTTATGTACAGTGGCGAGGAAAATTCGGACGAGTTTGGCGAGCAAGGTTTTCCATTGCATCCATAGTTTAACAAAAACCTTGTAACGTAATGTTACAAGCTATATATTAGATTTATAAAACCATACGTTTTTTGGATATGTAGTTTAAGATAAAATTTATAAATTTCCAACGAATTTTCATCAATTTATTTTAATTTTTTAGAATAATGTTTAGATAGTTTTTAGATATGCAGTTTAATATAAAATTTTCATCAGTTTTTTTTAAACTTTCGTCAGTTTTCTTTAATTTTTGCTTTGATTTTTATATTTTTTTGAATATGCAATTTAATATAAAATCAAAAAGTTTTCATGAAATTTTTTTAGTTTTTTTTTCAAATGGTTAGGTAGTTTCTAAATATATAATTTATAAAACCTCAATAAAATGGCATACATTTTTTTTTAGTTTTTTTTTTTTTTTTTTTTTTTAGAAAATTTGTAGATATTTTGGGGTACGCAGTTAAATACAAAATTTATAAAAACTCAAGAAATTTTCGTCAGTTTTCTTTAATTTTTTAGAAGAATTTTTAGATAGTTTTTGGATATGCAGTTTAATATACAATTTTTATCAGTTTTTTTTTAAACTTTCGTCAGTTTTCTTTAATTTTTTAGAAGAATTTTTAGATTTTTTTGAATATGCAATTTAATATAAAATTTATGAAACCTCAAAAAGTTTTCATGTTTTTTTTTCCAAATGTTTAGCTAGTTTCTAAATATACATATAATTTATAAAATCTCAATAAAATGGAATACATTTTTTTTAGTTTTTTTTTTTAGAAAATTTGTAGATATTTTGGGGTACGCAGTTTAATACAAAATTTATAAAAACTCAAGAAATTTTCATCAGTTTTATTAAATGTTTTTTCTAAAGAATTTTTACATATTTTTTGGGTATGCAGTTAAATATAAAATTAATAAAACTTCGACAAATTTTCATCAGTTTTTTTTTTTAATTTTTTGAAGAATTTTTAGATATTTTCGGTATGCAGTTTAATAGCAAAATTATAAAACTTAAAGAAATTTTTTGTAATTTTTTAAAATATAATTAGATAGTTTTTGAATATGCAGTTAATTATAACATTTATAAAATCTCATCAAAATATAAATTTTTTAAATTTTTTAACACAACATTTTTTTTAAAACTCAACAAATTTTTATCAGTTTTATTAAAATTTGTTTAAACATTTTTTTTGGAAAATTCATTAAAGTTCAAGAAATTGTTATATTTTTGTTTTTTAATTTTGTAGAAGAATTTTTAGATATTTTGCAGTTTTATATAAAATTTATAAAACCTCAATAAATTCTCATCAGGTTTTTTTAAAATGTTTTTAAGAAATTTCAAGCATTTTTTGTGCAGTTTAATATAAAATTTATAAAACCTCAATACATTTTTATAAATTTTTTTTCAATTTTTTAGAAGAATTTTTAAATATCTTGTGCAATAAAATGCAAGTTTGAATTGCCTAGAAACTACCGTTGATTTTTTATAATTTTTTTTTTAATTTTGGCTTTAGACATTTTTTTTAATTTATAGTTAATGCATATTTTATGTGGGACAAAATGCTGAGTAGTGTCCACATATAAAAAAGTTAAAAATGCATGCGTTGATGAAAAAAAATTTCGCCTCGCCAAAAAGCTATAAAAAAAAATTTGAAAAAGTCAGCGCAGTTTTTAGCCAATACAAATTTGCAATTTATAAAATAAGCTACATATAAAACTGTATACCCGAAAAGTTTCTATACATTTTACCAAACATTTTTTGAAATTTTTTCGCGTTTTTATAAATTTCTTATAAATTTGGAAACATCAATTTGCATGGGGTTTTTTATAGTACAAACTAATATTTGTATGTAAAATTAACGAACAAAAATTTACTAAGAAAAACTTTGTTTATCAACATGCGACCGGTTTTACTCGCAACTGTATTTAGTAAATGAAAAGCCGAACTGCAAAAGAGACCAACAACAAAAAGCCGTCGATATACAGCAAGTTCATTCTGCTACCTCACCTAACTCTATGCAAATTCAAACCAATTATATAGAAAATTGTGCGACGCGGCACACCCACAATCACCTAACACAACAAACTGCATACAAATACAAATAGAGAATACCAATGTAAATGTGAGTGTGAATGTGAATGTCTGTTAAATGTAACCGGAGTTGAGTGAGCGTCCGCCGTAGATCGACGATTTGGTGGACAGCGCTAAAAGTGATTATTTGCTTTCATTATTTCAATATTTCAAGACTGTTTCGGTTTTTTTGTTCTCCATTCATTTATTCGTCGTTCGTTTTTTTCTTAAGTCCATTATACTACATATTTGGTCAGTCAGTTTAGAGCAGTGCGGGTGGCTGGGCTGGGTCAGGGCGTATACGTCACTAAAGGCGTGCTTTGACGAAATCAATAGAATAAAATTAACATATTAAAAAATTTATTTTATTATTTGTGGTGATATAATTTAGGCTTAATTCAATTCAAATTACGAATCGCTAATTTGCAACTAAATATTGAATTATTTCATAAACATAAACATAAATTAATTAGATTGGAAATTTATTAACTTGTCGCACGTTTTTAGCTAAGAAATATATTATAAATATTTTAGTTATTTTGTTATAAATTCTATGAGTTTAAAGCTTTATAATCGTTTTTTCATGCCAATAAAATCAAATAGCAATGGACTCATAAAAAAATGCAAATTTTTTGTGACAAATATTAATTCCATTAACAAAAATTTGTATACATTATGTATGACATTCGTATTTCTTAATCTTTGAGTACAAATGTAGGTCATTAAAAATCTTCATCAAAGACTTTTCGCCCCAGATGCAAGCAAATAAGTTTGCGAGCGCTATGAAAGATTTATTTGCATATTTGTTTGTTTTTCTTGCGGTAGCGGATATTCTGGCGATTAAAATTAAAATAAAAAAATAAAACTAAAATAAAAACTGACACATATACATATGTATGTACGTTTATACACAGAAAAGGATTAATAGTGTAGCGCGTTGAGATATCACATAGAATCGTTTACCTTCTTCATTGAACAAAGAGTCCATTTGCTGTTTAAGAAAAATTTATCGAGTAACATTTAAACAATTTACCTCATGAAGAGAAGATGCCAATTTTTAGATCTTGCTTCATAGAATTTTTCACAAACTAAATCGTATTGAAAATATGTCTATGGTCAAGCTTTTCTTTAAAAGATATGCACATTTTAAAAGCCGCAGCTGCGAGAAGTTTATAAGTTAAACACATGAAAAATGCAAATATAACAGGTGGCAACCTTTTCAAAAATAAAAGTATGCACCTTGTCCGAACAATTTGACACTCATTGTTTAATACTTTTTCTCCGTGTATATAATTGAATTGTATTTGACTTTAAAAAAAGGTGGCAACTATTTTGTGGCTATACTTTCAAACTTTTTCTTAGAGAAACAAAATGTTTGATACCCTTATTTTACTATTTCGTATAACTTGTGTTTATTAAATTTGAGTTTTCAAGCAGACGGCAACCCATTTCAAAATATAGCTAGCTTCACCTCAGCAAAATTAACCGTTTGATACCCATATTTTTTTATAATCTATGTATTTGAATATCATTTAATCAAATTTGTCGTTTGAAACCGATGGCAACCTCCTCTAAAATATAGCTAGCCATACACCTTCTACTCTGCGGAGCGAGCCGTTTGACAATGAAATTTTAATATTTCATATAACTTACGATTCATTGAATTCGACTTTTCAAACAGCTGGCAACCCTCTCCAAAATATTGGTATGAATATTCACCTCGCTGAGCCGTACTGTTTAACATCCATATTTGAATATTTCATTTAACTTGTGTATATTTTAATCGATATCGAATTTAAAAACAGGTGGCAACCATCTTCCAAAAGTAAAATATATTTTGCGACTTATTCTCATACCTACGGAATATATGTACGTACAGATTTTCATAAAAATCGGTCGAGACGTTTTGGGGGAGTTCGACCACAGACATCATGACGTGACGCGAGGTTTTATATATAAATATATTCGTAGGATTGCATGAATATGAAAGTGAAGAAATTCGAAAGAGAGTAAGCTAATTTTCCGAGTTTTTAAGAGCTTGGTTAAAGATTACACTGGTCTACAAGGAAATCGGCTTTGCTTATGTTCTCATTGATCTTTTTTAAAACTATTTCTCAAATCGCAGTGTCAAAACTATTGTTCTCAGTAGGCTGTAGAAAATAACCACAGAAATTTTAGTGAAAATAAAAATGTGTTCATATATTCATTTTATAGCTCAATTTATTTAAATCAACAACAGTTTTTTGAGCTCAAGGTCACTTTTAATCAGAAAAGCATTGAGAAAAAGGCTACAATAGACAGAACGGTAGAAGTTATAGCTGTCATTTCGGAGATCTCCACAACTCCTCATCAGACTTCATTCAAGACTCCAGCCGGGTATGAATTCACAACCTTTTTTTCAAATACATTCGTAATTAAAACTAGTGTTGAACTCAAAAAGTTATTGTTGATGAAAATAAAAATAGTTGTTTTATTTTTGCTGCACAAAATTGTACAAAAGTAAATGTAAAGTATCCCTGTTTCTTTACAGCGTGCTCAATGAAACCTAAGCGAAAATAACTCATAATAATAAAGGAATAAGTAGAGATGTTATTTTAAGGTCTTTTTGTAAAGTTTTGAACACTTTTTGATACTTATTTTCCTTTTAGTTTCTTTAATGAGACCATGCAGTTATATTTGGGCATCCTTTATCTGCCTCTGTAAAAATAATGTTTTAATAGCGTGGGTTGGCAAATTAGTAGCCAAGAATATTTATTTTTAACATTTGAAGATTCCAATGCCATTCTAATAAAAAAAAGTTTAGTTTGTCACTTTTGTAACAGAAAAAGACCATATTGAGGAAGTATTATGCTAAAGAAATTTTTTTTATACTAATTCAGAATTGCTGCGCATGCAAAATGTGTTCAGTTATTTTTCTAAGGAAGCATTTTCGTGATATTGACAAAACACCATTTTTGCAGGTATATTCACACTTATTGCTACTTATTCTGGAATTAACTAACAGAAGAACTATCATCTCCCTTTATTTTTGCTGACTGCAAGGATATTTTTCCATAATACTTCAAAAACAACACAATCAAATAAACAACAGCAAAGGCAAACCAGTTGTTTAGTTATTCAAATTATATGATTCAAAATGCATTTTAGAATGTCTACTTCGAAGGCGACACTCTTCTGTAACTTCAAAACTTTCAAAATACAAAACAAACACTGCATGAAAATTTTGTAATATTTTAAGAATATTTTATGAAAAAAATTAATCCCATTTATTATATTTGGAAGATTTTCAAATCTTACAATTTTTTATATTTTTAGAAAAAAATTTAGCATATATGTATCTTGAATACGAATCCAAGATGTGTTTTGTAGCTTTTACAGTTACTTTTGAAAAATTGGGATGAGTGTAAATTTTGCCCTTTGCATAACTTTTAAGAACAAACATTTTTTTTGCAAAATATCTATTTTTAAGTGAAATAGCAATTAATAAAAAAAAAAATTAAAAAGAAGTCAATAAAAATTTCAGTAAAACGGCAAAAGTCTTAAATATTCATCAACATTCGCCTACTCTTATTCTGCACCATTATATCTTTCAAAAAAATACTTCTTTGAAAATTTTCTTATCTTAAAAAAAAGTTTGTTCAATTTTAAAAATTTTCCAACTTTAGGAATTTGTTTTATTTAAAAAAAAATCTGTATAATATATATTTACTGCAGTCCACGATATCATCCCTAGAACTAATCTTATAATAGATTTCGAAATTAAAAAAACATTAACTTGAAAACGGAAAATAGTGAACTTTTGAATTTTGAATATTATTTAGAAAAAAATGTTCTTTAATTTTTTCTGTTGGTACCACTTTGTTATAGGCAAATCGAAAGAGGTCGATCCATATAAATCCAAAAAGTATTTTGTAGCTATTACAGTTTTCGTAGAAGTAAATAAATATTTTTGAAATATTGGAAAAATAGTAAATTTTGAACTTTGTGTAACTTTTGGACATATATCTTTTATTTTACTTTTCTTTTTTTTTTTTGTAAAATAGGATTTTCTAAGTAAGTAAAAACTTAAATAAAATTACAAGAGTGTTAAATTTTGGTCAACATTCGCCACCCTTCCATTTGCAACATTATATCTTTAAAAAAATAAAAAAGTTTATTCAAGTTTAAAAAATGCAAACTTTAACAATTTTTTTTTTCAATTGTTTTCTTTTTATAATACGTATATATTTTTTGTAGCCCACGGTGCCTTCTTTCAAACGAATTTTAAAATAACTGTAATTTATTGAGCTTGAGGCCAGGTTTCATTTAGGGAATAATAAGAGAAAATAATGATTTTTCAAAGTGATAGTGGAATTTTAAAATAATTTTCGAGATTAAAAAAAATTTCTTGAATAACTGGAAAAATAGTAAAGTTTGGAATTCTGCATAATTTTTAGAAAAAGGTTTTTTCAAATTTTTTCCCTTGGTGCCACTTTGTTATAAAATAAAAAAAAAAAAACGTTTGAACCAACTTTTTCGAAACCGAAAGTGATCGATTCCATCTATTTAATGTCGCGGCATTAGTCGTCATTAGCAATTTATATAAACAAATAAATTTTTTCCGACTGTTACTAATTTTGCCAACAAAATTAGCTTTCATTACCCACAGTTTTCAAGATATTAAAAATATAAACTTGAAAGACTGGAAAAGTAGTATAATTTAAGTATTAATTAATAAAAAAAAGTTTAACCAAATTCAATCCAAATCGGGAGTGGTCGATCCCAACCATAAGACGATTTGAGACCGCATTAGCTTTTTATATAAAAAATAATAATTGTTTTTCTTTTAGTCAACCGCTAATAATTTTTGCCAACGAAACAAAATTAGCCTGCATTACCCATAGTGCAATGGTTGAAATAAGCTCTAATTTATGTGCAAAAGAGTACACTTTTAATTAATTAATATGTTGCTTCATATTTCAGCAAGAATTAACGGAAAAAATCCACAACAAAATAGCATAAAAATATAGTAGAAAAAACGACAGCACTTAGCGCTAAAAAAAAAACTCATTTTGCCAGCTAAACACGTTGGCCACTCACTTTTCGTGGCTAAAACAACAACAAAAAGAATTACGAAAAAAATTTGGCAATTAAAACGAGCGTTGAAATTACAACCAACTTGTCTTTGCTGCACTTGCCCTTGTTTTGGCTAAATTTTTAAATTACCAACAAACAAAAATCGATAGTTTTCGTATAAGTTTTAAAATGCAAAATGTTCGCCAGAATCAAATGTTAAGTGCTGCTGTTTATCGAATGCAGTTTGTGTCAGCAAACAAGTTCGCTGCTTGAGTCTTTCGTATCGCAAATTCTCAACTACCTGAAAGCCGTGTGCCGACGATGGCCATTCGCTTGGTTAGTTGTTGAGTCGTAGATATGTACGTAAATGAAATATTGACAACAAGTCAGCAACACATTTCAGTTATCAATATACTCGCCTCTTGGCAAAACCGATAGTGAAAAAAACAAACAAAAAAACAAAAAAAACCTACACTACTCAAATGGCAGCACATGCCGCCATAATACTCTTTTAAAATCAATACTGCCACTAGCCGCATATTTATCTACAGCTTTTTTTTTTTGAAATTATTGCACGTTCTTTTTTATTACTGCTGCTTTTCTGCTACAAATTTCATTTACAATTTTTCCACTTCATTCATTTTTTCCCCTACATTTACTATACGCGTATTTTCCTGCAACACCTCCTCACTCACAGCACATCTTCGTTTTTTTGTTTTTTTGCTCAACAATAGTGCAAAAGAAAGGAAAAAAAAAAGAAGAAGCAAATTTACAAAAAAAAAAAAAAAATATTAATTTTATTTTTCAAAACATCACTCACCTTGTTCGCAAATTTCCGTTGCGTGTGTTGTTCAGCGTTTTTGCGGCCAATCTGAAGCTGTTGCTGCCACCGCCAGCACCTCCGCCGCCTCCCAATCCCAAACCGCCATTGCTGCCGCTATTCATTTGACTTGCACTCGTGCGAGGCAAACGCGGATTAGCGGCGCCGGTACGCACTGTTGCTCCGCCGCCGCCGACGCCGATACCACCGCGATCACTACTGCCATTACTGCCGGCCGCTGTGACGACAGCGAACGCGCAGATGAACAGCAGCAGCGAAATGATGAGTGGCGTGCGTTTGCAGCGAAAATAGTCGCTTCTGTTTTTCCTATTACTGCGCATCGTGGTAATGATTGTTGTTGTTATTGTTGTTGTTTTACCTGTAATCGCTGTGTTTATTGTTTTTGGTCGTAAGAACCAGTTCTTGGCCTGTTGGTTTTGCCTTTGATTTGCTAGCGGCAGCAAGGAGGTTTGCTGTTGTCGTTCATGTTGTTGTGACGATGGCTCATATTGCTGTTGCAGTGTTTGTTGTAGCTTTTGTTGGTTTTGTTGCTTGGCCTTAGAGGCCGGCATATTGCTATGTGATTCGATTGTTCGAATACTGTGAGCGCGTTTATTGCTGCTCTTCAATTTTCTTTCACGTTTTTTTTTCGTTTTGGTTTTGCGAGTAATTATTTTTTTCAGTTTACGCTTCTCTGGTTTTTAATTTTTTTTATTTTTATTTTGCTATGTTAAATATACACGTTATTTTTGCACAATAATTTACAGTTATGTATTTATGTGTGTATGTGTTTTGTTATTTACCGTTGACTCGTTGCAAATAGTATTGACAATCAATCAAGATAAACACAAGAAAATTAAATTGGTTTTAAAAACCAATTGGCGATTTTTTTTCTACTAATTTTAATGCTATTAATATTTTCTAAATATACAATTTTAATACGCAATTCGCCAAATGAAATCAGGAATACTTCGGATTATGAAAGTTATGTCCCCATATTTTTTAAATTACATTCATCGTTCATATCGATCCCGATAGTGAACTTTTTAATACATGTGTAGAAAATGTTTTTTTTTTTATCTTTGGCAATTATCTTCTATCGTTTCTATTCATAACTCAGGAAATCGAAGTAATATATGTAATTAAAGACCCATTGTGAAATAAAGTACTTTTTCGAAGCTGGTCAGGTATATTCTTAGGTTTTTTGAAGAATAGTTTCATTTTTATGCCACTAAAATCTACTTGCACCAATTTTATCCTAATTTGCAATAAAATGATTAACATCTTCGAAGATCAATCCCATATTGATGTTATCTATGTATACAGATTTTTCCAAAGTCGTCAATCAGGCTGACCATGCTATATTTATAAATAAACTCCTTGCTTTTGAAATCAAAGAACGCTCTTAAAATTTTTCCGACATTTTTTAGCGGTTTCTTCCCGTAAAAATTTCGTAAAAGCGGGCACCATTAAATCGCACATATTAGAAACGCGTGGTTTAACAAACCTCTGGGAACTCATTGCGGTCCACTGCTGTTGCTATTTTTATTACTGATTTACCGAATCATTTTCTTAAAGCGAAATATTTAATTTCTGCGGATGATTTGAAGCTATTTTTGAAAATCCGTAATTTAACTGACCGCACCAAACTTCAAATTGATCTTGGAAATCTATGTGGAGCACAGTAAATTATTTACATCGAAATATTAAAAACTGTTGCGTTGTTAAATATCGAAGGAAGTATAGTCCTAACAATTTTAATTACACACTGAATGACATACTATTAGAGAAAAAATATTATATTGACTTTTGATTCGAAATTAACTTTGGAATCAGCATGTAGATCATATTGTGTCTAAAACATTTTCAATTGGTTCGTAGCCTTTTAGATTATTGTTGTATAATTTGGAATTTTTACTATCAAACCCATTCAAAGTAAATAGAAAGATTGCAAAGAATTTTAACGAAGTTTGTATTAACTAAACTTCGTTGGCCAAACGGTATTCCCGATTATTGAAGTATGTCGGTGTAAACTGTTAGGCTTACAGAGCTTATCTGATAGAAGAACTTATTACTGAATAACATTTGTATGTATATATATACTTATATATGTAACATATTAAATGGTAAAATAAATTGTGATAGAATTTACGAATTAATAAATTTCCATTATCCATATCCCGACGTGAGAAAATTTCGACTATTTACGGTCGCTACACACAAATTTAATTATGCATATAATGAGCCGATATTAAGATGCATGTGATTATGAAATAATCACTCCGAAGTTATTAATTTGAATTCAAATGTAAGTAATTCACTTCAGAATGAATTTATTTAAAATTTTTAACTAATCGAGTAGTCTGTAAGAAACTCTGAAGCCGAGTAATAATAAATAACTAAATAAAAATTATTGCAATGGCGGAGTTTAGTTCTATCACAGATTCATATTTTTGTTAATTTTTTCCTACAAATTTGCTTCACTTTAACTAGAACTTGGTCCATCTTTCTGAAGAAAAATATTAACCACATCTCTGTTAACTTTTAGTGGACTTAGTAAGACCTAAAGAAATAACTCTTTTACCAATAACTACGTAGATAGTCCAGCAGCGATTAAGGCAGTCAACTCATACCAGAATCATTTCAAAAATGTCCTCAGGAAATACAGGGAAGCAATAGATAGGGTTGCTGCAAACAAGCAAAAACAATTGTACTAGGTGGTACCTGGTTACGAAATATTGGATGAGATTGCCAAAAGTCAGATGACAGCGACGTAGAAAGAATTCTTTTGTTTTTATTTTTGTATTTTCAGCATTCATGGAGAAATAAATAAATGGTCATCTTAGGCAATTTAGAAATAGTTCGAATTAAAATTTCCAGTTTACCCAAAATCATAACACCAAAACATCATGAGACGATAGAGCAATGGGAGGATTTTAGAAATAGCTGTATTGCTCTGCCATTTCCTTGCTCTCGCGAAGGCGTTCGACGTATTGTGGTGTACCGGCATCATTCGGTGGATGCCGCTGATGTTGATACCCACTTATTTTGCTTCCAAACACTTACAGAAAATTTTTTAAAGCCAAACGACGACGAAGTTGGCTTTACAGGTGGTAGCAATTGTTAGACAAAATTTTTATTGTCGTCTAAATCGGACTGTAAAAGCACCTACATCATATTTTCCTAATACCATCAATATCGAACCATAAATACAGATTTTTCTATACTAGCGTCATCTAGCCGATCCACCCATATCATGCGTTTCTAATTTCATCAAAAACAAGGATTTTCTAAATAGGTCGTCTCTATCAGCGCACCTAGCGCATCCATTTACTCCTAAATATATTTTTTATTGCAGGCATTTCTAATGTCATCAATGTAGGATCATAAATACTGATCTTGTGAATAACTTGACTCAGGCGCCACCTAATGGATGTACGCGGGTCTAAGAAATATACTGTCCAAATTTGGCTACAAATCCGTTAATCGGTATTTGAGCTAAGTTGTAACAAAGAAAACGACAACATTTTTATATAAAAAATAGAAAGACAAGACAGACGTTGTCCTATCTATATTTATTTTTTAATTGACTTTTGAATATGTAACCAGAAAAAACTATTCGGTTTCTGTCACATATAACAGTTGGGAACCCTCTCAAAAATATAGGTATGCACCTTGTCCTCGCCGAGATGAACAGTTGAATATTTTACATCCTCGTGATTAATTGAATCAAATGTGATTTTAAAAACATGTTGGCAACCCTCTTCAGAATATGCTTGCAAACTTTATCATAGTAAAAGAAATGGCCTGACAACGGACACCCATTATATTTCATATAACTTAAATTTATGTAATTTACATATACTCAACTTTTCAGTTAGGTGGCAACCTTCTTTAAAATATAACTAGCTATAAAATCGCTCCTTAGCAAACCGAACCATTCGACAACTGTATCTTACTGTTTCATATAACTTGTGTATGGTTTGATTACATTCGACTTTTAAAGCAGGTGGCAACCCTGTCCAAAATATAGGTGGGAATCGTCTTGCCGAAGCGAACCGTTTGACACCCATATTTTAATATTTCATATAAATTGTGTATAATTTAATTAAATTCGACTTTTCAAACAGGTGGCAACGTTCGTAAAGTTAGCTAATAACCTTCTTACCGAGACAAACCGTTTGAAACCAATTTCTTTTTTATTATTTTATATAACTCCTGTATATGTAACTTAGTTCAATTTGACTTTTCAAACAGGTGGCAACCCTCTCCCAAACATAAAATACACTTTCGACCTATTTTCATATGTACCTACCAAATATAAATGTAATAAAAATCAGTCGAGCCCATTCGTAGGAGTTCGACGACAAACACCGTGACACGAAATTTTTATATATAAGATAATAGAAACGTGAAATTCATATTAGTATTAAAAAAAAATCTTTAGTGATTCGTATGGTGTGATTTTCATTTTGGTTTTCCTATTCATTTACTCCAAAATCGAGTTTCGATGATTCGAACGCTAGCTATAGCCCTTTAACAGGCAATAATAATCATAATAAGGCCAGTTTCTTTGTAAACAAGCTGCAAAAGAACACTAGGTAGGATAACAAAATGCATGTAAAACAACAACACTAACTCGGCAAACTCTGCGAGTTGAGCCAACTTGGTTAAATGATATACGACCTGAGATGTAGTGTTCGGAAGTGAAAAAGCTGCACTATTGTAAATGAGCACATGGGAAATTTAGATTTAAGACCTAATTCGTTTTTGTTAGCATTTAGTACTTTTGGCACAACTATTTTCCGTTTTTAAATAGACCTAAACAAATCGCATCTTTCATGAAAGAGGATAACAGGGTTGCTTTTGCAACTAATGGAAATTTTACCCGAGTTGGAGCGTCGGTTGCATTAAAACGGGGCCATAGTTAAATTCTGGCATAAAAAAGGTTACATAAAACTTATTTCTATATAAATAACTTTTCTATAAAAAATACAACTCCATTGAAGAATAAAAATAAGGCGCGGCAACGCTCGTTACAAGAACTATAAAAATTATTGCAACAAAATAACCTAAACCATTACATGATTAACATGCATTTGCATTTAATCATTTTCAGCTAATCATAAAATTTCAGTTGTTTGATTTTTTTTTTTTAATTATTTGTTTATTTCTGCTCATTCTTATGTTGTTGTTTTTTTTGTACTTGTTCTACAGTTACAATTCATGCAGTCGTCCGCAGCTAGCCAGTTGCGGCCAAATGTTGTTTGGTCACTAAATTTGTTTTCATTTGTTGAATTTCAGTTTTTCTTTTTTTTTGTCTTTGTTTTTTTTTTTTTTTGCTTCACTCCTTTTTGTTTACGCCTAAAACATTTGCCGTTATTTATAACAATTTTACGCCTTCCCCTACAATGGCATTTGCAACAATCGATCCATCCATTGACCATTTGTAAAATTTTATAATTAAAATACCAATATTTCTTAACAATAATTTTTCCCACTCCCCTCCCCCTCCTCCATCCCTCTATTGTATATTATATAAACAGCTGAAATTTAGTCAGTTGAAAATAAACAACAAAAACCAGTTGTTGTCAACACCTCCTCCATATGTGTTGGCTGTAGACGACCGATAATGTGGCAGGCAACTAAGTTAGCTTGGAGTGCTGCGGCAGTTAACTTTGATAGAGGTCGTTGGCAATAGTTTGAAGAGTGAAAAAAAAAAAAATAATTTTAAATTAAGTATATAAATAAATACAAATACCTATTCATGCAAACAAATAAATTAGTGTTGCGAAAAAAAAATATATTAACTTTCTGCAACAGCTCATTCTCTCATTCCTATCCTATCAAAATACGTGCCGCTTAATTAAATGCACTTTTGATGTCGCGAAATTTTGAAATCATTCGTACTAAGTTTCTAAGCAAACAATTTTCTAAGTATTTTATGCATTTGTAATATGTAAATATATAACTTTGTGTGTTTGTAAATTTGCCTTTTAGTATATTAGCAGATTGCTGTTAAGCCATTTGTGGTGATTTTTTTTTTTTTTTTTTTTAATTTTTTCTGTTGCGCTAACGCCGCTCATTGAAATATTTCGGTAATAACTTAAAAGGCTGTCGTACAAATCTCTTTTTGAGAAGTTGTTCAGCTGGAAATTGTGGTTTTTATGCGACGCGTCGCTGCTTTTTATGTTTTTTTATTTTTTATTTGTTTGTGTAGTTATTATTGTTTGCTTGCGCTTAGCGCCCGCTTGTGCTTTCCGAGATTTTTCAAATATTTCTATGATTTTAATTTTCGAATGCAGTTCTTATTCGCTTTTTTTTCTATTTAACTTTAAATGCTTGTTTTTCTTTTTTGTTTCTTGCTTTTTTATTGCACCGCTTTTTTATACAATAATTTGCATTTGTGATTGAGCAAATTAATTTGCAAAGACTTAATGAAGTTCAAATTGGCCGCGAAAATAGTTGATTGAAATAAACTTAAGAAACATGTCATTAAAATGTAGTAAATGTCAAAAAGTAGTAGCGTTTGGTTATTGCACAAGAGGGGGAGGCGGTAAGCATGCAAAGTGATGACAAAATACTCTTCTCTGCACACATATACACACTACCACACTTGTAAGATTTTATGTGATTCTTCAAAAGTCGTTTTATATTAATTGGATGATAATTGATTGTAGAAATTCTACGAAGTAGATTTAATGGAATTTCCAATGAGGACAGAAATTCTGCGGGCCTTTGACAACATTGCCGATTTTTTTTTATTTCAAGCTGTAAATGGAATGGATTCTGCGAAAATTTCAGTGAATGAATTATTCAAAGGTGTAGCTAAAAAGCTTTCGGGAAATTGAATTAAAAATAAAGATTTTCTATCGGAATTATAAAATTCCTTTGGGCGATTCACAAACTGTCCTAATGAGTCATAAGTTAAAAGGTCATAAAATTTGCTTTGGTTTAATTAGTGGTTTCACTTTTGAAATCTAAAATTTTATGACTTTATGATTTATGATACATTGAGCAAGACCCGAGCAAGGATCCTGGGAAAGGCACAATAGTTGGATAATGTATAATTTTTGATTTTATGATTAGGAAACTCTTCTGCGGCAGAAAGTTTCAAGTCAAAACCTCTGATCGAGACCTCTGATCAAACGGGTTCCCACATCTTGACTCCAAATCTATACATTCAGTGTACCTGGCAGTTCAAAGATGAATGAGGCGACAGGAGCAGGAATTTTTGACCCTGGTGTCAAGCTATTCAATGCGATAGACAAAAGGCTCACCGTCTTTTACACTGAGTTGATGACAATGTCGACCTGCGCCAGTTTGAATTTCCAAAAAGGTAGACTCAGAAAAAAGTATTTCTTATTTGAGAGTTACTGTATTTTTTTACTTAATATTATGAGAAGTTTTCCTTTTATTCAGGTGCATGCTGAAAACATTGTGTCATTAATTTGAGAAAGTAAATTTACTTAATATTAGTAAAAATTTCATTAAAAAAATTTGAATTTTGCCTATGCTTTTAAACCAAGGCGAACGTTGCGACGACATCATTTACCCAAAAATACAACCAAAAAAGTTTAAATAATTAGATATCAACAGGATTTTTCCTCATATCAAAAAAAAAGCGAAATTTAGAATTAAAACTGTTTACCATAAAATCTATAAGATTTCCTCCTGTTCATATGCGCAATGGAAACACTAAAACACTTATATAAAATTTCAAATGTTTCATTTCTTTTTGGAAAAACTCAAGGATTTCTCCAAACTGAGAAAATTTTCATTTTCTCAAGATAGGGTAGGTTAATGTGGTAGTTCCCGCAATAGGAACTCACTTAGACATAAAAGAGTCCATTGTGATACCACCTGTTAAATGAACGGTAACTAAAATCGGAAAACCAAGAAAGATTAACCGGAGAAACGTTCCGTACCCCGAACGAAGTCACGCAAATTACCTATCCCCGCCCCAGAAAGCTCTTCTGGTGTGCTAAAGAAGTACGAGCCTAGGTACTTGAACCTCTGTCTCGCAAAGGCAGGGCAGCTGAGCAGAAAATGAAGAGACGAATCCACTTCATTCTCCTCCATACAGCTCAGAGACTATGTTCAGCCTAACCCACAATCCACTCTCGGCCAGAGGGTCCTTGCAATTTTGGATGTCGTGACATTTTCCCAGCGCTCGCCGACATGACAGAGAGCCCATCTGTCCAAGAGAAGTCCGTAGGCAGCCAAAGGAGCCCCCACCCTCTCCCTGCATGGAGTAATAATTTCCAGGGTACCCTGCCGAGCGAGCTCATCAGCCATGCAGTTCCCTGCAATACCGCTATGGCCCGGTACCCAAATTAGTCTAATGTCGAGAGACTCCGAAGCTGCTGCGAGAGAAGTCAGGCACTCCCCGACCAGTTTTGATCTCACCAGTAGCGATCCTTAGGCCTTAATAGCGGCCTGACTGTCAGAATAAATATTAGCCCGCCTAGTGGGCATTGCATTGGTGAGTAGCCAATCGGCTACCTCCTTGATTGCGGCCACCACTGCCTGAAACAAACGACAGTAGTCCGAAAGCCTGAATTTTTGGCTGAGGGAGAGCTCCTCGCAGAAGACAACCCTTTGAATACGATATCGACAAGGAAAGTTCTTTCTATGAAGGGCGCATTCATCACAATTTTACCACATTTTTTTCAGAGAGCTAAGCGGCCATTAGTTTGCTCTCCAATCGGATGTTTATATCAAAGCTGGTTGAGGAGTCTTATAACACCTTATAATAGCTGCCTATGAGGAGCAAAGTACTTTAATGTCATTTGAACCATTTGGCGGTTTTAGCTAGTCATCTTCAAAACGATTTACTACTGAATGGATAGACACCGAGCGGAGTATATTTTGGCGAACTGTTGGCGATTTCCATCAGGTCAGGTTATTTGGCTATCCTTTCAGTAGAGGGAACATTTTGCCACTCCTACTTGACAGTTTGCTAACCGGTCAAGATTCCATTTGAAACATTGGAGAACCTTTTAGGGTTCATTAGAAAATCTGAGATTACCCTGGAAATCAAGGCTAGTGACGTGATGCAGTGATGCAAAACCTTACCGACCTTACCGATCGCAGTGTTCATTTGTTGCTGTTGTATCCACGTATATATCTATTGACCGATCGAAGTCAAAAGCTTAAGGCTTTAAGCTGTTCTAGATAATTCAATATCTTGCTCAGGAACATCTCTGTTTTTGGTGTTCGTCAGATCCACTATCTTGATAAGTTAGCTTATATGTAAGAACTTATGACCAACTTCAATACAATTTTTCCCAATAATTATGTTAAGCATTAGTCATCATAATTCCTACCCTGGTAACCGCATCCATCGTTGTAAACAAAAAATAAATACTTTCCTTTGCGAAATATCTGCTTTTAAGCAATAAAAACACTAACATTTTGTAGCAGATACCCAATACAAAATGGCAGTGACGTTAGTCATAGCAACGTTACTTAGATTAATTGGATTTCAACGATTTACTCATTAGATATTTTTTGACACTTAAAGTCTGCTATTGAAATAAAAAATTATTGAATGCTGCATCGTCTTCTTCTCTTTTCAGCGGTTTTAATATATCACATGAAATAAATAACGGATTTAGTAGATTTAAACACTAAGCCGATGACATGATGGAAAATATTAAAAGCACAGTAACAAATTTAGCTAGCACGTGGATGTGGATTATTTTAAGGTAAGTTCTTTTTTTTTGATGTTTTTAATATGTTAGTTTAGAAAAAATGTCTAACTCAAGTAATATGTATACTCGTACGTCGTTGAAAAGACGTTAGTCTATCCAGGCCAAGATCATTGTGTAAATGTAAGCTATTTAAACAAAACCAATAGTGGGCATCGCGCGCTAACCTTTTGAGTAAAAAAGAAAACAGTGGAATTGAAATTCATGGATGTACATTGATTTTAGAAAAAATTGTTTTCATACAGTGAAAAAATTATTCCTGTTTCAGCTGTGTCCGTCTGTCTATTGGAACGCAAACTAGTTTACTAGGTTCTGACTTAAATTGGATGGGCAGAAGCATTTTTTTTTATTGTAATGTATTAATAATTTTGCTCTGATTTGAGCTTTTACATTAAAATTAATACGCCAATGAATTTAAGAATATAACTTTTACTTAATCCAAGTGTTCAATTGAAAATCCTGGAGATCAGGTAACTTATAGCTCCTAGACAATTAGTTTTT
The DNA here is from genome assembly GCA_951828415.1 of Anomoia purmunda. Classification (NCBI taxonomy): domain Eukaryota; kingdom Metazoa; phylum Arthropoda; class Insecta; order Diptera; family Tephritidae; genus Anomoia; species Anomoia purmunda. The sequence continues at coordinate 28,451,325 of OX639997.1, forward strand.
GAGATATATGGTTTTCTAAAAACTCCTTCGCAGCTAAAACCTTGATGTTGTTTTAGGTTTTTTTCTTGTCAATCATACAAAGTCCACTAAGAAATGCATCTATTTTGATTCTTATAAGGTATAGTACCGATATCACTGATTGTTTGCATATCAGATTTACTTTAAAAAATTTTAAATTTTTTGTAATTTACTTTATATGAGAAAAATGAGTAGGTACTATTTTTACGCAATAATATAAATGTAATTTTTTTATATTCATGAAAGCTTCATACCTTTCGAAAGGAAAATTTCCTTACTGCTACTATTTAACAAAGAAGCTCCAATGCAATCTAGAATGTACTATGCTAAGATATCAACTCAGACTTTCAAAATACCACTTATATCCCCTACTACCGAAATGCAACTCTAGATTGAGTAGCATCAGAATTCAGCTGCCACTATTAACGGTGCATTGAATGATTGAGTCATGTGCCACAACTGCCAACCTTTTTATTTCGAACAAAAATTTTTGTTTTGTACAAGAAAAAAACAAAAATACTGCGAATTAAAACAACTTTTTTTATTGCGTTTTGCTAAAATCGAAAGCGAATACGTGTATTTTCTACTCCCCTTTTCAAAATATTCAATTTCAAAATACTTTTGTTATCTGTATTTAACGAATAACAATTGTTTTTTTTTTAAATAAATTTAAGTTTCTTAAAATGCTTAAAAATTAAAGCTATTCATACTTCTGTGGATTTTTGATATTTTTCTATTTTTGTTTGTTACGCTAATATTTTTATTTTATTTTTTAGAACCAAAACCTCTGCTTGCAAAAAAAAATTATAAAAAATTTTAAAGCACTACATATAATGTATGCTATAATAAAATTGTTGAAAAGTCGTGTATGTATATTGAAAATTTCTTTTAAAAAATTTCCCAAAGGCGATGAAGAGAATGTAACAGAAAACATTTGAACTATTTTTATAATTTTGCTCCGTCTATTTGCCTGTTAAATCTAGCCAATCGCGGAAACTACTGAACCTCGGGTATAATTTAGGATATATTTTATCAAAATATTAAATGAGTAAAAAAAAATGTTATTAAAAATTTGTTAGAATGATTTTCTTTGCATGAAATTTAATTTTTTTAATGGTCATTAGTCACACACAATGTTTTACATATTAAATCTTTTTATATATCCATATATTGTAAATAAATCTAGTTGCCATTAAATCGTAATGCATTTTTTAAACGAATTATAAAAAGGAATTGTGAGACTAATATGAATTTTTCGTTTTTATTATTTATATATTTAAAATTGTGACCGTTTTCTTTCTTTCAACTTTCTTTCAAATTCGGCAGTATATTCCTTAGATCCGTGGCAAGAATAAATACTATAGTATGCTAGGTAGCGCATTAGTCGATATATTAAGAGAATCTAGCTTTATGATAAAATAAGAATCATATAAGAAAGGTGGCGCTATAGACAAGTTATTCAAAAAACCCGTATTTATGGTTTGATTGTGATATTATTAGAAAGTTATGCTGTTGGTGCGATAAAAAATGTTTTTTCTAAAAAAAAAAAAACAATGGATGCACTAGGTGGCGCTAAAAGCGAGTTGTTCACAAAATCTCTATTCATGATCCGATATTGATGAAATTAGAAAGATGTGATGGGTGTGCGACGTAAAATACTTTTACAAAATATAGACTGCCTACGTAGGCATACTATATTTACAAAAAAACAAAAAATATTGAAGATATATATAACAATCCATTAGGCGGTCGAGAATTTCAGAAAACACATATTTATGGTTCGACTTAGTTCAAGTCTAATAAACTTTATGCAGTTAAAAAATGCCTTATAGTCATAGTCGACTTCAAGTTGACTTTTAAGTTAGTTGAAGCTTTTTTTTGGCAGATATCACTTTAAAAATTATTTTAAAAAACTGCTATTAACTTTACAGCCGACTTATACATAATACACGCGCATACTATTTGATACCTGCGACTTTGTCGCCGTTGCTTACTTTTTTCCATTCACTTACAGAAATCTTGTTAAAGCTAAAAATTCAACTTCGATAAATTTAAAAACAATTCCCCGTAGTCAAAGTAAAGAAGTCGACTCTACAACTAGTAGACGTTTTTTTGGCATAATTTTCAATCGGATAAAAATATAGAGCTTCAGGGAATCTCGACACAGAACCATCCAATGGATTTTTCTACATATCTATTTTTTTACGTATAAGGAGCTATACATACATAATTTTCTATGTCATCTAAAGTAGGACTAAAAAACACATGCTTTTCTAATATCATCAATATTTTCTAATAACTTAAAAACAGATTTTCTATTTGAACGCTATCTACCGGATCCACCCCATCATACGTTTCTAATTTCAACGTCTTCATAAAAAACAACTCGCTTTATTTATATTCCCAGAATTTTTTTTATTTATTTATTTTTTGTTTAATAAAAACTCTAACATATGCAAATCACCGACTTTGACAAATTACACGCATTTTTGAAACAGCATAAACAGTAACAGTTGGAGAGCGGAGTTTTTCTGATAAATATTCGACAATTAACCACCAACTGTGTGTGATATTCGTTGACCATTGGGAGCGACAAGTGATTGGAAATTGAAACATGTCTGGCAACTTATTGTATGTGTATGTACTTATATATTGTGAATGAGTTGAGATTTTCAGCGAACTGAGGAATGATGAAGGTTTTTTTTTATATTTCATAAAATTATCCAAAAACAAATTGTCATTTTATTTAAAATAAAAACTTTTTATTATGTTTCACAAGTCATTGTGAGTTGGATGTATGGGAAAATTTCTTCTTCACAGGAATCAGGAGGCTTCTTCAATATGAATTTAAATTTTAACTGCATACCCGAATACCAAATTATACGATTTTTTAATTTATTCGATTTGTCTTTTCGAATTTATGGCATCCACAGGTAAACGCATTGATATCTAAGTAGAAGTATGCCATATCATTTGAATGTTTACTCGAGTGATTTCCTTGAATTTATTTCATCTTAACAGTTATTTGTTGTATTGGGAAATAAAAATTGCATGGATGTGAGAAATTGATATCTATACCAATTTTCAAATCATTGCATGCCATGCTGGTGCAGTCTAAGAGCTAACTCATTGCTTTTCCCTTTGTCGTGAGATGAGCATCAAAGTTGCAACAGTAAAATAGGGATTCCGTTATATCATCATTCAAAATGACATGCAAAAATTGCAAGTGATATCGTATATGTGGAAGAAGACGCGTTGCACATAAACAGCAAATAGCAGGGACCGAAAATAATCGATATTTTGATTTTTGTGGGATAAAAAATAATTGGAAAGGCTTTGTTCAAAACAAAACTCGAATACTTCGATCTAATATTTCCTTATGCCATATGCTATGCAAATGTGAACTTATTTTTATTTCGCAAATTTTTATTATTTTGTGATTTCAATTTATTTTATTTTTTTTTCAAATTTTATCGCTATTATTGGAATTATCATATTGATCATATTTGATCGACATCTTCTGAATTTTATTTTTTCGTTTTTAAAAATTCTGAATACGTCGTTTGAGCTGCCTTCGCTTGTAAAAATCCTTAGATTGAAAATTTCAGCTTGAAGCAGCGAACTAAGTTTCTGATGTGATTTGCATGTTTTTTTTTTATGAGCTGAACTAAAGTGCTAAATGCTAAAAACATTCCGAAATTGAGAGAAGTTTTAAGATGCACTTCACATAAGCCAAAAAAAAATTGAAGTTGATATTTTGCCGCCAAACTAGTTGCAATTTAACTAAGAACCTGATTTCCTTTAATTTCTCCAGAAACAAAATGCAAGATAAAATCACTAAAATCAATCTTTAGCAGAGTTGCGGTCAACAATCTCAGTAACAGTTAAAATTTTTTCTTGAACCGCAGGTTTCATGTAGATAATTGAAATAAATATTAAAAAAAAAAAACAATCCAAATTTTCTTAAGTTTGAATGGGATTTTAGCTTTGAACTTGACAGAGTAAGCAAAATCAATTTTGAACAGCAATTTCAGCTCCAAATTGGCTTACTTTGAAATAATACTAGTTGTTTAGATAAATTTGGGTTTCTAAGTTATTAGGCATGAATAAATCTGCAAAATTTTATTTCTTTTTCAATATTAAATGTGTGTAAATCGATTTAGATTGAGATTAGAAATATGTCCAAATATATTTGAGAGCCAGAAAATATTCTACTATTATTTGAGAGTTCATTCAATCCAAAGTGGATGGAAAATATGTGCCAGATACTGACGGCAATCTTATTAAGTGAAGCAGATTTATCAAAAACTTATTTACACGGAATTAACCCGTAAATGATCACTGCAAGAATGACGATATAAATCTATATTATATTTTAGGTCATAATTTAAAAAAAAAACACATGACTGTGCCGTTACATATTTGCCATTATGTAACTTTTTTTTTTATGAAAACTTAATGTGAGACTTTTTATTGACTTAAATTTGGAATACTGTTTATAGCTTTCACATTAACTAAATCAAAGCATTTTCGACCCAACTGATTGTGTCGAATTCAATTAGCCTCATTTGATAGTTCCCTTTTAAAATTAAATTTTTTATGATGAATCCAGTTTCTTGAAGTTCAAACATGAATTTTGATTAATCTAAGTGTTGCAATCTTCTACATTTTCCATAAATAGAGTTTTGAGGCTCAAAAGCAACTGAGCAAATTGTTTATGTGTTCGCGGAGATTATAATTCCAGCTTTTAGCCGCTGCTAAAGCGAAACTGGGAACTGTATACGTTCCGATTTTCTCCTTCAATATTTTACTGTTGCTGATACTGGAACATTTAGATTTTAATTCAAAAATTCAGTTACTAATTTCACTTTTTCAGCGCTCAAATGAATTCCATTGTTCGTTTCACAAATCACAAACTCGAAAATAAGTTATCATTTAAGGTTAAAAATTGAGGAAGGCGGGAAATTGGCATAACAAGACGGCTGAATAACGACGCTGCATCTATTTAACACACTTTCTTCTTACACTTCGGTTGAATCCCCATATCTTTTGAAATTTCCGACAATAACTAAACGACAACCCAAAAACATGTTTGCTTTGCAAAAAATATCAAAAAAGATTCTTGCAAAAACGCATATTGAAAAAAAATTTTATTAGGCCTTTTTAAAAAAAGAAGCATGCCAACTTAAAAAAAAAAATAATGTTTTGCGCACTTAAATTGAAAAAAAAAATCATTTCGATTAAAAAGTAGTTGAAGAAATGCTCCTCGCCAAAGCGCGGAACTGGAGACCATTCCGTTTCGTACTCAAAACATATGAGGGAGCTCGATCTTTTCATTAGAGCTTCTTCAAAATTTATATCAATGAATTGCAGAATCACAAAATTGATTTTTGAACTGCCTGCCGTGTTTTTTTCGTAGTAAAAATTAAAATCCAACATTCTATAGAATTTTGTTCTTCTTTGACTTGCAGTCTGTGTGATATAATTAAAATAAAAATAATAAAAAAAAAACAAAAAAATTGTTTTCAAAATTTTTCTATATATCTCAATGAGGTTTAGCGTCGAGTTTGGCGCAGAAACACAAATAAATTTAGAACAGCAATTTCAGCTGCAAATTGGCTGACTTTGAAATGACATTTGTTGTTTAATTAAATTTAGTTTTTTAAATAACTACACTGTTATTTTTTAAACACGCAAAAATCTGCAAAATTTTAGTTTTTTCAACTGTAGAGAATAATTATTTGCACACTTTAATTGAAAAAAATCATTTCGATTAAAAAGTAGTTGAAGAAATGCTCCTCGCCAAAGCGCGGAACTGGAGTCCATTCCGTTTCGTACTCAAAGCATATGAAGGAAATTTTGCATTAGAACTCCTTCAAAAGCTATATCAATGAATTGCAGAATAAAAGGACTGATTTCTGAACTTTCTGTCGTGGGGTTTTTCCTACAAAAAATTTAAATCCAACATTGTATAGAATTTTTGCTCTTCTTTGACTTTAGCGGTCTGTAGATAACTGCCACTTCAAACCTTTACTATTATTATTTTTTTTCATTCTCACTTTTGTATCATTACCTTTATCTTTTAATGCGAAAATTACTTTAAGTCTACGCCATAAATTGCATTCTTCTTGAACATCGGGCATTTATTAGAAAAGCCTTCAATATCAATTCGTAAATCTCTGAAAATCCTCAAATGCAATCACACATTAATCATACGCAACGTTGGCTGTCTAACTAAGCATTCTAATGCCGACGAAAGAACACAACAACAAAGTCACGTTTCTAAATAGTTGCGAGTCTTACAATTTGCAACGTCAACACTACAAAATAAAAGCAACATAAAATATGAAACAAAAAAAAACGAAAAGTGTCGAAAAAAAGTAAAAAAAAAAAATAAAAGAAACAGCCTGACTGCTGCTGAGCCTGTTTGGAAAATACACAAATTCTAAACGAACGCTGTGCGCAACTGGTAAATGGAAAATTGCAATTGCAATCACAAACGTCAAATTCACACACACGCACACATGCAGGTCATGCAAAATGCAAATGTAATTCAATGCTAGACGCTGCATTGGAGCTACAGACAAAACAGCTAGCCAAATGTTTAGTTAGCTGTGTAAGCCAAATGGCAAAGACCAGAGTGGACCACGAGCATAGACAGAAGAGAGCTCTGCACAGAAAGACAGACCGAGAAGTAGTTGATTTGTTAGCCACAGCGATGCAGCCAAAGCGATCGGAGTAGCCGGAGTGGCCATTGGAAAATGAGCTACTATGTACGTTGGAAACAAATATAATTAATTAGAAAAAAGTGGTTGTAGAATAAAATGAAATTTTAGTGAAGACAAAAGCAACCAAAAAACACGCCAGCAAAGAAGTTGGAAATAAAATTTTAGTTAGTGTCGGCTATCAATTTCATTTGATTTTTGTATTACTGCGCGCGAAGCATTTGAAGTCACGCGTATGATTTCGTTAGTTTATTTAGTTAGTTCGGGGTTAGTTTGAGTCGCTAGCTGAGAGCGAGACGATAGCCAGACTGAAATGTCTTTGCTATAATTTAGTTTTTGGTACAGAGGATTTTTTGCAGCAATTGCAGATTGAATTTTTGCTTTTTGCGCCACTGAAGCCATGCATTTATTTAGTTTTTGCACACATAAACACAAGCACAATCACACACACACACACACACGCACACACACACACACGCGAGCATACACGTGCACATTACGCTGCATAAGTATTTACTGCTTATTTTCATGTTTGCTAAGCGACATAATCTATTTATGCCACACTTTTTGCCACAAGTACACTAACACATCGACAATAACCCACAACATTTGTACCCACATGCATACATGCATACATACATACATAAAATCGTATATACATTTTGTTTGGACAGGTTTTTTCATTATTATGCTCGAGCGCTACTTTTTACTGCTCATTGATTAAAACAAAAGCAAATATGCAGTTTTTGTTTTTGTGAAAAAAAAAAACATTTTTTGAAATTATTATTCCATGCATTAATTATGTAGACATTTTCAATTCACTTTGCACTGTTCCACACTGAACTTTGTAAATTTTTTCTATTTTTTATTTTTCTTTTCGTCTGCAGACTGGATTTTCGTTGAAATGGTTATTGCAAAAATTAAATTATGTATATTTTTTAAATGTCGTTCAAATCTGCAATGCATACTCGTACAACACTTAATTCGCACGCGTCAATTTTGCTATGCCTATGCAAATTTTTTCATATATGTACATATTTTTCACGCTTTCCATTGCCTTCCTCATTTGCTGTTGACTTATCACGACGAATATATTATTTTATAGCTTAATTTCAATATTTCATTTTTCTTGGCTTTTTTTGTTTTTGTTTTTGTTGTTGTTGTTGCTTTTTTTTTTTACTTCAACACATTCGCTTGCATTGCTGCTGCCTCTCAAAACTAGTAGTTGCAATCACTTTGAGCGCAACAGCCCATACAAAAGAAAGAACAAAAAAAAAAAAACAAAAAAATCTTTTTTAAATAAAAATAAATAACAAAGATCATCAACGCGACTGATCGAATCGTCGATAACCTCGGCGCGTTATTAAGCAACGGTTGCCTTTTGGACTGTCGCATTAACGTCGCGGAGATTGTGCCGTGCCTATTGCTATTATTATAATTATTACCACCTTAGGCTAATTACTTTTTTTTTTTTTGTAATTTTACTTGCTTTAGTTTTAAGTTATTTTTTGCCACTATTTATTCACACATATCAATTACAAATTATAGTGATTAAAAAATGAAACAAACTATTAACAATTTTTTTTTAGTATCACGCGCAATGCAAACGATATATTTTATTTTAAATCAATTTTTATAACACTAAATTTGCACACACCTAAATATGCTGCTCTGTGTGGTGGTAGTAGGTAATGTTTACCAAAATTATTTTAACCGCGTTTAGCCGCGTCGACAACCGCACGCTTTAGTGGTCGATACAATTCTGTTAACAACAGCGGCAAGCGTAGCTGTTGTTAGTCGTTGCGAAGCGAACGTTGAGCTATCAAGGCAACTATTAGCCAGACTGGGTGACTGACTGACTTGCTAACTGGCTGTTTGGCTAGCTGGCTGGCTGGTTGGCTCTTGCCATGCTACCCAAGCTGGCGTCGGTGTGGTGTATTTTGTAAGCGTGCAGCGCCCATTGTGGTACTCGCCAAAGTTTATGCGCGGCTGATGCAAGAAATGCAAGCGCAGAAAAAGTAGCTTGGAGTTTTGGCTTTGATTTGCTCTTTTGATTTTGTCTTTGCAAAAAAAAAAAAAATGTTTTATACGTATTTGTTGGTGGCTTTGATTGTTTAAACTCTGCAGTATTTGCTTTGCCAAATTCAGGGTATCTTAAATATAATCCCAGCTACAGCTTTTCATAAATGTTATTTTGGTCATTAAAAGCCTCTAACACTTCGCGTGTTTGCTTTACATGTTATCCTTTGATAAATAAAATAAATATATTAAAGCAACCGAAGAGGTATAGCGATCTGACTGTTCTTTTGTCGCACTACAGGACATCCTCAACGCTGGTTGTATAAACATCCATCGGCCTGAAAATTAAAACCAGAGTGACAATAGCACCTAACGCCCAATGCCCACCACCGACCAAAGGATCCTTCAAATTCTGTATGGTGTGATGATGTCCCAGCACTCGCTAAGCCATCAAAGAGCCCACCTGTCCACTAAAAGCCCTCTCCCTACCCGCAGCAATAACCTCAATGGTGTTCTTTTGTGCCAGCTTATCTGAAATACAGTTTTCTGCTAAGTCGCTATGACCTTGGCCGCCAAATCAGTTTGATAAGTAAATATCAAACCAAAACATCAAAGTCCCTTTGCCCCTTATTGCTGATTGGCTATTAGAAAGATATGTGCCTGTTTTAAAGGTTTTGCACAGGTGGGCAACTAGTCGTCTGCTTCATTGATTGCGACTACCACTAGCTGAATCAACTTTGGTTGCAATTACCACAGACAGGCACCACATTTAGCATAGCGTTGAGTGCCAGAAGGGATGCGGTCCGATGTGTACCACTGAATCCAATGAGCGTGGTCCATTGCACCCGCTCTAGAAGTTTAAATTTCAATACCATAACAAGTGAGTTTCACCAACCAAGGACTCCATAAAGCATTATTAACCCAATTATGGTTTCATCTCTTACCTGTGGCGCCTCTGCAATAGTAAAAAGCATGTGATTTTTTTTCACTCGCATCCTCAATATTTAGCCCACAGCAGAGCCCCCTTTTTAAAATACGGACCAAGTGCAAAGCATACCTAAAAAAACACATGTGGGGCACCACCGTTTGAGGGTGGTCACGCATCAGGTACTCCATACCTTCTAGGGGATAAGTTAAGCGTGACAGTGAGCCAACGCTCCGTGGGCCAAAAATGGTGTGCAGAAACTCGTCACTGACAATAAGTACCACATAGTCTGCATAGTCAATAACCCGAGAGTCTCCCTCTTCTATCTCTCAAAGAATTTATTGTTTTATTTTACTTAGTATTTTGTTATCTACCAGTTTACTTAATTAATTTTTTTTTTATTTCGTTCAGTTTTGTTTAATTTTTTTCATTTAATTATTTTTATATTATGTTCTCTTTTCTGCTATTTAATTGTACTTCAACTTATTTTTTATTTAGTTCACTTTCTTAATTTTTTTGTTATCTTTTTGTTTTTATTACATTTAATTTAATTTAATTTATTTTATTTTTGTTTTTTTTTGTTTTATTTTTTTTGTTTTATGTTTTATATTGCTGTAATTTCACTTTATTTATTTTTTATTTTTATATCTTATTAATATTATCATGTTATTTATTACCTTTCAGTTCACGTTATTATATTTAATATTGTTTTTGTTTTAATTTTTTTTATTTAATTTATTTTTTTAAATTTAATTTATTTTATTTCATTTCAATTTTGATATTTTATTTAAACTTTTTTTGTAATCTATTATTTTACATCAATATATTTATTTCATTTTTATGTCTTATTTAACTTTATTTTGATTTTATTTAATTTGTTTGGTTTTATTTAAATTTTTACATCTTTTTATAATTATTTTTTTTTTGTTTTTTTTTTAGCTGCCAATTTGCTTTATTTTATTTTATTTATCTCCTCTCTCGTTTTGCATATTCACAAATTTGGTGGTGAATTTCCACTCACCATGCACAGCATCCCAACTGCACTCCACCCCGCGTCATCGCTTGTGTCGCAAACGACGCAGCAGGTCCAACAGCATTAGAGAGAAAAATTTGATCGGAGCAGTTGAATTCAAGAGTCAATCAAATGAAAACGTAACCACAATCGCCCAACACAAACAGCAACGGCATTCACTTTCAGCCGTGAGCATTCAAGTCCTTCGCCACACAGCTACAACAATAATATTTACATAAAATACTCAACCACTGAGCAATCCCACTCAAATAATTGTTTTTTCTTAGCTTATGGCCCTCAAGCAGACAAGCTTCTAAATTGCCCAGCGCTCAGGTGTGAAACAATTGCTCACGCTGTTTAAAAAGCGGGAGTGATTGTTGCCAGTAGAGTACCCGGTCAACTAACAACTTTTATTCAAACCGCTGCGCGTCAGCAGCTCTCAGATGCTTCACTACTAGTTTGATGACGAAAAAAATGCAATGCATTTCTTACTTTAATTTCCATACTCTTTAACTAAAAGTTGGGATTCGAGAGTGTACTATTTCAAAAGCAGTGAATTCGCTGTTGGTCTGTTTGGGAGTTCGAGTAGTTTTCGTAGTTTTTCGTTTGTGCTTTTGTTTTTTTGTCTTTGTACTTTGATTATGTTGCGGCGAATTTTAATTTAACTTGTGAATGAATGTTTCGTAGGTATTTCTTCTGCATCTTTTTCTCGGCTATTATCTCAATATTTACGAGACTTTTGGTTTTTTTTTTTAACAAAAGCACAACTTTTATACAAGCATTGAGCTGATTTACAGCTGTGAGTTTTACGCTGAAAAGATAAGTAAAAACTGAAACATATTACCCTGAAAGAACTCTTGAAAGAACATGAAGAAAAGTATGAAACCTGTAAATATAAAATATTTTAATTTCACTTTTATTAAACGAATTCTATACAGAGCTAAAAATTCACTTATAATTAAAGAGTTGGATGTCTAAAAAAGCTTGATGGCCAAGGAATGCGAGAGGGGACAAAATCGAAGAAATTTTCAATATAAAATCTTTTTATTATTGTTTTAATTTCTTCTCAAATTTATTGAAAAGGAAAACGATTGGAAATAAGAGATAACTGCTAGTATATTAATTCTTATAATTATTTTTTATTTATTGTTCTTTTATCTTACCAAAAAAAAAAAAATGTAAAATCTTTTATAATAATAACTAAGTTTTAAAATTATTATAATTACTTATAATCTATTTTAAAAAAAATTTAGGTGCCAATAATTTTAATTGATAAGATCTTCGGCTTATTAAAATTAAGAGAAGATTCCAATGAAATCCAAGATTCCCTTCTTAATTTCATTGAAGAGATTTTCATTATAATTCTACGGGGCACTTTCTTAATTACATTGAAAAATTTTCATCTTAGATAAATAAATAAATATAATGAACTATTTGTTATACGCCATCATTAAATCATTTGGTGCCCTGTAAAGAGACCTATACGACTCCTTACGGCAAATAAATTTGTTCAGTCCATATAGATAATTTATAATTTTCCAATTGCATTGATCTTTGGTTCTTCTACGTATCTATATCAGTTATTGGGTAATTTGTTAATTTCCCTAAGGCTGTATCTTTGACTTTCATTTTCGAACGATTTTTGTTATATCATTTGGTATTTGACTCCATTCATTACTGCCCATTAGATCATATCGAAAGAAATTTCGCCGTAAACAAAAGTTTATTAAAGCCGCCGGATGGCTTAAGGTTGCTCAAGTTTTTTGGAATCAAAATGGCTAATTTTGCTAATTGCTTAACTCTAGGGTGGCAATTCACTTAAACCAACCAACCACCCAACACCACTATCTAAAATATTTTGGAAAGGCAATTTCGAAGGACACATTTTCAGGGCAACCTAGGGGTCACCCTTTTACATTTTTCTTCATATCTTTGGTATTTATTGTCCGATCTAAAAGTCTGATACGTCAATGTTTTTGTATCGAGGTTGCAATCGTTACTTCGGAAGTACTATGTTGTGGAACTTATCTACCAGATCTGAAGTACCACTCTAATGCCAGTAAATCGAAAGTTGCCAAAAATTATGAAGATTTTGCAAAAAAAAAGTATTTCGATTAGTCCAGTAGAACTATTTTAAAATATGGAAGTAATATCAAATACTGATTATTTTTTAAAGGAAATTTTAAACGTTTAAACGATAGAAAATCGACGCGGTTTATTTTTGCTGTATTTCTGTCGGCTCTCGAGTTTATATAAAATGGAACCATCACGACAGACTCATGAACTATATGAACAAAACTCTCGGTATTTTACAAATGGCGTGAATAAGCTGTGAAACAAAAAATTGGATGAAATGTATGTCTATTTTACTGGCCAGCCGTCAATTAAGGTCCCATGAAAATCCGTTTAGTAGTTTTAAAGATTACTATGTGCAAACAGAAAAATATATAGGCAAACATTTAAAAAATGAGCCAAGTATTCGGTTAAATTCCCTGCATCACGTTCGGAATTTTCTTTTTTTTTTTTAATTTTCAAGGTACAGAAACGAGCATTATTTATCTTGTCTGCTTTTGGTATATTAGGCCCGTTTCTATGTACCCGACTTCTTCAACTCAAATAAAATTGCGCTTAGTTGAAAAAGCCACCCTGTTCACATCTTTTATAGTACTTTGTTTAGTGCTATTTAAAAACAGAAAATAGCTGCAATTCCAAATTTTTTGTTGCATTAGTTATATATTTAGGAATACCAAGCAACGAATTCGGTCTTAAACTAAAATTTCCCATGCCTTTTCTTCCGGCTCATTCACAATTGCGCCGTTTTTTCACTTTCCAACACTACATAACAGGTTGGAAATTGTTCTATTGTTAATATCTTCCCTGTTAAGTAAATTAAAACCATTTTCTAAAACTTAATATTTTGGAAAACAAATATTTTGTTTCCCGCGTAATTAAAATAGCCTAGCAACATGTCATTTGAAAATCACAATAGCAACGCAGAAAAAAATACAAAATTTTTTTGCAAATGCGCCAAAATTTTAAAAATCCAAGACTGTTTGCATTGGATTGTATTAAATCTAAATACTGATGAAACTAGAATTTTGGCTAAGGTAGGTTTTGTAGTATTCTCTATTTTCCATAAATTAATTGTTGCCGCGCCTTTCTTTGAAAACACAACTCGGCACAGCATATATTCAAAATCTTAACTCGATTGAGTCCTTCTTTTCACAGAATTGAATTACAGTTTTGAACATTAAAATTCAATGTTTCCATAAAGGGCTAACAATTTGGCTTTACACGACTGTCGAGTAACAACGCTGCCTCTAATTAACTTTATTTCTACACTTCTGTTACAAGCTTAACAATTTAACCCTCAATAATTGCTAGGTTAAATATTTATTTATTTTTTAACTCAATATGCTGCTCACAGGAGCGTTATTCGTTTACACTTATTAAATCTCTGGAAATAAACTTAAATCTTCCGCCAGTGTATTTATATGGTAAATTTCTGTCCGGCTGTAGTGCTACCAGACTTAACGCGATTCAGCGGTGAAAAGAGCTAAGATACGAGCATACAAAACTTCAGGTAGCTATACACTAAGGAGGCTAGAGTATACTACTTCTCTACTCTGTATGGACAATAAATTCGCCATATGGAAGCCAGAGAGAAATGATTGGGAAGATGCCATATACCTAGATCCAGAATCGACGGCTATCTTTACAGATAGTTCAAAACTCAACGAAAAAGTGAGCAGCGGGTTTCACTCCAAAAAATTTGCGCTGGATCTCTGCTTCCGCTTAGCTAATTGCCATAATGGCGGCTGCCCTGTCACCATATACTCCGACAGTCAAGCGGCTATTCAATCTCTTAATTCTCACAAAACAACGCCCAAAGTTGCCATAAAATGCAGAAGTCCTCTCAATCTGCAGTTGAATTAAAGATCGGGCACTACCTTATGGGCACACACGGAAGCGATTGGGATGTCTAACCAACGTTGCAGGGACGAAGAGGAAGTGGAGAGCAACGAATACTAGCTCTGCCCCTGTCCCGCCCTAGCGAAAACTCGAAACAAATTCTTATATAAGTACTTTCTAAACTGTTTGGCCGACCTGACCTCGGCAGACATTTCCGATTTTCTGTGCTATGTAAGGCGCACTCCGTGGTTCACCTTCTAAGGAAGGAAGAAAGAAAATGCGTGGCTCCGCGCCAACGGTATCACAGCAGGCTTTGTTAGCCGTACATCCGTGGCCTTGCACGGTTGCCGCCGCTCTAACTTAACCTAACCTCGCTCAGTATTAATTAGCTGTCTAAGCAAGTTTATCCATTTAACCGGTAAATTCGCAAGAGAGCCTTAGAAAAATTGTTCAAAATTGCCGATAACCCCCAGAATAGCTCCTAAAACCATAATCCGATTATAAAATGTTGTTTACACGAATTATAGCAAATATGATTAGCTTAACAAAAATTAGCATATTTGTAATCGATTAACCACTTTCTAAAATAACTACAATTAAGTGAATAATTTTTTTGAGATCACACAAACTTACCGAACTCTCAAACACTGTTCTACTTTTTTCATATTCTGCCTTCATATTCGTTTTCAGTAGGAAATTCTACATATGGAGTGATGCTCAGAAATCAGGTCAGCTTTCTTATCTGCCAATACTACTAATGCATCTACAAATTAAATTTTGAAATTGCAATTTTGCCGCAATTTTTAACAGTTCTCTGCAACTTTACTTGGAATACCCCAAACTGTCTTATCTTGATTGATGGATTAATCGCTGCTATTAGTTATGTAAATATGCCGGCATATATGCAGCCATTTGCATTTAATGCATTTATATGTTTTCAATAAACGTTACTTCTTTGGCTTTTGTGCTGTGACACTTTCCATTAGAAATGTCATTCGTTTGAATCTCTAGAAAAGTAACGTCTTAATCAGCGTAGTTGCAAGTAATAATATTTCCTGCTTCACGTCGAGCCAACACCCACAGCGGCAAATGCAAGTACTAGTCCTACATTTCTTTTCCACGCACACACAGACACACACACACACCTATGCCTTATGGTACGAAAATTTCGAAAAAAAAAATTGTTGCACGAGCGTCGCAGTTTTGCAATCAATCATTGACAAATTGCATTACAAAAAAAAAAAAATAATAGAAGACAACATATAACGCATTGCTAACTTTTAGAGCAACAACACATTGACACAAACGAAAAAAAAAAAACATAAAAAAAAAATTCCGCTTATCACCCAAAAGCCATCCAAAACGTGCCACAAACAGCATGCAACATGTGACAACATGCAACGTGGTGCCAACAATTGAACGTTAGGATTTATTTGCACTAATGCACTCCCTAAATGTGAAACAAATTTTTTCTCCAGAGTGTTGGCCAATAAACGGCAGGTGGAAGCAAGGAGTAGGCGAAGGCTAACAAAGAAGCTTTGAAAAAAAAAAAAAAAAAAAAAAAAAAACGCACAGCATGTAAGCCAATTCGATCTATTGATAGCAATTCGAGCAATGCCGATGTTGTTGTTGCTGCTGCTTTTGCTGCTGTTGTTACTTCAGCTAAGCTCCAGCATTTGTTGTTGCTGTCGCAGCTAAAGCTGTTCATGTTCGGGTCTGGCTGCCTGCGAGCCAGTTAAAGCCATCACTCCATTTCCCATCGATCTCTCTCGCAAAAGCCAACAATTATCCGCACACGATTTGCCCGCCACAATGCTAATTTATGTACGTGTGTGTACAGTGGTGGTCATAAAAATGTTAACACTTTAAGGAACTTTTAATTTCAACAAAGTAGGTGATGGAACAGATATGTATCTTCAAACTTTATTTCAGGGACATAACAGTTATAAGTTTTATCGCATAAAGCTAAATCTTTTTATATTTCGTCGATAAGAGTTATTTATATCCCAACGTTTATTTTGGACGTTGCCCGATAATTGTTGTGCAAGTGAGATTTGTTACTGTTGCCATTAAAAGTTATTTTCCCACGTAAATATTTTCAGTTAGAAATAAGAGTTATAATATTGAGCAAGATGGAGACGGAGAATAACATAAAGATTATGAAAATGAAGATTAAAATAAATATGAAAATAATGATACAGTGAAAGATAAAGAAACATATAACTCTTACCAAGCAACATAAAAAATATCTCTTATTGGTAACGGAAAAAGTTATAAGGCGACGTAAAAAATAAACGTTGGGAAATGAAAAAAATAAACGTAGGAAATAACTCTTATTGACAACGAGAAAAATATTTCTCATAACAGTTATCAGCAGACAATATTAAAAATAAAAGTAGCTAATATATTTATAGCTCTTGTCGGTGGTATAAAAAATATTTATCATATAACTTCAAAATGCAGGAAACGTTTCCAATTTGTACATTGTTTTGAAAAAAAAAAAAAAGTATAAAACACCCAATATTTGTTTGCTCATGCTTCCTTCATTTGGAAATATTCCGATCAGAGAACTGTTTTCGGTGAAAGTATTCAACTAAACAGGAAGGGGAATTCATGTCTCTTAGGTACATAGTACATAGTAATTAATTTATATTTCTAGAGCAGATTATGGTTACCTACTTCAACCGCGGTGCATAACACCGTACAGAAACAAGTTACAGGGTTCAAGTAAGCTGAGCATGGTCTATTATTGAGCGATAAATTGGCACTATAAAGGCGAATTTTAGGATACGGCAAAAAGGGAAGATATAGAAATATAAAAGTTGGAAGTATTGCTAATATGTTTGCGTGGTTAAACAACATTGGCATCAGGTTTATGATGCATTATGCTCCTCAAAATTATTACTTCAATCCTATACCGGATACTGACTGACTACGAAATAAATCAATTGATTAAACCATAAGAGATCAAATAAAACATCGATTTTAAAAGCAATCAGCGTTTTATATAGCAGTTAAGAAAAATATTTTTTTTTTTTAATAAAAATTAATACTTGTTACTTCTTTTTCTTATATTACTGATATGCTTCATAAGCATAAATTCATCAATATAATTAGGGGATTCACAAAAAGCCGTAACTTACCGCAATATCATAAAATCAGAATATTTTAAAAATTTATGGCAGCATAATTTAAAGTTTGGATCCTTTTCGCAATCGCACAACAACAACATTGTATAAATTTTAAACTACCTCAAAATTTTATAGTTTTTTAACTTTACCATACGGTGCAACATCTTGTGAATCCCTTATATAAACAATAACAATTTGGCGCTTACATCATATAGCTTGATGTTTGGTCGAACTTCTACTACAATTTTTGGTGTGCGTCTTGCTGTTGTAATAGAAATTGAGGGGCCTATACTTCTAAGCCGACTCCGAACGGCAAATGATTTTTGTGAGAAGTTTTTTCATGGCAAAAATACACTCGAAGGTTTGCCATTGCCTGCCGAGGGGCGACCGCTACTAGAAACCCCTTTTCTATAATTTTTTATGTTACTTGCTCCGAACGACACTCGGCTATGGCGGCTGACAATATTAAATGGTTTATATAAAAAAAATCATTTCATAAGAATAATATAATAACTACATGATTCCCCATGAAATTCGCTATAAATTCCTTCTAGGTGGAGTCTAATAAAAATACAACTGGTCTAGTTTACCAATTCGACCTAAATATATTAATAAGATTAGTTAAAAATCATATTTAATTATAAATTTTTACAATTTATGTACTTACATCTTACAATTCGATCCATTGAGTATGTTCAGTCACACGTTCACGTATGTTACCGAATTACGATATAAGTATTAGAAACACGTATGTCGTAATTCGAAAAACATCAGTTTATGTGGGGATTAGTACGCTCACGGATATAACGATTGCAGCCTTGACTTGTGCTTTGATTGGATCAGCCAGATTATTTGTGCTATTAATATCTTTTTAGCAGCTTGAAGTTTGCTCCCAGAAGCCATAAGTAGTGATTGGTCGATGAATTCGTTTCCTGTGTGTAGTATTCACGAACACCCTGTACGAGTAGGGGATAACTTTCGTCGTGCGTCGGAGCAAATACCGAGATTAGAAATATGTATAGCAAATCTTACCGCGTCATAGATTGCTTTTATTTCTAACGCGTATACAGAGTTGCAATAAAGAAGGAACCAGAATTTTATTATGTGTCTGGTAGTGGTTTTACTAAAGCTAGTAGATTTGTCTATTTTAGAGCAGGGACCGAAAACAATAAAAACCACATAATATCGATAAAATTGATCGAGAACAAATAAAATTTTAAAAATAATGATCAGTAAAAATCACAAAATATCGTTTTGTCTGGAATTATTTTAGTATAGTTCCCGTAAAACTACTACTATTTAGAACTTTTGAGTGACCAAACCTAAGGGGCATTTGCATTCAATCTTATTGTGTTGCAATTGGTGAGATACCTTCGTAAATATAGGAAAAAGATGTAGTGTAGAGGTTCTAGGGCCTTTCTGGGGGTAGATATCAGGGCTACAGTGATTAACATGTAGACATCTCTCTGTACCCAATCAATTTTGCTCTTGAATAAAGCTATACCGCCATAATGTGATCCCATAAAAAGGGATAGGTCGAACAATCGCAGTATAGATCCAGTGTATTATGTGTGACTCCATATCCAATCACTTCCCCTTCACAGGCTATCATATATGTAGCTTTTCAGGTCCATTACGTAAGGTGTCGGTTCCAGTCCAGCTTTCCGTCAAGAGTTTAATATTTTTCGGCAGTGTAAGTCTCCCTCCATTAATAGGGGAAAATAGACTGAAAAGTCGGTATCTTGTATTTCCTTGCTCTGTCTTGATGGGATGGACCTTATGGCCACTTTCCTTCGACCAGATATTTACGATACGGAAAGCATTCCCCATCCTCCAGAGGTTATACCTGAAATATAGATATCGTAATATATTATTTTTTAACTACGAAACAAGGAAATTTAGTTCCCGTACTTTTCGATTTCCAGTAGAAATTGTCTTACCATATTAGGTTACTTTAGTAAAATCAATTCCCCCCATATTCCAAAGCATTTACGAGGTCTAAATTTTCCTCGTCTAATTGCCTTGCAATCTCTTTCCGTATACTGGTACAAGTTTTTTTTTAGCCTTCTGCAAATGTGTCCACAGCTACATGTCCGCCACTATATTGTAAGTCGATATCTATTTTTTTGGTATTTGTGATTGTTTTACCCGCGTGTTGCACCACAAATCTGCGTAGCTTTTGTTGTCATGCGCTAAGCTATCAATTTGGCTGTTTAGGAGGTTGCAGTTGCTAGTTACTCGTATACTGCTGCTGCTGTTACAATTGCCTGGTGGGGACGACTGTTGTCGATCTGCAGTCAATCGGCAGTCATTGCCCTACTTTTTTTTTCTTCAATGCAATTTTGTAATGTAGTTTATTTGTTTTTTTTTATTATTGCTTTGATCGATTTGTACTAATAAGATTTTGTTATATCTCCTTTCAATTGCTGTCAATTGAATGATGACTATGAAATTTGAAAATATTTTGTTACAAATCACTGAAATATGTATTTGTTTTTAAATTGTTTAAATCTACACTAAATATGGAACGGAAGCAGTTATTAAGGAAATTTCGAAATTCTATTTCAATACACATTGGAGCGACGAAATATCAGAGGGGCTTAAATAATGAAAAGCGGGGCTAAGGCTTTTCCTGTGAACGACCATTGCATAGAACATATTTCGCATGTTCGGACCAATTTTACCTCGCCATTATAAATTAACTTGACCTATAATTAGATTACTCGTGACGCTTTGAATTGCATTTTGCTTAGACATTATATTTGAGTTGATAAACTTAATAATTTTTCCCACTAAATAATTTTTAAAGTTTACTTTTTAATTTTTGATTGAACTAATATCATTAAAAATATTGAAACATTACGATTTAACTAAGATATTTTCCTCAAAGGCTGTAGAAGTTATGGCCATTCGAAGACACACTACCAAACCAAAAACAACAAGAAAGGAAGAATCTAATCCCGGTATTCTGTAACTAAGTCTCACCTCAAATCGCTAAATTTGAGACTTTCAATTGAAGGCAGTTTTTTTGACTTGAGAAGATTTCGGATTCAGTAAGCGACAGCCTCAAAAATTTTCACCAAATACTATGGTGGAAAGCAGTAGAGACAATCAGCTGATGGTATAATCAGCTAGAAGTGCATAATAAAACAAACATAATTAAAACAATGTGCTCAACGAATGCACACTATATGTATATTTTTCCAATTATTTATCAACAGCATTATTGCTCTTTAAAAATTAAAAAAAAAAATATGGTTATCACAAACTTAATATTGAAATTTATTGTTCAAAATTCCAATAACTGCATTTTATGTGAATCGATTATTTAAAAGATGTGCAAAAATTAAAACTAGCAACAATCGATAAATGCAGGTACTCATCCATATGCACATTCGATCAAAATGGCAGAACAAGGTTGGTTTTTAAATGTAAACAAATAGTTTTTTTTCTTATTAAGCTATTTTATTGAAAATAAAAGAGATATTTTATTACACTAAAACATCGCGAACGACCAAGGAATAGAATGAGTGGTACGTAGCGTTTATGCGAAGCCACCCTGAGCTAAAAATTATAAAATAAAAATTACCCAACTCGCCCTAGAAGGATTGAGGAACTTTGGGCAGAGTTAGCAGAGCAGCTCAACGCCCTTAAAAGCCCAAGTGGTACTTCCGCTAAATGGAAAGAAGTCAAATTTTAAAACATTTCACTAAAAAATTCCGGCTCGTAAAAGTTGTATTAAAATTTGATTACCTTGGTGTTTATTTCTAGATATTTATTACAAATTTAAATATAACAAAAACTATCTGGACTAATTTTTTTTTTTTTTTGTTTTGTTAATATTTAATACAAATTTGTAATTTCTTCCTCAATTCCTCAATTTATTTGCCAACTGACAAATTAGTGACTTTATTTTGAGACTAGAGACTTAAGGCGGCTTACTGAATACCGAATAGCCTCAAAATCATGCCTACTACCAACAAGTCTCAATTAGTGACTAGGGAGCGCTTACAGAATACCGGCATAAATTCGAGTTTAACCGAACTGCAAATACCCAGCGCAAGTTTTTATTTGAAACAAATATTATTTGTTGTATGCAATTAAAAAAGCTAGACTTATATACAAAAATGAGTATTATGAAATTTTTACAGTACGTGTATGTGATCTCCGGGCCCAATATATAAATTAAGAGAGGTAAGAGTAAGAGAAAATTTTAATTCGTCTTAATCTGCAACTATTCGGTGTAGATGGATAATAATTGGTTATATACGATATGTCTTACATATCAAACTTTGTATCGTTTTGGAAAAAGGCGGTGCCATACCCCCTACAATAAGGAAACCGAATTTCTAAAGCTCTATATTTGGTTTAAATAAAAACAAAAGGTCTTTAGTCTGATTTCTATAATTTTCGAAATTGTGCTTTCGTACTAGAACTGCCAAGTGCCACGCCCACTTCTTTTTTTTTTTTGATTCGGTTTATTCGTTGGTGACGTCCCATCTATCATATTAAATTTAAAGGAATTGTCTATAAAGCTGACTTAAATATCGCGTTTAGCTTAGTTTTTGCAAATTGCCGTTACTGCCTTGAAATGTACGACTCAGTATGAATGTTCAATAACCTTTCGTTTGATACCCGCAATGCGGTAATTTACCAAAAGTAAAAATGTAAATAATTTCTTCAATATTAGCAAATATTCTGATGCAACAGATGATTATTTATTTCCTGTAAAAATTTAACAGCATAGATAAATAAATATTGAGTGCTTTACTAAAAAAAAAAATATATTTTTTAACTTTATTAATAGGTGGCATTCCTGCCCAAATAGGCAACTAGGTCGCCATTCGAATAATTTCCTTTAGTCGATTTTCAGACTACTCAATGGTGAGTGGTTAGTCAATAGTGAACGGTTAATCGATGCTATTTGACTACCCACAATCAAAAAATTTGGTAATCGACTAAATTGCAGAAGTTCCAATAATTTACGAAAGTAAACATTTCATCAATATTAGCAAATATCCTCTTCAATTTAAAAGTCAACTTATTCAATTAAGGTGTACTGAGAAAATCCATTAAAATGTAATAGATGTAACTGCTGTGTTCGTGTAAAATTTTAACAGGCGCACAGACGGCATAGATAAATGAATATTAAGTGCAAAAATTTGCAAAAGTTCAACCTTACAATTTTTTAATTTGTACTCGATTTTATTCTATCAAAAGTAGTCCAGCAACAATTTGCACTTTCGATTACATTTGACGCAAAAGCGCATTGACGACGCTGGGCAGTTACACGATTTTGATTGTACTTTACAGTTAGAAATGCAAATGTGTGATAAGTAATAAATATGGAAAGTTATAAAAATGATGTTTGTTAAATTAAGGCGAATGAATTGGAATTAATTATAATACATAAAAAAGTGTTAACAGGTTGAGAATAAATATGAATACATTTTTTTTATTTATTTTGACTTAATATTGATTTGATTTTTTTTCGGTGGGAGAATGGGTGCCGGTTATAGAAAGCGAAAGTGATATGTTAATATGAGAGTTGTAAATTGGTTTGGTATAGAAGTGCGCCTGCAATATATTTGCAATAAAAAAAAAATAAATAATACTTTCATCTTCATTTCATTTTAAGTAAAAGTGTAAAAGTAATGTAATCAAGACACGTTAAACAGGTTGTAGCAGTAGGGTAAAATCCCGGGCACACTGCAACATAAATTATATATTTTCGTCCAAATTACTTCGCATAAATCACATGCGTACACACTTGTTATTCCTAATTTATCTGGACAGCTTTGTAGTCACAGGGGAGCTTAGTTCTTTGATCAATGGAGAAAATGTGAGAGATTTTGTATATTCTCAATATATTTAAATTCAATGATTAAACTTCATATCATGAAAGAAAGCTTATAAAAATCAGTTGAGCGAAATGTTTATATTACAAAATACATCATCTAGTTTGGATGTAAGAGAACACATTTTTCAAAATTTAGAGCCGACACTGATTTTTTCGAGATTTGGTTCCTGAGTTTTCATACAATACCTCATATCATCTCAATTTATTGATAGAAATTACTTAGTTTCATCGTCATTTGCTCATAAATTAAGAATGAGCTATAAATTGGATAGTGTGTATGGGTTTCAACTATTTTTATTTTAATGTTTTTTTTTTTTTTTTTTTTTTTGGAAAGAAGCCGCTGAACTGTCAATTTTAATTTCCGTTTTTAAGTTCTTATTTACTAGTGCGATTTGATTGGGTATGTGCAAATTTTTATTGACACTTGTATTTGCTCTACTGATACTATCTGCCCAATGTGCCTTGGGTGTAACGCCTTTACTCAGAATGCACTGTGACGATTTGGAAGAAAGGTTTGCGTAGGAAAATTCAACATAAACATAGCCAGACTCTGTACGCGTAATTAGGTAAAATCGAAAAACACACTTTCTAGCTTTCTAATCTTTTAAAATACCATAACCCAATTTCCGGGATTTCCATCCGGATAAATTATCATATAACCCAAAAACGTATCGCGTAACATGACTGAATACCACGCCAATTTTGCGAGCAGATTGGGAACCCAGCCTCCTCTAGATAACGGACGATCTTCACCTACTTGAAATCCTCGCTTTCTTTCTGTTGTAGGCTGGACATTTTGAAAGTATACTTTTGCATTTGCAATATGATGTCAAGTAATAAGGCTTGTGCGTAGCACTCTTAAAGAATTAGGTTGGTAAACAAGAAGTAGAAAAACGACTAACTAAAAAGCGGTTGAGATTTCCAACCTCGAGTAAGCAGTTTGTGCTATCACACGAACCCAAAGATTTTTTATGTTTTTACAGAGAACAATATTGGCGAGTGAGGGCTTCAACTTCTTAACGAAGAACCTGCTACGGGGGTGGTAATTGTATTTAGGTATTCAGAATCACATACGACTGTAAATAAGGTTCTTATAGATATTTCCGCTCCAGCGCCACCTATAGTCAAGTTTCAATATATACTATTTAAAATCATTATCAATCATTTTCGGGGTTAGGGCAGAATACATTTAAATTCCCATCAGCGGGCACGCAGTCGTCCGACCGTATTTTGTAAATGAGCAGGTCCTTTCATTTTGCCAGCTCCTCGCCGGCGTACTTGAATAGCTTAACTGGCAGCCCATCTGCACCAGTTGCATTGTTCTGTAGCCGCATTATTGACATTCGGATTTTGTTCAAGTCGGGTAACGGGATTTCGGCTCTATCATTATTGATTTGAGGTTCGAGTTTATCAACTCCAACATTTTCCTGCTTGAAAAAATATTGCTTTTATAGTTTGCGTATACTCTGGATGTTGGTCATCAGACCAACAACATCTCGAAACCGGCGTAACTTCGGGCATTTTACGTATCGACTACCATCTCAAGCTCATCGCTCTCACCGGCCTCTGTGTTCTCCTCTCGCTCGATCACAGCGTGACGCTGTAGGCAGCTTCTTTCCTTTCCGGCGTTCCGCATCGCATCATTGATTCTTTCGGCGCCACTGATCAATTAAATTTTCAGCAGCGGTACGTAAGGAGCTAGAAATGTGTCGCCATTTGTTAGCTATCTTTTGCAATTGCAGCTTTTCGATGTCCATCGACACAAGAGCAGGGTCCAAGGCGGGATTTCGTGTTGATGAACGTCGAAGGTACTGACGGTTCCAAGATAGAACAATGAGTTGGGGCAGGGGTATTTGCAGACTTCTTAGGAGAGGCAAAATCTTACCACCTGCCTCAATTCGTCATTGTGTTTCAGGCGGAAGTTTTTGATATCGCTGGCTGTTGCGCTTCAGAGTGTAACTGGCTTGGTAATTTTCAAGATCAGCATGTAGCCATCTTCTCAGCTGCATCCAGCTCTCAGTAGATTTAATTTGGGTTCAGTGAAAACCTCAAATGAGGTGCCGATTCCAGTTCCAATAGGGACACTGGCCGATCGGAACACACGCATGAAGACTTGTTATTGCCTACAATGATGATGAACAAGAGACAGTAGAGCACCTTCTGTGCAAATTTCCGGCTCTAAAGAGAAAACATAAGACCACTCTGGGGTCTTTGAGTATAATCCTCCGCAGGATTTAACAACATTCTAAAATTTATCATCTGCGTTAGTTAGTTTTAAAACGAAATAATCCGGAGTTCTATGATATCAAAATAGCACCCAGTTGCTAATTGGATATTGAGCTCCTACGCCGCTTTTATAACATAACCCAACATAACTTTGTTTATCTTGAAACCAGCAACAACACTTACTCTATCCTCTATCTCTATCTTACCTCTATCGGCGAAGCAAAACCACACTCTATAATTCGCTCGTCGTCCCCATGCTATATAGTGCGGCGTATAAGCATGACCGCTATCAACATCAGATGAGCTGTTCCTTGGAGTTTTCGAGAGAAAGATTCTCCGAAAGATTTTTAGAATCTTACGCCTTTGCGATGGCGAATACCGCAAAAGAGGGAACGATGAATTTTGATTATAAAAAATTTAACTTTGAGAATGACATATAAACACATTTATTTATAAAAAAAAAAACATTATTGATTGCAATGTACAGCAATTAGAAATAAACGTTTCGATCAAAGGCCAAAGACAATGGGCCAACAATTTCAAGTGCTCGAGTGGCAACACACAAAATTCGATATGATGTAAAAACATTTAGTTATTCCAGCTTTTTGATTTATTACTGTGGGCGTGAAAAAGATCAGATAATACGCCAGCGGCGAGCGCTCTTAGCAATAAATCATACAAAAATAAAATAAACTGTATGTATGTACATAAATACATTAAAATGCATAATTCAAATTAGACCAAAAATGTTTGCTTACGAGGCATATATGTATTTAAAGAAAAAACTCACACGGTTTTATGTAATGGATTCACTTGCATATAAATATGCAAATATTTACATTAGGGTGCACCAATGCCCATAAAAAAGAAATTTGAACTGTTTTTCTATCGGAATTACACAATTTATTACATATATATTAAGGCTTGCACCGAAATATTTAGATTTACGTGAACTAAGCCGATTTGACAGCATCAAAAATGTCATTATTATGATTCCGTTGAATTTTCCTTTTTAAATCTTTGCACGCAACCTTGTTTTTTTTTTGAACCCCTTTTTATTGCAATCCAGATTTTCGGGATGATATTATATGCATAATCCCGGCACCCCGGGGATATCCCGAAATTAGAATTAGTTGTTGCAAAATGTAACAAGTGGAACAATATAAAAGACTAGGCAGCCTATTAAGGTAATTTAAAACAGAACATTAAGAAAGAAATATTATTTTTTGTAATTCAGATGTTTATTAAGACAACCAATACATTTTTTTTATAAACAAAACACAAACAAAGTATTACAAACTTAAGTCTTCAATATTTTGTAATAAAGTGTTTTGTAACACAAGTTCAAAATTATTTGTCTGTCGTTGCTGTTTTTTTTTTTATTATTTTAGATCACTGCTTGAGATCAATGTGAATATTTTCGTTCCACGTGGCATGCGGTTCGTACCATCATTGAAAAACTGTAAACACGTTTTCCCAAATGTCGTGGTTTGCAAATGGTGTCCAAAGTTGCAAGAAACGTACTCAACCGATTTGCACAATTTTTTGAATACTTATACAAAATACAATTATCTAGCCGCTATGCAAAAAACAAATTAGATAAAAAAAAATTAATGAAATTCGGCGTTTTTTTCTCTTTATATTCTAAAAACAAACAAGAAAATTTTTGTGCCAAAAACCACTCCCTGAAAGACTAGTAAAGGCAAAAAGCTAACTTTTCTATTACAACTTTTTTGTTACAGGATCACTTCCTGAAACTCTATCATGCACACCGTAAAAATGTTTGAATATGAATAATCTCTGTTATGAATGGATTGAGGTGACTATGTAGCCTTAAGTTATCCGATTCTAATTCTTCGCGGACAGTGGAAATCTTAAGGTCTCAGGTGACATAATAAGGTAAGTTTACAATCATTTTCAGGGTTTTTGATTTAAATCTTCTCAATATTTCAATATTACAATTTGCTGTAGTGCGCTACAACTATATATCTTAAGTCCAGATTGGGTTTACGATAATTAAGTTCAGACGTAGTTTATTGTCAACTTATAGTTGAGAGAGTTTCAGTTCAAACGCCAATACAGGTTTCTGAGTTTTTGACCGAGAGCCTTGGACTTCGTGAATATGTGAGTTCTCAAAGTTAATCTCCTGTCGAGGTGCATACCGAGATTTTTGGCCTCGTTGCTTTGGATATATTAATATCATTCGGTTTTACGGGTGGGCAGATGTCTCGCTTGAGGGTGAAAGTCATAATGCAAAGATTCATCGGAGGTATGTGACAAATCACAAGGATGGTTGTTTTGTAATTGGCTGGTAATTGAGTCGTTGTCAGAGGTCTGTTTTTTGGTGTTAGCTGATTTCAATTCTGATTTGGAGAACTTTCGTATGGGAGTAAGGTTACTTAAATTCTTCTATTTTAACGGGTGGGCACTAATTCAGGACCATTTGAAGACAAGCTCTGGACTGTTTCGGTACTATTTTCGGACTAGATATTTCGGGACTATTTCCGGACCTGTCAGTAGTTCGGGACTGGTTCACCACTACAACTACTACTACTACTAATTACAAATTACTACTACTATTTATATTAATCTCTACCACTATTTTCACTAATGCTACTACTAACTACTACTACTTCATTTACTAATTTCTGCTACTGTTTGTGCTAACTTCTACTACTATTTTTTAATAATTTCTACTACTAATTATTACTACTATTTTTACTAATTTCTATTATTATTTTCACTAATGGTACTACGAATTATTATTACAATTTTTAATAATTTCTACTACTATTTTCACTCATGCTAAAACTAAAAAAACTAAAACGGATCTTTTATAAAAATCTCTCCCATATTTAACTCTTTATATCTTTGTACAATTGGCACAGAAGTTTTACTTCTGGCTCGCGCACTTAGGTGTAGGCGTGCTTTTTTTAATATTTCTATTTCTAAAAACTCCACTTTTGGAGGTATTTTCAAATCGGGTAAAAAAACGTAAATATTCATATTTTCTGAAATATGTAAAGCATAATATATTTTATTTTACCGGTGGAAAGCCGCAACCTTTTCTTATGAATCACCCTAATGTACACACATGCATACATATCAATTAAACTTACTATGTTACTAACAAATCTAAATCATTTCATTCATTTTCGTCGTGTAAAAATTATGATCAAAAAAATGTAGCAGCTGCCAGCCAAAGTGAGTGTAAATCAAATGAATTAAGTATTTGTTATTGTTTTCTATTTTGGGTGCGTGCGCTAACTACTTACTATCTACTATTTCATACAACGCAATAAACAATCGAAAAATTCGAAGGTACTTAAAAATAAAATACCGCATTTTTTTTTTTATTAATAGTTTTGATATCATTGTCTACGAAATGATTTCCTGCATAAGTATTGAGCAAGACTACGAAAAACGCACTTCACGCTGCTACCGTTTATAAATAAATTCATTTTCGAGTTTAGTCTTTGGTTCGAAAAGAAACAAAAACCAAAACAGTTTTAACGGTAGTTCCCATCACAAACTAAAATCTAAAAGTTTTTTTTTTTAATTTCACTAGCGCTTCTTGCTGAATTAGCTACATGACGAGTATGAAGCAAATACAATAAAAATAAAGAAGTCTAACGCAATAAAAAAACTTGAACTAAACTTCGATTGCGAGTTAATGACGCAGACCCTCTGCTCTTTTTTTTTTTTATTTTAAATTTTTCAACAGCTCTTTAATCTTAACTTACATTTTTTCACATTGTTTTTTGCGGATCTTTTAGTTTTCCCGCGTTTTTGGTTTTCTTTTTCAACCGCTGGTTTCCACAATGTAATTTTTTTTTTGTATTTTCATGTTAACAATCTGTTGATGAAGCCGTCACTGTCATAATCCACCTGTGTAAAACTTCATACGAGTATGTGCATGTATCTTTCAAATACATAAATAATTATAATTATACAATCTTATAAAATTAAATACATTTTACCACCAATCAAGTACCCTATACCCAATAGCTAACTCATGACGACCAAGCCTAGCTGGTCAATGAGCATATCTGTTTGTGTCTGCCTAGGTTTCTACACAGTTTGTAGATAATAAAGCGATTCCCACTTTTTCACGCCACTCATTAATATGTAACGCAATTTGTTGCTAGATTGTTACCGCATAAAGTGATGGTTTTGGGAAAATAATGAAATGGATAAAAGCGAAAAACTAAAGTAGATATCAATGAAAGCCCATCTTTTTTAATGATGGAATTGTTTTAATACGTGTAGGTAGCCAAACTATATTTCGCAATGAAATCTGATTGTATTTCGAATGCTTTTAATTATAACAATGCTAAATAGTTGCACGGGAATTTTCTCGTTTAAAAATGCTAATAAAGTATTGGGAAGCTATGTACATAATAAGTTATGTCATTTTTTTCACACTTTATTTGGGAAGCCAAGATATGAGCACCATTGCAAGTATTGAACACAAAACATGAGTTGAAGAAAACCTTATGTAACTAACTTTACACTTACTGATAGATATATTTTTGAAGGTGATACATTCATTTTCGGTCGCAGAAATTACATGTAATATTGGCTATATATTGGGATGAATTTTAAGACTTTAGCAACAGATTATGCTTTGCATGTAATTATAACTTTCACTTCCGGAATTTAAGTTGTATACAAAGGGTTGCAGAGCTATCCATAAAATGAGCTTTGCGCTCCTCACCAACAGAACCTCTGAATGTTATTCTGCATAAGTCTAAGATAAACAGACTCTCAGTCTCATGGTGCGGCCGATAGCTCGGAAATTTTAGACACGATGGCATCCCTACCGATATTTGCTAGGCCTGAATGCTATATAATATCAAACATCTTCTCCAGAAACTATAAAATCACTCCAAATTTGACAAGAAGGTCGGAGGAGGAGTCTTCTCCCCAGAGCTGGAACTAGTTACATATTTCTAGTTTTCTAACCACTTAAGACGTGTGGTTTTCAATGCGACAATACCTTTTTCGGAGTTGGTCTACGTTAATAAACATAATTGTCGCATTAGGATAATGTTGATAATCCATAAGCCATTGTTGAGACGCCGTTATATCCTCCTATAAATGGCACCGTTTCGTGTGCTCTGTGGGCAAAGGGAATCATCTTTTTTAAAAAACAGACCGGCCATAACGTTACAGTCAATGGGGAACGCCATAGAGCCATTATTAATGACTTTTTCGTGTATGAATTCGAGGATGTTGATGTGGACTACCTTTGGCTCTAAC
The DNA here is from genome assembly GCA_951828415.1 of Anomoia purmunda. Classification (NCBI taxonomy): domain Eukaryota; kingdom Metazoa; phylum Arthropoda; class Insecta; order Diptera; family Tephritidae; genus Anomoia; species Anomoia purmunda. The sequence goes on from OX639997.1 coordinate 28,482,415, forward strand.
AAGACGGCGCCACTTGCCATACAGCCTCCAAGATTGTGCGACTTAACACCTCTGGGTTATTTTTTGTGAGGTTATCTGATGTTGCTTGTCTACGCAGATAAGCCCTAGACGATTGACGCCTTGGACAAAAATATTCGGCGCGTTATTTCTGACATACGGCCCCAATTGCTGCAAAAAGTGGTCGAAAATTGAGCCTCTCGACTGGAATTTATTTCGTAAGTAAGTCTATCTAATCTCCTTCTCATTCCCTGTTTGGATTTGATTTGATTTGAAACTTGCTTCTTACTTCGCTCTCCTTCTGGGGTGGCAAGCTTGGGACTATAGAAAACCATATCAGTTTATAATTTATTTATTTTCTACTCATAATTCAAATATATCATTTGTCCAATTTTTACACGCTTCCATTTCACGTAGATAAATCCTAAATTAATGGTTAAATATAGATGAATTACAAATTTTAGTAAGATTTGCACTTTTCGAATTTTAACACCCTAACCTCGAAATCGTCGAACCTAAATTAACGACAGTTGTGAGTGGGTGTGTACTCGGCTAACCAAAAATATTCTAAAAGACTACTTCATTTATCGAGCTCGTTTTGGGGCCCTGAATGAGGAATTTTTCCTTTAACTGCAATAATTGATCCAAAAACTAGTCGAAATCCGATGAGTATGGGACGCTTTAAAACTCTGTTTCATGGAACTTTGCTCGCTCTTGATTAGCTGGATATATTTAAGAGCTTACCTTTTAAAGTCAAAGCGACTGGAAGAGTTTGGATGAAATATCACACATAAATAGATAGATAGATTTATTAAGATATACATAAGACATTTTTAAAGGGAAATACTGCCTGTTTAAGAGCTGGAATTAAACCAACTGCCAAAAGAAGGAGGGTTTCGAAGGCTTAATGGCGAAAATATTTTTAAAGTGGCTAACAAAAAAATAGAATTTAAGTAAATTCATACACTGCTGAACATTTGACGTCAAATTTGACCTAATGAAAACCCAGCATATCCGTAGCCCTCTACACATGTAAGAGAGCCATAGGCAGGAAATGGGGTCTTAATCCCCGGATTTGTCGATGGATTTTCACAGCGGTCGTCAGACCAATACTCCTATATGGGGTGATGGTGTGGTGGCCTGCATTAGAAAAAGATGTTAACCTCAGACTACTCACCAAGGTGCAAAGATCTAGTATGATCTGCATAAGTGGGGCGCTCAGAACCACTCCAAATGAGGCCTTGAACGCCATTTTAGATCTTGCGTCTTGACATCGGTTTCTGAAAGTAACTTTATTACACGAATTCCAAACAGGGAGGAGTGGAAACTTGAGTTTCATACTCCACCTGACAGCATTGTCATCTATACAGATGGCTCGAAGCTCGATAATAAGGTAGGAGGAGGCGTTTTCTCACGAAACTCTCTCCTGCGAATTTCTTTTAGGTTACCAGATCACTGCAGCGTCTTCCAGGCTGAGATCTCAGCTATCATGGAAGCGGTAGAGAAGATTGGAACCGGGATTATAGGAAGGGACATCTTCATTTTTAGTGACAGCCAGGCTGTAATCTGAGCTCTGAGCTCTTTCACGTTTAACTCAAACATCGCGCTGGACTGCCGCTTATCTCTGCAAGAGATGACCAAGCAGAACAGACTTTACCTCATTTGGATCCCTGGTCACCGGGACATAGAGGGAAACTGCATGGCAGACGACCTTGCTAGACAAGGTACGGCCAAGCAGATTCTTCAAGATAAAGAACGCAGTGGTATGCCGTTTGCCACTTGCAAACTGCTACTCAGAGATTGTACATATAAACAAGCTGACAACAGATGGAGGCAAAATACGATCTGTCGAACCTCAAGGCAGGCGAGGCCTAAATGGGATCAGAAACGGTCGCGCAGCGTTCTCTCTCTAAGAAGGGAAAACATTTCCAACGTCACCGAGGCTCTAACAGGGCACTGTCTGATAGGGAAACATGCTGAAAGGTTGGGAGTACCCTTTTGAAGATGCTGTAGGAGCTGCAAGAACGACGAGGAGGAGGAAACGATCTTGCATTTACTGTGTAAGTGTCCTGCATTGTGTGAAAGCAGAATGCGATTTCTGGGATCACCGTTTTTGGATGACCTTAGTGAGGTTTCAAGCACCGAGGTAAATTGCCTATTGAGGTTCACCAGCGAGGCAAAATGGTTTGGTGAGGGGTAATTTCCTCTTGGATGGTACAAATTTTTCCTTGTGGTAACACAATGGGCCTCCTAATACTGGCCTAACTGAGCCGCTGCAGGCGGCTGCCACTCCAACCTAACCTAACCTAAACCCAGCATAACCAAAATTTAAAATATACAATTCGAATAATTGCCAAAGGCTGGAGTTTGTGCTATCAGCACGAAGTTATGTTTTTTGACTGAAAATTAAAGATAAAATAACCTTTCCGTTTTCGAAACTGGAAAAAATATGTCACACTTTCTCTAAATATAATCGTTAGTTATACTTGCGCTAAAAATAACTTTACTTCTACATGAAACTATCAAAATAATTGGCTTATTTGTCCAAGTCCAAACAACTTGCTGCGTGTACATTTATTTCTATGAATGGCCATTAATATGTCACTTCTTTTCCCAATTATTACATAATGTCATATTGTATAAATACAAAATACTAGCATTTATATATTAATTATGTTCGTTTTTCTGCGTCACAATTTTGAACATTTCACGCTAAACGCTAGACAACTCCTATTAAAATGTTCACATGCAGACTGAAAGTACCAGCAAAGGCGCATTTGTCGTTAACATATTGTCATATTGCGCTGCAACATTCATGAAAAAAATAAAACAAAACCATGACACACTGACAATAATTGGCGCAAACTATTGTCGCTAGACAAGCTGACAAAACAGCAAAAACTACAAACAAACAGAGAGACGCATTTAAAATTTAATAATTGAATTGTTGCAGCATAAATAGAAACTGTACGGAAAAAGTTTGAATACGAAATGTAAAAAGTAAAATGTTGCTGCTGTTCCCGCTTTGACACAAATCAATTAAAAATAAGCGCAGCCATTGGGCGCGCGAACTCTTGTTGGCATGGCAGCCAGCAGCAGCAGCAGCAACAAGCGCAAATTGCCAACAGGGCAACCTACATGACCAGCTAACTCTAAGTAAATACAGTACGACTGGATGGCAGACATTTCGTCAGCGACAATTTTCCTACCTAGCGAATGTTGGGTGATAAGTTGCAGGACATTGCTGCCGTTGCTGCTGAACTTTCAAAATTCGCAATTGACTAACGCTAACTAACAACGGTAAACATTTGGCAGCCAACAGCCAACCGCGAATTACTGCGTTCGCTGTGACAGCAACTACATAAAATAAGTGCACGTCGTTGCGCGTTGCAGGAAAGCAAATGGTATGCAGAAAAAAGTTGTTCCAACGTTCTGCTGAGCAACATATTGCTGGCGCAGCTGCTGATGACAGGATGGCAAAATAAAAAGCAGACAAATTTACATCCATGCATGCATTTCTATCTATGTGCATGTGTACAGGGTGGTCCATTTAGTGGTGTTCTTTTAGTCATATGACAATGATCTTTACCGTTAGAAACTTTGGCAGAGACGGGCGTTATTGAAAACAGAAAAATTGAATAACGAAATAATAAAAAATACTACTTTAATCGTAATTTTGAATGTCGAATACATTTTCATTCGTCATTTAAGTAGCCCTTAAAAACGAAAAAAAAACTTCATTCATCATACAAAAAATGTTGACTAACGAATAGATTTTCATTCATCATGCAAATAATTTTCAATAACAAATTTATTTGTACGAGTATTCATCGTTATTCAGTTTTGCAAATCATATAACGAGTAATGACGGATACAAATTTATTTGTTATTAAAAATTATTTGATTGAAAATCCATTCACCATTCAAAATTACTTGAATGATGAATGAAAATCCATTCGTTATTCGAAATTTTTTGAATGGCGAATTAAAATCTACTCATGAGATGTCCGTGTGTAGTCTTTATGTGGCCGAGGCGAAGTCGTCCAAATTTTATTACGTCCAGTCAAGTCACTTTATTTTTATTTCTTGTTATAAAGTCTGTTATATGGGTTTTTGTGTGGTTTACTTGTTGGTACCAGTCGTTAGTTAAGGTCCATTCATGGTAGTGTTTGTTGTAGGAGTGTTTTCTTATATGTTTTTTTATGTCAGTTAAATTGAAGTTTTCTGTCGTTGTTACTGGGGCTAGATTTGCTTGTTTTGCGGCACAGTCGGCGAATTCATTTCGGGTTATGTTGGCGTGTCCCGGCACCCAAATTAGTATTATTTTAGGGTATTTTGCTATCATTATATTTCTGATGGTGGTTGAGTAATGGTCGTCGTTGTGTATATTAGCTATAGAGTTGATAGCCGAAAGAGAGTCAGAGCATATTGCGAATTTTTTGTTTTTGTTCATTATTATGTTTATAGCTTCGAATATGGCTATAATTTCTGCGGAGTATATTGAGCTATAGCTCGGAAGGTTTGAAATTTTTATAACTTCATTTTGTAAGGTAATACTATATGTTGTGCTATTGTCAACCTTAGATCCATCTGTGTAGATAAAAGTGTAGTTGCGGTATTCCTCTTTAATTTCGTAAAACTTTGTTTGGTATTGTATTGCATTGGTGTTGTTTTTGATTGAGGTGTTTAGTGCAGTGTTTATTGCTTTGGGGTTTAGTGTCCAGGTAGGAGCGTTGTGAGTGATGTGTTTTAGACGTTTTGTTGGTATATTGATTTCTGAGCAGAGGTTTAATACTTTACCTATTGCTGGCTCTATTTTGGGTATGTATTTTCTTTTCTTATAGCTTTCAGTTATGTTATGTAGGGGGTTGCCGTGGTTAAATCTCTTATTCAGAATTATTTGTACGATATATTCGCGAAACGAAATTAATCATTTTACGCTTAAACAACGTTGTTAAATTCTATTCTGGCGAGGCACATTGGCCACCTTGGAGCTGCGATTTGACGCCGTTGGACTTCTTTTTTTTTTGGTAGGGTGCCATGACGGACCGATGTCATTCGCACAATCTATTTACGATTGAGGGCCTTAAGGCGAATATCGCGCAAGCCATTTGTGAGATGCAGCAAGAAAACGCCAGCCACAATTTGGAAAAATTGGCTTCACAGTACGCACTATTGCTAAGTTAACCGAGGCATCCACATGAATAGAATCGTATTCCATAAGCATTTCGTTTTGTTTCATTCAACAACGTTCCGTTCCGATAGACCAACCAAACCGTTTAGTTGTGTTTCTCTTTCGCAACCAAACGGCTGGACATATTTGTACATATAAATAGCTTAAAACAAACAGGGTATATTGCAATGAGAGTTGCCACCTGTTAAAAACTTAATTTTTAGTCATGTGAATAAAACAAATTAAATCTCATTTTTCTGTATGACGCCTCGACAGATTTTGATAAGATTTGGCACATATGTATGTATGTGCATATATACTTGGTTCGTTATATCTGTTACCATGGAAGCAATTTTTGAAAGTGTATTACCACCTATTAAAAAAATTAAATTTAATTAAAACGTCGCGTAAAGCAAATGAAATAATTTTAATAAAGGTTAATTCTCAAAATATTTTGAAAGAAGGTTGCCATCTGCTTAAAGGTAAATTAAGTTAAATGTATATATTAAGTCAAATATTGACACATATAGACCTTGAACGCAGGAGTTATAAGAAAACCGCTTATTGAAAATACTTTTGGATAGGGTTTCCAACTACTTAAACAAGAAAAAGAAATTACATTATTAAATTAAAGGAAATATTACGTCATGAAGTTCAAAGGCGAAACTGAGTCATGAAAATAAGTTTAAAGAGTATTGCCACCTGTTTAAAAATACTAATTTAATTCAATTTCTAAGCTTACTGAAACGATAGCATTTCTACGAAAACATTTTGGAAGAGGGTTGCCATCTTTGGAAGAACGTTGATTCAATTTAATTGGTAAGGTAAGGCTTTTTTCAAGAAATATATTCAAGGAGGGTTGCCACCTGTTTAAAAAAATTAATTCAATTAAATTTATAAGTAAAATGACGCATTCGATACTGGTTTGAACTGATACAGGTTTGAGGAAAACTTATTATCGAAAAAATTTTGAGAGGTTGCCAGCTATTTGAAAATTAAATACAAATTTTTGAATCACATGAGTGAAATCAGGAAATTTCACATATAAAGATATGTATGTACATAAACGTGGTTTGAAGGTAGTTGATAAAAGAGTTGCCACTTTTCAAAATTAAGGAAATATTTGTTTTTTAAGTTGATTAATAAAATTGAGGTTATGCGGCAGAGTTTTTGTATGAGCACAGTTTTTAATAAAATTGCCACCTATACGAAATTTAAAAAAATCTATATACATACATTAAGTACATATATGCAAGACGAATAGGAAGTTCGTTCATGCTGGTATATATCTACATTGTCAATTTCATGGAACATATCTTTCAAATACATAACGAATACCGCGCGAGCGAAGCCGAGTGTCAAAGCCTTGCGAAATTCTAATATTTTTTAGCTCAATTAAACAGAGTATTAATTGTAAAACTCGAGGATGGAAACCATGAAGATGCTCTCAAAACGATAAGCACTATTTTCACGCCTACGGATTAGTCAAGACATGGCTGCCCGTACTTCACAGGTCAGGGCATAACTTGAGAGCTGTCACATAAATAACTGATCAAAAATCAAACAGACTTCTATGTCATACGCTGTTGCGTTCGGTAATCAGTTACCCGCAAAGCCAATTGAACATATTCTTTATATGACAGCTCTCAAGTCATGCGCTGCCCTGTTAAGTATGCAACAACCAATCCTTAAGCTAAGTTTTCGCGAGATATAGCTGAAGTTATACAGAATAATTGAAATCTTTTTTTTATTTTAATAAAAAAGTTATCTAAACAAGCCAAACTTTAATAGATTCTTAAAGTTCATAGGTCTTTAGAAGCAGAATTGATTACGGCGCCTCTCTAAGCGCAATATGAAATATGATATAAAATTAAAAAAAAAAAATCCATGGCATTAACAATTTGTCCGTCGGGTACACAGAAACAAAATTACGCACAAATAAATGCTCTAACTTATCAAAAATGTTTTTTTTGGACTCTAAGTCAGGATTAAGAGGGTCAATTCAAATTTCTAAATATGCAGACTTTTTGTGCTTTAAAAAACCCAACTACCTTGTTTTTTCTTTTGTCACGCAATTTGTTCTTTTTAGTTGTATAACTATTATTTTGCTAAATTTGTTTTCTTAATTTGGTTTCAAAGTAGTCTGACAAGAATAATCCAGCTCGATTACAAATTGGGCTAAGGCGCAGAAAAACACATAAAATTGCACGAGTTTAAATGTGTATACAGTTGTAACCGCAATTACGTACATGCTTGGTAATAAATTTGAAAACCACAAAAAGGCTATTTAAAAGATTTGTAATTAAATCTAACAATTGGAATCGAGAAAAACGTTAAAATACTCATAAGTCGCCCAAATGTGCAATGAATTTTTAGATTGTTGACTTAAGATAAAATATTTAAAAATCTACTACTTGACCTTGAGGAAGTGGAGGCCAATGGAAGAAAGTATAAGTGTTTCGTAATTATGAAAGCTTTAGGTTTATTGATCAAAGTAATCATCTTATTTTTTGCATTTGCACAGTGTTTCTATTTTATATAAAAAAAAACTTCTAATTGGTAATTTATAAAAGTAAACGTAAATAATTGCATCAATTTTTTTTTTGCTTAAATTCATTCAAATTCAAATAACAGTTCAACTCAGATGTAATAGATATATGTACGAGTAACAGCTGTTTGTTCTTGTAAAATTTCAATAGGCGCACAGGTGACATAGACAGATGAATATTGAGTGTAAAAATTTGCGAATTTACAACATTGAATTTATTTAATTTGTACTCGATTTCAGTCTATCAAAAGTAGTCCAGTAGCAACTTGCACTTTCGATTACATTTGGCACATTGACCACGCTGCGCTGTTACACGAGTTTTATTGTACAGTTAGAAATGCGAATGAGTAATGAGTAAAAAATATGGAAAGCTATAAAAATTATATTTGTTAAATTAAGGCGAATAAATTTGAATTAATTAGAATATATGCAATAAAATTAAAAAGTGATAACAAGGTTAAGAAGATTTAATAATGAATTCGTTTTTTTTTTTAATTCAAAATAAATATTTGATAATTTGCATACTCTGTAGCTGTGCGGGAATTTATGCCGGCTGAAAAAAGCGAAAGTGAAAGTGTTGTGCGTTGAGTTAGTAAAAAAGTGAGGCTGGAATCTATTTTAAATAATAAAAATTAAAGTATTATCATTATTTTATAGAAGTTTTTCTTGAAAATGAACAAAAAACTGATAAGATAGTAAAGCTGTGAGACAAACCTCTAAATTTGGAGGACAGCCAAAAAAAAGTGAATATGTTAACGAGTTATACGCAGGAAATGTAGATATTTGTATTTATATTTATTTAAATATCATTTGTTCGTATTTTAACAGTACTCCAACTGCATTTAAAATACATACAATAAAACAATTATCTGGATTGATGAAAAACTGCTATCCAAAACAAGGAAAAGTGAATGGCACTAAAAAAATATTTACTACCTTTGGAAAACACAAATTTCGTTTAATGTAAAGTTGTATTTATTTTGAATGAACCTTAACGCAATCGGCATAAAATATAGCGAATTGAAATTGAAAAATTACGAAATTTGAGCAGTTTAAAGTAAAGGAAAATTATCTTGTATCCAGAGATGAACTTCTCTACATTTGAAAATTAAACGAAAAAATTGTTTTTTATGTTTAGTACTAGAACTAACGCAAAATTCATAAAAAATATTCAAAATTGCTATAAGTATAAAAAATACGTATAAGAAAAAGGTATGCGATATAAATACGAATAGAATTAAAGCAAGCGAAGAAAGCAGGGCAGGTGACCTTGGGTATTGAGTATTACATATTGAAATTACGAAAGGATAAGGTATGTAACATATTCAAAAGTCTGATAGCCTTAAGGAATAATAATCTAGATGCGGTCAGATAGATGAATCTAGTAGAGAATGAAAACCAACCGAACGTATCAACATTGCCCATTTCCATAACAAGTGCAAAAAGTTTGTGGTCCTTTTGTCATACTGCCCCCGAGCACTAACAATACAGGAAACATTTCAATAGCAAGTGACAACCAAACCTAACGAATTTTTTGTTCCCTTGCTTGGTTTGAAAAAGGCCAAACCGCAATACACAAAACAACGATTCACACCTTTATGTTTCGTTTGTTTCCCTATTTCTCTATTAGCATTAGCTCTCACAAACGCTCTCAGAGTAAAGTTACCGCTCACTAAATGTTTCCGAGTGATTTGACCGAAACTAAACGAAAGCGAAATATTTACTATTGTTTGTTTGCGTTCTCTGGTATTTAGTGACATTAAGGCAGTGTTGCCACATTTCTTCGTTTTATTTTAATGAATTTAGGGCTATATTTAATAGTAAAAAAATAATTACCGAAAATTAAGAAAAATTTTAATACAATTAAATGGTCTACCAAATTGAATCTCTATGATTAATTGCAAATTTTGACGCAGTTTTGCATAACTTGGATGCTTTTTTATTGAAAAACTAACTACATTTTCGTGAAAATGAAGTTTTTAAACACCTATTCTGAAATTGAAAAAATTTCCAAGCAAACCAAATCAACAATTTTAATATTTAATAACCAGAATTGTATTCGCCGGTAGTCGTTTTCGGAAATAGTGGTGCAAAATAAAAAAAAAAATCTGTTCTTTTTCTCCGACCTTTTTTAAAATAAACTAACAGGTTATGCCACGTTGTACGCAGGAAAGTGTTTTCTACAAATCGGTCTATTCTAACGATTTCGTTCCCACGACAGTCGGTTCTACGTACCGGAACGACCTGGATTATTATCCGGGTAAGGACTGTCACTTCAGCAACATTCCCCATAAGTTTTTTGTAGTATCTTATGCTGGTACAACAACAATAACAACAATTTGATTACAACAATTTTTCACCTTAAATTCTGTTACAATTTCGTAACCAATACTTGTAACAGGCATTCAAGCTACTTTGTAAAAAGGAAAAGTTCACAGATTTCTAAGCAGCCGCTCCCTTTCCAAAACTCTTTTTGCTCCATTTCCGTGGCACAAAGAACTAAAAGTGCTTATTCCATTTTATATTTGTACATTTTAAAGTTTTATTCGCGAATTCAATAAGCATCCTTTATCAATCTTATAGAACTTTAATTCCACCATAATTTTTGCTTTTCGAAATATTTATAAAAACAACTATAACTAGCTTGCTACCTCCTTACTTACAGGCAACACGACGTTTTGAATCTGGAGCCAAAGTGGTCAATTGTAACCGTAATGGCTATTGTAACATAGCCCAGTAAATGTCATATAAAACATTTTCTTGGGTTAAGTAGAAATAAAGTTGCGAGGGTTTTGAACCCTAAGTTCTGATTTTGGACCCTAAGTTCTGATTTTGGGGAACAATTTGAAATTCTGTGAATACAAATTTTTACTGCATGATTAGACCTGCAACTCGTATGAACCACGAAAAAGTCATGTTAATTTTTTTGTTGATTTTTTTTTAATTTTTTTCACACAGAGTATTATTCCGGAAAAAATTTATTTTGATCACCCTGTATATATGTTCAACATTTCTGGTTAGCTTGTAGCGTCCACCACCACCAAAAATAAGCAACGATTACACTCGTTTAAATTAACCCGCCACAAAGTTGCCATAGTCAGCGCTGTAGCAGTTGGCAGTGGAAATAGCAGCACAGAACCACAGAGCCTTCGTTGTTGCAACAAGAACAGCCACAGCTACAGCAACAGCAACAGCAACGTTGTGCAAACACAAATCGCACTTAATCACTTTGCCAGCGCGCGGCTACCGTCATTGCCGCAACAAAGTAGCACAGCCACAGCCACAGCCACAGCCACAGCTACAGCTATAGACTCAACATCAGCCACAGCCTCAGCATCAGCTACAGCCACAGCCACAGTGGCAGCAACATGTTGTGTTTGTTATTATTGTTATTTAGTATGTTGTTGCACGAAATGTTGCTACTGTTTACGACTGTGACTTATAATCAACTGACAACTGGCTATGAATGTGTTATGGGCTGCTCTTATTTTTATTGTTTTTAGTTTAGTGGTTGTTTTTTTCTGGATTTTTTTTAGTGCATAGGTGAATATTTACTAAATAAAGTGTATGCAAAGTGACTGTTGTTGTTGTTGTTGCTGTTACTACTTGGAAGTTAATTTATCGCACAGCCATAGTTGCGTTTCTCTAATGAGCATTCTAATTGCCGCTGGTATTGCTGTTGCTGCCACCGCATCAACTTTTGCCATGCCACACAACTGTTGGCTACTTTTTGCATACGTAGCTACAGCTGTATGTATGTCATATGTAGTAAATATATATCAGCTCCTGTTGTTGTTGTTGTTGTTATTGTTGTTGTTGCACCAGCAACGCTTGTTAACACTTTTTCTTATCGCACACATGAACATAAATAATAAGTCGCCTATCAACGGCGATAAGGCCAAGTCATAAGCTGCTAGCACTGCTCCACTGTTCGCACACACACACACACAACAGCCCACTGCCGCAAATTTTCCAACATGCGTAATCATTCCGACAAACATTTATGCGATCGCCATAACGTAAGTGAACAGCAAAAATCAGCTTAAGAAATAAATACTGGCTACTTCAGTCCAGGCCAGCAGCCGCGTTGTCTGCTTGAAGCGAGTTGCCCATTCTTGTTGGTAATTACGTTTACTGCAATCGTTGACTTATGTACTTATGCTAATACTTAATAGCATTTGTCTGTGTATATTTGTGTGTGTGCTTCTGTGTGTGTATGTTGTTGTATATGTGGGCATTATATCGTATCGTACTTTGTATCAGCATTACAACTACTTTGCGATATGCAAAATTTAATATCTATGTAATTCAGCGAGAAATCGATGTTTGCTGACGCTTCCGCTAAGCTTTATGACATAATTAATGTATGTGAATATTTATTGAATTGGGATTTTGTAAGCGTTCGAGGGTTTTAATGCGATTGCTAATGAAATTAAATGAAACAATATAATCTTATTTAATTTATATGTATGCATTTTCTTCTACTCGTACTCTGAATAACGTGAGTATATTACTCGTATTGTAGATTAACAACGATTTCACCACACCGGAAGCCAATTGCATCTAATTCGATTCTAAAATCAATCAACAAAAGTCAAATTAGTTCTAGTGTGGTGGAATTGAACGATAATTTCTATTTCTACACTCTTTGTCAACAGCCTCAAAAATTTCAACAAAGACTGTGGTGAAAAGCAGTAAAGAAAATCAGCTGATGATATGATCAGCTAGAACTCCATGAAAATATGTTCATCGATAGCACACATTATATGTACTTATACAATTCTTTGTCAACAGCCTTATTGCTCTTTAAAAATAAAATTAAAATAATAAGGTTATCGTAAAATTAACATTAAAATTAGCTGTTAAAAATTCTTATTACTGCATTTTATTTGAGCCAATTATTTTAAATAGCTCACAACAATCGATAAATACAGCTACCCATTTATATGTACATTCGATGAACATGGCAGAATAAGATACATAAGTAAATATAAAAAAATAGTTTTTTGTATTATGCGTAGTGAAAATTAAAAGAGTTACTTTTTTCAAATTTGAGCAAAATACAGCAAACGACCAAGAAACAGATAGATTACTACTTTATTTTCGCGTTTGTCCAATATTGCCCTCAATTTCTTTTTTTTTCTTTTTTTTATCTAGAACCAGCTGACAAATTAGTGACTTGCGACGGCTTACTGAATACCGAATAATCTCAAAATCGCAATTAGTGACTACAGACTGCTTACAGCATACCAGCATAAATCTGATTATATAAATTATTGGCTCATCTTGTGATTTGAAACGATTTGGATATTCGGTAAGCGGAAGTCATAAAAAGTTCACCAAAGTCTGGTGAAAACGTATAGAGACAGTCAGCTGATAGCATGTTTCGATTGGGGATGAAAAAATAAACGAAGAGCGTAGATTACAAAGAAGTTGCGTCAGTCTCAATTTCATATTAGAATATGATTAGACCCAATTGACTTTTAGTGTGGTGAAATGAAAAAAAAAGTAAATTAATTTCACGATAGTACTACAGTTTTGAGAGTTTGGTAGTGGTTTGAATCCCAAAGCCTCCCTTCTCCCTCTTTGGGTACGCCAATGCAGCTTACTGAATATTAACTAGTCTCAAAATTGGCTCTCATCATAAAAAGTCCCTAATTGTGGCTATAGACTGCTTACTGAATACTGGGATTAGAATAATTTTCGAGTTATTTTCCACATTTTTTGATGACCCTGTCGAACATTATGTAATGGCCACTTGTGTAAATTATATAATTGAACGCTAATTCGGTTTCTGAAAAAAAACAAGTCTTTATTCGACTTAAAAAATCTTGTTCTTTACATTAAGAAACTAAACTGATTTATAAAATTCAAATTAAAGTTAGGCGAATGAAAAAAATTTATCAATATATATCGTATCGATATATTTAAACAATATCAGTAAATGCAGTGTATGAAATATCTAAATTCCGATAATGTATTGTAAAAATATTCGATAGTGAAAAAAAGAATAGGTACATTAGTACCTATAGTACTTCGCAGTTTTATTATTTTAATTTTTTATTACTACCCGGCGATTTGTGTACTGAAATAATTTATTTAAAAAAGAGTTTGGGATTAACTTAGAAAAATATATACATATATGTACATTAGGTACCTCGCCCATTAACAGGAGCTATTTTTCAACATAATTATAAAATGTATTATTCTTAAGAAACATGAAAATTTACTTGAGTTGAATCGATTTGAAAATATCCTTTTTTTTTAATATCTTTTTCCACAAAAAACACCACTTGAGATGAAATAACAGTGTAAGGGTTGTGCTTAAAAATATTTCAAAATTTGTTTAACGCACCCGGAGTTGGTTAAAAAACTTGTTATATTATTTTTGGTCTTATATTTTAAAAAATAGTGTAATTTTATTGAGCTCGCGGCCAGTTTTTTATTAGAGAGTATTATACAAAAAAATCCAGCTAATGCATACTAAGTGACTGATAGTTTGCTGCGGATTTTTGAGCGGGGCATCATTAGCCAATTTTCTTTCAAAATGCTGGAAATGCCATTTCGGTCAACGGTGAGTGCTAGAGGGCATGATAAACGATTTTTTGTGTGGGAAAATTGAAGGCATGGACTAAGACTTTCTTTCCTTTCAGCAAGATGGGGAGTCATGGCACACAGCATATGCCAGAATCGATATTCGGTAATCGCGAAGTACGGTAATCGTGATATCAGCCCTCAGGGAGCTGGAGCTGCGATTTGACTCTGCCAGTCTTTTTTTTTTGGGTGAAGGGCCGACGCTAAGCAAAAACTCCAAACAATCCATTACTAACAAAGTAATGTTTCCATTTAAAATCATGATTTTTCGATGTTGTTCTATTGAAACCAGTTGCACTTCTTTCAGAGCTTATTTTCGGTTTTATTGGAACCATTTTCTATTCAATTTTCGGGACTCTTGGAATTATCTTTTGGTACTTCTAAAACCGTTTATCCGGTCTTTTGGAATCGAATTTCGGATTTTTGTGCCCGTTTTTCGGTTCATTTAAGGGCCCGGTTCTGTGCGTCACTACACTGTATAGTAATGGATATTGGCCTTCGAATATCTAGAGGGCTTCGAAGTTCGAAATTTGTCCTTTGGTACATAATTATTTTTAATTTTTTCACATAAATAACAAACAAAAAAAAAATACGGGTGTGTTTCGCCGGTTCCTATTATTTAAAAAATAAATAAAAACAAAAGGTTTTCAAGGAATACATTTTTTTTAAATAACAAACCCCGTTATATACTTTCTAAATAAGAGTACAAGGCGGGCTAAGTCCAGGTCTTAAGTTTTTAGGTGTTTACATATAATAATTAAAATTATTTTTTTTTTAATGAAGGCCCGATTTCATACTTCGAAAGCCCATATCTCGATTTTGCAGTGTACTGCTAATAAAAACAAAAATAATATAGAGTCTTAATTTGCTAGTTTTTGGTTTTTTGACATCTAGCACCCCTAAAACAAGCGCGAGATAAGTGTGTTGGAAGGTATGTAATATATTATGTTTTATTTTCCAACACACATCAATTTTTTCCGCAGCTCTGCGTTCAGTTATTAATTAAATATTTTTCTTTTTATTTTCTTTTAATTAACATATCTCAATAATTCTCTTAAAATTCATGGTAAAATTCAACAAGTGCTGCATTTTTCTGTCAATAATTGCTGCTTCGAAAAATGGTGTCATTGCTAAATTCAGTATAATTTACAAACTAACAATACGCAAAATTTAAATTAATTACGTTTGATATTTTAAAGTGGTCTACAGAATTGTTCATTCGCATTTGTTTTTTTTTTTTGCTTACATGCATATTTTTATTGCTCAAAATTCTTCGATCGCATGACTCACTCAAACACATGCGCTTTACATCTACTTATAGTATTGGCCAACAAAATTTGCTATAATTACAAATAACTTCAATTTAAATGGAAAAATTCGCACAAACTCTGCGGCGGCACAAGGCGTCGTGTACCGCATACCAAAACTTTAATTCCATCATTTTCTCCATTTGATTGCTGAAATGAAGTGAAAAAGTACGCAAATATATACATATCAATTTTTTTTTTTGGTTTTTAATTTTAAATGCAGCGATTTTTTAGCATTTCTTAAACCAAGCCTGCGCGCGTCCACCGTTTGACTGAGTACATATGTGGCTATTGGACTGTCCAAATCTTTGCCATCACTTGGCAGCTGGCATCGGTATCGGTATCGCCATCGCCATCGCCGTCGGCATCTGCAACAGACAGCCGTCACAAATTTCGCGTGCGATACACAATTCAAATCGAATCTAATGCAATGCAATGCGAGTTGAAAGATTTTCTAGATTAATTGTCGGCCTGAGTGTAATTACTTGTTGCCAGTTGGATTAGCCAACAGCAACTTCAGGGCAATTATTTACCATTTTTTCAATTTTGCGTTTGTATATTTTTATTTTGTTTGCTGTTTTTTTTTTATTTTTTTTATGTGTGTTTAACGGTATTCAGTAGTTTATGGCTATTTGAAAAGGTGTCTATCATGACAGTGCTTATTCAGTTAACTTCTTTTGCTTGCATAGAAAGCGTAAAAAATTGAGTTGTACATTTTTCAAATGGTTGCTGCTATTTTACTTTGTTTATTTATAATATGTATGTACGTATGTATGTATGTGTGAGAACGTCATATATATTAAATTATATTATATATTATATTAAAACGATTATGATAAGGTGACAGGTGAAACTGGCTGACAAGTAGGAATGTTCGATATTATATCGATTATTTCGTTTATCGATATTTCGCATTCCGGTAATCGATTTATTAATTTAAAACGATTATGATAGGGTGACAGCTGAAACTGGCTCACAAGCAGAAAATGTTCGATATAATATCGATTACTCCGTATATCGATATTTCGCATTCAGGTAATCGATTTATGCAAAAATGGAGTTTTTTAATAAATAAAAATAGTGTTTTTTTTAATATATTCTCAAAAAAATTATTAGCTCAGATCATAAAACAGTGCAAGCCGAAAAGAGCTGTATGAGATTTTTATTGCTGTTTTTGGGTTTTTTTTGAAGATTTCGTTCACGTGCGTTTTGTTTTTTTACAAATCTCATTATAACTCCGTTGAACAAGTTTTTAAAATATTTTTATGCAGATCTTTTAAGCTTAGACTTTCTCATCATCTTTGGTGTTTTTTTAAATCCATTTTCGTGGTTATTTGAAATCGGCCCAGTTAACTTAAATCTTATATTTTGGCGAAAATCTGAAAACATAAGAAACTTTACAATTTCGATGAAATCCCTGCAACTATTTTTTTTGGTCTGGCATCTACATTTTGAATAAATACGATGCAATAGGTTAAATGTAGCATGGGCTGGGAATGTTCTGAAGCACCGTTAAGCGAACTTTTTGGGCACAAAATTCTACGCAACTCTCAAATTACAAGACCAGAAAGAACATTTGATATAATGGCATTTTTAATATGGATTTTAGTACGCTGATTCTGAAAGTGGCATTAAAATTTTGCAATCAAGTTTGCATTTTGAGATAGAGGAGGGTGCTGAGGGTGGGTTCTTCATAGGTTGACTAAATAATCCTCAATTTTTTTCCAATATCCTTTTATGAATCGAAATTCTGAAAACTGATATGAATTGTAAAACTACCAAAATCCGCGTGTAAATGTTTTGAAAAGTATTATATAGGTACTTTTGAAATATATTTCACAATTTTTCGCATAATTCAATCAACTTTCTAAACCAGACACCGGAAAAATCGAAAAAAAATCGTTAGTTTTATTTTTTGAGATAAAAAATCGTTGGGAAAAATTCGCCCAAAACAAAACTTGAATATATTGATCTAATCCTCATGACATATGATATGCAAATCTGATAAAATTAAGATTTTAGTTAGAAGATTTTTTGAAGATTTCTGTTATTTTGTGATTTTTATTTTAATTTTTAATTTATTGTTAATCTTTTATTTTTTCAATCAAATTTGATCGATATTTTATAATCGGTAAAAAATAATCGTTATTTATGTATTTCAATTTTTTTCGGTCACATTTCGTCGATATTTTATGATTTTTATTTTTTCGATACATAAATCATATTATTGTTGTTGTTATTATTATTGTCAGCGCTGCCAAATTTTTTTGCGTTATGTTCGAAAAATTTGAAATCCAAGAATAACGATTATTTAAAGAAATTTAAAATCGCAAAATATCGATCAAATGTGATCGAAAAATTAAAATCAAAAAATAAAAATATATTATCCAAACAAATATTTAAAACCAAAGTACTTGGTTCTAATTAGATTCTAGTGAACTCTGAATGGTTAAGTTATGCTATAGCAGGAGTGAAAATTTGTACCCAGGTCAAAATATATTTTAAGGAAATTAAATGAGTGCATAATTCTCTATCATATCAAAAAAAGAGCTATCAATTTGTATACCTAATATTACAGATTTCTGTTTCAACATTCAATTGTACTCAATCAATTCTGTGCTAATTTTTAATGTTGCGCAATCCCTTACCACTTCCTTAACATTTGTCTTTCCAAGCTAAAATCTTTCTGACAAACCACATCATAAAAGTTAAAAGCGTTCGGCAAATAGCAAATAATTATCAGAAAGCAACTACTCGCTCGTTAATCTTTTGCAATTTCGCTGACGCTTGAGTATTCGTTGTCGGTCGAGCGTTTTGACCCAAATCGGTAATACGCTTTTTGTATCGAAATTATTTACCCACTCCCCTCCCCTTCGCCACTCCCACATTCACTCGCTTTCATACAAATACATATTTACTACATACTAATCTTTTAAGCGCAATGCAAATTCATGTCCGTCAACTTGTTGAATATTAACGCGAACAAAAAAACTAAAATTTATAGCATTTCATTTATTTCATTTAATTCATTCATAATTCGCGCTTTACGCACGGCAATTAGCTACGCTCAGGTGGTAAAATGAAAAATATAAATTAAAAAAACGTGGAAATGCGTAAGCAAACAAATTTAGGTTAGGAGGAATAATTTTAATGCTCAAACCAACAATTACCGCTCATTTAATGTCCCACGCCTTTAATTTATTTCGAGTGCCGCTGATGTTTGGGGAAGTCATCTGTAACGCTAGTATTTGATTTTATGGCTGGTTGGCTTGAGGTGGCATGATATTAAAACAAGAGAAGAGGAATCTACAATAACAGCATAGCTAATTTCATATTTTGTTAAGAGTCTAACGAATTGTTTTTGAACCTTTTTCGTAATTACAAACTACTTTAATTTTTACCCTAATTATTGTGTAATGTCTTTGTCTTCTTTAAGCGAATCTAATGAAATTATGCAAAAGAGAAAGAGGCTTTAAGCCTGAAAACAGAGCTTGACAAAATTTATTATTCATATCTCTTCCGTTGAATATAAAACAATGGTCAGCGTAGTCGAGTTGCTTTTGGTTTATTCCGCAGGTAGTGTCTACCATTTAAATGAAACATGAAGGAAATGCTGTTAATATTACTTTGATAAATATGGAATACCTGCTTTAGTTTTTTCTGACGAAACAACTTTGAGCAGAATGAATATGTACGGAAAAAAAATTTCTGGCGGCTGACTTACTTTTGAGAGTTGGGAGCAATAAAGAACATGCAATGGTATCCCTTTTTCTTGTACCAGCATTTCGGGTGAATGCTGCTGCGTATGTCAAAATTTTAGAAGCGGCTGTGAAACCCTGGATAAGACTTGAATTATGCAAAAAAAAAATGCGTGCAACTAAAAGCGCAAGCCAGAAGTGAATCTACTGTGTCGATTGTACAAAGACAAAGAGAGTTAAATAAAGGATTAGTAGTGGTAGTGGTCATTGGTAGTAAGTAGTAGTAGCAATAGTTGTAGTAGTAATTAGTAGTAGCATTAGTAAAAATAGTTGGCCCGTTTCTTTGCACTCGAGTTTCTCGGATAAAATTTCCTTTAGTTGCAAAAGCCTCCCTGTCAGCCCCTTTCATGAATGTTGCGACTTGTTTCGTGTTATTTAAGAACGGAAAGTAGTTGTGCCGGCAATTTATATATTTACAATGCAACTTAAAACGAATTAGGTCTTAAATCTAAATTTCCCATGTATTTTCTTAAGGCTAATTCACAATATCGCATTTTTTTCACTTCCCACTACACTACACAACATCTCAGGTCGGATATCATTTTACCGAGTTGGCTCAACTCGCATATTTTTCCCACCTAGTGTTCTTTTGCAACTAGGTTACAAAAAAACGGACCCAGTAGTAGAAATTAGTGAAAATAGTGGTAGTAATTAGTAGTAAAACTAGTAAAAATAGTGGTTGAAATTAGTTAAAAAATAGTGACGGTAATTAGTAGTAGAATAAGTAAAAATAGGAGAAGAAATTAGTAGTAGCATCAGTAAACCAATAGTAGAAATTATCAAAAGCAGTAGTAGTAGTTAGTCGTAGCATTAGTAAAAATACTGGTAGAAATCAGTAGTAGTATTAAAAATAGTAGTGGAAATTAGTGAAAATAATGGTAGTAATAGTAGTAGCGTAAAAATAGTGGTGAAAACTTGTAAAAAATGAAGGTAGTAATTAATAGTAGCATCAGTAATAAAAGAGTAGCATTAGTAAAAATTCTGATAGAACTTAGTAGTAGCATTAGTAAAAGAGCAGTAGTAGTTAGGAGTGGTAGCAGTAGTAGTCGTCGTGATAGTTGTAATAGTAGTTGTAGTAGAAGTTCTCGTTGTAGTAGTTAGCA
The DNA here is from genome assembly GCA_951828415.1 of Anomoia purmunda. NCBI lineage: Eukaryota > Metazoa > Arthropoda > Insecta > Diptera > Tephritidae > Anomoia > Anomoia purmunda. Next base: position 28,502,895 of record OX639997.1, read on the forward strand.
GTATTGGTCGTAATTTGTAGTAGTAGTAGTAGTAGTAAAAGTAGTAATAATAGTAGTTGTAGTTATGACCCTGTCCCGAACTACTGAAAGTTCCTGAAATGATCCCGAAATATTTAGTCCGAAAATAGTACCTAAACCCCAGAAGGGGTATACTTAATTGTTATGTGTTTTAAAAAAACGTGTAGGTAGTATTTACGTAGTTACGGAAATATCGTCTAGCTTGGAATTTTCTAATACGAATAACAGACGAAAGTGGGAATTAGAACAGTCGAAGCAAAATCAAAGCAACTGACTAAGATGTATCAAAGGCAATTTTCACAAAAAACTACCAAAATGCATCAGCTCTCACTTCAGGTACTCCACAGGTACGACCTCTAAATCCGCGACCGCAACTTTTACGATCTCATTTCTAATGCCTCGTGTGACACTACTGCTGCGTCCGAAGGTCTTACAAAAAATACCTTCAAAATAAATTTTTCGGGACTTTATGGACATTACAAAAATCTCGCATTTTGTCGCTAATTTTCGCCACTGCCGTTGCAGAGAAAGGAAGAAAAGGATAAAGAAAATGAACAAAAAAAAAAAAAAATTTCGTTGCGGTCAGTCCGCGAGAGAGTAGAGCGCCAGAGTAGGCATGCCGCTGATATATTGTCACAAGCTGTTTGAAGATATGGGCAGACCTAAAATACGTAAAAATAAAAGATTGCTGAGAATACACGGATACTTCCTATTACCGGTGGTGGCCCGTTTCGTTATCCTACACTTTCCAAAATGTAGCGGCAAAATTTTCGAAATTCCTGCGGGGACGACCTTCAACGAGCCAAGACATTCGCCGATTGTGGAATTTCCTCTTTTATTTGTATTGGAATCTTTGACCTTTTGACCAACGAATCCCAACATCTCTTCTTTTTCATGTACTCGGAAGACATAGCCAACCGCAGCCTGTTCGTACGGAAGCTCCTAAGTTGCAGGCTAAGGCTGAACAAAAAATGGAGAAGGAAGATGTTGTATTCGAGCATTTTTTTATTCTAGGATTCTAAAAGTGTTTGAAAAGTATTTTTAAATGAAACCCCCTTTTTAAAGGAAATTAGTATTTTTAATCACAAATGTAAATTAGCTTTTAGGTCATAATTTTTAAATTTATTTTACCATCAACTATAAATATTGAGCTCAAGGCTATTTTTTTTATTTGCAAAGAACTGGAAAAAGGCAGAAATGTCAACGCGATAGAAATTATAGATGCTATTTCGGAGATCACCACATCTCCTAAATCGCCAAAATTTAAAATATGTTTTATAGCTGCCGCATTAACCAAATTAAAGCATTGCCTAAAACATTAAATATTAACTAGCCGCGCCAACTTATTAAGCCAAATCCAAGTAGTTTTATTCTAAATTTTCCCTTTTAAAATGTATTCAACTTATTTAGGTGCATTCATTTCTTCAATATAATTTCTATTAAAAAAATCATTAAAAATAATCGATATTTTGTGATCTTAATTTTTTCGATCAATTCGAAATATCGATATTTTCTGATTTATTTTTTTTTTATGAAAAATAGTCGTTATTTTTGGTTTAAATCAAAACATTTTCTAATAAAAATATGTCAGATTTGCATAGCATATGTTATAAGGATTAGATCGATATAATCGAATTTTATTTTGAACTATCTCATCCAAATAACGTACTTGATTTAAAGTAGAATTGTTAAATAATATCTTCATTCTGAAAATCAAATATTTTTGAACATTCTGAGAAGATTATCCGTAATTCAAGCTTGAGATCGACTCTTTCTTTGGAACAGCACAACTGGTAGCACATCCCAATTATCTTGTTCAATATCTTTCTGTATACGGAACGCCCGATTTGTTGCCGTTTTGTTTTTTTTTTTTAATTTAGAAAAAGGTTTTGATTTCCTATTTTTGGAGCTTAACTCGATTGCGTTGTTTATTTCGCAAAATCGAATGAAGAGTTTGACAAAATAAAATAAATTAAATACAAATTATGCAGATTTCAAGGTCCTCCATGTTCTAAAGAAAAGTTTCTGTAATTGCTTTTATCTTCTTCTTTCCCCCACTGGCATTTTTCTATTTGTAAAATAATTTTTGCTTCATGATTTCACATAAAGAGTATATAAGAATTTGTGTACATGGTTTTTATAAGGAATAGCCAATTAATTAAAAAAAAATTAACAAAAATTAACAAAAATGTAATTAAAAGACAACAATGTGAAGCTAACTTAAAGCGACTAAATAATTTTCACTACTAACGGTAGAAATATAGACTTCTTAATAGGCTTTCCTATAATAACGAGTCGTTTTTCCTTTGGCCTCAATAACTGCCTTAATTCTTGAGGCCATGGAATTCGCTAGGACCTCAATTGATTTCCTTATAACGGGACCATACCAAGCCAGTTAAAAAATCTTGATCAATTGACTTTTATTTGTTGGCTTCTGTTTAGCAACTTTACACTTCATTATGTGCCATAAGTGCTCAATAGGGTTTAAATCTGTCGAGTTTCCAGGCCAATCCAAGCGTTGAATCCCTAGATCGTTAAATGTATTGGCCAACTAAAAATAAAATTTCGAGCTGAATAGGATCGTTTTGTATTGTATAGATGTTTTATACAAGATTTATTTCCAATAAAATTTTACCCAAGTTATCCTGGAAGATTAGGCAATCCTTATAAGAATAATGCTCTTCAATTGCGGTTACTAAAAAATTGTTAACCACTGTCGCATATTTTTGTGCATTCATTATTCTATCAACAAGGTGTAGAGGCCCAAAAAATGGTATGAAATGCAGCCTCAAATCATTTGACTTTGAAGAAACTTAACTTTCTTTACTACACAATTACCCTGGAACCTCTCACCACCTGAACGGCGCACGTAAAGCAAATTTTGTGATTAATCTGTAGCCAATCATTTTGATCCCAATTTTGGTACTTTTTAGCCGAAGAAATTCGTGCAGCCTTCATTTTCAAAATTTCAGTTTTCAAACAGAAACTAAATTGTTAAAAGTCATCAATCAGTGTTTGCAAAAAAAGGTTTAATCATTACATGAATGTTAACAATTCATTAAGACTTTTGGTAAATAAAATCTGATGTCAGAAAAGAATGCGAGAAAACAAAAAAAAACTTTTCGAAACCCACATAAATTTGCATATTATAAATCCGACGCATTTTCCCGCCGATCAATTATATCAAAACCATAGTCCGTAAAACTTTATGTGAACGCAAAACACAAATACATGGTAGGAATGTAGTATAAGTAAATAAATTTGAACTAACACACATCCGCATTGCCTGTGTGAACGCCTTACATTATTCGATTTACTACATACCGATGTGGAAAACAAATTTGTGAACATGGCCAACAAATGGCTAAACTCAGCACCATTCAATTCAAACCCTCAACTATGCAACCCAAGCTGCGCGCAAACTGCCCGCAAACCAATGGGTGTACAGGCGAACAAATTTCATGTACGAATATGTAAATCAATTAAAAGGAACACAACGTCCCAGGAACAAATTGCAAATTCATTGTGCTGTATTTGCCTAAAATAAGTAAAATAAAATAAAAAATAAGCACGAGAAAAACTCGCATTGAATGTGGCTAACGAAAGGTGATAAAATACACGAATAGGCGGGAGCAAATTAATACAAAAAAAGTACAAAAAAAAAAAGAAAACAGCATGCATGCAATGTTGCCCATTGAGATTTGTGTGGCGTACTTCTAGTTAAATTAAACAAAATCATTCACTCCTACACTGTGCATCGCCGAAGGTGGACGGATGGTCAATTGTGGCGTTGTTCCGAGTATGCTACGTGTCTGCACGTGAGATGAAATTGGTTTAGTGATGTGGCATTCATCGTCAGCAGCAGAAGTGATCGCCCGCCACATCACGGTGTTGATGAAGTGATAAATGCAATGTAAAAGCGATAGCATCCGCCGACGGTCTCACATAGCTGCATGACTTTGGTCTCCACAAAGGTCACACTTATTTGAAAAGGGTATTCGACGACACGAAAATGTGTTGACTATGCAACGTTATGTTTTTTAGTGTGATTGGGACAATAAGTAAATGCTGCCGAAGGCCGTGGGCGAGTAGAAAAATATGTAGAGTGAATGTGCTATCACTTGATATTGGAGTAAATGACATCATGCAATTATGGAATCCATGGCAATCGACTACATTATAGGTGGACTAAATCTCTTCCAGCTTTTTTGGGTCCAAAGATGTAAGCACATAGCCCCAAACCATTTCCAAACTACTTCCGAACAAGTAACAAACCAGGCCTGCACTAGTTCTATACCAATCCCGAACAGGTTTCAAATTAGTCCAAAACTATAGTCTCAGATCAATCCCAAATCAGTCTCGAACTACATCTGAACTAGTCTTCAACTGTTCACGACGTCATCCCAAATTAGACCCGAGGTGATCGCGCACTAGTTCTGAACTAGTTTCGAAGTGATCACGAACTGATCCCGAATAAGTCCCATAGAGTCCCGTACTAATCCTGATGTGGTTCTGAACTAGTCACGAACTAATCACGAAATAGGAAATAACTAGTAACAAAATTATCTTGAAGTCGTTTTGAACTTGTGCCGAACATTCCGCGGCAAAAGATTCCAAATGCAAGTCTGGCAACAAAAATGAGCAACTCAGCAAATGGCCGGGAGACATACCCCTCCATACCAGACTTGAAATGCTGGCTTGATAGAACGCATGGCGAAGTAGACTTCTACTTAATACAGTTCTTAATTGGGCGCGGGTGCTTTCAATCGTACTTATACCCTTATGATGCGATAAGACGTAAACCACGTATTCTTCGAACATGCTGACCTGCAGTAAAAATTGTTGACTGGCAGGCGACGTAATCGCAGATAGGATGAAAAGATTGAGGACTCTTCAAAGTCTCAGGCATAGCAGCGGCAACAGATTGGTGGCAATCCTGTAGGGGCCTTCAAGAGTAAGCGCGGCTTGGAATCAAATCAATTTCAACCGCAGCGCGGCTTTGAAGGTAATCCTTTCAGACCACCTGGCCAACACGAAATCTAGCGGTCGGACGGCTCGGAATCCCATGCATTCTGACTGTCTCAATATGTTCAGGGGCATTGGTAAGGGGTATGTTGCCTGAGATATCAATACGAACAACAAATGAACCCCAAAAACTACCCCTCCCTCCCTTGGGCGCGCCAATGACCTGTAATGATAAAAATATTTTACAATTTGTTCGACAGAGCCATAGATCTGGAACAATTTGAAGCAATCAAACAAAAAAATAAGGTTTATAAAACTCCCTCTCACATTCCCTTGCCACACGACTAATGTGTTAAACCCCTGCCTGCTAGCGGCACAATGCACTAGCTGAACTAAAAATAAACAAATAAAGCACATAACGGAGTTGGCAAAAAAACCTAAGCCACTAGCTGATTGGGTTCAGGGCGTGTGATACTAAAAGGATTGGACCCGGACAACCATAGGCAAAACTTAGCGACAACACGACAAGACGTTCAACAAAGAGACAACCCAAAAATAATCCTTATCCGCTGGGGTCGGGGCTTGCTATGACCAGGATGAACTCCACAGGCATTGCCTTCGAATCCGGGACCGCAACTTTTACCGTTCCTTTGTAAGGCTTCACCACTCCTACGTCTGCAGCTTTTACAAATACATTTTTTAAATTCGCAATCGCCCAAATATAAGTAGTCGCCAGTTGTTTTTTCCCATCATTACGGGGCCGACCCGTAAATACTCAACCGAATCGGGTACCTTCACGAATGCCACCAACGGCATCCACTAAAAACAACCATGGAATTTCCAAACGCCATCATATGGTCGACCAAAAAAATGCCACAAGAGCGGAAGGTGGCGACCGACATTTCTTTTCAGCTTTCACCGCGGATTTTCATATTTGCTCCATCCTTACTGTCGCGCTCCTATTTTGGATGGTTTCTTTCATTGGGGATTTGTCCGCATCTCGACCTTGTCACCGCAGCTGCAACAAAAAATCGTGAAATCTGGAAAGTAAATCTCACTTTCAAATCCATTGTACAATTTAGAGCAGCCATTATAAAGTGCTGTGCTGTTGGTATACCACTCGATAACTGCGTCCTCCTCCTCGTCCAATCACTCCCCGGAGGAATTCGTATGGTGTAAAGGTTTGCCTGCTCGATAACTGAGTTTAAAGGGTAACCTTCAAGAATTTTAGAGTAGCCAAATCTTGATGATGCATTCAAGAGAGCCAGATTACAGCTTTCCTGTAGATTTTCATATAGATCTGCAGAAGGTTTAGTATGTCTTCGAGGGCTCTAGTGGTCGTTGAGGGTAATACTCCGGTTTCCAGATTTCTCTAGCGACGTCCACCACACCGCGGCGCCATGGTGCCGTAAAACAGAATAGAGCTTGGTACAAGTCACTTAAAATTGTACATATATCTAGACTACCAAGTAATTTGTTGTTTTAATGTATATTATACTATTTGCGACACCTAGTCTAGTGCATCGGTCCGAAAACTTAGTTTCCACTCCGCGTTACTAGCGAACTCTTGACCCTGGTCGTAAAGGCCGAGTTTCCGATCCATGTCTAAAATTATCAGCTAATATCTATATATATATATATATATATATATTGACTGTTGATTAGGTTCGAAGAGGCTGAGGCAGGCGTAAAGACCTAGTTTCCGCTCGGCGCTGAGACGAGCCCATGCCTTATAGATGGTCGAAGAGGTCGAGTTTCCGATCTATGCCCATAGCGAATTTCGTGTGCTAGGTCTTCCGCTGTTTAGACATTTGGGGATACATACAGCTATGGACAGAGATTTAGCGCACTCACCATTAAAATTAAAAATATTACAGTTACTTTTAAGACAGCGGGATTTTCACAAATATATTTATAATAAATAAATATATTATTATTATATTCTCTTTTAATGACGAGAGAAGAAACCGTTATTTATTCTTGTTATGTTGTTGCTACATTTTGTAAACTTTTTTGCATTTGCACTGGACATCAATTTAGCGCACTTGCATAGTTTTTGTTATCATTTGTGTTCGGTTGGGTAAACTAGCTAAATTTGGCTATGAACACTTAGCGAATGATAAATATTTTGCATATTTAAAAAATGTCCAAGGGAAGATATTGTTCCATTGAAAAAATAAACATTATTTGGAGCCTTTACAAAAAGGGTACAAACCAAGTGAAAATTTCCAAAACTCGCGAAAAATGGTTTATAATGCCATCAAAGCTGTAAAGGCTGATCCCGATTTGCTTAAGAAACACAAAATTCGCAAGCCGCCACCTCGTAAAACGACACCCAGTGAGGATGCAATAATTGTGCGGAAGTCTAAATAGATCCTTTTAAATCCTCACGTGCAATAATGACGAAGGTCAACGCCGAATTGAGCTTAAATGTGTCAAGCAGACTTGTGCAAAGACGACTAAAGGAAAAAAATTTGTATGGACTTATCAGCAGGAAGAAACCGTTTCTGTCGAAGAAGAACATCACAGCTCGTTTAGCGTTCGCCCACCGTCATAGCTCTAAGGATATAAGATATTGGAAAAGAGTACTTTTCACGGACAAAATCAAAATTAGCCGCATTGGTCCTGATGGTAAAACGTATGTGCACAAGGAAAAAAAATCGGGAGACCAACCCAAGATATACTAAAAAGGCGATCAAGCATGGCGGTGAAAAGTTCAGACCTGAATCCAATCGAGAACTTGTGGAATGATGTTAAGTTAAAAGTTGGACAGAAAAAATTTAAAAACTGCGACGCACTTTGGGAAGGAGTACAAGAGCTCTATTCCTTTGGACAGGTGTCAAAAGTTAATAGAGAGTTTGCCCCGAAGATGTGAGGCAGTAATTAGGAACAAGGGTTATTCCACGAAATACTAATCAGATAAGTAATAATCCAAAGTAATCTTGCTCTGTCTTTTACAAATATTTGTTTTTTACACAGATTTTCAAAAGTGCGCTAATTACTTGTCCAAACTGAATTGGGACCTGAAAGCTATTGGTAATCTTAAGGAATGAAATATTAAAAAAGAATATGCTAGTTTAAGTTATTTAGCTAAAAATGAAGGGTAAAATAATTTTTGTGAAGAAGCAACACTTTTACTTTGTTTAAACATAATATTGTTAAATATACTTTTCTCATATATATAAGTGCGCTAAATCTCTGTCCATAGCTGTATGTAGTTTTCTCTTTTGAAGCTATCTGTGGCGATAGTTACTTTAAACCTTTGTAAAATATATGCTTTTATCCACCTCAGTTCAGGGTGCCTGAAGCTTGTGATGCTGGGCAACAAAATAAAATTTGTTTCCTGCGATATTTTTGTTGTTTCTATTGTATCTCAAACTGACGGGTATCTTTTCAATATGACAACAATTTTTCGCTTGTTTGCGTTTTTTTTTTGCACACTAAAATATATTTTGTTGGTGTTTTCGTCATACTTCGCCAAGAAGACGCTGTGTGCTTAATCCCGATTGCTTTTGCTATATTTGTGGGGAATATGTATTTGCGAAATAACGAAAACCTCTATTGGACTTGGTAAGGACTGCGCAGAAATGTGAGGTATATCTACGGTTATGGTTCAGTGGAAAAATAAATCCGGAGCAGTTTATAATACCCATGATTTGGTGAGAACCTCTAAATCATCATGACAACTGCTACTTCTGCGTTGTGAAAATAAACGGAAAATCAAAATAAGTGGTCATATCTTCTTCTATTAAAATCCCTCTGAACCCGAACAAAATACAGTAAGTGCAAACTCTGATGCAGACTACAAATTTAGCCAAGCACCACAACCATTTAATCAGAAAAACTAAATGACTTAGTAAGAGATCTCAACTTACCGAAAGAAGCTTCTGAAATTTTAGCATGTCGTTTAAAAGAACAAAATTTGCTTACTCCGGAAACCAACATTATATTTTATCGTACCCGAGAAAAAAATTTGTTGCCGTATTTTTCTTAAGAGAAGGAGTTAGTTTTTTTGTAACGAACTTGGTGGCATTTTTCAACAGATGGGATTAAAAAAGTATTGACCTAGTGATCCGCGTCTTTTCATAGATAGAAATAGAAAACAATTTTAGTAGGTGTTTGCTTCCTAACGGTAATAAGTACGGAATATACCTATTGCACATCCGGTGACTTTAATGGAAGACTACGTCAATATTTCTAAGGTGATGGAAAATGTTAAGTATCAAGATTACAAATGGGTAATTTTTGTTGATCTAAAGATGGTTAACTTTCTTTTGGGCCAACATGGGGGATACACGAAGTCCCCTTATTTCATGTGTATCTGAGACAGTCGTGACAAACAACACCATCGTTCACAAAAAGTTTGGACAGTGCGGGAAAAGTTAAAAATTCGTACCAAAAATGTGACAAACATGCCTTTAGTAAGCCGATACCGCTTCATACTTCTACCACTTCATGTTTAACTTAAGTGGCGAATTTTTAAATTTTCTTTCAAGCAAGATTCCAGGATTAAGTATTTTTGATGGGCTACAGGTTAGAGAACTTGTGAAAGATTCTAATTTCGTTAAATCAGTAACTGAATTCGAATCCAAAGCATGGAATTCATTTGTTTTGGTTATGAGCAATTTGCTAGGGAAAAAGAAATCTGACGTCCACGTCGAGCTTGTTGAGGTCATTCTATCGAACTTGAAAGTGCTAAGGTGCAACATGAGCATAGAAATCCACTTCCTGTACTCGCATTTAGACCAATTTCCACAAAATCTGTGTGATTTTAGTGAGGAGGCGGATGAGAGATTCCATCAGGATCTTCAGACAATGAAAGAGCGTTATCAGGTGCGGTGGGACTCATATATTATGGTAGACTACTGCTGGAGTTTGCACTCAAGTCTTTCATTCAAGGGAATCTTATAAAATATCATTTCAATGCATTTAGTAAAAATTTTGTTAACATAATGTATTAATTTTCTGTATTTTTTATTTTTTTTTTGTTTTTTGTCTAAATACTAAAACTGTATATTTCAAAAAGCAAAGCTGTTAACAACCTTCCAATATTTTTTTTCCATAGTCAGGATCGTAGAAATACCCAATAACAAAACAAAAAGGAAACAAAAATTGTGTTGACCTGTGTTATTAATATTGTTCCACATATTGAGGGACTTACAGTTTTACACCACCTCAGAATGGCAGATGATTTTTGTGACAAATTTTTGCATGCCGGAAATACACTCGGTGGTTTGCCATTGCTTGCCGAGGAGAGACCGCTGTTAGAAAAAGTATTTATATTCGAACCTGCGTCACACCCAGTGAAGCACGCACAAGCTACACACTCGCCTACGTTAGCCACCGATGTACATACATGTCTTCGTAAATGAATACAATGAACAAGTCTTTATCTGCCGTTAAATTACCAAAAGCGATTTGCTGCCCAAAAGTGCTGCCAAATGCCAATTCGACTGACGAGCTGACTAAAAACGGCCTCAGCAAATTTTACCAAAACTCAATGAAAAAAGAAGTGTACAATTTGTTCCCCCCCAAACAGAGAATAAGACTCGTAGTGACCAATTCGAGTGAGCACGAAAGTAAATCAATGCAATTTTCCATATGCTTGCCAACATATGGCATTTAGTTAAGGAAAATCCACAAAGCCAAAGAAAAAATGAAGAAAATGTATGCACGAATAGTTTTGCTATATTTAAAGGCGGCATATTTTAGAAAGTAGCATTACGTGCGATTAACTACGCCCCCTTCACTGCACATCGCACAACTACCTAAGCATATGCAGGCTCCCGTAAATTGCCCAACAAAAAAAAAAAAAAAAACAACAAAAACAACAAAAAACACCAACACTTACAAGGTGTTCAATGCGCCACTGGTGGTTGGGTGGTGGCGGTCGTTGTGAAGGAGGTGTTGCGGCTGGTGGTTAAAAAAAATGGCTTGTTGTGGTGGCGGCAATCGATCTCCTTGCAAATACAATTACTTTTATTGTTGCGCTACAGTTTGTTGTTGTTGTACTTATTGCTGTTACCCGATTTGTGTGAATTATGCGGTGCGATGCAGTCGGCGACGCAATGATTGCTCTGCAAATTTTTTGTATGCGCCCGCGCGCAACTTTATGTGTGAATTCACATTTGCTTGTAAAACAGACGATTTTCGCATTTCGTGAATAATTCGTGTAAATATTTCATATACTCGTACCGCAGTCACATTAATGGCTCTATATGGCATTGCCACCTTTTATTGCAATCAGAAATATATTTTCCTCGCGCAAATCGTAAATGGCAAACAGCAGGCAACATGTTGCAGACTCTTGTTGCGCAGCACGCCTCCTGCCGCTTGTCGCTTGCTGCTTGTTCGTTCGCCTTGTTATCGATTCTGTGTAGGCTACTTAATTTGAGTGTCTAACTTTGGGTGTTTTTGGTAGCGTAGCGCTGTACTAAATCAGGTGTGATTGCTATGCGTTCGTCGTTGCTCCTTAAACCACCTACTGCCTTACGTAATTTTGTGTTGGAGGTGAAGCGTTTGACCAATAATGGTATTACTACTGGTCATACAAACCAATGCGCCGCCATTTCTGCTGCTGCTGCTGCTGCTGCTCGCTATTTCAGCTGCACAATCATCGCTTTGTTGCGTTTGCTGTTTGTTGAAATATTATTGGTCAAAGTACCCAAACGTCGCCGTCGTCATCGTCATACGTAATGAATGGAACTGTAGTTTATGCCTGTGGCCGATTGGAGGCAACCAGCCAACTAGCCAACCAACCAGTCAGCCGATCAGTCAGCCTATAAGCGCATGCCCCACACCATGCACCAATTTCCACCACACAATCACTCGCAATCACATATTCGCATTCGCACTTTTTTAATACACAAAAATTCTGTTTTTCTGCAATTATACTAACAAACACATTTAGGTAGACATAAATGTATACTTATTTATTTGCAATTTATTTGTTTGGACGCACGTTGATTGACCATAAAAAGCTTTGAGTAAAAGTTAAATCGCATTTACGATAGTATCGCTAATTTGATAGTCGATATATACTGACTTATTTATGCTGGACGTGTATGCAACTAATGATTTTCAAATGTTACTCAAATTTTTATTTCAAAATTTATGTACATTTTAATTAATAAACTGCGAAAATTGGTATATTATTGGGTGTGTGTGTGTCGAGAAATAATTTTGAGATAAGATAATAAATAAAGTTTTGCAAAAGTGCATATCGTTGTCGTATTATAAAAAGATCTTAACTCGCTGTTAAAAACAAAACCAATCACGAGTATTAGATAACTCTTTGAATGAGTGAGTGCCAATTATTGGGATATGTGAAATATAATAAATAAAAATAATAATAAACAAATTCATAATACATATAAAAATAATAATTGTGGCACTTACATCCGATAGTTCGCAGTTTTGCCGAACTTCTTCTGCAATTTGTGGTGTGCGTCGTGACCACAACCGACCAATCGCTTGGCGATTTCGTCTGAAATACATAAGTTCGTTTCTTAAGTCTTTTGTAGCCTCTTGCATGCTGGATATGTGCTTAATATAATAACCACTTACAGTGAAAATGAAAGCATGCTCCATGTTCAATTCTATAATCGAATCAATTTTTGAAGAGAGTTGCCACCTATTTGAAATTTTATATACAATAAAAGCTATGAGTGTAATCGAATATTGCAGTATGAGTATCAAAGGAAAGAGGATTAATAAAGCTTCAAACCCAAAATATTTTGGAGGGGGTTGTCACCTATTTGAAATCTTATATTCTATTGAAGCAATGAGTGAAATCAAATATTGTAATATGAGTATCAAACTAAAGTGGATTATTAAAGTCTCAGTCCCAAAATATTTTGGAGGGTATTATCACCTATTTAAAAATTAATTAAAATTATAATAGGATAAATTAAATATTGAAATATTGACGTATTGAAATATTGTTATCTAACGATGGTGATTTAAAAAAGCTTTATTTTAAAAATACTTAGTAGAGGGTTGCCACCTGCTTTAAAAAAAAGTAAATTTAAATAGAATATTAATTTAAAGAAAATTTTAATGCGGGAAATTCAAAGGAAGTAGGCTTAAGAAAGCTTAATCATAAAAATGTGTTTAAAGAGTGTTGCCACCTGTTTAAAAATATTAACTTAATTCAAATGCTAACCCTAATGAAATGTAACAGTATGTGTGGCGCTTAAACGTTTAAACATTTTTGAAGGGAGTTGCCACTTTCAATTTAATTGGTAAGGCTACAGTATTAAAATAAAGAAATACGTATCTCGGCGTTTTGGATTTTGAGAAAATCGATTTTTAAGCTTCAAAGGACCGTGGAGGTTTACTTCTAATGTCATACTTTTATTTTATTAATATATCATTTTTAATTTTTGTTTTCATTTTTTTTTTTTTTTGTTTTCATTAGAAGTGATCCGCCGCGGTACTTTGAAGTTTATTCGAAATTCTCAAAATTCTGACGTGCTACGGCAAAACGCCGAGACACATATTTCTTTATTATAAGCCTATTTTCACATTCTGTTAACATTTAAAAAAATTGATTTTTTCGTACTGTGTAATAAGTACTGGTTTGATCTTATCGACTTTTAGGAAACCCCTCTTTAGTTTCGAAAACATTTTGGGAGGTTGCGAACGGTTCGTAAATTAAATACAGATAACGTCAGTAAAATCAGAATAGCCATCCTATTATCTTCACAAAACCTGCGTGACTAGGTTATTTCTTTTTTAATAGTTCTTCTAAGCTATTTATACTTTTAATTATTTGTTTTTTTTTTCTTTCTTGCCCTTAAGAACCGCTGTAGTACAAAATGGTAAAATCATAATTAATGGTAAGAGCTCCCATTAGCGGGGTTTACACCGTCTTTCTTGTATGCAAACAGTATTAAAAACTAACGTGCACAATTCTCAAAGTAATGTCATGTCCGATACTCTATTAAAGCGAGATTGCCCTACTCCACTACTCTGCATGTACAACAAATCCTCTATAAGAATCCCAGAGAGAAATGAATGGGAAGGTGTTATAGACCTAGAGCCCGAGTCTATCAGAGGCTATCTACACAGATCGTTCCAATCTAAATGAAATAGTAGGCAGCGGGATCACTTCAATCACTTCAACGATTTTTCACTAAACGTCTGCTGCGTTTTTCAGGCAGAAGTAAAAGCCATAATGGAGGCTGCTCGGTTGCTGATAGTGTACGCTACTTCAGACATACTCTGATAGCCAAGCGACTATTCAATTTCTAGAATCTTACGATAGTTGCCATAAAATGCAAAAGTTCTCTCAATCTGCTTACGTCTAAATGTTCCGTAACTGGTGCATGGGAATTTATTTTTTATTTAACTTTGTTGACTTTATTGACTTATGACAAGATATAAGATGAAAATGCCGTCTGCGAAAAAAGCTTAGGATAGTATGACACCCCTTGCAGCTTCACCTCGAACCGTTTCTGACCACATATAAGAAAAAAAAGCAATAACAAATTCGAGTGATGTATGTCGATGCTTTTCAAAATTAGTTTCGAAAATCGTTTGCTTAGTTTTGACACCAATTTTGAGAGAGATGCACAACTTCAGCTTTCCATTGTATAGAAGTCCACCTACTACAGGGTTTTTCAATAGGAACGCTACAAAAGTTTTTTTTAAATAACACAAAAACGGTTTGGGATATTAATTAAATTCTTTATTCCTGTGAAAGTACATTCGATGCCATTATGTATGGAACTTGATTTCTTTTGCATGGGCACCACGGGCACGCTTGTAGAAGTCCAGACGCTGAACCCAATTTTCGACGGTTTTCAAGCATAAATCGGCCGATACTGCTGCAATTTCACGTTCGATATACGTACGAAGTTCATCAATCGTCGCTGGCCTGTTGGCATAGACCATAGACTTGACGTAGCCCCACAGGAAATAGTCTAACGGCGTCAAATCGCACGACCGAGGCGGCCAATTAACTAGGATAAGAGATAACACGTAAACCAAACTTGGTTTTCAATAAATCGATTTTGACATTCGCTGTGTGGGGCTTGTGGCACCGTCCTGTTGGAACCACATATTGTCCAAGTCCATATCATCCAATTCGGGCCGAATTTCGGTAGTAAATTTTAATAACTTCAACTCGTTGTTGGATCGTACATCTTTCCATGATGAAATGGCAAACCTTACTGGAGAGAAATGTCAAAAGAGCGGGGAAAAATATGGCGTCGTTTGCTGTCACTATCGGTCTACTTTTGTAGCGTCCCTATTGAAAACCCCGTTATAAGCCACGCACGAACGCACTTTTCTACTGTTATCGCCGCAACCTCATTTATTAAACAATCCAAGAAGCCACTTTCGACCCAAAATATGCACCCCTACAATTATTCATAAACGTTCACCGAATTCCCACAACTTAAGTGTAAACAACAAAAGAAAAAAGCATATAATATATTTATTATGTCATCAATGCGTAGTTTTGAACATTAATTTTCCAACTCATTTCCATTTAGTACACCCGGCTTGAGATTTGTTTGCTCACTAAAGTAATTCGCACATTTCTCACATTGCATGCGTATTTTTATTTTATTTGTGTTATGAATAAATACATTATTTATATGATTTTCGGGAAATTTTGAACAATGATACAATAAGTAAAATAAATATGTTATGCTATTATGCTAGGCAAGTAGAGAGATAAGCTCGTAAATTTTGAACACAGGCAGGCGCGCATACAACAGGAAAAAGTTGCCGACACTGCTGCATTGATTTTCATAATTGTTTTAACGTCACATAAAGAAAAATTCATATGTGGCATGCCACATAGAGGTAAACATATGTTTATTTGTTGTTTGTATTTCTTATTGTTTTTTTTTTTTGCATGTGTGTTAAGTGGGTTTGTGTTGCAATAATTTTTTTTTTACTTTTTTCTTTTCTTTTCATGCTTGCATTTTTACGTTCGGTGTTTTATTTAATTGTTGTTTTTTTTTGTGTTTGTTTTTATTTTACTATATATGTGCGTGTGCATTTGAAATTTAGAAAAAACTATGAAAACCATAAAGTCGATGTGTTTATGAGGGTTCGGAACATGTTTCGCCGCTGCAATACTTCCTCAAAATTGTTGCATGATATTGCCGACACTCTATCGAGTCTAATGGAGGCATGAAAGTCTTTATTGTATATTTATTAATTTTGTTTGTAACTATATGAATGTAGGAAGATATGTGCACTAACTTAACCGCATTTGCACATTAGGCTGGGTCATAAGATATTTATTTATTTTTTTTCAATCGAAGTAGAACAACACCAAAAATTATAGATACACATGGAGTGTTTCATCGAAATCCAACAACATACGTAAACTGGGTGATTGGATGATTCACAAGGTATCATAATGTGTCATAAATCATAAAATTTTCGATTTTAAATGTTATCTTTTTGGACTGCATTGAAACAAATAAATGAAACGAAGCAAATGATTCAAATGATTCATGATCTAGATGCTCTGGTAGCATTTCTGCATCAAAAAGAAAATTTTGAAAAAAATTTCGGTTACGTTAGGGCTCGTTATAACATAAACCCAGAATAATAATTATTTAGATGTTTAGTTATAAAAAAAAGTTATTAAAATTGTCGTAAGAATCATAGAACTTCTTTGATAATTATTATAAGATAATAAACAATTTTTAAGTCATCGGCATATATTCGGGGCTATCACTGAATCCATCGTAGTCCGAATTTTCGTGAAAGCTACAAGAACCCGATCACCGAATCCATCGGAATACGAACGTATCATACAGTTCGAATGCATTGTATTTGTTCGTAGCTATTCGGTAGCAGGGACGCCATTTTCCTGAAATCTCCGAAAATCGTGCTCCGTTGGATTTAGCGAAAGGGCTGATTATGACGGAAATTATAACAGTCCTTTGATAATAATTATGAGTGAGAAAATTTTTCTGAAACTTTGATAACTATTATTTTGAGACTTATGTTATAAAAGTTTCTTTGTAATAATAATTTTTTTTAAGACTTATAATATAAAGGTTCTTCTATACCAGTTATGAGTGAGAAAACATTTTTTAAGTCTGGAAATACGGAATACTTTGAAGACCGTTTCGGAACTAAGTAGTTGGTTCCGGTACTATAATTTCGAGACTTTTCCCCGGACGATAACGAACAAGTGCCAAAATGAACTTTTCCTAAAAATATATAAACTTTTATAATATAAGTGTCAAAAACTGACTTAAAAAATTTGTCTTGCTGATATTTTTTAAGAAAAAAATCCTTTATATATCAATTTTTTTGGTCCAATTTTATTTATATTAACAATAACTGTTGAGCTCAAAGCAGTTTTCATTTAAAAACTAGTAGATATCTGATGAGAAGATGTGGCAACTGTAAATCTAACCGCTTTGACTATTGTTGCCTTTTTGTTTTGCTTTCCTATACTTTAAATAAATTAGGCCGAAAAGCTAATATATATGTATTTAAAAAAATGGTCCAAAGTCTTTCCTTGCTCTCAAAAATTATTGTTGATTTGAATAAAAAACTTTTTTTAAATTAAGTCTCAAAATAACAGTTATAGATGGCTTCAAAAAATTGTTCGTGCTTCATTCGGTGGGTCCCGGGTTCGAATCCTAACCGGGGCAAGTTACTCCAAAAATTATAGAAAAGTTTTTTCGAACAGTACCTAAGAAGTTAACGAAGAATAATTTTCTTGACCAAATTAGCTTCTTTGTAAACTTCAGTTTTCGTCCGAAGATATATCGCTATTTTTTTAGATTTTTAACTTACCATTTCCTTCAGGGTCAACAGGTACGTCGGGAGTCTTTCAGAGCAAGATATAGGGGATCGAATATTTCCAGCACTCATCCAGGGTCGCATCGATATTATTATTGATATTCTGATCTGTCTTTTGAAGACTAGTTGTCGCTCCGAACATATACTGAGTATTTTGAGAACGGATGGAATGTCGAACTGTACGCGCTCTATAATGTGCTGCCCCCAGGGCTTTCGCATATCGTACATATGAAATAAGATGCTCCGGTGGCTCGGCCCCCATGTGTGGAAAACGAAAGCACGTATGACCACGAACGCAATAGAGGAACCAAGTAGAGAGAAAGCTGTCGGTATTTTGGGTGAAAAACTGGCACAACTTCACAAAGGAGAGAGGCGATTGAAAAAGTTTTTTTTTAGTTCTCGACCCAGACCGACAAACTCTTGTAGTGCCAAAAAGGCTCTTGGGTTTGCCTATATCAGTCAGACAAATCAGTTTGACTTCCTTCTACTTAAAAACAATTGTAATACTTCTTGCTCTACACATCAGGGGCAATTTGAGTTCCTTCATTCGCTTTCCCGGACATAGCATTACGGCACTTGGTTAGTAAGATCAAAAACTGCTCTGTGCACATTCTTGGACAATGACGACTCTTTTGGTAATTATTTCTATAGATCTATGTTTCTTTAGGAACTAAACCATTTCACTGTCGATTGGATTAACGACGTTTTGATCCATCTGGGCAATACTTCTGTAAGCATTAGAGTCGTAAAAAGCTGTCCCCAGGGCCATAACCTGTCCTCTTTGCTGTGTTCACACGTAGTAGACGAGCTTCTGATATCAAACTACATGACTGTGGTTACAATAACATAGACCGTAGCTTGAGTATTCACTGACATAGCCAAATACCTTGTCATCACGCTCGAGAGAAGGCTTAGTTGGAATTACCTTTTTGACAAAATTTTAAGTAAAACTTATTTGGTCGGGCATGCGGTCTGAACTCAAATATAATAGCAAATACTGTACGATCGGTCAGCCGATTGTAGCCTATACTACCGTGGTGTGCTTAAAACAACCCTTACAAAAATCCTCTACACTGCGTATGAGCAAACTGCAAAGGTTTGGCTATCTCTCGGTCACTGAATCTATGAGAAATTTTCGAACCGTGGCGTTGGAATTTAAGCTGGACTCCTCTCTACATTTTTATAAAGATAGCAGCGGCTTCATGAGAGCAGCAACTCCGTATAACTGAATATCTGTAACAAGTCTCGAGTGAGGATCCTGGGAAAGATGAAAGGATTGGAAATATGTCGAATTTCCGACTACATGATCCTGCTTCGGCAGGAAGTTCCAAGTCAAAATGCCTGAGCGTTCCACATCTTAACACCAGACCTACACATTGGTAACTGATGAGGGGCAAGTGCTGGAATATATTTATTTATTTATTTATTTCTTACAGCTTTATTAAGCCTAGCTTATACATAGTTCTTAAAATCTACAATTTATAGCCTATACTAAAAAATAAAGTAAAAGCTACTTATAAGGACCACCAAGTATCAGTGAATAACAAACTAGCAGACTTCCAAAGCATATTAAAACAATGATTGTAGGCATCACTCGGTTGCCGTGTATCGGCCATTTGTGCAAATAAAGTGCGAAGCAAGCATCCATACGGCGATGCACTGATTTGATCTAGTGATGCGTTTCGGGATGAGCTTCGGCTACTTAATGGTTGCATGTGGGACCGATACAGCATTCTGGCAAGACCCTGAAGTATGCTATGTACGAATGCATTGTGGTTGATAGTTCGAAAGATCGCCCATGTTACACTAAATTGGAAGGGTCCTACAATAATTGAACAATTTTCTTTTGAACTCATTCATATTGTTACATTTAATATCATTTGGCAATTCATTAAAACATTTTAATCCTTTGTAATATAAGTTACATTTATCTGCTTCTGTTTTATAAGACGGGAGATTAAAATCATTTTTGTTCCGAGTATTTTTTGAGTGTACATTATTGACATATTTTATGTTACTCTTCAAGTAATCGGGCAAGTTTCCCTCTATAATATTCTTAATAAACTTCATTGTATAGTAAAAAAGCTGTTGTTTAACGCTCAACCAATTTAGGGTGGCCAACATATCTCTGATAGGTGTGTCAAAGCGTTTACTAAGAATGAATCTCAGGTTATAATTTGTCTTGCTCTCATTTGAAATATTTTTTTCAACTTAATTTTAAACAAAATAGTTTCATGATCCGAAATGCGATGGTCATGCAATCTTTCACAAGAAATGGCTTCACTGTTTGTAAATAAGAGATCAATCATTGTTTCTGTATTATCCCCTTTTCGTGTATAAAAATCAATTTTTTGATTCATTGCGAAAGATCGAAACACATCAACTAACTGCTTACTGTATGTCGTATTCCTATATAAATTTATATTGAAATCTCCAATGAAGACTACATTATCGTTGGTTATACAATTATTATTTAAAATTTCGTGTAAATATGAAATAAAATCGGCATCACTCGAACTAGGCGAATGATAGATTAGACCAATCTGGTATTGCGGAAATATGTTTTTCATTTTTAGTATTATACACCAGACATTTTTATTAGTGGCATAGTTATAGCTTGTTTTATATTCAATAGAGTCCTGTACATATATTAACACACCACCCGTGTGTCTACTGTGAGAATTGCATCGTATAAGTTTGTATGTGTTAATCTGTAACTCTTGATTTGTTATGTCTTCAGTCGAACAGCTCTCTGAGCAAAGAACCAAGTGTGGTTTCTTTATTTCTATTAGACGCTCTAGTTCACACTTGTTAGCGACGATACTATTTATGTTTAGGTAAATACAGTTTAGATCGTTTATTGTTCGTTGCTAGATTCGTATTTTACTTTTAGACTGAGCGTGCTTTTTATATGCCGGACAATCTCTACTAAAAGCATAATGATTAATATCGACATCAATAACTTTTTTCCTAACAAGTTCGCTACAATTTACACACTTAACTATGTTTGAAGTACATTCTTTACTGTCGTGGTTTCCGGCACATTTGCTGCATGCTATCTTATTAGTGCAGTCGCTTGCTTTGTGCTTGTAACCCTGACATTTGAAGCATCGCAAAACATTTAAATGTTCGTAAACGACACAAGTGTCCCACTCAATACAAACCCTTTTTTGTTGCAACAAATTTTCATAAGTCACTGCATCAGTTTCTACTAATGCTATGTAACATTCCTCTCTACGATTAGCATTATCATATATCTTTAGTACTTTAAATTCTTTTCCAGCGCATACTTCGTTTTGCTTTGTTAAGCATTCTATCAAACGCTCATTATTTATTTTTTCAGTTATGCCAACTATTTTCAGTACCCTTTTTATCTCATTTTTTTCTTTTGTTTTATTGGCTTCGTATTCATTTCCAAAAGCCTCTCTTACTTTCTGTTGGACTTGCTCGCAAGCGTCTTTATTTTTGCATTCCACAATTATTCCCCCACTATTTATTTCTTTGACGTTTTTCACCAGACCTGCGGTAGGTTCAACTACTTTTTTTAGCGCTTCTTTAGTTTCTTTCAATTTTTTGCTTTTATTTTTTGGTTTAATTACAATTTTGTTTTCAGTTGTCTTGGCGGCTTGAGCATATGACATTTTGGTATTTACGTTCTCATTGGCTACGCGCAAGTTGCTTATCAACTCGTTATTTTTTTTAAACTCATTTGATAAATCTTTTATAATTTCGGTTTTCATTGCTTTTAATTTTACTTCAATATTATGCTCCAGAAGGGAGTTGAAGTCAGTTATTAAGCTGCTTTTTATTTGAGAGCATTTGCTGCTAAATATTTGATCAACTATTTCCTTTACATCTGATGCTTTCATTTTTGATTGCTCACATTTGTTAATCAAATGTTTTATTTCAATAAACTTAGTATTTGTGTCCGACAACGTACATTGATTACAGAACCATTTCAAGTTAATATTTTCAGCTATTATCTTGATCTCATTCCTTTTTATGTTACTGCATTTCAAACAAAAACTGTAGCCACACCCGCCAGAGCATGCTATCGTTTCATCTACATGCAGCAGTTTTGCAGTACACTCTTTACATTCAGTCGGCATCATGAATGTATAAGTATAGCCGCATTCAATAAGGAATATAAATCAATAATATACACTCACAGTAATTAATTTTTGCACAAAAATTAATTCGAATAAAGCATTTAAATAATTAAATAAATATTTTTAAATAATCTTAAAGATTAAAATATTTAAAAGTTTTAAAATTTAAAATTAAAAAATTTTAAAATCCCAACGTGGTGGCAGCACTTGCCACCTTACTTAGTCTGGTAAAGCTCTTCCACCTTTCCTATGTCATTCGCTTTCTTCTGTTCTTCGCTAATATAAACAATAGCGGTGCAAATATCAGGCGCCCAGTCAGCGACAGAAAAAGCACAAGAGAAAAGAGGAAGCGACGTACCGACAGCGCAGCACAAGTGCAGATCTGCAGACTATTGTTATTCACATGTACATATGTACATAAAACACCAACAGGTAGGCAGCAGCTCTCCCAATTCACTCCGTGTCGCCAAATGTACCTGCAGCCTCTTGCTTACATACGCATATATGTACATACAATTTTATACATACATATGTATTTTTCCTTTGCGTTGTTAGCAGCGCAGCGGCCGCGACAGCAGCATCAACACCGGCCTGGATTAGAAAACGCTGGACAGTCGCTGGTATTCCAAACACTCGTACTTTCAGTGCTTCTTATTTCTTCCAATCGACTACGGCGATATTTGCATTTACTACGTTATTTTTATTCTCTTATTTTAACAAAATCAACGCGAGCAAAAATTTTGCGACCGTACCGTTTGCTTATCTATCCACTTCTCTATGGACCTGGACCCATGCTTTTCACTGCGATGGGAAAATGGCCCACCGCCTATCAGGCTGAGGAGATGGTAATTTGGCCTCTCGCCGAAGTAAACATTACAAAAAGTAGGAAAGGCACAATCGTAACCATATTTTTAGTCAGCCGAACGGCCATAATCGACCTCTTCAAGCAATGTTTACATCGAAGCTAGTTAAGGAGTATTATGACACCCGCTAATTCCTGGCATCAAGCTCAGCAGTATTACTCTGATGGGTACCTGGTCACCGTGAGATTGAAGTTACCGACATCGCCGCGAGCTGATCAGGAAAGTATCGGAAGTCACCTTAATGAAACCATGACCATTTTGCGACCTTAGCTGGTCATCCTGAAAAAGATTAATTACAGACCTGCAGGTTTTTCGAGTATTCTTTCGGTAGAAGGATTGCTTGGTATGTCTGATGTCAGACTTCTACCGATCATAATCCCCTGCGTCTCCCCACGCATCGGCTAAGTCTGCCTCCTACAACAGAATGCCAGCCATAGCTTTAGGATGATAATACGTCGGCGAACAGTGTTGGGAGTTCGACTACTAAGTTTAAGTCATCCTGGGAGACCAGAGTTAAATGAATACAGCATGGATGCGAAAGACCTTTCATGTCGAAGTATTCCTTCGTTTCTGTTGTACCGTATTATATACCTATCAATCTTTCTATGGGTCAACATTCCTTGATTAAAATCAAAGGGGATTTTCGACCTAACCTAATGCACGTATAAAAAAAATATATATTTAAGTTTTACTTTTCCTTCAACTAATCTAATTGATTTGTTTTTAGTTTTTCATGTAATTTGTTTTTGCTTTTTGGAATTTCTAACGTTATCGACTTTGCATAAAAATTCAACATTAACTAAAAAATTGAACGTAATGAGCGCATGCGCTACATTTTTTATCTTTTTTTTTGTTTTCTGTTTTTTTTTTGTTACTTAACACTAGCTATTGGTTTTTGTGGCCAACATTTAATGCCATGCCATTTCATAAATCTGAAACAGAAAAATCGCTTGCTATTGAGAAATCAAATGTTTGCTTTAATGTTGCAAATGAAAGTTGCCACACTTGCACATAAAAACAATGGGCATTTCATACATTGTTGCCACTAAATTTGCACCGACAACTCACGTTAACCATACAATGCTTGTACGTTGTGTTGTTGCCCAAAAATTAAAATCGGAGTCATAAATCCTTATCGGACAGTTTTCAAACTGCTGCTATAAGAATAGCCAACACCGACAAATTATCATCTCATTAAAGTGCATTGTGAGTAAAACAAATACACGAATACATAAAATATATGTACATATGTTTGTATGAGAAGAAGCCGACAAGTGTCCGTGTCAGTTTTGGCCGGACGTAGTGATGCAAGTGCCACACAAGTAGCGCCACACAGTCAGCTAAAAACGAACAGTGGCAACCACGCAGTGAGAATTTGATCGAGTTAATAAATATTATGGTATTCAAAGGAGATTTGTACTATTTACAAGATACCTCTTTTCAGTCTTTTTCGAAGTGAATAAAACGAACAAAAATTTTTTTTTTATATGGAAGAAAAAAAAATTACCAAAAATCAATCAGCTTAGTCAATAA
The DNA here is from genome assembly GCA_951828415.1 of Anomoia purmunda. Classification (NCBI taxonomy): domain Eukaryota; kingdom Metazoa; phylum Arthropoda; class Insecta; order Diptera; family Tephritidae; genus Anomoia; species Anomoia purmunda. Next base: position 28,527,169 of record OX639997.1, read on the forward strand.
AATTTGATTGTCTACAAAACTGCATGCTCTTAAACTTTCTAATAATTCTGATTGAAATTTTTTGAAATTCGATAGAATTTTTTTAATTTTGATTTTCTTATAAAGTTTAAAACTTTGATTTATATGGTTACATATAATGAACTATTTTTCTATCAAAAATTGTTAAAGTAAAATTTTCATTAAAAAAACCACTGTACGAGTTTCACTCGTAGCCATTGTACCTTTTTTCTTATTTGTCATATTTTTTATAAATATGTAGATATATATGTATGTATGTATATAACTGCGTGGTAATTTTTGAGGGCGTTTGCTGACGAAGGAAGAGAAAAAAATTTACCACGAAGTACTTATTAGAAAAGTTGTGGTGCGTTTTGAGTTTTTTGAGTTCTGCAATAAAACTCAAAAATAAATTTTTATTGCTGAGAGATAAAGTAAAGCTCATGAAATGAGTTTTAGGTTTGAGCAAAAAAATATTACTCAATAAGTTATGATTATAGTTATTTGATGAAAAAATAAAACTCAAAAAATTATTCCTGATGATTGTTTTATAGCACAAAATAGAATATTTTATATTTATTATTATTATATACATATTTATAATCATTATTTCAGTGCGAAAAAATAACAATCCAAAAACGAGTGATAAAAAAAATAGAACTCGAACTATTTTTGGAACATAACAATAGAATTTAGAATTTTTTTCTTAATATCTAGCGAAAATTTAAAAATCATAAAATAATGATTAAATACAAATTTTTTGGATAGAGCTCATAAAAATTATGGCCACTGATTGAAACATATACATAAAAATTTCATGGGAAATAGTTTCGTGGAATATTTGAACCCATTTTCTCCCACGTAAACACTTACTTCAAAAAACCTCTCAAAAAACATATTTTAGAAGTCTCTAAAAGATTAAAATGTGCTGGAAAATTATTCGCCGTGAAATTTTTTGTTCTTGGAAATTTTTTGATATCAAAAAAATGTATCGTGATTTTGGCACCGCCATCATGTGAAAGGATTTGAAGGAAATATCAAGAGGAATTTAATATTGTCATATTTTATTTAATTTAAAAAACCATAGTCTTAAATATTGGAGACTGCGAAATAATTTTAATATTCGGACTTCCCTTACGTTATTAATAAATTTCTATTGAATTTTTTAAACAGTTGGCAACAATAATTTTTCGAGAATAAGCCTACCTTTGGTTTACACCTCTGCTTTAATGTTTTACCAATCTCTTCGGTCGGCTTACACCTCTGCTTTAAAAGCTGCTAACGAAATAATTAGAATATTCTGACTTCCGTTACGTTATTATTAAATTTATATTTAATTTTTCAAACTGTTGGCACTCCACAATAATTTTTCGAAAATAAGCCTACCTTTGCTTTACACCTCTGATTTAATGTTTTACTTATCTTCTACATTTAACTGAACTTAACTTTTTAAACGGTGGCAACCTGCCCCAAAATATATTATATATGTATATTTGAATTTAAGCTTAATATTTTTTTCATTTGATACCAGTAGAGAAAAAGTTCAGTTCCCTTAGCAATTAAATTTAATCATCGGTTTTACTTCTGTTTTATTTCAATTACCTTGTTAATTGAATTAAAATAAGCAGGTGGCAAACCTCTCCAAATTTATTTTTGAAATTAAACTTTCTTTCGTTTACCACCATTTTTTAATACTTAATTTAATTTCTCCTTCCGAACAGATGGTTTTTTGCATTATTTTCTTAACTTATTGATTGAGTTGAATTTAACTATTATTTTTAAACAGATGGCAACACTATTCAACAAATTTCATAACAAGCTTTAATTATTTTGAATGTGCTGCGTATTATAGCATTTGAAGTAGTGATTTATTTTAAATTACTTTTTTAGGCAGGTGGCAACCTTCACAAAATATAGTGCATACAAGTTTTTTTTTTACATTTTTGTTTGACACCCATACTGCAATATTTTATTTAGCTTTTTAATATACCAAATTGTATTTAATTTTTTAAGCAGGTGACAACCACCTTTACCAGAATTTCTTTTACCTTATTGGTTTAATTTAATTTACGTTCAAACAGATGGCAACCTTCTTCTTTTTTGCAAAAAGTTTTATTAGATTTATTTTGTTTGACAACCATTTTGCGGTATTTGGTTTCACTCGTTAATTTAATTGTTTTTTTTTTAGCAGGTGGCAACCATCTGCACAAATATGTTTAAAATGAGTTCGACACCCATTTAGTAAAATTTCATTTAACTTCTTTGTTTAGCTTCAATTTTCTTTAAATAGGTGGCAACATTCTTTTAAAATATATTTTTGGAAATAAAGCTATTAGGCTATTAGACCCTTTTGTTTGACAACCATTTTGCAAAATTTGATTTCACTCATTAATTTAATTTATTTTAATCTTTAGAACAGGTGGCAACGCCGTTTAAAAAATTGCTTACATGGTAGTCCCGATTATGGGTTTTATACATACTATTTTTATATATTATATGTAAGTCACATCTTATCCACATCTTTCTAGTCGCCATATTGCAATATATTATTTAACTTATTTATTTACTTGAGTGCAACTTTTTAAAACTAGTGTCATACTTCTTATGTTAATCCAAATTATAAGCTATTTATACGTCAAGTTTTATCCAAATACCGCTCAGACACAACGGCCTTAAAAGGTCACAAACATACTGCGCGCGGTTATGCTCTATATAAAAATTTGTAGCTACTTCAAACTTTGATTTTATTATACTAAAATTTATTGAGTTATAAAACCTAATTTTAAAGTTAGCTAAATTTTTCCCCACACTTGCACAAGGCTTGGAAGTTGGATTTATCAGATGTTTATTGTAGAATGAACTACGATTTTTTCTGCAAAAATAATTAAAATTAAAAAAAGGAAAAGTACATAAATAGTCAAATCTTGTGAATATATGGTGGTGCTATAATTATGACTCCTTCTGCTTATCTAATGAAATGCTAATCCAAAAGCAGACATTTGTCGTTTAGTAGAGCTTGCCAACTAACACTGAACATTTGATATTGAAAACGAAAGAAACGAACTAATGGTTCGTGTTAGCTCAGAACTAGTAAAATCATCTACAGGGTATAGCCAAACTAGCAGCACCCATTGCATGTACAATACTTAATTTAAGTAACAGTAGCCGCCATTAAGAGCCACAAATAACTACAATGTGAAAGACTAAGTAGTTAGAAAATCAACTGAAACAAATAAATACAATACAAATCAAATGCTACCCACACTTTAGCCACCTCAATGAAAAAGGAACCAACAAGAGCTCGTTTTTTTTTGTTTGTTTTTTCTCTACTACTATTTATGTTTGTTGGGCGGGCAGTTAGGCGCTTAGCCATAGTCGCCATGCTCGAAAAGCGGATCAAATTGCGATTTCGTAATTTCCAATCCAAAAAACCGTAAACGGTAGTTGTCAAAAACTTTATGCTGCCATTTGTTAAAAAAAAATTGTCACTTAAAAAATTATAGTTATCGATGTGTGAGTGTGTGTGTGTGTGATTTGATTTTATTGCGTTTTATTTGGGTGTCATTTCCGAAAAAGGTGCATGATAAACTCCATTAAGGACATTCCCACAATGTCCATTTTACACCATAGCTTTACCGTTACTTGGCCGACCATATGTTCGACAATCATTAAAACACGCTTTTGGAATGTACATATGTATTGTGTGTGTGTGTAGCTATGTATGTGTTTATTAGTATTTATATTTGTAGCCTATAAAGCACCCATATCAGTTCACTCAATTAATTTCTTTACTATATACTCGTAGATTTAATTAGATGCAGGGAATGTGGCCGAATTACAATTTTATTGAGTTAATTAGGAAAAGAAACGCTTTAAAATAGTCGAAAAAACGAAGGCCGTTTAGAGGTGGTGGTATATTTTGCAGCGAATCTTATTACGATTTTTGGTTTTTTGGTTACCAAAAAAGAGGAATATTACGATGTTTAACGATTTTGAATTTTGAATAAAAATTAGGAGCTATAAATTCCATTCACGACCGCAGTTGAAGCACTTTGTACAAGATAAAAAGTTTGAGACTTTAAAATTAAACGAAGGCTTGTCAACTAAATTGAGAGGAACTTGTTCGTCTTTGAAAAAGGAACGCTCTACCAATTCAAGATTTATTATGCAAAGCATATGGAACTTGGAACATTAAGAACACAGTATAATAAAGATAAATTACAATGTGAAAAGGCAAAATGAATATGAATTGTTGCATTTGAAAGCGACTAACAAACTACGCTTCAACCTTAATTCGTTATTCGAAATACAAAAATCTCAATATTAGAGAAAATATAACAAACAAAAAAATAGTTAACAAAAATTCACATGTATAATTTTTTACTAAATTTTTGTTAAACTGTCAGCTATGTTGTTTGTTATAGAAATATGTTTTATATCTATGTTCATCTTTCATGAAATATTGCAGGAAATAAGGATCCTTGATTGTCCCACAAAAGAGTTGTAGGATTTTGAACATATTTCTCAAACCCTATTTCACTAAGAATACTTCTGAGGAATACCACTTGTTTAGTGCCTTGACATTTGACGATATGTTCCGCGTCTGTCTTGCCAGTAAAAAGTACTATAAACCCGGTATACGATTTTCGATTGCTATCATCTGATGCCCAATCAGAATGTGCATCACATTTTGTAAATTTACGTCGCTCATATGATTCAAGTGACAGAGAATATGTTTTGCAGGCTATATGCCGTGTGGCTGGTTGCAAAACTGTGTCCACTATATCCGGCCGTGATGTCATCGATAAGTAAATTAGTCCACCCATTAAGGACTCATGCCTTTTGACCACTCACCTGTGCAAATCGGTCTACAAAATTTTTGTAGTACACAACCGCTAGGCAAAGAAGTAGGAGAACGGGAGACATTTTTTTAAATGCTAGCAAACGTCAAATTTTTAAATTTTCAATGGTTGTACTTTATTTATATTTTTATCATGACTAAAACCATAATACAAAAAGGAAGGTGGGTTCAATAAACAAACTTTGACAGATAATAAAATTTCATAAGAAGTTTCATAAATTATGAGTATTATAAACAGACTTGCCACTTAAATAATATTTAAGCAATACTTCCGAGCATTTTCTTTCCCATATTTATACCAATGTTATATATTTCAAACCAAAAATCATTCAGTGTTTGATATTTTTATATTTGGGTGATTCGCGCCTGTTTTAACAAAAACTTAGTTATATAAATTGGAAACTGTAAAAAGAGACTTCAGCGCCAAACAAGAGCAATTATGTTGTAATTTATTTTATTTTCTGATTTTCATATACAACTTCTTTGGTTTCTTCAATCTAGAGATTCAAAGTGTAATTCTAAAAACATGCTCTGTTATAACACATTTTTTAGTATTTCAAATCAAAAATCATTAAGAGTGATTGGTATATTTTTTGTTTACTTACGTGATTCCGCCATTTTTGCATTACAAATATATGGAATGCAAATTGATAACATTTTGGTGCAAATTTACATTTCTAAACAAAAAAATAGGTTTCAGCAAATTTGGAATCCAAAATTTCCACTATATGCAAAAAATTTGAATTCGGCTTGTAAAAGACCGCCTTCCGATAAACAATTAACTTAAGCAAAATTTGACTTTCATACGTTCAGAAACCTAGTTTCGTTAACCCCACTTTTTAAATTATGTTGCCGGCAAAATTTCAAAGCCCATCGTATTCCACGTCTTTGAGTGGACTGACAAAACATCAGCTTCCTGTTCAGTTCATCTTCTGCAGTTATTTCAGGTCGGCTATCCAATAAGGAAGCATTGGCTGTTTTAGCCAAACTATGTGGAATTTTTTAATGAAATTCACAGGGCCGCACTGACCGATAGTGAGAACATTTTGGCGAAAAACAATAATAGTTTAAAAGTTATTTGTTGTTGAAGTTTCTAAAAAAAGAAGAAGAATTCATTCTTTTAGCACTATTTTCCAAACCTATTGCGATTCTCTAATAATCGTAAACACACAATTCCTAAAAGTTGGCTGCGATCCTTCATTGCTGGTAATGCCAGATCCTTCAAAATTTAAATCCTTTTTTTTATTCTAAAACATGTTGGTAGGCGTAAGGAAATTGAACCGTAATTTTCATACATTCATTTATTAGAAGTTACGATTGGAATAGGTACTTTTTTGTAAAAATACTATGGATGATATAGCCGTAGTTGGACTGACCAGGGTTATGTTTTTTAAGCGCGGTCGATTTCTGTCATGCAGAAGGGTTCATTTGTTCTTCTTTTCATAAATTTGTTTTCGACTTTTTTTCGTACTTTGTGGCAGCACTTAAATTTAGTTCAATTCAGCAACTAAGGAAAAAGTGAGGTTAAATTCGACAATTTTTGCAACTTTAACAACGAATAACTGAAAAACTATAAGCCTCCGAAGGCAAGAAATTCCAGTTCTATAATCAGGAGAATCCACTCTATTCACCCTTATCTCTCTCTCTTTTTTTTTTTTTCAAAGCGTGCTTCCATATTTATATAGTCCATGTCTAATGTTGTGTTTACCTTGCGCATTGCGATATTGCATTTTTCGAAACCACTGAACCACTTTCTTTCTGCTCGTGCTTCTTCGCGTATATAACACGCTCCCAGCCGGTTTTTTCGGGTGAACGAAAGCTTGGGAATTGTAGAAAACCTTACTCCGGATCGTCTACATGTACGCAGCGGATTTTCACACTTTGGAAAGGCACAGGTCACTTTTTCTTTTAATTTTTTACAATTTTCAGCAAAATTATGCAGATGATTGAATTCGATTGGTGAACGTTAAGTCAGAATGGTGTGTTTGTTGTAAATCATACTGTCATTGTGCGTATATTTTGTTAGTGTAAATTTTTGTTTTTGTACTTATAACAGCATCTTACATATATGAATTCGCCTTGGCTCATACGCAAAAGCAAAAACAAAATACATGTAGGAAAATAAAAAAAATCAAATCGGCTGCTATAGTAACTATGTAGACCTTATATGAATTCGCCTTGGAAAAAATGTTACTTCTAGCAAAAAAGGTAGCATCAATTTGACGAAACGTGATAATTGAATTAAAAGTCAAATGATAAGCAACAACAAAGAATTTAATTTTTAGTATCATGACTTAAACTATAATTTTGATAAATACGTCTTAAAATTAACTCTTTTAAATTTTGTATTCAAATTTTGTATAAAAATTCCCCAATTCAAGCTGACATGGATCGTTTTGTATGAATACGCACAACAATATATGTATATAGAAATATATATACATATGTACATATTTATAAATAGATACAAGCATAACATACCCGTAATAACCATAATTGTTGCAACTCTTTTGTGTTATTATTGTCAATTTGCAGAGACATTTATCGCATTGCTTGCAACACGAAGCAAATACCCAGATTGCCGGTCAGCAATGCGCCAACGATGGTGGTTGTAGTTCCTACACTCCCCAACTCCAGAGACAAGCTCGTAAAAAATGAAAAGCAAATATGACTGAATAGAAAGTATTCACAACAACAAGCACAACAACAACAACAAAAAACATCTTAAGCAAGAAAGAAAAAGTAAACGTGCAACTTGGTGTTATGTAATTTTCTTGTATTAAACTAAGTTATTGCAAAATATAGCAAAACTAAAAACAAAAACAAAATTAGAAGAAAACATTATTTGGAAAATGAACTCAAGCAACAATATAAAAAAACATCTGCTAAATCAGACGGAGGGTGGGGGGAATCTTAGACTTTACAAAATGCGAAAATACAAAAAAAACAATAAATTCCCAAAAGGCAATGTTTTCTGCTATTATTTGAAGTTGTTGTTGTTGCTGTTGCTTTTGTTGTTGTTGTTGTCGTTGTCGCTTTGACCAACTGACCAATCGCCCGCATGCACCAATTCACCAATTGACCAGCTAGAAATAATTCAATCGCATCGCGAGCATTTCGCTTGTGGCATGCAACAATTGCTGTGTGTGTGTTGCGTTGCATGAGCATTGCATATTGCGGGAGTTACACGTGTTTTAATGTCGCTTGGTGCAGACAGACAGACAAACATACTTTATATACGTACAATTATAAGTATGCCCAAAAATGTCTTCGGTTCGTTGACTTTTGTTCAACACTGTGCGCATGCGCAGTTTCATTTTTTACGTCAACGTCTCTGCTCTTAGGCTTACGGCTGGGATAGTTTATTGTTTTGTGGCTGTTGTTGTTGTTGTTCGGTTGACTTGTTGTTGTCAGCGTTGTATTTGAGAATTTATTGTCATAAAGATTATCCTCGCTGTTGGCGCTTTCAAATGCCCGCTGTTAGCGCATTTTAAATTTATAATCTGCGCGTCCAATCAACGGTCATAATTCATAATTCGAACAAGTCGCTCGCAAATATGGTTACCTTTCGTATGTATGTATGTGCATACTATATGTGCTACATATTGATGAAGGAGTAGATGGATTTCTTGGACTAGCATATTTGTATTTTTGTCTGGGTAAATATATGTAATTGTAAAATAGTTGTAGGGCTTAGAGGATCGAAATTTTAAAAGGCAGAAATTCTTCAAGTAAAATTTCTTTAGTGGCAGTGATTTTTTACATCGCGTAAAGAATATCGCATCAGAATCGTATAGCTACTATCACTACAACTACTAATTACAGATTCTACTAATGCTGCTATTAATTTCGACCACTATTTTTACTAATCTCTACCACTATTTTTACTAATCTCTACCACTATTTTTACTTATTTCTAGCACAATTTTTACCAATGCTACTACTAATTCCTACTACTATTTTCACTTATTTCTACCACTATTCGTACTTATTTCTAGCACTATTTTTTACCAATGCTACTACTAATTCCTACTACTATTTTCACTTATTTCTACTACTATTTTCACTAATTTCTACCACTATTTTTATTAATTTCTACCACTAATTTTACTAATTTCTACCTCTACTTTTAAAAATGCTTACTACTAATTTCTACCACTATTTTCACTAATTTCTCCCACTATTACTATTTTCTCCACTATTTTTACCAATGCTACTACTTATTCTTACCACTATTTTTTACTAATTTCTACCACTATTTTTACTGATTTCTACCACTTTTACCAATGTTACTACTAATTTCTACCACTATTTTACTACCACTATTGTTAGTAATTCTACTGGTAATTACTACCACTATTTTTACTTATTTCTGCCACTATTTTTATAAATACTCCTACTAATTTCTACAACTATTTTTACTAATTTCCGCCACTATTTTAAGAATTAAAAAAAATTAAAAGGATAAAACTCTCTCCCATATTTAAGTATCTATCTCTTTGCACACATGAAATAATAGTAATTTGATGCGTGCATTCCATAAGACGGAGCAAAATGTATCACCCGATGTTTTTTTTCTATTATTTTTTTTATTGGAATTTATACCTTATTTGTGAATTATGTTGGAGAAATGGTATTTGTTAATCACTCGGTGCTATTTTAGGTAATTCTTCATGCTTTTTTTGCGATAAGTTCTGTGGTGGACTTTGGTTAGAAAGAAATCTATGGCGGATACTATTGGGATTTCGCCGGCTAGGTAAATGCTCTAGAAACGGTCTGGAGGAGTATGACGTTCCGTTGTTGGAATATAATCAGGCTCCCAAACAGGTAGCCCATTACACTCAGGGGTGATAAATTAACTTTTCGAAATTGTGCAAAATGTCAGAAAAAAAATGTATCCCAAATACTTATTATACTCATAAGAAGGTTTGTTTTTATTGTTATTCGGAAGATGTAATTAGACATTGAGAGATACCGCCAAATATCTAACTTAAAAAATACAGAAATTTAAAGTCTACTCAAATTCGCTTTTAAATATTTCGATAAACTATTCCAAAAAAAACATCAACCAATGCTCCATTTTCATGACATTCGTGATACCTACTTTCTTCAACTTCGACGTTGGAATGTGAAAGAAGGGCGAGAAAAAGTTATCTGCAAATTTGTATTGATTTGTATGATTTGGGCAAACGGAGAAAATTTCCCAGAAGTTTATATTTAGCATCGAAATGGCATTATTTTGTTTTTATTAGTCGGATTCTTTATTTTGTTTTTTTTTGATAAATTTTCGGACTCATTTTTCTTTCATTTTGTCCATAGATTTTTTTTAAAACAAAACTAAATATATACTGCGTTACATTCTATACAAATTGTACGAAAAAAGTCGATTTGGTGTCAAAGTACTTTTCGGCTTCAAATTGTACCAAACAAACGCGATTGTGGCAACTTTACCATCACTGATTGCACTTAAGGCCTTGGAAGAATGAAGTGAATGAGTAATACGGAAAAAGGTGGGGATGGGACTTCCTTTCCACTCGACAAGTCGTCCGGTCTCTTTTATGAATCAGAAAAGCCTATCGAGGGATAGAGAATGAACGTTCTCTATTCTCTGTATATCTTACTCAAACATGATTCTTCTCAGCCAAGCAAAAGTAGGACAGATACAGAGAAAATACTATATGCTATCATCATCCTGCTGGCAAGATGTGCTAATCGGGTTATTCATGATGCCTACGATGGTCATAAGCTAACTGCATGGATTGTGTTCCGCAAGCAGCACAGCCAAGGCTGTTAACTCCTTTCTTATCTGTGACCCGCAATTAGCTAATTTGGCAGTCAGTTCATTACCTTGAACAGCGCTTTGTTCCGGCGCCCAAATGAGTTCAAGCCTATTCCATTTCCCAACAGAGTTGAGCGTCAACTTAGTTTTTTGTATAATTTTTGAAGAGGTACGAGCATTCCCCAATGACTGTACTGCAACTTGGCTATCACTGCATACTCTGATTTGGTATTCACACCACCTTTCGCTAATTATCTAGTCTGATTCCTTAAGTATATGAGGCAGAAAAGCATCCAAAATCGACATCCAGATGCCAATCAGGTCTAGTTCCATTTTCTGTTTTACAGCCAGTCAGTGTGAAGAGGTTTCACCAAATCTCGCAAGAGAGTACATAGATCTCTATATTGCTTTCTTGTTAGAAAGCCTACTATATATGTATATATACTTTCCACCGAAAGATACTCTCCAGACAATATTAGGGTTGTCTTGCTGGGGTTGACAGAAATACCCTAGGTTCTCTGTTTATTTCCACAACAGATCTCCCCATTTTATCATGGGGTTTTTGTCGTCCGCGGAAGCTTGCTTGTGAACGAAGTATTGTATTTTCGTTAAAATGGAGTCCACTACCAAACAACACGAGAGAGGTGAGATGCCCCAATGGGCATCCTCTCCCAACCACTGTCATGCTGCAAATACCATCTTGCTCCCTCGCAGTCAAGAATGTGCTAGATAATATTGAGTGAATCCGATTTATAAGTTTTTCTTTAACTCCATACTTTCTGGCCGCAGACACATAGCGTTGTTAAAAGCCCCCTCAATATCAGCAGTAACTCCCAATCTTTGTGTTAGCTGATCCCTAGAGATTTTCGACTCTGGTGTGGATATTGATGAATACTAAGTTGGCTGCCCACCAAAACCTTTCATCTTTAAAAAAACAAAAAAAATCAATTTAAAAAAAATGTGAAAACTATTTTAAACATTTCTCGTTAATAAACTTTCTAAAATTTCCTTCGGCAATTAACCCTTCTAAAAACAGGTGGCAACCCCACTCAAAACTATTTTTAGAGCAAAGATTTTTTAAACTGTTTTTCTTTGATTCACATTTATTGTAATATTCACATTTATTGTAATATTTCTTTTATAGGGATGTGAACCCCGTAAATTTGATGCATATTTGAAAATTACTAAATAAAAATAATTTAATTTAAAATTAATCCAAAAACTATTTTCAGGTGATTCAGGATTTTCATTGGAGTCGTGTACTTGATGACTGATCTACCTAAGGAGAGCCGGAAGCTCCGCTACAATGAACAAATGCACATTTTATAAAAATAATTATAAATATTATAAATATAAATAATAGTTTGAAATAAATAAAAAAAATTAATCAAACATAATAAAAAAGTGAGATCGTTTTATATTTAGCGCATTTATTTATTTTTTACTACAATCGACCAATGTTGCTATGATATATCCAAAAAAAAGTAAGGTAAACAAAGAATGAATGCCGAGAAAAAAATAATTTTTTTACTTAAAGGGAAAATTATTATAAATAAATCTACTTCACATCACAATTGTAGAAAAAATTTAATTTGAATTTTCATATAAAGAAGAAAAATTGATTTTGAAAGCGTTTTGAAGCGTTAAAAAAATTCCATCTTTCGTCGTAAAATTTGTACTGCGCCGGAATGGATTTCACGAAATCAGCAAACTCACATCTTACCAGGCGAACAGGAGCACTGAGGAGGTCGCCCAGCAAAATATTTGAGGTGACATCAACCACGACACAACCTAATTTTAGGCGCTACTTTTTTGCTTATCTCAAAAGGTGTGGTTTGTGTCTATACTAAAATCGGTTTACAAGGCATTCTGTGTTTTGATTTTGTATGTATGTAATTTAAATGTGCATGTATATTTTGTTGTTGGTTTGCTAATGATTAAAAACTCCTTGGAAATAGTAAATATTAAACAGAAAACTTTTATTTAATACAAGAGATGACAATATGAAAACCATTAAATTAAAACTCTTTCCAATTAAGTTTTTGGTTTCCAAATCGGTTCAGTATAACAACCGCCAAGCGAAGGCAAACAAAATTTAGCTACCCTATTATTTTCTGCTTAGTAGCTTAAAAAATGTATGTACCCATAAAATGTTCCTAAAATATATTTTTATTTTCTATAAAATTATATAATAAATTTCATCACCGACACCGACCATGTGCCCGACCTTGTGCCGCCGCCGTCATTGTGATTGCAATCGCGAAATCGGTTTCACGAAATCACTAAACTTGTTTTGCACCAGGCGAGCAGAGATCTAGAGTAGGTCGCCAAGCCAAAATTGTTTAGTAAAAGTTAAAGAAGTGTTGCATGATTTTAGGCGGTGTGTGGGCAACTGAATTATTGTGGTGCTTGACTTGGCTAAATTTGAATTTGCTGTGATCTCTGTGCGTGTTTATTTATGTAAATCCATATGAATTTGTTTGTTTTTAATGCATTTGAAATATGCAAATACAATGCATAAATATGAAGTATACTATGTATGTATGTATGTATGTAGGTATGTAGGTATGTACAATATATATATGTATTTTAGGATGAGCAGAAAGTCCGGTTTTTAGAACTTTTATTGCTAATAGCAAAAATGGGTCCGAAAATGTTCCTCATTTGCCCTTAATTTTTGCGGCATAATTCTTACTATTAGCAAAAATAATTTAAAAAAAAAACACCCATATTTTCAGCCCACCCTAGTAGATACATACATATACATATGTATGTGAATAAATACGTTTGTCAATTTATTGTTTGCAAAATTAAGAAAGTAATTTTTAAAACATCAACTAAAATTTCTTTATGTAATTTGATCAGTTTGTATTAGATAATATTATGATAAAGCAACAATTTCTCGGAGATCGATTTCTATCTTTCTTCTTTACCCGAACTTTATCTTTGCACAATGTTATACGTTATACAAGCGATGCACAAAAATTACAATAAATAAAGTCAAAATACAACAGTAAAAAGAACAAACAAAACTAAAATTCAGTAAATGTCGCGCTGTCAATTAATACTTAATTAAAATGCAAACACAATTTGAAAATATATTCGAAGGCAACTAACGGTATTTTAATTTTGAGCACTCTATCGTTCTTCTTCATTCTTAATTTTTAAGCAAATTGCGATGAAACTCAGTAATTTCGCCTTGTAAAATCTGTTAATAAATTAAGATGAAATTAAATACGTGTTTTAGCATAAATAAAGAACCAAATTACGAACAAATCCGTGTCGGCTCTAAATTTGATCGATGATAGTCGAAAAATGTGTTTTCCTCGATGCAATTAGAAATATTCGCATTTCACTCAGCTGTTCCATGATTTTTACTGCCTCAAGAAGCTTTCTTTCATGATCTGAAATTTAAAATAAGTTATTATCACAATAAACTTTAAATTATATTAAAAACGCACACAACCTTTCGCATTTTTTTTCTTTATTCAAAGAACTAACCAACACTGTGGCTACAAAGCTGTCAAGATAACTTAGGAATGACAAGTGTGGACGGACTTGGTTTATGTGAAGTAGTTTACGTTATAGTGTGCCCGAATACAGTCAGTCTGCAAAACGAATTAAAGAGAATCTAATCAGATTTATGATTAAAAATTATTGCCGCAAATCAATAAGCCACGTGACAGTCTCCAGTAAGCTTTAAAAATGCACAAATATTCCTCAAAGATATGTATTTAGCTCTCTGGTGTAAATATTGAAAAGCAGGCCTGCGGAATATGGAGAAAACCCAACACAGCTCTACAGAAAAAAAAATATATAATACCAAATTTGTTAAGCAGCTTTCTGTAATAGTGGAAAGGAGTTGATGAGCTACGCATTTTCAATGACAAATTGTTGAAGGGCGTGATGAGATTTGGACTTCCTGACCCCCAAACCCCTAATAAATTTAAGTGCAAGCTGTAAAAGGACAACGATTCCAAGCACAAATCGTTGCAGACCTGACTGCTATAAAATTGCAGCAAAGTTATTGACACACCTGCGCTGAGTCCTGCCCTGAACTCTATTGAAAAGGGGAAGGAAGTGAGTAAGTACTAGAGATTTATCACCATGCAGAGAAAAGAAGGTGGCGACAAAACCACTTCCTTTATTTCGTACTTACGTCGTTTGAAGGATTGACGTCATTAAAGTTTCTTAAAAAGTTGATTTTCATAGTTTTGAGTGATTTTTAAATTCAGTCAAACACAGAATAATAAATATGAAGTGCCTAGCTTTGTTTTGAGGCAGCCGCAACGAAAATAGAGCACCCTAGTGCAGTTATCATCTTCCTTTTCTTCTCGCTCTCTCTCTCTTTCCTGTGGCAGGAACAACTGTGACATGTACCGTGGCAGCGTTGTCGTAATCTGGTATTCTGCCATTCTTGGAGATTTATGATCTGAATAACCTTATTCAGTTCATGCTCTATCGCTTGCGATCAATTATGATTACAAATAGCCGTCATATTCAGTATCAATAATCTCAGTTTCTAGTTTTACCTTAACAATATTATAAAAAAATAGTTTTAGTTATAAAATATATGTAAGTCGAAAAATTAATTTGTGTGATTTTCTTCCTTCATTTTGCAAACTATTACTAGAAAAACTGTATGTATACAAAAGTGGAAACTCGCATTAAACTTCTAATGATTAATAAAGTAAAAGTTGATTTTTTGCATAATTCAATAATTCAACCAAACAGATCATTAATATGTTTTTTTTTGTTTTTTTACATATGTATGTACATAGATATAAAATTGTATCACTCCTCAAGCTAAATTGTACTTCATTACCTCTCAATTTACGTCTCTACCATTGACTTGCCGCTGTACTTTGTCCAATTAGCAACTAATTATGGCTTGCAGCCGGGATTTGCCATGAAAACAATTTAACCCAATTGCAATTGTTTGTATCAAATCTGGTACAAACGTATTACCAAAGTTTTTGTAGTTGTTATTATTATGCTCTAGCATGGCGCATAAAAATCCCAAGAGCCAAACAAGTAAAACCTCTGCGCTGCTCAAGAAAGTCTGCAAGCCGATATTGGTGATGACGCCGCTGCGCTGCCGCTGCTGCTGCCGCTGCCGCTGCCAACGCCACACCGTCAACTGTCAATTCATATTTGGTCTTTCATTGACGTCACATTGCAAGCAACTGCCAGTAAAAGCGTCACACTAATGTAGCTACATATGTATGTAGTATGTACATAAATGTTTGTGTTTAGGTTATTTTTGTTTTTTTTTTGTTTAGTTTTGGAAAAACTGCTACAATTTAGTCACAATTGTGGGCATTTAACGGCAATTTCATTCGCATTGTGCAATTATTTTGTTAGCCGTAGATAATTTGTGTTGGATGTTCGGTGAATACGAGTTGGCATCTGGATTGGCTGAAAATGAATTTACTTTGCTTTTATACACCTTCATATTCGCTGCAGCGTCTTGTGTTGGGAAATTCGGTACGATTTTTATGATTGAATTAAAAAGTGTATTATGATGCTATAATTATGGCAAGTTGTTGATGTTGCTGGTTGTGGGTGATGTCACAATCGATTACGGCATTTGTTGTATACATGTTAATTTATTTATGTATGTATGTCAATTAATTTATTGAGTTCATTGTGGGAAATTACTCTTTGCCTTTTGCCTATTTGATTTTGTAACATCGATATACAAATTTTATTTTATTTCATTTTATATTGTTTCAGTTTTTGAAATTATATCATTCTAGCTTAATTTAGTTAAGATTACAGCCACGAGGGACTGAATAAAGAAGGTCAGTAGTACCGCTACTTTGGTTTTGCCTTTTTTACAAATTTATTAAATCTTCTTCTATAATTCATATTTATACACTTGAGAGAAATAAAACTAGGCTTATCAATGAAAAATTGAAGTTATTCCTCTTCCTTTTTCCGCGTTTTTTTATATATTTTTTTGAGATATGTCAATTGCAAATGTGAAGCCTAATAGCATCCAAATCGCCCGGAAAAGTTAGAAGTTATGATAAATTTAATAAAAGCAGGCAATTTAAATGTTTGCCATATTCTCGCTTTTAGCTCAAAAAAAAAACCTACCAAATATTTGTTTATTTATTTTATTTTAATTTCTTGCTTGCATCTCCGTTTTCAAAGTTTTTTTTGAGCGTTTTGCCCGCTTTTATTTGATTTGTTATAAATTTTAAAATTCCCTTCCGATTTGGATGCTCTCGGACCTCACATTTTCGTAATACAACTGTATTTACTTTTAACATTTTGTTTTATTTTAAGAAATTTTATTTCACCTTATTTAATTAAATTACGTTTTCTTCCATAAAATTTTTTTAAATTAAATTTTATTTAATTCCATTTGTCCATTTTTTTTAAATTCCATTATTTTATGCTATTTAATATTACTTTATTTTATTTTATTTTATTTATTTTTGTTTTATTTTATTATTATTGTTTATACTTATTATTATTTTTTACTTTATTTTATGTAATTTTTGTTTTTTTTTTTTAATTTTTATTTGATTTTGTTCGACGTGATTTTATTTTATTTCACTTGATTTTTATTTCCTTTCGTTTCATTTCATTGCGTTATTTTACTACATTTTGCTATATTTAATTTTATTTCTAACATATTTTTGTTTTATTTTATTTTAATATTATTAATAAAATCAAGCCGAATAAAGTCAAATCAAATTGAAATATTATTTATCTATTTTTTCTTCATTTTGTTTATATTTTTATATATTTTTGTTTCGTTCTATTTTATAATTATTTTTTATTTTATATTTGATTTTATTTAGTGTGATTTTATTTTAATTTATTTGATTTAATTTGTTTTGTTTTATTTAATTTAATTTTTCGTGCGTTCGTTTTGCTTTATTTAATTTTTTTTCGGTGGGATTCTTTTTATGTTACCTTATTTTTTAAACTTATTTGATTTTAATTTTTCCTGTTTTTGTTTCATTTAATTTTCTTTATTTTATTTTACTTTATTTTATGTCTTTCTATTTTCTTTTTTTTTTAGATTTATTTGTTGCGATTTTATTTTCTTTGAATGTTGCGTTATTTTATTTTTTTAAATTAATTTATTTTTTTTTTTGTTTTATTCTACTTAACTATACTTCATTTTTATTTTGTTTATTTCATTATTTGTTTCATTTTAATTTTATTTGATTTCACTTTACTTCATTTTTTTCATTTGCGATTGTGTGATTTTATCTTATCACATTTTGTACTTTTTTTAAATTCTACTTCATGTTATTTTGTACCATTTTATTTTCCTTTATCATTGATTTATTGTTTTTTTAATGAATTTAATTTAATTTTATTTTATTTTATTTGTTTCTATTCATTTTATTTTATTTATTAATTTATTTGTATTTAGTTTACTGTACTTCATTTCCTTCAGTTTAATTTAGTTTTTCTTTTTTTTTTTTTATTTTGTTAGATGTCATGTTTTTTTTTTATTTTATTCTATTTATCTTCTAATTATAGTTTTATATTTTAGTTTTATTTTAATTTATTTAGCTTATTTTTATTTGTTTAAGTTTTACGTATTCTTTAAGAGGCTATGTTTATTTTATTTAAGTTATAGAAACCTTTGGCTCGTTTTTAATTATATGAGCTCTTTATATACAATAAGTATAATCAGAGAACTCCTTAGTTCTCTGGTATAATATAAATGTGATCAATTTTTTATTTTCTTCAAGTTTCAAATAGGATGCACCCTGTTCTCGAATTACATAATTTTACACATAGATGCCGCCTGAATTTTGACAACCAGCTGGCTTCTCTATACGAAAATTTTTGCACGCAAGTGTTTGAACGCCAGAAATTTTTGTAAATAACAAAAACGAAATTTAAGGAACCACAAAAATGCAGGAGAACTGCAGCGAAGATGAACAAATGCTTGAGGAGATTAAAAGTTATGATAGCGTTGTTGAAAACCTACCAAATTTCGCTTTTCCCAATCTCAAAGGTACATTCAAATCACCACGTGGTTCGTTTCCATATTCATTGCCCTTTGCACACAGATGATCCCGATTTACAAATGGAATTCAATATTGATGATACGAATACTATCAGCGTGATAGAGTATTTGGATGAAGCCATCACAAGTAATTTCGAAACATTAGAATTTAAATGGCGTAGTGAATGTTTGGTAAAGAATTCCAAGTTACTAAAAAAGAATATTGAAATTTTAATTAAATGCTTGCAGATATGTTCTGAACGGTTTGAAGAGTATCAGGATTTACTGCATCATTGCAGCAAATTCCACTTAAATGAGTTTGACGAATATGCATGCACGTTGGAGGCTTGTGATGTGATGATTCCCAATGAAAAATCACTTGCCAGACACTTGGTATTGCGACACAGTGATTTGGAAAGGTAGAAATGAAAATGGAGACAAGTGTTATAATTGCTCACATTAATTGATTTTTTTGCTGCGTGTTGTCACTACGCGGGAGAGTTTTTTTTTCTCAGTGGTTATTTTGCTACTAATAGGAAAGAAGCCACTAACCAAATTTGTGCTATATGGAAGATTTTAGATTTATACACAGCCATGTAGACTTAGTCAGCAAAAGTAAAGGCGACTTTTAAGTGTTAATTTTAATGTACTTGATTTTCTGCAATTTAGTCAAACTAAACTATACAAATTTGGACGTTACTTCTTTTTTTTAGCATAAAAATATATGGCAGCTGCCCGTTGTGCGGACTACGTTTCTCCAAATTTTCACTACTTAATAAACATTCCTGCTACAACAAATTGGCACGTAAAGCTTGCGAACACTCTTATTGCCAATTTTGTAAAGAAGAATTTGTCTCACATAAAAGGTTAAAGTTGCATTTAAAATAAACATTCATAATTTTTACAATAATTTTTCGCTTTGCTTCCAGATTTCTTTTTCACTTACAATTTCATTTGGCAAAGCGACGCGCGAAAGTCTGCTTGATTTGTGACAAAGATTTCACTGATGTAGATGAGTTTTTTGTTCATGTAAATTATGCACATGAACCACCACAAACGTTGGCATGCACGATGTAGGTCTAAAGGGAACTCATTTAATTTACTATGTGCTATATTTAATTAATTTCATATTTTAAACAATGCGACAATGCTAGCTGTGATCGCAAATTTTTAGAAAAGGAAACCTACATCAAACATCAAAAATTACATGAGCTGAAGGCGAAGTACAAGTGTGATGAATGCAATAAATCGTATCACGTGAAAAGATTGCTGGTCAAACACAAGGTATGTGTGGCTTAGAAGCTCCCTTTTTATATAATGATTAAAAATAATTTTATCACAACTATTTAGCAAGATTTTCATACCGACATTGAATTTAAATGTGATCTATGCCCAAAAGTATTTCCCAATTACTCTATTCTACAAAATCACCTTAAATGGCATAATACGGATGCGGAAGTTCATGTGTTTGCCTGTGTGGATTGTGGCTTAGTTGGCTGTGATTTGCAGAGTGTTGAGGTATTTAACAAAGTCGGACTAATATTATTTAGTTATATTATATATTTCCTTCTACCGTAGAAGCATACGTTAGACTCCTGCTCTGAATGTTTTGAGTGTGTAATTGAAGAAGAAATACTGACAGCAACTTATAGTTGTCATTTTTGTGCACAAGACTTTAAGGATAAGAATTCGCTCAAATTGCATCGTGCAACGGGCGTGCATGAGAATGGTAAATTTCACTGTGCCGTATGCGATGAGATACTCGATGATCAGACAGCGAAACGCATACATATGATGTCTACGCACAAAAATTACAAAAGTGCGTTAGAAAATCTACCACTCAAGCGACTTTGGATGTGTGATGTGGGCGTAAGTTTGCGTTTATATTAAGTGAAAGTGTTTTGGCACAAATAGAGAATGCATACAATTCTCAAATTTAAAAAAAAAAAACAAATTCTTATTGGGGTCGATAGAAATCATTGAGGTGAGCATAACGGTAAACCTTTCTTTTTTTTTTGGTAAACAAAAACTACAAGAGTTAGGAAAAGTCAAAGTGGAAATGTGTCATCTTTTTAATTCAAAATTTGCCAAATGAAACTTAATTTTCATTAATTAAATTAATTTTTTTTTCTTTATAGAACAGTAAACATAAAAAAGAAAGAAAAAGAATAGAGAAAAGTAACGTAACTACTTATAAAAAAATCTCCTCGGAGTTTCTGTACATGTTTTTTTTTTCAAATCCATCATGTTTTTCATGAAAAAATTTTATTTTTATATGGAAGAAAATGTGAACCATAAAAAATTACCAAAAATCAAAAATCGTTCACACGACAGTCGGTTCTACGATACCGGAACGACCCGGACTTATTTCCGGTCAAGGACTGTCACTTCAGTAGCATTCCCCAAAATTTTATGGGGAATGTTTTATGCTGTTACAACAACAACAACCAAAAATCAACGATCATTTTTAGCTTCGTACAACCTGCACTTTATTACACCAATCTAAAAGTTTCTGTAAATTCTCATTGAAACTTTTGATAATTCGATGACATGGCTTTTAAATTGTCGCATTTTTGTGGATTTTGTTCGAAACTTGTGGATAAAAATTTCAAGAAAACATTGTGAATATTTAAAAGAAAAATCACTGTAGAGTTTTGCTTTGGGCCACTGTATGTACAGTGGCCAGCAAAAGTGAGTGCATGTTTGAAAATTCTATGTTTCAATATCTGTAACTTCCTCAATATTAAATCAAATTCAACCAAATTTTCAGCATTAATTATTTATTATGTACTTAAAAAAATGACATTTGTAAAATAGTTAAACTAAAACAAAAAAATTGACTTACGGTCAAAAACTTAAAATATGAGCAATGCACTCAGTTTTGCACATTATGAAATCTTCGAATAAATTGAGCATATACTCAATAATTCTCCATAAATAGTCTAATTAACCGTTACCTTTTGACATATTGAGTGCTTATAAGTAAATTTAACAGTTCTGCTTATCAGTTTAGTGGGCTTTGTTTATTTGTGAAGACAAATTTATTAAAAATGCGCAAAATTTCAGAATCAATTGAAGATAGTGTAGTGGTAATGCTAAAAAACAATTTATCTTCACGCACTATTGCAAAAAACTTAAAAATAAGTCAAAAAACTGTAATGGCTGTAAAAAAAAGAAGATTAGTTGTTGTTGAATCCAATTTCGGTGGCCGCCCAAAACTGCTTACAGATGCGGATGCTCGTGCAATGGCACAAAATTTAAAAAAAGATAAGCGGGTAACACCCAAAAAAGCGGCTGAAATGCTGGACAAGAACGTTAGTGCCTCTACTGCTCAGAGAGCATTACACAGAATTGGTTTTAAATCCGCAATAAAAAAAAAGAAACCAGCACTGTCTGATAAAAATATAAAAGCGCGTTTGGCATTCTGCAGAAAGTATCAGGATTGGACAGAGGATGACTGGAAAAGGGTTATCTGGTCTGATGAAAGTAAAATTAATAGATTTCAGTCGGACGGCAAACAATATTATTGGCGCAGACCACATGAACGCATTCAAAAACACCACGTCAAGCAAACCGTGAAACATGGTGGTGGAAGCTTAATGATATGGGGGTGTTTCACGTGGTGACATATGGGACCACTCGTAAAAATTGAAGGCATCATGAAGAAGGAAGACTATCTTCAAATATTACAAACAAATTTGCCGGATTTTTTGGACGAGTGCACATATCCAGAGGAAGAAATGGTTTTTCAGCAGGATGGGGACCCGAAACACACGGCCAAGATAGTGAAAAAATGGTTGGACGAACAGAAATTCCAGAAGCTAATGTGGCCTGCGCAAAGCCCAGATTTAAACCCAATCGAAAATTTGTGGTCCTTGGTAAAAAGACGATTGGGTTTACACGAAAGGGCCCCAAAAAATATGGCAGAACTTATGGAACGCGTTCGGGACGAATGGACAAACATTCCTCGGGAAACCATACAACATCTGGTTGAAAGTATGCCCAGACGCATCGCAAGTGTGAAAAAAAACAAAGGTCTTTGGACAAAATATTAAATTTCTTGTGTATATGCTCAATTTATTCGAAGATTTCATAATGTGCAAAACTGAGTGCATTGCTCATATTTTAAGTTTTTGACCGTAAGTCAATTTTTTTGTTTTAGTTTAACTTTTTTACAAATGTCATTTTTTTAAGTACATAATAAATAATTAATGCTGAAAATTTGGTTGAATTTGATTTAATATTGAGGAAGTTACAGATATTGAAACATAGAATTTTCAAACATGCACTCACTTTTGCTGGCCACTGTATGTACATATATTTTTGTTTTAAACTATACCCAATTGAAAAAAAATATTTCAGTAAATAAAATATACATAATATAAAATTTAATACGTTTTACTTCTTAAGGCGTAACAAAGTAGCTGGGAATTTGCTAGCACTTCTTATTTGTCCGGTAAAGTTTTCAGAAAAATCAAAATTTTATTAAAAAAAAAATATATATCAAAATTTTTATACACACCAATGTTTTTGAAACCACCTTATAAATTATAACTAAAAATTATACGATTGAATAGGAAATTAAACAAGATTACATTTGAAATATAGTTTATTGTCAGCAGTTTTCCCTAAATAAAGTATTTCAAAAAAATATCCTGCAGAACTCTTCTTTAAATGTTTCATTCACTTCCACAGCTTTTACTTACTTTAGAAGGGGAAAAATGCAACTATTAATATAAGTATAGAAATATATCGGTATATTAAATTAACAATTTTTATAAACCCATCCATGCATGAGTTTTTGAAAAATTTTAAAATAAAAAAAATTCCTGATGTTTCATAGTTGTTGTTTCCGACAACAAAAAAAAACAAAAAGGATACCGTTTTGCTCAATGATTTCTATCGATTGCCATATATTTTTGTTTTGAGAATTGTAGGAATTTTGCATTTATGCTGGCGTTTTATGCAACTTCCTTTGTTAACAAAAAATTATAATTACAGGAGTGCGAAGAGTGCTATAACAACTGGACTGCATTGCAGCGCCATAAGAGTCGCCGCCACAATCCGAATGCCTGTCAGAAATGTAAACAAATATTAGCAAATGCAGACGAACTAGAAAGTCACATCAAACAATGCCAAGCAAATGCCTTCATCTGTCAATTTTGTGATAAAGTGTGCCCGACGAAAATGTCATTGGCGGTGCATGTAGCTAGAACGCATAATAAGAGTATGTACCTAAAGTATTTAACAAAATCAATACTTTCATATCAATGCTAATAATTCACTTGTACTTTTTGTGCGATAGAACAAGTTACCTGCCCGCACTGTGGCTTCATTTACAAAGACGAGAAAACTTTACAAGAGCATGTCGACTACAGACACGTACCAGTGCCTTGCACGGATTGCGAAAAAGTGTTAAGCTCTAGACAAAATTTAGAGATTCATCTGCGAGTGGTGCACGAAAGTGAACAAAGATATTTTTGCGTACATTGTGACAAAGGTTTCTATCATCGGTCGCAAAAAAAACTGCACGAAGAGAATGTAAGTTAATGCGATTAGATAGTGCACAAATATTGGTTTTGCTAAACGATGCTAATCAAAATTTTGATATTTTAGGTACACCCGGACGCAATCTACAAATGCGGCGAATGCAATTTTACAACGAAATATGCCAAATCTCTGAAAATACATGTAGCCAAACATTTGGAAAAGTCTGAATTCAAATGCCCGCATTGCCGGAGATCATTTGGGCGTAAATCCAGTCTCGTTTTGCACATTAAGCGACATCAAGGTGATAAACCGTAAGTATTTCGCAAATAAGAATTATTTACAATTTTCAAACTTTCCTTTCTGCTCTTTCTCTCTCTCATTCGCCCTTATAGCTTCAAATGCTCAGACACCATTACAGATGGTTGTGATGCTGCATATATTACACGTTATCTGCTAAGTAAACACATTATTAGCAAACATTCAGCACAATCGCAAAAAACTAAAGAAAATAAAAATAAGTTAAACGATAGAAAAAAGAAAAGTGCCACCTTGCAAAAAAAGAAAATAAGAAAAAATAACTCAACAACCGCGGCAGCAATAAGTAGCGGTAATGTGAGTGCAGCCAAAAGTATTGTCAACTCTGCTACAGCCACAAATGATGTGCTGCTCGAATCGCAAGAAGTTGCCATAGCCGACACCGAGCAAGAGGACAGCTTTATCGATGATGAAGCTTTGCAAAGTGGCAATGATGAGAATTACATGCTACTGCTAGTGGACGATGAGGAATTGCAAATAGTTAATACAAATGGTGAATTCATAATGCTCGACGACACGGAAATCATTACAGTTTGAATGTGTTTTTTGCCAGAGACGAATCATAATAAATATTTGAGGGTGGAGCTTCAACAAAAATATCCAAAGTTTCGTAAGAACTTTTAAGTACTTATTTTGATAATAATTATCAGTGAAATACAATTTTTAAGTCATCGTTTTAACTATATTGCTGATTGTCATCAAATTCTTCTAAAAATCGAACGATTTGGCAAATATTTTTAATTATATGCATTGAAATTAGTGAACATAATATATGAAAACTATAAAATAACCATCAGTCATGTAATATGAATAGCTATTTAGGCCAAACTTCAAGTATTTTGCCTAAAACTCCTGAAAAACATTTTCGAAATCCAGTCAATTTCAAAATTTTTCGAATTTTGCAACATGCTTGTTTAATAAAAAAATATTTTGTAGATCATTCAATGTTATGGTTTTGTTACTTTTTTTCCTCATATCGTATGAACAGAATTTACTTTTATATGTAAGAAAACATTATTATACTAAAATTGAATGGACTAGATTGTGTATTCGATTTTTTTTTTAATTCTGACTAAAAAGTTTGAAATTTTGATGGCAATTTTTTTTAATTTACTGAATTTTTCGTGAACTTTTTTAGAAAGTTTAAACTTTAAATGATTTTTTCTTAATATTATGAGATATATTTTGTTAAAAAAATTTTAGGATGAAAAACATTGTGAATATTCAAAAGCAACAACAACAATACTTTTTTCCGGCACTATATTATTTTGATACTTATATTATAAAAGTATTTTTATAATAAATATGAGTGAGACAAAGTTTTCAAAAGGCTTACCTGTAGTGCATTTATGTATGTAACTCGTCTCGATCGATGTTCTCGATTGAAATAGTCGATTTGATGTCATAATATTGTCACTCACTTAATGTGTTTCTGTAAAATGAAATCGAAATCGAAATGATCGTCAACTCTGTACAGTCAACTCAGGTTTTCCGTTCCATTTCAGTTGGAATACTCGATTGAATGGGTTTCTATAACCAAATGAAAGGAAATATTGTCGATTATTAATCTTACCCGCTTTTGAGCTGGCCACAACTGACCTTGATTTAGTCGATTTATTACTGAAACGCACTACTGTTAACTTATATTAGCCCTGATCCCGTATTTTTCGAACTTCATCTAATAAAACTATCAAAAACTAAATAGCTCGAAAGTCTAATCTCTAAAAAGTTCGCTTTTTGCAAATTGCATCTTGATTTTTTGCTTGATTTTTTCTTTTTTAGTGAAATAAATAAGGTGATATAGCTTATGCTCTAGATTAAAGGAAATATTTTCAAAAGGATCCTAGTAAAAATATATTATCAAAAATAACTTTAAAAAATGTATGAATCAAAATATCTATCATCATGCAAATGTCCACGTTAAGCACAGTACGCACAGTAATGTCACTAGACGGTTCTCATCGGGGCTGATTGAAGGTCTCTGTCTGGTATACTTACATACATATGTATTACTTCTGCGGGCCCCCATTTGTTAGCATCAACCTATTGAGCCTCTTCAGGGGCAATGGCATTGGAGGCTTTCACCTTCCCGGTAAGTAAAGGTAAAGATTCGAGGTGCATTTGGTTTTTTCGTTTTGCACAGCCTTCTTGTTACAGAGGGATTTAATATAAACTGCTGACCAAAATAGCTTGAGCATCTCTTCGGGCCCGATAAATCGCGATCACCGAATATAATTTCCACTCGATATTTATAGTTCACCGAACAAGGACCTTACGGTGGGCCACAGCTTACCAATATCCTCCCACTTGCTCCACTTGTATAGGTCCACCAGCTTCTAAATATCCGGGTTCAAATCACTGTTACGGGGTGTTCGGGTATCGGACTAGCGAAGGTTGTCGAGCTCATTGCCTAAAGCTGCAGCTTCTGAAGGAAGGTTTGGCCCAATATTCGGGATCCGCCCTGCGGGAAGTTGCAGGACCACGTTTCGCTTATACAACCGTCTGTCTGTCGATGCGGTAATGGCGCCAAAGGCACTCTCTGTATACTCCCCATCCATCCAGCTTTCTTGAACTTGATGAAGGTCGGCCAGGCCTGTCAATCGAGATGACTATAGGCAGGTGGTCTGATGCCAGTGATAACAACGGTCGCCACGTTATGCTAATACCCGCGCGAGCTATTGTTAGGTCAGGTAGCGCCATTGTTTATCGTGCAGAATGTCGAAACATCGATATGCTTTGGGAATTTATGAGCGATAGGCAAGGTTCCCCCTTCCCTCTATTGTGCTTACCTTTGGCCAGGTTGTTCGGTGGTGCGCAGACCTGAGCACACCCGAAATTGACATCAGCCCTGGGATAAATTACACTTGACTGAGGTCGTATTCCGGTCTATGGAAACAAATCTACAATCAAAAAAATTTAAAAGACAGCGTGCCCTAATTTAATTTTTAAATTGTATTAGTCATCAAAAAATGCATGACCAGGGAAAGGAGTTCTGCACAAAAATACTGTGGACAGCGTAGCCGTTGTTGGACGACCAGAGTTATTTTATTATTAGAAGCACGCTGGATGCTTCCAACGCAGTAGCAGTTCTGAGCAGAAATACTGTGAACGGTCCTTCAGTAAATTGGCTGTTGAATAAAATATGCGACCTTATTTCACTGGGCTGGCACCAAGAGCCCCACGGGGATGAGAGCGAGAAGAGGCGGTGGGATGAGTTGGGAGAGAGGAAGGAAGTATATGTGTTACTGTGTGCTCCTTAGGGTCGTGCCATCCCTTTAAGTAAAAAAAAAAAAATCAATAAAAATTTTTCTTTTTTTTATTATTTAAGTAAATCATTCTATTGCGTATTTATTTCTTCCTTTGTATTTTTTTATACTTGTCATATAATTAAACAATTGCATTGCATATACATATAAATTACAAGTTCTGTGCGCATTTTTTATTGTTTGAAATTGGCGCTGAAAAAGAAAACAATACAAAGTGCAGTTAAACGCAATCAATATGTACATTTCATATTTCTCAGGCTTTACGCGCTCAATTCGTATACTTGGGCCCAGCGTCATATACAACAATCCACGGTTTTTCTCTTTGATTATACAGTACTTTATTTTATTTTATTTTTTGCGCTAAAACCACTACAACAAACTACAATTGTAAATATAAGCGTTTATGTAAATGTGTATGTATGTATGTACGTACATATGCCTTTTTTGTTGTTGTTGTTGTATGTATAATCAATTTGTATAGATATTGTATTTATATGTTTTTAAAACACACTACGATGAATTACTACGAGTTAGAAATTAATTGCATGCAATCACATAAATTTGATTGCATTTACATTTCATCGATTTACAAAGTACTTAATTAACAGCGTCATGAAGAAAAATTGGCATATTCCCATTTAGAATGTAATATACATAATTTCAGTGTAAATATGTATGTATATATATTAATTAAAATTGTCTACTTTAATTTGTCTTTTTTGACTTTTTGGCTTGTTTGGTTTTCAATTTCTCCTTTTTCTTCAGCTCCTTCTCCATAAGCGACTTGTACAGTTTGTAGCCGAAGAGCGCTGAAAGGAAATAAAATTGAAAACAAACAAAAAATTATTTTTAAGCACAATTTTGATGATAAAGTCTTAAAAAAAAGTATAAACGAAATAATTAAGTCGATAGTACAGTGTTGTGCATACCATAAGCAACTAAATTACGTTTATTTATTTGTTTTTTAATAATTTATTAGAAAAGTATTGCTCACTGTGTAACATAAACTATAAACATAAATAAATAAAAGTTTCAAACTGTTTACGACATTCACAAAAATTCACCAAAAATACTTTATAAAATGTTTAAAACTTTTCAATCAGAATTTAAAAAAATACAAGTTTCAAATGGCTATTCTGATTTATTTTTTAACAAACGGCATTCAGCATTTGTTTCCATACCAAAACAATTTTGAGCTTTTGTTATATGGAGGAAAATGCCCAGCACCGTCTGCGAAAAAAATGATCAAAAATCAACGGAAATTTTTAGAAACTTGCACTTTATTGAATTGAAATTGAATTGACTACAAAATTGTATATTTTTCAATTTAAAAAAGCTCCGGATTAAAAAAAAATTGAAAATTTTCATAACCATTTTTTTTTTTAAATTTGTCGAATTTGTATATATTTTTTTAAAAAGTTTAAGACTTTTACTTATATGGCTTTATGGAATCAGCTATAGTTTTATCAATAATTATTGAAAATAAATTAATAAACAAAAATACAAAAAATAATTATTTTATATTGCTTATGATAACACCCTGTAGTATATTTTTTCAAGTTGAACCCACGTTTCTTTAGATAAATTGTTTCAGTACACAAATACATAAGATTTATACATTTTAAAGGGTGTTTTTTTTAGACATGTGGTTTTCAAGAAGAAATAATGCTTATGTATAATTTAATGTTATGGCCAAGAGTTTAGGTTTATTATAAAGATAAGGGTTTGCCATTATGTCTTAAAAATGTTTTCGGGCAAGTGACCGCCGCGGCTAGCTCGAATAAATTCCAGGTGAGAGGCCCACTTTTATACCACTTTTTGCAGCAATTGGGGCCGTATATCATAACCCCACAAAAAAAGAGTGCTAAATTGCGCGATCTTGGAGGCCACACTACAGGTCCACAACGCAAACCAAAAGTTTCCTTCAATAAATGTGTTGTTTCGTTAGCTGTATGCATGTAGCGCCGTCTTGTTAGAACCAAAGGTCGTTCACATCAACACCACCCGATTCAGGAACGAAAAAGTCACTAATCATGGCTCTATAGCGTTCTCCATTGACTGTAACATTTAGGCCGGCTTGATTTTGGAAAAATATAGGCCAATGATGACCTCTGCTCAAAGAGCACACCAAATTGTGATTTTTTGAGGATGTAACGGCGTCTCAACAATTACACCAAATGCGACTATTTTGTTGATTGATTTGCAAAAGTTGTGCCGAAGTAAGTCTGTTCAAATCAAGTAACAGGTGTCAAGGAGGCCAACTACGAAAAAAGTATTATTGCCTCATTGAAAATCACACGTCTAAAAAAAAACACCCTTTACTTTTTGAGGCGTAACAAAGTACGCCGGGTAGTTTAGTGAGGTGAT
Organism: Anomoia purmunda; assembly: GCA_951828415.1. Taxonomy (NCBI): domain Eukaryota; kingdom Metazoa; phylum Arthropoda; class Insecta; order Diptera; family Tephritidae; genus Anomoia; species Anomoia purmunda. Next base: position 28,557,228 of record OX639997.1, read on the forward strand.
AGTTCAGCATGCAGCGTCCTGTAAGAATTACCGTAATAATTCTTATGTTATTCTTTGATAAGCCCATGCAATCTCTAAAGCGTTTTAGCTTGTAGGAACCTAAAAGCGCTTTGGATTGCTCCAGACGTGGTAGATTTCCCCAGTCCCCCTTCTTCTTTGCTCAAAGTGGATATAGCCACTCTTCCTATACCGCAGAAGGGCTCTGGACCTATAAAGGGAGTTGATGCTCCCTTTCTTTCTATCTAGTCCGTTTCCTTCTTTCGTTTCCTTCAATACCAGTATGATCCGGAACCCAGAGAGCTCACACATGTGTATTCAGTGTTGAAGGCACTTCATCACCAGTTTAGAAGTTACCTGGTGAGATTTGAGGGCCTTAATAACTGCCGATAGCTTCTTCAGTTAATGAACCATCCGTGCAGCAGGTTATCATACATTAGTTTATATTATATGTTTCAGATATACTTACCCAATCCTTTTTGTTACTGAAATCTATTTTGAATCTTTTTGTGAAACTAAACTCTGGGTGCATAGTATCACTCGGTATTATAGTTTCGAGGTATTGTTTCGCAAAATTGTCGATTATCCCGCGATTCATATACCGTCCAACCACGTTGTTGGTTGCGTTTGGGTATGAATGAGAAGAGAACAGACCGGACAAGTTTTCACAGCCCCCGTTATGCAGACGAAGGCCCGTCTCTAGAGCTTGCTGAGTGCTGTAATGGATCCCTGTTTAGTGGTTCTCGCTACTCAAACGGTGGACCCGTAGGTGATCCTTGCCAATACGCTAGCTGTGTAGTTTTTTTTTAGCTCTTTCCTGCCATGGATCTTCAAGTCATAAATGTTCTCTGATTTCTAGAGTAGTTGCTGGTCTGGCATCAAGCCTAGGTCGCCAGGCATTTGCTAGTACAATATAACAACTAATTTGTGCGTACTAATTTGATGTATGCTTTTCAGAAACACTTAAGAATTAGTTTTATTTAATCGAAATCGATAGGGCAAGGCCAAGCAGCATAGTAGAAGGACCAAAAGCATTCCCACTACAACCGTTTCTACGTACCGGATTGACAGGGTTTCTCCTGGCCAGGGGTTGTTGTTTCCGCTACAACAGCAACAACAATGACCAAAAACACTTATGTTTGGTAGAATTTGATCCATTTAATGTGATTTACACATTTTTAATATATGTACGATGACGATGGTGTATAAAGGTCTTGCGCTATTTGGCATCTTAAGCTCCCTTAGGGAATTAAATTTGCCTCTTTGACGAAAACTGGTTGTTTAATAGAAGCAAAGCGTTCGTAAAAAAACGTGCGTATTGGCTTTCGTCCAAAGTTTTTATGCAATCAGTTGGCAGTACGCTGACAAATTTCTGCAGCTGTTGTAGTAAATATTTAACAGCTATGAGAAATCGCTTTCGTCAAGCGTGCATTGCAATTATACTTCTGCAATTGCGAACGCACCCTACTATTTTCTAGAAAAAGTACACTCATAAACAAAAAATATAGCTGATGTAGTTCAATTCAGATAGATTAATTTTATATTTTTCGCAGTATATTTATATCAAAATCGAACTTTTAAGTCGTATGTTTAAACTTAGTAAACATGTAGTTTACGAGTACTCCGCATATATGTATTTATTTAAAATGTTCATGAAAAATTCAGTACTATCGCTGAATCCAACGTAGTCTGAATTTTCGTGAAACGTACGAACAAACTATCACCGAATCTATCGTGCCATTTTGTGTATTTGAAAAAAAAGAAGATAATAATCAATATAATTTATTTGAAACCACTTTAATAATAGCCCCTTCTGGCTTCAAATATGCATACCAGTTCATTATTGAAAGTTTCTTGAATTAATTCATTATTGAAAGTTTCTTCATAAATTTGTAGATTTTTGAATTTGATTTTAATAGCTATATTTTTTCATAACAGGCATTGTTACTAATCTAACAAAGTGTTTCGCTACCAAACGGGTTTGTTATAAAACTCAATGGTATGAATTTTCTTTTTATTTACATTTTATAGTTAGGGGACTCACAAGACGTCGTAACGTGTCATAATATCATAAGTCAGAAAATTTCAAAATTGTGTTTTTTTACTAATTTTGATCTCCAATTACACAATAACATTAAAAATAAATTTTAAGCTATATAATTTTATTATTTCATGACTAGGCATATTGTGAATCCCCTTAATATGAACCAACTAAAATTGTATTTTTCAATAGTAACATTTTTTCACATTCAATTGTTAAATAACTGAACACAAATTTTTTTGTTTGCCCTTTCTATGCATACGTACTATGTTTGCTTATCTATTTAACACAAAATATTTCGTGTTAGAAATGAGAAAAGCCTTTATGAATAAACAAAGATTGAAATAAAACTATCTGTGTGAGGGTGGCCGGCCCAACGGCTGGTTTCTTTCAAATTTGAATATATCACTATTTTTTTCCTTTGAATTTTAAATATAACTTCATTCGAATAGCTCCATTTGGTGACCCTGATGTAGCCTATTCTGACAACTAAATTTTACTGGGCATAACCTAATGTTAAAGCGCGCTAGAAATAGATCCCGTACTCGGTTCTCCAGCAAATTAAAGAACAAACGAGAGAGATTCTTTGACAGAAATCGCAAGAACATTTGCAGGTTAATTGTCAAATGACCAGCTGTTCTGCGTTGTCAAAGCAAATTGAATGTCTAGTAAACAGAAAGAAATTAAAAAGATTAAAGAAATAAAAAAATAAAAATAAAAAAATTCACTCGAAATAATTGCGAACTTCGGACTGGCGTGCTTGATTTCATTTCAGTACGAATACTCGATTAAATGGGTTTCTGTAACCAAATGAAATAAAATATTGTAGACCATTTGTCTCACTAGGTTTTGAGGTGGTGGCAACTGTATTTGGATCGGATCGAAGGGACGCCACTATAATCGACAATTTGCCGGGTTTCCCAAAAACGAACTATTAGAGGTTTTGTGTATTTTTCAAATTTACCAGTTTTTACCCAAAACGTGTTCCCCGACTACATTAATTACTTTCTCTGAGTGTAATTTTGTTTTTTAATATGTAGTTATTCCACGTTTCCATGCTTCAAAAACAGCACACTTTTTGTGTTGTGACCTCGTGGTTTTTAAATCTATCTATCATGGCATTTTTTAGATTAAAAATCAGATTATTGACATTTTCCCAGATGTAAGCAAAGCGTTGCCCAATGGGATATTTGTAATGGAATACCCACCCAATCAAATATTGGAGATTATTTGCAAAATGGAGAGTTTCATATAGTTTTAAAACTTATCAAAGACTAAGCTTTATTTTGGAAATTAATTCAAATATTTTTCATAAAACTTTCAAACTTTTGTTAGACACAATTTTATGTAGTTAAAATTGACCAATTTTTTTAATGAAACGTTTTTCATATGCAATATTTTAATTACAACATAAAAAAATTACAGATTCTTTGAGATAACAACAATAAAAACTGAAATTTCTTTCGATCTATTATGTAGTAATTTAAGATAAAATCATTTCCTGGCATTTCAAATTTTGTTATGTCTACCTTATCATTAGAGCACCTGATATGAAAAATCCCACCGTTTAAAAATTTTATGAACTAAATTAAAGTTTGTGCTTAGTAATAAATTTTGCATAAAATTAGGATCCGCAGTTAATAGATCCCAACTGAACATTTTATTACCAGCTCCAAAAAAACTTGGATTTTGGTTTACGAAAAATTTGAACTATTTCCTGCAAATGTTCTGGATAAAAAACACCGTTTATCTGTTAAAAAGATTTTGGCAATTTGGACTCTGCTCTTCGATTTAATCGTGAGTGCAAAACGAGCTGAGTATAAATGCTTTGGATAAGTCACACTCTTTACCACCTCATGTCAGCAGCGACTTCTCCCGTATATGAAAAATAACTGGGACTTGAAAGAACCTTTGCAGAGATGGGTTTTAAAGGGTGTTTTCTTAGATATGTTGTTTTCAATAAGAAATAAAACGCATATAATTTAATGTTATGACCAAAAATTTAGCTTTATAATAAAGATAAGGGTTTGCTATTATGTTTTAAAAATAATTTTGGGCAAGTGACCGTCGCGGTTGGCTCGAATAAATTCCAGCCGCGAGGCATCCAAGGCGTCAATCGTCTCGAGCTTATCTGCGTAGACAAGCGACTTCACATAATCCTACAAAAAATAGTCCAGCAGTGTTAACTCGCACGATCTTGGAGGACACGCTAGAGGACCACGACGCGAGTTAACGCGCTCACCAAAAGTTTCCTTCAATAAATTTATTGTTTCTTTGGCTGTAGGGAATTTAACGCCGTCGTGTTGAAACCAAAGGTCGTCCACATCAACATCCTCCTGTGACTTCTTGAGGATGTAACGGCGTGTCAACAATGGCTTGTGGATTATCAACACTCCAAATGCGACAATTTTGTTTATTAACGTACCCATTCAACCAATATGTGTCGTGCGAACCGAATCATTATTTAGGTAATAAATTTGCAGGACTTGCAAACGTTGTTCCGGAGTAAGTCTGTTCATTATGAAATGGCAAACCAAAATCATCAAATAACGTTACGTATTATGTGCATGACCCCAAAGGTATTTTCAAATAAACTCATTCCCGTCATTTTTTTTGCAAATCTCATTATTATGAAGATGAATAATTTTGTGAATTTTTATACTGATATTTTAAGTTAAAACTGTTCTATCATCTTAAGTGATTTTTGTTTTTTTTTTGGAAAAACACTTTTAAAAACTATTTGTTTTGTTTTTTTTTTTTTATAAAAAAACTATTTCTAAATCGGTTCAGCTCACTTAAGGCCTAATAATTTCGGTGGGAAATCTTAACTTTCTTTGTGAAGCGCTCTAATGTGCATATGTACATACATACATATATATTTTTTTAAGTTGAACCCAAGTTTTTTTTAAATAAATTATTTTTGTACAAAAAACATAAAATTGAATACGTTGTACTTTTTGCGGTGTAGCAAATCAAGTCGGATATTTGCTTGTAATATAATAAAACTGTAGAAAAATCGTGTCTAAACATTAAGAATATTTTCCAAAAAATGGCCGAAGGTAATGCAGGGAATTGAATAGAATACACTTGCACCATTTTTAGAATGTGATATAAATATTAAATGGGGCAAAACTATTTTTCGCAGAAATGGTTTAGAATACTATTCTTTTGAATAAAATTTGATTATTTCAATGTCATCAACATAAGTAGGTGTTAATTTTTGTTGTTGATTTTTTTGAAAGCGTAGCGGTAAAGGCGAATTCATATACGGTGCTGTTAATTCAGCAGCTTATTTAATTCGCTTGGGGTACTTAAATTTTTGTTGGTGTCGATAAAGGCGAATTCATATAGCAAAAAATTAAACTCAAGAAATAACGATTAAAAAGTAATTTTTTTACATATAAAAAGTTACAACCGTTACGGTCTCTAATTCGCATTGTTATTGATTTATCATCTGTTTAATGATTGATTGTAAACTTTTTTTTATTTCGTCGTAGTAAGTGAGTGAAAAAATGAGAGTATTTGAATTCATTTTCCTCTTCTCCTCTTCTCTCAGCGAAGAAAATTTGAAATTTGATAATCACCCATCAAAAGCAAAAACAAAATACATACATACATGCAGTTATTGTATTGGTAGAATCAATACCAACATATATGAATTCGCTTTGGCTAGCTAAAAAAAAAAAATTAGAAACCGAAATACATTTTTACCATTCATTCTCTTACAAGACGCAAAACATTTCTATTTTAGAAGAAATATTTCAATATTTCGAAGGATTGTTCGAGCATTAAGGTATCTACAACTTTTCCAATTTTAGTTCAGAAAGTTGCAATTCAAATTCAGAATTGCCATTTCAAATTCAGAATTATCACTTCAAATTCAGAAAATTATAATTCAAATTAAAAATTTCCATTTCAAATTCCGAAAGTTACAATGCTAATTCAGAGAAATTCCATTTTAAATTCAGGAATTTTTATTTCAAATTCAGAAAGTTACAATTCAAATTCAGAAATTTCTTATTTACTTTTAGAAAATGTTATATTCACGATTTGGAGATTTTATGTTGCATAGAAGCAATTGTTAAATTAGAAATTTCTGAATTTGAAATTGAAATTCTGAATTTCAATTGTAATTTGCTGAAATTGTAACTTTTTGAATTTGAAATAGAAATTCGGAATTTGAATTGTAATTTTCCGAATTTGAAGTGAAAATTCTGAACTTGAATTGTAAGTTTCTGAATTTAAATTGGGGCCTTCTGAATTTAGAATGGAAATTCTTAATTTGAAATGTAACTTTCTGAACTTTAATTGGAAACTATGAATTGTATTTTTTTAAATTTAAAGAGGAAATTCAAACTTAAATTGTAATTTTCTGAATTTCAAATGCAATTTTCTGAATTTCAAATGGATATGATTTAAACAGAAAACGGCCGGTGGGTTATCTTTAACTTACGAATAATTGGTATAAAAATATATTTACATACATACGTACATAAGCACATAATATAAAGATGGAACTGAATTATTGTATTTTCACACATAGTATGTCTGTATGTGTAGAAGTCAATAGCATCAAAACAAATTACAGATTTCAAAAATTTTGGCGTTGCGTGCCGAAGCAGAAAAAAAACAAACAAAAAACGCATAAAAACCCGTTAAACTACTTTCGTTTTAATATTGTACATTAAGAGCACGGCGTCGAATTGCAATCAAAACACATACATGTTAATTTTCCGTCTGTCTGCCTTCTTCGCGCTACCAGCCAAGAACGGCTACTTTAGATATTACCGACAATAAAATTTCTAATTTAGCAAAAATAAGAATTTAGAAATATTTGCTTTCTATCTTAGAAAACGTTGTATATGTTTGGTATGATCTAGATAATTTTGAAATGCAACTTTCACTATCATCACAACAAACTGGCAGCGGCCAAGGTTTAAGTACATATATAATCACATGACATACAGTTACTTATATAATTGACCACATGGCCCATATTTTGTTTTTTATAATACTTGCAATGTGTTTCATGATGAGATTTAAAAAAAAAAAATCTATAGAGTACTACAACACAAAGCATACAAATAAAAAATTTAAATTTTGTACGAAATTTTTAAAAATTTGAACAATTTTCGGCAAATTTTCAAACTTTTTAAACAGAAGTTTTCAGGAAACTTTTGAGTATGCAGTTTTGTAGCTCATTTAATTTAGCATAATAATTTACACGTCTGAAGTGGCTGAAAATTCCGTTTGATTTTTGACAATTTTTGTAATTTCGGTTTTCGAAAATTTTTTTTTTATACATAATTATGTACATATGTATGTATGTATATGGCAGAGGAAGTGAAATACTGCCAGCACAAAAAAAAAATTAAAAACTAAAACGGGAATTAATATAAAATCCATCAGTTATTTTCAGCCACTTCAGAGTTACACCTTATTTTGTTAAAATTAATTGGGCATGTACAAAAGTTTCCAAAAAAAAAAATGTTTATACAAATTTTTCTAGTTTTTATAAATTTTCCACAAAGTTTGAAATTTTAATTTACATCCTTTTTGTTATAGAACTCGATAAAGTTTTATAAAAAATTTACATAACAGACTTAGCGTGAAAAACACTGTAAATATTATTTAAAAAAAACACCATCCGGTCGGTTGTTTGCGTCACCGTGCATACAAATTTCTGCTTGTAATGACAATAAATTCCATAAATTCTATTAAACTATTTATTAGTCAAACCACTCACAGTCTATACGATCCAAGCACTTTTAGTTGTAATTATACATAAATATCTATATAATACACAAATTGAACTATGAACCCCAGACACTGGCAAAGTTAAAAAAAAAACCTTAACTTTTCTACACACATGCACGCATTTCTAGCAAATTTACACAAAGCACAAATTTACAAAGTATGTACATATGTACATATGTACTCATTAACACAATAATCATAATGAAAAGCAAAAACGTTAAAGAAAGAAGATAAAAAATTCAACACACCAATCACTAATAACACCGTAAATAAAACAGCCGCCACGATAGAATAATTGTAGACCTGTTGAAAATTCGTATACTGCATTAGCTTTTGCTCGGCATGTTCGATGGTATTACGCAGGGTATCCTTGGCATTGTGCAGAAACTCAATACGTTCCTGACCCGACAGCGATTCGATTTTCGCCTGCAGTGCGTGCATTTTGTCCAGTAGCCGCTGGGCATAGCTGTTATCGCCGCCAATTTGTTTTATGATCGATTGCACAGTGCTTTGCAACTGATCGATAATGTGAAGATGTTCACTGCCGCCGGTTGCCATAACCGTCAGAACATGTGCTCCCGCACTGACCGATTTTGCACGAACGTATGGGCTTATTTTATAAGTATAGTGCACGCCAGTGAGGAGCGAGCAATGCTAAGCTAACAAAAAAAAACGAGTTTTTTGTGTACGAATGTGTTAAGCGATTGTGTTCGACTGCTTTCGAATGTGAGTCCAATAAACGGAGAGACCGCACCGACAGCTTTTGACGCTTGAGCGCTGGGAGCATGCGAGCGTTATTTTTTTAAATTTATTTTTTGTTGTTTTTCGGTCAACTGAACAGCAAAATGTGGCAGGAGAGCAATGGTACTAGATAGACGTGCTTTTTTTTTGTTTTATTTCTTTATATTTATATTTCTATTTTAACGTTGCTCTATTTAATTTATGTGTAATTTTTTTATGTGGTCTAATCTTATCAGAGCCCCAGTTTCTCCCTTGTAATGTCGGGAGTATACAAATGTTTGTAAATTCAATACTTTGGTATGTATTTATTTGGAAAGTCATCAAGTTTATCGTGCTGGTGCAGTTGGTAGCGATAACTTTTAAAGGAAGTTTTGAAAATTCGAAATGTAATTTTTCACGCAAATAAAATACACAAAAATTACGTACATATATTTTATGCATAAAAAAATATATTTACACACATATTTTTTCATTTGATAGCAAGTTACATATCTATCAGATCGTTGCGGCTTCTGAAAAGTACTATGGATTATTGACCGTCAAAAATGACATGGTTGAAACTCAGCTACGTATACCTATTCGAAACGGTTTCCCAATGAATAATTTATCTTGTGGGCTTAGACAACGGGTCTTGGTTAGCGATGAAATGCTACTTTTTGTTCGATACCAAGTACTGAGTAGGTATCGAAAACAAGTACTTGTATCGAACTACGATAATAACCACAAATGTAGCTTCGGAATTTTTTCTTTCACTAATAAGAATCGCCCCCTGTACTTTATGGCTGCTTAATTGTCAGCGAAAACTGCGCGACAAAGCGCCAAAAGCGATATAATACAAATCATACATGATCCAATCACTTCACCAAAACGGTAGCCAAGGATAACTTCCACTTCTGGAAACCCCTCAAAAGGTTCCCCATCGATTAAAGAAACAAATGTGTACGCAAGGTAATAAAGTGGCCTGATATATATCTTCTTAAACGAGTCTCACTTTCTTGTTATCTTTTCCAATGTATAATCTGTGTTAAAAACCATTCATTTTTAAATATATAATATTGCTATGATTATTTTCGATTCCTACATTATTGACTTTTATTATTCAGTGTTTAGGATTCTCACTTAAATAAATTAATTTAATTTAGTTCATACGGAATAACTTAATAGCTGAAGGTATCGATCTGATACCTTATATATAATTTTTTCAGGTTTCGATACTTTCTTTCGACACGATTTCCAAGTAAAGGTATCGATATCTGAAACGAATTTCATTCCTAGTCGTGGTATCGCAGTTACTTTTTACTACAATTCGTTACTAAAATGTCATAGTAAAATAACCACACAATGCCACGGACAGCAAAGAGATATCGTATTATTCCGATACCGCTATATATTCGATACCAATACTCTTTAACATCATCGAAAAAAGATAACGATAACGATACTACAAAAGTATCGGAGAATAGTGCTCGATGCTTTCTTGTATTGGACTCATTCTAAAATTCAGTAAAACCTGTTTAAACCTGGAATTGGAAAAGGTGAAAAGCAATTAAAGATAAACAAAGCTTGGAGAAAGCCACCACGGCGAAGCGTGGATGTTGAAAGAGAAAGAAACTCATTCGGGAATCGAGCAAATTAATTGGACAAACTTCTATGGAATCGGTCTCAGAGTAGGTCAGATTCAGGGGGATCCCCTCAGGCGGAGTGCAATAACACGGTAGCACTGACGAATCTGGGTGTCTACCCAAATGCTAGCAAGCTGGGTTCTTGCAGGATTGTTGAGGAGGAGATGTATTGAGAGGAGGAGGTATGTCCTATTTCCTCTTCTATGGGTTGTAGCAGCAAACCCACTGCTTGTATGCGGATGATCTCGTCAGGAAACTCTGGAAAGAAGATACAATGGTCCACCGTTAAAAACACCGATGTTAGCAAACAAGATACTCAAGCTTAATGATCGATGAAGTGTTTTGGACTAATCATAAATAAAGAACTGGAGCAATAAACCGAGCAAAAAGTGCGGAAAGTTACAGCAGGAGGCGATTAGTACACTGGCAGTGGAATATGCCTCTAAAAATAGTACACTGACTGTACACGGAATTGCAAAAATATACTATCCATAAGTACGCTGCCAGAACCAATTCGGAAACAGTAGCGAACTATCGCGGATCAATTAAAGTGATGGCAGAGCAGTTCGATTTTCATCTGGTGTGGGTGCCGGGACACTGTAACATTACAGGTACGGAAAAGACAGACGAGAAGGGATACTTCCGTATCTCTTTCACCAGCCTGAAAGAGATTAGGCATGCCGCTCGCTTCCTGCAGGATCAGGATTACGGATTTTGACGGTGAAAGTAATTCAACGATATCTTTTAACAATAAAAAACATGCAATTTTCAAAATGCGAAAAAATAAATCACATTGCTATCTCATTAGGGAGACTCAACAATCTAGCAACGAGTTATCTTATTCAGCTCCTCTGAATTCCGGGCCACAAATGCATCAAAGGAAATGATGAGGCTAATAGATTAGCTAGTGACGCCGCCGCAGGGACGCCCCTTCATGGCGATTAAGGAGGCCCTTAGGAAAAATGAAAACACACAAAAAGAAAGACACTGACATCTCATGGAAGGGGCTACGCCAGGCAAAGTGTCTATTGGGAGGGTACAATAGCAAAAGCTTCAAACTGCTCATAAAACTCTCAAAGAACAAATTGAGGATGATTAATGATTACAGATTTTTTCACAGGCCACTGCAGATTGCGGGGCCATCTGAACAAGCTCGGAATTTGGTCGACTGAGTTGTGTCTTGGTTCCGGAGACCCCCCATGCACTTGGTATTCGACTGTGACGCCATATCGAGAAGACGAAGGAGATACTTTGGCTCATACGTGTACAGCCCTGGGATGAAACTCGCTACCACCAACCAACATCTTAGACTTTCTAAGCGCGCTGGGATTAGATGGAGTACTGTAAGGAGTGGAGGACACAATGGATATTTTAGGTCGAAGTACAAACGTCTATAATCTACCTCTCTATCTATCCCATTATCAGATAGAGTTCAAAAGTTGCGGAATAAAGGATAGTCTTTTAAAAGTGGAGGTTTCTTTCAAAAATCGACATCTCAAAACCGGCTGCACTAAATAATCAAAAATCAGGGAGGTCTCTCAATAGGTACTATAACACAAAAAATCGGAGATGCAAAAGCCAAATGACATTCGATTTAGCGCGGGATGCCCTATAAATACATACATAGTATGTACATAATATATATTATATATTTTTATTGAGGAATTCGACTTTGTTTGAAAAAAATTAAAAATTTAAATTTCGGACGAAAATGTTTGAGAAGTGCCAAAATGGTCAAAATGCTACGGCTGTAGCAACATAAAACATTCCACATACATTTTTTTTAGTAATACTGCTAGGAGTGGTATAAATCCGGGTCATGCCGGTAACGCAGACCTAACTATGGGCATTACAAATATTCAACTAATATTTTTTAACTCTACACCAAATGTTTAAAAAAATACTAAATATTTCACGTGGCTAACGAATGAGCAAATATAATTTTCGAAATAATTTTCAAATATTTTCATTTATAATAAATTTGCAAGTTAACTTAGAAATCCCCTTGTTGGCTTACCAAATACGAGCATAATAAGCGCAATCATCGCAATAAAGATCATATAATCCCATGAGGAGTGCTCGGGTCCAGGTTGTGTATAGCGCTGCATAAAATCATCAGCTGTGCCTTCTTGTGGATTGTAAAGATTTTCCTTCAACTTCGCTTTCTCCTCGTCGCTAATGCCCTCCATCTGTTCAATTAATTTCCATACTTCATCTACACTAGGCATTTGAAAATCGCCATTAGGATCACCAGGATATCCACCAGGGCCAGCAGCATCGAGCGCTGCAACATCTTCGGCAAATTTTCGTTGATTTACTGGATCATCGGCCATTGTAAGCAATGTAATAATTGTCTATGTAATGTGCGTTTGTTTTTTTGTTTTTTGTTTTGTATTTGTTAATCCTTCTGCGACAATTTTTCAAGAGACGACAATGGGCACTTTAACGAAATTCTAACACAATAATAAAATATTGTTGCACGGTGTATTTTTGCGTAATTTGCTTTTTTCAAGTGTTTTATATTTATTTAGGGTTTTTTGTTTTTTTTTATTGTTTATTTAATTAAATGGAATAAAGTTTCTTTCATTTTAACAATTTAATTAAAATTGAATTGTGTGCGTGTGGGGAGGGGCGAATGTGTGATAAGAGCATAATAGTTACAAACACAACGAGTTTCTAATCTATAACAGGTGTTTTTAATATTTGAAATGTAAAAAAACGAAAAAGGCGCATTTTGGTTGATAAAAAAAATTCCAGGTATGTACATATGTGTCTCGTAAATTGTGATTCAATAGGAATCAAGGCCAAGTAAATATATAGTTACTCGTCAGTCGGTAGTTTTTTCTCCAGGTATTTTTTGTCGTTGTCTTTCTCTGCCAATTGATTGATAAACGAGTTATCGTGGTGAAAAGCTGAGGATTGATGAATTTGTTTGCTTCATATCAGCCTACAAAGTTTGTTTCTAAACTATCGGCTAAAGAAAGTGGCTTAAACTTTTATTGCAAATCGAAATGTAGCAGCATTTTTTTTTTGTTTTCTGAATTTTGTTAATTTTGTTGAATAATTTAATGCAGATAAGTTCATAAGTATGTAAATATTTACATACAATGTAAAAAAGGAAACAAAAAAACATGATTCAATAATAAAAGGTTTGATAATCAAGCAGGTTTCTCCCTAATTTTTTACAAATCGTCTACCTTGTTGAAAACCCGTGTAGCGTTTTTGGAAACTTATGTGTAAATTTTATAAACTATTCTTCGTAATAGAAAATGGAAAATTAGCTCTTTATGGAAGATAATATTTGGGAACATTGGTTTGAATCACGCCCAGTAGATATTTTCAGGAATTCAAATCCATTCCAAAAGGGCTCCCTTTTCCTTTATTTTTTGTGTGGAGTGGCACAAACTGAAGGCTTTCGAAGGGCGAAAAAAATGAGTAGTATTCTAAAAATGCAAAATTTCTTTCTTTATACCAAATTTGAAAGAATTCGCGACATCTGTTGGTAAAATATTATTTATTTTAATTTGTCGTAATTTACCGTGATATGAGAAAGGAGCGTGGTTTTAGTATGATTTCTACAATTTTCAAAATTGTGCTTTTTTCCTAGAAATGCAAAGTGTTTACGTACTCTGGTAAAATTTGACAATGAAATTTCGAAGATATTCCTATTTGCTCTAAGGTGGGCGATACCATGGTCATTCCCAACGTTTATGATTCCATGTATTTCATTCTTCTCAAATCCAATCTTATCTATCAAATTTGAGCAAAATACCTTGTATATTTAATAAGCATCGATTTTTTTCATTTTATTTTTGTATTTTACCGTTGAAAGAGGTGAGTGTGGTTTTTGTACGTATTAAAAAATTGCAAAATTGTGCTTACTGACTTGAAATGCAAGACATATTCTAAATAAGGTTGGGTTTGATACCGTAGTTTCGGAGTTATATCTATTTTTTAATATTCTGTTTTTTGGACAGGGTGAAAAGTTGATGTATATTGCCATGATTTTCCGTCATCCCTTGTCAAGTTTGCTCTATAGTGGCCGGTGCCAAGCAAATTGCCTTTAATAGTTACTTAAATATAAATTGTTTTTTTTTTTTTGATTTTTGTAAATTCTCATTATATGAGAGGTAGAGTGATTTTATTCGATTTTTAAAATTTTCGAAATTTTGCTTATTAATTTGAAATTTGGTGGAGTTTGGTGGCATAGTTTTTGAGATATACCCATTTGCTCCAAATTGGGCGGCGCCACGTCTATTTCCAATTATTTTTCATTTGTTTATGCAACCCCATTCTGTATATTAAATTTGAATAAATTGTTAGTTAAATAAAGCGCTCTTTTGATTTTTGAAAATCACCGTTATTTCGAAATTTCGCTATTCATTATAAGAATTTTGGTGCATACATTTATCTACATATATATATCTCTATTTCGGTTGCCTAATGCTGTTACAAACAACCGTTAGGTGACCAAAGTTAATAAACATTAGAGACGAAAATAGGGCTAAAAAAATTTAAGAAATAACTAAGTATAAATGTTTTCGAAAAAGTGAGGAGGAAGAAATATAAATAGCGAATTAATTCGTATGCAATTATATTAGTTTTATTTTAATTCTAGGAGAATATACTAGGTATATTTTGTAACGAAAAGATTGCTCTCTATGGGGCCCACATATGTACATATGTTCTGAATATTCACCCAATCGATTCATCAATGCGATTGTATAGAAACCTACATATTTCATTGCATATAATACTAATATAATTTTTGCATTAAAATCATTGATGTTTGCTTAAGGATGAAATCCAGAATTGGCAGATCGTAGCAAATACCTCATGGAAATAATATTTCACATAAAATGTGACAATAAATATTTCGGTTTTTACCTACTATGTATATTTTTTCAACACTTCTCGCAAACGGTGATTAAAAACTTAGCTGTCATTATATACCAAACCTTTAATAATTGAATCATGATACAAATTATTCCCAACACAAAAAGAGGTGTCACATTCATAATCTTTACCAATTACGACTAAATTTGTTATAATTCAAAATTTGACTAACCAATGAAAATTAGAAAGGTGGCTAGTGGCAAACAATATTTTGAACGCAAAGAAACGGTTGTGTCTAAAAACATTCATTACAAGCATGGAAAATTAATATATGATTTTTAAAATATTTAATTCATACTATATAGTTTCTTTAGCGTTCAAAAATATAAAAATAATATAACAAAGTTAACTCGAAAGCAAAACTTATGTTTCAGTCAAAACAAGAGTGAAGTTAACATAAACAGGTCGAGATAGTACAAAATATCCCGAAGCACTCCAATAAATACTACTAGTGTATTCCAATATAACACCATCCGGCATCACTACTATTGTGCTATTATTGTACAGAAATAAAAATACGCAAGCATAGGCAGCAGATTCAAGTGGTAACTTAAGCAACGAGCGTTAAGAAGCAGTCGTGGCCGAGTGGTTAAGGCGTCTGACTCGAAATCAGATTCCCTCTGGGAGCGTAGGTTCGAATCCTACCGGCTGCGAATTTTTTTTTTCACTTTTTTTTTATAGAAAACGTTTTTTTTACATTTAATTTTTTTAATTAATATGACATTTCAAACCACATGTTATTTGAAAAATTACTGGTTTGAATAATTAAAACAAACGATTTGAAATGCTTCTTTTTGAAACGTCATTGACGCGCAGTCATGGTGAAGATAAGGTCGCTTTAAAGTTAGTTGCTGCTTAAATTGAAACATATTAGTCAAATAAAAATGATTTCTTAAGGCTGCTGCGAATTTTAACGGCAACTTTGATTTGATTATGACTTGGACACGTCTATAGTTTCTATTGCATTTGTCTAATTAAACAAGGCAAGAAATTTATATTTCAATCCAGAAGAATTTCTAACCACTTCAAGTTGATTGACACTCGCAAAAAGATATAATTTGTTTCTTTTTTTTACTTGCACTGAAACTATTAAACAATTATTTAACTAATTAGAGAATTAAAGTTCTTGAATACACAGCCACGCAGTAGTCCACAAAATTAGCTACTGATATTATTTAAAATCTATGTGTTCTATATGCCTTCAATTCAGCCATATCGCCATTTTATTGGCATTTAAATCAAAAATAATGCATACAAACACATACACGCTAAAGCAAAGTGGAAATAAATAAAACTCTAATCTACTAGAATACAAGAAATATTTAATTTACGTAGGTACGTATACGAACTGTGCAGACTTTTTGACAACGTCAGCACTTCTCTGGCCACAAGTACGCGTGCAATGGTCAGCAAAACATAAGCATTAACGTGTTCAAATACAATAAAATATAATTGACTTAAAAATGCAAAAAAAAAACAATTTCATTTCTGAGTATATAAAAACCCAAAGGAACACTGCGATAAGATATGAAGAGCTTTGCCTCTCAGGTTGGCTGTTATGGCTCAGCGGCTGTTGTTAATAAACAAACTGCCGGCACATACATACTACATATATTTTTATCAGCAAAAATACGGTGTGTGTGTATGTATTCTTATAATCATTCATGCACTTATTAAAATGAAATTATGATAATGTTTGCCTACATCTATGCGTTCTATAGATAAGGTCAATAAAAATGTGAACGTAGAATATTGATAGAAATACGGAATCATCTTCGATTTAGCAGCACCCAGTTGCCAGCTCATCATCAAATATTTTTGTAGCAAAATTTGATCATAGCAACATCGCCCAAAGGTAAAACAATGTTTGAAATAATTTTTTATGCATCGTGAACAACTAATTCTGTTTTCAATTTCTTTTAGGGATTCGGAAAAATAGCAGGTAGCTATTCTGAATTGCGTTTGCTTTAAATGGGTCATTGAAAAGCAAATTCAAAATTTGGAGAAATAAGAGGTAGCCATTCTAGCGGGAATAATAGAACCCTCACGAAGCTTAAACAACTCACAACAATAAACATTTTTTTGTACACATTGTACTAAAAGCTATTTGGTTAAATAAAACATTTAATCAGCAAATATGTGCCAAAACAAATCGAACTAAAAGCATGCCATTAAGGTACTCCAACCTGGAAGGTGTGAATGACCGCAAAAAATCCAATAAGAAAAAATTAAAGCAACCGGTTTCTGCTATCAACACTGGCGTGTTTCTCGACATTATTTCTGATTGCCAAAGCAACGCAGGTGGAAATAAACAAATTTAAACATACGAGCAAATAACCAAAATAACTACTATCACATGCAGGTTCTATTATGGTTAATATCGATGATCACAAAAGCGCTTTCTATTTTTTATTCACTCACCTGCTAGTCCAAATACAACCACAGCCGGTACATAAAATGCTAGATTTGGAATGCTTTGCTGGAATGGCGATGATGAATCAGTTAAATCAACCATGTTTTTTCACTGGTATGTGCAAACGGAAGACAATTATAAAATTTATTTTGATTAAAAACAATACACCGTAGCCTCGTTTGGTCGAAATATTTGTATCTCAGAATAGATGCTGTGCTCTTGCAGATCTGTGAGGCGAATGCATTGAAAAGGCATTGGAGAAAACCAAGCTCTGTTCACAATAGTACACGATACAATTCAGAAATATAAATCGAGTTTTGTACATAGTGATGTGTCGCGCCCAGGCGATACTTCTTCATACGTCTTCTATAAAGTGTTCGTGTGCACTTGCTTCCATAACGATATTTCTATATTCCTCTCTTTTCATTTGCTAGAGCGTGCGAAACCCCTTATAAATACAATTAAAAACTTTGTTTCCATATTTCATATCAGTTCCCGATATTTAGTTGCCAAAAGAATATACAAACATTTGTGTTTGAGTAAAAATCCGCGCTATGATTTTTGAAGTATTGCAATGTCGTATTTTGAACTCGACTATCCGATCGGAGTATCTGATTCATACTCTGACCCGATTCTTTTATTAATGATTACTCGAGTACCATAATTCCACTACTTGTAAACGTCACTTTAATGTTTTTAATCCCCCATTATAATTCCAATCATGCTCACCTTCTAGATTTTAAATAAGCGAACCATCCGTATTTTTTCACTTGAACAAAATGATTCCTATTAACTTTATCATCATCACAATCATATCGACTTTTCATCTGCAATGAATCGATATTTATCGTTTGGTTATTTGCCTACTGTCATTCGCCTAGTTTGACACATCTCAGCCAAACCAATTTTGACAACAGCTGCTATTTGACAATTGGTTGCGTGAGGGCACAAAACGATTTTTGCGAGTCAACTGGAAAAAGCCAATAAATTTCTTTAAAAATGAAGGTTATCTACAATACTTTATTCAAAAGGACCTCCACCTATGCTGTGGGAATTATGGCATCAGTGTTCTTCTTCGAACGCGCCTTTGATGTCGGGTCTACCACACTTTTCGAATCGATAAATAAAGGAGTAAGTGCCTGCGGAATTATGTAAGACCATATACTTATTTGGCCATGCCATCTGTTATCTTTCTAGAAACTGTGGAAGGATATCAAGGATAAATACGAATAAACTAGCTGGAGTCGAATCTGTTGGTACATTGAATCGGGGAAAGTTTTTACTGATGAATGTCGGTGAATTAGAAATAAAAATTTAATTGAAATAAATTTAACGATTTATTGTTAACAAAAAACGAAAAAACGTAGTTGTCTAGTTTAGCTTAGCAGGCACATCGATTTTGGCTTGTTGCTCTGATTGCAAATGTTCTTCCGATACATTCCAAGGCTTCTCGTGCCGCAAAGCATCCCACGGCAATGGGGCAACATAGCGTTCAGGTTCTTGTAGCTTTACACCATTTTCCTCTACTGTTTTCAAGAATTTGTCCACCTTACCGCCAGCAACTGCGCTAATATTGCATGCCATTTCAGTTATACCAGATTGCAAGCATCGCTGAGCAAACACACGAGCAAGATTCACAAATGCTGGTGTATCACGAGTTTTAAATAGATGCTTTTTAATTGCCCATTCCGATGTACTGGCACCAAGTACTGGTCCATTCTGGAAATGTTTCACTTCTGCTGTAACATAACGTCCACTTACAGTGAGTTCCAATTTGTGCCAAAACGAACGTCCTGGTTTTTCCAGGAAGTACCCGTTGGGCTTATATGCAATACGCAATCGTTCCAAATTACGGGGATTACGATTGATTAAGACCGGGTCACCAGTTGGTTTACTAATTTCTCTGATTTTACGCAACACACGTGCAGATTTTAGTGGCTGAAAATGCCCAGACATGTTGTCATTTGTTCTTTTGTTTTAAGTATTCTATAAAGTAACACAAATTTTCCAGAAAACCAATTTTCTAACCACCAAGTTTGATTTCAGAAAACTAATCACAATATGGACAGTAATAAAAGTGTGGAGATATTCTCCACAGCGTTTTCGCTTTTACAAGGTGAATAAAGACAGGGCCGGAATTTGTAATAGTGAAGTGTTGCATTTTAACATTATCCAAAAATAAATTTCGAAAGACATTCATTAAGTTTTACGGAATGCAAGCAAAGCGAATTCATATGCACCATCAAAAATAAAGTCTTGTATTATTTTTGTAAAAACATGATTCAAAAATAATAGTAATTGCATTATTATACAAAACGGAAAATTCAACGGTTCAATACTCAGAATTTGAGCCCTTTTCCCAGCTTTCACTGAATGGGAAATGGCAGCACTTCCAATACCGTTCACAATGAAAGTATAAATATTTACGAATAAACCAAGGACAATAAAAACGAAGAGAAATGTCAAACTGGCCTAATGATAAATAATTCCAATTTGTGCTGGCTAATTTTAGGCATGTAGCTCTTCAACAGACGCATTGACGAAAGTTTGCTGAGTATTGTAGCTGTGAGCTGGCTGTTGGACTGGGCGTATTAGCACATTGCTGAGTACATCTCCGATCCACATTACCTGTTAGTTAGTATTACCTGGGGAGCATTAGCCCCAAAAAAACGCGTATTATATCACAGAGAAAGATGTTGGCTGTTACTGGTGCAGGATTATGTGGCAGTCTTCGATTACTGGGTCGGGGGAGCTACGTGGCATTGGTGCGGATTCAGAAACCATGCACTGCTGGATATCCAACTTCTTCAAAACGGGTAAGAATCTGAGTTGCCAGAGCTTTAGTAAAGTACATAAGTAATTAGATGTAAACAAACGCATTCACATAACTTTGAAATCAATACCATTATTCGCTAAGATTCTTGGCCTCCCTACTGTCTCAAGAACGTTTGAATTGTGGGTCGCCAATGTCATATGTAGTTAAAATAGCATGATTGTCGTGGTCGCTGTTTCCCTTCGTGAAAGCGCAGATTATTCCATACATACAAATACATATGTTTGGTAGACTGGAATAGGGCTATTTAAAAATTGAAAGTAAAAACAGAAATGTCTGTAGCGAGCCATTATTATTTTTGAAATCCGTTTAATAGTTTTTGAAATATAAGCTATTAAAAATAGTGAAACTAACCCCTTTACCCCTCCATAACTTCCCCCTATACATTTAATCAGTAAAAAAAGGCGGGCCCAGCCCACTTTTTTATGTTTTTCCAGCTCAGTGGACCCTATTCTTTACTTGTTCCATTTTAGCTTAATAGAAATAATAGATGTTGTATACAATGTATTTTGTGTGCGAAACCCGAACGGCCCAAATTCATATCCGGCCAACTAGAGTCACTTCAGCAACATTCCAAAAAAAATTTATGGACAACGTTTTAGTTATTCCATAATAACAGGTTCTGTGTACAAAAACAAGAACAACCAATTATAGTTAGGGCATTCACATCTTCCTGTAAAATGTATTGTAAATATATCACCTAGTAAACAGGAAAATTTTCTTATAGAAAAATTATTTCGTTTACAATTTTAGTGGTACATTGGACCGTTTTACATATACAATATATCCAAACTAATAATTAGAATAATACATTTGAATCTTCATAATGTACAAATTCTCTAAAATGTTGTATATTACTACGTGATATTTTTACAACATCTATTACAAAGAGTCTGTGAGTATCCTAAGTGTTTTGTAGTGCCTTCCAAATATGCCAATTTTTTATAAGTTGTATCTATGAACCATATTCGTTCATGAATGGTAGCTATACGTTTTATAGAAATCTTACATGATCAAATTATTTGATCAACACACATCAAACAACCTATCGAATTTCCAATTATTTTTTTATTGAAAATATATGTCACAAACTCCACTTTACTTATTCACTTCTATAAACAAAATGTATCGAAGATGACAATTTAATCAAACAGTACCTTACATGGTCCACAACAATAGTCAAAAGTCAAAAAATTACTAATACATACACGTAATTTGATCAAATAATTTGATCGTATAGGTTGTTATTAGGGTTGGTCTTTGTCAATTGTTAGAAAAATTGTATGGTGAAACAACTTTTTATTTTTTAGCAATTTTAGATTATTTTTGATATTCGTCTTTTAATTGCTTATAATTGCTGTCAAATTTTTCGTTAGCCCTGCAATTTTTATTCACCTCATAGTTGTCAAAAATTTACTTTCCGTAGTACTTTTCTATCAATGGACACAAAGCTTTATTACAAAATGTTTCGTAATTTTTCGTTTTAATCTAAACTTTTTTTACTATGAAAAACGGCACACACGAATCCGGATTTATATATAGCCAGGCGGTGTTATAACAAATTATTGAAATTGTTTGATACAGTGAACTGAATGTTTTCAAAGAAGGAAAACTATAAGCTCAATATTTTACTTATAACTTTGTTTTATTTCAATTGTTTACATAAATGTACATATATCCATAATTTAAAAACAACACAACATTATTTTAAGTATTCATAAATCTTAACTGAGTATTGAACACTTTTTCATTGAACTCCACAAAAATAAAATCGTCGGCTATTTTCTGTCGCCACTATTTTGTGCTTCCCTACACACCACGGCGTATGCGATACCTATCAACAAGTTGAAAAATTGTTGTCGAGACTCTAGCATGCTTTTGGGGGAGTTCAAAAGTTCTAACCCCCATCTTGGTGCCACCGTAAAATTATTTTTTTTTTTGGGTATACCTTGCCACAAGCAGTTTGATAATACGAAGGGTGTTTAGGTGGTGTGGGAGTTCGGTAGCTGCTATCAACAGCTCGTCAAACAACGAAATCGCTCGGAGCACCAGCAACACACTCTTTGTTTTGCTCTTTTGAGAGTTTCTAGCTGATTTGCGTTAACCGCTGTGTGTTGGCTATTTTGCTTGCAATTTAGTGCCAGTTTTTGTTTCATTCTCGCGGCGTTTGGAAGCGTTTAAAAAGTCGCGCGCGTGGTTGTGCAAAAAAATACGCGAATACGAATTACGAAGGAACGGGAACAGTGCAAAAAAATACCAGTTTTGTTTTGCGCTCCTGCAGCTAAAGATACACAAACATATAAGTAAAATGTATGAAAAATAAACTTTAATACTACATTGTTTCAATTCTAAATTTATTACAAACATGTGTACGCGAAGTGTTGCGAAAATTTAATTTGAACATAATTTAATAAAAATAAAAATAAACCTATGCTAACTTTTGTAATGAAAAGCCTAGCGCACTACCTACGACCGGTCAAAAGCATTCGCAACGCCAGTAGCAGTTGGAGATACAACAGCAAAACGACGAAATTTAATTTAATCAGTTTATCTGCTTTGTAATGGAAACTGCGTACACGCTTACTACTTAACAACGGTAAATTGCATTAATTAAAAAAATGTTGTAAAAAATCATTGAATGATGCGTGAATAGAATTCGGAAATAATAAAAACTTTTACTGTGCAAAAATAAAAAAACGTAGTGTGTTAAAAAGTGTATTAAAATGTGCTTGCTGTCGCTGGTAATACGAATACCAGATACAATTTTTGTTGCTCTTTTCGTATGAGTAATATGCATGTGCGGCGCTTCACTGTTGCACGGCATCCGAATTTCGATGAAACATTTCAATTTTGCCGCTTCTGCACTCTCACTCATGCCGGTTGAGTTGAAATGCCAAAGCTGCGACATGAGAATTTGCCCCTTACCTTGCGTGTTCTGAAACATATGATTTTAATATACTATATATGTATGTACATATGTACACTCCGTTGCGAATTATAAAGTCACCATATATTGAAAAATTTTCTAGAATAAATTTTTTTGTTATTTAATTTCCGTTAGTTAAAACTTTTTTTACCCAAAAAAAAAAAAATGTCATCAAAATTTCACACTTAAGATAAAAATATTTCGTATTTTTTTGAGTATGCACGTTTTGTAGCCCATTCAATTTCAATTTAAGCAAATTCCAAAAAGCTAGCTACTTTTTAGCAATTTTTTTGGCGCATTTGTTCCGGTATAACGAATAAAAAAAATATTTATTTGTACTTATGTATATGGCAAAAAACCGAAACACCTGCGGCAAGAAAAATTCTCAAAAATCAACGGTGATTTTTAGCTACCGAAAACGTGAACTTCAATTGAAATTTATTCAAAAAATTCAAAATATTTTGTTTTTAGTTTGAAATGTTTAGTTTTAAGCTTAATGTGCTACAAAACTACATACATATTTTCAAAATTTGTTTTTAAAAGTTTGCAATTAACTATATTTTAATTAAAAGTAACGAAAATGAGATTAAAAAATTACTGTAGTTTAATGTGCTACAAAAAAATTTTCTTAAGTTTTCTAATTTTTTTTAATTTGTCTAAATTTTACAAACAAATTTTTGTAAACTTGAAATTTTGATGCAAATTTCTGAAGTTATAGATCTTGTAAAAAGCTTTTGAAACTTTTTGTTTAAGTATGCAGGTTTGATGAAAATTTCTTAAATTATCATAAATTTTGTGTAAAGTTTGATACTTGGTTTTTTTAAGTTATTATAAATTTTGTATAAAGATTGAAATTTCTTAGAGAATAAACCGTATTGTGATTAAAAATAAAAGAAATTAAAATAAAAAATTACTAAAATTTAATGTGACAAAAAAAATCAAAAATCTTTAAAATTTTTTCAATTATTTTTTTTTAATATGAAGTTTTGATGAACCTTTCTGAAATTATTATAAATTGTGTATAAAGTTTGAATTATATAAACCCATGTTTTGTTTTAGAGATTGAACTGTATTTGAATTAAAATAAATTTCCGTTACAAAAAATAAAATATTTTTTAAGTTTGAACTTTTGATGAAAATTTCTAAAATGTTTATAAACTTTGTATAAAGTTTGAAGATTGGGTTTATATGGTTTTAAATAAATTTTTATTACAAAAAAAAAAAAAAAATTAAAAAAAATTGTAAGTTTAAAATTTTTATGAAATTTTCCAAAATTATTATAAATTTTGTGTAAAGTTTGAAACCAGGGTTTATATGTTTTTACTTAGGAAATGAATTGTATTTTAGTTAAAAATAATGGAAATTAAATAAATGAAAAATTAATTAGACAAAATTGTTTAATATATGGTAACCTTATAATTTGCAACGGAGTGTTGGTCTCTGCAACTGCCACCTGTTACATATCACAATGGAATCCAGAAAAGGAAGGAATGCCAAAAACAAGGATAAAAATGCATGAGCAAAAATGGTGTAGGCCTTTAGGGCAAAAGTGTGTGGGCATTCATTATGTTTGGATATACTAAAATTTGTGTTGATAAATGGACGCGATGGACGACCAATAATGCGATATACATAGTTAAATGGGTGTATCCACAAAAACTGCAAGATTTTTCTTCCTTGTATTATCAACGAGAAATATAGGTATAGGAAAAACCTTAAATTGCACTCTTATCGCAAAACGTTGCTCTAACAACAACTGACCGTAAAATAAATGTAAATATCAATTAACGGTATGATTTTGATTTCATTTCAAACGATGAGTTTCTCTGGGCTGACTATTGCAATTACATGCAATTTTGTATTTCAATAAAACTTATTAAAGCTAACCTGTTTAAAAAAATAACAAGTTTTTTAATAAACTTCACAATTATGTAACGTCGCGTCACATTGTGAGTAATTTTCTTGAATTTGCATTCAATCATCTAGTTTGATCAGGTAGTTTGAGAGATAAACCTATTTGCGTTCCCAAGGCAGCCGGATCTACGCACCCTAATCACCCGGGTTTAACTCGACCAAGAGCTGTTGTTGTCGCGATCTAACCGTCAGATCAGCCAATCCCAAAGGTCGTTTCACACCACTGGAGCAACTCCTTTCACTAGGGTTGCTCCACATCCCAATATTCAGGGAGTGCCACGAGTCCAACCCCGGGCCAGAAACCTATTTCAGATACGTCTCCATCCGAGGTGTAATTCGTGTAACGGACGGAATTTGCTCAGACCTTAAGAGTCAAAGGGCACCCAAAAAGCCCATACAGTCCACAAGAGCTCACCGCACCCTCACCCTCCTGATCTTATCACCATGTAAGGGCTAGCCAGCAGTTCTTGAGGATTATGAGTGGTCGCAGAAGCTCGCCTCACTCGACAATAGCTAGCCCAGGTCTGATAAATAGCATAATGTGGCTACCTATGCTGTTGCTTGCATCAGGCCACCTACCCATAATCATCTCGATTCATAGACTATGGGCAACCGAATCTTCATTAACTTTAAAAAAGCTAGTTTGATTCAATTCCCGGAGTTTACTGAGAGCGCCTTAAGATCTATGTAGGTCCTTATCCAACGCGATGAAGCTTGATAACTAAGTGAAGATTTCAGTTGAGAACTACGGTTCTTCGGACCCAAAGAGATGTGGGAGCTAATTTAGCCGGCTATTCATTTTCCATCCTTCGGTGGAGAGGGCCAAACATAGAGGGACCAGGAGGGTGCACAAACTATCAACAACTAGCGCGCCCTTTACCATAACTTGCGGTGAGGTGAAGGAGACTTTCGGGAAGGTGAAACCAAAATACGTGTTCGAATGTGAAAAAATGTTGAGGGAAGTGAAAAAATGTGTAGAAATATATGCCCATAATTTCTTAAAACAATAACGCTGAGACTAACTCTCTATAAAACTCTATATAAAACGATCTCATCAAATATGTTGTAAATAATAAACAAAAAATGTTTGCTCAGCAGGTACTTTGCAAAAAAAAAAACAAAATAAAATATAGTATAAATTAGTTTGAGCTATAAGTGGTAGCTGAAAATGAAAAATGTACCACAATTTTCATCAAGTTATTATAAAAATACTCTAATTCACAAAATACAATTACGAAAGCGAATCATTTAATTTCTTCTATGAGTTTCCCGTCTCAAGGACAAAAAAATAAAATAAAATAGAATAGTATCTAAAAATATTACTTGCGTTTATTTTGTAAAGCTATTTTAAGCATTTACCTACGGTACGCCGCCATTGTGCAACACGCAATTTTCGCATTTTCGTTTGTGCAACAAATTGAGAGCAGCAATAGAGGAAAGCCAAAGAGTTTTCGATATTGTTTTAGAAAATTTAAATTAAAAGAAATACAATTCAAGTGACGTTTAAAAAATGTGATTAAACATTTAATTTGAAAAAATATCCACAACAATCGATTGCTAATTTTCCTGTGTGTTGTTTTTTTTCTTCTTGTATTCTCTTTTCATTCATTTCAAATCCATTACAAAACAACTAAACCAAAATTCGCCTTCATCATCGCTTTTGCGGTTCGCCAGTATCACGCCCAGCCACAACAAGAGCCTCAACCACAGCAACAACTCGCTATGGGATACAACATCGATTGGATATTCCACCGTATGCGGTGTCCTTCAGGTTTCTGGTATATTGCTAGTCAAATTGCTATCACAGCGGTTGGATTGTTTGCCAAATTTGTGTTGGGTGAGTAAAAAGCGAATTTCCTTAGAAAAAAGCCTATCATTAATATCAATCGATCATTTTTGTGTATTTAAGCATCATGCATTTATTAAGACATCAAAAAAAGAATCCCTTCACACTTGCCACTCTGAAAACGGCCCTAAATAAGTAAAACATTTAGCAAACTGATAATAAACACGTGTTCAAAGAGAACTAGCTTTATTGATTCAAATGAAAAGCTTATCAACATTTAGTTGGATTTTTTTTTCCAAGATTTGTAAATCACTCGAATTACACTTTTGTTAACTCAAAAATCTCTACAGTAGATCTACATTTTATAAGTTCGGTGAAATGAGTGTGCCATTTATTTAAAATTATCTAATATCGATGTTGAATGGGTCATATTTTTAATTTTGCTAAATGCACACATACTTAAAATATATGCAGACGAATATGTATGTAGTTACATATATACCGCCTATTATTTTATTAACTTTGATCCAACGAAATAGAACCAGACTTTGTAATAAACAAGTAGGTAAATAAATTGATCTTCTTAACTTTTATCTATAACTGCATTTTTAGCGTAAAACTATTCTATTATAAATTATGATTTATTTTTTTCATCTATACTCGTATTATTACATACGGGGCATTCCATACAAAATTTGCCACAAAAATTTGCACCAAAATTTGTTTTCGCGTTGAATTTTCTTCTTGTTATACAGGCGAAAATATTGGATACGTATTTTTTATGTCAATATGTTGCGCGAAGTTTTCGGGATTTTTTTTTTACAAATTTTGCGTTGTTAAAGTTTAAATAGATTTAATTTAACTTATTTTTAGTACTCTTAATTTGAAATTTAAGAAAATATCACACATTTCATCTTCCATGAAAATTTTCATATCTACGTAAGATACTGCACTGCACTGCATGCAATTGAAAAGTGGTCATTTTTGCGGGCGTGCAATTTGAAAAATTTTCTCGAAAACGTTGCCTAACATATTGTTATAAAAAAAAAAATACGTATCGAATATTTTCGCCTAGAGTCGCATACTTAAGTCTTTTTTTTAATTTTTTTATAAGGATTCACAAATAACGATTATTGCCCAAATTTCAACTCTAAAAATCATGCAGAAAGAGAAATGCTACATAAGGATTAAAGCAACCTTGCAACACGGACTACCTCACGCGAATTTGTTTTTGATTTTTTGAGTTTTATTTAAAAAAAAAAAAATTATTTATCGCTCCGAAAGCAAACTTAATTTGTAGGGGGTTTTTTACACAATTTCAGATTTATTTTCCGAGTAAAAAATATAACTCAACAACGAGTAAAAAGTGATTATTTTTTTTAAAAGTTATAACCGTTAAGGCCCCTGTTTTTTATTTTTGGAAAATATGTGCATTAAAGTGCATCACTTCCCTATACAAGCAAAAAAAAATCGGTACAATTACAAAATTTATTATATTTTAAGATTGATTTTAAATTTCTTCCATTTTCAGGCCTTTTAGTAAATAAAAATAGTTTTTTAAAACTTAAAGGCTCTGCATAAAAAAATTTAAAAATTTGTTCAACAATGAACTATGGTACACGGGATCGCTAGGCCCAGCACTCAACGGTTGGGCCACGCTAACTGTATAAAAATAAAATTACGCGAATTTTTAAAATATAAGGTTGGCAATAGTATACCATTTAAAAAAATATTTTTATTCATAAAAAACTCAATTTTTGGAAAAATTTTCCAATCGAACCGACTCACGTAAATCTTAATATTTTTCGAAATTGCATGTTTCATGAAAGATGGTAACAGGGTTGCTTTTGCGACTAAAGGATATTTTATCAAGTCTATTTTAGTAGAATGAAATGAACTATACAACTGCAACCCAATATGAATTGATGAATTTTTCTAAATTTTGTATGAAATGAAAATTTGGTTTTATAAAATTTTTGTTTTAGACATATGTAACTATATTTTTTGTTAGAAAAAATTAATAAAAATTAATTAAACAGGAGAAAAATAGTCAAAACAGTATTAAAGGTGAAATTTTAATGCTATCAATCTCTAGTACTATTCTATATCGAAAAACAATACCCCATTTTTTTGAAATAAAAACAATTCTTCGTGGAAATGGTTGAATTGCTTGAAAATCAATATTTTTCTATTGGCAAACTCTGTTTCTTCTCAAGAGACTTCAAAGAATAATACCAAATTGTTTTACTATTTCTTAATGTTAACATTTTTTGTGGTTCCATTTTGGTATTTCTTTTGGGGGTTTTTGGAATAACCATTCACAACTTGTAATTATTTATTTCTCTTTATTTACTTTTGATACAATTTTTTAGAAAAATACATATCATTAAACAAAATTTTAGTACAAAATATAAGATGTTTCAACTGAAAAAAATTACCATTGATTTATGAGAATTGTTTTTATAAGTACGAAATTATTGGGGGTTAATTACATATCACATATCCAGTTTTGAATTATTACTGACGTTCAAATTGAATTTTGAGCTACGTTGTATTGAGACCTGAAGTAGAATTTTATGATAAATATTTTTGAGGAATTTTGACCCATATATATATGTAACTGCTGCAAATATAGCTTATCAAAAAACTCAAATTTACATAAAAATGTCTAAAAGAGAAGGCGTAAACTTTCAAATCGCCAACATACGTATTTTATTTTTGATTCCATCTAGCAGAATCCGCTGTCGGAACCTTGTAATTTTTTATGCTGTACAGTACTATTAATTATTTATAAAAATAAGCTTTATTTTCAGTAAAAGTACACGAGTTATAGAGAAATCGTGAAAACTTGATAAATAGTAAATTTTTTAATTTATCAAGCTCACAGCATTAATTGCCAAGATATATTAGTAAAGTAGTATTTTTCAAATTCTGTCTCAACGTAGATTGTGGAACTAATTTATTTCGCCTACTATTACTATTTTCATTTTATATACTCTATTATGCTTTCAATACTGCCATTATGAACTTGATAAGAATTGTGCAAAATATTTTGATAAGCAAAGTATCGTGGTCTATACTATGTAGTCGTACGTGCGTAGAACTTGTTTAGCATATTATTTATTAGCGGCGTATATTTATTTATCTACCACCCAAAATAGTTTGAAAGACATACATATGTACATACATATATTCCCAGTAGCGAATGCGGTCTTCAGTGACCAAGTCAACAATAATTCGTATATAGTACATATATCTCTTGTCATGAGTATCATGAGTATCATCACCACAGTTTCAAACTACGTACATATTTAATACATATTGTCAGGAGTGGCATCTGCCTTCGAAGTATGACGGTAACAACTTTGAGAAGTCATCGCAAATAATTGCCCTTCCTATAGCTGGCTTGGTGGCTATGAGTTTTAACGCGGCAATTTGCTAGTTCGATTCCAGTATTTTTCGAATTCATTGGATTTGGTTTATTGTGTATAAAAAAATCAATTTCATTAAAATCCAGGTTATTAAATTTAAAATGTGAAATTTTGTTTCCTCCTTCCAAGCATCGAGCCTCTAAAATTGTACGCCAAAAACAACGCTTTTTCGTCTATTGCGCTATTGTCATTGACTTCAAAAAACCATATCTATAAGTATATACTTATGTTTTACAGTCGTGTTAAAACTTAGCTCAAAATTTACGAATTTCAACCAAACTTGAACATTATATTTCTTCGCTATGTTGTTCGGGCATAGGCTAGATTTACGCTAGGTGGAACATGAGTCAAGATATTCAGCAAATCTGTATTTATGATCTGATTTTGGTGGAATTATGGTATACGGCAGGTGTAATGAGAAATACTTTTACGAAAAATTAATCTACAATGAGTAGATGGCGTTAGAGTGTAGTTATTCAAAAAATCAGTATTTATGGCCCGTGTTAGTGCTGATCTTGAAACAGCATGCTGCAATTAGAACTTCTTTCACGGAAATAGATTCCGCGACAGATATCCCATTAAAAATTATAACAAAAACTGCTACTAACTTCAGAGTTGTCTTCATCTTAACTGTGACTACAGAACATGGTTTTAAAATTCAGCAAAGCTGATTTTTTAGCCTTAAAAATCTTAAAGAACGACCATTTATATGATAACCCACCAATGACTTCCAAGTCAAGAGTAATTCACGATTTATTTCAGCTGTTACTGACGCGTTGGTCACTCTTAGGTGACTTTCGCTACTGGGTTCATGAAAACGTACAACGAACCTATTATCATAAGTACTAATAAGATACAATTAATCATAATTGTTAAATATATAAATCAACATGTCTGTAAACTTTTCGACTAACAACTTATTTGACTTTAGCAGATTTTGCTTTGGCCGAATAAATGTAGATCTTTTGTATACAATTTACAAATTTGAATGCAATGTTTATGAAAATGTATTTTTAAACATTTAATTGTTTGAAAATTTCATTAGAGGTATTTCATTTAGCGGTTGATAAGAGAAAAATACGAAGCCAGCGTGAGTTGTGCTGTTAAATTTCAAAAGAAAGATATATGTATGTAGGTACATAGATATTTATAAAGAAAATTATTGCGTTATCGTACCTTGTAACTATTACACCTGTATTTGTAATTGCTTTGATCAAAAGAACCATAAATAAATTGGAGTTTTTTTCGTCGAAAATTAGTTTTTTTCTAAAGACATAGGTGGTGTAGTTTTTGTTTACAAATCTCTCAAAAAATACCGCTATTAACAGGAACGGATAATAATTTTATATTGGGCCTGTTTTTTTGTAACCGACTCGCAAACTAACACTAGGTAGAATGACGAATTGCATATAAAGCAACAACACAAGCTCGGAAAAATATGCGAGTTGAGCCAAGTCGCCAAGGTAAAATGTTATCCGACCTGAGATGTAGTGTTGGCAAGTGAAAAAACTGCGTTATTGTGAATGAGCCGGAAGAAAATAAATGGGAAATTTCAAGTTAATTCCTAAGACATTTTTATTTATACAGTGTTTTTTTAAAATATACTTATAACTAAATAAACAAACAATTTGCCATCACATTATCACTATGTTAACAGGGTTGCTGTTACAACTAAAGGAAATTTTATCCGAGTTGGAGCGTTTTTTGTTGGTCGGGTACAAAGAAACAGTCCTATTGAAATTTTGATGTATAAATGTAATTAGAATAAAATGGGAAATGAAATGTCATACACTGTATCAGAGATGGGCGTTTTCAAAAAACTGAGGAATTGATTGACAAGAATTTCCATTAAATTTCCATTCGTCTTCGAAGTTAGTTTTTGTGACGAATAAGCTTATGTACTATATTCAAGAATAAATTTTTATTCATCATTCATATAATTTTGAGCGATGAATGAAAATCTAGTTTTCATTAAAAATTATGCGAATGATATATTAAAAAATATTTCTATGATAAATGAAAGTTTATTCGTCACTCAAATTGATTTGAATAATATATGAAAATGAATTCTTCATCAAAAACTTGAAATTTTTGTAATACATACATATCTTTGTATGTATGCCCATCCATGACCTGCATTTAACGAAAGGCACATTAAAATAGTAGTATTAGTGGAGCAAATACGACAATCGCATACATTTTGTTTTTGTCCCAAGGCACTGAAGTGCCAATAAAAAAACTCGCAAATGAATCCCACCAATAAATAAAAACTGAAACAGGCAATGGTCAATTTTCAAGTATATAACTGCCATGAAAAATCCTCACAAAAATTATTTGGCGTTCGGACACGGCATGAATTTGTAGGCCCCTAAATTTGTGGTACAAAATTTCGATCAAACGTCAAGTTAAATGATGTACAGATGTATGTAAATAAAATTATTGTTGTTCTGACGAAAAACAAAAATGGTGCATGTGTTAAAATTGTTATGAAAATATCATAGGTATAAAATTACAATCCGTTTGTTTTCGATATTCGAACAACCTGAAAATCGTCTGACCCCTAGTTATTGTCAACATTAACGGTGGCTCCCACCATAACTTCTACTAGTCAGCAACTCTACTCTTTAGTCCGGACGGAGTATCGGAAGCGGCTATCAACAAAAATATTTTGGTGTGCTTTCCCCCACAATTTTTTCAGCTATTTTTCTTTCAGAAATTTCTTTTTTTTAGCAGGGCTATAACCAGACTGCTTTTTATCGCTTTTTATCGTATTGCTTATCGTGTTATGTATGGTATCAAAGTGTTATCTAGCGTAAAACATAATCAGCTGTCCTCCAATGTCATGTCATAAAACAAATATTGAAGCGCGTGGGGAATCACTTTCGACTAAGTATACTCGTAAATGACTCATGAATGAAATGGGATAAAAAATTTTTACAATAGCTTACTTTCCAAATGAGTATCAATAACCACAAATTTAGTGCCTACAAAAGATTGATTACTAGTAGTAATTACTGTCCCGTTTTTTGTTTACTACAAGGTTTAGTTGACGCTGAAAGTCCAGGTTTCGTTCCTTCATTGTAGTCGGACAGTGCAAACAGCTATTTTGGGAGACGAATTACTCTAAGGTAGGATAAAAGACTTTATAGTAAAACCCGAAAAGCTAGTAGTTGTATTCTCAGAACAAATTTTATTTTAAAATTAAAATTACTGGCTTGATACACCTAACATTTTTCCAAAATATAACCCATTGACGACAGAAAAAATATTTTTAAACCTATTTTGCTTTCATCGAATAGACTTTTTGTAAAATGTAAACATTGCGAAGAAATATCACGCCTGAACATTATCTTATGTACTTGAAAATACTGGTGTGGAGGCCGTTGGTGGCTTTAAGGCCTAAAAGAAAATTATTTTAATACAAAAATAGTTTCTTCTTATTTTATATACTGATATAGTATACTTTATGCTATGACCCCAGTTAAAGTAGTAAAGTTAAAGTAGTTTAGGAGATTAGCGTGTTCAAACCGACAAACATACACAGACAGAGAAAAATTCTAAAAATGTTACAAAATCTTTTACACTCCCTGCATTACCTGGACCGATTTTTTTCAATGTACAGGCACGACTATTCTACAGTTTTATTAAAGTATAGATAAAAGATGAGAAAAATAAATGGCATGTTAAAATATTCAACCATTTCGTGTACATTTTAATGATTTTAGAAAGAGGCGGAACCATAACTTAGGATACATCTTTTCAATATACTACGTCCATATGCAGATTTGCCATCATTTATAAATTTTACTTTCGAATTGTAGATTTTTCTTTATATTACAAAAGTATTTCTATTTATAGCGCAAATATGCAAATAATTCCCAAGCTCGTGTTCCGCTATTTTTAGCTTACATTTTCATACCTTTAATTTATGTAGATTTATCAAAAGGCTAGAAACAATTGCCCTTTTAATATTTATACAAACAAATTTAACTAGAATCCACTATATTGCTATTTTTATTCACAAGTATTCACTTTGCGTTTGGTTTGTTATTGTTGTAGTAATTATTGTTGCACATGTGATGCGGCAGACAAGCTGAACCGTAGACAATTTTTATTTGTACAAAATACTCGCAACCGTATCATCATTATCATTATCAACATCATCATCAACATCATCATCAACATCATCATCAACATCATCATCATCATCATCATCATCAACATCATCAACATCATCAGCGTTGCAGTTGGACGTCGCTGTTTGTGCTCGTCATTATTGTTGTGTTGTGCTTACGTTGTTTTTTGTGGGGACTAGACGGTTTTGAGGTTGTTCTAAATTTGTTTAGCATCATTTATTTTTTTGTCTGTTTTTTTTCTTTATTTTTTTATTTTTTATTTTTTCGTTTAACCGTGGCTAATCTTGTTGGCAAAAGATATCGTTTCTCAAACGTGCCTACTTATTTGTTTATGATGTGGTTGTTGTTATTGGTATTTACACAGATGAGTATGTTACATCACCAAGCAACCTAACACAACAGAAATCACAGTGCAGCTAAGAAAATTTACATTCTTTACGAGGCGCTTGAACTTGTTGCCGCTTCTTTGTTTGTTCATTACTTTTTCTCTAGCTTCCATGCAGCTAAATACAATCAATTTTTTTCATATACATACAGACAGATGTATGGACATATGTATGCCACTATTCGCAAACGCCGCAGTGTGAACTTGACGACGTGACGATGTGTGGGACGAACGGTGTCATTATCATAGCTAATCGCAAATGCCGTTGAACAAGTAAAGCTCATAAATATATGTATGTATTCATTTCGAAATGGGTACAATATTTAAACATTTGCATATAAACCCAGCTTCGCGTTGTCATTGTCATTGTAAATCATATTAATTTTATATATGTATGTATGTATTTGCATAGCTTCTGGCCATGGCTCACATTTGTAAAAATTTATTTATTTTTTTCGATTATATTTATTCCGCAGTCATACTGGCTGACAAATAATTATCTGTTTTTTGTGCATCGTTTGCTACTACTCGTATCTATTTCCTATGTAAAATCGCTCGCTGATTCTGAGAATCGAGTTATTGCTTTTATGTGGACAAGTTTTCGAGATATTAGCAATTTACTGCCGTTCGAGTAAAAGAAAAAAGTGATTACAGTTAGTCACGTATTTCCCAAAGGTATACAAAAATTGAAACAACTTTTCAATTTTCGGAATTCTTATCTTATAAATGTATATATTGTGTATATATTAGATATAAGAATAGGTCGTAAAGTATCTTTTATGCTTCGGAGAGGGGTGCCACCTGTTTGTAAAATCGGATTTTCTTAAAATATACAGAAGTTATACGAAATACTATGATTATGAGGGACTCCTCTCGGAAAGAAGGTTCATAGCTATGGATGCCAAACGGTTGGTCGCTGCGTGGAGGAAGATGAAACGTATATTTTGGAGGGGCTGCCACCTGTTTGAAAAGTCGAATATAATTAAAATAAATGTAATGTTAAGTGAAGTTATATGAAATATTAAAAGATGGTGGTCAAGCGATTCGTCTCTTACTTTTTTACAGGCTGCCACTTGTTTGAAAAGTGGAATTTAATTAAATTATACACAAGTTATATGAAATCTGGTACTATGCGTACCAAACTGATTGAAAAGTAGAGTTTAATAAGATTATACATAAGTCATACGAAATATTAAAATATGGGTGTCAAATTGTTCGTTTCATTAGATGAAATTTAATAGGTATATTTTTGAGAGTGTTGCCGCCTTTTTTAAAATTAAAATTTAATCAATTAAAATTTGAGTGTGAAACAGTTCGTCAAAACCAGTTTGTCTTCAAAACAAACTTGACAAGGGATGACAGAAAATGGTTCCATTATACATCAATTTTTTACCCTGTCGGACAAACAGAAAATCAAAAAGAAAGGATTAAAACTTTTTTAACAGGTGCTGGCAACTCTTTTTAAAATAAAATATTTTTTGTTTCGTTTCGGCCTAATTCATTTTCGAATTACTATAGTAGTTTAAATTTTTTTTTTCTTTCAATACTCTCGGCATGCTTTTTTGTACTCCATTGTATCTAGATTTTCATGTTATTTTTTCGATAACGAAATATTTATTGATATTTATGTATTTTTAATACTCGTAACATCCTTAATTTATTTTAAAATCATAATTACGTAAATAACTTTGCCAAGTTACATCGCTACCCCGAACTTAGGCTTTATTTCTTATTCCAAATGAGCCACGCGAATACCCCTTGTTTGGTTGTTTTAATTTTATTTTGTTAAGAATTTTAAAGCTTTTTCCAGTGTAAGGGTGCAATGTAACTCATGTCATTCGACAAATTCACTAATCGATGGTCAATTGGTAGATTTGACTATCTGAATTTCTTTTGTTTTTTGTTTAAGTTGTGCTTTGATTTATGTAAACCTCAACTAAGCTGAATTTACGCATTGCACATCGTATTCGTTGAAAATTTAATTATCGTTCTAATTCCTAGGAATTAGAATTACAAATTAACATTGTTGCAGTAAGCTGTTTTTGTTTACGGTGAAAGCGACGACTACTTTGCGTATTCGAAAGTAAATAAAAAATACGCATGTGCTTTTGTACATTGACTCTTCGCTTGAGCCCTTCAAACATTGTCAAGGTTAACATTGGTAATATGTTGTTGTTGTGCATCTTGCTTCCATTTTATGCAGTACGACATTGTGCTTTATACTCGCATTCACTTTCTCCAATTGCCGGCTATTAATTGTTACATATTAAGTTCAACAAGTCATTTTAGTATAATCACCAGAGCACTGACACAAAACGGTATTTGGAATTTTAATTTCGTATACTAGGCGGGAATGTACCGTGGATGGGCGTTTTCGAGTGGAGTTTTATTAAAATCTATCTATCTATCTACATATCTGTACCATAATAAAATTGTAGAAAAAATGCGTCTGTACATTGCACATTTTTTTAGTGCAGGAAATGTAACAGAATACATTTGTATCATTTTTACAGCTTTTGTAGTTCTATTTATCTGCTTGCCTGTTTGAACCCACTAATCTCCGAAACTACTGCATGGATTTTCATGCAGCTTCAACTGGTGACTAAACAGTAACCTCGGGCACAACATAGGGTATATTTGATTAAAATACCAGAAAAACTCCGCTGACTTTATCCGGCCTATATTTTTATATTAATTGCCCTTTCATATGTAATCAGAAAACGCATTTTGGCTCCTGTCACTTATAACAGATGGTAACCCTGTCAAAAAATATAAGTATGCTCCTTTTCATTGCCAAGACGAATAGTTTGACACTCATATTTTAATATTTTATATACTTGTGTATAATTTAAATAAATAAATAGTCCGACATCCATATTTTATTATTTCATATAACTTATTATAAGCATTCTCCTCAGCGAATCGAACAGTTTGACAGCCATATTTTAATATTTCGTGTATAACGTGTATACATATATCTAATTTAATTAAATTCGACTTTTCAAGCTGGGGGGAACCTTCTTTAAAATATATGTAGCTTCTATAAACTACTTCTCAGCAAAATTAAACGTTTGAAATCCACCTTTTTTATTTCATATAACTTGTGCATATTTTTATTAAATTCGATTTTTGAAACAGGTGGCAACATTTTATATATTATAAGCCTTCTCCTCAGCGAATCGAACAGTTGACAGCCATATTTTAATATTTCATATAACTTGTGTATAATTAAATTAAATTTTGGGTTTCAAACAGGTGGCAACCCTCTCCAAAATATGGGTATGAACTTTCTTCTCGCCGAGACGAACCGTTTGATACTTACATTTTAATATTTCAAACAACTCGTGTATAATAAAATTTAATTCGACTTTTTTGTTGCCAATTTTCACGCTGGGTTTAGCTAGGTACTAAATATAATAAAACTGTAGAAAAGTCGCATACATTGAAAATTCTTTACAATAATGACAAAGATTATGCAGGTAGTGTCATGAAATACATTTGAACTATTTTTAGTATTTTTGTCTACATGTTTTCCTGTTCACTTATCTCACTAATCTTTAAAACTACAGAATAGATTTTCATGGAGCTTTAACTAGTGACATGGAGCTTTAACTAGTGACTAGACAGTACCCCGGCCTTAACATAGAGTACATTTATCAGATTATTGAATGTGGAAAAACAGTTTTTAAATAAAATTTTATTTTTCAACGTGTGCGGGTGTTAATTTTTTTGTTGATTTTTTGCGCAATACATTTTTATTCATCATGCGAATAATTTTGAATTACAAATAAATTTGTTAACATTATTATGCAGTTATTCAAATAAATTCATGACGACTTAGTCACGCGACGATCCTTGCGGTTGCCGAAGATATGTCTCGATATACAAATCGTTACAAAAATGTGAAAAATATCTTTTGAAGACAACATTTGCAAAAAATTGTGTACGATGGCGGGTACAAAACTCAATAATTATGCAGTTCGATTCAGCATACACGAAAAAATGTGAAACCAACCCTTCGTTCCTTCATTTTCCTAGTTTGAAAATTTAGAATATACTTTGGTGTTAAAATATGGGTATCAATCGAATAGGTTGCCATTTGTTTAAAGGTAAATTAACTATAGTTAATAAAATAAATGAAATTTTAGAAAATAGATGTCATATTAAAAAGTTTAAGAAACTTTCATTAGAAAATATTTTTGGGAGGTGTTGCCACCCCTTCAAAAAGTTAATAACAAATTAATTCGTAAGTTAAACCAAATATTGGAATATGGGTGTCGAAGGAATGAGGTGTGCTAAAGTTTGGTTTTAATGTCTTTTAAATGGTTGCCACCTTCCTAAAAAGGTAAACTAAATGAAATTAGTACGTAAAATTAAATATCACTGCATAGGAATTAAATGAAATAATCCTAGAAGGGCTTAATCCCAAAACTATTTTTAAAGGGTGGCAACCCCCTTGTGAAAATAAAGACATGTTATTTAAGTTAAGTTAAGTTGTAATAAGTTAGCTGAGATTTTATAATATTGTTGTGAAACAAAGAAGATTGTACGAAGTCATTTTTAAAGACGAATGCCACCTGTTTCAAAGGGTTAATTAAATTTTATTTGATAAGTTAACCCAAGTGCTATTATACTGATGTCAAACGATTAAGTTTAAGAAAGCTGAATTTTGAAAATATTGCAAATTTTTAATTGAAATAAAATTTCGTTAAACTTCATTATATTTTTGTATTATATTTGAAAATATATACATATATATAATTATTACAAATTATTGTCTTAGCCAACGTACTGATAACGGCAAAGCCGAAAAGGTAAAAAAAAATCCAAAGCAAATAATAATAAAGTAAAACGATTAACAAAAATTCGGGTCTTAGTATTTTATGGAATAAAGGAATTTTAAGATAAATTATTAAAACTCAGTTGCAAAATGGGCAACACGCCCACTATTCCGTTTTTTTTTGGGGTGAGGAGTCGCTATTCTGCACTTATGCTGGTTTTTTCTTGAATACGCTATATTTTTTTTTAGAAAAATTAGCAAAACTTAAATAAAGACAAAAAGTACATTGTCGAAACTTGTCAATACGTCGCTCTGCCATTTGAACGCTCGCATCTGTACAACAAAAAATTTAATTAATATTTCACAAAAGATTTAAAAAATTTGTGTAATTGAACCTATTAAATTTTTATATAATAATACTGTGTATTTAATTTTTTGTTGCTGCTTTGCTTTTGCAGTTTTTCTGAACAAAACAATCGTGTACAACAAAGAGAGACTGACAAAGGTGATAGAAAAACGTCCAACCGGTGTGCCACTAGTCACAGTATCAAATCATCACTCATGCTTCGATGATCCGGGACTTTGGGGTAAGTAGTAGTTATTTACATAGCAATTAAAAATATACACACAAACCAATAAATTAAAAAATTAAAAAAAAAAAACGTTTTCTTTCGCAGGCGTGCTCCCAGTGAAACAAGTATGTAATACTTTCAAGATACGTTGGTCGATGGCGGCGCATGACATCTGCTTCACCAACAAATATCATTCGAATTTCTTTATGTACGGTAAGTGCGAATTATGTATTTGAAATTTAATTACATACACTAATATTGAATGAAACTAATTAATTGTTTTACAAACTGCTTACATTGCAGGGAAATGCATTCCAGTGGTACGCGGTTCCGGCGTCTATCAGGATGCTGTCAATTTGTGTATACAAAAGTGTGCGCTCGGCCATTGGGTGCACGTTTTTCCCGAGGGCAAAGTTAATATGACAAAAGAGGAAATGCGCCTCAAATGGGGTGTGGGACGTATCATATACGAATCGCCACGTATTCCAATCATTGTACCTATGTGGCATGAGGGCATGGATGAGGTGTTGCCCAACACAGAGCCCTACGTACTGCAGTGGGG
Source organism: Anomoia purmunda (assembly GCA_951828415.1). NCBI lineage: Eukaryota > Metazoa > Arthropoda > Insecta > Diptera > Tephritidae > Anomoia > Anomoia purmunda. Next base: position 28,598,020 of record OX639997.1, read on the forward strand.
CAAAAAGGTGACGCTAAATATTGGAGAACCAATAGACTTGTATGATTTTATACAAGATCTCAAAGATCGCAAAGTGCCTGAGCCGGAGGCAAGAAAATTAATAACCGACAAAATACAGCACGTGTTTCATGTGAGTTATTTTTTAATGTGATATTAAATGTAAATTATTAACTTTTTCCACTTCCTTGTAGGATTTACGTAAAGAAACCGAAGAACTGCATAAAAACCGGCTATAGTAATTAAATAGCTTTATTTATAATTATTATTTTTATTAACTTTATACTCCTAGACAAAGCGGATACACTTTTTATAGCTATAATGTATTTAGTTAGTAATTAAAGAAGAAAAATATAAAAAGTAAGAAATGCAATAGCGATATATTTTTTTTTTTAGCAACAAAAACGTGTAAACCTGTACTAGCTGTTAGACTAAATTTTTAAAGAAAAAGTTATGGGCCTGACAACATTCAACTTCCTTTCCTATATTCTCACTTTGTTAATTTATGCTCAGTGAAAATAACGGCATAAAATCGGTGAAAAAAAACAAACTGTGTAAAAAAGTCCACTGCGAAGCTTATTGCATATTTATATATTTACTTATTTGTTTGTTATTGATCATAAAATGATTATTCAGACTTAATATAATATATAATAAATATTTATATTTCTAAAATATATTAAGCGCCAATATTATATTTTTACTAAATTAGCTAAGGGTGCGTGCGTGTTTGTCGAGATTTTAGCTAATAAATTGAAATTTCCTAAATAGCAAGGCGTCAAATTTACAACAATAGAGTGGCTGAATTTTTTTTTTTAATATTTTTAAGATTATACATATGTATGTATTAGGGTGCATCACTCGCCATAAAAAAAATCGGTAGATACTGTTTTTCCATCGGAATTATAAAGTTCGTTATATTTTAAGACATGAACCAAAATATTTCGCAATGATATTGAGCTCCACCGATTTGAAATTACCCCCAAAATAAATAATTATAAATAAAAAAATCACCTCAGATCCTAGTTTAAGCTTACAAGGTCTGGATAAAAAAATTAAAGTAAATGCTGAACGGAATTATAATAGCGCGATTTCATATGCAAATCTCATTATGATTGCCTAATTTTTTTTATAAATATTTTTTTAATAAATATTTTTTTAATAAATATTTTTATGTAGACCTCTTAAGCTTAAGTCATGTTCATATTACAACAAAATTACTTATTTTCGTCACACTGTCATTCCTAATCAATATTGACAGCTTTGTATCCACAGGATTGTTTAAATCTTTGATGAAAGGAACAAATTTGAGGTTGTGTACATTTTTAATATATCTAAATTTTATTGGGATAATATCTTTTATTTTTAATTTACGATCATGAAATAGAGCTTCTAGAGGCAGTAAAAATTATGGAACATATTTCGATTATTATCGATAAAATTCATAGCCGACACTGATTTACTCTTAATTTGGTTCTTGATTTCTGATAACCTGCATTATTTCATCTTAATTAATTTATTGATTTTACGAAGCGAAATTACTTAATTTCATCGTAATTTGCTCATAAATTAAGAATGAACCATAAATTAAGATAGTTTGTCCGGGTTTGAAGATAAAAAATATTTAGAAAAAAACTTTTTACTTATATAAAAATTTAATTTCTGCAAGTCTTTTCGCATCCATCCAGCTCACGCAAATCTAAATATTATTGCGAAATTTTTTGGTGGAACTCTTAAAATATAATAAATATTTATAATTCCGGTGGAAAACTGAAAGCTTTTTTTTGGTGTGGCACCCTAATGTACATATATACATACTCCATATTATTTTTCTTTAAGTTGAACAAAGGCTTTTTTTAAATAAATTGTTTCAGTAAACAAATATATAATACAATACAATTAATGCGTTGTACTTTTTAAGGCAATACGCCGGGTATTTGCCAGTTATTAATAAACTATAATACAACTGTAGAAAAGTCGTGCCTGTATAGCGAACATTTCTTTAAAAAAAATAATACATTGAACCATTTTTTTTTAGAATTCTTTTCTGCCTCTGCCTTTTTGAACTCACTAATCTCCGAAAGTAGTGAATTGATTTCCATGGGGGCTTTAATTGGTGCTTAGACAGTAGCATCGGGAGTATCATAGGGTATATTTTATAAAAAATATGAAATAAGAAAAAAGCAATAGTTAGTTATAAAATAATATCGTTAATTTGCCACAGAAGAGCCAATTTTGTGCAGGTTTGCGATTTCTAGCAGTAGCTGTAGAAAGCATTACGGCATTAACGGTACTTTAATCACTTTATAGGATTTTCTCAATTTAGACGTAATCGCAAACACCCTAAATTTGAAGGCTACTAAATAGGCATTAATATACCTAAATGCATTCGTACAGTTTTACGCATTGTACTAAGTATTGCAATACATTTTTGTAAATATTATTAGATATAGTAAATACCTATTAAATATATAGTATACTATGCATGCATTGCAGTGTATATACAAATGTAAAAAAACATACTCGTATTAATATACATACATATTGTATTTTAAATATAAGCATATTATTAGTTTTGTGTGAATCGTATGAGAGCGTACGATTTTGTTACAAGATCTTATGTAAAAAATGTTGGTTTTATTGCTGATTAACAGGCAAAGATTAATAATGCAATTTAAAAATAAAATAAAGTCTAAACCCGAGTATCACTGTCAAATTTTAAAACATGAAACTGAAGCGTATTTTCTAAAATAAAAAGGTAAAGGTTATAAAAAGCCGCTTTGCGGACTTTTCCTCGTGGTGGTGTGGGCCGATCTAAACAGGCGTTGATCGCCGAAACAACAGCCTATGGCTGGGTGAAATCCGGGTCATTCCGGTGCGTAGAACCGGCTATCTTAGGAATAACTTTTCCTCGTAAGTATTTTTTGCAAACAAAGACTTTAACCCCTTGAGTACGTGTGGTACTTTAGATTTTCAAAAAAAAAAGAAGGAATTTGAAGGTCGGAACAGATTACTTCTCTTTTGCGCGTAGATTATGGACTCAAAGTTTTGCTCCTAAATTTTACTTAAATGCAAATTTTTAGTTTCAGCGAACCATAGACATAATAAAATCTGCTTTTAGCTAAAAGGAAGAAATATCAGTATTTTAATAAACCCCGTTTTAGAGATAAAGCGTTTTTAAGTTGACTATAACAGAGAAGAAATTGTGTTTGTTTTAAAATACAGCTTCAGTCGTTAAAACCTACTCTTAGCTTATTTTAATTGTGAAATATTCTATTAATATGCCTATATTCAAACTGGATAATTTAGCGGTACTTTAATAATAACTGCACATGTATTTCTTAAATTTTATTTTTTATTATGCGAAGTTTTTTATTTTAACTCTATTTTGGTTGTTATTTTTTTATCGTCCTAGACACGAATATGCCAACTAATGTGATAAAAAACCAATACGGATAACAGATATAGATAATAATAACGGTATGTATTATTAGTACTTTAAGGATAATAATCGTGATGCTGGTTAAATGCAGAGTATTTCCTATAATCGATAACTATGTATAAATAACTATAGCGGTAACTCTTTCGATAACGATAATGCTGATGACAATATCTAAGTAAAGCGATAACCATCCATATAAAAATCGCTGTTGTGGAGTAATTGCAAAGGAAAAAGTTTCCGAAAACCTTAAATGGCCTCTAGACTGTATCGAAAAGAAATCGCCGTACACTCTATATAATTTTTGAAATGCAATTTCGAAATAAAAGTTTTGCTCTTCTAAGGGGTCGCCCATTTCCTTTTTTTCATATCTTCAACATTTATAGTCGGATCTTCAAGTACATTAATGATTTTGTCTAGAGGAGACGTTTGCAGTAATTGGATGACTTAATACACTAAGCCAAATAAACCACTGATGTTGCAAATTGTGCTGAATGTAATTTCTTCTTCCTTTTTTTTAAATAAATATTACTTATATTTTTCTGAAATATATTCTCGCTTTTCCGAAATATATTTTAGTTTTTCTAAAATAGATTTGTGGTTGCTCGCGAGCTTCCCGTGCATCGAAAAGATCGTCCCTCTTAATATTCTATTTCATAAGGTAACTGGATTGCGTGCACTAATTTTGTAGTACTTACCCTACTCCAGAATATAAACAGTCTACTGCTTTCTCGTGAGCATCTCAAGCATCGAGAGCCTCTCATAAGGCTCGTGAACTCTTATCTTCATTGCACGCATTTTGTTACTTTACAATCCTGTGTGCTATATTATTTTTACTTTAAACTCTGACAAACACTCGAGACACTCGACGCCGCGAACGGCAATACCTGAGATTGTATCGAGAGCTCGATTTCTCGAAATACTCGAGAATGTGCGAGTATAAATCTAAGGAAGGCCTAACATATTTGGTTTTTTCTGAAGTACATTTAAGTTTCTCTGAAGTACAGTTGGAAAAGGTGTAGTACATATACGGAGTAATCCGAATTTATTTTTGGTGAAATATAGAGTGGAGAAGACTTCTTCGTATTTTCTGAATGGCTCCCGTCGGGTATTTAAGTTTAAAACAGATGCCAAAAGTTATCATTATTTTGATTGTTTGAATAAAAAACTCATTAGAAAGATTTCTTTTGAAACAAAACTCATCTCTACCGGTGTAATTTCTTTACCACTACTATCCAATTTGACCTTAATATTATTCAGAAAATTACTTATATGTTTTAAAGTATGTATTGCCTAATCATTATTTTACGATTTCTAGTTTTTTGGTCATATTCGATTGAAATTTTACGATTTTTAATTATATACATACATATGTACATATGTATACCAACAACAACAAGTATAAAACATGTTTTTGCTTTTGCTTTCAAGATTTTTTTTGCGTTTATTATGATCGAAAAAATGGAAATCCAATAAAACGATCAAATGTGATCAAAAATGTAAAACAAGATTAATTATCAAACTTGATCGAAAAAACTAAAATCGCAAAAAATCCATCACCTTGATCAAAAAAAAAAAAATTTAAATAACAAAATATTGATCAAAATTAATCAATAAAATGTTTTAAGCCAATTATAGCTTTTAAATCATGAATTTAAAAAAAATAAATATGACAACTTGTACGGCCCGATGTTTAAGACTGGCCAATCCTAAGGTCATTAGTTTTAAACTCAACCATTTTTAAACTAAAAATACATACATATATATCTAGATATGTACATATATATGTAGGTATGGTCGAAAATCGAAGAATTAGAAATTGCACGATTTGATGAATTTACCGAATATTTTACATATCTTTAAAAATCATGAAAAAGGTTTTCAAATTTTTCGAATGCCTGCATATATACATACATACATATGTAAGTACACATTTGAAAACTTTAGAGTTATCTTATTTCTCAGTTTAAAACAACTACATAGCTTCAAAAATGGTAACCGAGAGGGCTTTCGACTCAAAATTAAAAACCAAGTCTGCAGTTTCGGGGCACTATGTATAAGTATATACATATGTACATATGTATTTAGTTGAAATACATATGTATAATGTCTTAATGAGATTGATATTTAAAGTTATCACGGACCATGCAAAACTCTTACAGCTTTTGCAAAAGTCCAAAGCTCCAATGCAAGAATAGTAGTGTTTTTCTACGTACGAGTTTATGATAGTTCGTAACAATTGTTACGAATTATCATCTTTTGGCGTTTTCTTACGCAAAAACTTGCAAGAAACTTGCAAAGTTGGGGAAATTGAGAGAGCGAAAATGACAGTTCTTTGGAGGGGAAGTTACAAGTTTTTACTGGATAAATTTTTACTCGTAACAATTTGCCAGTACGGAGAACAGCTGATTGCAAGTATTTGGTCGTTCACAAAAAGAAAGCAAATATTAAAAATTGCAATTATTTTAATATAAAAAGGTGAAAAATGGAAAAAGTGAGTAAATATATATACGTAAAAATGTTTGTGAAGTTCATAATGTTAATATATTAGGAAGAGGGCCGGAATCCGTGTGTTTGCGAAGATGGTGGTGCCCCTTCGGCCGGAGTGACTGCAAATAGCACTGCACTTTTTTAAATGTTCCAGGAGAACATGTTATTTCGATACTTTTTTTGTTATTATTTTCCATTTTACAATAGATTTATAATATTAATAAGTTTTTAAATTGCAAAATATTAAACTTTTTCGTTTTTGTTTGATTTGCGCGCCAAACAAGAATCAGCTGTCAGAAAAACTTGCAAGTTCTTACTGGTTTTGCGTTTTCTTACTTTCTTGCAAGTTTCTCTCACTGAGAGCAAATTTTGCTTACGCTCTAAAATTTAGTTACTGGCAAGTTACTGGATAATTTTGTACGTGTACGCACCTAATATTTATAAATCGCGATGATGATTGGAATTTATTGATGAATTTATGTAAAACAATACCGATTTTGAGGAGTTCGAAATACAAGTGAATCGAATTGGTTTGAATTTCCCGCAGCCTCACATCAATGCTAACAATTAAAATTATCACTTCATATTGGGATTGAGTAAACTCGGATATTATCGCAGCTGCCTGCTTTACCCACCGGAAGAATATAGCTTTTGCCCGTCAAATAGAAATGGTACGCAACAAAAATTTTATTGGTGATATTATTTTAAAGTCCATACATACATACATATGTATGTACATGCATGCATACATACATACAATGTAATTTGGTTTCAACTATTTCGTAGAACACATATATGTAGGGTAGATGTGCTAGTAACCGGACACCCCCCAGTAACCGGACACTTTCGACTTTTATCGTTTGAAATAAGCACACTGTAGATTTATTTTAAATTTTGAATAACACAACCGGAGTAGCCATTAATTTTGTACAATTGCACTTTTTGCGTTTTGTTCTTTTTTCAAAAGAAGCTTGACAGTGTCGCATTCAGTTTGCGCATATGAAGTGAAGTGTAAAGACGTGTGAATTTTTAATTTTTTACTAGTTGTACTTCAAATCTAACAGGTGAGTTTTTAGTAACAATTTAAAGTCAAAAGTGGGTAAAAATACTGTTATTCTACAAGAAAATTATAAAAGTATGTAATTATGGCATAAAATCAGTAGAAAATATCACATATTTTCGTAAATAAACCTGTCCGCTTACTGAAATGACAATAAGAGTATGTTTCAATATCCGGACACTTTGTCCGGTTACTAAAGATAGTGAACAATTTGACGATTTTAGCATCCGGACAAGCTGTTGCCTTGGAAAACTATTTAAGTAATAATGCTATGTTTAAATTTAAAACAATTTTAGAATGAATAATAAAAATGTGAAAAACGAAAAGAGGAGGAGACAGGCTCCGGACAAACAAAAAATGGATTTGGCGTTAAACGAAATTCGGACCAAATCAATGACTATTCGAAAAGCCGCAAGCACTTACGGCATTCCAAGATCAACGATTCTAGATCGGTTACGAGGAAAAGTTGCGGATGATTGTTCTACTCTGGGTCCACAATCCTTCTTAACAAGTGAAGAAGAATCCAAAATAACTGAATGGATAATAAATATGTGTAAGTGCGGGTTTCCTTTAAAAAAGGATGACCTTCTAAATACGGTCCAAAAAATTATAAAGGACAGTAATAGAAAAACCCCATTTAAAGATGACAGACCCGGCCAAACGTGGCTAAATCTATTTTTTAAACGAAATCCTGTGCTTTCTAAGCGTGAAGCAGAAACTATTAGTAAGGGTAGAGCAGTTATTACGGAACAGTTGATAAGACGCTGGTTTTCTGAGCTGTCTGACTACCTGAAGAAAAATAACCATGAGGACGTTTTAGAGGATCCAGATCGTATTTTTAACGGTGATGAGACCAGTTTTTCGCTTTGTCCAAAAACTGGAAAAGTGTTGGCACCGAAGGGATACAAAAATGTGTACCAAATTACATCCGGTCCTGAAAAAGATACTATAACAACGTTAATCGTTTTCTCCGCAAACGGTAGCATAATTCCTCCAATGGTTATATTTCCATATCTCAGGCCACCAAAAGAAATAGTCGCCAGTATACCGGAAAATTGGTTTCTCGGCCGGACCGAAAGTGGGTGGATGAGAAGCGAGACATTTTTCGAATACATTGCTAACTGTTTACTTAAATGGATAAAAGAGCAAAATATAAAAAGACCTATCTTACTATTTGTAGATGGGCATAAATCGCACTTATGTAACTATGGAGCTAAGTAATTTCTGTGGCTCGAATGGAATTATTCTGTATGCGCTGCCACCGAATACAACACATATTATGCAACCTGCAGATGTCAGTCTTTTCAAGCCAATGAAGGTATTTTGGAAGCAAACAGTCCGTGAATGGCAAAACGAGCATGTAGGTGAAACGCTTACGAAGAAACACTTTTGCCCATTACTTAACAAAATTCTTAGCTGCCAAAATTACTTTTCTACTATTACCAATGGGTTTCGAAAATGTGGTATATATCCTTTTGATCCAAATGCAGTGGATTATACCTAATGCGTTCAATCCAACGTAATTACATTATCAGAGCACGTTGACTATAATTGCAACACTAAACACGATACGACATCGCTTTTGAAGTTATTACAGAACTTTCGACTAAGTTACAAGAAAGTGGCATAAATCCCAACGTTGTTTTAGAGGTTATAAATACAGCAAGGAATACCACCACAACCTCTTTTCCCTCATATGAAAATGAAAGTGGATCGTATCTCACTGAACAACCGATTTGTGTCGCAGATGCTCGTGATAATGAAGGTACCAGAAGTCTCCAGCAAATTGATAGTAACCTTTCATCGATCTCACTGCTTGATGTAACTTTAGATGACTTGGAGATACCATCTGGGATATTTGTTATAAACGATGAAGGGGTGTTGGAACCAGCTAGTGATAAGGAAAAATCAACAACTCTTTCGGTCATCGCTGACTTTCCCCGGAGCCCAAGTATTTCTAGTGTCTTATCCACTCATCTTTTCTATCCGAAACCAATTGAATTTAAGGGGAAAAGATTTAATACTACGACAGTTAAGACGCCCAGCGCTATATCCTCGAAAGCTTGGAGGGATATCTACGCAGCAAAAGAGCAGGAAAAAGAGCAAAAACAAACTGCTATTGCTGAAAGAAAAAAGGAACGCCTAGCTAAGAGAATCCTGAAACAAAAGAAAAATACCAAAACCAAGTCTACTCGTAAAGTTTCTAATGCGAAAGAAAAGTGTCAAACATGTTTTGAAGAACTCATAAGTGACGTGGAAGATGATAATTTGAAAAATGTTGGTTGTGATACGTGTTCGTCATGGTTCCACCTAAAATGTACTTCATTAAAATGTCTTTCCTATTTAGAAGCCACTAAATGTGATTTTATTTGCACATCGTGTGTTCCATGATAAGGATCTCAGTTTTTATGAATTTATTTTTATATAATGTTCATATAGTAAATGTTTCTTACTAAAGTGAATTGAAATTAATGAAATTTACATAAGTAAGGGTTTGTTTTTGTTATTGGAGAGTCTTGTGCTTATTTATTTCTTTAATTTACCTATTTATAATAAAAATGTAAATAACGTTGTGAAACCATAGTAGTTTTATTTTTGAAAATAAAGTGTCCGGTAACTAAATTTTTACTGTCCGGTAACTAAAAAATCTGTCCGGTTACTAGAAAAAATCGACTTGTATTACAATAATAATTATTGTAAAAAAGTTGAAAGTTTTCTATGAAAATTATTGATTTTATTAGGTCTAGAATTAGTTAATTATCATTGAATATTTAAGTTTAATTCAATATCACTAAAGGACTGTAACCTACGTGAGTTTAAAGATGAGAAATAAGTTAAGTGTCCGGTTACTAGCACATCTACCCTACATATCAATATTTCACACTATTTTAGTCGTAACTCTGGACCAGTTTCAGTGCTTCAAATAATTATATTTTTATTATGCTTAATTTAATGGTTTCCGTAAAAAAAAAACAATTAAGTCTGACATATATCCATTTACTTTGGTCACATTTTGTGCTGGTGAAAACACTGGGGATAATTTAACTTGTTTACAATGAATTCAAGACATTGACAAGTAAACAAAGCTTTTGTTTGTTTATTGTCAAATAAATGAAAATATAAACAAATTTACATGCATGGAGCACATGGAGCAACCAAACAATAACAAAAAATACTCCGTTAAAGAAATAATTGCAAAGTAAAAAAGAAGGAACAAAAATACTGGTGGAGCGAAGAAATATTGTATAGCAAAATGTAACTAAGTTAATTCCATTGCACTAAACAACAAATCACTTCAAATTGTGCTAGTTTTAATATTTCTAATGAATTTCACACTCTATTTAGGGCATTACTACAATTGCCACCAAGTAATGAACAGGCAATCGTTCTGAATACGCCAAATCGCAATGAGATACTCAAGGAGGGACTGCCAACGCACAACAAATATGAAATTTTGGGTAGAGGCGCTTTTGGTACCGTCTTCAAGGCAATTTATCGAGGTAAGGTAAATGTTGAATTTTTTTTTTGTTTTTGAAAAACTTATGTATTTACAAACATTTTATGGAACTTCAATTTTTTCGATTTGATATGAATACTAAAGTAAAAGTAATTCCAAAACAAAAACAAACAATGCCATAGCAGTAGTGTATAAAAACAACTTAAAAAAGTGGTGCGTAACCGAATGGTTACAATTTTTTGCTACATTCTAGAAGATTGATGATTTATGAGTGTGCTTCTTTTTTTTAATTATTTGACGGCACACACATTGACTACTGATTTGAGTTCTATAGAATTTATACCATTTTCAAACAAAAAGTTAATCATCTCAAATAGAAGTTAATACACATCACTAATTGCTGTCCACTGCGCGGTTTAAGGTGTATTTTTTTGTAAATGTATTTTTTTCTGCTTTTAAGTGAAGGAGTTAATGACAGAGAAACTAAGGAAGACAACCATAAACGAACGGGTTGAAAGTAAAACAAAAGAAAGGAAACGTGAATTTGACAATACCAACGCAAATATAAAGTGAAAACGTTTGCTTTCAAACAATTTTGAAATTTCAAAATAGAAGAAGCATTCAGTTTATGAGACGCTATCCAAGGCGAATTTATTTATTTTATTTATACCTACATGGATTTTTTTTTTGCTTTTGCGTATGAGCTTTCAAAAGCCGTAAAAGCAAAAACAAAATGTATTTAAATTTTGACAACTCTTACGCAGAAACAAAAACAAAATATATAGGAATTTTGTAGTTGTATTTATAACACCACCTTGTATGAATTCGCCTTGACGCTATCATTTTATACGAATTCGCCTTGGTTTGTTTTGTTTTCATTGCAATTTGACAGTTTTCTTCATAAAGTGATTGCGCAAATCAGAGTTAAACAGACTAATTAAATGTATTATGTATGTACATATGTAGTATGTATTTTTGTATGCGAGTCCCGCCAACTATAAGGGTTGCTGAGATAATTACGATAATTGCAATAGTTACAAGATTAAGTTTTGGTCTGCACATCGTATAAGCCTGAAAAAATTTTGTTTCATCTTATTTAACTTTAATTATATTATATAAAAATATAGTTAATTCTATAACAAAAACCATATAAACCAAAGTTACAAACTTTCTAAAAAATTAAAAAAAAAATTAAAAGAATCTCAAACTTTTCAATTGGTTTTTTTTTTTGGAAAATTTTGGAGTAGTGTGAAGTTTTGTATTTTTATTTAAATTAGTCGATTTTTTTATAAATTTTCTAGACATTTTGAAACATCGAATTACATGTTTTTGTTATAGAATTAACTACTGGGATATTCACGCCAATGAAGTTATCGGGCTATTATAAGGAATTCAATTCTTTAGTTTACAATGACAAATTGAACTGAATAAGCGACTCAACGAAGATTTTTCACCTTGTTGTTGGAATCTATAAAACAGCAGTATTATTTTCGTGTAAACACAAAAAACTAAGACTGCGTGAATACCCTATATATTTTTATACAAAATTATTCAAATTAAATAAGGACAGACAAAATTGTCAAAACATTTTGATACAGGTGTACATATATGCTAAAATACGTTAATTAGAAAGAGCATAAAAATACCTTTAATTTGATGTACGACTTTCGACGTACATACATATAACGTTTCAGGGTAAATTGGCCTCCGAACCAGCAGAGGAGGGATGGCCATTTACTTTTGGCACATTAAATAGTCCCGTTATCCACATTATTTTTGGGTGTCGATCTTTTGCAAAGGCGGCATTTGGCCTAAAAAAAACAGTGGCCGATCAAACCCGACAGACATTCGGCTGGTTAGAATCATAACCTTTCTTCGTCCGAAAAACAAATAAATCAAAAATTCCTCACAACACTTAAACCTAACTAAATAAAGGTTTTTATTAAACTGAAAGTATTTTTATTAGAGCTCTTGCTCAATCGACTAACCGACGGTTAATCGATTAGCAAAAGTTGTTTAAAAAATCAGCCGACTTCACATAATCGACTAACCGTTTCCCTTCGACTTTTTCGACAAATCGGCTATAAAAGACTAGTCAACTACCCGTTCATTTTCGATTTTTCAACTAGTTGTTTTCTTTCAATACATATTTTTTATTTTTTTTATTTTCATTTTCATCTATAATAAATTTTTTGATGAATTTCAAGGCGAATTCATATCAGGTGGTGTTATAAGAACAAAAACAAAAATGTACACTAACAAAATATACGCACAATGACAGTACGAATTACATCAAACACATCATTTTGACTTAACGTTTACCAAGCGGATTCAATCAGCTGCTGAATTAACATTACCGTATACGAATTCGCCTTGATGAATTTATTGTGAGTAACTGTCACTATTCGAATAATTTAGGTTAATCGATTTTCAGGCTAAAACAAACTCATTTATTTTTTTTTTTGTAATTTCCGTTTAGTTTCGACGAGTTCCGTACTTCAAACTTTTGCCATTTTTTAGTGAAAAAATCAATCTAATTAATATCTATGTTTTTCTCTCTTTAATTTAAAGGTCGACCGGTGGCTGTGAAGATAGTGCGAAACGTGATTAAAGCAAATGCTCAATCCATGCGAAGTGAAATGCAAATTCTCGGTTGGAAGCATCGCAATATCGTAAGAATTTTGAAGGTAGAATAAGCAGTTCAATGTTTTTCAGAAAAAGTATATTTTTAAAAACACCTATTTTTAGGTTGAAACTACATCAACCTTTGGCATTGTCATAATGGAAAGGTTAGCGGGTCAGAGCTTACAAGAGATATTAGATGCTACACCATTGCCGCTGGAACATCGAATTTTGTAAGTACATTATTAAATAAACTGTTGGCAAATTTTACCCAAAACGCAAAGTAGAGAAATAGAGTACGTAAAATTGCCTGAATAAAGAATAAATACATACCTACTAATAAATAGTGATAGGTGGTCTCGTCTACTTTTGGATTACGAGGTTTGTTATTAAAATGTATGTAGGTACGCGGTTGTCGTAACATTGTTTATTTTTGCTTGTGTGAAATGAATCATGTTCATGAGAGTTTTTGCTTAGGTAACATTAAAAAACCTTTGGTAAGGGAATGTCAAAATTCGCTAATAATTTTAGTAGGTAAACCTTTAATAACGCTAGTTTACAAATATTTGATAAATGATTATAGTACCTCGTTGAAAAAAATTGTGAGTTTCATTTATTTTTCCAAATAAACGTTTTCGAGATATAGGACAAAAATCTTTTTTTTATTTCCTTTTGCAGTTATTGCCACAAAAACTCCAGAATAACGACTAAGAAAGAGAAAAAGTCCAACTGTGTACATATGTTCGGATAAACCTACGAAAAACATTCAGAATCCTGAATCTCGAAATCTAGACGTAATGGAAACATTTGGATACCATTTTCAGAATCAACGGGCCTCTAAGTCCATATAAAATGTGATGTTACACCTAATGAGCATTCTGGTTGTTGCACAAAGAAATGAAAAGTTTTTGACAGATTTTCAACTGAAAAAGTTAATGTAGCGAAAATTTAAATTTACCGCTTTTATTGAATTGGTAATAACTTGTACATTTTCTGTTCAATTAATGCGCTTTATGCTCCGCATATTTTTAATGAAATTCTCTTTCAAAAACATTTTAATTCTTTTTTTTTACAAGTTTATCCCCTAAGAGTGAGTGAATGAAAATGTGGTTATTTTTTGTAACTCGATTTACACAAGTGATAGACAGCATAATGGGGCTGAATGTATCTTTGAAGCGGTCCCCTTATAAGGCTAGGTATATTTGTTATTCTGCAAAAGGATCTCGAAAATAGGGGGTTTGTCTATATCTACAAAACGCTTCTTTCGTAAAATAAATTAACCCCATTTTCACTTTCAGCGACCCAAAACACACTTTTGATGAAGTACCGATGTTATCCAGTCTGAGTTAGTGCTGCCAAAAAGCGCGTTAACGAAAATATATACATATGTTTATATGTGCTAAGCATGCGGCCTTCGGAAATTAACAATTGCCCGATCAATCCGTCACTCTCTTACGTCCCACCAGATATTCCAAATTCATGTGGGAAAGGAAAAAATAAGTTTTAGTAGATTTGTTTTATTTCTTCGAAGCTGTTTAGAAGTGTGATGGTTGTTGATATTATAAAGAAATGCAAACTAAGACCATTTTAAAGTTCGGTTCAAATTTTCTTTGTTAGTACCGGATATCCCCTTCCAAATACTTTTTCCGAAATTTTTCTGAAAACCATGGCGCCTTTCGGGCTCTGCAACCAGTCAGACCTACTTTTAGCAGTTCGACTACTAAAACTTATCCCAATTCTTTCGCCAGGACAACAGTGAGGGAAGAAGGGAATTTTAAACGATTCTTGAGATACGCACGAACGGTAGAACGTGTTTAATAGCACATTAGTGAAAACGGCGAACATCCCACCAAACCCCCCAAGTTGCGACATTTAAAATTTATCAAGCAGTATACATAGTTCATCCGTATGCCAATTTTTAAGCTTCCCTTTTTATTGAAATCTTATATCGTATAATTCCCTGTGCTAGTATTGCGTTGGATATCCTATCTGCACTTTCATATTGCCACAAGCGCAACCTACTACATCTTGATGTAAAACCACAGAATGTGCTAATATCTTTTGGAGCCACTCAACCGCAACTACGCGACGAAAGACTATCGCCTTTCTTTTCTCAGCGGCAATATGTTTGCAAACTTTGTGACTTTGGAGCTTCGTTGAAGATCGACTCAAAAAAGCCGATATCAAAAGGCGATGCCCGCGTAAATATAACAGCTTCTACTATTTTCTAACGTTGCCTATAAAATTTCACATTCTAATTTCTAGGGTACTTTGCGTTACATGTCTCCCGAATCGCTTCGCGAAGAGCCACTTACACCGGCCGCAGACATCTTCTCGTTAGGCATTACAATGTGGCAAATGCGACAACGTCGTTTACCCTACCATTGGATCGCCTGCAATGAAGTGGTCGCCTATCAGGTGGTTAAAAGTAACCTACGGCCCGATAGCGCAGTTCCACGCAACTCCCTAAGCATTGCCGACGGCTGCAAAAGCGCCGACCGTACTCCTACACCAATACATCATAAATGCCATTGCGCCCACTTGCCGGCGGACGAGATCACCTATCATTCATTGGTGCATCTGACAAATGTACTAAATCGCACTAAGCAACCCGAAGAACAGTTGCGCTTCTCAGACTGCGGCGGCAGAGAGGATGTGCATCCGTTTGTAGTGCGTCGTCCATTCGCTTCATTAAATGCGAAAGTGAATGTTATGCGCGACTTGAGTTCAGAATTGAATTGCATCAAGTCACCGGTTGGTCAGCGTTCACCATTGAGGCAACCAAAAATATTGGAAAAACAACAGCAACAGCAGGAGCAGCACCAACGTATTTCGGATGACATTGTGGATTTGTCGCTAGTGTTTGAGGATATATTGCGCCTGCATGATAGCGGAAAGGAGCAAACCTATGAAATGCTATGCAGAGTTTGTTGGTGTGATGAGCCAATATTGCGACCTAGCGCGACGGGATTGCGTAAACGATTACTCGAATTGTTGTGACCCTTGGTTGTGGATGTATTTTTAAGTTAAGTTAATGTTTTTTAACAAATCTTAACTGTACTATAGTTATGTTATTTTAAATTATCACTTCTATTAATTTTATTGTATTTCAATTTGTAAGTTTCTAAAAATGCTCACTTATAAATATAGTTTTATTTTAAACATAATTGTACGTGTTTGCAGATGGGGTGAGCTATGCTTTTGTAGCGAAATCACCTGTAAATAGTTTTTGGAATAGTTTTAAATTAAAATATATTTATTTGGTAATTTTCAATTAAATAATCCATCTTATCAATCAAAAACGTATCGTGGTTTTCATTTCAAAATTCGCATATGAGTAAGTCCACATTTATGAATCGTATTTTGGGTATTTAGCTTTTATATTTCACTTTTTTTTTAATTTGGACAATTTAACTATAAATTCAAAATTAACTACTTATATTGTGTTTTTTTTTTTACTTGAACTTTAGATAAACCTCTATTACCATTTGCGTTTGCTAATCGATTAAGTTAACAGCTTAATATTTTTGTTGTCGTTTAGTTTTCGGTGATCAGCTAGCTAACGATAATAGTTGATCCGGCGATAGGGACTATCGTTGACAAAATGGCTGAAAGATCGTTAAAATATTCGTTAAGATGAGCTAACCATGCGAATATCGTTAAAACAAATTAGTGAATCGAACCACAGTTAATACTGGTTGTCCAGTCCACTTAATGAGGGCAAGCCAGTTGAAGCATCAAAAAATTTTCACCAAAAAGATTGACAATTGCCAGTATGAATGTAACAGATAACGTACATTAATTTTCTCTAAAATTGTTGTTTTCGCTCAACCGATGTTAAATTTTGCCCCTTGTAGGTGAAAAATTATTGAGTGGTGAGCTGGACGAAAAATAGACCTTTTCCCAAAAACGCGGAACGACAACAGGAATGAAGTGGGATGCTACTTCTCTGTAAATATACGTTCTCTGGTAATTCGACAAACATTGGAAGAGGCAGAACGTAAGATCAAAATAGGGAACAAGATTGAGAGAAAGAGAAAATATTTTTTTCATATTATATCAGTTTTAGCTTTACAGCCATATTTCTTACTGAGTACCCTACAATGACGTAAACTATGACCACATTTTGCGTTAGTTTTAGGTGCATTAGCTATGACTATAGTCATGCGATAAGTCTTGGCATTGGCGTCAGAATAAGGCAGTTAGTTATGGTAACTTTTGTCCGTTAGATTTGCCACAATATAATCAGTGCTACTTTGCCGCCTATTTCTTAAGTTTATATTGTTGAAATTGGCGGGTACATCGTTTTCTACAATTTGTGAAGTACGTCTTGATGTGCACCATAAATTTAAGGACCTAAGTTTTACGCCGATTCCGAAGGGCAAATAATTTTTGTGAGCAGTTTTTTCATGACAGAAATCCCCTCGAGGGCTTGCCATTGCTTGTCGGGAGCGACCACTTTTAGAAAAAACTAAATTTTGGTGTTCATTTTTGATGTTACTCGCTAGGCCATTTAAACCATGGACACACAAAATGAAGCGCGCACACACTACACACTCGGTTATGGCGGCCGCCGTTAACTTGAGTAAATATTAAGATATCTGAACGAAACATGACAAACATTTTATCCTTGATCCAAATGTGTTAGTATTGAAAACCCTATTGATAATGATATTTTACGAATAGTAAAAAAAATTCAAATTTTAGCAATTATGAAATATAACTTGGTTAAACAAATTTTGTAAAATGACCAAACTCTACCAGAGTTGATAAATGGTGGACCAAATTTGATATAAAGGAGTTTCGGAGATAAACCTATTTGCACTAAATTGAGTTGATCGAAGCATTCGAATTTGTTGGAAATCAGACTTTTCTGATCTACATATGTATGTCGAAAGTCTCTCGATCTTTTTTAAGAAATTCGTATCGAGTTTTCACAGTAATGCATCAGAGTGTTTTGAAAATCAGACGTCTGACGAAAGCCTAAAGTTTTTCGATCTTACTTAACGGTTCCCCACCGAATTTTGCGTATATCAGACTTTTCTGAGCAAAGTCAAAAGTCTTTCGCAAAAGCTATTTTAGGAAATCGTTAAGGTATTTCTTTACGAAGTCGCGTCAATCCTCTTGTATGAAATTTTAGATAATTTCGTGAAGAATCGATTCAGATTTTGCAAATATCTTTAAATGCGCGCAATGATTTCGCTTAAAATTTAAACAAATTGTTTAGTGGGTGTGTTCTCAATTTCCACATAACACCTGAGTGAGAAGTTGTATTAGAGTAAAAACCTGGCTGGGAAGCATAAAGGGGAAAAATGGCTTTTTGGCTTATACCTCATGAATGTCCACGTAAAACTCGTTAACGAGAACCGCAAGATAATTTAGTAGAAAATAATCGAAAAGTTTGCTAAAAATCGGAGACATTTGCTCTAAGCGTAAATATCAAATCCCTTAATGTTAACTTCAATTTGGTTTGCGTGCTGGTTTTCGGGAAAATAGTGTTTAGTAATCATACAAAAATCATCTTTTCTATTTGTACGAAAATTTAATTTTTCCAATGTTCAACTATGTACTTACTAACCCACAGTATGATTGAGAATGAAATATAAAGGGTCTTGCAAGAGTGACAGCAAATGACGCCATTTTTTTCCCGCTCTTTCGACATTTCTCTTCAGTAAGGTTTGCCATTTCATCATGAAAAGATATACATACGATCCAACAACGAGTCGAAATTATTAAAATTTACTACCGAAATTCGGAGTCAATGACCTCAACTTTAAGAGCGCTACGTCCAATTTATGGTCGTCGTCATTTCTGGCTGAATGGCTTCGTCAATAAGCAAAATATGCGTTATTGGACAGGCAGCAATCCACACGTAAGAGAAAAAATTACTTCTTCCGTGATGATCAAAACCGTCACGTTACTGTGAATAGGAATTGCAACCGCTCAATGATAACCGAATATTTTTGGCCCGAATTGGTTGATATGGACTTGGACAATATGTGGTTCCAACAGGACGGCGCCACAAGCCACATAGCGAATGTCACAATCGATTTATTGAAAACCAAGATTGGTGAACGTGTTATCTCACGAAATGGCCCAGTTAATTGGCCGCCTCGGTCGTGCGATTTGACGCCGTTAGACTATTTCCTGTGAAGCTTCGTCAAGTCTATGGTCTATGGCCAACAAGCCAGCGACGATTGATGAACTTCGTACGAATATCGAACGTGAAATTGCAGCAGTATCGGCCGATTTATGCTTGAAAGCCGTCGAAAATTGGGTTCAGCGTCTGGACTTATGCAAGCGTGCCCGTGGTGCCCATGCAAAAGAAATCGAGTTCCACACATAATGGCATCGAATGTACTTTCACAGGAATAAAGAATTTAATTCATATTCCAAACCGTTTTTGTTTTATTTAAAAAAAACTTTTGTAGCGTTCCTATTGCAAGACCCATTAGTATCAATATGATCAGTTGAATTTTCCTTTCGCTACCCAATCACGCAGCCAATGCCCGGGAGCCTTAAACTGCGTATTATTGCTAATATTTTTTTCTTTAACTGATAAAGTTTTTCTTTTTTTTGGAATACTTTTTTTATAACAACATAAACTACATACAATCTAAATTTTACCAATACCCTTTCTAAATAAATTAAACAACTGTAATTTCTATAATTTATTATTATCAATTTTAATTTTTTCACTGTGTTTCATTCATTCATTTCATATTTCATAAATATTAGGTTTATAAGTTTTTAAATAAATATTTATCATATGTCAATAGAAAAAGATATTATCAACAGAAAAAGAAGATAGAAAATAGTAGTGTTAAATATAAGTAGTATACAATTAGGTGGTAGTCTACACTGAGAAAAAAATCTATACGTATGCTCTACAAATATATCATACATTACAAAATACTAAATCTAAGAGCTTTAACGTCACTGCTACAATAAAAAAAAAATGTATGTGCATGTGTATGTGTATGTATATGTGTTATGTATGTAGTAGTAATGCTTAACACATACAAATCTTAGGCTGATAGTGAGTGATAGAGCCTATAATATAATTAATTGTTTTGTTTTTTTGTTTTTAGTAATTTCTAGTAGTATTTTTGTTTAACATTTTGTACTGACTACGCTACTAAGAGACAGAAAAGGAAGAAGTGGGGCATATTTTGTTTTGTTTTTTTTTTTTACTTAAATACTATGTCTGTATGTACATATATTCGCAGGTTTTTAAGTAAATATGTACTTAATAGTTGCTGGCATAGGCGAACCATCAGTTTTTATATATAAATATATGTATGTACATATGTATGTATGTATGTAGGTATGCATTTTTATTAATTGTTTACTATGCCGCTACTCAGCACTTCAGTTTAGTTGTAAATATTGTTTTATGTAATACTTAGTCACTACGTATGTTCGTACATATCAAAATGCAGTAAATGTTTGACTAATACTTATGCACTTTTGTTGTTTTATTGTTTTATTGTTTTGTTTTATATTGTTATCAATTGCATCATAAGTAGGAATTTCTTTTTCCATTCGGTATAAAAAATGCACAAAATACAACTCTGTGTGGTGCGTGGCGGCGAGCGCATATATGAAATGTTACTGTTTTCGTATTACCACAATTTTTATAGATCTCGATGATGAAAATTAGCTGGATTATTATAATTATTATACATAAAGGAGGTGGTAATCACCAACTTACCTTAAAAGGAGCACTAGTGAAACAGACCTTCGGCTCTTAGCTGGATTAATTAATGTAGAATTCTACCGGTACTGTCTAAAAACAAGATTCGTTCGTAAACGTAGTACTATTTTAGCTGCATTGCCCGTTTGACGAAAGCAACGCACGACAGTACCGCTTTTCATCAAAAATATTTTAATGTAAGCAGTTGGCAACACTTCGAGAAATTTTTCTAGCGATCGCAGTGAGTATTTTACAGCTGCGAGAAAGAGTAAGTAAACTGACTACTTTCACTCTCTTCGCTTGCTTTAAACTTTTGTTTTTTTATTCTAATTCACTAAAATAGTTTCTGAGTTTCTTGCTTACCAATAATAGCGTTAATTTAAAATGCAACTTTCTCTGGCATTCAGAATTGTTAAATAAGAGCCACTTTTTCAGTGCGAGTTGAAATCAGTTTGCCATTTAAACTAAATTTAAATTCACTATGCCGTTTTTTAGTCAACTTTAAACTGCCAATTTCGCGCGGTTAAACTGAGATTAACTAATGAGCGCCCGAGACCGCCTTTAATTTTATTTTTCACACAGGCACGATCGGCAATTCACACTCACGCACACGTAAGAGACGTTTGGCGGCAGCACTCATTTTCTGTTTGATTTCACTGAAAGCAACAATTCGACTGCGGCAACGCTTCTTCGCAACCCACAAGCGTACAATATTTCTGTGCGCGTCCCTTCGGATTTGCCAAGCACTGATCATAATATAGAAGAAAAAAAGAATGTTGCCCTACAAACTAGCCAAATTTAAGCCGGCTTTAAACTCTCAGAGAAAAACAGTTGTGCAGTTCAAACTGAGTTTAAATTAAAACCGAGTTTAAGCAAACGGAGTTTAAACTGAGTTTAAATTGCTTAAAAACTGGAAAAAGCCGGGTTCTAAGTAGCGGCCACAATTGGCAAGAATGCTGCGGCGTCGCAAAAAGTACTGGGTTTATGAATGTACACAACGTTTATACTACTACTAATTTTAATTTGAAACACTGCATTTCTTCTAATTTTTGTTTTTTAAATATTTTTCTCTTGCGTAACTGAATTTTATACCGACGGAAAATAATAGTAGTTGTACCAGTCTGATTTCTAGATGAAGAGTATTTTTTATTAAAAACGGGATTGTAAAGCAAAATTGAGTCAAGGCTATGAGTGGGTATCTATATATATGATATTAATTTTATTGAAAATTTGATTGGGAAAATAATGGCGTAGAGTTAACTAAAGAAAAATGGGCATAATAAAGGCTTTGCAGTATTTTAAATTAAACAATTTCTAGAAATAAAGTTGCATTTATTATGCACTGTGCCAGGGCTGTAAAATTTCCGTCTTCTTTTCTTAGCATTTTCTAGGGGTTTGTTCTTTTCTCAAAATGTTGCACTCTGGCCCGGCAGCATTTTCTACACGATAATAAAACATGGGGGGAGGGGGCGGTGTTTAGCCAATTTGAATGGTGTAGTTTATTTGTTCGTACAATCGTTTAGTTCGAAAGTTTCAATTTTGACACTGCAATTTTATTGCGCTCGATGAATCAAATTGAAGATGCAAGTGAAATTGATACGATGGCAATTTCTTGTTTGTTTTTTCTCATATATAAATTCAACATTTTCGCAGCGTTCATTTTCGTACTGTTGCCCTTGAATGAGGTGACATTTATTTCGAAAAAAAACGTTATTAGTATTATTCCAATACCACTATATGCATTGCATAGGGAATAATATGAATTTGACTTTTGATTTGCGATGTTCGATAATTAGCGAAAATCGAACGTCGAATGCAACTCATAATATAGGCCAAAAAAGACAAATTTTTACTATAAAAATTTCGATGTTGTCTTTAAATAAAATGCTCAAATTGCATATACGAATATGTTTATTGGGATTCTTGTTTAGGTAACATGGAGTGTCAAAACTCGAATGTCATAACATAAATAACAAACCTTAAATAATTGAATTATGGTTCCGATGTAAGTCTTTGAATGGATATTTGCCAAAGTATAGTAAACATAAATGCCAAACACATACTTACATATGTACATAGGTATGCTTTTTCGCCTATGCCTCTAGGAAATTCTTTTATTACTTAAAGAGAGGCATGATTAGCCCTTTCAAAAATGCAAATTTCTGTAATTCAAATTCGCCGATTTTGACCGTCATTAGAATATACATTATAAAACAGGGACCGAATATTAATATCATTCTGATATATTCGGATCAAAAAATCGATCATTGCGAAGATTTTCTTCAAAACAAAACTCGTATACATCGATCTAATCCGTATGCCAATGCTATACAAATTTTATGTTATATTCATTTCCAACATTTTTCGTTTTAAATCATTTCTCGATCAAGGTTGAACGTTAGTTTTTAATTTTAATTTTTTCGATCATATTTGATTGGTATTTTGGGATTTTTATTTTTTCAATCATAAAACATAAGTCCCTTGTTATGGTCGAAAAATTGTAAATCTAGGAATAACAACTATTTTTGCTCCAAAAATAAAAAAGGAATATGATCGCAAAAAATAAAAATCCATGAATAACTATTATTTTTTATCGAAATAAAATAATACCAAAAATCGAGATTTCAAATTTGATCGAAAAATGAAATGGAATGATGAAACCGTTCAATTAATTTTTGATAATACACGAATTATTTAAAAAAATATTATTTTACATATTTCTAGAACATACATATGTGGCTATTTATAATGATTTTTTTTTTAATAAAACGCCTTCTTTTTACCTTCACAAGCTTTGTTTTCCCTAAATTCAACAAAATACAATCATCAAATATTTAACTCAGTAACACTTCCATTTTTTTTGCAACCAAGATATTTGGAAAATCCGAAAAAAAACTGTATCATTTGCATCAATATTTGCCGGGTGGTAACTTTGCACACTCTGCATGCCATTTTAATTTATCCAGCTAAGGTCTGCGTCATTAAGCTCTATAAGAATCTATCATCAAATTCTTGCTACTTTACAACAACAATAAGAGCATTGTGAGCGAAGCGATGATTTTCGAATGCGCTGCGCCTTTTTTTGCACGGTTGTATTTTGGTACATTGAAAGCTACGTTGTTTTTTATGTTTTATCTAATACTACATACTTTCTATTAATAGTTTTGTAATATATTTTGCTTTTGCCGTTTCAAGTTTCCTTTTCCATCCATTCATGCGTACTGCTATTGTGAAGGTGTACCGCTAACAATTTGCCTGGAATATATTTTCGTTATTTTATTTTATTGTTTAGAAACCGTTATAACTACATTTCTGTTACGCGTCTTATCTTCATTATTTTTCATTTGAAGTGTTATATTTTATTGTTTCGTTTCGTTTTTGCGTTAATTGTTTGCTATTTTTGTGATTATCTATTTTTATTTAAATATTTTATTTTGCTTGTGTAAATTTTATTTTAGTTATGCCATAACTTTTGTTTTAGTTTCATTTTTTTTTACTTAGCGTAACTATTGTATATACTTAGGGTCTGTTGAGTTTTTAATATGTGAAAATCTGTTTTTAATTCTTTTACTTCTATTTCATTTCATTTATTTTAATCAATTTGTGCGGAAGACTACTTAACGTTTAATAGTTTACATGACGAGACAAATGTGAGTTTTTGTTTTTGTCATTCGTTCAGCTACTTGCTTACAATTTCTATTTCTATTTTTTCTCACCACCGATCTAACAGCGCTATTCATAGAAAATCAATTTGATGCATAATGCAACTACACGATTTATGGAAATACTAACATTTTATAAAGCATTTAATAACCGAATAATTTATTATGAAAAAAAGTTGATTTTATATGTAAGTAGATACTTTAAATAAACTGCATACGATTATACGATGCTTTATTATATAATACAAAATAAGTGTCATATATTATGTAAGTGTTAAATATAATACAATAGAGGTTGCAGGATGTTTGGCAAAATACGTACTATGGATGTGTAAATTGAATTTTATAACTTACGTAGAAAATTTGCAAATTATTTACGGATTTCTGATTATGCAGCGCTTTCAATTTACGTGCTGTGTCTTTTTTAGTTTGTTTTTAGTAATACAAGTTTATAATTTAAATACCATACTTTGCTAATATTCCTAAATCCTCAAGTAAGCATTTGCCATTTTTTATTGTACAAAAACACCTCATAGTAATAAGTCGTATTTAAGTTGGAAAACGTTTAGTATTGTACAAAAGAAACCCTATATAATTTTCATTAACGCATAAAAATATTTCAAAATCCCTAAAAAGTCAGATTATCGTAATTAGTCTTATATAAACCTATAGATTACAAAAGTTTTAGGTTTTCATTTTTAATTATTTTATTTTCACTTTTAGGAAATCGAGTGGATATACAAATCACGAATGTTACATTTCGAAGTGCATTTTAGTACAAAAACAAAAAACGCTTTTAGGTGAATATAATTGATTTTTCTTAACTGTTTCAATGATTAGGTTTCAATGACAGGTGTTGTGGAAGTTTCGTATCGATAATTATGTGGAAAATTTCTAAAAGATTCGCCCTCAAGTGAAACTCACGTCTACGAATTAAACTAATGGCCAGTAACAAACAGAAGATTCATTCGCGTTCGTGTTCGGTCAGAAATGTTTATATTCTGAAAGTTCAACATTTATTAGAGAAATTGAAAACATTTGAATTTCACCGTAAATTTTGTCCTACATATATGTACATACATATATGAAAAGTTTGGCGTTCGAAAAATTTGAATTTCGTAATCTCATTTTTTTTTAAGAAATCACAATAGAAGAAGTTTTCAAAAATATTTATGTAAGCCAGAGTTTTCAGTTCAGTTTCAACTTCAGGTTTATAATTCCCGAAATGAATTTGATAATCGTTACCTAAGTTTCCTGTATTTTTAATTTTAGAAGAGTCGCTGACGAAATTTTTGGTAAAATTTCTAGAATACTCGTCTTAAAGTGTTTAGTAGAAAATTTGCATGACGGTTTTCTCAATCAAAAGTTCAAAGTAATTGTAAATCTCTGTTAACTTCAATTTGCTTTTCAAAATTAGTTTACATATCGATGCCCGAGAAAAAAATGTAAGCGAATGTTTTTTTTTTCAAATTGTTCTTCAAAACTTAGCTTTGGATGCTCTTAGAGTATCTATGTAGATAGTACATGTCCGCAAAAAAAAAATCAAAATTTTCTTCGTTAGGACTCGATATGTATGTCGAAAAATTTGAAAACATTTGAAATTTTGAACGATATGAAAAAGTTAGTGCAACAAAATTTTGAATTTTAACTGATAAACTGACCATTAGTTTTCAGAATCTAATATTTTTAACAATTATTGCTATTGCAATAATAAGTTTCAAAACGTATTGGAATTGGTATGAGAAAATCAGCAGAAATATGAATAGAATTTTTTTCTTTAACTATTAGCAATTAAAAGAAATTTTTAACATTTTAAAGAAATTTAGTAAGTATTTTCAAAATTATTTTCAAAAAAAAAACTAACATTTACTTATTCGCGCGAGCCATTCTTGATCAGCTATGCCCTTCTCAGCGTTAATTTCGAAATTTATTTATAGGCGTGTTATAAAATGTTTATATATTTCACATCTTGTGAGAAAATTCATTTGCTGAGAAAGCGCTTGTTTTTTTTTTTTAAGTTTAAAAAGCTTCTACTATCACACAAAATTCTTTAGAATGATTTTTGCTAAAGAAAATTGAAAATTATGCCGCGAAGCCTTAGTTTAAAAACCACATTAACATAAACGGCTGCTCAAACTATTTAAAAAAATGGATTTATTTGCTGAGCCAACAAAACCTTCATCTTTGGGTTTTGTAAAAAATAACATAATTTTTGAAAAGTATTGAAAATATGCAAATGAAATCAGAAAATGTTTATAATGAATTGGTCACTTCCAAAAACAAGTATACAGTGATGTTTTTTAAATATTGATATTATTATTATTATTGATTAAGTTACAAAGTTTTGGTTAACTTTTTATAAAAATATAATTCCTTCTATAACAAAAACCGCATACAAGCAAAAATCTCAAACTTTATACAAAACTAGAAATCAAAAAATTGTTATCAAAATTTAAAAAATTTTAATAAGAATTTTCCGAAAATGTTTGGGTATTTAGTGTTGTAGGACATTCAATTTCAGTATGAACACTAAAATAAAACCAAATTTGATGGCTTAGAAAACTACATACTCAAACCTTTTCGGAAAGAGGAGATGATTTTTGTGATGGAGTTGTAATGGGGGGTTAAGATTTATATGACTTTTTTTATAGAATTTTTTTTTTTAAAGCTGAAGAGAAAAGAGACATTTTTAACTTGAGCAACATTGTCAATATTAAATCACAGTATACTTATTTTTGTAAGGGCGGGTATATGTATGTATGTGTGGATATCAGGTGTTACTTAATATGCAGTAACTCATTTTCGGAATAATAGTAAAAAAAACAAAAACTAAAAAATCATTGAACATTTGACCTAATCACTTTGAAATGCAACCACTGTTTATGCACATCAGACCCTACAAGAAAAAAATCTCCATACACACCCCAATCTAAAGTAGTTTTGCAAGGCAATTTCGAAAAAAAAATTGTTCTTTATAAATCAGGGAATGCCGTTAATCTTTTTCGTTATATCTTCGGCATTTGCAGTCGAATCTTAAATTAGGATATATCGATGGAGGATACCAATGATCTTTGCAACAAAAAAAATTTTCTGCAAAAATAGATATATCACACTTTAAAAACCGAGAAATCCCTCTTGGGTAGCCAGAAATTTTTTAAAATTTTTTTTCCAAATCACCTTGCAAAACTACTTTAGATTAGGTGTTATACGGTGAATATTTCTTTTTTTGTCTATGGGCTGGTGAGGTCTAATTTATATAAGCATGTAAATACGAGTATGTATATCCACTATTGTTTAGTAATATAAAAATTATGCATAATAACCTTACATTTCCTTATATATGTATATACAAAATTATTTTGTATTTCTTGCTGTTTTCAAAATCTACAATAACCATTAAATAGTAATTTCGCTTCGAGATTAACCAACGAGCCATTCCGTCTCAACATACCATACCACATTCCAGCGTATAACAAACGAATTCGGAATAAATTGATAAGTATATGAGTTGGAAGTTTGTAGAACTCGAAAGGCTTTCGCTATTCTGCAACCAAATGTGAGCACTCCCCATTATTGGCGGGAGTGTGGTGAAAATAGTAGAAACTACTAATCTAATTTTTAATATACATTTGTTTGTATCTATGTATGTGTGTGTAAATTAAATATATGTATAAAATATTTACTTGCCAAACTCTAAAAAAATGTTTGTATAGTACAGACCTTTTGTAGGCAGTGTAAATTTACATTTTACCACTTTCGTATAATTCTTAATAGCTAGTTGTCATTACAAAAGTTTGAGGAATTATTCTTGATTTTTTTTTTGCGCCAAAAGATTAATAATAATTAGTTATATTACTATTGTATTTTTTTTTGTTTTTGTGTAGAGTAGGCAGTTTCTGTTTTGGTGTTTTAATTGTGTTTTTGTTTTTTTACAACTTCAATTTAGCATATCGCTTGCGACTTCTCTTTGTTGGTTTTATTTACTTTCTATTTTTTTGTTTGGTTTGTTACAACTACTTTTGCGTTTTCTTTTCTTCGCTCAAATATCACATATAAGTCTTTTTTCATAAATTTGCTTAAATTAATTAACTTTTGGGATTCGCTTCAACCGTAACGGTTTATATCGTATTATAACAGCATCAATACTTGATTTTTATTTATTTTTTAATTTTTTTTTGCTTTGCTCTAATTTTAGCTCGCATAAGAACGGCGCACGGGAACTGGCGGAGGAATTTTCGATTTTCGTATAGGTTGTTGTTGTTGCAATGACTGCTGTTGCGTCTCACCAAAATGTATTGGCGCGCTTTGGTTTTGTTTTGGCGACGGCGGTGATTGCTGTTGTACGCTGGTTGGTATTCGCGTTGGCGGTATTTTTGGAGTCGCGTTGCCACAGCTGCGCACAACCTCCGTTTTCATTTCCTATGGCGCAGAAAAAAAAGTTTGAAAATAAATTTAATAAATCAAAAAAAAAAACATCCAATGTTACTTCCTCACCTTTTTCGGTGACAACGGCGCTGTGGGCGAACTCGTTGGCGTTACGACGCGCTTCCAACCGCTACTTTTGCGCCACGAATTGGGCGGTCGCTGCTGCAGCCGTTCCTGCAATTTGTGCGCACTCACAGAGCCGCGGCTCACCGCGCTACCGCCACTACTGCTGCCACTTCCACTGCCACTGCCACTGCCACAGCCGCTGCTGCCAATGATGACGCCATTCACGCTTTCGCTGCGCACTACCCGCGGCGGTCTGCCATTTATGGCATTTACGGTTGCGTCGTTGCCATTTCGCAGCAGCCCATTGAGTCCGTTCTGCTCATTATCGGGTTTGTGCATCATCGACTTGGATTTGACCATCGGCTGTAATGCCGCAGCAGTGGCGGCGGGTCTGCGCAGTTCCGTGCGTATTATCGCTTCAATGCATTCCTGCTCGTTTAGTTTGTGCAACGCCTCGGCTTCTAGTTGTATGTCTTCGATTTCGATATCACTGCTTTCGTTGCCGCACAACTGTGTTTCCATCTCTTCTTCTTCTTCTTCGGTGCCGCCTTCAACGGTACTGCCGTTCAGTTCGTGTTGCGTTGCCGTGCAACGCGAATGTTCGTCCGATTCACTGGACGAGCAGCTGGTAACTTGCGCGCGTCCCGCTTCGCTTGGCGTTGGGCTGGGCGCTTTCAGTCGGTTGCCATTCAATGCTGGCTTGCAGCGCAGACGCACGCGCCGCTCGGACAAACTAGACGCTGCATCCTCGTCATCGTCATCCTCATCGTCTGTTTCACCCTCAATGTAGGAGAAGAGGCTGCGTGCCGAGGCAGAACGTATATCAACCAGTTTGTAGAATTCATTGGTAAATTCAGTGCGCGCAATATCCTCGTCCTCGGAGTAAACGATCTGTGGCAATGAAATAGCAATTTGTAATTAAAAACTCCTTCAACTTATCGCACTCGCTTGCAGCAATTCACTTACCTTTTGTTGCAACAATTGCGAAATCGCCTCCGACTCGGAGTCCGTTTCCGCTGTAGTCGACGTAAGAAAATCATTCGAATTCCATATCCAATCATTTTCACCCGCATGCCTTCGCAAGTTCGTCGTTAAGCGTCGACCACGCAAGTGTTGTTGCTCTTCGTCCAACGTCACGACAGGCAACTCCTCTTGCGACATACTCCAGTCTTCCATTTCAGTCGAACATGGTTCCGCCGGTAAAAGCCATTGTTCTGGCTCTTCTGGCAAATCTTCCAAATGCCCGTTCGACGGCTGCGGTTGCCCACTGCTCATTGTACAGTAGCCTTCGTCTCGTCCCTTGGCAGGACTGGCTGAGAGCGCCGCATTTTGTGCTTCTAAATCGCGTACTCGATTCTTAAGCATAGTCACCTCTTCGCGTAGTATATCCTCAGCGACAATAGCATCCACTACTTTTCGCATTACGTCGTCCAGACAGCGTTCATAGTGGCGTATGCTGCGCTTGAGTGTGTAATTCTCCTGTTGCATGGAACGTAAGAGTGTTTCTTGGTGGGTTATGCGGGTCTGAAAGCAATAAGATAAGATTTAGGTTGGGAAAAGTATCGTACAAGAATGCAGAAAAAAACGTATAAAAAGTATCTATGGAGAATATAGCTAATAATAATAATAATTTAACGCTTACATCATATAGCTCGATGTTTGGCCGAACTTATCCTACAATTTGTTTTACGCCAACTACGAATGACAAATGATCCTTTTTAATGGCAGAAATGCGCTCATAGAAAAACTCATAAAAAAAACTTTTGAAAAGAGGACCAGAGGACTTATTTATATGTCTAGCGGATTATGCGGTCCACTGAAATTTGGCTACGCATTCGGAAAAATAGGTATTCTGCATAATGAATACTGCAGAATGGTTGTTACATGGGCGAAATAGGTCGCAGCCTTTTTACATCGAGACCATCTGACGGGAGGTCCAGGAAACCTACTGTTTTGAGGGAGTTGGGCCAAAGTTTAGTATCGTCCACATTTCCACGCCTGTCGGTGGTTCTACGTACCGTAAGGACTCGGGGTTTACCCAGCTAAGGCCTTGTTTAAGAGATATAACCCAGTTTATATCAGCGAAACCCGAAAGGGGTCTTAATACAAGTCCTGTAAAAAAAAAACCCTCATGATGTTGAAGTATTGGGGTAAGCCAATAGACATGAGGGATATAAATACATCTGTTGTTGTTTTAAAGTTAAACTAATCATTGTCTAGATGACTTCGAGACAAAGGCAGATCTTGAGATGGGTGCATATAAAGGCAACTGAAGCTCTTAATTTGCAAGGGGTGAAGGTTGAGCTGTGATCTGATGTTGAGGGTGCGGGATAAGAAGCAAGAATAGGGTACCCATATTTATGGAATTAAATAGACTCAATATCCAAAATATCGATACCAAGTTAAAAATTATGAATAGTCACAATTTCTTATAAAACATTATCAGTTTGCCCTTTAGAAAGTTTTTGTATAAGCACCAACTAGGTCGTCAGCTTACCATGTCGAATTTGAAGGATTAATTTTGATCACTTAATTTTTGTTTGACTAATTTTGGCACTTTGTGCCGCCAATATGAAATTTCAAACCTGAGCAAAGTTGACAGAACAGAACATACCTCGCCTAAAATTGGGTAAACTGAAAACACTTGCAGAATACTCTATACAAAAAATGTTTACTCGTAGGAGACATTAGAAGGAATGTTCCGAATGTTAGGATGGTTGCGAATTTCGGAAAGAGTGTAAAACTCTGCAAAGTTAAGAAGCGAGTAAGTAAGAGATACACTCAACTTGTTATGCTGTTAAAGTCCAAGCATCGAACCATATGACGTAAGCGCCAAAATATTATTGTCAATATAGACCGTTAAGTGGTTTCACATAAAGTATACAAGATATTGCCAAAAATGAACCATATCAATCGTGAAAATTCATTTACACATGATACACTAAAAAATATGAGATATATATATATTATATAAATGATATATATTTTTTGTGAATTTAATCTACCAATAAATCTTTGAGATGAGTTATGAGCAATTGTTTAGATATTAGGTTGATAAACTTAACAACTCGCGCAATTTACTTTTTAAGTGATTGGCGATATTATAGTTGTAAATGACTTCAATCAACAAACCGCCAAAGAGGTAATTGAAGTAGTAGCAATGCTTCTGGCGGTGCTTACTTTTTTTGATGACACTAATGACATGTAGTAAACATAGCTACGAGTTCTGTTATTCATTTCACATTGTAGATATTCTTTGTAGTGTTTGCTAGCATTAGGGTTGTTTCTATGATATTATTATCTAAATACATATACCATCTATAGTATTTTAGGTTATAGCCTCGGTTGCTAAGTAAAAGTTGAAAAAATTTGGAGTAATAGTTTATGCGAATTCTAATTAAGATATTTGGAAAGCAGTACTTTTTCTACTTTATATCTTATGCTAAATAAATATATGAATATTTTACTTATTTTATAATCAGCAATACAACTTGTTTTACGATTTTTATTTATACTTAGTAATATTGATTATTTTTATTGTTTCTCAAACATTTCTGAGGTGTATTTTTTCGGCAAAGCGAAAACTTCAACACAACTCACAGTTGAGTAAAGGTATACATTGTAAAATAAACATTATCTTTAATAAAAAATAAAAAAACACTCAGAAAACAAATTTTTTGCTAAGGTAATTTTTATTTCTAACAAAAACGATTTTGTTATCTTAAGTCCATTTTTTTGTATAATTAGAAGTTATTGGAAAAAGCAACGCCAATCAAAGCGGTAGAAGTTATAGCTGATATTCCGGAAATCACCTTGAACTGTGTTTGGAAAGGGAGGATGAAAAAGTAATAACAGTTTATACGGCTTAGCTTGCCGTGCTTGCAGGTTTGAGTCCTGTGAAGGTCTAAAAAGAAGAAGTCAGATGAGAAGATATGGCGATCTCCGAAACATCAGCTACCGCTTCTACCATTTTGAGCGTTTTTGCTTTTTCTAATAATTTTTAAATAAAAAATGGTCGTAAGATAAAAAAAAAAATTGTTGATATATATGTAAATTTAATCGTGCCAAAAAAATAATATCTGTATTTCTAATGTAAATACAAATAATTTGGTTTCTGATAAAAATAGAAAAGTCAAAAATTGTTTTAATTATTTTAAATAAAAATTTGAAAATTTTAAATACTTTTTTTTTGATAGTTTACTATTGAATATTCTTTGAAAATTTTAATTCGAATCTTTAAAGAAATATATACATACATAGTACATATAGTGTAAATTATTGTCTGCATTAATTCATCCAGGATTAAAAAAGGTCATGAGATACAAAAATATGGGTATGAAATGAAAGAACGAGATTTTTTTCGTAAATATTTTGTGATAAAACACCTTAAAAATTTCCTTTGAAGTTTTTATCTTTGAATGTCCTCAACAATTTTTATTCAATCCCTTAACGAAAATATATAATGTGATCAACATCTTCCAAAGAATGCATGTTTGTATCGACTTTAAATAAATAAATATATACTTATTTTACTTTGTTAAGAACTCACCTGTAGTGTTTTGTGCCCCGGACATGTTTGCTTTTGCTTACGTTCTTTTGATTTTATCACACGATTCATGCTGCAAATAAAACAAAACGAACACAAATCAATGCAATAATAAATGAACTGGATTCATTACAAATTTATATGCTTCTAAATTGAAAATTAATCAATTAAAAAAATTGTATTTAAAAATGCATATAAGTATATTTATTTATTTATTTAGTTTAATATACAAATTTATATACAATTTCACAATTAAATGATTATTGCCGGGTCAGAAAATAAGCGTTATTTTATTTTATGTAAATATTGCTGTGAGCTTACTGTTATATAGGGTGTTAAAAAAATGGACAAAATGGGCTCGCCAAACTAACGATTTGGAAGATAAAGCAAGTTATTACTTTTTTTTAGCTCTATTTTCACTTGCATGTTTCTTACGTGGATACTCCTAACATAGTTGATTGGTGTTTTTTTGAAAGTATTTGTGTTGAATTCGAAGAAAGTTAACCGTTGTAGAAAGAGACTCTCGATACAAATTCATTGAGCAAACAATGTTATTTCTCCAGAAGGCCAAGGTCGGTATTCCCGTACGGGTGGAGCATAATACTTCGGGGACGAGTACGGTGAGAATATTTACCGAGGTAGGAAAATGCACCACAATAGCTGCATAAAAAAACTTGAAATTGAATTTTTTTGGTTACTTTCAACGCAGTGGTGGTGGAGGCCACGCTTTCTTGCCAATATCCTGTTTCCTGATGAGGCCAAAATCTCCAAAACCATTCGTTTGCGGATCACGTTTATTAAGGGGGTTTTGCTTATTTTGGTCCATACTAGTAATTTTAGATTATTTTCGTAACACCCAAACAAATTAGTTTTCTAGAAAAACCTAAACAAAAGGGGGGAAAACATGCCCTTTTGATTTAAAGTCCAAAAATTTACCAAAAAGTAATGCATGGCTTTAAATACCAATATGTTTTAAATAAATTGTTTAAGCAGAAATACCAATATAAAAAATTGTATGTTAAATGAGTTTCGGAATATTTCTCTCATATAAACTTTTGAACTGTAAGTGATATTATGCGGCAAAAGAAAAATTTTCAACACTGCCATTTGCTGATAAATTTTTGAATTTCAAGCCAAAATCACATATATTTTTGCCCAGATTTTTCTACAAATCTTAGTTTTCATGCACAATCTATGGGAAAATGAGAGAGGGGCGAACAGGTTTAATACTTTTGCATTTGCGGGTAATTTACTTTATACATTTACTACACTAATGTGACAGGATCTTTATTTGAATGATATTTTTTCGAATCATTGCATCGTCGCTTTAATAAAATTTCTATTTTTTAATCATTATTACTTTAATTTTATTTTTAAAATCAAACATAATAGTTTTGTTTAGCCCTAATTTTTTCCATCAAATTCAATAATTATTTTTAGAAATCAAGTTTTAGATAATAATGATTGCATGCCCATACTAATTGTCGCATTTGTTTCCGTGTAACGATTAAATAAAATTCACCGAGATACCTTCGCAAGAAATATTCTCAAAAATCAACGGTAATTCCTAGTTACTAGAAATTTGTTCCTCAATATCCTAAAATTTAATGAGTTGAGACTGATTTTTTTTAAATTTGTAATTTTGATGAAAATTTGTTAAATTATTCTAATTTTTAAAACTTGTGTTAATATGGTTAATATGGTTTATGTTAGAGAATGAGGTGTATTTTAATTGAAGGGTAGCGAAAATTAAATAAAAGAAAAGTAAATTATAGAAAATTTGTCAATATGTGGTGATTTTATAATTTGAAAACGGAGTGTACATCTACCAAAATAATTTTAATCATAAAACAATGAAGATAAATAATGTTTCAGAGTGAAACATATGAAGAAGACATATAAGTTTGATTGAAGGAAAAATATCACAAAACAACTCCAATCTAAAAGTAACAAAGAAAATTTATCACTAGGTTAGGATTACTTTTCGAAAACCTTCGCAAAAATATAGTCTAGTTTCTGGGTAATGAGGATCAGTCTCATTTTATTGGCCTGTGTTATTTTTCAAAATC
Organism: Anomoia purmunda; assembly: GCA_951828415.1. NCBI lineage: Eukaryota > Metazoa > Arthropoda > Insecta > Diptera > Tephritidae > Anomoia > Anomoia purmunda. The sequence goes on from OX639997.1 coordinate 28,633,549, forward strand.
AAAAGCGTTACGGTTCCTACTCTTTTGTGATTCAATATTTGTTTTTATTTGTATTTCAAAATAACTTAAGTATTTTGTTAAAGTATTTGATATACATATCTACATATGCAGTTTATAGCAGCAACATAAATTTACTTTCACCAATTTTCTCAATAATTTGGCATTTCAAAATTTATTTAAGACCTTAAAAGGAAACCAGCTAAATTCGGTTGAAAGTTTTGCATAGCACGCCCATTAAATTGACGAAATTATAAGTTGCCAAAGCCCAACATTTCAACCACATATTTACTTTATATGCGTTGTGGATAATAAACCACATGAAAGTGTGGCAAACTCCAGTGAGACTAAAAGATAGAGCTGATAATTTGGTTTGTAGGCATAAGTTTACAAGCGCCGTTTACAAACATATAAATAGAACATTCATTTAACGGCAATAAATGCTACTGTGCTATTTGGGCGTCCCGAAAAATTTTAAATTGCCCTAAGGAGAGTAGATATGTAGATAGAGCTACAAATAGTAGTATCTAAGTGGAAGCGTATGGTGTTAGGTTTAAAGAGGATAACTCCATTTTGTGTACTCATTTGTGTTGCTCATCTACTTAATTCATCGATAATATGATAGAATGAAAGATTGCAACAACGACATATGAGAAGTAAAAGTAAACAAAAAATATAGAGAAAAGAAGAATGAGTTGAAGTTTTTTACTTTGCACTTTTTAGTGAGAAGCGTGTTTTAAGTTTGCTAAAATGCACAAATATGATTTATAGAAATACATATATTGAATAAATAAATCTACAAAATACTAAAAGCAGTGACTCTTCATATCAAAGGTTTATTGACTTTTACTTGAGTATTGTCAAAATCGACAAATCCAAAGTAGCGGTACCACTGAGAGCGCCATCTTTGGTCTCTACATCGTTTTAATAGACAAATTTAGACAGTTACACAGTTTGGTTTTAAATATTGTAGGTTCGAACACTTTCACAAAAGATTTGTAGGCAATTATGCAAAAAAATTAATTTTCAAGATTTCAATATTATGATTTGCTACAGTGCCCCACAACACGTGAGTTATTATAGTTAATCTCCGGTCGAGGTGCATTCCAAGATATAAAGAATGATCCGAATTAGGTCAATTATGCACAGTTTGGCTACATAAAGTGTTGGTATTTTGAAGGTAATTTCATAATACCACTCTCATAGAAACCCTAGTCCCTATTGGCAAAAACTGGGACAGTAAATTTTCACAAGCTTCACTTGAGGTGAATTTTTCACCAGCAAAATCATTCACCATAGACAGGAACTGGTAGTAATCACTTGGTGTCGGATCCGGGCAATAAGGTGGATGCATATGAACCTCCCAAACAAGCTCCCGGAATCACTGATTGAACACAACTCCTCTCCTATAGGGCAAAGCTGGCCGCTTCTGGGCTATGTTTAAATGATTCCGAATGGTTTTTGGTGCAACATTAAACTCCTGTACAATCGCGACATATCAATATTTTCGACAATTGATCTTGCGGAGCGTGGTGCATCTTTGGTATCAAAATTACCGGAACGGAATCGACGTATCAGGACCATAAACACTATTTAAAACTTTTAGCCGCCTGGCCTCCGTTTTCGCCTTTACCGAAGGAAAACTGTAAAATATGGCATTTTTCACCTTTGTTGGTGTCCATCTGAGTCAAGCAACCACATGACTGTCTGAAAAGTTTTTTTTTGTACGAAATCTTATCTTCCTAATGTCATCAATTGGAAAAATAATGGATTTAGTTTTGGTTTCATTGATTTGGGGTATATTAATATCATCCTGAACGGATTTGATTTCAATATACTTACTATTCGCCATTTTTTTTAGCTAGTCAACGATCTTGTTAAGGCCTCCATGAAGTTTAAAGGAAGCCAAATGCGGGAAAGTATTTTCAGCTGAAATAGCAGTATGATTAGCATGAGAACCAATGGTGAGTCCTTGTATTTGTATGTGTAGAGTAGGTATAGCATTGGGCCCATGACACTTGACCTTGTCAGCTTTCATAGCTTTCATAGCTATTCTTAGCCTTGTTCAACAAAAAGTCGTGCTTCTTCAGATAGGATTTGATAAATACGTAGAAATTGATCGGTAGGCTAAGTTTTATTTTATATAGTAGGTCATCATTCCAAACACGACCAATTGCTATATCGAGAAAGGCAGCTCTACATTATAATTAATTTTCAACAAGCTACCTGAACTACGACAAATGCGCTTCAAATTTCGAGGGTACAATTTTTGGGAGACCTGTAGTGCGATTCACTAACTTATTTTAACGATATTCGCATGGTTAACTCATCTTAACCAAAACTTTAACGATGTTGCTATTCAGTAGCCATTTTTTAACGATTACCGCAAACTAAACGACAACAAATTTGATACTGTTAACTCAATCGAGAAAAGAAAAATTCGTGATTTCAACTTAAATAAAAGAAAAAATTTAAAATTGGTGATTTGTTTTCTTGAAATTAAAGAAGGAACATTAAATAATATCCCTTGAATATTTGGCTACAATTTATCACGAGGTGACAAAGAAGTAAGCGCTCCAACAGTGGATTGAAGTTCATTTGAATGCAACAGAAAGTGAGGTTTCCTATGACCCATGCTGCTAAAGAAATGCTTGCTTCATGCTTGTGGGAGGCACTATTGGGGCCGTCGATTGTACTCATATGTATAATAATTTTGCCACCAAATAAACATGAAAAGGCTTATGCCAACCACCATATCTACCATTCAGTTAATGCGCAAATGGTAAAAGCAAACTTTTATCAAATATCCACAAAAACAGAAGTATAGTTTAGTTTTAATAATGAGGGGGCATGGTGAAACAATGAATTATAGATTGCATCCGTTACCCGATGAATACCGGCTTATGGATGACTGACTGGCTCTTAAAACCGCTAGAATCTATCTATATAAAAGATAAATGATTCTTAATAAAAAAATTTAAATATGCAATGTAAATCCTAAATACTTTGGAGTACAACGCGAATTTTGAAAACGAAAACCATGATATATTTGCAGGTGATTCCGGATATTCCTTGGAGTCGAGTTGATGACTATTCTACCAAACCACTCAGAGTAGTTTGAAATAAACTAGTATCCTATTTCAATTTAATGAAATATAATAAAAACGCTGAAATTTATATTTGGCAGGTGGCATTCGTTTCTTTTTTCTCTATTCCTCTTTGTTCTTTTCACTTATTTTGACATTTAGTTTGACAGAGGTGCTACTCTTTACCACTTTGAATAAATACAACGAGACAGCTGTTAAGTGTCGTCAAAAATTGCGAATGTCACACCGTTTAAAGTTAGTGAATGACACTACTGGACGACTTAGAAACCTGCCAAAAGATCAGATGGTTTAAAAATGGGCACGAATAGGCTGGGTAAATCCATTTCTAGGCATCACATTGGTTCTGTGGCCACCGAGTGAACTCTCTACGAGATCAGCCCGCTTAATTTAACCTAATGTAAAATAACGGCGAGTAAGCTAATAGGTCGATACGATTCGACTTTATCAGCACTTTTTCCTGGGTTTAAGAATTGTGAAAAATGAAATGAAGTTATCCCTTTTATACTTGACATCACAGTTATTCATCTATGTATATGTATGTATGTATGTTTGCATATATGGATATGGAAAATAGGCACATTGCCGTTTCTTCCACAGCAAGTAGTTTTGCAATTTCCGAATTTTGCGGTTCCCAAATGTGGGAGCACATATGGTCGATCGGTCATAGCCATATAAACATTGTAAATAACCAGGCAATGAACACTTGTATGATGAATTTTCTCATGTAATTACATTGTAGTTATGAGTTTGTGAAGCGTGTGTACATACATACACACATACATACATACAAATAGCAAATATTCGCATAAACATAGGTGGTAGCCGGTTACGACCAAATTTTATGCAACTCTTAAGGGTTCTTCTCTGTTGGCAAGTATTGCAATTACTAAACTAGCAGGTCAAATACAGCCCTGAGGGCGTAGGCAACTTTGCACTGTAAAGTACCAAGTACCAAGTAGCAAGGGAATGTTATTGGTGAGTGCGGGTAGATAACGTGGGTCAGCTTGGGCAATTTGGTAATTTGAAAATTTGCATTCGGAACGTAAAATATTTACTTACATATCTAGTATGGTATGTACATATGTGTTAAAAATTGTGTTAGGAGAAATTTTTGATTATTGTTCGTTGGCGAAAAGTTTGACTTGTTAATAGGTTTAGCGAATTTCGGAGCGTTATTTTTTCGTGGTAAATTCGAAAGCGTTGGAAAAATTTAGCGCGTAACTTTTTCTATGGTGTTGCTTATTTTTGATTACAACTGCAATGAGTTCAATATTTGAAAGGCAATTTAGACAATTGAGCAATTGAGAAAGGCTTTAAAGGAAGTGACTCATTATGAGTAAATTTAATGTTTTCCCTGGGAGCGCGTAAGCTGTAATATATTTCATATCATCGTTTTATTGCATTTGGACAAAAATGGGTGTTGACAATATGTACCCTTTTTTATTTAAAATCATATAGAAATGATTTCGTATGAAAATGTTGTAGCTTACGTATTCCAATCTAATTTGTCATACCCTTTATTTTATTTATTACATTATGTTATTTTATATTATATGTACTTTATTTTGGTTTATTTCATTTTACATAAATTATTAAATTAAATTAAATTTTATTTTATGTAAAATTTTTTTTTAATTTGTTTGTGTTTTTCTTGTTAAAACACTTCATTATCGTTTTTCATTTTTTTTTTTAAATTTTTTAAATTTATTTTAAATTTTACTTAATTTTATTGAGTTTTGCTTTATTATAATTTATTATAATTTTAATTGGTTTTACTTTATTTCGTTTTTAATATATTATTATTTATTTTATTCGAGTTTATTCAAACAAAATTGATTTAATATAATTTAATTTTACTTTGTTTTAATTTATTTACTGTGTTCAGTTTATTTTAATTTTCATTTTAATTGTCTTATTATAATTTCCTTTTTTATGTAATTTTATTTTATTTTAATTAACATTTATTTATTTAACTTTAATTTGTTTTATTTTGTTTCGTTGTAATAACCCATATTTTTTTTATTTCAATTTTTTTATTGTATTTTAGTTTATGTAAATTATTCAATTTAATTTAATTTTACTTCATTTCCTTTTATTTAGATTTTAATACTCAAACTTTTTTTTTATTACATTGCATTTAATTTTATTATACTTTATTCAATTTTAAATTGCTTTATTTTATTTCGTTTTAGTTTATTTTATTTAAAGATGTTTGGATTATTAAACTTAAATTAACTGTATTTCAATTCGTTTTATCTTCTTCTTATTTCATTTTATTGCGTTATATTTTACTTTGTTGTATTTGATTTTATTTTATCTATTTTAATTAATAATTAATTTAATTTTATTCTAGTTCACTATATAAATTTTTTAATAAATTTTTCAACAACAAGCTCTCTACACATATCTCTGAAATGGATGATGGTTGGGAGGTCGGAAGCTTCAACCCAAGATTCACGGCCATTTTTACGGTTGGCTCCAAGAATGATAGAAAAAAAAAACGTTGCACCATCTGCGCTGAGAGCAACTGGGAGTGACGTTTTAATAGCAAGAGAAGGAGAGAACAAAGAAAGAATTCTTAAAAAGAAGAGGAAGAAGCGCAAAAGAAGCGACAGAACATTTGAAGGATTTGTTAACATTGTTTCAGCGAATGAGTGGATGGTGTCAAATCGGCAAAGAGCGGACTAGCAGTCCGAGGAAGGTGAAATCTTGTATTCTATCATTCTTGACTCCAAGCTGGATGGCAATTCAGATAGTGGAATTCACTTGAGCGAACTGTCACTAAAGATGAGCCTACGTCTACCCGATCACTGCGTAGTGTCTTTCAGGCTGAACTGATATCAATATCTGAAGTCGATCTTTGGCTCAAGAACTCTATTACAACTCATCGATATATCTTGATAGTCTAGCTGGCATTAAATAGTTAAATAATGCTACCCCCAAGGTCGCTATCGATTGCAGGGTAGTCCTAAACTAGCAGGCTCCGAAATGCAGCACTTGAGAAGTCTGGTTCTTGCAACATTGATTGACAACGCGGGCCAGAGGAGGGTCATGTCTCTACATTAATGCTAGCACCGGCCAAATAATAAAATCGAAATTTTATCTAAATTACAAGTAGCTCTAAAACTAATCAAAAATCTGTGTTTTAAAGCCAGACTGTTTAAAATAGTTGAAACATGTAAAAAAAAGTATTACGGTACATCTGTGAGTTATCCGTGGTGGTAGCCTGCTAGAATTAGGTCAAAGCGAAACTGATAATTTGATTATTCAATGGCTTTTAAATACAAGTACTGAAAGGATAATAACCAAGGCGAATTCATATAAAGTGGTGTTATTGAATGAGTTGATTGCTTGAAATTTTGCCCAATTCGCCCCGGTTGGTTTGTTTACACAAACAAAATACATGAACAATACTGGGCGAATTCAGATTTTGATATTTTACTATCAAAATTACATAAGGCGAATTTATATAAGGTGATGGCAATGCCGAAAAGACGAATGCCAATATAAAAAAAAATTGGACTACGGCAATCATCAATTGTTGGTTTAAAATATTTAATATTTTGCTTTAGTTGACCATCACATCTACCAGGCGAATCAGGAAGAAGCAAGTAGGTGCTCTACATACGTCACCTTATATGAATTCCTCCTAAAATACACAAACAAAATACATGAACAATTAGGATTTTAATATTTTACTCGAAAACACAAACCAAAAAACTCAACGAATTCACCTTGGTTATTTTACTATCACTTTCTATGGATCCATCTTTGTTAATAACTCAACCAATAATTTCATAGTAGATCGTATACGTCTTCTTAGCCAAAGGGTAAGCAAAAATAACTTAAATTTGACTCCATTTGAAGTATGTAAGTTCAAACAATTTTAAAAATTAACAGCTTCTTGATGGGCACTAAAAATGAAAGTTACTTTTTAACACATATCTTCATTTTTCTTTTGTTTTGTTTAAAATCAAAGTACATCTGTACATACGTAGTACAACATTTGCCTTTTTACCCAAAAATAATTTAGATTTTAGGGAGAATATTAAGAATTTTAACAGAACCTAAACTTAAAAATTGAAATTGATTCTTGAGAGGATTGTGTTGCTAAATAAAAATATATGTAAAATAAATGAAAGTTGTTAACAAAGCACAAAAACAGATATGTAAATATGTAAATTAGATTCGTGTGCGGTTTTCTTATGATGCTCGTATTTAGAATCGATCAAAACTTACTTGTCTAATTGTTCACGTAACTCCTTCTCAAAAGTCGGCGACACGCAATGACTCTGAAATGAGTAAATAAGAAAAATATATGAAATTTAATTGTAATTATTAAAGACTCTAGAAACTGAATAATAAAAGAACTAGAAATAATCGTAGAATGCATAATTTAATTATTCACAGTTGTAACTTATGTACACTAACGAAATAATGTAGTGTAAAATCGTAAAAATCTATGAAAATATCATTTTGATTGACTTTTACGAGCGCTAAAAAGCAACAACAACAACAACAAAACAAAACAAAAATACATAAAACTAGGAATATAAAATTTAAATTAAAAACAAAAACAAAAACAACTCAGCATTGACGATAGACTATAAAAAATGATTTAATCAGTCTTTGATAGTTCCATGTCAAGGCAATGGGGCGATCGACACCAGCAGAGGAATGACCATCATTACTTTAAAAAACAAAAAAAAAAACGCGCTTTCGATCGATTTCGCCGAGTATGTAATTCAATACAAAGACCAATAACAATGATTAAACGATGTCTATAAGTAATAAAAATCTATGAGCATAGTGGGAAAGAATTGAAATATGACAATCAAAATGAACACTGCCACAAAAGGCGATGCTTAATTGCAGCTTGAAGTGTAGGTGTTGCAAAACCAAATTAATAATTACAATATCTTGAAGATTTATGTATAAGTACATATACTCCTGCGCTCATAAAAATAAGGTCAAAATGCATTGACAAGTTTTGACTATTTTATCTTTCCTTATTTAATTAATATTATCTATGTGTATTGTATGTATATAAATTGTGTCAACTTGGCTCAAAACCGATGAATGAATTTTAGTCAAATTTTTTTTTTTCAGTTAATTTTTTTATTATCTTTCAGACTACCAGAAACATGTAATCCATCTACATATGTATAAATGTAGTCAAAAAATAGACCCTTAACACGGACACAGGTTATATTTAATTCGTTAGGTGGCGCATGAGTCGAGATATTCAGAAAATACGTATTTATGGCCCGATATTGATGATATTGGAAAAATATGATGCTGGTAGAATAAAAAATACTTTTATGAAAAATAAATGCGTTAGGTGGCGCTAGAGGCGAGTTATTCAGCAAATCTCTGTTTTTTGATCCAATTTCGATAAATTTGCACCGGAAAATGGAGGTGCGACGAGAAGTATTTCTACGAGAAATGAATCCGCTAGATGGCGCTAAAAATATTAGTGATGTTAGAAAAGTATGCGATTAGAAAAGTTGTTATAATCCGAATTAGATGATAAGGAAATATGTATACTATAAGTGTATACCTATACTATATTTGAAAAAAAATATGAAACACGATTAGATAACTCTAATAAGCTTTGTGTGTTAAGTTCGTTTGAAAGATATCCTATTAAAAATTAAGTAAAAAAAAAATGACTGCCAACTTTCGAGTCGACTTCAGCTTTACTATACTACATGACATTGGTTTTATATAAATGTATCGAAGCTTTGCGCTTCAGAAAATCTGCTGTAAATATATGGAAAGATTTACAAGTATAAGGATCATTAAAATAGTTAGCATATCTACAAACAAAAGCTGGGTTACTAACTATACGCTTTTGGAAGCGCACAACAAATTTGGTTAACAAACGAAAAATTCGAATCAAACAAGACACCTAGGTGTACGAATCATTTACTGGAATCAGCTGATGACTTAAGAAATACTTTTAGATTTAGATATGATAATCTTAAAACACTTCTTGAAGAAATTCAGCGAAAGTTTACTAAAATCGCAGCAACTAAAATGGATACAAATATCGCGCTTTAGGTAAAGAATATCGGAAATAGTTTAAGATCATCGGCATACAATAAGCATCTTGAATATTTGGAGAAGTTTGGCCAAAATCGCTTAAGAGGTTAAAGCGCCTATTAAGTAAGTAAGTAAGATGACGTTCGAAAAGTGTCCTGGAGGTATGACTAGAAATGCTTTTATAGTTCGATTTAGAACTACTAACTACTAACTACTAATTACTAATTACTAATTACTACTACTACTACTGCCATTCTGACTATTACTGCTACTATTTACTACCATCACTACTACTACTACTATTGCTATTACTACTAATTACTACTACTGTTTTCACTAATGCTACTACTAATTACTGCTACTATTTGGACAAAGTTCTACTACTATTTTTACTGATGTCACAACTAAATACTACTATCCACTATTACTACTACTACTACTACCACAACTATTACTACTACCTACTACTAACGACTAATACCACTACTACTCCCATATTATATCCTCTATTATATCTTTATGAAGTCGGCAAAGAAGTTTTACTTCTGGCTCGCTCTTTTTTTTTTTTTGTAATCTATTTAATTCTATAACAAAAACCGTGTACATATGTTGAAGTTTAAAACTTTTTGGTAAAATTATAAAAATCAACTAATTTTTTTCGGCAGTAATGCTCATTTTTCTCCAAAACTTGTCGATATATATTTGGCTACTAATTAATTTTGGCTATGACAACAATACATTTATGAGCAATATACAAATCTTGATAAAACCAAACCTATGTACTGGCCAAAACAAGTCAACTAAACCAAAGCATTGCTGACCATTCGAATTAAATTGTTTTCGGAAGCGATTTTCTTTTTTGCTTTGTTTCATATAACAATAAAATATATTTATTTGCTGGTGCTGATGGCTTAGGAAAAAAAACCATTGAAATGATCATTGGACATGGAGGTATGAACATTGTAAATATGTAGCAGCCAGTTTTTAATAAAAAAAAAAAATCACCCATCAACACTTTACTTATTCAGTGGTATTATTAATAAACATTGACACAAGCGCATAGACCCACACAGTGTCCTTATATAAATATGTAAAAATAGAAATATAAATCTGAAAAATATGAATATAAAAATGGTAAATTACATATTCGTCGGCATAATAAATATGGCGATAAAAATATCTAAAACAAATAAAATTACTACAATAAAAGAATGAAAGAAATCGGCAATTTATTGCTGTGCCACGCGATGAATTAATAAGCTGGTGTTGGTGATGGTGATGCCACAAACTTCATAGCTGGGCTATACAAAAGCAATGCAATTTTATAGAAACATACAATTTTATATACATATGTAACTGGATATGTAAGTATGTAGCATATGGACTACAAGCATCTAAGCCAGTGAGAAAATGCCTAAAAGGAACCTATCTTACACCGTAGGGTTGAATGGGGTCTACATATGACGAATTTAGAAATTATTTTTTGTCAAACGTTTTTTATTTCCTTATTACACTCAATACTTTCTTTTAATAAACCTAGTATTTTTAATTCCAATTTGGCATTCACCGATTAGCCATATAACGAATGCTAAAAATGTTTTTTTTTGTATAGAAGAAGAGGCGCAAAACCATCAGAAAAAAAATTATAAAAAATCTATACGAATTTTTAGACAATTAGAGCTTGCACTTTATTATATTGAAATTGAAGTGCCCACAAAACTGCATTCCTGTTGTTGTACCACAAATTTAAGTGCCTATAGTTCGACGCCGACTCCGGACTGAAGATGCGTTTTGTGGTATCCCAAATAGTGCATATATTGAAGAGAAGTTTTTCAAATGAGTTAAACATCATGATGAAAAAGTAGCGCTCAAATCCACTTTCTTTCGGTTTTTTAACAAATTTTTGAAAACTTTTGGTAAGCAGTCTTCGGTATACCATTTTGCAGTTGGGCTTCTGTTGGGCTCCATACCATGGACTGCTGTTTTGTTTCCGGATAGCATTTATAGAAACAAGATTCGTCACTAGTAACGCCTTTACTAAAATCGCCAGACAGCCAATTTTCGAATTAATTTAGAAAAAATTGAGCTTATTTTTGAGCCTCAATTAAAATTTGTGGAACACATCGAGCAGATTTCTTCGTGTATCCCAGATGATTACTTACCTACTTAATATTAACGATTTAGGCTTGTTATTCAAGACTTATTCATTATGCGACAAAACAGTTGATGATAGTAAAAAAATGCTTGATAGCAGTCTGAATTTAAAAACATATGTATTATCGCTTCATTCTACTTCAAAATGCACCGTGCCCGAATTAGGGAAGAATATCAAAATTCGCTATTTGTTTAGAAGGAAAAAGCTAGAAGAAAAACATATAAATAGCGAATGACTTCGGCTTCGGCCATGTTCGGCCAACAAAATTCGTTTCGATTTCGGCTAGATTTCGTTCAAAATAAAGCCGAATTTTGGTTTTCCTTTGGAAAAAAGTGAAATAAGTAAATAGTCAAATAAGCCTTTCTGTTTTCTCTGATAGCGATGTGATATGTAGTAATAATACTAAAATAAATTATTCATTGGATTCATTTCACTTTTATCAGCGAATATCTGCTGCCAGAAAATTTAAACATTTTTGAATACGTTTTGAAGCCCCAATTTTCTGCAAAACAAAAATTGCTTTAAAATATCTGCCTGCTCCTCCATTGAGAGTTTTTGCAAGTGGACAATTATTCAATGTATTTGGCAAAGGCTATTATTTTAACATTACAATACAAAAGTATTGAATTTCGAGCATTAAAAATATACGTTTTTTTGTTTATTATTTATACAAAAATAGATCAGTATTTTATTTTTATAAGTTTACGTCCGACTCGGTTCGGTGTTCGGCCCTAATCGGTCTTAAAAATCGGTGTTCGGTCGGTCTCTAATTTGAAGTTATACATTGCAAACATACTGCATACCAGCAGAGTAATTTCAGTGCGTTTTCGGCAGTTTTGTAAAGAAGATTCTTAAAAAATATTATATTTCCTGAATATAAGAAACAATTTTTATTTTTATTCATATCCCTAGTTTACACATTCTTAGAAATTTTCGAACTATTAGAGTCAGTTGTGTGAAAAAATATACGAAAAATTCATACTTTTTCAATTCCGAGCCAAACACCAAGAAAAAAAGTTACAGGGACTTGAGATCATAGTAAAAAGAGCATGGCCTCCGACAAAAAATCGATGATAGTAAAAAGAATGCTGTCTGGACAAGAACGGTGAGTCCGCTATAATTCTTATATGAAAAAAAAACTTTTTACAAAAATCATTTTCCATTCGGAACCGGCGGAAAACTTTAGATCCCACAATTTGTGTTACAACATCAAGACGCACACCACAAATCGTTGGAGAAGTTTGACCCAATATCAAGTTATGGTGTAAGCGCCAAATTCTTATTTACACCCCACATTTTTGTAATGAAATTCTCTTTCAACACAATTTTTTTACATATTTTTGTTTACAAAGTTTGTTTACTAAAAAGAGCGAGCCGAAATAAACAATTTTCGAAAAAGCACGAAAATGTCCTTATTTTTTGCATTTCGACGCCAGTAACCCAAAAAGTACTATTTGCACCTTCCTTTAAAACGCTTCTCATAAAAGGTTAGGTTTGTTTGCTATGCAGGAGTTTTTTTGACAATCCTTGCAAAAGGACCTCGAGCTCAAAGCTATTTTAGAAAACACAACGTTAAGAATTAAAAAAAAGACAGATTATAAGACACGCTTAGTGGAAGGTGGAGATGTAGGGTTAAGTCGAAAATCAAGCAAGCCATTTGTGAGATAGAGCCAGAAACCGTCAACAAGGTTTTGGAAAACTGGATTAACCGGAAACCCTACGGCGAAACGTGAATAAAATTGTGTTCCACAAATAATGGGTATATTTACTCATTACTCAATATTAAAAAGAAACAACTGGACAATCCTGTATTTAGTAAAAAATGCAACTTTATAAAAAATTAACGAAAATATTCCTGTACGTTAGATTTTCTCACTTCCCATTGTATTTACATTCAAATATACACCATAAATATTTATGAAGTATCAGTAGATAAGTTAAGATAAGTCGAATATACTTACTCGTAGTCGTAAATAGCCAAGCGGTCGAATGAATGCGTAATGTCATTAATATGCATTTTATGCTTGTAACGGAGTAAGTGTGCTCGATCAAGCGGAAGCAAAATATTATAATAAAATAAATATAAGCACGTACATACATATAATAAATTCCTATAAATATAAAAACATCACCCACCCACTGACCAGCGAACATCGAATGAGAAAGAAGAAGCAGCAGTCACCAATCGCCGCACCAAAGCAATCCCATCAAAAATCGCTACCGTAAGTAAAAACCTTCTTTCGATTCCCTAGACTGCCTGCCGTCAAGTCCACCGAGTATTTTTACATCAGAGTTTGGCAAATATATAAGTTAAACGTTTTCTCCACATTACTTATTTTATCACTTTGTTATTCTTTAATGAAGGAAGTAAGTTGCTTCATTTGCTTTGTTTTTACTTTGGCTTTTGTGGCTGGTAAGAATTGGTGTTGCTGCTATTGTTGCTGATGTGATTGGCGCCAACAGGCGGTGGTTGGGGCAGCATTGTTGGCGCCGCGCACAGTGGGTGGGTGTGGGTGCAGTCATGAGATTACTTTACATAAGACAGCAGCTAAGCAAATGTCATGTTTGTTTGACATGACATGGCAGGCAGGCAGGAAGGCAGGAAGGCTGGAGGTCGGCTATAGCTACTGTGCGACACTTAGTTCTTGGTTTTTCTTCTTTTTTTTTGGTCTCAAGTGTATGCTGAGCTTTTTATGTTATTCGTGAAAAGGTTTCAGGGGTGTAGTTTGTAATATCCGTCAAGATCTAAATGTGGATATATATAAACTAACGTTAATGATAAGGGAGTCATTTAAGAATATTTATAAGATGCTGAGGAATATCGACCAAACATGACAAATTTCATTTGGGTTGCATTTTTCGCTTTAAAATAGAATATTGATTATCGACGCTAGTTGGCTCCACCGAGAATAGTCTCCACAGTTGAACCGTTGCACTCGAAGTTGAAAAAATTTAAAATAAATTTTGCTTTCCAATCGAAATCGACCCTTAGCCGTTTATTTTCCAAATGACATTCATTTAATTCTTTGAGAGACTTGAAATTCCAATTTCTGTGAATTTTATTCAGTGATAGATATCGGGGCATACGGAACCCGCGCGACAAATTTTAGAAAAGTCGAGATAGGCGGGTATGGGACTTAAAAATTGAATGCTGAGATCAGCGTGATTGGTACAGAATATTTAGTTCGCGTACATCTATAACCTGAAATAAGGAGCGAGCTCAGATCAAAGGTTAACTTTCAAAATATGCTTAAAAAATATAGTAACTTTTTATTCAAAAGGTCTATTGTCACGATGGTATGAAGGTTATCTGAACTGTGCTCTTTTGGAAGATAGATCTCCGCTATCGCTATTTACAAAATAAGAACGAAAAAATCGGGAATTTTTTTTAAGAAATGGATGGAAGTTTAATTGTTGATGAGAACTGGATAGAACGGATGAGAGCTCTCTGGGAAGTCTTTGGTAGATCAAGTAACAAAACTCATTTTTCCTGACGAAACAAGAGCATGCGAGTTAAAGATAAGCATTAAGAGTCTTAGCAACACTAAATATTATTGGCCAGGTTGTTCCATATAAAAAAAAACGTGCATTCGTTATATGGAGAAGATAGGCAACACTGCCTGCAAATCCGAAAATTAACAAAAATCAACGCCATTTCTTAGCCTCTTTAAACTGAAACTAAGATTGAATGGGTTATAAAACTGCATACCCAAATATTTCCTACAAATTTTGATCAAAAAGTTTGAAATTTTGATGAAAAAATTTGAAATTTTGATGAAATTTTTTAGAATTTTATTAAAGTTTGCAGAAAATTTGAAGATTGAATTATTACGAGTTTGGCGTCTCGCCAGCCTATCCCATATCAGCTAGTATCCCCTTAAAAAGACGACATCTTAATGTGCAGTGGCCATTTGAGATTTAGTAATCGTTCAAAGAGGGAGATATGTGTCTTTGCGATTGAGTTTTCCCCTTTCCCTTACGCCGGTGGGTTGCAAATTGAGACTTCTCCCATTTTCTTATAAGTTCTGCAGTATAAACCTTGGACAGAAATACTTATTCTGTTCTTTGTTCCACAGAAAGGCTCTGCACCATGTAAACATCGTTGGGCTTCAAGTTTTGGGAGACTCTCAGCCCTCTCCTTGCCTTCAAACCTCTCATTCCCCAGACGATACTTTGATGTGGGTGCCCAATTGGTTCAGAATTGTTTTGCCGACATTCAGAAGCCAAGACATTTTAAGCAGTCTGACTATTCAACATGATAAGTATTCTTGGGCCATTTGTCTTTCTGCGAAGTCATGACACAGAATTCGATTGCATAAACCTACGTTAGGAAGATGTTTGCTTAGGTGGCCATTGACAGGCCATTTTCTAATCTTGGTCAGTATATTCCTACATTCCATCCTACAGCTAGGAACCAATGTATCTATTTATCTTAACCCGCATGAGGTTTTCATCTTCGGCGAAAACTCGTAAAATTTTCTGCTTGCAATTTCGTGGAACAATTTAGTCCTCTAAATGCCGTTTTAATGACCTTCACTTATTTTGGGAACGAATCAAAAATGCCCATTTAAGTAAGAGTTAGAGGGTTAAAATTTACATTTATATTACAAAAATATTCCACTTTAAATTCTACTAAAGAAGTTTGAGGAGAGAAATTTTATTTGAAGTTCGTTTCTTACATGATATTTTCGATAAGTTAATTTCACTTCCGAAAATACTGCAAATTTGACGCTCCATAAAAAACCCCTCTGGACCAGTACAGTCTTCGGCAAAGTTTGTCTAGGGGATAATTACGAGGGTTTGTTCATGTCGAGGAACATTTTTATAAAATTGTTTTACAGTGTAATAATTTACAGATGCTGATGACAATCAGGCAGGCTGGTTTTGAACAGTAACGGATCTTAGGATCAAAGGCGTCTATCTAAGCAATACTTTAAAGGACATGAAAGAAGCATTGTGATATAAAAAGCCCTCGAGATAGAAGGATTTGTCGGTATATGCTTAGAGTAAGTCACAACAAAAAATATATTTTAAAAACTCGCATGAGATGAAAATGAGCTCCACCTTTTCAAGTACTTAATTTGAATATTTGAATTGCGAAGTTATTTCGCAACAATTTATCATTCCAAATATGCATGCGCATAATTGAATAGCTTAAAAAATATCCTACAGCAAAAATACAACAACATTAAATTTTGACATCCCCAAATACCAACCACCAAGAAGGAAGCTAACTCATTCGCAACATACTCCTTCAAAAAATTTTGGCTCAAAAACAGGGGGCACTTCTGCCAACAAGTGAGATTTGGCAAAATCCTCATTGTTATTTGTTCAACTGTGCACAGTTACCAAGTCGACATAGATTCCTGCTGCCACAATTAGCATAAATGAATCATACGAGCCATGCTAGATTGAATGCCACAATCATAAGCGTTAACTTCAATGCAGCAGCCAAAAAACCGTACAAGAATATTCACTTAGATGAAGGGAAAAAATTAAAATAAATTACAAGTGTCAGTTGAGCGAGCATATCCTGTGGACAGCCGTCGTCAGTCAGTCGCCTGGACTAAGGATTACAGATGATGAGCGTACATATGTATGCATGTAGGCGGGTGTGTGCGAGTTCGAGTGGAGTGTGTATCTGCATAAATATCAATTTGATGAGTATTCAAATGGACTTCTTCAAGCCAGCATTCATGCACAAGAGTATGGATATTTATTGTTCTGAGCAACAGGGGATGTTAGTTGATGGCGCAATAATTTCTGGTAAAATAACATAGTACGAGTATGTGGCTAAAAAAAAAAACACGAAAGAAATTTGAATGCTGTTCGAGTAAGGGTTGTTGGTAATTTTCAAACAGTTGCACGAATTAACAAAACAAATCCTAGCAACATGTTGCATTGGTGCGAACATAATGCCATGTTTTGACAAACCCCAAGTACAAAGGGCTCAAGCGTCGACCGGCGTACAGCCGAAAGGGAGAGTAGGCGGACGACAAACAGCAAATCCGCTGGAGCGCCAAGTTGGCTTGGCAGACTTTGGCCTGAAATTGAAGGAGGGAGCAGCGAATGAAGGCAGCCACGCACAGTGTTGCGAATTAATACAACGAGTGGGCAACAATTGAAAGCGTTGTAGTTTTTAGCGCGTCTATTGGAGAGTAATCTGAAAAATATAAATCAGCATTTTTTTATGACAATAAAATCTCACGCAGATGCTTGTCATCATAAAATAAACACCTGAAACATGGACAAATGACATGCGCCTCTTCCGTCCGTCTAGATCTACTATGTAGGTCAAAAGTGATACCAATTTTTGAGAAAGTCTAAAGATATAGTGGAAAAGCCAGCTTAGTATAACTTTTCATACGGAATATAAAGATCATGTTTAGTTGAAGTTAATCTTCACCTTAAAATCATTCAAACTTCTTTGGCCGCTCATATATACGACACTTCAGTTGTATTTCTCAATTGGCATAGTTCCTAAGCGTTACATGATTTTTCAGAATTCCAAATTATTCTGAAGCTGAGAGCCACGAAATTTTTTGAATGCCAAATTTTATTAACGATTTGAAATAACCGAACTGTTGGCAATGAAATTTGAAGAGAATTTAATTCGCTAGGTGTCGCGAGAATCGAGCTATTTGGAAAATTCCCATTTATGGTGCGTGAATTTCTTAAAAATCGTTGAAGTCGACTGGCAAATATCATCTGGCAATCGGGAGGGACTAAGAAAATCCATACTACCATATGCAATTATTTAGTACCACGTTCAGAGTATTGAGATCATTAGTGGCTTATCGGTTTTTTTTTTTACCTCAAGCTTTATTTATAGCTATGATATCTAAAAGTTGGAAATTTTTAGTTTGCCCTGTTCTGACCTTTCTTATGGTAAGTCGGCATAGAACACGGTGTGACCCTTACATTTGAGATTTAAGTATTTCAGCTGTGTTCCGAAGTTTGATGTAAAATACGATGAGAAACATTAGTGTGAAACATTTTAACCCTCTAACTCCGTAATATATGAACCATTTTTGTCTCTTTTGTTAAAAACATTTGCTATTAAATTCTAGTACTACACAAAAGTTCAAAATTCAACACGAATCCCAGAAATGAGTTGAAGCTGAATATCAGGGAACACAGACACCTCTCTCTCTCGTTCTGGTTACTTGACCTTGCTAGCATCTTCCAAGCGGAGGTGCTAGCCACTAAGAAGGTCTGGAGGGTGCTTACAGGAAATAGCGAGGAATGACAAATTCCAAGATGGGTAGGGACTGAAAGCGGGCTTTGAACTTGACGGTCACGTCAATGGAAATTCCTCTAGTCTATTTTCCGGTTTAGGAACTTGTACTATAAACGGGAGCCTACCCTGATAAAACTGAGGCCGAAAAAATTAGATGCCTGCCAGTAGTAATCAAGAGATATCTACACTTAGACTTCTCACGAATGACAGAAACAAGATGGAACAGATTAACAACTTGTAAAATTGAGAAGGAAATTTGGTCCAACTTTGACAAAGAACGGTGGACCTGCCAAGTAGGTCAAGAAAATACTGGCAGCCATGATTACAGGACATTGGTCGTTTGAAAAAAATTCGGCCAAGATGGCCATCCCATACTTGTACTCTATATCAGGGATGCAATCCCGCAATAGACAACTGATACTAAGATTCTTCTTGGCAAGGGACCTGAAGAAGATCTCTAACTGCGCAATGAACCACATCAGTAGATTCAACCACAAATCCAAATGGCTGGGAAACTAAGAATTACAACAGCAGAATTACAAAACGAGGTTTCTGAAGATTCAGCGTATTAAAATGGTACCACAAATTCTAACTGGGTACTAGGTCCCTATTTAAGTGAACCACAAATTCTAACTGGGTACTAGGTCCCTATTTAAGTGAAACACAAATTCTGACTTTTATGGTCCATCAAATTTACAAAAAACTATTTTCCCCCACAAAACTAAGGTATTTGGAGTTCAATTGCATTTAAATTTTAACATTGCATTTGGCTATTTTTGGCCACTGTGAGACGGTGGCGTTAGCCGTTTGCGTGTGGCATGTGCACGTGCGATTGCAACTGCAGTGCGGGAAGGAGAGCCATGCCGGCTTGTGTTTGTTTGTATTTTGTTTTTTTTTTTTGTTGAATATGAGCCGGGAGTGTGGGTGTTAAGGTGGTTGGTTGGTTGCTTGGTTCGTTGCGTTTTTCACAACGGAAGGGCTTAAATTTTATTATTCTTGTTGTAGTCGCCGTTCAGCTTCAGTAGATTTACATTTACGAGTAGTTACATATGTACGTAAATATTCAGTAGGTCTATTTGAAAACTTAAGGAAGAGATTTTCCGAAAATATGAACATGCGTTATATTTAATTAACATTAAGCATTAAAATCACTGCCGGGTGGTGGTGATTGGCGATTGTAAAACCGGAGGATGAATGGAACGTAACGAAACATTGTTGGTGTGCGCACAGCTGTAATGTAATAGTACACTTGTTGTAGGTGGGACTTCAATAATGAATGATACCGACTGCTTGGGACTTGGAAAATGAATAATGAATGTTTTGAAGTTATTGTTGCTGCCTGCCTAAGAGAGCACCGTAGTGGACAGCGTGACAACTGTCAGAGTGATGACGATGATTTGATTGCTTTTTCCATGGTCGGCGAAGTGGTTGAGCGGGTATTGAATGCAAATCGTGCACAATTTTTGTTATCATCATATATGTATATATATTATAAAAATCGAGCATACAAATGAACGCTACAGTTTGAAAAGAAACTCACCACACTGCAGTCAAATGATGTCGAATATTTCATTGGTTTATAGTGAAAACGTGGCATGCAATACATGGCAGCTGCAAAATGGAATTATCACGCCGACACGATTATTTGACGTTATTTATAATTTGTGTTTTACGTAAAATAATTTCTGTTTTTTCTCAAATGCAAATGCAAAATTTTGACGTTTTTTGGTTTTGCAAACTGTTCTGCTTTATTGTTCACTACCAGTCAAAAATATTAAGCGCACATTCATAAATAAATCAACAAATATAGCACGAACAATAACAATAACAACAAAAAAACACACGAACTACAAAACTTCAAAAATCAACAACTAGCCGTAATAAATACTAGTATTGTGTGCTTTGAAAAAAGGCCGGCCGTATACTGACCGTATACTGAAGGGCAATGATGAATTAACCGATACAACTTACAAAGGTCGTCGGCGTAGAACTACTATGTAAAAGAAATAACTACCCTCGGTTTTGCCGTTTAGCCGGCCGGCATCGCGTGACCAGTGATGGCAGAGCGTAGGTAGAGTTGCTCTTCTTTCGGTACACTCGACTGAGTTTAGGTACATTGAAATAGCAAAAGAACCTAAGAAAAATTTGCTTTATTTTGATGTTTATTCTTTCTTCAAAATACTATATTTTCTCCCGATTTAGTAAAATTTTCTTTATAATGTATAAAAATCTACAAAAACTGAAATGTGTTTTCTCCAATAGCAGTAAATATGTCTTTAGCCGATTTTTCTTTCTTTTGAGAGCTGTTTTTTTCAATGCAGATAATTATTTATTCCTGTGTACACAAATTTTCGGTTCCGGAATATTTACAATTCTTTGCCCAAATACTACAAAAATAAGTCACGAAGTAAATATCTGAAGGGCTTAGACCTCAGCCATGTATAATGTCTTCCCTGTACTGTAATAAAATTTGGTCGAATATGCAATCTAATTTCGAGGATAATACGAGTGGCTTCACTGTGTGATCGACCGTCTCTTTATTACTGGTGGATAATTTTTCTGAATTAAAATAAAATACAAAATAACTGAGCAGTAAAACCTCATATCTGCACAATCAGTCATATGGGGTTATGCCTTATAGAGAATCGATCTTGGTGATTTTCTCAGTGAATTTTGCACGACTCCTAAGTAAGTAGCTCACAAAATTTCAATGGCCTAAATGAACGAGTTATAAATCAAAACCTTTTATCTGAACAATCAGTTGTGTGGGAGCTATAAGTCGGCAACTTAGATTACAGGGAGTACTGAAAAGTGATATAGATTCAGAAAAAAGTAAGTCTTCTTTGGACGGAATATTATTTACTTGTCTGCCCGAAGTAGCATTTCGTATTAACGACGAATCCATAAGTGTTAGAAAACTTCGACTTTTTAGCATTCACTCGGTGGGCTGATAACCAATATTATGAATTTATAAAAAGAGTATTTACGAAAGATATCATATGCCTAATTTAGTTATACCATAAATGCTATTTATTTGTATTGAAGTTAATACTGTGTCTAAGATTCAATCTCATTTTCATTCATTCGAAATTTTCGGTAATTTTAAAATGATAACGAATTTAATTTCCCTTATTTCCTTTGCTTCATCAGATTCCTTCATATAGAAATTTTTAGAATATCACAACGCAACTATCAATATTTCTTATATTAAATTAGATACAAATTGATATTTTCATTTGCCATCACTGCTCTGCCCATCCACTCAGCCTTTGGAAGGACCGTTTTCAGTTGTTCGTGACACTGAAATATTATAGTTGTTGTTGTTGCAGTAGTGTAGGGAGAGTGCATCTGTGCGTTAATTTTTTTTGGTTTTTTTTTTGATGCAAAAGAAAATGTAAGAAAATCAATGGAGTAAAACAAAAAGTAGAAATATAGTAGAATATCGGTAGTGGGTAATTTCAAAGCACTGTCGCTGAAATAAAGGGACTTACTGATTACAAAAAAAGAAATTCGTTTGAAGCTAACTTGGAAATGAAAATAGATTAAGCCATGACTGAGTTATTAAAATTTTTACGAAAATTTTATACAACATACAAATTGGAAAGTTCAGCAAATTAAAAAAAAATCGTTTAACGGGAAACGCCAGAACCGAATATTTTTTTATTAACTTCAGTTAGAGTACGTAGTAATTAGTATTTTATGTATGTAGTTATCTTTACATTCCTATGGATTTGTAGTATAGATAGTGCAATCGATAGTTTGACATCTCTATTAGCTTATATTTTTCTATAATGCCAGGCTATTTAGAGATGAGCTTCTAACTTGACTTAAAGTGAAAATTGGTGGACTTAGTACTGTCAAGGACCTGCTTATAGAAAGAAAAAATCCATCGATATAACTTTTGTTTTAGCTTAACTTTTACTTAGGGCCTGCGCCAAACGGTAGCAAAGTTCTATGGTGAGGAAATTTTTCTATTCTGCTGTGCCAATCGGTAACTTTTTACTGCCGGAAAATTTTTCACAGCTATGTAGTTGCGGAGAGAAGAAAACAAAGTTTATAAAAGAAACATGCAGCCATTATACATAAAAAATTACCGTTACTCCTTTAAATTCCTTTAGAATTAAAGGCAATGCTTTAAATATAGCTTTTAAATTTAATTAAACAAAAACAACAAACATATTGCCAAAACTCCCAGATAAGCTGCTTGGTAATGACCTTTTGATGGATTTCAATTTCATTTATAACTAATTATTAAGAAAATAATGATATAAATACAAGCAATATAGTTTTTTTTGCCGGTAGCGCACTTCCGCTTAATTTATATAATACATTCTATTTTCGTTCTTCTTCTTCATTCAGCTTGTCAAAAAATTCCAATTGCTTATCAAATTTTTCACTAGCCCTAGGGGGCCGGCAAGTTATATTCACTCAATAGTTGTCAAAAATTTCCATTCCAGTGTACTTTGCTATTGTTTGGCACAGGTCCTTATTACAATTGTTTATATCGAATTGGGTGGCATATTTTGTCATCTCTAAATTTTCACTTTTATAAAATCATGTGAGTTAATAAATAAAATTGAAATCAGTACTGAAATTTAATAATTTCCATTTTCATTAACGTTTTCGAATAGAATTGTGAACAAAGCGTATTAAAAATGTCAAAGAGAACACTATGACCTTTTAGCCCACAATCCGCAAACCGCGTTTTCAACGAGCTTGTAACACTGTATTTTCGTAACAAAACTAGTTGATACCGTTGCTTACAAAGTATCCATATTCTTTCAGGAATTTTTTTAATGGCAAAAATGCAACGAAGGTTTTAAAAACAATGTCCCGTAGTCACAATAATCATGAAGCCGCCTCTATAGTTAGTACACATTTTTTTACATAGTTTTTAATGGGGTATATGTATGTACATATGTATGCCAAAAATAGCTGTAACTAACTTAAGAGTTTACATATATCGACTATAACTAATGGACATTGTTATTACCTGTACAAAGAGTATTGATTTTTATATAAATTTTGTTTTTCAAGTACAATATACACAGTATACATACATACTTATGTACAGTGGCTCCAAGCCAAAGTCGGACACCGTAGACAAAAATGTGCCTTCCTAAAAATATTTCAACCAAAGCAATTAAACGAAAAAGGTAAAATATTTTTTCAATTACTCATTTATTGCACTTCCAAAATATAAAAACAAAACATATAAATTAATTCAGTATTATAAAATATTCTAGTAAAACATTAAATAAGAGTAAATTCAATGCGCAAGCTAAACTCGGACAATCAAAAAGTTTTTTGAAATATCGAAATCTATTTTAAAATTTAATATTTTGTATGAAGACGTTAATTTTTAATAATTATTTTGAGCCAGTTTTTTTTTCATTTTTTATTTAATTGGCGCTAGGCATAGGCCGGTTAGGCATTGATTTAACCAACTTTTCGCAAAAACTAGGCTCAATTTTTTCCCATTTTTGCAATAAGACAGATTTGAAGTCGTTTTTGCTTGACACGGAATGCTGTCGAATTTTTGTGTTAAGATAGTCCCATACATTTTGGATAGGATTAATATCAGGACTTTGGAGTGGCGTTTTCAGAACATGATGGAAATTATAAAGCAACCAAAAACGCATTTTGTAGGCCTTATGCTTTGGATCATTGGATTGGTAGAAATACCAATCATCACGATATCCAATTTTTCAAGACTTTTTGGTAAGTTTTCTTTTAAAATGTTAAGATGTTCATTTTGGTTCATTATTCCTTCTGGTCCAGGAGCCAAAAATGAATCGCAAATTTCGGATGGTGGATGCACTAGATTTTTTCGCAACTCATTTTCAGCTATAACATCTAACTTTGGTGCACTAAGGAAAGAATTATCTTTAACTCTTCGCTTATCTGAGTCGGTAAAAATCTTGTTGTGGGAAGCTTTAGGCTTGTTTTCCACTTTTTTGTTGGTTTTGAAGCGCTTAATTATATCGTGAACAGTAGAATGACTTCTGTCGACAATTTCACGCACAGATTTTCCAACGTTGGAATGCTTAAAAACCAACTTTCTCAATTTAATACTTGCTTGGCCTCTTTGCCTAGACATTTTTAAATCACAAACCGTAATTCCAACTATTAAAAAATCATCCGGCGAATTCCCGTTACTCAGTTAAACACTATACTTGAAGTTGATTGATATTCTTCGACAGACTTGCATTTATTTAGAGGAACATTTTTTTCTACGGTGTCCGACTTTGGCTTGGAAACACTGTATGCTGCATAATTGTTTATATCATCATTATCGGACCATACATACTGATTTTCTGAAAAACTCGAGCCTAGCGCCACCTAGCGTCTTCATTTTCCATAAAAGTGTTACCCGTCGTACTCCCATTTTACGATTTTAGTTCCATCAAAATTGGATCTTAATGCTGATTTTCTGAATAACTCACCTAGATGGTGCTAAATCTAGCGAATTTCCAGAAAAGCATTTTTTATTGCACCAGCACCATAAATACAGATTTTCGAAATATATATAATATATATATATATATATAATCGTAATTGGGGACTCTTAATTGGTCTTTATTTCAGCACTTTCTTGCAAAATTTTGACTAATCGCACGTTAATATAGTGCTTATCATAATTATACGACCTTTGCCTTTTTTTAAGTGGACAAGAAAAGTAAAAGAATTTGAGTTATTAGTAAGTTTTGGTAAAAAAATTTAACACATTTTTTTCTGAAGACTGATCATTATAACAATTACTATTTTTTAAAAGGATTGAGTCGAGCAAGCAAATGAAAGCGTTAATTCTAATCCCAATGACACTTAAATGCATTCGTTTTTGTTTGCCTTTCTTTTCCTCTGAATAAAAAAAATGCAGCTCCATAAGATTAGAAAATTTTGATTTGTATTTTTTTGTTTCAGGCCGGCTCAGAAGGACCTTTTACATTGGTAAATGTAAAAAACATGATTTTGACCAGCTTTTGTTATGCATCGTTACTGTAAGTTGGAAGTTCAATTTCTCATAATCTGTATAAAAAACAGCAGTTATGTTATTGCTACTTTTGGAAAGTTCATAACTGATTATCGAACTATTTCACGAGTTATATATGTATATAACTACATACATATATAGCCACATATGTACGTATATATTTAAGTATGATTACTTTTACGTAAATTCTCCTTTTACGTTGATCTTTTATATGAATTGCATGCTACGTCAATCTGATACCCGAGCCTTTGAAAGCTGTACAAATTTTAATTAGAACTTTCACGCTTGCAGCGGTGTTGTTACGAGTATGTGAGTACATGCATCTGAAGGTACATATGTATATATACATATGTATATATGTATTTATGTACATATACTATATATAAGTAAGTGGATATTAAAAGGTATATTTCTGTATATAGATGTGAATGCATTTTATTTAGATTTCAAAGGTATCAAATTAACTTTCGCAAATGTTGTATATATGTATGTGTGTGTGTGGTTGTGTGTGTATGTTGCACATATGATTTTAAATTTTTTGATGTCTGCATATTAGGCTAGCTCAAACTATCATTGCTTATCTATAAAAAATTATTAATAAAGTTTGTGAAATAAAACCATGGCTTACGAATTTATCGGAATTCAAATCTATCTGCAGAATGTCAAAAGCAGAGTTGCAAACCGCTCCAAATATCGATGTGGTTCGGTCCATAGATTCGAACATTAAATGCGTAATATTCGATCAAATATATATGCATACATATATGTATGTATGAGTATGACAATAGAACATACATCATAAATGAAGTTTCAGCTTTAAAAACAATAAAAATACTATTTTCATGAAAACCCATAAAAAAGCAAAATTATTGTACGACAGCGCTACTTAGCGTAGGTGTTACGTAAAAAATTAAATCATTGACCCATAAAACTGTAATATTCTACATATTTCTAGAATAATAAAAGAAACAATATTTAATCGAATGTTTCTCAATAGTTACTGTATCAAAATCACCAACTTCAAATCAAGGACCTCAAATAATCGTTATTTGGAGTTATTCGGATAAAAAAAATTATTGGGAAAAATCGATTCAAAACAAAACTCAAATATATATGTACTGATCTAATTCTTATGGCACATGCTATGCAAATCTGAACTTATTTTTATATAGAAGATTTTTTTGTTTTTAAACCATTTTAAATCCGATTATAACGATCAAATGTGATCGAAAAATTTCAAATTCAAGAATACTGATTATTTTTGATAGAAAAAATAAAAATCACAAAATATGGATCAAAAACTTGATCGTAATAATAAAAATAACAAAATAAAGATGCAATTTGATTTATAATTTGTTAAACTAATTATAACGATTAAATCAGGCTTTTTTAAAATAAATTTAAGAAACGTTACGGTCCCTGCTTTAAAGACGTATGCCAAAAAACCTGATATATAAGCGGCCGCCAGAGCCGAGTGTGTAGCGGTGCGGCGCGCATTTTTCTATGGGTCTCAGGTACAAATCGAAAATTATAGAGAACATTCATCCCTCGACAGGCAATGGCAAACTCCGAGTGTATTTCTGCCATGAAAATATTTTTTACAATACAAAAACCGTTTACCGTTCGGAATCTTTAGCTTTATCAATTACATAGACGTAATATAATTCCATACAAAAAAAGTTAATTGCATATTTGTTTTGAGCCACCCTAATGTACATTTCTTCCAACTTAATTGTGTAAGTTGATATTTTACATGCGAATTTATTTTATTTGTACAACAAACAATCTTACAAAAGCTTTCTGTTCTAAAACATTCAATTAAGTCAGGCAACACGAATCGGATTTCAAACAGCAGGAAAACATATTTTTTTTTATAAATTATATCACTGTTTTTGTTTTGTGTTTTGGTTGCAATGCCATTGTCGTGCTGAAATCAAAGTTCTTTTATGTGACGTCTTCGCCTGGAGTGATTTCTTTTTGTTTTTTTTTTTATGTTGAATATTTTAGCGTTTGCAAGTAAAAAAAAACGAGTACAAAAGACAAATAACGGTGTTTTTTTTGTTAGTTCATATAATAGTTCCATAAACCAGGAAATAGTTAGGTGGTTTGTGTGTACGTAATGTGATAATATTAAGTAATATGGTATAAAGTACTTTACTGCATTGAAACTGAAATGGGCCACGATACGGCTAAGAAAACTTTACATTTAGAAACGAAATTCATGAAACCAGAAACAGAAAAATGCGTAAAATTTCTGGTACACTAGGAAATCTCCCTTTTTTCTCCCTCAACGCCGCCGCCGTAACATTCTAAATCAATAACTTATCGCGTAGAGTGGGTGTCATGTAGTTTGTGGTCACGCGTCTCTCAAATTTTACATTTAATTTAAACGCTCTTTAGCAGTTTTACGAATATTGCAAACAGGGTATGGTTGATGTGAAAAAAAACAAAAAAGGAAATGTACCAAGTGGAAAACAACAACTACAACTAATAATGTAACCACATTATGAAAAGGGGGAATTTTAAGGGTAGTTTTCTTAGGTAGAGGGTTGTTTCGAAAATGACACCAGAACGTAATATGATGATGAATCATAAGTGCAAATAAAATGCGAAAAAGCGCACGCGAGCTATGCGATATATCTACTCGGAGATTGCATGCATTTCAAAGAATTGAAATTGAAATTTAAATGCATTATGATAGAGGTGAATTTCATATTCAGTTCCAGTAAAAACCATTATGAACAAGCGAAATCGAATCAAACGCATTATAAGATATTTTAGGAAAAAAACAGTTAATTAATTGGCTCAAAATATCTTATAATTTCATAACGATATTTTTATTGTTAAAACGCTGGTTTGGTTGGTGGGCCATTTTAGTTCAGTTATGCCATCTATCTGGAGGTAAAGTTGAATTGATATATTATTCAGAAACTTATAGCATTGGTTTGCCCTTTTCCACAAACGAGACAAAAAGGACCAAGTCTTGAGGAGTTATAGGGTTAAAATGTTCGGCGAATATTTTTTCAGTCGTATTTTATTTGGAACTACTGAACTTGTCATATATTTAAAATGAAAGGATCACAGAATTTCTTTTGCGGATTCATCATTAGAATGTGCTAAATGGGGAAAACTTTGAGCGCACTTGCAATAAAACTCAGATGTAAACTTCCAGCATTCGCCGATATTCGTATTTTTTTTTTTTTTGGCCCCTTCTACCAAAAACCGTTGTCGGAACATTCTGCAATCCATTAACCTTCAGGGAACTTATGTCTTTTAGATTTTACCAGGGATCGAAAATAATAGTTATTTTCGAAATTTCAATTTAAAAAGTTAGCTGGAAAGAATTGGTTTTTTTTAGC
This sequence comes from Anomoia purmunda, assembly GCA_951828415.1. Lineage (NCBI taxonomy): Eukaryota > Metazoa > Arthropoda > Insecta > Diptera > Tephritidae > Anomoia > Anomoia purmunda. The sequence continues at coordinate 28,662,446 of OX639997.1, forward strand.
ATTTGTATATACCAATGTGATGCTTGTTAGCCAAGGAATGCTAATCCTATATGATTTATATTTTTTTGACTTCTTACAAAAAAGTCAGCAATTAACCGTTATTTTTTTACTGATATATTTTTAGTCAAAAATAAAAGATAAAATTTGACTTTTACTTTTTCGGTCAAATATAAAAGTTAAAATTTGTCAGATTTTAACTTTTGTTTTCGATCGAAAAAATAGAAGTCAAATTTTAACTTTTATATTTGACCGAAAAAATAAAAGTCAAATTTTAACTTTTATATTTGACTGAAAAAATAAAAGTCAAATTTTAACTTTTATTTTTGACTGAAAATATATCGGTGGAAAAATAACAATTATTTATTGACTCTTTTGAAAAAAAGTCATAACAGTTACGGTTCCTGGATTTTACCCCTTTTTGGTTTGAAAAAAATATTCCTAAGTGCTTAAAATTTGGTTGCTGTATATATAGAAATTTTACCAAATTCGACAGAGATACAGCAGACCAAAGATATCCCGCGATCTTAACGATGAGTTTTACCTTCAGTAGCAAACTCCCTCGTTGGCTGAAGCAAAGTCGATTTTCAAATGAATATAATGTGTGAAAGGAAATTAGACTTGGAAAAAATTAAAAGGGTAATGGTGATTTACTTCTGCACAGAATGTAAAATTTAAAATCAGTATCGGTGTTCAAAAATCGGCACTGTTCTCACGAAGTAGATCACTTCATTTGCCAACCCTAATGTTGTAACTGTTTTCGAAGTAATAGAAAACGGAAGCATAGTAAAAAAGTTATTGCATTTTCATATCAAAGTTATTTTCTCAAGTGTGTTGTATACTTTCCAAACTGATTCTGCATCAAGCAGTGTAAACAAAATTAGTACCAAAACTGGTCTAACAGTAGTTTTCGAATTAAAGAAGGTAATCATGTAGAGAAAAATGGCATCATAGTTTGTGATTTATGAAACGATTTATACGGAAAGGAAGGTTAGGTTAATGAGAAACACTCAGGTTCGTGGCCCATTGTACTACTCCGTTGGGGCTGTTGAGTGACCCCTGATCTCCTAGAACCACCTTGTGTTCTTAAGGGACCTCGTCAGACCCCTAATTTCGACTGACCTAAGGTCGTAAAGTTCATTAAGGGAATAACTACCCACACCTTCAGCTATCCTTCCAGCTAGTGCCGGACAGCGGTAGAGTAGAGTATGAATGGTCTCCTCCACGTCACGACAACTCCTACAGCAGCCACCACAGGAAGCCCTTAGTGCTCGGTTAGGACTGCAGTCGTTATTTTAATATTGGTCCTTCATCGTTGTGGGTTCAGACTTTCACCTGTAGTTTGCGATTCTAACAAATTTTTGGTTTATCAACAACTTACATGACTGTAAAGGGATGCCCGTTGCCTAGTAGGTCGCAATTACCGGAAATCCATACACTATGTGTTGGGAATACCTCAGTCATCTCTTTAAGAGATCGGCGGCATTCTATAGCTACCTTTGAAGCTATCGACGTTTTCTTTCGGGATTTAATAGGCTGTCAGTGTAAATATAAATTTAATCAACGGGAATCATGTCACACTGTACCAGTGATGCGACCTTTAAGATTGCCATAAGCTACGTCTGAAAAACACTGCAGTAATCTGGTAGACGGAAGATAAAAGTTATGCCGTGGTGTTTCGAAAAAATCCATTTATAAAGAAAATAATATAAAATAAATAATAAAAGGTAATGCCAATTTTTCAATTTAAGGAAGAGCCAGTTTTCATAGATTTTAAAATATTAATTTTATTTAAACTTTTGACTTGCATTAATTAAACCGTGCTATAAAATTTAACGATATATGTCCGAAACTAGTGCGCAAATTTATAAAATTTGCGTTTTAAATTTTCTTTAACAAAATGTCATAATTTTTTTCAAAGGACCGTAAAGTTTCAACAAAGATAGTATACAAGTATGGAAATACGGGTATCAAATGAAAGAGTAGAGTGCAAATAATCCAAATAAATGCTCTTTAAAGTTTTTCTAAAGCAATAAAGGTAAAGGAATGAAATTAGGGATTTCAATGAAAATCGTGAAGGATATTCAAGGTTAACAACTTTAAATAATATTTTTGAGATGTTTTACCATAGGATAGTATGGAAAATAATCCTAAGGATTCTGGGTATTGTTCTTTTTCATTTGGCACCCATTGCTCAGTACTTTGTATGATTTTAGATTTATACTACTTTTTACCACCACTAACCTTGCTGAAATTCTAATGTTTTATCTGATTTGGTGTCTCACTATGTGTATTGTATGTTTTTTAGGTCCCGGAATCCGAATTTGAGATCCATTTAACTCCTCTACGATAGGGTATTGATACTACCTCAAAATAAAAAACAATATGGCGAATACTAGTTTTTGAAAAATTTATCGGATTAACCTGAAACTCGTTACTCGACTCCCTTTTCTTTTGAAAACCAATACACAGGTACCGTTGCATGATGACGACGTCGGCTTGCCCGCTTTTCCTACCTGACTAGCCGCCGAAGTTAGGGAGTCTCGAGCTGTTGTACCGTAAATAACGGAATCAAAGTCATAAACACGAGCCAGATCACGGAATCGCTCCGTTGCCCACCGTCACTACTTTGAGGTGCCGTGAATGAAGGCACACGCCAGATATATGTATGTAGAGTAATTCCGCGTTTAGAATTCTTTAAGATAACATATTTATTGAATTAGCCATTTTGAATTTTTGGAAACTGATTTCGAATTCGTAAACACAGTTCTCAAAATCTGCCGATACAACATATGGCAACAACAATGAGAAAAGCCGATCAGAAAACTTTGAGGTATGTGTGGCTGTATTATCAAAATAAATCAGCGCCGTGCACGACGGGAGCATGAAGTTAGTTTTGAAAAGCCTGAATGAATGACAAATAGGTGATATTAGCTGTTTACATTCTAAACTTCGTATCCATTCATAGTGATCGAAATCTGACGCATTGAACCCTAGAATTCAAGGCGAATTCATATAAGGTGGTGTTACTAGAATAGCTGATTTGATTGTTTATTAAATCTTACGGCTTAAAATGTTCAATTTAATTTCTTTTTTCCCTTTGGCTTGCGATATAAATTTTTGAATTAATTTGACAGTCCAAGCTACCAAAGCAAAAACAAAATACATGTACAAATATTTTTATTTTTTTTTGGATTCAATCGAAATAGTATATAATTTGTCTCTCAGCCCTATTTAAGCTAGTACACTCCAATTTACAAAAGCTTCCTTTGGCTTTTTTTGCCAAATAAAAATTAAAAAATTGTGAATGCGCTCATTGTACTACGTTCAATATATTTTCATTAATACCAACATTTCAAAACTTTCACCTTTCTCTACAAACAAACAAAAAAAAAAACATTTAAATACTCCCAAAATTGGAGACCGCCGCAATTAGCTATACTGCAACAGCTATTACATGCAACCAACCACACCCATCAGACAACTCTATGTGGGTTGTCAAAACAACCTTGCCACACTCTAATTAGCCAAGCTGTAAATTTTAATTAGAGGCAAAATCTTAAAGTACACACTCGAATGTGGCATGTGTCCTTCCATCTATAACCAAACTCATATTCTCAACCAGTGGCTCCACGTCCTTCTCTCTGCGCACTCCACCATTCCATCACACCACACGCGCGCACTTAGAGTGCCAAAAGAGTCACTTCAATGTTGGCACATGGATGCGTGATTTTTTTCTGGGACATTAAACAGAACAGATACTTGAAATTAAGATGAACGAGCGCAAAAGAAACAAAAAAAACAAAAAAAAATTAAAGCAAAATACACAGAAAATGAAAGCCGAATGAAAATGAAGATAAAAAAAAATAAAAAAAATATAAGAAAAACTTAAAAAGCACTGAATGCTCTCGTGCATTGTGCGTTCAGACTGAATGACGCGAAATTAGCTTTCGCTTTCAATTGGCAGTGGCATATGTTTGTGCAAACATATGCACAGACACGCCTACCGATAAAACAAAAAAAAAAAAAAAATGAAAAAATGCGCGCATTACAAAGTAAGACAACATTAAGTAGCCTACTACGAGTGGCGAGTATGAGTACCCGGTACCATCAATGAAGTAGATGTACAACCACTGCGCATAATGCACTCAAATACTCAAGAGCCTATTATTTATTACGAGCGTGACGCGGAATCGAGCACAGTGGTAAAGAAGTCCGCCAACAAATTTAACGCCAAGCAGACGTAGATGGAGACACGTTTACCTACCCTGTCGGAAATTTAAAGAGCTTAAAAGAAATTTGAAAATTACCTTTTGATCAACTACAAGTGGTCGAAAGTCTTTATTTTTATTTGTAATCAGCTAACCTTATTAATACGGCGATGCCCTAGGAGCAGGTCAATTAACCGACTCTGCATTTGATTTCAACGACTTTGAAATAATTTCAGCTAAAGGAATATCAAGTTTTTCGAATCTAGCTAGCTATCGTTGTTGTTGCTTGTGCATAAAAATTTGTTCGGACGCGAGCAGAGCTTAGGCATTGCGAGAAGAGAAATACAGCCTATTTTATAGTAACTGAAAAGTTGTTTTTTTCGTTTAAACAAAAAAAATGTTGTGGGTGTTGTTGTTTTTTTTTTTTTGGGTATCACTTCAATAAAAATTTTGTATTGCTAAACTGTTAAGTGCGATCATTGCCTATTTTGTTTGAAAAACAATTAATGCGCTTTTGGTAGTGATTGGTTAAAATTATGCTGAGTTATAGCTGGTCAAAATTAAACTTTTTTCAAATTTTGGTTTAAACGTTTTTTTCAGAATTTATCCGATTTTTTTTTAATTTCTTATGTTTATTTTAAAAAAATAGCTAAAATAAATGTCTTAATAAAATTTCAAAAATTCTAAAAAACATGCTTTTAAAATCAAAATTAAAAAAATTGTCTCATTTCGACCAGCTATAACTCTGCATGTTTTAAACCAATATATGTATATTGCCAGCATTTATCTACAAAATAATAATTTAAAAAAAACTAGTTACATTTAAATATGATTTATTTAAAATATGTTTTACATAAAAAAGTTATAATAATACAAATATATGTATGTAGTTGGCGTAAGTTAGATCGACATAATTAATTTAATATGCATTTCTTTCAAATCAGTTGAATTCCAACTATTTTTAAATTGAAACATTTTTTAGAGTGCCTCCTTTTTTCCGACAGGCCTGTTTTTATATCCAAGTTTTTGTTTTTTAAACATTTATAGGTAAATAACATCGAAGCGTTTGTGATTTTTCGGGCCAACTGCAGTGAAATAATAGAGATTCTTAGCGATTTGGCTTAAGAATTCTACTTTTTGGATTTATGGTATACGCAGATACGTTTAGCAAGCAATATGTGGCTTTATTGTTTTACAAAAACTGTTAGCAAAAAAGAAAGTTAACTTTTTATTCACTTTACTTTTTATTTTTTTGAGTTCTATAGCAATTCCCCATTAAATAGTTGAAGTGTTAAACATCCGCTCACTGCATTTGTTTAATAGTCTTCTTTTTTTCCAACAGGGTATTTACAGAGCCACATAAATGTGTATGTGTGCGTGTGTTTGTGTATACGGGATATAGAACTGCAACTTGAATAAAATTCTACATGGAATTGTGGCGATGGGGTCGTTGCCGCGTAGGCATTGGAGTGCCCGGCCACACATCAGAGGAAGCTGATCTCTCTCTCTCTCTCTCGGGTTAATTGGCGACTTTATAACCTTTTATCAAGAGTTTTCTTGCGCGTGTATTCCCATTTTTGTTGTTCGGCAAAACACACACACACAAGCTCGCGCATATACTACATACATATGTACATCGTTTTTGTGTCGTGTAATGCCTTAAGGACATTTACATTATTCATCACTGCTATTAACAGGCAGGTGCTACGCATCATTCAAATTCTTCCCATCCAACACTCGTCTTCTTCATTTGGTTGCTGACGTTGCGCGAGCCTGTGTTTAATGGAGCCGTTAGGAAGTGGTAGGTAGTTGTTGTTGTTGACGTACTAGCCACCCTTAAATATTCGTAAATATTAGCTTTTGGAAATCGCAATACTTCCCCTGCCTACCTTGCCAACTTACGAAGGGACTATTTTAAATATAATGCGCACTCCCAACTCGAATACAAAATTATGACAAGTTAGGTTGGTGCAGTCTAAACAACATGCTGGCTTATTGGGCGCTAAGCTTTTGTTTGGGTTTTTTTACAAATTTTTAGGGTGGAAAGCTACATGCAGAGAACGGGTTGGAAGTTTTTGGAGTATCAGTTTTACGAGGACAGTTTCCTTAGTGACACTTCATTAAATATGCCATTTGTGGGTGGAAATTTTCGTTGATTGTGGAATAATCGATGTAGATTTCTTGACAGGAAATTGGCTGTTCAAGTAAATTCAGAATTAGCTACTTTACCTTTCAAGTTGTGTGCTAGGTGATGTAAGTATTATTACATTACATTTCTTTTTCACTAGCTAAAAAAACTTAAGAATAAAATACAAACATTGGAATACGTTGATACCGTTAAAAAAGTTTGAAATATTTTGTTTTTCATTTAAAATTTTGATAAGTTGTACCCTATGTCATGTCCGAGGTTTCTGTCTACTTATTTACCAGTTAAAATCCTATTAAAATCAAATTCGGATATTAGTGAGTTTAAAGAGGCAAATATACAGACACAAATATTATATTGCCTGTATTATTATTTTCTTTTTAAATTTCAAGTCGTGTATATTTTTGTGTAGGTACAGTTTTTTGTTGTACAGCTACCCGCAGATTATACTGTGCAAAAAAAATTTCGTCCCGTAAAATTTTACCTATCATTCGTTCCCCCCGTTTTTTCTAAGAATAAAGAAGATATTTGCTAATTATTTTTTTTATAAAAAAAAAATTTTGTTACCAATTTGAAAATTTAAAAAAAAATAATTTGATTAATATTCACATTATTTTCAAAGAAATATTAGGAGTTTTTTCCAACAGTGAACATATATGTTGAGGTCTGTTAAAAAAGCGTGCGCAGCATAGCCACATTTCTCAAAAGTTATCCAACAGACAGCCAATTGTTTATCTCCACTGCTGTAGAAATATTCTTTCAACTAAATATGTAGTGCTCGGCTGACTGTTTTAGAAACCCTATTCATAAAAAATTAGTTAGCAAATGTCTTGCTTATTCGAGCTAACATAGGAAAATGCCTTGATGATGTATTTAAGGGTTCATATTCTTAAAAAATCATCAAAATATCAAAATTGGTTGCACAGTAATATTTAAATACCTTTTTGAACTCCGAGATCCGCACGGCGACTCTTTTTGTAATTTGTTACAAGAGTGTCACAGTTAATCCTCAAATACAAAATTTTTTTGTTCACATTCAACAAAACTTAGTTCGTATCTCAGAAAATCAAAAAAAAAAAAACCTAAATGAAAGGATTTTGTAGACTCAAAAAATTCCGCAAGACAAAGTTCATACTTTTTTAATCTGAGCATTAATTTATCGGCCGCCGTAGCCGAGTGTGTGGCGTGTGCGCGCTTCATTCGGTGGGTCCCAGGCTCGAATCCAGCTCGGGGCAAGTAACATCCAAAATTTATAGAAAAAGTTTTTTCTAATAGCGGTCGCCCCGCGGCATCGTGGCAATGGCAAACCTCCGAGTGCATTTCGGCCTTGAAAAAAACTTCTCACAAACATATTCGCCGTTCGGATTCGGCGTAAAACTGTAGGTCCCTCAATTTGTGTTACAACAACAAGACGCACGCCACAAATTGTAGGAGAAGTTCGGCCAAAATCGCTTAAGCGGTTATAGCGTCAATTAAGTAAGTAAGTAATTAATTTATCTGCTATAGGGAAACACACGAACTGCGCCCTCTTGCGGATCCATGTATTAGAAGGTTAAATTCTGAATTGCTTAATCTTAAACTCTAGGAAATAGAGCGATAAGCGTTAATTGAATCGACGACAATAACTTGATATTTAATCTGGTAATTTCATTCATCATACACAGCAATGGGGAAAATAGGAAAATTACTTCATTATAATTTTCGAAAATAATTGAAAAATTAAATATGTAGTGCTTTGTTCACTACGGCAGGCAAAAATCAAAACTTTTTCCAACAATTCGGATACAATTAAAACATTTATTACAATGCACTTATGTTCATTAGTTAAAAACCCACAAAAACTCTGCCCACTTCGAATTAACTTTAATCGATTTCAAACGTAGCTAAACGATTTGTTCGAATCATTGAAAAACACAAAATGACATAAAATTTAATTTAATTTATCTTTCGCTTTGTTTAGTGTTTTTTTAAAGTTTTGTTCGCCTATTACTCTCGTACCTTAATTATCCACATTTAAAAATAACAACTAAATTAGTTGACAATTACGGGCGGCAGAGGTAAACAAACGCTTTTTGCCATTTTGGTTTTTATATGTATATAGACGTGAGATATCCTAATCTCAATTACAATTAAACTTTATTAGCCTTTTTTTAATCGACACCGCTGCATAGTAGAATTTAAGTTACCTAACCAATTAAATTTATGTTACTAGAAAGATAGCAACCTTATTAATTAATATGACAAGTCACAGCTCCCTTCAATATGTTTTCATATGCACAGTTGTTAACTTAATAACTGAATTGAATTAATCTTTAAACAGGTGGCAACCCTATTTGTAAATATTTTCATTATTAGTCCATCTGAAGCCTATTTTATTTGAATAAAACGACTTAATATTTCATTTAACGTACTAATTTAATTTTTTGAGTATATGACAACTCTATCTAAAAATGTTTTCGCAATAAAAAAAAGCCACACTAATAAGATCCAATCAGTTCGTGGCTTCAGTCTTTCGCACAATAAGCCCCACAGAACCTTGTATGAAATGTTAAGTTTGCTGATATCGCAGTAGTTGGTACATTATTTGGGATTACTCTTCTTGTGGATTGAGCAGAACACACTTAAATTCCAATCGGCCGGCAGACCAATCTTCACCACCATTCTTGAATAGCTCTGGTGGCAATCCCGCTGATGGATTTGTTATTCTTCGTCGAAGTCGGGTGACGAGAAGTGAGTAGCATCATCGGCAATTTGTGGTTGAAAATGTTAAAAATAGAGAGTAGCCACTTATTTAGAATTAAATATAATTATATTATTAAGTAACATGCAGCATTGCAATGTGGACGGCCAACGAAACCGTGACTTTAGACCTGGCAAGTCTGACATCAATCAATTCATTTTCGCCAGTGTGAGAAACAACTATATGTCTATATGCCGTTATGTCTTAATTTGGTATCCCTGCAAAACTAGCATGGCTACGTAAAATGACATTGGAATTTACCGAACCGTTTGACACCAAACGAGGTTTCAGACAAGGTGACTCCATGCCGTGCGACTACTTTATGAGATTGTCTTGTGAGTGCTTGAGAGAAAGATTCTTCGAATGATTTTTGGACTTTCACGCCTTTGTGACGGCGAATATCGCAGAAGCTGGAACCAAGGCGCCTTGGATGGAACGATTAATTGTAAGAGCTTCACAGCGACTTAGATGTATAGTCCAGCGAATTGAAATTCAGCGACTACGCTGGCTAGGCCTTGTTGTATGATTGGAAGAAAAGGCTGTGTTGTCCTGAAAGTTTTTAAAGCGGTACCCGCTAACAGCGGCAGAGTAAGAGGAAGGCATTCTCTCCGCTTGGTGTCTCTAGTTAGCGCCAATTAGTAAAGCAAGGAAGAGATGCTCTTGAGAAGTGTCCTGAAACCTTTTCCATTCTCTAGCGAACTTCCAAATTTGTTTTTTTTTTTGTGTGTTGCTTGAAGTAAAGATCAATGCGACAGATCAATGCGACACTTTTAGGTGGAAACTAATGGGTGCAAATTTTTGAAAACAACACTACAGCTTTAGTAGCACATAAAAAAAAATTTGCAAATACATTGAGTGCTTTATTACTCGATAGGTATAGTTTCAGAAAAAGTTAACGAAGTCCGGGCTGGTTTCAGTCGTTGTATAGTGCCATATACCGAAAAATTTAACTATTTTTTTTAATTAAAAAGAGACAAAAAACAATCATATGGACCACCCTGTGCAAGCACATGATATTTGGTTACTTAAGATTATAAATTTAAGTTAAGAGTCATTAGAGATCTAACTAATCCCAAATGATTTCGACATTAATCTCAACATTTATCTCTCTCTCTCTCTCGCTCTTATCGCCCGACATTCATCAAATCACTTGGCCGCAGAAGTTTCTAACGGATTAATCGATTTAAATCCAGTTCTGTGTCTGCAGTTATTTTCTGCATGTTTAATTAAAGGATTCCACGCTCTGTGATTATTAAATTGTGTCAACTGGCAAAGCGAGGAAATGTATCTTTTTGTGAAGATACTACATAGAATTTACGTCCGCATTGCTGATACAAGCGCAGAGAATTGTCGGACATTCACTGCCGCAGTGTGGAAAAAAATACACCGAGTAAAAACAGATTAGCGAAACGACTTCCACTGAACATTTGGAAAATGGAAGAATAAAAAAAAAATCCCGGCTATAATCGTTATTTACAGGCAGATAAAGGGCACAACGAATTCACAAGCGACGAAATGAACAACGCACACAATCGAATTACCGGCGTTACACCGACTACCGACTATCGACTACCGACTTTGAACACACAAACATACCGATGCCGAACTATCTACGCGTGCTGTCGCATGACTGGGCCGGGCTTGATCCACATGGCAAAGCGCCAAATTGTTGCAACAGCAGAGAGCTGCCAAAAGTATCAAAAAAAAAAAAAATAAAGGAAGAATATACAAAAAAAAAAAAACGTAAAAATAAAAGAAAAACGGAGGCGAATCACTTTGTGGAAATCGATAAGCGAAGCCCATGGCCCATAAAAGACAATAAATTTCCGTCCAGCCACCCCACCTTCCCGCAGTTGGTGGTTTTATACTCCCCCACTCACTTCCGCAGTCATTCACTCCTATTAAGTAGCAATGTGTTGAGGAATCCAAGTCCAAGTAGCCTGTCAGCTAACCAAACACCCACCCCACCACCCACTCGCTGGCAAATCTCTACTTGCGCAAATGACGGCTATGGCACTCCTTCGAAGAGTCGTCGTTGCTGCCGAAAATCATTAGAAAATTTTTACTACGCCCTATCTAACTGAGACAGTGGCAAAATATGGACTGTCATTGTTTGGTGGTAATGGAGTTGAAGCCAGCATTCCTTGCCATGGATTATATATACAAATATGTACACACGTTTGTATGCCATAATATCTGGTTATATTCTAACTGAGCTGACTATTTGTCTATTTTGCTTTTTCACATCATAAACTTTGGGCATAATGGCATTTGCGCGTAAAATACGCGGCCAATTTCGGTAATTGTGGGTGGGTAAATATTTTGTACTCATACTCAGTACTTGTGCCGATCAGGCAGTTAGTTGATTTTCGCTTTGGTTGAACGCTTGGTTTGGTGAGGCTTTGAACCGATGCGTCGTTGCGCCACTTTGTTACTCAATTCAATTCAATTCAATTACTGAGTTTGAAAATACCATAACATCGATGAGTGTGCCGTTGGAGGCTGGTGGGCTTGTAGGCTGGTGTGTGGTGGCTGACTTGCCAGTTGACTGTTTTTCCATGTTATGCTAAGCTTGGTATGCCTTGTTATTGGCTCGCTTGTTCTATTGGCACAAGATATTTTGAAGTTCATTAGTTAGCGGCGCTAATTTGCTCGAAAAATTAGTTAATTGCGGTTTTTTCCATATTGCTATAAGCTGAATGAGTAAATTGTGTAGGGTTTCCTTTTTTTTTGTACAAAATTCGCATAACTGCTTTGAGCGATTGCTAATTGAAGCAGAAATTATGCGAACCTTGGAGATTAATTTACATTCACAGTAGAATTCTAGTAAAATCTTGCAGAGTAACATCATCACAGACTTGTTAATGTCCACTGAGAGATACTTTTGAGAATCCTCTGTTATGTGTATTCTGTCGAAGAAGTCACTAAAAATTGCGAATCCTAATCGGTGATGACGTGAAAAGGTAATAAAAAGTCCCTTACTTCTTACCTGTTATTTAAAAACACTGTAAATGTTGCCGGACATTCGCATACGATCCCTTCTATGGACATGAAAATTATGGTCTCTAAAACCTGTACATTGAGAGTCGTTCAACAGAAACCAAATTTCCATGAAGTTGTGAGCTCATAAAAATAATCTTAGCATCAACTAGGGGCTCAACAGCACGATTCCGCTATATGAGTAGGAATACTTACTACTCTTCAGGGAGGAGTCTTACCTCCGCTCCTATGAAGATTGAGAATTATGAATTGAAACAATAAAGAAAAATCATCGAACTAATCTAATACCCATCCGGACTCAATGTCGAAGAGGGGACCATCGTTTGAGGAGTTAGTTAACACTAAGGCCGGCATCGCTGCCATCATTATAAAGCTCTTGGCATGAGAGCACTTAAATCTTAAATAGTACATCCAAAGAGATTATTTATTTACGTCTACGACGTAATGGAAAAGATAATCGATAAGGATTGGGTTGGCTTAAACTCAACAGGATTGGGTTGGAAAAAATAATACTTAGATTCACATAGTTTAGAGAAATGGGCGTAGCATTACTCACTTTAGAGAGAGATAAGCGCGACATTCCTTGTCGTACACCTTTTTTAGCCGCGCCATATAGAGGGTGACAAATTTTCTCTCAACATTCGCGAATTCCGGTCAGCGGAGAAGTGTTCTTAGTAAGCTTGGGCGAGAGTAACATGGCGAAGTTAGTGGGTGTCTCACTAACTCACTTTAAAAAATCTCACTTGAATGTGGAGACGTTCATAGACTTCCTCCCACCACAAAACCAACGCTGAATTTGCGCTGGCGAACAGACGCTGCCAAACTCTGGCGAGCGGAAAACGTCCGGGTGATCACACCAAATTCACCTTCTCAATTTAGCTTACTACCAAAGGGTTATTCGGATCTACGGAAGCTACACTTTGGCGAAATCACGTGGAAGTATGGGAAAATCGGACGAAACTTTCTATTTGATGAACGGTGGGATGGGATGCAACTTCATTGTAATCTACGTACTTTGGTCTACTGCTTATACTATGGTCCAAAGTGTTCAAGCTATAAGAAGCAGTACCAGTCGTTTTTAGGCATGAGTGGACTACTTAACCGCCGATTTCGAAAAAGCCCTTAATACGTTGCAACAAACTTATTCAATAAACAAAGTAATTCAAGTTGCTTACATTAGCTACATAATTAAAACTTTGTTAAGTAACTTTTCATAGACATCAAGAAGCCATATCATTTAAGTACTTACGTGTGCGTACAAGTATTTATTTACTAAGTATATATTTATTGAGAATATAAATGTATGTACATATAAGTATTTGTAAGTAAGTAAATAAGCTCAAGAGCTTTATCTCCATTCAAGCTGACTATAAGACCCGGAATTGAATGTTACTAGGATCTTTTGGGCGATTATATTAACGAGTGAGTGTTAGTGATGGCTTTCCATGATGCGCCGCCGCCATTCCTACAGTGATGGTCAGACATTTAATTCCTCATTTGTGACGTTAATTCGCAACAAAACATGCGTATAAACCATTGACAAATGGCATGGAATGGCTGGGGGATGACAACAACTGGGAGAAAAAGCAAAGAAACAAACTTTACTTTCATACCACAACATCCCGTGTGGATAACTCTAGCAACATTTAGAGCGTACAAAGACAAATACTCGTAGTAAATACTCGAATCGACAATGAAAATGAACAACAAACAAATCGTATGAAGATCGAAGAAGAGGCAATGGCAGTAGGTTCGGTAACTAAACATGGCATTGATGTAGACGGAGCGCGAAGGACAAAGTGTTGGTTTGAATGCCAGAATGAGCCGAGCAACCATTCAATAATATTTATGTGTGTGTGTGTGTGTGGAAGCTAGGCAGCATTTGTATTCGTATATTTATTTTTGTAGTATTTTTCCTACCATATTGTATACATTTCCTGTTTCAACCCAAACGTCAACCCTCCGAGTGAGTGGGGGCTATGTGAATGAGGGGAGTTGCTTAACTGGGCTGGGCGGGGCGGAATATTGGCTGGCAAAATGCAAAGGCCGTAATTCACGAAACATCCATACATAGTGTGTGTGTGTGTTTCATATGTGGACATTCCGTTGGGCGCTGCCACTGAGTGGCTGTTTGTTTCAATTGCGTGCAAAAATGGACAACTGAATTGTCGTTTATTTCCCTGCAAATATCTTTGGAGCTAAAGCATCAAAACATTCACTTGCTGTTCGATACTTAAGCCAAATGTGCCAGCGTAGATGTGTTTGTGTAAGTGCGTGTGTGTGTCTTGGTCGGAATGTGGCTGGAGATTAATGTCCGTTTCAGGAAATTAAGTTGCCACATCAGCTTTGCGCTACATATCTACAAACATAGTAAATATAACAGTTAAAACTAATGTCTTGGCCGGGAACTAACTGACTGACCGACTGCCGACTGCCAGAATGTCTGGTGACCATTTGCTATGCTTCACATTATAGCCAACCAAAAGTATTTTATCTGTTTAAATTACTTACAGCCAAAGTACGAATCACATCCCAGTTGGAAAATCCAGATATTCTCTGCGTCAATACTGGTACGATTTCGACAATTTTGAACCACTCTGGTACTCATTTCGCAATTGCTGACAATGCCAAAACCCATAAGGTTAATTTTTTTTACATAAGTTTGACTAATTCAGGGTTGCCACACAAGTCTTTTTGGGATACATATTAGGAGCGTGTTTTTTGTTGATCTCGCAGCTGCATAACAAATTCTTAGAAAATGTGAAAAAATACTTGAATGAATTGTTATAGGAAAATATATTTTATATTCGTTGAAATCGAATATAAATTTTGCTCTGACTGATTTTGGCCTCACTCTCAACTCAATATAATTCACTATTACAAATTTCTTTCGAGTTGGTGGAATGTAGTATACATTTTTTCGCAGTCAATTTTTCACTTAACGCGGCTAAAAAGTTCAGCTATAAATAAAGAGATCGAGATCTAAAAAAGCTTGCTAACCAAGAAGTGCGAAAGCGGACAAAATCGAAGAAATTTTACTATAAAATCTTATTAATATTGGTTTGAATTTCTTCTCAAATTTATTGAAAAGGAAAACGGCTGGAAGTAAGGAGATAACTTCTTATTTATTTATGCAAATTTGTTCAAAAATATGCAATTGTAAGAAAAAATCTCCTCTTTTTTTGGTAAAACTCATATAATGGAAATTAACACTCATTTTTACTAGAATCTTAGTGCATTTATTGATAAAGAAAAGAGTTTTTTTAAAGAGCCTTTTTTAATTCAAATTTTGCTTTTAACGCATTAACATAGATATGTACTTTGTGAATAATCTACTTTATATTGTTTTTAGTTTAATATTATGAATATTATTCTTTGGATTATAAATTTTTATTTTAATTTTTTCTATATCTTATAAATAAATAAGAAAAACCTTTTATAATAATACGAATGGAAGTACTTAAAATTATTATAATTAACGATAATCTACTTTAAAAAATTTAGATGGCAATAATATTAAATTCATAAGATTTCGGCTTATTAAAATTAAGAGGAGATTCTAATGAAATAAAAGATTCCCCTCTTAATTTTATTGAAAAGCATTTGATCTTAGTTTTTATTGAAAAGCCATACCGAGTTGTAATAAGAAGGGCTGCTTTTCTGCTTTAATAGCTATATTTTCATTTATACGAGAGCAAAAACAAAATACATTGGAACTTTGTAGTTGTGCTTATAACACCAGCTTATAAATGTATATGAATTCGCTTTGTTTCTACATATATTTTTTTGTAAGAAATGAGGTTCTCAATTTACATAAGACCGAATAATAAATCTACAGGGTCTTAAGTTTCTTAAGTTAAGTTAGATTTTGACTAACCGCCAAGACAGATTAGCATTTATTTTGTTAGACGAAATATTAAGCAAAGTTAAGTTAAGAAAATTTGTCTAGACCAGCTAGGCGCTGACCTCTAGCTGAAGAGTTGTTTGCTTTGCACACGGTGGACCTACATAAGTCTAAGAAAGTCAGATGACACGAGCCGATTTTCACAATAGCAGCCAGAACTTCTACCTCATTAAATTCTGTTGTTTTTTTTTTAATTTTTTCAAATAAAAACCGGTTCAAACTCGTATCACGATTTAATATTAGAAGATGTTGTGTAAATTTGCCAATAACTGAAAAGGGCTTGAAAACGCTTTATGTTATTTCCAGAATGATTTCCAGAGGTGGCAACGCTGTGTTCAATTCGAAAATAACTTGCATGGAAAACTATCCAACTATCATAATATATACTAATTTCAAAAAAGATGTGAACTAGTCGGTAGTAATGGCTTTATCTCTGCAGGGTATGAATGAGATATATCCGCGATTGTGCCTGTGTCTGTAATTTTACTTGTATTTTAATTCGATTCAATTCAGAGTTAGTTAGTCGTACATTATCTGTCCACCGGTTCACAATTATTCACTATCTTCTAAACTTCAACGTTCATCTGTCGTTCATCGCCTTTGTCAGTTCTATCGACACTTTGACGTTGGCGGCGCCTGCATGCATTTCGTCTAGCAGTTGCCGGGATTCTATAGGTACTAAATCGAAATTCGCTTGACAGTTGACCGCTTAGGCTTTTACTATCAATTTCGTTATGGTTTTTGTTTTTGTTTTAGTTACTGCGTTTTTTTTTGTTTTTGGTTTGGCGCTATTACCAACAAAAGCTACGGTACTCACATTATTAACCCTTTCCTGCAACCGGAAAAGCGCTTCTTCGAGTTCGACAATCCGATTTTCCAGTACCTCCTGCGAAGAGAGCAAAAAAAGAGAGAAAAAGAGTGCGAAAATTGGCAAAACAATAAACGATGATTGGAAATAAATTTTTTTTTTTACACAAATTATAAACGAGAACTTCTTTTAGTTTACTTAATTATTTATGTGCTTATGAGCGGGATGGTGAATGTGTTGGTGTAAGTAGCCGAATGCGTTTTGATTTTACTATAAATCCAATTGTTTTTGTAAGTGACACCACATTAAACATAAATGATATTTTTATTCTTTTTTCTTTTCAATTAGGAAATAAATAGAAGTGTGAATTAAAAAATAGTGAGCAAGTGATATGGCAATGACAACCGTAAGCAATTAATTAGAAAACATAGAGCGGATGAATGGATTTCGAATGGTATGCAGATGGATTATTATTTTGATGTGTATTCGTTATTTAATAGTCAACTCAAATATTTGTGTAGCTATATACATACATACAATATATATGTACATACATGTGAGACTAGAATAGATACTACAAAGCTCATAGAACTATTTGCGTTATAGGGAAATCTATAAGAGGAAAGTTTTTGAAGATGTTACTAATTATCTAATAGTAAGATTATTCGGGAAATAATTTGAAATATATAGGGAAGTGAAAAGCTGTTTTAGAGTATGCTATAATTTGTTACTGTGTTTTTTTTTCTACAACTACTTCCGGGACTATTACTACTATTATAATAACCATGACTGAGATCACTTAATTATAACCACAGTCTGTCGTTTTAGAAATAAACACCTTTTGTTGAAAAAAAAAACCAAGAGGAATAAAACTAAATGAGTTAAAAGAACTATGCACGTTAGAACGATAGTCCAAAACGATCTGAGAGGGATACCAAATTTGCCTGCCGGTAGATCCTAATTGTATTGGATACATACTAAACGCCGTTCGAAGTCAAATTTTTCGAAATTGAAATCTATGCATGCGGATGACTTTGAGTAGCACTAATGCGGCCAGAATAAGTATTATTTTTTGCCAGACTGCCACATTTACAAATCAGCATTACGGCTTGGAGACAACTGCAAATAGATCGATATTCGAGTTTTGCTTTGAAGGAATTATTGCCAATGATTTTTTGATACCAAAAAATTAAAATATTGGTTATTTTCGGCGCCTGGTTTGATTGTTTTCATTCAATTGACAACATTTGGCGTGAAATTTGTCCTAAAGCAAAGCTATAATTCTATATAGAGGGCAGTGCCCTCGTTCCCGATCGCTGTATTAGACTATGTTGGTTTATTCTTTATTTTATGGAAACTGTTACTGAGATACCAAATGCAGACCTTAGTAAATTTGGAAATTTGGGTTTAAAATACTACGGCGCATGGCCGCCAGACCTTGCTTCTCTCTCAGAAGGGAATCCTTTAGAGCAACAGTTTGTCAAAGGGTTAACACCATTATCTCAAGAAAAGTTATGCGTTCTAATATATCCTGAGCGGCTGAATCAGGGTATAAGCAAACGTTTTTTTTCACTGCAGCCTGCTAGAATCGGCAGAAGACATTTTTATGAACTTGCAGAGGAGAGATCAACGTACACAACTCAACCGTTGGATCCGACAGCATACAGAGACGCCATAAGCAGCATTCACCGAGCGACAAATACAACGTTTAGCCGCTCTCGCCCGCTGAATGCTATCATAGGGATGGGTGATGGTTTGACCCATCGCAAACGAGGAGCTCCAGCTGACTCGAGAGACACCCGTTAGTCTGGCCAAATGGCGATTTAGCTACTGTAGTAAAGTTAACTTCTGCCTATCAAGAATTAGACCCGACATACCCCGCATATGTTCCCCATTTGGAGATTCCCCGCACGATACCAATCACCTTTCCACATGCCCTCATAAGCCTACATATCTAACACCTCTCTACCTCTTGTCCGGCCTAGTCGAATCAGCTCATTTCCTGGGCTTTCCTCAGTGCACGAGGATATATGAAAGCTAATCATCAGTTAATCAAATAGAAAACTTATTAGCTAGAGATATGCAAGAAGGTCAAAAATTAAGGTTTTCTCTAAGATCAGCAAATAATGTGATACATAATTTTTTAATTCAAATCGGTTACTTAATATTATTCTAACTGGTTTGCGTTATATTTGTAACATGAATTCCTTTTTCTACAAAATCTAAATTATTATATAGCTATCACAACGATTGATCACAATATCTCTTATGATACCTTTAAAACATCGCCCAAAACCAAAACTAAAACCTAAAATGTATATACAGCGAAATTCCTTATAACGCACAGTTCTTATAACCGGACAGCTTCAATAGCCAGATAACTTTCGTGTGCACTGAGTTTCCAATGTTCGTCAAAAGCGTATTGCTTATAAATTTATACATCTTTTTTGTGGCCTCCTCTACCGTAAATGGACATCTCCAGTAACCTGACAAAAACACTGCCACGGTGAGTGTCTGGTTATTACACATTTAATATTTAAATATTAATTCTAGAACATAACATTCGGTGCAATCGCAGATAATACATTTTTATGTAATAGACTTTATGATTTTAGTACTTAATGTAAGTTCATTTGGTCTTACATGCAATTACCCCTCTCCCTCACTCTCAATTTCCATCGAGAATGTTTGGTTGGGAGTTTTGTGCTTAGCCTAAACACATATGTAGCATGAAGGGTAGCGATTTTCTGGATCACATGGGAATACTCATCCCGTTTTGTTGGTTATCCTGTTATCAAATTCTCGGATATCATGCTGCCGAATCGATCCTTCAAAAAGCACTGCTAGGTAATAATTCCTGAAAGGGACTACTGTGGAACGATAACACAATTTATCTCTAAAGGATTCCAGATGTGGCACCTGATAAAGTCGGCAGATGGGAGTACTGGGGCTGAAATATTCGGACGAAAGTTTGAGGAAAGTCTACTAATGGGCACTTACCCAACCATTTCCCTGGCGGAGGTTTACGCAATTAAACTTCGTATCCGCGAATGTGTCGAACCGACAACGACATCTTGTGAATGACTGCAAAACTCTTCTGAACCAACTGGGCATCCTAAATAAAGTAAAGTAACGTTGTGGTGGGTTCCAGGGCTTTGAATACAACAAAAAGGCTGACAGTCTCGCAAAACTTAAATCACAACGACGTCTGCTTGGTCTAGAGATTTTCTGTGGAACAACCAAGGGTTACACTGCATAACTAATAAGATGATGGGAGGAGTCTCGGTTTGCAATTCACTGGCGTAACTCGAAAGGGGTAAGAGTCAATCTAAGAGGTTTGTATCTCTCTCAGAAGATATCAGAATGACTTCTTAAACTTAACCTGAAGAGTTTAAGAACTCTTACTGGTTATCTCACAGGTCACTACAAGCTACCATCTTTGTAAGACGAGGCTAGTTGAAGAGAACGACTATGATCTCAATCCCAAATCTGGAACAAGCCACTCTCAAAAAGCTAAACTTCTTAAGTAGCCTAGGGATGGAGTGATAATAGTACATACTATACGATACTATCCAAAGAGCTTACATGCACGGTGCACGGAATTCTAAGATTATGGGTGTTTTTATTTTTTTAGGGTCAGTACAAAACATATCCGTAGGCCGCAGCGCGAGTATGGCCATATTTAATAATAATAGTAATAATAATAATAATAATAATATTACTAAGTTGCTTTGGAATGATTCAATAAATAAAAAATTGCAACAAAACAAAAAAACAGTAACTAAAGAGATTTCTATAGAAAAAATGATTAAAACATCTAATAAGGTCTCAAAATTACTCTAGTGTTTATGAGAAACTCGGTAGCGCGCTTTATTATTTTCATTGTACTCGTAGTTATATGTTTTCGTTCTGTGCTTTCGCAAGAACGTAGAATAGAGACAAAAACAAAATAATTTTCCGCTTGCTTTTCTCATTCAGTTTTCTGAGAAAAAACGCTTGCTGGTCAACAATAAATTTATAAACATTCTCGATATGGTTATAGGAAGTATTAAGATGTATTTTGCACACATCATACATATTTATAAGCTAACATTTTTACGCATTTATAATGTAAAAGTAATTCTGCACTCCACCGCCTTCTTAGCAAAATAGCGTGGCCATAAATCGCGCTGCACATGCGCACAAGTGGTCGATCGTTCACATGAATGCACCAGCTGCATGAAAAAAAGTGATCAACAACAAAAGCAATTGCGCGTCACGCACTGCTGCATTTGAGTAAGTATTGTGCGTCTGCAGTGCAATGAACTTGCGTGCAATCAAAACGCAAAGTGCGTCATAGTGTGGCAATAAAAATGGTGCGCTACTAGCCAACCAACTCCATTCAAGTTCATTTGTCATATGCTGGCTAGGCTTAAAAGTAGCTGCAAATGTAAGAATAGAAGTGCCAGCAGTGGGAATTAAATCAGCAGCAGCAGCAACAGTGGCAGTATGACTAGTGAGTGGCCGGCTCCCTTTCATTTGGCGTGGCATGGCGCGTCGAGAACGTGACCACGCATTTGGTTGCGACGGCAAGTTGGGCAATTTTCATTGTCGTAGTTTTTGTGCGCGCTATTGCGCTTTGTAGTAATTTTAGTTTGTTGTTTTTTGTTTTGGAGAATTTTTTTATTTATTGTGCATTGTATGAAAAATGTGGTAGTAGTAGCTCTGCAAAAATGCACTACTTGTTAGTGCGACTGATAAATGCACGCCAGCGAGCTATTAGTGAAATTACAGGGATCAGAGAGTCAACAAAGTAAGGGAGCAAATATTCAAAGCACTTACAAAAGCATGCAAGCATTGCAAATGCACCTACAACACACTGTGCAAAGTAAGTAAGTATGTAAGTGTTTTGTATGTATGCATGTAGCTTGTGTGTGTGTCTGCACTTAAGCCTGCCATTTGCGGCAGCTGTAACTAATGCCGCATTGTAATTGTACGGTAGACAGCCGCAGCAGCAACATCAGCAAAGACCGCTTGGACGAACAAGCACTGCTTCAATATTTAATACTATACTTCTGCGTCAATTGCAGCAAATCTGCGCATGCGCGAACACTCCACTGCACTCAAATCTATACACAAACAAACACACACACACACACACACATTAGCCGCATCCCAGTTTGCCAAACGAGTTCGAATAGAATTAGATTCCGTCTCTTGCTTGCAGTCAAAACGACCGTTAAAGGGACTCGTTGGCGAACCATAAGAATGAGCGGCATTAACGTCTAGAAAAAAGAAATCCATTATTTTTCCAATAGAGGGCTTCTGGTGCGAAGCCGCCATAGAAGCGAGGGCCAGATAACGGGAGTTGAAGAAGGGAGCGGGGCGCATGTTCCGAGAAAAGAAGAAAGAGGCCAAGATGAGGGAATGCAAGGAGCTAGAGATGCTAATCGTTAGGAAAAACGTTCGAAAATTCGATCAGAAGGTACGGCGGCTTACAGATTGTTTTAAGACCGGGGAAATTTTCTGTAAGAATGAAAACTACGACCTGATGACCAACATCCATTTTATGATGATTTTTTATGGCGTATTTTGATATTGAATGAACTGTATTTTTGTAAAAACAAATTAACGAAAATGACTTACACTATGTTCAAAAAAAATCACTGCATCATTTAAGCTGTGAGCCGCTGTACACTAGGGTGCACCTTGAAATCATAACAGCGATTTTTTTCAGTTTTAAACTTCCATTAACTAAAGCTACGGTCAAAAATACTACATATAATTTCGGTATCGCATGTCGCTTCATAGGGAGATTTGAATAATGACCACTATGCTTTAACTCTCTCCAATCGGGACCAAATCTATATATATCTGATATCGACTATAGTAATATACCTTTTAAGAACTAAGCGAAAAAAAATTAGTTCAACCCAGATAATAGAGATAATATTTGTGGCAATTTTGATGAAGTCGCTCAATTCCCTCATGGAAATATATGAAATGTATGGTTGACGTTGACTCCTTCAGGGTATTTGCCGAAACCTAGCTACAGCTGTACCTATAATCAACTTTACTCGTAAAAAAAGCAATGATAAGTTAGTATAGTAGAGATCTGAAATTTCATGATGGCCTAAAATAATATTTTTGTAATGTATTTTGCTTTTCCCTAGGGTAACCCTAGAACGGAATCCTAGGTACAAATTCAACTTTGAACATTTTTCGTACAAACTGTATCAAAACTCATAGAATTTATGTTTAAAATACATACACACCAAATAAAATCAAGCATCTTTTCACAAATACATAATGTGATATAACAATATAACATAAGTTGTTTCATATAAGTTCATATAAATTCTTATAGGGACATCTGTACTTTGGTTTCTATTATACGTCACACTTATTTTCAGGTTTCCGCACAAGCGTTAAGCATATGAACCAACTTAGTATGCCTGTACCGAAGAGGAGCAGGATATGAAGACAAGAAAAAAGTGTTCACGACAAATTAACTCAATTTTGTTTCGATCGCTAATGAACTCGATGCGATGAGTAAAGTCTAAGTCGGAACAATGTTGCATTTTGTATAGAAAAAAACGACTTCGAGTCAAATTCACCAGACTCGTGTTGTATTGAACACGACTGGATGAGAAAAATCTAAGCCGGAACGTTGCGATTTGTATAGAAAAAACGACTTGGATTTGAGTTTACCAGACCGATGTCATAACCATCTCGAGTCGAAGTCTCCCTTGCTCTGTGGTAAATTGGGATTACATGCACAATGAGCATACTGGCTTTGTCTGCCTTTGCCTAATACGGATTGACGTTCGGCCGAGCAAAACCGCATTGCCGACTGCATTTTCCTGCCATGCACCGCATCATTGGTAGTCTACTACGAGTAAGATTACCTATTATTGTGGAAGCTAAAAGTATGGCTTACGGCTGGCTGCTACGAACGACCGTCATTGCGATTTCCTCGCTAGTCAGTGCAGCTATGACTATTGCTGTTACTCCCAGAATTTGATGCTGTTGTTTGTTGCCCCTGCTGTTGTTGTACGTACCAATAAGCATTAAATATACAAAGGAATTGCGTGTCTACCACAATCAGCTCATTGTCAGTGGTCTTGTTAAGTTGTTACGTTACGTGTGTGTTGCTCTTGGCCCGTCGATCGTTAGTTGTTTGCTTTTGGTTGCTAAATACGAGTAGTTAACGCGTTTCAGGTGAGTTGTGCTGTAATTGCACTCCACTGCATCACATCAGTCAATCGGGGTATTCAAAGTGTAGATAAATAGTATGCTGTTTAGTAGCTAAGCTATTTTCAAAACAATAAATATATATATGTATTTCTTTTCATATTTTTCAGTTTTTGACTGTATGTATACTGTGTCTTTGTAAATTAACATCCAGTGGCCTTGAATTCTATTTATAATGGTCAAAGGAAGTCTCCTTGCGGTCAGTGAAACCATAAGATTCAAAACTACTTTTAAGAGTACCATCGATTGACACAGTTCAAACCAGAATTCAAATCAAAGGTTTTTAGAAGATTTAGACTCTGTGCAAATTGCAAAATATAATACCAGCTTAAGCCACTTATAGATCTAGCAATTGAAAGAAAAGAAGCACGCAACAAAGGTGTACAAGATCGTGCCGTCCCGCGACGAAGTGACTTACCGCAAATCCAGTAAACAAAGAATATAGGAATAGGAAGAATGAATAACTTCCAATTTTTCAGTGTGAAACGTGTTTAAATTTTACAAAAGTGTTAAAGTATGATTCATATGAAGAGATTTTATAAATAAATCTGCCACTCATTTGTAAAAAAAAACTTGGTATAATAGCCATTGAGGGCTGTCAAAATCGCAATACAAAAATAGCGGTACCAGTGGCGGCGTCACCTTTTGTATTCAGTCCACCGTGGGTTAGTTGTATAACTAATAAATATATTTGTTTAGAAGTTTCAGTTCTGTCTCCAATAACTACATGCAGTGGTGAGTCTACCTTAGACTCAGGTTTAGTGAAATTCCGCTCGAGAGAATCCCACGCCCTGTTCTTCAGCTTGGGGTCAGAGATGGCAGTTTAAAGTATGGAACTTTATGTTTCTTAGTGAAAATTTCCATTTCGGTCTTACAAGGGTTGTCACAAAGTCCATTCTCTCTAGACCATTGGCTTATGAAATTTAGAGCAGCGATCAGAAACAGAAGATGTTTTCCCGTTACTGTTAGGGCTGTGCCATCAGCGTAAGTGCTGGTCCTTACTTCTTGACGAATGACAAAAACGGCAACTTCTTTTGGGTTACGGGAAATCATTTGTTTATGCGAATAAAGTGGAAACTTTGAATGTCTTGGAACACGACATTGTGCGAACAATGGCCGAGACATAGCTTTCATGGCTTGAAAAACTAGTCGAAAATTGGAAGTTCATACCACTCAACCAAAATTTGGATTTGTTGGCAAGAGAACGTTGGACAGTGGCAAAGATAGTGTTCGATGCTCTCCACTTCCCCTTCATCCCTGCAACTTCGACAGAAATCGTTGGTTAGGCATCGCAATATCTTCCCGTGTGTGCCCATAAGGCAGTGTCCGGTTATTACCCCAACCATTAGTCTGAGACAAGGTACGTCAACCTTTGACCAAACTGGTCTGGTAATCCGACAGGTGGATTACATGGCTCACCTCCTCTATGAGTTTTGTCTTTAAACTGTGTTTGCAGGAGGGTACAGGCATTCTCGCTTCTAGAGCGTCCATTTCCTTGCTAACTCGTCTGCCGCGCAGCAGCATCCATTATGGCATTTAGCTTTGGCTGAAAAACCATCTGTAAAGATGCAGTGTAAAGAAGTAGTGTAATCTAGCTTCCTTGCAGTAATCGGAAGAGCTTACGGGACGTTTGCATGCCTGTATCTTCGCTCTTTCCACGGCTGTATCGCGTTAAGCCTGACAGCACTACAGCCGGCCAGAAATTTAGCATATAGAGCCACCGGTAGAAGATTTAAAATTAACAACACAGGAGTAAAATCAATAACTCTAAATAAGACGACAGGAATCTTCAGAAAACAAGAATTTTGCCGCAATTTGCCTTCTTTTTCGGGTGGAATTTTTCTATGAACACTCAGCATACACAATCCTGTAAAATTCAAGGTCAACTTAATACGAGTAATGCTATAAATAATTTAAATTAAAGTCGGTTTAATGAATTTTTTGTCAATGTAATGTTACGCTTTATTGAGTGGACAATAAAACTGTGTTCTAAAGTTGTTCTAAAAATTCTTAGTAAAAATTTGATCTACATTTAAATTGAAGCTGCAGACGTACATAGCATTTGTAACGTACACCCTTGAGCCTGATTCCCAAATTTTGAAAAAAAGCAAAGCGATGTTTTTCTTTTAAGCATCGAAAACATATTCGGGTAAATTTTCTTTAAAGTGATATCTCCGATTATAGTAGTATGAGGTTAAAGCCTGACAACCCTATCAACATCGTATCACGTCGTCAGAACATCTTTGCAGCCTACTAAGGAGTCCGAGTAATAGCCAATAGCCGAGACGGTTGTGTCTTGTGAAAGCCATAATTAATCTACATTCATATTTGTCTAAATGTTCAATTTCGGTTTAACTTATTATTTGGTTAGATGTTAAATTTCAATATAATTCTTTGAATTCATTTTGAGAGCCTTAAACTTTTTAAATAAAACTTAATATATACTTTCCTGTTAACTAAATAACTGCCGAAATAATAATAAACCTACAGTAGTATAAATTTATTTTAATGCTTTTGGCCCTCATAGGATAATCTGAACGTTGACAGCAAAGTGACACGCCTTAAGCGTCTCCAAAATTTATATGTGTCATTTATGACGTAGAAATTGTGGCATAGGCCCACCCTAATGCACATACTTACTAAAAGCCTTTGAGAAAATAGTTAGAAACTCAGTTTTAGTGCATCATACATCTGACTATCTGCTAGAATTCTTTGCAAAAGCATTTGAAAATCGAATTAAGTCACTGACAACTCAGTTAATTACTTTTATATATGCCCATTATTCACAATTATCACGCAGTGCTGCTCAAGTTCAAAAGTTCACATGAATATTGTAATAATTCTAAAAAATACGAAGAAGAAAACCCAAAGCAAAAGCAAGCCCAGCAAGTAGCCAAACCCAAAACGCGCGATGTAAGCGATTATGACTATGATGTATTAGACATTCAGGTTATTATCGGCAAACTGACATCAAACAGCATGCGAACGCTGCAAGAGGTCCAAAATGAGAGTTTGAATGTGGGCACCGAAAAAACCAAAAAAAAAAAAAAAACGAGTGCTTGTATTTAAGAAAACTCATATGCATTCAAGCTAGAACAACATAAGTAGGAATATGTACGATTTAAGTGTATAAGTATATGTAATATGTATATTGATACACTCGGCAGAAAAAGTTTGCTTACCAGGAAACAGCAAAAATAAGTCAGTGCAAAAGGCTTTCATACAATTTGTATTGAATTGAAATTATTTTAAATTCATTTCAAGATACATATTTAGTTTCCAGTTTTATGAAAGTAAAAGTCTGCTTGCAAGATATTTAAGTTAAACAGAGATACTTTTCTTCCAAATTTCGCTAAAAATTTGATAAGAAGTCGGATAGCTGCTAAATTGCAAAACCTTCGATAGACATTTTGGCGCACCGAATTGACAGGCTTACGCCTAGTCCACACGACAATGAGAACTAGTTGCTTAGGGCTCATTCGTGATATTCTATGAAAACAAGTCCTGCAAAAACTGTCTAATTTTATTACCAACCAAACATGATAATCTCGAAAGCATCGAAATTTTCGTTGTATTTTCATAAGCAAATCTGTGTTCGAGAACTTTTTGCAAAAAAAAAAACAATCGATAATTTGCCGTCACCAGTTTAGAAAAAGGAATAATAATAATAAGAAAAAGACGGGGTGTAGAAAAACCGAAATATTTATAAAAGGCGGCGATGTTTGATGTGCACAGAGCGAAGCTTTTATTTAGAAGCTCTGGATGCATTTCGGTTACCGGATTAGTTTAAAGGAAAAAGTTAAATAAATAGAGAAATCGAAAACCAGTTAGATAATAAAAAGGAATGCTGTCTGGACGGTCATATTAAATATTGAAAACATCTCCGGAAAAAAACTTGTTTTCATTGCCGTGTGGACATGGTAGTAGAGAATTTCCGCCGAAGCAATTGCAGCGGGTTACTCCTTAGAGCATATCCATTGAGGTAATTGTGTGGTGGCGGTGGAATTTTTTCGTTCTAGACAATCCAATAGGAGATCTATAGAATTAAAATCTGTAGATTGTGGTGGTGTTCGAAACTGATGGGGAACGTTATAGAGTAACTAAAGTTTAACTATGCCAGAGGTGTGCTTCTGTTCGTTATAATGTAGAAAATATTATCTCATTTCTTATACCTAATTCTTCAGCGCTTTATTTCAAATTTCCTTTCAAGATATTAAGGTATGCACATTTGCCCATAATTAACTCTATGAACTCCATTCGGCCCACACCTTTAGTAGTCTTGCATCCCCTTTACTAGTTGTCATCGAGTTGCATTTTTACGCCATACTCGTACATACAATTTGGAAGTGGGGGCAAAAATGGGAAGAAATGAAGTAAGGCCGTTTTGGGGTAAAATTCTAATCAGGCTACGCGTGACCAAATTACGAAGGCTCAACCCAAGCAAGTTTGCCCTATTAAAAAAATTACATTATAAAATCTTCTTCATTTCCTTGGTTTTGCCTCGAATTAATGAAGTTTGTTTACAAATAGAATCAGCTGGTCTCAATGGTACTATCGTAGGGGTTGCCAACAGTTGTAGATTCTGTACAAAAACTGCGATTCAAATAATATATTTCCGAAAAACACATTATATTAAGAGCACAAATACATTTTAATAATATGTATTTGTCAAACATTTAATAAGCTTCGAACAACAATTTGAACTTTTGTATATATTTTTGTTTAATTTGCCAATTGCTTTTTATTCCGAATTATCAAAGGCAAAATTTTTCAAACAGAAAAAAATTTGTCGGAATCGAAATCAAGAACACCAATACATTTTCATTCCGAATAATTTGATTCACCAAGGGGAGATTTTTCATGGAAAAACAGAAACCCTTGGCAGGTTTGCTGTTCCCTGCCGAGTGCAAGCTATTAGAAAAGAGCATTTTCTATAATTTTTGATATAGCTTGCCCCGAACGAGATTCGAATCTGGGACGGAAAGACATACTCTCTTAAACAGGAACACAACAACACAAACGAATTAAAACCTACAACTGAGCTTTTTATTAAGTTTTTTGTAAAATATATTAATTAAAGACTTACTGGAACATGTCTGTAGAAAATACACGAAGCCGCGATATATGCACCCTCGTCTCATGGTGTACTGAATACACCCTTTCATTCTTGTATACCTCTAATATTATAAATAATAAATTGTAATTTACGATTTCATTTAATCACAAAAACAAAACTGCTCAAAATAATCCCCCTCAAAAGTATAAAAAAAGAGATCACAGGGTTTTTCGTAAGGCATGGTGGATTTAGAATGAGAAGGTGTCTACGTAAGTCACCTTTCATTATTTGTTGCATGGAAAGCAGTAATCTTTTGCCTATTAACCGACGATATGGAGGAATGTTGCGGTGCGATATTACCGTTATATGCAGATTTCTTTAAAATTTTGCGAATGGGGTCTGTGCAGAGGGTCTTCTTAAAATTCTGTTTTACATTTTGAGCAATTTTGGTTGCAGACAGTCGGAGCTACTTAGCGGTTGTATGGAATAATGGAATGCCTTTCCTTATTTGAAAAGTTTAAACATAATTTTGCTTATTTCTTTTCCCATAGGCGGCATTGTATATTTTAATTTTAAAAATAAATTGCATGCAATAAAAACGCTTTCAAATTGTTGTTTTTACAAAAATGAATTAAAATATAATTCTCCAACACTTTTACACTAGTTTCCAATGCTTTACTAGTTGTACGCTGACGTTTTCTACGCTTGTATCGAAAATTTATCGATAAAAGAGGTTACCAGATTTCAATTGCTTTAAATGCTGTGAGATTTTGCTAGAAACTAGCAATAAAGCATAGAAGGTGATTTTTCTCGGAAATTTTTGCGAGATAAGTTATTTTTGTGAGGAAGGAAAGAAAAGACATAAAGCGTGTACGCAGACTTTTTCTACCGAGTATAAATATTTATGATATGCGTGTGCATTTATACTGCGAAGTTTGTTCTCAAAGTGAAAAACACAGGTGTTGCCTCGAGTTGCATGTCATGCCCACGAAACATAAAATTTTGCCTCGTTCTAATTACAGTTGTTGGTAACAGAGTTTTGTTGTTCTTGTTGTTGGTTGACTGTTGCTGCTTGAAATGTCGGTTGCAATTGAGATAATGTTTTACCTTTGTGGCTTAATGTTTTGCATTTTCTTTTTTCTTAACTCTACAAACATGCGGCATACGCCCCCTTTCTTCCATTTACATACAGCTATACATTCGTAGATTTTGTTGTTTTTGTTAGTTTCTGTTACAACAAATCCTGCGCATATCTGTTGGATGATATGTATATTCTAACAGATATTTTTTTACCGTTAGAAATTGTATCTCAGAAGTGTACAAAGTGAAAAAGGGCTTATGGAAAAATGAATGTAAAGTATAAGTGGAATTGTATGCTGCGGGCTGGCTCATCAGGCGGAAAATTAGTTGATGTATGAAAGAAAGCAAAGTCACTCATTATTTTAAGTAGGTATATAATTAACCTAGTTTTAAATATATAATCTTGAAATTATTGAAGGCTAAACGATGTAAGTAGTAGTGTAGTATTTTTGTACGTGACACTCGCTTTTCTTAGGCGAACAAAATATAATTACATACATACATACCTACTCATTTATGTGGCAAAAATAACATAAAATGTTTGCCACAACTTTGAAGGCAGAATTGTATAATTTTAATGCCAGATTTTCACTGAAAATGATAAAATTTTAATGAAGAAGTTGAACATAAAATGACAGGAAATTTTTGTCATATCAACCATCGTGGTGGAAAATCGGCATAAAATCATTGAAAGCAAAACACTAAAAATATTTCAGCTAGGTACTTCCGTTGTTGTTGTTGTAGCAGCCTGCTACGCCCTGTAAATATCAATTCACCCATTGTCATTGCCATGAAACTAACGTAAGGGGAGACTCTGGAAACAAGCAGTTTCCATGGGGTCGGATCAGAGGGAATGTCGGATATATATATGTTGGAGATGACCGGTTGAATAAGTAGGAGTTAACTCTACTATCATATCATGGTTAGGTCAGAGTGTTGTCAGACTCACGAGGCAAGTGAAGCTCTTTGGGCCAACAGTCGATCGGTGAATGCAGTTGAAGGACCGTCTGCATGCTGTCCGATCAGCAACGAACTTTTTTGCTTTTGTCATGCACTATGGAAAATTTTACCAATTTTAAAGCTAAAAGGAAAACTCGTCAATAACCAATCAATCGTGTTTTGATGTTTTGTAGCAAGGAAATTTTCTAGCAATGAATTTAGTCCAAGTTTGCTCTATTGCATTCCAATGCTATAAATGTTAAAGTCTCCAACCAGAACCTATTCTTGATGATTTTCTCAGTAGACCTGGTAAGATGTGATAAGTGAATGGCATACAGAATTTCACGGGTTTTGCTGTCTAAATATACGAATTTTAAAGCAAAATCTCATATCTGAACAATCAGTTGTATGGGAGTCTAAAGTTATAGAACCCGATCCTGATGTTTTTCACTGTATACTTTGTTTTATTTATAAGTGAAAGGAGTGCCAAATTTTATGTTGTTAGCTGCTTTAGTGTAGGAGTTATAATGCAAAACCTCATATTTGAATAATCAGCTTTATAGTGGCATTATATATCCCATCCGGTCGGTTCCGACAAATGATTAATACATTACAGAAAATCAACTTTCTACCAAGTTTCATTGAGATATCTGTAAAACGGAGGGACTAGTTGCGTTCCAAGAGACAGACAGATAGATGGACAGACAGGTGGGCATGGCTAAATCGAATCAGCTCGTGGTCATGATAATTTTAGTATACTTGGGTATGGCTCCATTTCTTTTTGTTTTTATACTTACAACCATCAGACTAAAGTTATAAAACCATTTTATCTTCATGAAAGGTATAAAACTGAGTTTTTTTATGGACATAAAGGGTACACTTTTTCATCTATGGTTTTATTGAAAAAGTTTGAGTGCATTTTTTTAATATTTATTGGGAACAATGTTGCCATATTATGTTAAATTAAAAGCAGCAACTTTTTGAGCATAAAAATTGTAAATAGCTGCTATTGACAATATTAATATTACTCACAAGAAATCCATTTTCTAACAAATCACAAATTAATATTGTGCTAAACAACAGAAGTTACATATATTCACTAAATATAAAATTTAACAAACATTGAACTTAAAAGTTCTCAGCTCCTTCTTTTCTGTCCATAATTTAATGTATATTTTGGATAATTACACAGTGTAACAAGTCTCTACGTATGCTTTTATTGAAATCAAGAACATATAGAGTTTTACATCTGCTATAGCAAAATCTCAAGAGAATTTTTAGCCTTTCGATGTGGGGGTTCTTTAACCGTATTTATTTAAATTTTGGTGATTTTTATAACAATTGCGTGCAATTAAATTCGATCAAATAATGCTTTTTTTTGTGGAATTCTCCTAGAAAGTTCTGTTATCTTACAGTTTTCGAATAGAAGGATTTCATTGTTGAAAATAGTATTTTTACTCAAAAATAAAATTTTGATGTATGTTTCAATGTTAAATTTATGCTAGACGATGTCAAAAAGATAATTTCATTAGGTTTGTAAAGAAAATAGAATTATATTGAGAAAAAATATTTATGTTAATTATTCTGAAGGAGAAAAAGCACTTTTAAAGAGAACCCACGAAAGATTCACTCCATCAACGGCGATTGCTATAGACATATAATTCCCGATCATTTCCTCAATGGCATCTCAACTGAAGGCATTTTTTTCAACAGGATGGTAGCACATGCTACAAGTATACAGCGAGTCAAACAATTGAAACATTTGGTGGGCGCGATTGGCCAACGAGATCGTTTGATTTAACGCCTCTAGTTTGTTTCCTCTTGGATGTCCTGGAAGAGCGCATTGTGCGCAAGTGCGAATCTTTGGCAGGATACGGACCACATTGCGTGAAAGGGTATACGAAAATTGAACCTCCGCATTATGTCACTATTCCAATTAAATTTAAATATTTACATCTTCGAAAATACCCCTTAAATTGCAATATAAATAGGTTGAAGACGTTAATGGTCATAGCTCGTGTAGACTATAAAAAAAAATTATTTGGCTATTTGTGGTAAAGTTTGAGCATTTGTTCCCCTTTATTAATTCGTTACGAGGCCTCTAAAAACTTTCTGAAATGTCAATCGATTTCCTTACGAATTTGTTAAGATTTTCGGAGGAAAAAGTTGACACGATTTTTTAAACAATTGCCTTTATAATTTGCTTAGAGTTCTTTAAAGAATGGATTTAAATACATTGAAAGATTTTCGCTTTAGCTCAGAAAATCTAAGGTCCGTAAAAATAGGGAAAAAGTTGTTACAAATTCGACGTTTTTCCGGTATTTCTATTTACATGAACTTCTCCCATGTTGGAAAAACAAAAAAAAAACACATATAAAAAGTTTATAATTCGTTAAGACAGTTCCAAGGCGAATTCATATAAGGTGGTGTTATAAGTACAACTACAAAATTCCCATGTATTTTGCTTTTGCGTAAGAGCTATCAAAATTTACATACATTTTGTTTTTGCTTTTACGGCTTTTGAAAGCTCATACGCAAAAGCAGAAACAAAAAAAAGACACGTCCATAGGTGAATAAAAAAATCAAATCGACTGCTATAGTAATTACTCGTTATATGAATTCGCCTTAGACAGTTCAATAGAAATTCGACTTTCAAATTAAAAGTACGATTTTCGACAAATTTAGAAGCCTTAATTGGTTTTGCAGATATGATTAATATTTAACTGCGTTCAATATAAATACAGTACTTATAAGGTAATAATTTTTTATAAAGCAAATATCTTGTTGAAAACAAAAAGTAATAACTGCTTCTAAAGTAGGAAATGAGGCATAGTAGATTATATACTAAAATACATGAAATGAGACAACTACAAATTACAGATAGTAGTTTGCAGTAACATGATTATTTTGAAATTTGTGCTTAAGAAGTTACCATAAGAGTTCGCGGTCACCTTTCTGTGCAAACCGAAGTACTCCACAAAGCTCTACAACACTATTGCTATCCAAAGTGTATAATCTGTTGATCGATCCCCCTTTAATTCAAGTATAATTTTATATACAAAGTCGTATGAGGGGAATATTAATATAATGCAACCATACACCATTTTAAAATATGTTGTGTATTCGAAGCCATAAGGGCGTTCACTGATAAACAAATAAATTCTACGAATGTGTGTTTCAGAATATTAGAGCTTGGAAATTCTGTGCAGCACAAATTAATAGCGTTGCTATGAATTTGCATACTTAGATTATTTAAATATAAACAATTTTTGCACATTAGACAATTTGATTACGATTAACCACTTACTTATTTTATGTTATTAACTATAATTACCATGTTAAACTATTTTAATAATATTAATTATAATTATACCATATTAGACCCAAAAACTAACTACTCTAATGCTAGCATTTTTAATATTTTATATGCAATTTACATATATACATACATAGATCGTCGTTTACATATTTACCGTAAAAAATGCGCATTGATTCATTCTAGGTATAATATCACTTTAAAGTTTGAAATCTTTAATCTTTTCATTTAATTGGAAAATTATCTGTGCTGCCACTTTTACTAAATCAATCACCATTTATTTTCCTTTCCAAGGCTTTTGAAACCTGCTGATTTGATTATCTACCTTTTAATTCAATTCAAAACAACATGAACACATCGCGAAATTCATTTTTTCAGATTTTTTAAAGTTATCTAGCCCTTGACTATTTATGCTCCTATTTAAGTGGAATTGGGAAATTGCATGTTAACGAGACCCATTAGCAAGTGAATCTCTCAAATGGGAGTGCTCTCCCCTCTGTTATGGCTTTCCACAATCAACGGAGTACGCCGTAAACTGAACAACAAGAAAGGGGGAAAACAGTAGCGTATGCTGATCATGTGGTATAACTTGTAACTGGTTTATTTCCTGCGCCCTAAGAGATCTGAACAAGCTTAGCAAATGGGTCGAGCACCGCGGTTTAGAGGCCAACCCAGATAAATCAGAACTGATGTTATCTAAGACCGAATTCCCAGCTTCTGAACTGAATGTTCAATCACATCGATTATTAAGTCAAGCAAGGTATGATTGAATCATGCTAGATCCTAAGCTGAATTGGTAAATTAATATCGCAGTGCAGGTAAAAAGCGAGCATTGCCTTTTATTCCTGTCAGCGTCTTTTTCGAAAGACGGGGGATCTACATCTGAAAATATTCCTTTGGAAGTGCACAGCCGTAGTTTGTCCATCTTATGCTGTGGTTCATATGTTTGGAGAATAGCCTTAAATATTTATACAATTCTGTAAAGCTCCGAGAATTCAATCTGTGGAAAGAGAAGCTGAAAGAGCATAGTGAATTTCTTTCTCTCTTACCCGCCCAAACAGACGGGGAGAACTGAATATGTGCTGCAAGATTTTCATAAAGTTCTTGTAATCCAAGTTCCGTCGAAATCGGAACGGATCGGAATTCGTCGAAATCGCCATCTTGGTTCTGGCATCTTTTACAACCAAATCGAAGTCGATCCAGGAATTCAGAGCTCTACTCAATGACGTTTGCAACCAGCTCTCGGTAGATTTAATTAGGATCTCTGGTCATCGTAACTCTGCT
Organism: Anomoia purmunda; assembly: GCA_951828415.1. Taxonomy (NCBI): domain Eukaryota; kingdom Metazoa; phylum Arthropoda; class Insecta; order Diptera; family Tephritidae; genus Anomoia; species Anomoia purmunda. The sequence continues at coordinate 28,698,160 of OX639997.1, forward strand.
GGAAACGAGGAAGCCAATCAGTTAGCAAGAGAGAGCTCAAGGATCACTCAATAGTAAAGGTTTGTAATAATTTATCCTGGATCGTTGCCATCTTCTGGAGCTCAAATGTACAGACTGAAAAATCCGAGTATTTGGCGCCAAAAGGAATGAAAAGAGCTACATTCAGTTTATTATTAGTGCTATATTTTTTCTCTCACAAGCCGGATGTCAATTTAATGAATAAATAACAGTCCGTTGGAACCAAGTTGGGTCTACATGGGGGAGCTCAGTGAAACCGACAGACAGAATGACAGACTTTGAAACACCAAATGTGTGAAGCGTCGGGTATCTGATTACCAAATGAAGGCCATTCAAACCACATTAACTCCGATTTTTTGACCATTATCTACTACCGTTTAGTTAGGCAAGTTTTGAGTCTTTTTAAGTAATCATGCCTGTAATTTTAAATAACAAACAGATCTTTCTATTCCAACTTTTTACCGCGAACTTATCAATGCGCTTTTTTACTTAGTGTAATAAATTTTTCTATTTTAACAAACTTACCCGATCTTTTCGACTATGCGCATCGGAAATATCACTTTCCTGTGAGCGTTGTTGGTGTACTAGCTGAATTTTTCCTTGAGATATTGTTATATAATTCGTTGGTGGCGAAAATGCTTGTATATCATCTTTATCATCATCTTCTTCCTTTATATCGAGCGTTCTGAAAAGAAAGAAGATAAAAATATTTATAATTGCATTTACTTTTTTAATATATAAGATTATGATATTCAGATTTTGTTTAAGCAGAGAGATTTAACGCGAATTGTTTTTTTTTGTAATTTCTTAACCCCTTAACGGCCTTTGGAATTTATTGTAGATATTACAAAAATATAGCTCAGTCTACAATAAAAAGGATGTAAATCCAAATTTCGAACTTTGTGCGAGGTTAAAAAAATTTAAAGATTGTATCTAAAATTTGATAATAAAAATGAATACTAATTTAAAAAAAAGTTGTTAAAATCAATTTTGGTAAAATAAAGTGCAAACTTCAAGTGGTTACAAGTGACCGCTAATTTTTGTCAATGTTCTTTGATTTTTTGCTGACGCTGATACAGCGTGGAAAACACAAAGTTTGAAACTCAGACTTAAACGGGGTTTATTGTACTCGTAGAATGAGCTAAATTTTTGTCTAAAAATAATGAAAATTAAATAAAGACAAATAAGTTATCAAAACTTTGACGTTATAAATATGAGCTCATTCCATATGAAAGTTTATTTGGCCATAGACCCTTTTTTGACCTGAGAATGCTAAAACTGCAGAGATCTAGTATTTCCATCCTGATTTGGAATTGCCAAGGTTGTGCGTGTTGAGTGAATTATTGTTCAAAATTAAAATGTATTAACCAATTCTCTATTTTGAAATGTGGCAAAAGTTTTGATTCACCATAGAATATTATTTGAACAATGAATGAAAATCTATTCGTAATTTAAAATTATTTGAATGATGAATGGAAATTAATTCGTGATTGACTTGAAAAACGAATGAAAATCTGTTCTTATTTTTTCGTTGTACGTACTTATATTATTTTTATGAATATATATTTTTAGGAGGTGATTAAAAACGTGAAAAATAAAGAAATTTTTTCCGATAAACTTTAACTTTAAACAAACGTACCACTCATGTGCCGCACTTAAATTGCATTTAATATTATTTGATTATTTCCTATGCTAAACTTTTTATTCTTTCTGATATTGAGTTCGTAAGCCGAAGGCGAAAATTATATTATTATCTATTAGCGGGTATTTGCTTAGTTGCAGATCCATAAGTTACACTTTCCAATTTGAAAAACTGATATTGGAATTATTTTATTTGTACCACATACATAAAGGGTGGTTAAATTTTAAGGGCCGATGTTGAATGTGAACCACACCTAAACGTCAAGTTTTTTTCTTCATTTCATTTGACATTTCTCAGGCTTATTATGAAAATGGGCGTTTAAATCTTCGAAGAAAATCATCTTCGATTCGTCAATAAGCAGAATTGCCGCATTTGGGCGAATGATAATCCAAGAGTGATTGTCGAAAAACCAATGCACCCACAAAGATTGACTGTTTGGTGCGGTTTATGGGCTGGCGGCATCATCGGACCGTATTTTTTCCAAAATGAGGCCGGTCAGGCAGTTACTGTGAATGGTATTCGCTATCGTGAGATGATAACGAACTTTTTATAGCCCGAATTGGAACATATTATGGATGTGGACGATATGTGGTTCCAACAGGATGGTGCCACTTGCCACACAGCCAACGAAATAATGGCTCTTTTGCGCGACAAATTCAATGGCCGTGTTATCTCACGTGGTGGCGATGTGGCGATTGGCCACCAAGATCATGTGATTTGACACCGTTGGACTACTTTCTTTGTGGTTATTTGAAAGAAAAGGTGTACATCGACAAGCCAGCAACAATTCAATAGCTAAAGGATGAGATAATTCGGCACACTAACGGCATAGAACCTCAATTGTGACTCAGCGTCATCGAAAATTTGGACCATCCGATGGAGGTGTGCCGCCGAGGTCGCGGCGGACATTTGGCCGATATTTTATTCCATACATAATTGAACCACACCATATTATCATAATAAAAAGAAATTACAATAATTTCCAAAATAATTTGTGTTTTATTCAAAATCAACATCGGCCCTTAAAATTTAACCACCCTTTATGTATTTACAAATATACCTACATAGTATATGCTAATTGATCTCAAGTTTTCGATTGAAAACCTAAAGCTTATTTACTCTATTTTCGTGATACTAATCGTAAAGCGATTATCTAAGTCAACAAATGTTTTCTTAGCGTACTTTTATTTTTTCCAATTACGAGACAATACTTATGTTTTGTATTTACATATTCACTTACATACAAAAACAAACATACATATCTATCTACAAGATATAAACAAATATGTAAACGTTTCGTTGCACATAAGCCGATAAGCTTGAAACTTAAGTGGATTGAGAACATTTGCAGCTGTTCTTGAATAGAGTAGAGAGAGGGTCGTGCGGATTAACAAATTATCGATTATTTTCCGTTGTAACAACAAGCTAAATGGGTTAATTGTTATAGTGCGGTATATAATACTGTTTGTACTGAAAGATAAAAGCTGAACCAATTGACATGGACACATTTAAGTATTCGGCGTTAGTCTAATTTACAAAAGAATAAAAATGTCTTTTTTAGGCCATTGAAAAGAGCACACAATGTTTTATTTGAGAATTTTTACTTTAAATTTTTTAAAAACAATGGCTCATATGTAGTCTTTTTCCCCCGAAAGCTTAACTGCAGTGAAGAGCTCTGCTAAGTGACTGCTTGTGCAGTAAATGTCAGTGAATTTTTTCTAATATTTGAAAAATAAAAAACTTGTAATTTTTTTGGTAATGTTTTATAAAAACTAAAAGAAAAAACATATGAATAAAAGTTTCATAACCTTCACAGAACCTAGAAAAATTCAAAAAAAAAAACTTATCAGAACTTCGAACTTTATCAGCAGAATTTTTAGAAATTGTTGAGCTTGTAATTTGTAGCCCAATAAATTTTACCTTAATAAATTGTAACTTTGAAGTTTTCTAAATGACCGCTGATTTTTGAAATTTTTTTTGCAGGTAGTGTTGCAGATTTTTTTTTCAAAGTGGATCAGGTAACCGCTATTACGGCCAGCATTTGAAAGAGATGAATAAAAAAGTTAAAACAAAGGCTCTTTTATATGATAATAAAGATTACCCGACACATATTAATTAATTTTTTGTTTATTTTTTAGAAAATACCTTAATCACTTCTAATCGCATTTTTTTGATTGTTATTACTATGGATATCGATTACATATGAAAAGTGGCTCACAGGTTAAATGGCCCACTGTAATATAGTTCATTCATAAAAATTTAAATTTTAGGTTTTGTAAATATTTTGCTAAAATTTAACAAACTTAACAAATTTATATAAAATTCCGAGACATTTTAGTTTTATTTTTTGCTTAAAAAATAAGAGTTATGCGTATGTCCTAGCGGTAAGCAAAATCGGTAATTGCCATGCCAATTTCATTTTTTTTAGTGCAGATAAATAACTAGTAGATAATATTCCTTAAAAAAGACCACACTATTTCTAAGTTCTTTGTAACCATTATTTGAATAAATGTGACGGTTTGGCACAGAAAAATCTTTATATCTTCCCGAATTTCAGCGCTAGTTTAACTCTCTTTGCCGTTTAAACTGATTGCTTATTTAAAATGGACAATCTACTAGAGTTAAACTGAGTTAAACTAATTTGCTTTCGGCTACCAGCTTTGGTAGCACAAATTCAAATAAACGAGTTCAAAACTAGTTTTATTGTACAAAAAATATTACTTCTCCCAAACATTATTTTATTTCGACAATAGCTCTTGGCTTATCTAGATAAAGAAATAAACAGTGTTGCCCTACAAAATAGCCAAATTTAAGACAGGATCTCGCTGAAAAACAGCGCTGTAGTTTAAACTGAGTTTAAATTTAAATTTAAGCCGAGTTTAAATAATCTGAGTTTAAACTAAGTTTACGTACTTCTAAAACATTGAAAACATGCCTTCCGTCTATCGCAATATGATCGATTTGGTTTCACGTTTTTCGATCTGGAGACAGCCACGTGGCTTAGTGGATCTTCTTGCGCTGAAACCTGGTGCTACAAACTACAATATTTCGGTCCTCGGCAAAGTCGATCAGTCGAAGTCTGTTAGCGGAGGTCTCGTCATGGAGCAGACTCAATTTTCCGATAGTGTGACTAAAGATCCCATCCTAGCATTGAAGTCGTCCTTGATCACATCGGCCGTCTTTTCTATCGAGATGTGGACACAAATCAGCGAAGTATCTCGCTTTGATGCGAATCGTGGTGAGATGCTCGTCCCCAGGATTGAACGACAGTACGCTGTAGTAGACATCGCAAAGTTCAATAGCTTTCTTACCTTGCTCCGTCCATTTTATTTCTTGGATGGTGGTAATGCCAGCCTTTGCTCTCACGAGGACTTCAACCGACTGGGCAACGGCATCTTTTCCATTAAAAGTTTGGACATTCTAGGTGCATTCCCTCAATTTATAGTTCTTATTACTTTGCCTGTGGTCGTCATCTAAAAGGGGAGATCTCGTCCGAGGCTTGTTGAAATTTTTCATTGGCTTTAGTTGTTCACGTGGCGTATCTCAAACCCACCCATGTACTGGTGTTTTTGTTTTGTTTTCGAGACACATTTATATAGCGAGCCGCTCGCTCCAAGACAGACGCCCACTTGCAGCCGCACCTACAGGTGAACAGATGCAGCTGAATTTAGTGGGGTTTTAAATCGAGTAAGTTTGAGTGGCCGCATTAATGTTTCCTCACTCTCAGCCGTGACCAAACGCTCCACACGGGTTGGTTCCCGCATCTCGCACACGGGTTGCCGACGTTACCCAGAGCAGACGTAAGAGTCGGGATTGAGGGTCGCTCAAATGAAACAGCATACCCAGAAGATCGACCATACCTCATTTCACTCCATAATACTTACTGAATGGGGCAATTAATGGAATTTCAAAATACGTGTTCTTTTCTTCTTATCGTTAACGATATTTCTACCAATATTTTTCATATTATCCATGTTATCGTTATCATCATGTTGGAAAACTATATGCGAAAAATATGTGACTATGTAAAAACAAATAAATAATATTTTGTAAAACAGTAAGCTATCTAAAAAAACCGTCGTGGAAATCGGAAAAAAATTAACAAAAAAATTGCAACTAGCAAATAGGCAAAGTCAAGCCGAAAATAATTTATGAACGATCGATAGATAAATTGGGTAAATCTGCTTATATGAGTGTGTGTATATGTAGTTATGTATGCGTATTGCAGTTGCCAATGCGCGCAGTGTACACTGTACACCATCAAATTAAATGTGCAAAATTGCTGGTAGTGTCAAAACTTGGTTGTAGTAAAAACATGAAAATTTAATGTTTTTTGACTATTTTAGGGGCTAGTATTCTTATGCCCATCTGAATCTGAAGAATTTTCAAATATTATTCTCACACATCCATTCGACATACGCATACAAATCTACCTACTATGCACATTTATGGTAAGTTTATTTATTTAATTTTGTTTTTTTTTTTGTCGCTCAACTTTAATACCACTGTTTAACGCCTACGGCTGCTACCTTCCTGAGCATTGCCACATTTCGGTTTCTATGCTATTTGCTTTTAACCTGTTTACTTTTGTTAATTGTTTTGTTTTTTTTTTTTTATTTATTTTTATTTACGACTCATACGACAGAAACTTGTTTTACCTGCTTACGGTCAGTCGTCAATCGATTTTTGTGAGAAATGAAAAATTTCATTCATAAACTTGTTTCTGTAGATTGTGAAGTGTTGACTTATGCGCTGAAAGATGACAGCAATACAACAAAAAATAAAACATGCAAACAATAATGACGTTTGCGATTGTGACTGCAACTACAATCTGTTGCATTTCGTTTGCTTAGCGACAAGTAGTCGGTATGTAAATATTATGTACAAATGCCTGCAGGTACAGTGGTGGTCAAAACTTAAGTAAATGGAATTGTGAAAAAAGGGGTTTTGTATATCTGTTCCAATAAATAAAATACTGCGAAAATAGAGGATTATTAGTTTTTCAATATTTTCAATATCTTCGGTACCACATTTTTTTGTTACATACTTTATAAAAATCTAGTTCAAGCAATAAAATAAGTCATAGCGATCAAAATTTTAAACTTTTCAAAAATTTTTATGAAAGCATAAAAAATCTTGGAAAAAATCGATGTTGAAACTTTTTTTTATTTTTTGTTCTGCAGCAAATTCAATTTTGATATAAAAAAGTGCAAATTTCAAGTTCCTAATTTTGTATACCTTTTTTTTGCTTACCGTCTTTCCAATTTGCTTTCATATATGTAAATATAAATAATTTATGGAAAACAATGTCGGCATATTTTTTTTTGACGCCAATTCAAATTTATAAAATGTCAACAATGTCGTGCCATATTTCGTCGTCAAAATTTCCCCTAATGAAAACCAGGCAGAAGAGCATCGAGGATTGCCAACTGGTTACTGGTTAAAAGAAAATTTGAAATTATCTCAAAATTGCATTTAAAAAATACTACTTCGTATTGTAGCTATCAAATTAAAAACAAACCAAAAACCGAAAGTGCAAGTCGGATTTTTATATTTTCATTATAAATTCTTACGATTGATGGAAATCAAGTATCCGATGGCGCTCCACATTTTTATTGAAGCAAATTTTTTAACACAAACAATAAATTTTTCCATCATACATAACTTAGGGGACTTTAATATATTTTCCGTCATTTTAATTTTATTTGTTAACGACAAATATTGATGAACGACTAATTGACATTCTAGCCTTTTTGTTTTGTTTTTAAATCCTAGTGTTTCTTGATCTTAGTAAATATACGTCCTACTTTTCACGGCCTGTTTCTCTTAGAGGAGCGATAACAATGATAGTTTACGGCATAGAACAAGTTAAGGTTAGGTTATTGTGGTTATCTTCAGATATACACCTAGGCTTAAGGCCCATTGTGATGCTACATGGCGAGTTATCGATTCCCATTTCCTCTTAAAACACCTTTGTATTCTACAGGAGTTTTACACATCTAAGGTCTTCCAAGTTGTCAAAGAATTGTCTATCTAAAGTGGAGCATTTTCGTCTGTATAGAGCCGGGCACTGTCACAGAAGGAGTATAATGGTTTCCTATTGTTACAACAGCATAAACCGTGCTCCTTAAAATTTTGGGGAATGCTGCTAAAATGACACTCCTTGGCCAGATATAAATCCGGGTCGTTCCGGCATCGTAAAACCGACTGTCGTGGAAACGAGAATTGTTTCCTCTCTTCTTCGGTTTGAAAACTTCCACAGAAGTCATGCAATCGCACGCTTAATCGATAGGCGTGTTTATTTATCGGGTAGTGGGCCTATTATGACAATAGCTATCACGTTGATATAACGCTTATCTGGGTTTAATAATAAGAACTTATATTTACCACTAAGGGCTGACCACAATTCTCTGACAGCTGTGCATGTGACCTTGATCCGCAATCATTCATTTGCAATTTTAAAAAGCCTTTCGCAAACTAGTAAATCACAGGATTGCAATGGTATATCTCTTACATAATTTTAGTACCAAGTCACGCGAGTTCATCGGGCTTACAAGAGCCTTCTGTGTCGCAATAGCGTGGAGGCGCCGATATCACTCTGAGGTGAAATGACTCACTCGTTAAGCGATGATCGGCAATTCATGGCTACCATGGAGTTTGTCGACTGTTCCGTGATTTTATTTATTTTATTTATTTATTTTATAAGAGTAATAATTATGAATAACCATTATACTAAAAACTTAACGAGAGCACTGACTACTAAGGTCTTCGGCTCGTCCGTGATTTTATTTATGAGTGAAATGATTGCTATCACCCTTGGATAGCGTATCATATTTTATTCGCCTGCTATCGTAATCTAAAAGACGGAAGCTAGTAGAGGTTCTCAGGTTTTCGGAGTATGTTCCTCCACTGAACCTTGCCCTTGAACTTTGACCCATCACCCCTACTCTTCGCGTGACGGTGGAAAGGTTGTAGCGAGAGACTTTATCCATCTTTTATATGTAAGTTTACGCCTCTCTCAAGGCCTTCCCACCATACCACTTCGCCAATTGTCCTGCTGCAAGAGTATAGTGATACCGATGCTTGGCACGCTCTATTAACAATATTAGACCATTTTTGCTTCTTATCTAATATATGCAGATATCTATCATATATTAGAATATGGAACCTTGTGCGCTGGAAGATGTGACATTTGAAGGCGCAGTACGGTGATTTTGCAATGGAGTGTTATCGTACTTTTGCAAATTTTGGTATACGATTTTCGCATTGAGAGAATCCTCGAATGACTCATGGTGAAAATGGTTCAGTATTATTTTCTTGCAATATTGACAACATTTTCTTTGCTATATTTTTTATTTCTATAAAAATATAGCTCAAATCACAACAAATAAACATTGTAGGAATAATACGAAATGTCCGATGTCCTTTTTATTTTAGATTTTTTGTAATAAACATTTTAAATGCTTTTAATAATAATAATACAGAAAATACAGAGGTCACTTACTTTTGAAACTTACGCTATTACAAGAGAGAGTCCAATATGACAAACGATTGGAGAGAAAAATGGGGAAAGAACAACAGTGTTAGTCGAATCGACAAAGGTATGCGATTTAGAGTTAACCTTTATTTAAGTATATTTTCGTTTTTTGTACAATTAGCCTTTACATAGGATATCAAATGCTCATAAATTAGCGGGAACACATTGAGAGAAATTCTATTGAAATTGTTAAACAAAGATTAAGAAGGTGATTAATAAGTTTGACAAAAAATTTACGTTGAAAAAAGTACTAATATCCGAAAATCGGATGAAACTCTAAAATATAAAAAGCAAACTTAATTGATTTACCTATTTCATTTATGCTTTGGTTTGTTCACCAATTTACTGATATCTAAATGGGTCACTTACGCACAAATTTTTTTTACGGACTCACCGATCTTTAATGTGAAAGTTTTTGATATGTTTAATATCTTATATATACCCCAAACGAAAAAAAAGGAGTTTCCACATCAATATTTTGCTATTGTCGAATTATTTAAATACAAACTCTAATTAAATTAAATAAATAAGTTAATATATTAGGCATTCGCCTATATATCTGAAGTAATTTGAATTAATGTTGATGTCTTGCCCCAACGATAGAAAATGGAAAATGACCTACAAACTGTTCGGTTTTAAAAATTGAAGTGCTAATAAATTAAACTTTGTGACTAATACCAAGAATTCGCACCGTTTCTCTCGTGCTCAAAATTTGCTTAGAAGCGCCATTATTTTAAATTTTTTCTACAGAATTAACATATTATTTTCGGCTTTACAATCTTACAGAAGGTATTGCAATTTTATTGGGCTCGAGGCCAGGTTTTTTTATTCGGGCATAATATGAGAAAGCAACGAGATCATCACATCTCCTCATCATACTTCTTTTTCTTTCTAGACTTTACCAGGGATCGAATCATGGTACACGAAGTTGCTAGGCCAGCATTCAATTACTGAGCCACGCTAACCATGTGATAATCGCTTGCTTTCTCGTTATTCCTATCTCCAATCATTCCACCGTTTTTTCTACAGATATACGTTTTTGCGAAACTCGCTACTTTTGCGATCATCAAATTTTTTCCATACAATTTTTTTTATCTGATGGAAAATTGTTTACCAAACAGCAATCTAAATACTCCATAAGTAATACTTTGAGAATCATTGAATCGATTCGAAAACTATTGCAAGCCATTCAATAAACACAGTGTAGTTCATTTATCACTGAACAGAAAACATTTCATTTTTACAAATTTAAAAGCACGAAAGGTCTGTGGGCCACTTGTCCACAATTAAAGGTTAAAAAAGCTGTTCACAATTTGACTATCAATGTATGTAAAAAAAAAACTGTTGATTTCTTTCATATTCGCCACCAGTGTTGAACTTAGCAAACGTATGCGCACAAATACATAGTAAATTTGTAAAATGCACATGTCTGTGTCAAGCAAATAGCAGCAGCCACGCTGCAGTCAGATAGGCAGCCATTAAGTCTGGCTCGACTTCGAAGCGGATGGATGAATGGTGTTGGCTGTTCTTGCGCTGCGCTGTAAGGCTGATAAAGCTGCATTTGTAGTATACTCGTACTTAGTATCTGCATACACGGCCCCAAATGTACGACAATTCAAATTGACGAACACTAGGCGAAGCAAACAGTTGCATGTAACGTCGAGACAGCGAAAATGGTAGCTTGGTGAAAAAAAGTGACTGCCTGCCTGTCTTTCAGTCCACTTTACTTAGTGGTTGTTTGTTTTGTAACTTGGTTTGTTTGCATATTGTAGAAAAAAAGAATAGAAAAAAAATCAAGCAAAATATTTTATTTATTTTATTTGTCTTTGTATTTACTTTTTATTTATTTATTTGTTTTTGTTTTTGTTTTTCTGATTAGTTTGCTTTTTGCCTGTTTTAACTTTTTACTCTTCGTTTATCGTTGTTTTTCTCAAAGCCTGTATGGTTTTGAATTTACGACGACTGGATCGCCAACGCAATTGTGGCAACAAAGATGGCAAGATAAAATTAATGGAAAACCCAACAAATGCGAGCACATACGATATGGCATATAAACTCGCTGCAAAGCAACAATAAATGGGAACATTTTAATGAATGAAAAGTATGGCCCTTTATTTTTGTCCAGACAAGATGATACAAACGCATCTTGTCTGGCGTGGATGTGTGTTTAATTTTTTTTTTTAAATTTAAACTAAGACAAAACATACGCGAATTACAATATTTGTGTGTATCTTGACTTTTAGCTTTAAAATCAACTCAGTTACATCAAATTCAGTACCGTCACAAAAGGCACTAGTACCACATTAGTTTCCAAATTGTTTGATTCCCCGCAGGGTGTATGTAATAAAAATTAAATATTGGCCTAATCAACTTTCATATAACAAAAAATTAAACCGAATTAATAAATAAACCCCTGCAGTAACAAGTGTCGAAGAATGAACCAAAGCAGAAACAGGAGTAGGGGCAGCTATAGCAGCGGGTAACCAAGAAGAAAAAGGAATTTGGGCTCTTTTAGTTATAGCCGCTAAAACAATTAATGAGCCAATAATTTTCATTTCAATTGTATTTTTTATTAATTCTAAATAAAAAATATAATTTCATCTTCCATAATTTAATAATATTTATAATTTATAGGATGTATTTAAATTTTTTTTGTTTCACGTTTTCCCAGCTATGCAAATGTTTGTAATGCTCTAAAGTGAAAGCTAAAAAATGCAGCGTGTGAACATCTTTGGTTTTCAATTATTTCATAATTGTTTGTAAACATAGAGGAGGCGCGCAATTAAAACGTTGATTAATAACAACAAAGAAATGATGATTTTCGTTGATGATGAGGATGAATGCAAATTTAACCTTTCACTTTAATTTCTCCCATAATAAAAACTTTTTCATATATGAGGCTGAAGTTTGTTTGGAAAATGATTTACCAAGTTACATATTTGGATATTTTGAAAACGATGAGTACGTAATTATTATTATTAAATACTACAATATTTCCCATGTTTATATTTACATATGCTCGAATATTTTGCCTTTTTGCTTTTCTAAGAAGGCTTACATCCAAATTAATCAATATTTTAATAACATTGCAATTACTCAGCTTGTGATTTAGGTGAACTATTTAATACCACGCCCAAACCAAAACTTAATTTTAATTTTGTAATTATCGAAATTTTGTAATTATATATCTCGTCCATTCAATTGATTTGAAAAAGTAATGTCTCACAAAAATGTGGCTTGAAAATTATGCGACCGAGAAGTTTCGTATTTAATCTCCGTTTACTTACTCCTCTGTGCAACCCTAATTTGGGCAATCTGTAAAAATAACTGCCAAACTGCAGTGAAACAAAACAAACCAAGATGGTGGCGTTCCATGAGCTCAACGCTTGTTCTATCTTCGCGCCTTGTGTGTTTATATTTCCACTTTCTATTTACGTTCGAATTGGAGTATTATTTCTTTCTTTATTTTTATTTCGACTATCCATCGTTCATTAATGGTTGTTTTTCTTAGTCTTTCTATGATTCACTCCACTCAAAAGTAAACAAAAATCTGTGAAGATCTTATATTTTTTGTAATGACCTTATATAAATTGTAACCTTAGATTTGAGAATATTAACATTTGGTTTGAACATGGTATAAGGGGTTGCATGGGCATCGTAGGTATTTACATACATAAACAAAATATTTTCAAACGATGAAAGTTTTCGGAAAGAATTATTTGCCAACAGCTGTTTCTTCGGTTGTCCCCAAAATTTGGTAAAATACTCTGGCCAGACTTCAGAAAAAAATTTCCGTTATGAGTGGTCTGTAGAAAAATTTAACGATTTTTTGTATACCATTTTAACCCTTTAACTGCCATCGTAATGGGTCAATTGGAACTTTGTTTAAAAGAAGTTTACTATAAGTTAAATTTTTATGCATTAATTTCAAGTGTGTAATTCTACTGAAGGTCACCAATTATGAAAAATTCTGGAGTGTTAAGAAATTTGGATTAGGGCCATAGTAAGTACAATACTTCACAGTATTACCGTTTTACCTATTTTCAGATTTTTTTAAGCTATTCGCCTTATTCTAGCTTCTTTTTTAAATCCATTTATTTATCCATATAATTTTAACTATAAAATTAAAGCGATTTAATTGTTTGTTATTGTCCTTCTTTTAATCTCTTAAGATCTCATAGAACATTTTTTGACACTTTTTCCACATTCGACCATAATAACCCGTGGAAAATCGAAAAATTATCCGCGAGTGTCTCAAGAATCGCAAAAAATACCCCTCAGCCCTCGCTGCTGTACTTTTGAAAGAACATAGAAAAAATGAATAGCTTGAAAAGGGCTCCGGAATGCTTGGTTAAAATTGTTGCAAAGTCAGAAAGCTTTCAAAAAATACAGAAAATAATCGTAAAAAGTGGTCAGCGGTCCGATGAATCGAACTTTAAGATGAGCTTAGTTGAAATCCTGTTTTAAAAAGATCGCCGACCATCGAACGTTTCGAAGGTCACCAGGACCCTCTCCTTGCGGATGTTTACGTCGCAGATGGTTAAGGAGAGTTATGACACCCTCCAACTGTCGGTATCGGGGAAGGAAGTTATGCTGTGCTCAGTACCTGGTCATGTTGGAATCGAAAGTAACGAGCCTACCGACGTACTGGCTAGGGATAGAACAGAAGATGCCTTCATAGAGCCTGAAATATTTTGAGGTCTCAGCTGGCCATCTTTAAAAGGATTAATTACTGCATAGACTCAGAGCGGAGTAAGTACTAGGGAACTATTGGGTGCATCAGAGGGGCCAATCATTTCTAATATCCCTTTATTAGAAATGGCATAGAATCGCTAGGTAAGTCTGATATCAGACTTTTTGCCAGATATTTAACTGGTCACAATTTTCTGAATTTTCACATGTGGTCCACGGCTAGGTGTGTGTACTGATTTAGAAAAAAATTCCGGCTATGTCTTGAGGACGATGAGATATCGTAGCATATCTTGTGTACGTGTGCGGCCTTGGCCAGATAAATATTAAGCCACTTCAACTTGTACATAGTCGATCGCGAAATTGTTGTTCTATTTTGGTTTTAATCGTGAAAAACGTACGGAGTTCCTTAGAAAAGAAAGGTTACTTGAAGGAAGGAGCTAACGATACACTGTACCGCAATCCATAAAGCGAAAGAGAAGTTCGGCCAAAAACCCACTCTAAACACTTTTAACTACTAACCAACTGTATCGAACTAATGCATTCCAACTTTGGTTATTTAATCAATGTGGCACGATGTTATTATAACTAAATTAGCAAGAAAGCATATCCTTAACCTTTAGGTTAAATGCAAGTAATAAAAGTTGACGATGAAAAACCTGAAAATATCCAAACTGCCAATAGGCAAAAGCCCCAGAGTCAAAGTAGCAGCAACAACTACGTACATACATACATACTTACATCGGTAACGCTATAAAACAACGAGTTAATTAAATCACATTCGAGGTGAAGTTTGGTAATTGGTAATTGAATTTACGAGTTAACTGCACAGCAACTATCACAGCGGCATACTCGTACTCGTACTATAGCGACAGTTAATGCCAAAAGTATGCATACAATGTGAGTGGTAAAACAACCAACACTTCCATACAAACAACAGCTAGTCGAAGTTGCAGTGACGGCTTAAATGGCACATGCAACGGAGGCTGCCACAGGCAATAACAATTTTAACTATGTTTTTTCTTAGCATTGTTTAGCAAGCAAGTCTCGAATGAGGCACAGTGGGGTATTTAGTAACACATATGAAAATTAATTTTGCCAGAATTCCCAGTGAGTTGATTTAGTTGAGTAATCATAAAAAAGTTAAAAACTGGAGCAATTTCAGTTATTTTATTGATTTTTTTTATTATACAAAAACCAAATAAACAAAAACCAGGTTTTAGCTTTTTTTATTTATATTTATTTAAGCTGAAAACCTTCTTTAAAAAACCTAATAAATTTCTTCGTCTCCTATCGTGATCATAAATAACCATCACCTTCATAATCAACATAATATTTTCTTTTTAACATTATCGTCACTCTCCATTTCACCACTAGTGCTTTTTCAGTAAATCCCGTCCTTTTTTTGAAGCGCTCTTCTGATACTCTTAAAATCTTTTTTTGGAGCTACATCAGACATTTAGCGATTGATAACAAGCTGTAGGATATTATTTATGAAATATTTATGAAGTGTTATACCATGGATAACATTACAAAAAAAAAAAAATTTTTGCTATATTTAAAGCGTAGTGGCGAATCGTTTCTCCCTCAGTATCTACAAGTTTGTCACGTTAGAATTCCTGAATCAAGGCTTCGGTTGGTCCAACAATCAACCCAAGTTTCTTCCCCAATTATTTGTGAATCCCTCTATATTTTAAGAAACCAATATATTCTAGTTTTTCGATCGAACTCCCCATTTTTTTATCGACAATTTACATGCTAAGTGGAGCCAAATTTCATAGAATATAATCCACCCTCGAAGCATCGAAAGATCTAATTGTAGGTTTCCTGTTGGTACAACTCCCTTCACCATTTTGTCAATATTTTTAATACATTGGCGATTGTTTTTTTTTTTAAATGGATGGATTCTCATTAAATTCATCACAGCCGGAAACCATTTAGCCTCCGTTTTAAAATAGTGTCATACATTTGAAATATCACGTGTCGTAATGTAGGTGTATAACAAAGCGAACAGTAGTCTAGTGAACAACAAAATCTAATTTGTAATTGCTGTATTTGTTGTTGTGAAAGAGTCACCGAAGAAGATGATTATCCCGAACCCCAAATCACTGATGACGGCTTTGACAACAAGTAACTCGACCTAGACGGAAGTTAGAATAGCAATAGTGCGGCTACGGAACAAAAAAACTGCGGGTGCTGACGAAAGCATGCCCGCCGATTGGAATTTAAATGTGGTCCAACAAATCCACAAGAAGCGACCAAAGATCCCGGAATCAGTCTTTCAAATAATTCCTAAAGGGCCACCTGTCAGCTGCCCCTGAATTAATTTTATTTACTTATTACTGTGGTATCACAATGGATCCCAGAGAGAGAGGGAGAGAGAGAGAGATGTGAACACCTAAAGCAATCAGGTTATAGCTAACCGAGGAATAAGCCTTCTAAATATTGCATACCAGATTCTATCGAGCTCTTGTGCGAAATACTGATGCTATTCAGTGTGCCTTAGACCTGGAAAGTCTACCATCACGATACGACAACTCAATCTCTTTTTCGATTTTAAGTCAGCTTTCGATAGCACAAGAAGAAGTTGTCTATTTGCCATCAGAATTGGTTTCAGACAGGGTAAGCCCCTGTCGCGCAACTTCTTTAACCTTATACCAAAAAAGATAATTCAAGCTGCCGCCAGATTAAAACGGGCAAGCACCGTATTTCATAAGAAACGTCGACATTAGTTCTGCCATTTCCAGGCTGGAGGGAGTGATTGCGAAGGTTTCTGCCTTAAAATGAGCAGTAAGCGCATTCGCATCTTAAAGCATTTTGTGCAACTGGAACCAGCATTACCACCAACTGCAATGCCAGTCTTAAAATCCCAGGGAGACTCTCTCTGGCCAACAAGAGCTACTTTGGGCTGAGTAAGCAATTGAGCAATAAAGCCTTTCTCGACGAACCGAAACCAAACTGTATAAGCCTCTCATCATGCCGGTGCTATTGTATGGCGCTGAAACATGGACACTGTCAGCATCCGAATACTGTATGAACTATATGTCTACACAAAAACTCCTTTTTTTTGTTAGATTTTCTAATGCTTGGTTTTCATTAAGTAAAATTTTACTTCAAATGTTGAAAGTTCAATGAAAACAGTGACATAGTATTTCGATTTGATGTCAATGCAAAATTATAAAATGGCATTTCGTGTCATATTTTATCGTCAAATAGTTATTTGATCTAATGTAAACCGAGCATAAGGTAAAAAATAAGATAACTAACCTCTAGTTTTTGAAATTTAATTTTTAAATTAGTCTCTAAAATCGGCATGTTTTGCCGCAGTGTGCGACACGACGGGTAGTCGTCACGTGAGTGGGCCAATCTGAGATTCCAGACTTTAGGCTCACACTCGTCGGATGCTTGCGAGCAAGCACGCCTGCCACTGCCACAGCGACAGCGATAGCGATTTGGCCTAAACAACAGCCAATATTGATTGCCTGAACTGCTGCTGTGCGGCAAAAGTCCTGTTTATTGATTTTTGCTTGCATTGCATTTTTGTGTAGAGGAAATTGCAAATCAAAAGCAAGCAAAATTGTCCAAACACTCAAATAATCACAATTCGTATGCAATTCTTGCTTTTGGGGATATGTGTCGTATGCACATACTAAATACTTACATAGATAGATACTACTGGCATGTAAATATGCTTTTCTTGCACTCAAAGCGACGGCTACTTGCTACATGCCACGACATTTCGTATTTGGAGTGCACCAAGTGCTGCTATTTGACTTTTGTATCGCTCGATGTATAGACGCGCGCGCTAGCGAACAAGTTGACAGTAAGTGGGCATTTAAATGGGAAAAAAGTACAGAGGAAAATATTTAAAAAAAAAAACCAACAATGACTTTGTATTAATGTGCATTTTTTTGTGGTTTTTGTTTGAAGTTTTTTTTTTTTTGTAACATTCTGTTAAACCTTCAGCCGCTTTGACTTGCAGCTGCTGGTAATTGTTAGTTTAGCGGTTATATTTCAGTCAATGGACATGTTTACGCTCATAAAATTGGTTACAGCGTATCTGTTTTTTTTTTTTAGCGAGTTGGCAGGGAGTGTAGCTACATCTGGCTCTGTTGTGGCATTCAATGGCTAAGCGAGATTGCATTGTTTATCTTGTTACAGTTACTTGTTTATTTTTGTTATAGTAATTGTTAGTTATTTTGTTTTTCAACACGATAATGATTTGAGTATGCTAGGAGGTTAGCAGAGCAGATCAATGAGGCTATCTACATATTTTGGTTATTGAGATGTGAGCCCATTTAAAAATTATGCTTCGAAGTTGTGAAGGAAAAAGTGCAAATATTTCCTGCTTAACTATTTATTTATATTTTTACTTGAATTTTGTTAAGATATAGAAAAGAGAGGAAAATTACAGCAATTTGGATATCCGCTTTGGATCACTGGCTGCGTACTTGCCCGGAAAATCGGAGGTTGTGAATTCAAACCCGGCCAGAGTCAGTTGTTGCCCTTTTCCTTTAATATATGTATCTAAAAAAAAAATATCCGAATAAAAATTTAGAGCTTATTTTAGGCATGTCAAAGCTTAGTGCAGCTCATGTCCAGTGATACCAATACGAGAATTCACTTATCGCATCCATTTTTTCCTATACTATTTTTACCTTGGAAAACGGCTTCTTTAAGCGGATCTCTTCCAGGCCTGAGAGGGAAGAATAATGAGTTTTGTAGATGCAAATCACCTCTTCCCTGTGCGCAGTCTATTAAATCCCTTGATTACTACAAATCCTTTTTACCAAAAGCGATAAAGTGCAGGCAGGTTTGAATGAGACCACCAAATACACTACATTTATGGGGTTTATCTTTAGTCGTAGGGATATACCGACCACCAGTGTAACAGATGAGCTTACAAGGAAACATACTCTTTTTCTGAAGTCAGCGCCTTTCTAAACGCAGGAGTTCCAATATCATCCAGTAAATTCTGGCTCAGGTCGAGCTTGATCGAAACGCAAATAAAAGATAAGACGATAAACCTAATGGCAGGATATCACGGCTATTCATGTTGAGTGCCCTCTCCTTAGTCAGGTGGCTGGGATTATCACTGGCCACTGCTTGAAGGAGAGGAATGCCAAAAGGTGTGGCTGCAGGTAATTGACTTCTGTCGTCATTGCGCTGAGTTATAAAGAAAAAGGCGTCGTTACTTTTGACTATATTTCTTCCTGCCCTACGTTCAACGGGATCAGTGAGTTTATATATATCTCAAGATTCATTTTTAGTGCAGCGATACGGCGAATAAGAGGACATGACAAAGAAACAATTGGCCTAAGTGGCTTAATTGGCCTTCCTTTTAGACAAAAATGTTGGCAGCCCCATGAAACTAACCTAACTCACTTTTACAACCATTTCTTTAAAAGCCTTCAATCCATAGAGACTATATCTAGACTGCCCATCTCTTCAAATCTTTCCTCCAGAAATCTAAAGTGCATTTTTTGACATGCGTGACTTTAACACAAGAACTGCTGGTTGTTTTTTATCTCTGTAGCTTTAGAACTTTCGAAGCAGTTCCCGTTAGTGTTTCCTGGAGGAGTGGCAGGCTCAGGTTTTGTCTCGAAACATTGCTATGCTACATTAGAGATTTCACATTTTAGGATTACTAAATATATCGCTGTGTTTGTGAAGGTCATCCCTTGCGAGATTTGGTATGGAGCTAAACCGGGATTGGCGTAGTGCCATCTTAAGTGTTATTTTTCATTCGATTTTTAAACCCCGATTTAGATTATGTTTAAAACCTTTTTTCAAGAAATCATTTCCAAAATTGAAATTTGCACACTTAAAATCTCGTGAATTCATACTATAATTAAAACTATATAAATTCGGCAAAGTTCAATAAAAAATTAAAATTAAAATTGTATTTTATTATATTAACATTAGATGACATATAAAAATGCGTTCGCGAAAAATCCTATACAAAATTTTGAATTTTGATTGACATTTTTCCAACTTTTCTGAATTTCGTTCCAAGTTAGAAACTTTGGTTTATATGATTTTTATTATGGTTCACAGGGCGCACTGTTAAAGTTAATTCAAACAGCTGATTTCTTATTCTTTCACAATATTTGTCTTCTCTTTATCCTTTGACTATTAATTTGCCGTGGGCATAAAATATGGTTTCAAATGAAAATCAGGAGATAGAGAGTTAAATATAGGAGTAGTAGTGGTGATGATCGTCAGTAGTAAATCGTAGTAGTAGAGGTAGTTCTAGTAGTAATTGTGGCTAGTAAGACTTAGTAGTAAAAATAGTAGTAGAAAGCAGGATTAGTAAAAATAGTAGTGGAAATTAGTACAAATAGTAGTAGTAATTAGTAGTACCATTAGTAAAAATAAGTAGCAGTGGTAATAAGTAGTGCCATTTTTAAAAATAGTAGTAAAACTTATTAAAAAAAAGTATCAGTAATTTGTAGTAGCATTTGCAAAAATGGCCGTAGAAATTAGTGAACAAAGTAGTTTTAGTTAGTAGCATCATTAGTGAAAGCAGTAGCATTAGTAAAAATCGTAGTAGCATAAGTAAAAATAGTAGTAGAAGTTAGTAAAAATAGTAGTAGCATTAGTAAAAATAGTAGCAGCATTGATATGTCGCTACCTCTGTGTCCTCATTATGTTTGTTTTTTCTCATATAAGTGATTTGGTGGCGCGATATCAAAGCGACTTATGTATGTGACGCGATTTAAAAAGTCACTCTCATGGCGTTAAAGAAGTTTTACTTCAAAAATTGCTAAGAGCCATTGCGAATATTGTAAAAATATCAAAATTTTTTTGATTCGTAAACTCCAATCCCATAATTTGTTACATGAGCTGCTGCTTTAAATTTTGTTGTTGAAATTTCTCTAAGAAATCCACTTTACACTATGCTGTGCTAAAGCAACTTGAAAATTTATGTAAATATCTGTTGACACCAACAGTTCGAAATTGTAATAATTTCCAAAACCCTTCGGGCACTCTATCATAACTCACTTAATTAATTTTTACATTATTATCATAATTCCGTTGACGCAAATTCTAATTGCGTTCACGCAGCGCTGAAACTTTAATCAATTAAATAATTCGATCAAACGCGCCACCAATGAGTAATCAACGATAATTTGCATAAAACAAATAACCGCACAGATTGCAAATTAAAATACTTAGTTGAAGTTGAGATATCAATGAACTTTGCCCCGTAAGCCACAAATCACATAGAGGCGCTGCGCGCGCCAGCTACCACAAATTATAGCCTCGGGGCTTAGTTTAGTAATCAATTTATTTTTTTTTTTTCCTACAAACTAACTCAATTCAGTTTACATACCTAAGTACTATTTACTATTTATACACATGGTTTATTGCGAGCGCAACACAAATTAGCATAAAAATCACAAACACGAGCAATAAATGAATAAAGCAACAGCAATAACAACAACAACAACAACAACAAGTCACACTTTCAGCAACAACAACATCACAAAGAGAAAAAAACATTAGTTCGCCAATGGAAAGCTGAAAACAGAAATTACGCATAGCTGAACTCGTCAACACGCGACAAAAGGCGAGCAGTGTAGCTATGTGGATCCAGTGGATCAAAGCTATCAGTGCAGAAGGGGGGATACAAAACAAAAGAAAAAAACAAAAAACAACAAAAAAGAGGTCGCCAATGTCGCTGCTCTTTTGCACTTTGCAATTCAATTGCCACTAATGATTCCTGGCAACGCTGGCACGACGAACATGAAAAGCGGAGCAGGCGGCCCATAGCATCATGGGTGGAAAAAGTGGCCGCCTCTAGGTGCTAAGTAGTGAGAGATATTGTATTTGTATTTGTACATATTACTATTTGTTAGACATTTATTTGTGAGTCATGACGTCGTTCAAGTGGTGCTAATCGGCGCATTAGATGTGCAATGTGGGGAACCTGTGCGCTTGAACTATGGAGCGGCGTGCAACAGACAAAAGTCAACTATATATACTCGTACGTGTAGTAGGTAACGACAAACAACAACAACAACAACAACAACAACAGCAACAACAACACGAACGAATGCAAATTAGAGTTGACAGCATGCAAGATGCGATAAAAGATACATACATATATTGTAATTAAATGACAATGAAAATGTTGAGGAATTTGATGCATCAGATGGCAAGTATTTGATGAATCAGTTGTTGTCTTAAATGCAGTATATAAAAATCAATGTGAGTCCTTTACCGGCGCCCAAAGTACTCAACTGATCTTTATGTAGTTTTTACAGTATGTGCAGGTGCTCTTCGGGCCCAATAATAGATATCTACAAATTTGAAAAAGTGAGCTGTGTCACGGCTGCAGAAAATTTGAATTCGTCGTATACCCGCAACTATTCGGTGCATTTCGTGGACACGAAAAAATGAATATTGAGAACGAACATGAAGGCTTACTTTCCTAATAACATCACCTTTTCCATATGACAAAGTCACTCGAAAATTCTCCTCCCACAACACCATTGGGCCATTGGTCTTCAAAACTTGCATTGTTGAACGTACATAACGGGGTTTTCAATAGGCACGCTACAAAAGTAGACCGATAGTGACAGCAAACGACGCCATATATTTCCCCGTTCTTTTGACATTTCTCTTCAGTAAAGTTTGCCATTTCATCATGGAAAGATATACGATCCAACAACGAGTCGTAATTATTAAAATTTACTACCGAAATTCGGAGACAATGGCCTCAACTTTAAGAGCGCTACGTCCAATTTATGGTCTGGCTGAACGGCTTGGTCAATAAGAAAAATAGGCGTTATTGGACAGGCAGCAATCCACACGTACGAGTACTCCATGAGTCAACATTGCATCCCGAAAAAATTACGGTTTGGTGCGGTTTATGGGCCAGCGGTGGGCCGTACTTCTCCCGTGATGATCAAGACCGGCCCGTTACTGTGAATGGGAATCGCTACCGCTCAATTATAACCTAATATTTTTGGCTCGGATTGGATGATATGGACTTGGGCAATATGTGGTTCTAACAGAACGGCGCCACAAGCCACACAGCGAATGTCACAATCGATTTATTGAAAACCAAGTTTGGTGAACGTGTTATCTATCGAAATGGCCCAGTCAATTGGCCGCCTCGGTCGTGCGATTTGACGCCGTTAGACTATTTCCTGTGGGGCTACGTCAAGTCTATGTTCTATGCCAACAAGCTAGCGACGATTGATGAACTTCGTACGAATATCGAACGTGAAATTGCAGCAGTATCGGCCGATTTATGCTTGAAAACCGTCGAAAATTAAGTTCAGCGTCTGGACTTCTGCAAGCGTGCCCGTAGTGCCCATGCAAAACAAATCGAGTTCCATACATAATGCCATCGAATGTACTTTCACAGGAATAAAGAATTTAATACATATCCCAAACCGTTTTTGTTTTATTTAAAAAAAAAACTTTTGTAGCGTTCCTATTGCAAAACCCGATATTTCCTCTGCATTAAATTCTGTACATTTGCTTGTCAAAATATTCTGAATCTTCGACAGCAAAACACGATGGTCTAGAAATCTAGATTGCAGCTCACTCAAGAAATTATCCAGAAACCGGATGAATGTTGATCGAAGGAAATACGATTCTGCATCGCCTTCGCAATTGTTGCGATTCCGCTGCTGTCCAATGCGTCTAGGAGTATTCAGTCACACGTTAACTGGGTCAGCTAATTTCGTGAAATTTCGCCTCAAAATTTCCACGTATGTCTTCATATAAATTGATTCAATATTTTACGCAGTTGCTCAAATCACAATCTTTTCTCTGTAATAACAGACTTAGGTTTTTTGTCTAGTTAAATATTGGCGTCAAGACCGTTAATGAAATTTTGAATTGTGGTTTGCTAATTGATGCAAGTAAAACGTTAGGTTGTACTCCAATAGTTTTTGTATTGCCGATGTCCAGTTCTTCTAACGCTGTACAAATAAATGGGAAAATATTTTGGAACAATTGAAGCAAATCGATGTGCTCCACCTAACGATTTTTGCAAAACTTCAAAAGACGTGTTTGCTTTGCTCTTGAATATCGAGCCAGCCTTAGCGGAATTACGAACCATTATTATTTTTATATATGTAACTTGTTAAGTCTCAATTTAATTGCAAATACATCTGACGACTCGTCTGACTCGTATCGTCTCTCTAAATGTCAGTGTATTTCGATGAAAATGCACTAGCATTTATTTCCCTTGGCCGACTCTTCTAGTGTAGCGCCGTAGCGATGCACGGTGACAGGCTGACCTCAGCCTTTAAAATTAATTTTTCGGTTACGCTTTTTAGCCACCAAATTGCCTTGCTCTATATTTAGCGTAAGAATGGGGTTGTGTGACTTACGTGAACATTTTTAGGCAAATATTTTGTAGCTAAAAGTTCAAAAATTCAGGAATAGGTTCAGGTTCGAAAATAATTCACAAAATTTTGGTTCTACAGCAGCTCAGTGTAAATGTGAAAATTAATATTAATTTCTCATTTCGCGCGCTCCACATTTGAAAGGCCGGATGCCAGGAAACACTATTATAAGAGGTTCTGGACATTTCTGGGGGAGGGAGGGGGAAGAAAAAATAAGCCAAATCCTTTTGAAATAACCATTGGTCTATAATTTAAACAGTCGAACTCTTTAATGAGCCTACTTTATTGCTAGTTTTAAATTTACATAAAATTAATGTTGCACCCACTTACTTCCTTTCCGCTTTAAGTGCGGCAAAAAAAAACAAAAAAAAGTAATTCTTAACATTTGTTTTCTTTTTTCCAGTAGCCCACTAGTGGCAGCGCATGAGTAACTACATTTTGCCAAGTTAAAAAGACAGTAGACAAAGCTTTTAAAGCCATTTAAGCTCTAAATCACTTCGACGCAGACTCAAAAAAAAAAACCAAAAAACAAACTTGAAAAAAGCGAAACAAATCAAATAAATAATATGCCTCCAAATGCGTAATGATTTACAGACTTTACACCCACAAATCGACAAAAAAGCAAAAACCAGCGGAAAAAAGTAAACGTCAACCTCCGTCGCAGCCATTAGCAGCAGTTCATTGAACGAAATGACCGATCGTTTCGCAAATGGCCAAATCAATGCGGGCGGGTGTAGTAAAAAGAAAAAAAATCAAAAATATAAAGTAAATAAAAAAAGCAAACGAAAACAAAAAATAAATACATACGTTGTAAATCCATAAAAATAACTACACACTAATGGCAGATGTAAGTCCAATTGTAAATGCGTTTAATTTATTCATTTTAATGCAAAATCGCGGCATTGTTATCTCTTGACAACGTTCGCCGCTTCAATGGAAATCACCACGCTCCGCTTAACACTTTCAATTAGCTGTGCAAAGTGAGTGGGAGGCGCCACTGAAAAGGGCCGACGAGCCGCCGCTGCTATTTTTATTTTTATTTTTATTTTTTTTTCAAACTATACATTTCCCCTCTCTAACTTACATATATTGATTGAATAATGATACTAAACAGTCTAAGCCCTACCTACGGAACTAGCAAAGGAAGCAAGCAAAAAAAAAAGATAAAGATAAAAAAGAAAATAGTTTAAAAAACCCAAAAAACAAAAAATATAAAAAAAATGGCAACAATTAGTTTCAGCATACGGTGTGCCACTCCACTAACCGGCATCTCTTTTTCAAGCGGCTAGTTAGCACCTCGAGCTAACGCAAAATATGCTTCGACTTTAACTAAATAAAAAAAAAGTTGACAAAAGCAAATACAATTTACAAATCGTGTGTAAGTCATATACGAGTATACTATGTGGCGTTACTAATTGCGCTAATTGAAAGCAATGAATTGGTTTCGAATACTCGTTAACTATGGGCTAATGGTTAATGGTAAATGGAGCGCGTCCTGTTGGCGATAAGCAATAAAGTGCTATTTTCCAAGTACATACATACGTACATACAAACATTTCTACTATAAATATAGACTATAGCTATTATGTACTGGATTGCTGTTGCATAATGTTAGTTTTTAAATTTTTTTTTTGCATCTTTATCATTTACAATTGATAATTCTGAAGTATGCATGCAGAATTTTTCACATTCTTTTGTATGAAGGGTATAGAGGTGTAGCTATTGTGGATTGAAGTGGGTACTTAAGTGCCTTAGATTTGGAAAATAATTAAATATTTATATGTTAAAAACCTTGCAGTAAAAAATTATAAATTGCTTAAACTAGAGATAGCTGGCAGAATACAGGTGAAACTATCTTTTTATTGGCAAATAATTTTTTTCTTTTTTGTAAAAAATACAATGCACATACATATATTGATCATTTCAATCACCCTGTCGGAAAAATAGAACATCAAAAAAGAAAAAACAAAAAATACACTTTCTGAAGAAAAAATGGTAGACAAAAAGTGTACACCTTTTGTTTATTGTTATGCAAATAAAAAATCACGCAATTTTGCAAATTGTTGATAACTCGGCTTTGAAGTATGACACATTTGAAGAAAACAAATTTTTTTTAAATCCATTAATTTTTACCATAGTTATGCGAATTTCAAAAAAAATCCAAGAGGCACAAGCAAAAATGATAACTTCGAAAAATGGAAGAAAGACATTTTTTCAGCCAAAAGAAAAAAAATACGTGTCTCATTAAATCAATCGAAACGCAACATATCTAAGTTTTATCAAAATACAAAAAATATGATCTCCCCGGACCGCATACTATATGATTACACGCAAATATAGCTTTTCATTTACCTATATACTCTGACTCAAACAACTGATCACATGGTTTAGTTTTTTTCTACAATATTTACAATGTTTTTAAAGTTAAGTCGTTTTGGTAATTTTTTTAATAAAAATTTAGTTCTTTATATAAAAAAAAAGCATAATAATCAAAATTTCGAACTTTGCACAAGATTTCTAAAAATTAAAAAAAAAAATGTCATGAAATTTTCAAACTTTTTAATTATAGTTTTTACAAAACTTTGGGTATGCAATTATGAAGCCCATTCAATTTCAGCGTAGGTAATTGTATGCAAATCTGAAGCGGCTGAAAATTTTTATTGATTTTTTACAATATTTCTTTAACTTTCTGCTCCTTCCATATAACGGCTGGATTTTATATAAAATTTAGTTATTTGTTATTTGTTTTTTCTGTCTATCTTGCATACCTTCTACCATTTAAACTAGATGCGTTAAATGGAAAAAAAGTTTCCAAAACCAAAATTTCAAAAAAGATTTCAAAAATCAATCGTAATTTTGCTAAAATCAAATGAGCCACAAAATTGCATACCCAAAAGTGTTATAAAAATAGTGAAAAGAAAAATTTGAAAATTTGATGAAAAGTTTTTGAATTTTTATAAATAGTTGCTGAATTTTTTTTAATGAATTTTGCACGAACCGTACTAAATATGAGTCTAACCACTGAACTTAAATAATTTCTCACCACTCATAATTATTATAATTTAAATCTTAAAATAATAGCTATTGATGACTTAACCATTCATTGACATTTGGGTAGAATTCCAGTCGCGCTGAAATACAGAAACTTTGTCGCGAAGCTATTTTGGCAAAAAATCGATTTACCTCCACCCTAAGAAATTTCGAAAAAAGGAATTAAAAATCAATTTTGTCGCCATTCCCACAGGTTACGAAATGTGTGTAAAATTTGCCGGAGTTCCTAATGAAATTTTCCTTTGACTAATTCACTAAAATATTTTAACAAATTCATTTGCATCTGAAGTAAAAAAAAACGTAGTCAAATAAACGTTTTCGTGGGAGAGTTCAGAGCTGTTCAATGTCCTACAAAATTATATTTCTTGCAATTTTGTTATATCCTTTCACCTAGATATTCCGGTCAGAAATGAATTTAATTTTTTTTCCACTTATTCTAAATACACCAAGGCGAAACAAATTCAAACTTAAACTTATGACCATAAAAAATGTAACCTTACTAAAAGGTCCTTCATTTTGAGTTGAAGTCGTTCCGCTCTCAATCAATGACCAGGAAATTGTTGCACAGTGGCATCTTTAAAAAAAAAAAATTTTGATTTCGCTTTCGGTAGTCGAAAGTTATATATATTAAAGATTTCATCAAAATATAATAATAGTATAGAAGCATAGAATGGTCAAGGACTTTTAATTTTATTTTTGACACTTTTCTAACTTGTATTGTGTACTCCGACACGTGGAACATTGAAGCCAAACAAATTTTAATTTCTGAGCATTTTCGTTGTTATCCAAGCTCAAAATGTAGACCACATAACACCGTTCGCCAATTTTATGGTAACTCTAACCAGCCCAGACTTTCATAATAATTTCTGAAAGTATACCCACTCCAGTGGCGGCTCATGTAGCCGAGTGTGTAGCAAATGAGTGCAACGTAAAAAATTATAGAAAATATTTCTCTAATAGCGGTCGCCCCTCGGTAGGCAAGGGCAAACCTTCGGGTCTATACATATCTGCCTTGAAAAAAATTCTCAGAAAAATCATCTGCCGTTCAGAGTAGGCGTAAGTTCGGTCAAACAACGAACTCTATGATGTAAGCGTCAAATTATTATTATTATTATACCCGCCCACTAATAAAACGCTCGATTGATTTGCAAAAGCCGTTTCGAGTTTTGTTTTATGACCTTCTAAAGTTTTCATGGTCTAAATTGTTTTCAAAATCACAGGAAATTCTTTTAGTAGAACACTTTAACTCATCAGTTCTCACATGTTGTTTCAAGAAACCTGTTAGTAAAGCAAATTTGGAGCTTCGATAGAGGGGGAAAAATGCTCGAGAGAATTATTCGAGGGAAAATCTGACGAGGGAAAATTTGATACAAAATCTATGTGGGAATAATGCAGAATGCTACGTGAAAGAAAATATCTAGTTTCATAAAAAATTGGTTAACAGCTCTCTTTACTTGCCATGTTAATATCATTGCAGTTTTTCAGTGCTAGTTTTTACTCAGCTTAAACTAGGTTAAAATTTTAACTTACTTTAAATCACACAACTCTTTTTCAGACAGAATTGAATGCTGTGTTCTTACTTTATCAGGATCATTTTGCTTAAATATATAAATTGTCCGTTAGAAGTAATAATTTGTCAACAATGAGACGACCATTTGAATGGGTTTTATTGAATTTTTTGCTACCAAAGCTGACGAGGCAGCTGATTAGTTAAACTCAGTTTAATCCTGTCAGATGGGCCGTTTAAACTCAGCTCAAAACTATATTTAAAATTGACTGAATAATTGCATAGTGAGTTCAAACTTAGTTTAAACGGCAGGCACAATTAAATCCGCACTGAAAAACCGGCGCTTAATGAAAGAGGGCGTAAAAAATGTTATATGTACATATATATGAAATATTTCAAGGGGCATAATTTATGTTTTATTTTATGTGGACGTTCTTTGTACGAAGGTTTTACTTGAGATGGAGTTTAGTAAAATATTTCGAAGAATGATTTTCGAAAATATTTCAAACCTCTAACCATGATTTTGGATGCGTTTCTTGAAGTAAGAGTCAAATCAACACCGTTTGTTAAAATTTTCTACGAACATATTCCACGTGAAATTTTATTGTATTAGTCGCCACGTTTCGCTAAAAAAAAAAACACACAGTGTTTCTACATTTTTGAAAAAACTTTAGTATGCAATAAAAAAAATCGAACAACCTTTTGCAAAGTCCGAGCCAAGGCCAATTCATATAAGGCGAAGTTGATCAAACAGCTGATTGAATTCGCTTGGTGAACGTGAAGTCAAAATTATATGTTTGTTGTAAATCATACTGTCATACTGTGCGTACGAGTATATTTTGTTAATGTAAATTTTTGGTTTTTGTACTTATAACACCATCTGATAAGAATTCGCCCGAGCTAGTTTCGTTTCGTTACATGTTGCTATTTTACGAGTATTATAAAAATCACATTTTTTTCTCAAATAATTATTTATCCTCAGCTAGGCAAATTATTCCATCGACGCGTGAAAATTGATATTCCGTAAACCTACGCAAAGGTTGAAATAAACTTCTTTAACGGTAACACTAAATCATCAATTTAGGCGTACAAAGGGCGGACAGTTAAGGTAAAATTAAAAACAGAATCAGATGGGAATAATGAAATGAAAAGAATCAGCTTATCTAAATGGTACCTATAATATTTCCAGCGATTTTATGACAAACCACACATGCACGTGGAAAAAAATTATTGAAATCTTGAAAAACAAGTGTAAAACTAACTTCTCGCTTTGTTGCAATGCCCCTTACCAAATATCTGATCAACACAATCTGATTGCGTTAATATATTGCTATGGTTATGCGATATGTTTGCGATAAGCCAGCAACTGCAGCACACGATTACATTGCACACATATGTATCTAGGTATGTATGTATGTATGTATGTATGTAGGATTCTGCTGCACATTGAGTCAATTTCTATGTGAGTGAATATCGTATGCCTATTCAATTTTTTTTTGCTCGCTTGCATTTTGTAGCTGTTTGTTAAGACATCCGTCAAATTAGAAAGGCTGTAATTTTTTTGCGTAAAGTGAAAGTACGTCTTTGTCTCGATTGATTTCGTTCATTCACTCAGTCATTCATTCATTCATTTAATATCACCGACTGTATGGTTCAATGCTTTTAGATAGTTACGTGCAATATTTTATGGAGCTACATACATATGTGGACTATATGTTATTACACTATGTATCAGACATATGGGGGGATTGAACACAGCAAAATTTGTAATTAACAAGTTAATGTGGCTTAATTTCATTTTCAGCGTCATACTCTAATTAACTTTGTCGCAAATACTTTGATGTATTTATTGCATGGCATAAACAAACAAACATACAAACACACATAGAGAAGTTCATAAAATACAATTTAAGTGCTCGTTTAGAGTTACCACGGCACTCATTAGAGATAGTGGAAGTTTATAAGGACGTACTCGTACATACCTAGTTACATACATACGAAAGTGCAAATATTTTGAGGAGTAATTGGTGTTAGGGAAGAGCTAATGAAAAATAAAATATATTTCGTATATTTCGATATATCGATATTATTAGCTCCAGGTTGATTCCACTTGATTTGATTTGGATTTGGATTTGACTTGACTTGTCTTGATTTGAGTTGACTTTGATTCGATTGAATTTAAATTCGACTTTATTTGATTTGGATTTTATCGGATTTAATTTAATTTAATGTGATGCGATATGATTTAATTTGACTTGACTAGAATTGAGTTGATTTGCCTTGATTTGATTTCAATGGGTTTGATTCGATTAGATTTGGATTTGGATTGCATTTGATTTGGTTTAATTTTATGACATGACTTTATTCGATAAGATTCGATTTGGAATTGTATCTGAATTTAAGTTTAACTTGATTTGAATTAATTTGATTTGGTTGGAGTTGACTTGAATTTAGATTTGACTTGATTTGATTTGGATTTCATTGAATTTGATTTAATTTAATTCAATACGATATGATTTGATGATTTACTTCTATTTTTTTTTTTACTTTGGTTTAATTTCATTTGATGAGATTTGTTTTAATTTTATTTGATTCAATTTGATTTAGGTTGGTTTGACTTGATTTAATTTTATTTGATTTGATTTAATTTAATATAATTTAATTTAGTTTGATTTGATTCGACTTGATTTGATTTAATTTGATGGGATTTAATTTAATATAATTTAACTTAGTTTGATTTCATTCGACTTGATTTGATTTAATTTGATTTGACTTTATTTGGTTTCGTTTGACTTGATTTAATTCAATTAGATTTGGATTCAATTTTATTCGGGAGATTTGATCTGGATTTGGATTTGATTTAAACTGATTTGGTTTGAATTGACTTGAATTTAGATTTGACTTGATTTATTTCGATTTGATTTTAATTTAATTTGACACAATATGATTTTATTTTATTTTATTTATTTATTAACTTTGGTTTGACCTCCTAATTAGAATTGATTTGTTTTAATTTGATTTAATTTCATTTGAAGTTAATTGGGTTAATTTTATTTGATTCAATTTGATTTCGTTTGTTTTGATTTGATTTGAGTTGAATTTGGTTTGATTTGATTTGATTTGATTTGCTTTGATCTGCTTTGACTTGAATTAATTTGTTTGACTTGATCTGATTTAATTTTATTCGGTTTGATTTGATTTGATTAAGCGTTGCATTCGGATTAGGATTTGTATTAGTTGGATTTTGAATTATTTTTGGATTTGGATTTAAATTTTATATGATTTGATATGGTTTGCTTTGAATTTATTTTTTTTGATTTGATTTAGTTTGACTTGGACGTGGGTACGTAGTTGGATTTGGACTTGGATGTAATTTGGGTTTAGATTTTGATATAAATTTAGATTTAAATTAGATTTGACTTAATATAAATTTATGCGATTTGATGTTATAATTTGGAGTTGTATTTAAATTCGGAGTTGCATTTAGATTTGAAACTGATTTGGATTTATATTTGTGTTTGATTTAGATTTGGAGTCGGATTCGGATTTTATTTGGATTAAGGTGTTGAAAAAATATTTGACAGTAATACATATTTGGCAGTTTTGTTATTTTTATTTATTACTAACATTATTACTTTGAAAATAAATGGCTTAAGCGCTAAACGAATGTTTTAGTTTAAGTAACTCACAGCAACGGTAAGCAATGCAGTCAGAAAGAGGGCGTGTCACCTTGCGAGTTTCGAAAGTGCTTCGCAAGAAATTTTGAAACCCAGCACTTAAATTAAATTGGTTAAACTAAGTTAAAGTCTTAAAATGGGCATATTTAAAGAAATGTTGTAATTATGTGCATTTTCCTCTTTCTTTTCTTAGCACTTGTCTTTTTTGCGGTTTTACAAAATTCTTTAATCCCTTTGCCACAACTCACGTGCCTCATTCGCTTGCAACTTTTTCTACTTTAGTTACCTTTATGCTTTGTCTTTTTTTGTCCTAAGAATCACAGCCACTTGGAAACAAGACACCACACCGCTCACTGGCGGCGGCGACGGCTGATGGACGGAAGTCATGTCAACACTTCGCGACTGACTAAGCTCTAAGCAAAAATAAAAAAAATTAAAAATAAAAATAAAAAATGTTAAAGTTGCAAGAAACTGAAGTTTTTTGCTTAAAGTGCGCTGAGTGATTGTTGCGCGTCAGCTGGTCTGTGGCCCTTAGTGTTGCCATGTAGCGACTGGGTTTTTATTTTACTTCGTTATAAGTGTCTACATTAAAGTAGCTAAATGAAAACAACATGAGCACCAATATTTTTCTTGCGTCTATTCGCTTTGAAGTCGGCAGGAAGCCCTTCAGGTGTATAAGTAGTTTGGTAAATCCGTTGGCAGTCATTTGACATTTTGCCCACAACACATTATTAAACATTAAAGCAAAAAAAAAAAAACAAAAAGCAGGGATAAAGCACAACAGGAATGTAAACACAGTTGAAAGAAAAACAAACAAAAAATTTAAAATTAAAAAAGTATTGTTATGTGGTTTTGCAAAATGCACACACATTCATTTAAATTTCCGTTGCAGCATTTAAGGAATGAAAAAGTTTAAATGCATTTTCTTATGCACAGAAATGCCGGATACGAGCGCGCACATAATTGGAGTTATATTTGTTTGTAAATTCTCTCTATGATCTGGTCAGTTATCATAAAAATGTCTTATACTTGAAACACAATATCGACGAACGGCGAATTTTCGCTCAGTAGAGCGACGACGCTAGTAACGTTCACCCAAAATTTTCGCCCAGTAAAACACAACTACGGCGACAACGAAAACAGCTGATTATGACAAGTCGCAATTCAAATTTTGATTTTCAATTAGAAAAAGTGTGAATAATACTTTGTGCTGAAATTTAAATATTTCGATTTAAAAACCCCTGAGTATATTAAGAATACATTATGTATGGAACTCGATTTCTTTTGCATGGGCACCACGGGCACGCTTGCATAAGTCCAGACGCTGAACCCAATTTTCGACGGTTTTCAAGCATAAATCGGCCGATACTGCTGCAATTTCACGTTCGATATTCGTACGTAGTTCATCAATCGTCGCTGGCTTGTTGGCCATAGACCATGGACTTGACGTAGCCCCACAGGAAATAGTCTAACGGAGTCAAATCGCACGACCGAGGCGGTTAATTGACTGGGCCATTTCGTGAGATAACACGTTCACCAAACTTGGTTTTCAATAAATCGATTGTGACATTCGCTGTGTGGCTGGTGGCGTCGTCCTGTTGGAACCACCATCCAATTTGGGCCAAAAATATTCGGTTATAATTGAGCGGTAGCGATTCCCATTCACAGTAACGTGCCGGTCTTGATCATCACGGAAGAAGTACGGCCCACCGCTGGCCCATAAAGCGCACCAAACCAATTTTTCGGGATGCAATGTTGACTCATGGAGTACGTGTGGTACGAAGCCATTCAGCCAGAAATGACGACGACCATAAATTGGACGTAGCGCTCTTAAAGTTGAGGCCATTGACTCCGAACTTCGGTAGTAAATTTTAATAATTTCGACTCGTTGTTGGATCGTATATCTTTCTATGATGAAATGGCAATCCTTACTAAACAGAAATGTCAAAAGAGCGGGGAAAAATATAGCGTCGTTTGCTGTCACTATCGGTATACTTTTGTAGCGTCCCTATTGAAAACCCTTTACATATGTCAGGGTGTTCTATTTTTGACAGCGAACGGTATTGTGTTTTAAGCATTAATCTACTGACGAGTTTGTCGGCGACAAAGATTGCACTTGCAAAGCATTTTTGTAAAACGTTTCCATTCCAAAATTGCCACGTTTAATTTTAATTCGTAATTTGAAATGAAAATGAGTAAATCAACAGCAGCTCCGTTCAGTTCAATAGTTCTGCGTGACATGCGGGACGGCTGGCGATCAAACCCGGGTAAAGTCTGAAAGCTAGTCTGATATTGAGATGTGATGATCTCCGAAATAGCAGCTTTAACTTCTACCGCCTTAATATTTTTGGTAAAATCTCCAAAATCGTATGTCATGTCTGATTTTGATTAGAACATTTTTCGTAACGTAATTGTGTTATTACAATGAAACAACCAAAATTTTAATCACCCATATTACCATGCCAAAATCGATATTCCCACAGTCGTTATCGATAGCTATTTACCAACACGCAGTTACACAATTTCATTCAACATAGTTTTTCGTCAGAAACAACGCGGGAACTGAAAGTTAGACAACGATGTTTGATGTTTCAGAAATGGTATAACAAATTTATCGATAAACAGTCGACGCCGTCTCATAAGTTAGGGAACGATGTCGGTACGAAGTGATGCCGACAGAAAATTTACGACGACGTCGACGACAAAAATTACACTGACTACTTATATATTTCGACTTGACGCCATAGAAATATTATAAAATGTCAACATATTGCCTAGTCGTGTAATTTTTCGTCGTCAAAAGTGACCTCATGAAAACCAGGCATTACTTTGATCCATACAATGACTCCATAACAGTGTGAATAGCTCATATTGAGCTTTATTCCCATCAGTAAAATTTCCTGCTTAAAATATCTCTGGCTGCTTTCTTTTAATAAACTAGTATGAAACATATTTTATAATCTATGTAGATCATGTGGGTACTATGGTTTGAACTTGTTGGTTATTCCACTGCGTTAGACCTGTGTCTTCTTTTTAACTTTAAAATTATAAATCAATGTTTAAGCGCCTAAATATAGGCAACAATTGTTTCACCAGTTCGGGAACGGGTAAAATTTTAAACTATATTTTATTAATTTTTTTTAAAACACTAGCCAATATAAACAGCATTTTCAGCATTTTGCATGTGAATAAGGCTCTTAAATTATTTTAACTTTATGCTTTTTATATTTTTCTATTTGTGCCACTAGACTAACAACTACTCTGGAAATCAAACTTACACGAAGTGTGGAAGTAAAGTTTATGAGCATTTATGACTTGTAGTCTCAAGCCAGAAAAAAGTTGGGGCTGCTTCCCAAAAATACTGACGCGGCAATTGTACGACTCATGAGTAACTACGGGACCATCGCCTGGCCAGACAAAACCAATCAACAGGGAGTCATCAAAGCCCTCAATAAGCTGAAGAGCCTGGACTTTGTCAGCATAACAGGAGCTACATATAAGAACCTGTCCCTCACTATTCAAGGAAGTTTTGCTGGAGTGCACGCCTCAATACGCTCTAATATCAAGACTCAACTGAAGAGGACATTCTGGAGGATGACTAGTATCAAAATGGGAATAAAATAAAACAATATCAGGTAACCCGGTTAACACGGATGGTTTACTAACTGAAGAGGGTAGCTGTATATGGCCCGTTAGGATACTCCAAGGTCATGGGCAAGCGGTTAACACTAGGCATTGCCAAAACTGGTGAGGGATAACATTAACAGGCTGAACCCACTTGGTCTGACCAATATATATATATCATACAGTACATATAATCGTCCAGATATTACCATAGGATATACCACAAAAAACTATACTTGTGTCGAAGCACTACAAAACGGTCACTAACCTCAAACCTAAAATGGAGAGCTTATCAAAGAAGAATGGGACATGTGTGCATGTCTTATAATGGATGACAGTATGGAATACAGAGTTTTGGGTTCAATATAAAAAATTATCTCGGATCTTGGATTAAAATAAGTTTTATAATCCAGAAAAGAAGTACAAAAGATTTTAAGACGTAGTGTCTTCTTTGCCTAAAGAAACTATTTTTGGACAATCTACTTGATTTGTAGCAGTGCAAAATGGTCTTAGGATCATGAAACATAAAATATTTTTGAAAGTGTGTGAGCATATCAAAGAACACCCGAAGAATTATTGACTAAACTGAGATTCTACTTAGATGAATGCTGTAGATATTGCAGATTAGGAAAAGAAATGTTTTAGCCACATAATAATTAAAGAAGCACAATAGATCTCAAGGCCGCAGTTCTTTATACCCAACAACTCCTTTTATTTATTGCGTGGTTCTACAGCAAGCAATTCGAATTCAAATTATAGTAATTGAAACATATCCCAAATCTAAATAGAGGGTTGCCTAAAATATAAAACCAATATTTGTAGGCTATATCTTTTGAAAGATATGCCATTGCATTAAATATTTGCTCGACTTCAAGATTTTATTTTTTAAATTTATAAATGGGAAATGATATTATATTATGCGATCTCCAACATTAAATTACGATTTGAACCCGTTTTATTCAACCTCTCTACACTTCTGCCAGTAAGTTCAGGGTTTTTTGACTGCTATTGGGTTTCTTTGGGACTAATAGTGCCTGATTTTTATTCACGTAAATGCTTGATTTAAATAAAAAAAAGCAGCATCAAGAAGTCTGTGTCGGTTAAATCTGATGATCTTGCCGGTCAGCCAATACGCACCAAAATGCAGATAAACTGACATTGGCGTCAACGTCTGAAAGGTATTCCACCTTCCAATAGCTTAACTTAGTTTGGGCCACCCTGTACATAGTATAAGTACATTTATACCAGCTAACATTATCATTCATTGGTTTGAGGCGCAGGAGTGTCTGCGAAAACCCACCTAAGGGAAAATATATATGTAGTATGTGTGCATAAATTAGATTTAAGGGAAAAGTTTAGACCATGAACTCGCAGTAAGTTACGTGATGAAGAAAAGTTGTATACTATGTACATATTTGCGTGGCTAATATTTTTTAGTTTGGCTGTAAATATAGCACCAAAAATTCACATAATAAATGTGTAGTTCTCGCAACTGAAAACGGAAATTGGTATGTAAATATGCAGATACACATACAATACACATGGGGTGGTTAAAAAAAACGTCAGAATGTTAATGCTCTCAATTCCAGAATTGATCCATATCAAAAATAACAATACTACTATTTTTTGCATTAAAAAAATATTTTGAAATCGATTAAAGCGGTCAAAGCTTTCTATGCATTTATGGGTCCATTTTTGATTCGATTTTTTTTTTTTGGGTTTTGACCACATTGAGTGCCCTCTAAATATGTTTTGATTAAAACAGAGGGTATTCTGTTCTTCGGTACAGCGTAATCTAAAGGTGAAAAGCAATACAATTTCCACTTAAAAAAATTGCACCCAAATAAAGAAAATTCTTCCTAGGTTCTTTTGTTTTTTTTTCAGTGTAGGATAAATGACCAACACCGTCAGCGAAAAAAATGTTCAAAAATCAACGCGATTTGGAACCTCTTCAAACTTGCACTTTATTATAATAAAATTGAGTGCGGCATAAAAAGCAAAAAATGCTGATTAAAATTTTTAAGCTCTCGATGGAAATTTGTTGAATTTCATTCAAATTTACAACAATCTTTAAAGCCTGGGGTTATACAGGATTTGATGTAGAATGAAGTCTACTGAAGTTCTACAAAAATTTATTTGAAGCAAATTAAGAGATAAAACTTGTCAATAAGTCACTGCCATATAGTTATGATAAGCGCAATGCAATTAATGATGTCACAGGACACGTTTTAAGAAATCTTTTTAAAGACCTGTTCATTTTTTTTCTTTTCGCCTAATCTTTATTTCAAATGTGGAGCTGTTTGTAAACATAATTTAAAGAAAAATCTCGACCCCAGTGCCATCTACCGAGCAATTTTTTCGGCAAGTAATTTTTCATGTGGTTAAAAAGTTTAAAATTTGTATGATTTGCGCAAGGTTTGAAAATGAGACTAAAAAGGTCTTTATTGTAGAATGAAAATGGGATTTATAAGGGGTTTTTCGTAGAATTAAAATTCTGTTTAATAAGTGCAGTATTTTCATCAAAATTTGTTGGTTGGTTTTTTACATTTTAAGAAAGTTTAAAACTGGGATTTAAAAAGATTTTATTGTGCAATGAATTCAACTTTTATAAAAGAACTAGTTGAGACCCGCGATTTGTAGTGGTTGTTGTTGTAACTGGATAATATTGCTGAAGT
The DNA here is from genome assembly GCA_951828415.1 of Anomoia purmunda. Taxonomy (NCBI): domain Eukaryota; kingdom Metazoa; phylum Arthropoda; class Insecta; order Diptera; family Tephritidae; genus Anomoia; species Anomoia purmunda. The sequence continues at coordinate 28,736,950 of OX639997.1, forward strand.
GACAGTCCTTGGCCGCATGTAAATCCGGGTCGTTCCGTTATCGTAGAACCGACTGTCTAGGGACTTCGTCCGCGTTGCTTACTGGGTTTCCTTATACCTATGGACATTTTGTGAAGTTAAATTTCAGCTTCGATGCACAGTAGACACAGAAAAGATGAAGGTGACTCTAAAGTTAGTTAGATTTGAGCCAAGTCGAACTATAAACATGAATTTTCTTAAAATTTTTACTACAGAGACATCTAATGGATTTTTATACAGATATTTTGTTGTTGGCAAATATAGTGTAGATATTAGAGCTCTTGTTAAAAATCGACCATCCGACTATTAGACTAGTCACCTAGTCGATTAGCTATTTTTTTGATGGTTGATAGTCGGATAGCAACTATTTGATGAACCGTTCACATTCGACTAACCATCGTGTAGTCTGAAAACCGACTAACCCAAAATAATTCAAATAGTGTTACTGACAATAAATTCATAAACACATTATTATAGTTGTAAACGATCAATACGTATTTCTGATCAAAAGTAGAGAATTGCAGAATAACTCGCCTCTGGCGCCACCTAGCGCATACATTTTTTAGAAAATCATTTTTTATTGCACCAGCAACATACCTTTCTAATATTATCAATATTGCATTGAAAAAGCAGAGAGACGTTTTGTAAAGCTCCCACATAAATTTTTTGAATTGTTCCAAAAAAAACTATCGCTGCATTTTCCTACATGGCATGAAGTCTCAGGAGCAGTTTGTTACGGCCTTATCACAATCGGAATACCCATCATATGTTTCATTTTGCCTAAAAACTATTTTAACTATTATTTATATACTTTTTCTGTATACAAATATGCGCTAATATGTAATAAAAATGTTTATTACATTTGCATGACAAAAGGTAATTGCTTGGTTGGGTGATAGTGAAACAGGCATGCGTTATATGTACGAATATTAGCGTAGAGAAAATAAGGGAACACAAATGACATATTAAATGTATGTACATACCGTATCTCAACTGATTGATCACATGCGGATTTGTTTTTAATATTCGCAATGATTTTCATGACAATTTATTTGCTTAAATTTTTTTTATAAAATTTTTGTTCTTATTATAACAAAAAACATATAAATCAAAATCTTCCACTTTGCACAAAATTTATAAAAATTCAAAAAATTTTCATCAGTATTTCAATCGTCTTGGTATGCATATGATAGTTTATTCGGTAATTTTTTATGAAACATTAGTTCGTAATCAGAATTTCAAACTTTATATAAAATTTTGAAAATTCAACTAATTTTGTCAAAATTCCCCAAATTTTAATTAGAATCTTTGAGAAACTTCTTGGTGTACAATTTTGTAGCTCATTTAGTTTGCAATGTGCAAATCTGAAGTGGCTAGAAATTCCCAACAATTTTCGACGATTTTTTGAAATTTCGATCTTACCCCCAAATAATTGGTGGATTTTAAATAAAATCTCGTTGATTTTTGATATTTTTTTTTGCTTACGGGCTTGCAGATTCTCTGCCATGCAAACTGCAAGCGTTAAAAGAAAAAAAAAATGTTTTCAAAACCATAATTTCAAAATTTTTTTTAAAAATCAATCGGAATTTCAAGCGATTTCAGACTTGCATATTATTGTGTTAAAATTCAATGGGCTACAAAACAGCATACCCAGGAGTTTTTTAAATATTCGAAATTTTGTTGAACATTTTTTAAATTCTTATAAATTTTGTGCAAAGTTTGAATTTTGAACTTTGAATTTACATACATATATGTATGTATGCTTTTGGTTATACAGTGGCTCACAGCTTAAATCGTGTGGTGTTATTTTTTTCCAAATTGTTATCTAATATTTTTCATTTTAAATATTTCACAAATTCTTTTTTTAACATATTATATTCAATAAAGTAAACCGTAAAAATCTAAATTTTAAACTTTGTACAAATTTTATAAAAATTTAATTAACTTGAAAAATTTAATATTTTTATTCTCAAAATTTTGAAAATATTTTTTAAGTATACAGTTTTATAGACTCTTCAATTGTATTATAATCAAGTGAAAGATTCAAGCTCCTGAAAGTTTTCATTGAACTTTGCAATTTTTTTATTTTGTTTTATTTTTCAAAAAAAAAAAAAATTTAAAATTAAACAGAAATTTTAAGCCATTTGAAACCTGCCCTTTTTCATACTCAAATTTAGTGTATATTTGAGAAACGTCCAAGCAATCTGAAAAATATTTAAAATTTTAACTTAAACTTTTTTAATTGTTAATTAATTTTTGTTAAATTTTTACCAAGTTTGAAATTTTGATTTTTATGGTTTATGCGACTGAATATGATACTTTTCTCTTCGATTTTTTTTGGAAAAAAATATATTTTTTTATAAAAACCTTTTTTCGAAAAAAATAACATGAAACTTATTATTAATATTGTAAAAACTAAAACTGCACAAAATTTTAAACTGTGTAAATATTTTCCAAAAATTTAACTAACATGAAAAAATTAGATTTTTTTTCTAAAAATTTTTAGAATGTTTTTCGAGTGTACAATTTTATAGACTATTCAATTCTATAATATTATAGTGCAAGTCTTTGAGAATGTTCATTGATTTTTGATATTTTTTTATTGCTTTTTATTTAAAAAAAAAAATTCTCAAAAACTTTGAAAAATAAAAAACAATAACAAAAACTGTCAAAAATCAATTGAAAGATGAGGACACTTGTTCACATATGTTCAACATATTTATTCTAAAAACTTCTTAAAATTCTGAGGCAATATCTAAAATTTTTGTAAAATTTTTACAGAGTTCGAAATTATGATTTTTATGGTTTATGGGATTGAATATGTTATTTTTCTTTAACATTTTTAAAAAATTTTTTTTTTATTACGTAACGCGATTTTTGATCCACATGTCACACTTTCAGAAAAATTGTTTTTATTAATCCTAGAATAAAATACAATGTTAATTGATATATGTTATACATATATTAGGCAAAGGGAAATCACGTGCCACACTTCGTCACAAATCGCAAACCCCCCTCCCCCGTAGCGCGTTACGTAATATGTGCACGACCCCATATATATTTTTTTAAACTTTTTTGTTTTTAAATTGAACATGAAAATTATTATTAATATTGTAAAAACTAAAACTACGCGATTTATACTATGGCCCAGTATGTAATACGTAAATAACGTTTAAAAAAATTATGGAAAACCGTTTTCATGAAAATCATTACGAATATTATAAAAAAAAATCAACATGTGGTCAATATTTTGAGTCACTGTCTGTACGTATCAACCATATGTACACTGGTGCATGTGACCGTTAGCTTCATTTACCGTTTATTTCGTATGTTTTTTGTTTTAGATTTTGTTCATTACATCTCTGTTTTTTTTTTTTTTTTTTTTTTGGTTAGGTTAGGGTCACAAATTATGAGTTGACGCTGAAATTTATTGCTTCAGTGAATAAAATAACACATTTCACCTGGGTCACGTACGTGAGTGGAAACAATAAAAAAAAAAACAAAAGAAAAAAGAAAACATTGCCAACGGGAGGCAGACATACTCGTATTCACTACAAATAAGATAGTCTACTATAGTGCCGTTATCAGAGGGATATCTGTGTATGTAGTACATACTATGTACATACATAGTGTGCGAAAACAAAAGTGAAATAGTCAAATAGTGAGTGAGACATTCGTATAATGTTTGAATAGTTATAATCCCATAAGGGCGCTTGTAGCGCTGAACTGCAAACATATGTTGTTGTTTTTTTCTCTTTTAAATAGAAATGTCTACATATTTTACTTTTTTCAATTCATTCAGCTTAACTGATATTTCAATTGCGCAGCGTTAACGCCTATTTGCTCGCACTCGCGCTTGGCACACACCAAATTTTTTTTACATTTTATTTCAGAGTTGAGCTTCTTTCATTTCATTTTGGTGAAATGCAAGGCATGCTCAACATGTATGTACATATGTATGTGTGTGTGTGTGAAAAATTGAAAAATTGCTTTTCGCTGCCATTTGAAGTTCATTCCAAACACTTTTCGTTAAGTACTCTACTTTGTGCATACAAATTGTTTAAAATATTTTATTTCAGTTGATTGGCTTTTTTTCGACGCTTTAATGGCTGATACCGAAGCCTTAACTTTTTTTGAAGCGCTCCAAATTGTGGGAAAAATCTAAGCTGCGTGTAGTTAGTAAAGTGAAAGGCTGTGGTATTTTCGTTACAATTTCTTAAAATTCATTTTTCAAACGCAAACGATGGCTTTCTCGAATTTTTTTATTATTTCTGTTTTTGATTTTAATGATTTTTTTTTTAAGTATTTTTAACACACGGAGTGTTTTACAATACATACTACGAATTTGTGTGCTAGACATGCTGTGCACTCGTTTTACTAATTGCATTTTTAGTGCAGCTCGTTTCTGTTTTTTTTTTAATTTTTTTAAATTTTTTTTTTGGTTGTTTGGGTAAAGGAATGCTTTCTTATTTTTTTGTTACTATTTTTCTCATTATTATTTCTGAATTTCAATGGTTATTTGTGCCGCCATCTAGTTATCCCAATATCTGTGGCCATTGTACTCTTTGTTTCGAAAAGTTTTTTTCTCTTCACCTCTATGTATTGTCTTTCTTAGCAAGTGGTCATAAAAATTCATTAGTCTCTACGGTTTTATGCCCTCGCTATATTAATAATTACGTACAATTAAAATGCGTTTACGAACTATTAATAGGGGACTAAAAAACAAATTTTAAAATTTAAACTGTAATTGCAACTACACTTACAATCACCACGCTCTGGTGGGCTAATTGTCGAAAATTTCGATAAAATAAGTAATGGAAACCTTCGGGTGCGACCGTCATGTAAACTCTGTTTCGACTGTCAATGGGCAAAAAATTGCACAAAAAACCATTTGGAACCATCTCCGAATCGCTGCTGAATTGTCACAAAAACGATCTATTTCGGAAGCGGTTGGGTGAGACTGGTGATGAAAAGTGGCTCACTTACAACAACGTCAAGCGAAACCAGTCGTGGTCGGATCGCGGTGAGTCAAACTCTCAAGTCGGACCTATCTATACTAGCTACATTTTGACCGTCTGAAGGAAACAATCGCCCAGACGCGGCCAGCATTGGCCAAGAAGAGATGAATTGTGTCTAATAAGGGCAACGTAAGGCCACACCCATCCATCGAAAGTGACTTGCCAAAATCTTTGGGAGCTTGCTTTGAAGGTTCTTATACTTCCACCTTGTAGTACGGACCTACACCTGTTCCTGTCTATAGCGGATTATTTTGCTGCTCAAAAATTCGCCTCAAAAGAAGTTTGCGAAAATCGATAGCCCAGTTGTTTTTGGCAACAAGGGAAGAGGGTTTCTACAAGAGAGGCATTATGAAATTGCCTTCAAAAAGGCAACAAGTCATCGAAAAAAGGGTGTATCTTTAATCCAAATTAAAACTATGGTAAATAAAGGATTTCCTTTTACTAGACTCTATGTATATAATATTTGGTACGTCTTTCGAAAGCACTGAAGAAAAACTCCAAAAGTATTCTACTTGTGAAACGTATTTTAAACTATGCCATCATATTTGAAAGTGGATTAACCGAACTATATATCTACTTGTAGCGCTTGTAAATAGCACGCCTAACATAGGGCAAGTTTTTCGGCGCGATTTTAACTCTATTTGCCGATTAAACTAAATTTAAACTCACTGTTTTCATCAATCAATTTTAAAACTAGTTTAAACCTAGTGTAAACAGTCAATCTTTGTTCTTCTTCGAAAAAAGTCAAAACAGATTTTATGATTTGCAATAATAATGCGTAATATAATATCGAATTTATTAAGAAAAATTACATGAAAAAAAATATTTGTAGACTACATTAATTCATCAGATAGAAGGAACATATAAGAGAGTATAATAATTGGAATAGACCTTGCTTATAGTTATAATTTTAAATATTCTTAGTCTTATTATTTTGCATAAAATCCTAACCTAATAATAAATTTTGGAAGCAGAGCCCGACATCTGTATGTTCAACAAAATGAGCTGAAAGCCATGAAACCATTTTATCAAACATCGAATTGCATTCGTTTGCAATTAGAGATTAGATTCGGAGACTACATCTAATGCTCTCTAACTTGTGACATCGATTTCTGTGGCAGAATTTCCCAATTTCTGCTTTAGTGTGTAATTGGTTTATGCAGTGGTTCTACCTCATAGCCGGTAATTACAACCACCTGATTAAGATCTGGCTGAAGCAAAGAGATTAGCAGACGATGATTTAAAAGAATTCGAAGAAATGCGACAAATTGCAGAGTAGCAACTTTCATTTGCTTTTCGAACACGTTTGAGTCGAAGAAGTATGCACAAACCTAGATATGGAACTTAAAGAGCCGCGATTCAGTACTCGCCAAATGAATCGAACATTTTTTGCGTTCTATGAAAAAGTTATCGATTTTTTCAAAACAAAACTTTTTTGTGGAGGTAAAATTGTGAAAGCAGCGAATATCAGACAAACATTTTCGAAATAGTATAGAATAGAACGTCGTGTGGGACTGGACTGTTTTGAAGGTTTCGTGTATGTTCACCCTTTTTCCCATTTTAATAGCTAAGTTTGAATGAAGTTTTTTATGATCAAGAAATACTTAACGGTCTAGCAGCTAAGAATATTCATATTTATATATATGTCTTTGTTTTCGCTCTGAATTTTGCGATAAGGTTTTGGAACACACGAATTCAATATATATATATAAGTGGAATGTCTAACTTCTCTTCTGATGAACAATTATCGCTCTATAAATCTTTCGATTTTCTTGAAAAACAGCCGATTTGGTGAAGAGTTAATTAGTTTTATCTGGAGCTAATAATAGCGGCATATCATGATACCTGTTGTTGATTTGATAAAATAGTTGTGATTTCAACATTTTCTGCTAATTTTTCGCTAATAATTTCGAAGTTGCAGCATTAGAAAGTATTAGAGATTTTACTAAGCGATATTAAATATTGCTTTGATCTGAAACTGAAGACGGAGATAAATCTGAGTTCAGGATTTACTTTGTATATGAAATTCGAAAGAGTTTTCAAAAGTTGTTTAGGTTCTCGCCCAATGCAAGATCGCTTGGCTCACCTAGCTGGCTTTGTTGTCAACTGTGAGGAGTGGATTCCAAAAGAAATTGCATAAAATGGACGTGTAATCGCCAACTTTAGAGCAGATAGGTTATCTTCAAAAAAATTGTATCAAATTCTACAAAATTTGGTATGCACTATAGATGTTTACTCAATAAGCAATGTTTTTTTTACTATATTAATCGAACAATACCATGTCCATCTCTCATAAATATAACTGCTCAAAAAACTGCAATATTTTTGGAACTATTAAATATAATTTGCTCAAATGTTATACACATAGAGAAAGACGCATGGAATAAAAAAAAATGTAATGTCTCCAAAACTTCTTCATCAAACTCTACCAAATTTGCTACGCATTTTGCACCTAAACTAAGTAAAAAAATCAAAAATCGTGGAAATCGTGGAAATCGGACAAACCCCGCTGCTACTCTCATATAACGGCGATTTTCAAAAACAATTCAAATTTGTTTTTGAACTCAAACAGTTCAGCTTCACTCGAACTTAGACATTTCTTTACTGGTTTTGTTTCAACATTTTTTATAATAATTATTTACGGTCCCTGTATTAATATGATTTACCTAAATTTGTATATTCCGTGAAATTTTCGACTTCTTTTCATACAACATTCTTTCTCTGGCTGGTCTTTGCTATACTTTGTTCCTTATTTTTTCATGAAAATACAATTCGTTCTTCAACAAATGCCGTATAAATTCAATCTTCATATTTTATGCAAATTTTAATAAAATTGAAAAATGCTCATCAAATTATCAAACATTTTTTTCAAAATTTTCAGAATGCAATTTCATTAGTCAATTCCTTTTGACAGTAATAAGGTGTAAGTTTATGCTAATTTTAATAAAATGGAACAAATTTGTACAAAATAGTACAAGTTTTAAACAAAATTAGAAAAAAAAAATTTCAAAATTTTCAGAATGCAGTTTTGTCAGTCCATTCACTTTGACTGTAATAAGGTGTAAGTTTAAAGTGTCTCAAAATTAACGTTGATTTTTTTAAACTTTTTCGTGGAAAAAAATTATTTCAAATCAACGCGAATTTATTATACCAATATTTAATGTGGTATAAAATTGCTTACGCAAATACTTTTTAAAAATTCTAATAAAAAGTTTGAATATTTTAAGGAAATTTGTTGAATTTTATTAAAATTTGCACAAAGTTTATTGATTAAAATTTAATACACAATTTATTTTTTAAATTTAGTAATTAATAAAAAGGAGAAACGAAACTTGCCAAAAAGTCGCCTAAATACATATGTATGTACTTGAAATAAAAAATAAATTATTATCTACAAAAATTTGTTAAGTGAGTTTAATTGTCTATTTTTACCTTTCAAATCCAGAACAAAGCAATTGTTTGAAAACTATTTTGATACCGGCTAGCCGTTTCTGTGTAAATTGCGTACACTCAGTTTTTGTTTTTGTTTTTTATTAATCACACACAGCAGCTTTATTGAAATGCAATTATCAATTATGCATACAATTCATTATAAACCACTAACTATTAAAAGTTCATACCTACTTGAAAAGTAATTAAAAAAACAATGAATTACAAATAGTATTAGTCAACAATAACAAAACAAAAAAAATTCCAGTCAGCTGTAATAATCGGCTACGAATTGATAAGCAGTTGATGTTGAATGCAAATTAATTAAATTTACATGTTTTTTCTTTTGATTTTGTTTTGTAAATTTTTGTTGTATTTTGGTCCATTTAAGTAAGCAAAAAATGAATGTGCGTATTCGTGGAACTGAAAGAAAAAAACAACAAAGCGCAGTGAGTAGGCAGCAGGCAAGCAGCTCATCAACAGTAATTTTAATTGCCTGTTGGCCAATAAAATGCAATGAGGTTGGCTGTTTTATTTGTTGTATATGTACATATATATATTTGCAGCTGTTGTAGTTCAGTGAGTACGCATTTTTGTTAACTAAACGTGTGCTGGATTTTAGTTGTGTACGTACTTTAATTGTTTAGTGTGTTTTAATTGCGAATTACGAATTAATTGTGCTAACTAAAGGGGGAGAATGGATGGTTGCATTGAATCGTAAACTCAAAATAGTATACGCACAAAATTGGCGAAATTGATCACCAGCAGACTGACGACATGTTGACGAGCAGGCAGCTGAATAATGTTTGGATGTTGTAATCAAAAAAAATGCCTACTTAACATAAAGGGTTGTACAAAACAAACGCATTTTTTGTGTAAATAAAATCCAACGTCAGACACTAATTGTAATGTGGGCTTAATAAAAAATAGTAAACATTTCCATTACCGTTGCACTTTTTGTGTGTTGGTTGGTCGGTATAAGTGGATTATCACTCTGATGACATACAATTAGTAAGTTTTCCACTTTGATTCCACAACTCATGCAGCCTAAGTGCAGTCATCTGAGAGACGGTTGCACTCTGAAATATTTTGCACGAATGGTTTGCCTAGGTTGACTCATCCTTGCGAGAGCTGGATCCTCATGCATGAGGTTGTTTGCGCATTGCTAAAAGTGCCCTAGTTTTAGGTCAATCTTAAAGCAACCAGAACTGTTCGGTAGCCCTTTATGATCCCGAACGGTTCCACCTCTGCTTAATTTTTTGCATTTTTAAGTTTTTCCTAAAAAAAAACATTAAGAACTAGATGCACCTTTTCTACATTAAAATTATTTTGATTTTGAAGGTCAAAATGATTTCTCTGGTTCAATTCTAGTTAACAAAAATGATGAAAATTAATTACTTCGAGACAATTAAGATTTATAAAAGAACCCAACCTCGGACATCCTCTCGGATGGAATGCGTCCAAGCATACCTTAGAAGAACAGTACATGGAAGACCGAAAAATGAGTTCAATCAGCGAGCAATATTGATGATCATATCTGCGTAAAGCAACAACGAACAAGAAGCTTTCGTAAACTTTAACAAAGAACATAGAAACATAGAGTTTACGATGGAAACAGAACTCGAATAGGAAAAATAAACTATCTATTGTCAGATAATCAGAATAGACACGAAAATATTTGACGATAGAATAATAAACGAACGACGAACCCGAACTCAGACGTAATATTTCAGCCTTAAAAACTTGTTTACGAAAAACAAACACACACATCAGAATACAGCCCCAACACAAGAAACGCAAACCCGACTAAAATTACAGAAGAAACCGCGAAATATACTAATTTTTTTAGTATTTACCCGCACAGGGCAATCGTGATTCAAGAACTGAAGGGACAACGATACCGAAGGTGACTCAGCGCTGACATCGGGTTGTCTCCAAGCCAAATTTGACAAGAACAGAAGAACAAAAAGAAATCTTAAGAACCTAATTAGTTATATTAGCGCCCCCCTAGCCGAATGGGTAGCGTGTGCGCGCATCGAATCCTAGCCGGGGCAAGTAACATCCAAAAATTATAGAAAAGCCTTTTCAAATAGCGATTCGGACTCGGCGTAAAACTTTATATCCCTCAATTTGTGTTACAACATCAAGACCCGCACCGCAAGTTATAGCGCCAATTAAGTATGTAACTTAATTTATGTTTCAGAGGTTGCCTTAGAATCATTGTTATATTATTAACGTGCGAGTCCCCAGCTTCTGACATCAATTACAGATATTTAATAAGATGTTCGAGATATTTAATAAGAAATGTCAACTGAAGTATCTAGTCCTCGGTATGGCAAGGATTTGGGACAGTGTGGAACCTGGCGTGATGTGAATTCAAATCGGTCAAAAAGTCAAATCTTCCATCAAACCTTAGCAGAACCTTATTGAGCTATGAGCGAATTGTATTGTAAAATATAATCGTCTCGACTAATATTCTTGTTTGAATGTATGTACTTTTGGGGTAAAGCGCACGTTCGATGATAATTCAACTCACATTTTGATCACCCTGACAATATTTTCTATAAAATTTTTTTTTCTAAATTGTTTGTAAAAATATATGCAGTTAATTCAATAATATAAACCTTACAAACCAAAATTTTAAACTTTGGACAAATTTTAGAAAAATTTAACAAAGTTCAAAAAGTTAACGTTAATATTTTAAATTTTTTCTTAAAACTTTCAGAAGTTTTTCGGGAATGCAGTTTTATATCTCATTCAGTTCTTGTACAAAAAAGTGCAAATATTATGTTCCTAATCATTTTCATGGATTTTTGATAAGAGGACAACCGAACTTAGGCTTCGACCTCGGCCGACGTTCGATCAACAACGTTCGGTTCGGTTACTGTTCGGCTTAGACCAAAAAAACCAAATATTTGGCAATTTTTATTTTAAATTATCGTACTGTTTTGAAAATTTATCAGTAAGTACTAGTAGAAAATTTTGCGATTATTTCGGAACTTTTGGGATATAAATGATTGGGATATGATTTGCAGTAATAATACTAAAAGAAATTAGTCGTTAAATAACAAATTGGTTATTGTTCTTACTGAACATCTGCTGCCAAAAATTGTATCACTTTTGTGCACTCTAAAACAATTTTAAAATTTCTCATAGCCACATACATACATATGTACATACATATATCTAATGTAAAATTTGTTTATGAAAAACAGAATTATTAAAATCGACTTGCAAGTACGGTAGTATTATGGCGCATCAAAGTTTGATTTTGATTTTTAAAAAATTTATATTTGGAAATTCGCCTTTCGTTTTTTGGTAATCGCTTTTTTGAAAAAACTTAATAATCGGTTTACCTAAGCTCAAAAAAGTGAAATTATAAAATATCTCGATAACCGTTCTACTTTCATAGTACGCGATTATTATATTGAAACCGTAGTTTTAACGATTTTATAGCTTGAAAATGTCCGCTTCCGTCAGTTTCTCTACACAAAAGGTTAGGTTCTCTACACGAAATGATATTTTAGATGGAAGAAAATGCGAAAGACCTTGCGTCAAACAAAAAACAAAAAAAAAGTCAATGAAAATTTTTAGGCACAAATGTCAATTAATTCTTTGACCTGATTTTATTTTTTATATATCAATAATAACTTTTGAGTTTAAGTTAAGTTTTTTATTTGGAGAGTATTGAAAAAAGCAACAACAGGCAAGGTGGCAGAAATTATAATTACTGTTTCAGAGATCACCAGATCTCCTCATCTGACTCCTCCCCAGACTTCATGCACGGAAAAACTTCTGACAAGTGTGCAGAAAAAATTAAAAATATGAACGTCGATTTTTTTTTAATTTGTTAAATTTTATGGGTTATGTTTGTGAGAATTAACTATATTTTTCAAAACAAAAAAACAAAAATAAAAAGCAATTTGAATATCGCAAAAAATTAAACTGGCTCATTTTCACTGTTACGCACTGTACAATATGAACGTCGCAGTCCGTTCGCTTTCATGTATCGGGTGTTTTTTTTACAGGTTTGTTTTTCGAATAGAGATAAAACTGGCATTTTGTGGTCAAATCTGGCAACTCTAATGTCATTTATGTTCAGTTTGGTTTGCCATTTCATCATGAACAGGTTGACAAAAGAACAACGCTTGCAAATCGTGCAAATTTATTTCGAAAATAATGGTTCAGTTCGCGAAGTTTACCGCGAGCTTCGTCAATTTTATGGTCGACATAATCGTCCATCAGAGCAATTAATTCGGTTAACCATTGATCGTTTTCGCACTACGTTTACTCTATGTGATAATACGCATCCGCAGAAACGTCGAACAGTGCGCACCGAAGAAACAATTGCCGCTGTAGAGCAAAGTGTTGAAGAGGACCCGAATGAATCGATTCGCCACCGTGCACAGCAATTGGAGCTTTGTCCATCAACTTTATGGAAGATTTTGCGCAAAGATCTTGGCTTGTGACCTTACAAGATCCAGCTTGTGCAAGAATTAAAGCCGCGAGATCATGCAATGCGTCGTGATTTTGGTGTATGGGCCGAAAATGAGATTGATCTCGATGCTGATTTTCATCGCAAAATTTTGTTCAGTGATGAGGCTCATTTTTGGTTGAATGGCTACGTCAACAAGCAAAATTGCCGCATTTGGAGTGAAGAGAATCCACATGAGACCCTTGAAACGCCATTACATCCACAAAAACTGACTGTTTGGTGTGCTCTATGGGCTGGTGGAGTCATTGGGCCATACTTCTTCCGCAATAATGCTGGAGAGGCAGTTACCGTTAATGGAGACCGGTATAGAGCCATGATAACCGACTATTTTGTTCCCGAATTGGATGGCATGAATGTGGATGAGTTGTGGTTCCAACAAGACGGCGCTACATGCCACACAGCGCACGTCACAATCGATTTATTGAAGGAAACATTCGATGAGCGCATAATTTCGCGGAATGGACCTGTAAATTGGCCACCAAGATCGTGTGATTTGACACCATTGGATTATTTTCTTTGGGGATATGTGAAGTCGCTCGTCTACGCCAACAAACCAGAAACGTTAGGGGAATTGGAAGCCAACATTCGTGGCGTTATTGCCGACATACGGCCCCATATGCTCGAAAAAGTGGTTGAAAATTGGACCTGTAGAATTGGCTTTATTCGAGCCAGCCGCGGCGGCCACATGCCCGAAATCATATTTAAACATTAATGGCATAAAATTATCCTTCCAATAAAGCCAAATTGATGGACCTTAAAACGATTTTCTTGTGTTTTATTTCAATTCGAAGTTCTATACCCCTAAAAAAAACACCCGATACATAATAAACACAAATTTTTACACAATCAAGTCATCAAGCCATCCAAAGGCATCAATCCAATTGAGTTTTCGCGCGTGTTTTGTAATTAAAGTGCAATTATGTGTGTTGGAAGTGTAGAAATGCAAAATACATGCAAGCCATATTATTACAACTTTGCTAATTTGAGTTTTTACTACTTGTTACTTTTTATTACGATTGTCATGCATTCATTCATACATAGTTACTACATTTGCATAAACAAAATACCTTTGTGGATACTTTCTACTTTCGATCAAAAATAAGATAAATAAAATCACCTTTTTATTAAAAAAAAAAAACGCCACGCGTCTTATGTCAATCCACTTTACGCCGATTCAGTAATTCAGTCTCATCTCAAGCCACTGAATTTGAGACTTTCAATTAGAGACATTTTTAGTGACTTGGGACGATATCGGTATTCAGTAAGCAACAGCTTCCAAAAAATTCACCAAAGACTGTGGTGAAAAACAGTAGAGACAAACAGCTGATGGTATGGTAAGCTAGAGATGCACAATCAACGTCAATGTAAATATGTGCATCGATAGCACACGATATAACTACTTTTTCAATTCTTTGTCAACAGCACTATTGCTCTTTAAAAATTAAAACAATATGAGTATCGTAAAATAAACATAGAAATTAAGCGTTCAAACTTCTTTATACTGCATTTTCTGTTAAACGAGTATTTAAAATATATGTCAAAATTTGAATTATCAACAATCGATAAATGCAGCTACTCATCCCCCAACATCCAAATTAAACAGACAGCTTTTTCTTACTATGCGTTGTGAAAATAAGTGTTATTTTTTACAGATTTAAGCAAAACATAGCGAACGACCAAGTGACTGATCGAGTGCTACTTTATTCCGCGTTTGTTCAATACTTTCCTCAACTTATTTGTTTTGTGACCTGCTCAGAACACCAGCTGACAAATTATTGACTTCATTTGAGACTAGATACTTGAGACGGTTTACTGAATACCGAATAGTCGCAAAATCAATCTCACCACCAGAGAGTGACTTTCATTATTTTATTTAATTTTCACTTTCTCCTGAAAACTACGTTCGTGGTGAGTTAGAACTCTTTGTTTTAAATGTATGCCTTTTCCATTTCGTGGATTATATATTCGCAAACCACAATTTGGAATGCTTTTTCTAACAACCTTGACATTAAAGCAGCAAGTCAACCTTAAATTTAAAATGTCCACGAAACTAAGTCAAAGCGCATATCGTGCACAATTTCCACGACATTTTCATGAAAGATGTGAGATGACTTACTGAATACCGGATAGTCTCAAAATCAATCTCACCACCGAAAAATCACAATTAGTGACTAGAGACTGCTTACAGAATACCGGTATTAGTTTCACTTGCTGACATTGAAAACAGATTTTGTTGAAAATAGTCTTTATTTTTTTATCAGCTGCTTATTTGTTATACACACCATTATTTATTTATTTATATATTTATGGTTCGCATATTTAATGTTTCCCATGAATTCACTTTAATTACAAACCACCTATCAATGCACATAAATTGTACTTTTCTAAAAGCCACATTTTGTTGTTGAAATAAAAATAAACAAAAGATAATATTCCGCACGCAACTCACCTCATTTGTGGGGGGTTTTGGCGGGCTTGGTTGGGGACACAGCTGCCACTAAATTGCTTGTCAACTCGTTTAATTTAGTTCATATCTACACACACATACGCACATACATTTGTATGCATGTAAATAGTGGATATACTTAGTTTGAGGCCTATTTGGGTAATATGTATGTATGTAGTTTTCGTTAATTAATTGTATTGTCGTGCGTGCAAAGCGGCTATCAGCTATTTACTATGCATTTAAATAGCTTTGGCTTTTGTTTTTTTTTTTTTTTGGTTTTCACGTAGCCCATTGCCAATTTATTCTATACAAATTTTAATGAGCTCTATTAGGCGGTGTTTGATTATCATAAGGCATGTGGCTGTAAAATTGTTTGAATTTAAAATTTAAGTTGTCTTACTAAGTAAACATTCCATTGAGCTCAGTTTTTTGTTATTTTTATATGTGTCAACATATTTGAATTGAAACGATTGAGTAACCAGCAATTTTCAATACATGTGAAAGACTTAAAAACCTTTTATCTATAATACAAATCTGGCTCACTTCAATAAGCTTTATTAAAGAAACATGCTAGCGTTTCTTCGTTTGATATTTGCATCTTTGTAAATTACATATAACTTTTTAATCCCTGTTCAAAACACTCAAGAAACTTTCAGGGAATAGGAAAAGTAATAGAAAAAAGGAAACCCATATATGATGTGGTATATGGATGGATTAAAGCTTGAATACACGAGCTGGTGTCCTTATGCCGCGTTTCTAAAAAATCAATATCAATGGGCAGTTATCTTACAGAACTTGAAGCAAAACAAATTTGTGGAAGAGAATGTACAGCACATGCCTGGGAAGAGACACAATTTGGAAATTCATCAGCACTATGCGAACAGCCAAGCTGCGTTAAAAGCTCCGCTGTTTTATTTCGAAGGTTTATGACATGGTAATCGATGACTGCATATAATCGGTGACCTAATGCAACTACTTAAACCTCCCAGAAGTGCATACACGTTGAAACATTACCGTAGCTTATAAGAAAATCAAAGAGAATCCATAGGTGAATCCAAGAACAGCAGCTCCAGCCATCTCTGCAGCCACCAATCGCCACTCATCGTCATTTATTTACAACCATCAGGTTTCTGTTTTATTTTGGTTTGATTTAGGAACACCAGCCGTTAGACGAGGTATTGGGCTTTCAAGAAGAGAATTCTTAGGAAATTTAAATTTAAAATTAGTAAAAACACTAGCGATTTCAAAAATAGTGGAAAAAGGATACAAAAATGTAGACGAAAACACGGTAACAAATTTGAATTGATGAAAATTTGTAAAATAGTACGCCATAGTTTTAGTGCATTGAAATGTTTGCTCCCCCCCTATTAAAGATTTTCAAAAATTGTTTAAATAACCGAAATGTTATTCATTCATGGACACTCTGTTCGATTGAACCCGTCTATAATTTAGGTGATCGGAACGACGTCTGTAACTATAGTGCTATTGTCAAACAGAGCTAAGTTATTCGATTGTATAACTCAAACGAAATTGTTTGACCGCATAAATAAGCTAATATCTAATTTGGGTTTAGCTACAAATCGAATAAAAGGTGAGTTTAAAAAGTATTTTCAATTAAATGCAATCTATACAGACCTTTCTAAGACCTTTGATAAGGTGGACCACTCAATACTTTTATATAAGTGGGACCATTATGGAATTAGCGGAAAGCTCTCGGAGTTCTTCGCCAATTTTTTAAAAGGTAGGAAACTACTCGTTATTTTTAACTTCTCCAAGTGGTACATAGTTTGTTCTATAGTGAAGACCTATAATCGAACCTTGAAGCCTTCCAAAATTGATGCTCAACAAACCATTTGTTTCTGAATATAAATAAATTTTTTGTTGTAACATTTGCCAGGAAGCCAAATTTGTTATTTTTCGATTATAAATTTTGAGTCGAAGTTGTGAAGTGAAATATCTTGGTGTTATTTTTAGCTGAACTGAATTTTTAACTAAACTTTCATTCACGGAACATATCGATTATATAAATAGTATCCGGTTTAGTTACAAAAAATTCAACTGACCTTCAAACTAAATATCTCTGCGTTGCCTTAGTAAGATCTCGCATTGAGTATTGTACATTAATATTTACTGTGTTTAGTTTTTACCATATTTAGTTAAGCGAATTTGTCTGTAAGATCATTTTCTGTAGACTAGAAAAGTAAATAAATAAATAAATAAATATTTAGCAAAAGTATTCAAAAAATTGCTGACGCTCAGTTGCTTGGTCAGAATTGGGAAATACCTAGCCATTTGATAACTAAAGAGGTTTCAGACAGGGTGACTCCCTATCGTGCGACTTCTTTAAGCATCATTTCTAAGAGTGGGAAAATAAACAGTCAACGTATTTGCAAGACTTGGCTCCAACACATCACAGCTACAATTAAAATTTGGAACTGATAGGGGGGCTGAGTAGACAATTCCATTTTAAATTCCTCACACTATAAGTCTTGGAAATGGGCGTGACATTGTGATGAAAGAATTTGTGGTGTTTCTTGTGGAAATTTTACTCGCTGTGGTGAATTTGATGTGGTAGCATAAATTTTGTGGAACATCTAGTTGTGTATTTTTCATTTTAATTCAAAACATCAAAACAATTGTTATTATTTTTGTTGTTGCCATATATCGAACTTAATATTTTGTTATGTGCGTTCCAATACTTTTTTCCTCATATTCTTTTATAGTGAGCGTATTTTTCGTTCGCTCTTGAATTACGACATTTTTCAGAATTTGTTCAGAGAGTAAACAATCTGTAGTAGCAAATTCTGTACGAAGAATTTAGTTAAAGAGAGAGAACTACATGAAGATTAAAATTTTGAAAATTTGTAATGTCACTTCTCGGTATAAACTACTCTCGGTCAAACTCTACAAAATTTGATGCACACTGCGCATTTCAATGCTATAAGCATAATTTCAAAAAAATATAGCAAAAGCTATATAAAGAACGGTTATTTATTATATATAAAAATACGTGCCAATTATCTGTTTTTCACGAACTTAGACTCTTCTTTAATTTTTTTTTTATATTTAGCTAGGGGGATATCGAAAAGATTAAAAAAGATTAGTGAAACGAAAGGAGCTTACGCGAAAAATATTTTTGAATACTGTTGGCACCTTTTTAAAGGAACTGCTGCATTGTTGCAAAATGAAAAATAATTTTTGAAAAGAGTTGCCACTTCTTTTAAAAATTTAACTAATAATATTAATGGAATATTACAAAGTGGGTACGAAACGAAAAAGGTTAAGAAAAGCTTTGTTCGAGAAATATTTTTGGTTAAGGTTGCCACGTTTTTAAAGCGATTAATTAAATTCAAATAATAAGCGTATTTCAGTACACACATTTTTGCTGCGAAACGAAATAGGTTGATACCAAAATACTTTCGGAAATATTAGCATCTGTTTACGAGTAAAACTGTTAATTTAATTTAACTAATAAGCTGACCAAAAAGCTATAATCTTGGTGTCAAATTAAAAGGTATAAAGAATCTTTAATCACGAAACTATTTTTGAAGATGGATGCAAGTCGTTTGAGTAAATATATGTATTTTAACCATTTCTTTCTGGAATTTTTCGTTTATAGTTTCACTTGTGCCGCGGGTAAGGACTCCAGCCCCATTATTTATTTTTTAATATTTATTTAGACCCATTGATTTTATTGCATAATGTTTTGATGGTAATAACAGTTAAAGGAACGCCGTTATATTACAATTTGTACTTGTCTTATGGCTGTTTTCATGGCTATTTCGATAAGCTCGCAATTTCTTGACGCCTGCTCTAGTTGAGGACGGCCAGTGTCTGGGGCCTATTGGTGAGCTTGCTGGCTAGTTTTGGTGCAACCCCATACTTCTGCTTAGCATGTTCAATTTTTTGATGATTTTAACAAATTATACTATCTATTTAAATTCAATATTATGTAGATATGTTTGGATGTGTTGTTAATTTAACAACTTAATTAAACAAATTAGCAGAAAACCGAACTAAAAATTTTCCCGCTAGCAATGAAAGCATATGTTTGTATATTTCTAGTTCATTTGCTTCATGCCGAGTGGAAAGAGCGGAAATGGAAACTCATTTATTATTTCGTTACGGGATTTTACATCTACATGCTGCTCGGTGTTGCATGACTTATCAATTTTCCCTATTTTAGTACTTTTGATGGCCAACAAATTGGTTTACAAATTTTACTACCTAAATTGCATTGCACGTAGTACCTACTTGCGGTTAGGGATAATTTTTATTACTTTACAAGCTTTCTTAGAGCAGCAAATGCGATTATAAACACCAAAAATAATATATGATTAAGTTTCTACAGTGTACAGTAACTCACCAAGGAAATAGAATAGTGTTATTTTTTTCATATTATTGACAACATTTGCTTCATTAAATTTTCGTTATTATTTTTTACAAATATAATAAAATTTTGAATTTGGTAACAATTTTACGAAGATTTAACAAAGTAGAAAAAAGCGGTTGGAGTTTTAAATTTTGCTTTCAGTTTTCGGAGGAGTTTTTTTTATATGCAGTTTAAAAAATTTTCAACTATGAAAATATTTTACGAAAATTTAACGTACTTGATAAAATCGATAATCAAATGTTAAATTTTTTTTCTCAGAAGTTCTTCCGTTATGCAGTTTTATAGTTTATTTAAATTTAGTAAACGCTTCAAGTTCTTAAAAATTTTGAATAATTTTTGATACAAATTTTGAAGCTTTGTAAAAATTTCACAAAAATTTACGTAACAATTTTCAATTTTTTCTCCGAATTTCTAGATGTTTTTCAGTTATATAGCCCATTTAATTTTAATACAATAAAGTGCAAGCTTCAAGTTTCAAAAATTTTTCCAAATTTTTCTTCATTATTTTCTGAAGTTTTTCAATTTTAAAGTCAATTTAAATTTTAGTATAGTAAAGTGCAAGCATCAATATCTTAAATTTGTTCAGTGATTTTGATTAAAAATTTAAGAATATTTTTATAAAATTTTAAATTTTTTTCTCAGAATTTTCAAAAGTTTTTCCATTTTATAGCCTACTCAATTCCAGCATAATAAAGTAGAGGTATCGAGCAATTAAAAATGTTCATTAATTTTTGACACACAAGTTTTCACTATCAAAATTTTACGAAAATTTAACATATTTTAAAAAAATTGCTATTAAATGGTTCAAAATTGTTCTCAGAATTTTCGGAAGTTTTTCAGTTTAACAGCCCATTCAAAATTCTAGTACAGTAAGGTGTCAAAATTTTCATTTTTGTTTTTTGTTGCAAATTATACACTTTGCCAAAATTTAACCTACTTGCAAAAATAGGGTTATAATTTTTAAATTTTTTCGAAACTTCAGAACTTTTCTAGTTTTACAGGATATTTAATTTTATTTTTTATAAAAAGAAAATAATGAAAAAAATTTAGTATGCAAAATGATGTCAAATAGTGCAAAAAATAACACTGTACCATTTGCATTGTGAGGTACTGTTTGAATAAGTGTGAATATTGCTTTATTTAGTACTCACTTGCGCGCCAAACGTTTTCTGATGCCAGCCAACATCGTGCTGGGCCTGCTGCTTTTGCTTTGCTGTTACTGCTTTCGCCTCGTTGCCTGTTTTGATTTTCCGGTCGGCCGTATTTTGCCAATTACGCGCGCTACTACCAATTCAATTCTCTCAATTTACGCTATCGTTTTTTTCCGTTTTTCTTTCACTTTTCAAAACGCGCGCGCGATTGATTACCAAAAAAAATTAGTTTTCTTCTAAATTTCCGCCACGGCTAATGGCCTGCTGCTGATGCTGCACCACGTAGGGCTGCTGTTCTTTGTAAGCACTTGCGTTGTTTTTGTTGTTGTTGCTGCGGCTGGTCATAATCACAAAGCGAGTCTCGAAATAATTTCAGAACTGCCGCTGCCGTTGTACTCGCAATAAGTTAGATTTTTCTATGAGCACTACTACTAGGAGACGGCGATTTTCGCGCAACCTCTTCTCAACATCTTTCGACTGATAGGCACGAATTCAATTTCACGGATTACACTCGCGCGATTTTCAAGTACAAATTACTTTGGTTAAATTTTATTATTTTATAGCTTTTGCAACATTAACACGCCCATTGAAACGCTTGCGGTGGCTGTTCTCGCATAGTCCCACCACATTCGCCCCAGACGTCTGCCTCCCGAAGAGTAAGCAAATTTCTAAGTACACGCGCACTCACGCAGTCTACCGTAGCAATGGCAATGGCTTTAGTTCGCGGCGGCTCCAACGAAATGCTCTGCTCCCAATATCAAAATATCAAATTCAGCAATAACCAGCTATGAAGTTGAGGTTTGCGTTTTATTTACACTGACTGCGTCTGCAGGCGCTCCGATTCGATTTATTTGCTTATGATTATTTTTTCTTTAAGAATTTTTATTTTGACTGCAACTTTATTTGCTCACGCGCCTCAAACGCCGCCGCGCCTTCCGCACTTTCTGGCTGCTCGAATTTCTTGTTTTTCTTTGCTGTTGTGCCACCCCCCGAAAAAAAAACACTTGTGCCTTTGTGGATTTTAGTGGCGCGTCCCCTACTGCAGCTGCTGCTGCTGCTGCTGCTCGAAGTGCAGTGGCCCGCCCAGCAACACTCGTCTTCGTTGTTGTCGTTGTCGTCGTCGCGCTGTGTATAGTAGACTCTGTAAATAGCACAAGAGAAGAAACCAAAGAATTCACACATTATTTTTCTTTTCAACGACTGAAATTGATGCTGGAAAAAGAGAAATGAAAGGAAAGCACAGACTGCTGCATTGCATTGGCCTTACAACCCAGCTAGCCAAATTGCCAAACCTCTATTTGATATTCGTCGGAGTCGTCGGCAAAAAAGTACGATATATTTAGGATAGAAAGTCTGACCGATACCCCGTGGAAAACTCTGACGGATCTCTAACAAAATGTCTGACTAGGGATGAAATGACTCGAGTAAACACAAGTACATACTCGATACTTTTCGTCCGATACCAAACAATTTTTTATCGATACTCTGAAACCAAGCGTTAAGTCGGTATCAAAAAAGTACTCTTATCGAAACCCGATTCCAAGGCAAATGTTGGTTCGAAATTTCGGAGTAAGCGGAGTAAGCGGAATAAGCGGAAAATACTAAAGACAAAGGAGGTTAGTTCTCTTATTAAGGAATAGAAACAGAGTTGATAGAGAATAGACTGCGATTAAATTTAGATACGATTAGGGATCGATACTCTAGATGCGATATTTTTCAAGTATCAGTATTTTCTTTCAAAACTACTTCCAAGCAAAAGTATCGATACCAGCATGGCAGCGTTTCACCTATATGTCTGACCAAATAATCAGAGTAAACGTTTGACTTTTCTTTGCCGACGAGTCTGACGCATATCTAACAGATTTCGGAATAACTTGCTATTAGCATCTAATTGCATTCACTTAAAATTTATTTCGTATGCAATTAAATTAAAATTAATTGTTGCACTTCCTTTCCTAGCTTTGTTCATTCCATTTTTGAACAGTACAAATCTTTTTTTTTCATTCTTCCCGCTTAAAGCTTGTGGTTTGATTTCAAAGTCAAATTAATACCAACATTAATTAGAAAATATTACTTATCATATATTGTAGAATCTTTATAAAGATGAGGTCATTGATTGTTTGATATTTCAACTAAGCACTAAAACCGTTATATATTTTTTTATTTTCCCCCCTTTCTTATTGACTATATTATTACTTTTTTTTATTTTAAACTCACAGGACAAAAAAAAAATGAAGGTTATGCCACATAAAACGCATGCTTCGCTTTGACAACTAAGTTTAATACGTGTACGCGATTTATTCGGTGTGTTTCCGGTACGAATCCTGGCCGCAAAAAGTAACACAAAATATATTGAAAATATTTTCCGAATAGCAGTCGCTCGCCGGCAGCTAATGTCAAACCTCCGAACGTGTTTCTGCCAAGAAAAAACTTCGCACAAAAATTATTTGCTTTTCGGAGTCGACGTAAAATTGAGGGGCCCTCAATTTGTGTTACAACATCCAGACGAACACCACGAATAGAACGAGAAGTACGACCAAAATTGTTAATAATGTTATTAAAACTTCTTTTGAAATTTTCACAATACACAAATTAGTGTTGCCAAAGCGTTTATTGTGGCATCCTTTATGCGCTTTCCGCTTTTATGATAAAGTTACAAATGTCAAGCAAGGCAAAGGCGTTTTTTGTGGCATCCACTTTAGCCACTCAGCGTGGAAGAAAATAAAATCTAAATGAACTTGATTTTTATTCAGACTTGTGTTCGACTTGTTTGATATTAGAAAATAACTGGCAATTTTGTTAGCTGGGCAAGCACTACTCCAACACAAGCCCTCCTTCACTCTACACCGCCTACTGGTGCAAATGTGCTTTGTGATTTATTGTGGGAAATTCGATATTTTTCACAAAAGCATGAAAACGCACACACACACACACACACACACACACACACACAAAGCACACAATTTATATATATAAATGATCATTGTAAATGAAGTGTTTATGTCAGCATAAACACCGAAATGATGATGTGCGAATTTCGCGTATATTCAAATTAATTATGAAGCATTTTTTTCATTACATCTCTTTCTTCACAAGCATTCCAATTCTCGTTCCATGACTTTGTGTAATTCAGAACTTTCAGCATTTCAATTATTTTTAGTTTAAACTCCACTGTTGGTGGCAAATATTTCACACATGTGATTTTATACACGCATATTGTATTACTATTTGTATTAGTAGTGCTCTGAGTGCTTCGTCGTCAAAACTTTCATTCATTATTTTTGGTTAATTCTTTTGAAGTGTCATCTGTGCTGCATTGCTCCATGGCGTCTGATATTTGATATTTTAGTTTAGATATGTCACAGATTTCCACTCACATTAGTAAAAGGCGGGAGAACTCGTCACTTGAGGTTCTATATTCCGAAATTTCGTATGTGATTTAGATTAGGTTAGGCTAGGCGGCTGTCCTTGGTGTTATTCACTTAGGCTTATGACTCTTTATGATACCGCATTGGAGCTAATGAGTAACATCACTGAAGATATAGCTATCGAGAACTAGAGCTGGGAAATTATTGGAAAAAAACGATACCATCGATATTATCGTCTACATTTTTCAGAGCTAAAAAAAATTGCACTTTGAAAATTTATTTGTCTTAAGTGGATAAAGCCTCCGATAGTAACGCAAAAAATTCGATACATCGATTGTACCACCTCTACCGTGAGCCTCAGATCTCCTTCTAGCAGTTGACGGACAGCGGCCGAGTAGCTGACACGACAATTCATCTTTTAAGCAATACATCTTTTAAACAATGCTTGGTTAGGCT
Organism: Anomoia purmunda; assembly: GCA_951828415.1. NCBI lineage: Eukaryota > Metazoa > Arthropoda > Insecta > Diptera > Tephritidae > Anomoia > Anomoia purmunda. The sequence continues at coordinate 28,761,724 of OX639997.1, forward strand.
TGCCGACGTCATTTTAATGTTCTGTCTCTTTTGAGTTTGAGGATAGACTTAGTTCGTTCGTCCCTAATCGACGATCAAAGTAGCCTATCAGTTTGGCAAGTGAGTTCAGTCTTTCACAAATCGTTTAAGATTTTAACAACTTCCTGTTAATTACTAGACTTGGGTAATTTTCAGAAAATTAGTATCAAATTCGATATTTGCTATGGTTTCTATGAGCCCAATTTGATTCACTTTGAACGTAATCGATATTGTTTAAAACTATCGATACATTTTTTCGCCGCGAACTCCATCGAGCTCATCCATCTAAAAACTTTTTGAAAACTGAACCTTAGTTCGGTAACTCTTGGGAAGGTGGCAGTGGCCAAATACCTGCGATGGCTTAGTTGGAATTCCCATGTGGACAAAGCACAAAATAAAGCTATATGGATCACGTGTGAATGCGGAAGACTCTTTGGCCGTACCTGGGGTCTGAACTCAAAGAATATAGAGCGGCTCTACAGCACGATCGTTTAGACAATTCTACGCTACACATACTTCCATAGTCTGGTGGCAAAAATGACTACAACAACTGCAAAGGTTGGCATATTTCTTGGTCGCTATGAGCAACCGTGGAGTTAGAGCATCTTTCAAGCAGAATTCCTCACCACATCTTTATACAGGTAGTCCTTAAGAGATCTGCAGCAATGCATATTTGTAGGAACTTTTCTCTACAACAAGTCTAGACTAGACAACAAGTCTACATCAGGGATTCTGGAAAGACTTCAAGTATTTGAAATATGTAGAATTTTAAATTCTTGACAAGGGAACTCTGTGTCAGCTGGAAATTTTGGACAAACGGATTGATTACAGAGCTTCACTGACGGTTCAAAGATGTATGAGGGGATAGGTGTAGTACTACTATATTGACCTGATAGCAAAGCTTTTCATTGCGACAGGCAAATATCCCGCCTTCTTTCAGGCCGAAGTGGTGTTATGAAATCCTCCAACTGCGGGTAGCGAGGAATGCAGTTTTTCTGTAACGTTGGGATCGAAGATAGTGAGATCATCGACGGGCTGGCTAGAAAAGAATCGAATACCGGCTACTTTTCCAACTAGCTTTTCTGTAGAAAGCATATTGCATTGCTTAGAAGGCCTAATATCAGATTTCTGGACAGTTGTCTACTGAGACAGAATGTCGGATATGTCTTGGGGATGATAAGATATCGGATCATATGTTTAGTATAGGTCCGGCCTTGGCTAGATATAAATTTAGGTACTTCAACTCATGCATATTCAATCGCAAAAATTTTAGAAATTCGGCTACAAACGACTTTCTAGCGTTTATTAGGGAAACTAAAGTCCTCCTTTTCGATCTCTGTGCCTATTAGACACTAATAATTATCTATTTATACATTTACATAAATACGTGAAGATTATCGCGATACAATAAGAGTTTATTACACTTTGGCCTTCCATAAAATAATGACCGATTTTCGAAATTTACTAAAATGCGAATTGTTGTCTTCTATTGAAAATTTAATTATAATTAGTTCTAGTACACTTAAACCAAATTCATTTTATGTTGAACGCAGATAACCTACAAAACGCCAAGCTTTCACAGATAAACTTTCCGAAAAATTCCCAGAATAGTTTTTCTTTTTTTCAAGTATAACCAACAATTTTATGCGCCGCAAACCATCCAACCACTAATGACTGCCTTGGTGCTAAAGAAAAAATGCCATAATTGAATAGACAAGAACAAAAAATAAAAAAGAAGAAGAAGCAAAATGAGTAACAGCCGTTAATTCTAAGCCTATCTCAAACGCAAAGTGCAGCACTTCCTGTCAAGCGTTTGTTTATTTTTTATTTTGCTTCAGTGCTATTCTTTTTACAAAGATATGGGTAGAACAGCTACGAATCGCCAGCCACCCACTCACTCAACGCCGGTCACTCTAAACACCAACATTCGTCGACGGCCCAGCGCTCCCAGCTGTGTAAACCAGATTTTAATGGACACCTAAGCAGCATTTCAATCTCGGCAGCTATAATTTCATAAACACGCCGCGGAAGAGTTACCACAGAAGAATTGTAATTTATGTAGCCACAGAATGGAGATAACGAACGCAACAACGCGAACACAAAACGCCGTTTACGTTCTATGGACGGATTTAGAGCTTTAGCTATGACTATGGCCATTGGCGGCTATCACAACATAGTATGGGTAAATGAGTTGGAATAAAGCATTTGTGCCGCCACTAGAGCCATTGCTAGAATCGCCGAGCGAATGCTGGAAATGCATACATACATTGTATCTAGGTATGCTTGTATTAGGAATGTACATTTTCTGGATTTAATAACTGGGATCATATTTTGTAAGCCCGGGATCCCAGGACTGCCCCGAAACGAAGAGGTTTTGTTAAAATTTATATCAACAAGCTGTCTTCCATCTATGCCACTAAAATCGATTTGATTACGCGCTTATCGACTGATGATAGCCACATAGGTGGGTAAAATGGCTGCAACTCATGTCGTCCAAGTAGGAAAACCACTACCGTTTTGATGCCATAAACTCGACAAAAGCCCTCTGATTAATGGATGTGCATTGAAACCAGCCACAGTTGTTAATGAAGTCTACTCTGTTGGAGGTCTCGATCCTAGATAGCGTACCTAGATTATCCAGAAATGGACTTTATAAGGATGTTAGACGAATGCCGGCTAAAGCCGGTCGTATGCAAACACATGCATTCACAAAGTCAGGTGGCACGTGTATACTGCAATAAGTTTATGGGGAACGGCGCTAGGCATATAAAAAACCTCTTTGGTCCTCTTTTCATTACAGTCCGGTCAGGTAGTTTTTTGGTATGTCGCAAGTAGTGGTAGCTTTCCACTTTCGTTGCCCCTTGTTGAGATGGAAGTTACATATATTTCCCTTCGCTACGGCGGGCGGTATACCCACCTCGACAATGGTTGTTACTTCATACCCTGCTGAGCCTCACGATGCTACCTCATCGGCTTTCTTGTTGCCTTCGATTACTTTTTGCCCGGGAGCCCTGATGACAGCGACTCCCAGATTAGTCGATAAAGCGACAATCAGTTCTTTACAAGTACCGACTACCTTTGAGCCAATATTTGGCACCGCTAACGCTTTTATTGCTGCCTGGCTGTCGGTGAAAATTGTTACTTTACCCGTTACGTTCGTATCTTCAAGCGATTTGCAGGTCCGCCTGGAACACAAGCAAGAGAACGGCAGTTTGATTGTCAGGTATAGTGCCAACGATTCGAGAGCGTTCCTCTTGGATCCACCCTTGCTGTGTGTTATTCTAGAATCCAAATTCTCTACGCCTAATTGCTATCTGTTAAGATGTGCATAGCATGTGTGAGTCAATTGGCCTTATTTGAATTGAGACAGGCGCGATAGGCTTGCGTGGCACCAACACACCGTCCGTTAAACCGCTGAGGTTGTAGGTTCTCACCAGACTATAACTATACTGTACTCGCCCCTCAATGCACTTTTCCCAATTTAATTTATAGTCAGCCCTAAATACTTGGAAGATAAAACTAATTGTCGGCCGTTAAGGCTTAGAGGTCTAAAAGTAGGCGGATTTCCTCGTGAAGAGCAACTGCTCCATGTTATGTTCTTTCTATGATTTCGCCCAACACGGGGAGGAAGGGACTCGTAATCAGGATCGCTACAATCTTAACCCCACCTGTGTTTAGTTCGACCACGATGCCATTTATGTCGATGAGCCACAAAAGAGGTGAAAACACTCCACTTTAGCTGTCTCTAACTCAGCTGATATTTCACGATTTAGTAGTACGGATGAGATCCAATAATATATGAGCCCTAACGTTCTTGAAGGCGCTCTCGACATGAACGAACACATCCAGAATGAATTGCTTCGGCAGAAGGGATCTTCTCACCGTACGCACCACTTCGTGTAGCGCTGTCGCCGTAGATCTTCTCTTTGAGTGCGCATGCTGCGCCTGAAAGTGAATGTTTATCTAAAAATATTCTTATATATAAATCCAAAGATATCTCAAGGTTATCTCAAAGACTTTTATAACAAATAATGTGAAACTTATCGCCCTGAAATCTTTGGCTTGTTCCTACCGTTTTCTATCAGCTTTTGGAAGCAAAAACACCCTTGCTTCCTCCAGGTAGTCAGAATATGGTTATAAAAAATGCAAACAAAAAAGATTTCCTCCAGTGTCCTTACCAAAGATTTTCTGAATCTTCTGCTCCATAATTGGAAGGATACCATCCCTCACTTGGGATTGGAGTGTCGAAAAACTTTTAATTGCGCAGGAAATCTTCCCTTCAGTTATGATATCATCCAGCAGCGCTGTCGGTACAACGTGCGCGTTGTTTCAACAGCATAGTTCGGAAAGTGGGCATCTACTAGAATGCCCAGAGTTTTGGCTGATGATTCCGCCCATGTACCGTCAGCCACGTAGCTGGTGAATTTTTCTATGCTGGAACTTGGTGGAACATGGCAGACTGTAGGCCATGTTTCGGACTCCGCCATCTTTCGATCAGCCTCAGTCCGTTAGTGGACGTTTCGTAGTGGAAACTGAATTTTCCAACAGTCTAAACACAAATTCCTTGCTCACTTCAAAACAGGTCGGGATCCCGGGATTGACATCCCCGGTATATACGTACAATCGGTTTTTTTTTTGTTTAAGTATGGAATTGTGTGAGCCATCTGTGCACTTGGCACAAAGGCATAATTTCCGACATTCCGCCACACCGCGCACCGACTCTGTGCAGCTAACAGTAGTTGAAAAGCAAAATCAAGCAGAGATGTGGCAGAGGCGCTTACGAAGCGGCCTGGCCAAAGACAGTTGAAAGATGGAGTGTAGCGGCAGTGTGCGGGCCGCCAGTTGTTGGATCCATCTACCAACAGTTGTATGGCCTATAGGTACTACTCGTATTCGTTAGTTGTCTGCGCGTTTGTTTGTTTCACTATTGTTTGTTGCCATTTTGCTGCATCTTCAGTTTCGGCAACGGCTTCAGTTTCGCCTCCAGCTCCTGTTTTGTTTTTTACTGATGTTACTTTCCACTGTCCATATTGCCAACATTGTCGTCTGTTGTCTGTTGCCTGCCTCTTCATTCTTCATTCTCTGTTCGTCGTCACTATCGTCATCGTAGTTGTTCCGCATTTGGTTTTAAATGCTACTTTGGGCTGTTCTCTCTGCCGTTTTGCCGTTCGTTTAACGGAAACATACAACAACATTCGATATGCCTCACCGCGCATGCAATTACCCAGCGTCAAGGGAAACACAATAAGCGACTATTTACAGATGTACTGTATCTGCACAAATAAATGCACGACTTCATATCAACACAAAAATAAACCTATGTTACAATAGCACTCAGGAGTACAATGTAACTACTACATATCTACCGGCAAACGGTGTCTGTTAACTGCCTAGTTTGTTGTTGGTTGTTCGTTTGGTTGCTCGCTTGGCTGATTCGTTGGCTGGTCGGTGAATGAATGTGCAGAGGCACAGAAAACTCTTTTACCAGTTGCAGTTGCAGTTGCAGCAGTTGTTGCGCTTTTTACGCTCACTATTATCGCTATTTGTTCAACTACAAGCCGACGAACATGGTTAGAATGGAGTGCAATAAAACAAAACAAGAGCGCACGGGGGGGGGGGGGGGGGGGGCGGAATAAAAATTATATTGAAACAGATGTGAGAGTTTAAATACTTTTTATAAAGTTACATATGTACTTTATATGTAAACATTGGTTGTATACTTTTCTAGTAAATTTGTGCACGAAAAAAGTGCCAAAATGAACTTGGCACCACTTTCTGCAACACTCTGTGACCGCTTTCAGATTTTCCCCACCCCGATTTCATATTATCAGTGGAAAATGTTTTCTTACAGATCATTGCAGACTGCGAAGCCATCTGCACCGTCTCGAGAAGACGACAGAGGTATCTGGGCTCATACATCCCCGATCAGGAACTTGTATGCTCGCTACCACCAACCATCATCTTAGACTTCCTAAGAGCGTGGACGAAAAGGGACTCAGGGATCTTTTCACTCGTCGAAGGGTAAATACGGCCCAAATAATTTATAGGCTCTTTGTTTGCCACAGTATAGTCAAAACTATGTTCACATTATAAAGTAAATTACTTATTTTACTTATTTACTTTACTTATTTTTATAGCCAAATTACTTCGAATAAACCTAGTGCGTTTTTTAGCGGAATTTCTAATTTATCTTGACAACTCTTTACAGTGCCTTGTCTTATTAAAGCAACGATATGATGATTGATTTCAGACATTTGATTTTTCGTATCGCAAGTGGGTCAACTGGGAAATACTTTTCACTTTTCGAAAATCTCTCACTTGAGGCACTTGTGAACATTGTTGGTCATTAAATTTACAAGGTTGCCCAACCATTGCCGGACCACTTTGGGCCCCTCCTGGATGAATATGCAACTTCCTCACGGAAGAAGAGGTGATTACATTTACCAAAATATCGAGATCTTAGGGTATGCCAAGTTAAGAAAATTAGATTTCTGCACTGCAAGAAACGGCAGGGTTCTGCGCCGGTGCTCTGAAACGGAGTCCAGTTATATGTACTAATCCAGCGTCCGGTAGTAACCCAAGAATGATAGAATACAAGATTGCGCTGATTGATCTGAAATTCGGAGAGTAAATTGGCTGTGACGATACACCAGGTTCACCGGTGGAGAGAAATGAGAGGAAACACGTTGGTAAAGATGTTAGAAAGAATACACACTAAAATTAATAAACACATTGAAAAGAATACACATGATTGCAAGTATACATGGTTTTCGTAAACGAAATCTGTTGTGACGTAGAAATTCTGTTAAAATTAAGAGAGGTTTAACGGTACCACAATCGGTAGTAGCCGACCAGTCAGCAGAAAACACACAAAATTGGTGATATTTTCGTAAAGTGTTGCTGGTTTTATTTTATCGTACGATAAAGCATTTCGTTTTGTGAGTTAGAGCATTCTTTAGGTAAAGTTGCGTTGGGTATAAAATATTCGTTTTCGTCCGAAACTAGACACATTTTGATTATAAAAGCTATACATATGAATATATGATCTGTATGCGCATGAAATGCAATGTGACAAAATAATATATGATATGGCTTAGTATAAATTACATTTGTGTAGAAGGATGCAAAAATAGGCACCATTGTGTCGCTCGAAATGCCATTATTCGAGTAGAGCTAATAAATGTGAAATTCTATGCGAGGCATAGTAAAAGATAAAAGTGAAAGAGTTTTATTGCAAACACCATTGTAGTCAGATTCAATGTGTGGTTAGATAGAAAAATAGGTGCATATCGTAAAACTACAATTGGAATAGTCGAACAATGAGTAATTTGAATTTTTTGTTGACTGCCAAATGTACTGTGACTATTGTGACTAGCTAGGTACATACATAGTACACATTGGGACATTAATAAAATCGTAGTGCAAATAAATAAGAGCATATACATACATATATAACATAACCCCTATGCATATTAACTTCCACTATCGGCAAGAAAAAAAAGCAAGCGCCAAATATAGTTTCAAAAGCGCAAATTTCCAATAGAGAAAGCAATATTGGGTTCTTCTGCCTCTGACAGTTTTTTTTTGCATTCAATGTTTGAATAAAAAACAATAGAAAGCAATCAAGCATTTTTCGCAAAAGTGCAGTGCGAACTAGTGAAGAGCACTATGCCCATCGAGTAGAATAGCAACATTATTTTCTTTTTAGTAGTATTGTATGATGAAACTAACATTAACTTCTTTCTCAAAGTTACAACTTACTGCTTCTCATCGTCGCCATACTTTCTTTTCTTTATTGAGATGCCAACAATTGCAACTTTGAGTATCTACAATGGGTAACAAAAACAAAATGCCATAAGCTGAACTATGTAGCCCTTATTCTACATACATACATACATACACACATATGAGCACTACTTATGTATCCCAGTTTGCCAAACGACTTTGCATCAAATTCAAACCCGACACTTTCTGGTGAACATTTTACTCGCCGACGACTATCGTCGATGACCTGCAGCACAGTAGCACAGCCTCATAATTTTTTTGGGGGGAAAAAATAGACAGAGTTGGCGTAAGGATTTAAATTTTCGAAAAATGGGAGTGATCTGGTAATTTTGAAGAAACTTAACTTCAAAAACACTTTTAAAAATGCCATAAAAAGCGATGATGAGATAGCTAGGCAAGTCATACTTGAAAACGATTTCTTAAGACACTTTTTGAGATTCCTTTGGCCACCTGTCGGCTACTTCTGAACGCATGAGCTTGCGATCAACTTGACAAACGCTGGGAAGCTACTAGAAGGTGTAGAGTCGCGAGGTCCTTTTGACAAAAAGTAGACCGAAAAAAGTCACGTGAGCTTCTACGGTTATCCAAGCCGTAGCTCTCATTGGTTATGGTGGTGCTGAATTGAATTAAATTGGCTTTAAAACTGCGTACTCAAAAAGTTCATACGAATTTTGCTTGAAAGTTTTGAAAATTCGATATCTATGATGTGATATAAATTTGACGAATTTTTGTGAATTTTGTATAAAGTTTGAAACTTTGTTTCATGTGGTTTATGTTACCTAATGAATTATAGTTCTATAAAAAATTAATAAAAAATATTCATGAAAAACGTGAAGAGAATTTAGAAAAAATCAAAAATCAATCAAAAACATCATAAAAAACGCCCCTATGAATATGTGACTTCGAAATTTTGTTCAAATGTCCATATTGGAAAAATTCGATGAGAAAAATCGATGTCAAAACGACAATATGTATAGAATTCGGAAGTATTTACCGGACCGACATCGTATCGAACTCGATTCGAAATCGTCCTCGCTCTGAGGTAAGTTGGGATATAGTGCATTCCAAAAGTGAGTAGACTAGCTGAGAAAAATGAAGTTGAACTGCCAAGTGTAGTTAAAAGCTTGCTGGGAGGAGAGTTAAACAAACATACAGCTAAAAGAGAGAGAAAAAAAAAACGTTTTTCGAAGTGCAAAATATTTAGTTGCAATGCAAGAAAAAAGCCAAAGTGTAGCAAAGTGGTAAAATGGTAGCAACTGATAAAACAACAGCTCACTCCAGTGGGTATCAATTTCTAAAGCAAAAAAAAAAAAACGAAAACAAAAAAAAACAACAGTAAAAAAAAAACATTACAAAAACAATAGCCGTGTAAAGGAAAACTAACATCTGTATCAATTTCTTCGCCAGCGAGTAAATCTCAACATACCAATAAGTTTTTGTTTTGTTTGAAAGAAACTTTTGTAATGAAATACTGAAAATGTGTTGTTCTCCATTTTACTAATAACAAATAAACAAACAGACATACATACATAAAATAAATTGGTTGAAGTCAAATATTTTTTACTTTCAATATATTACATATATGTTTGGTAATCCTGGGATTTAAAATAAAGTTAATGGAGTTCGAAAGTACAGCGCAGCAACTTTGTTGAAGAAAAGCATTAGCGTTGGCTGAAGTGCAATTTCGAGGCTAATATCGACTAAGTTTTTTGCCTATTGCGAACTTTTTATACTAGTAAGAGTGAGAATTGAGAGCTCACTCAAGCTCTGTTTGGACTTAGAGATAAATGGATGGATGTGTTGTTCATGATTGCATTATTAAATTTTTTAATTACATAATTTCCACATATGCATAAAAAAACTTAAAGTTTGTTTAATTTATATTCCGTTTGATTGCAATTTCATTGTTCCTGTTTCAGCGGTTACGTATGTAAATTAAAGCATTATTAGCAAGTAATAACTTTTATGACAATGCTCTCCCCGAATCGGTAGTCATGTCACTCTTCAGAGTGGGGGTGCACCGGGTAGTGGTGAATTTTGTTGGGCTCCTCCTCAAAAAGAGAACTATTCTTTACGAGCTAGGGAATGGGCCCATAACTAAGCATGTGACCAGAGACACCCCAAGAGCATCCTCTACTATGGAATAGAACCGAATGGTGCCCTGCTTTGGAACCTAAATGGCGCTGGTATCAATCGTAAACGTAACAACCGGTAAAAATCTGCAGGTTCTGAGTGAGCTTCTCCAGTATGCCCTCAGCCTAGTAAACCTCTGGTGGAAAGAAAGTGGACTTAGATTTAAGCCTACAAATACCGATGTAAGCTCACTCCCTCAACCGTGGTCAAGCGCCTTGGAGTTATTCTAGAGAGGAAGCTCGAATGAAAGCCAAGTAGAGCCAAGGTGGAACGAGTACAGCGTACGGCTTCCATGCTGGTCACGGAAGCGCTACCCTCTACACCTACTAAATCTATTGAAGTCATTTTAAACCTTCCACCAGTGGATCTACATATATGGCAAATTTCTGGCCGACTGCAGTGCTGCCAGACTTAGTGCGATACAGCCGTGTAAAGTGATAAGATACGGGTATACAAAGGTCCTAGAAGCTCTTCCAAACACCCTAAGAAAACCTGGTTACACAACTTCCTTACTCTGCATGGACAATCAATTTTTCACAAGAATCCTGAAAAGAACTGAGTGGAAAGGTGCCATAGACCTAGACCCAGGATCGACGGCCATCTTTATAGATGGTTTCAAACTTAACTTAGAGAGTGGGCAGAGGGATTCACTCTAGTGAATATGCGCTCGACCTCTGCGCTGTGATATTCCCGGCAGCTGTGCAGCAGACGAGTTGGTAAGCAAAAGGAAGGAATTACCTGTTGAGAAGGTGAATACCAGGTGGACCAGGGTTGAAGCAAAGCGATTCAAAGTGCTGATTCACCATGACCGACCTTCTCTCAGACTAATGGTTGGGATAATAACCGGACACTGCCTTATAGGCATACACGAGAAGAGGTTGGGATGCCTAACCAACGATTTCTGTTGAAGTTACGGGGACGAATAGGCAGTGGAGAGGAGCGAACGCTATTTCTGCCACTGTCTCGCGCTGGCTAAAACTCGAAACTAATGCTTGAATAGGTACATTCTAGACTATTTAGCCGACCTGAGCTCGGCATGCATTCCCGATTTTTTGGGCTACGTAAGGCGCACTAGATGGTTCATTTGCTAAGGAAAGGAAGAAGGGTTATGCATGGCTCCTCTCAGCGGTATGACTACGGGCTTCGTTGGCCTACGTGCGCATCCGTGGTCTTGCACGGTTGCAGCTGTTACAACCTAACCTAACCTAACTCTTATCAATTACAGTATTTTTAGCGGGGGAAAAATATATTGCGTTAGTTTCGATTTAAACACCTGAATTTATTAAACATATGACCACAATGCATTGGATTTTGGCGCTCTCGCCTACGACGACAATAGAAATATGTCTGTCGCCGCGAATTAATGTCAGGTGAATGCCATGCCGAGCCTTGGTTGTGCACATTCGCATTTACCTGACACTGTTTTATATGTTACAGTGAACATTCGCGATGAAAAATTCACTATTCGCCGGTATTGTGGGTACAGTATAAATTGCGGCGGCAAGAAAAGCTGATTTTGCTGAAGGTATTTGTCGCGTTCTTTTCTTTTATGAAGGGGCAATAGATTTACCAGGTTCCAAGAATGTGATATTTCATTATATCTTTCAATGAACCTCCTCTCACAATTAGGAAAGGAGTCTATTTTGTTTTACTTTGTCCAACCAGTTTTTCGCTGAGTTTTCTTATGAGACCCCATTCGAATTAGAAAAGTACCAGAATATGAATCGCAATTGAAGGATTAGCCACATTTTTTTATCTACCTCTTATACTTATGCGCACCATCTGAGAACAAAAATGGTTTCAGTTGCAAGAGAGCGGCGGATAAGTTTCGTTTTGCCATACCATAGGTGACTGCGCTCTGAGGTATTTCGAATTTGGAACTAAAAGTTATACTAGTTTCGACCTGTACCGGCTTGGGAACGAAAAGCTGTAAGATCCGGCAAAACTCGGGTGAATTTTAATTGTATTATTGAGCCACTAGTTTACACAAATGCACGTTGAAAAAAATGTAAAAAAAAGTCGGTAGCACATATTTTTTTTTTTTCAATATTAAAATTAATTCAGCGCACGAATGATTGCATTCCAAATTTACTCTTGCAATATTTATGTAAGTACGTCGTTCATTTGAATAGAAATTGCGGCAATCATCACTATTTTGCATTTCTATAAATAACTTTATATTTGTGTGCACTGCTTTTCATTCACTGACGAGAAAGAAACTCTGCTGGCACCTCATAAAGAAACTAAAACTATGAGTATTTACATTTTTCCAATGCCCATTTTTACTTTCTAATTAGTGACGTGCGACTTTGAGGGAAAATTTGCAATTTTCTGCAAATATGAATTGCAATGGCTTTTGACAAAATACTTTCCGAGTTGAATTGATGGCGCGCGTGTGGTTGTGATGTTGGTTGAGGCTGTGTGGCGGTGGTTGTGGTGGTGACGATGTGTCGCCACATCGTGATGACAACGCACGTTTTGTGCCACTTGGCGTACATCAAAAACGGCCGCGTGCGCCCAACGTGTACCAATCCGATATATTTTTTGCACACATAGCCAGGAAGGGCCACGAAGAAGTGTGACGGCTGAGGTAAATCAGTGGATTCTGTTGGAGACATTGGAAAAAACGACACTGGGTGGTCACGTAAATCAGTCGCTTTATGCTGCATCAATTTATGACTTGTTTATTTTCACTAAATGCGCCAACGACCGACCGACCGACCGCCCGACCATAGCCATATGCAAAGCGAGATGCGAGCGTATCGGTGGCGGCGTAGGCACAACGGCATTATTATTTATTTATTTTGGGGCTTTGTTTATTTTTACGTTTGTGTTTATGCGACATTTGCGATTTTTGTGCATTTAGCAAAACTTTCGGACAGCTTTTGCTGAAATATGAATTTTGAAATAATAAATATTGCAAATTTAAAAAAAAATTAAAACTACCTACTAGCTGTATAAGCGGCAATGTAATTGCGAAATTTGGAGGTTTTCCATTGCAGCGCAATTTAGCTACATTGTGCTCGAAGTAATTTTAGTTTTATTATCGCAAAATATTCCACAGAAGCAAATAAATAGTAGAAAATTGAAATATTGCCAAAAAGCGCACAATTACCTCATTTCAGCAAAACACCATTTGCCGCTATATCCAAAGATGATATCATGAAATATTTCATTTGATTAGACTTGCAAATTTCTCTTACAGTTCTAACATTCTGCACCGGTCTACTTTTTGTGCACCTATGTACATATGTTAGGCTATGCGCTAAACCTACAAACATGTGCGCCTTCTGGTTCGAACTGATACCATATGGATTGGAACCTTTACCGGTGATGATCAGTGCCGGATTTACCCAAATTGTCGTCTTGGGCAAATGACCAAATACCAACCGTTTCAATCTCAAAAAGAGTTCGAAGATAATTGACGCACATTTTCGCTTACTTACGCCCGACAAGGTTTTCTTAAGGGCCATCTATGAAAAACTTGACAGAAAATTTGGTCAAAAAAGGTTAATGTTAAAATTTGTTTGAGGTCTTAGTATGCCATTTTGTTACTAAAAAGTCTGAACAATATCGCTTTTGGCGATCACATCAAGCAGCAACTCGATCGCGTGCTCCTTCAATGTAAACAGTTTAGCTAGTAGTCGTTCGAACTAAAATTCGAATATATGAATCTTATCCATACTATTCATATGATATACAAAGCTGGCCATATTTTATATAGAAGGTTTTTTTTTAAATCACTATTTTGTGATTTTTATTTTTTCGATAAAGTTAGATCATTATTTGTTAATTTCTATTTTTGCGATAAAAAATAATCGTAATTTTTGGATTGTTTTTCGATCATATTTGACTGATATTTTTTTATTTTTATTTTTTCGATTAAAAATAATCCTTATTCATGCATTTTTTCCGATCATATTGGATCGATATTTTTTGATTTTTATTTTATAATATAATCATTATTTTTGTATTTATAATTTGTGGGCGATAACATTAATATGTTTTATAATCGAAAAAAAATATCACAATATATCGATTAACTATGCGAAAATTTTAAATTCAAACTAACCGATATTTTCGATCGAAAAAATAAAAAAACAGAAAATAACGATTAAATAATAATTTTTTTTACAAAAATTATAACCGTTACATTACATAAACGAGGTTTACGTGGTTACAAGGCATTCAAGTGTTAAAATTAATACCCATAATGTTTTTCGTGTTAAATCTTTAATTTTTTACAAAAATATACATATTACTTAATGTATAAAAATTGTGTAAATTAAAAATTAAAACCCCGTAAAAGTGTAAATAATAATAATAAAAAAAAATCATCAAGAAAAAATATCCAAAAAAAATTAAAGCAATTTTTGGTCACTTAAAGCTTGTACCTTATTATACTAAAAATAAGATGTGTATTTTCTAAAAATTTTCACAAAAAAAAATCACAATTTTGATACAAATTTTTTTAGAATTCGTTGAATTTCCCTAAATTTTACACAAAGTTTCAAAATTTTGACTTAAGTGGATTTTATTATATCATGAACTCCATTTTTCTAAAAATAAAGAAATAAACGCTCAGATTTGTCGCTACATACTATTTAAATTAACTGTTGACAAAACTAGTTATTTAACCTTCTACGCATTTGTATTTTCGGATCAATCAGTTTTGATTTTGTATTGATAATTTTCATATTTTAACTAAAAAATTAGCTCAAATGATCTGTTAAACGACATCACAATGACTAAAGAGTTTAAACTTTAGAGAAAAAGGTCGACTTATGTTGTTTTGCCGAACGTCCACGGAATTTGCAATTTATACTCCCACTGCTTTACTTTATTTACGTAAGTATACGATGGTACATTAAAATCCATAAATACTCGTACACACTGGCCGCTGGGAAATTTAAATAGGGGGAGAGGTTTTACTCAGGGTACATTTATACCCTTTCGTAGGTTTTGTATTCCTTGTAGATATACATTCACATAGAGTTATCATTTTCGACATTTTGCACTAATTTAGTTGCACAATTGAATACGTGGGTTAAAAAAAGGATGGAACACTTTACCAAACTTAGTACACATACTTTATTTTAATTCAATAAGGATAATTTTGAAATATTTGAAATCGGACACAAACCGCGCCCACCTCTCGTACAATGGTAATTTATAGAAAACTAAAAATCTTTATATTTTAATAAATAATGGAGCAAATTCGAATACGAATAACACTGTGGAACAAATTCAGGTTAGCAAAAGTTAGGTCGATTCTGGGAGTGAGGGGTGAAAATAGAGGCTAAATTAGAAGACCCGTATCGCGGTGTTTGTTTATGTTAGTTCGAATTTTTTTTTAATCGACCTTCGAACTTTGCAGTCAAATGCAATAAATTTCTTCCCCTTCTTCCTCTTTTTCATCGTCTTCCTCTTTTTTGTTTCCAACCACCGCACAGGTAGCGATTTTTATTTATTTCGTACAAGCGAAATAATATCAAAAATAAAGATTCAGGAAGGGGTTGTTAATGGTCCCGACATACGGAAACTAATGAGTCGTCAAGATTTTGACCAAGTTCTGACAGACCGAGAATTAAATGCATGGTTCGCATTGAAAGCAGTCATTAAAGGACTTTTGGGTAAAGAACGCAAAAACAAATACAGGCAATTTGTTGCAAACATGTTGGCAGCATTCGATGAAATTGGGGTTAATATGTCGTACAAAATTCATCTCTTCCATCAGCATCTTGATCAACTCGCTCAACAGTTGCCAACTGAATCTGATGAGCAAGGCGAACGTTATCACCAAACTGCGCTTCCATTTGAAATAAGGTAACTATAGAGTGTGCATATTTTGAATTCCTAGATTTTTCAATACTATCTTTGTCAGAGTGCACAATTTAAACATGTTAACGATTGAAAACTATTTTCGTTTCAGGTACAGAGGAAAGAAATTTCCAGATGCAATACTCGCTGACATTTGTTGGTGGTATAAAAACACCTTTGAAGGAAAAGAGGAAGAAGAGGAAGACAAAGATGGAATTCCAGAATATCTGTTGGACGAAATTATCGACCTTTCTGATGATGATGACGATGACCAAGATATTAGAGAGAGCAGTGATGTTGATCCACAGCCGCCTGCTAAACGGCAACTGGCCAAATCATTAATTTAATTTATTAAATTTTTTTACTTAAAACTTTTCATAACTAACATTTCAAAATCATATTTTTTTCCATATTTTTATAATTTCTTTTTCAATGTTTCTTCAAAACCAACACTGAAAAAATTGGTACATAAGAAATGAGAAGTAAATTAATATTAAGCTGGAAAACGCAAGTTTTGTATTATGATTGTTTTCTTTTCGAATGAAATTTATTGAAGAAACTTAGATGCATATTGTAGATCAAACAGAAAGCAAAAGAGACTTAGTTTTGTGGAAAATATGTATGTATGTTCAAAAAGCATGAAAAAAATTTCCAACATTTTGCTTCATAAGCACAACAAAAATTTTCTAAATCATTTTTTTTTTTAAATTTTAATTATTGCACAGGTCTTTAACAATAATTTGGCTTTAACAGATTGGAAAAACATCAATTAGTCGACGAGTTATAGCCAAAAAACCAGAGAACGTATATTATTTAATATACGTTCTCTGCAAAAAACCATATAAACAATTCAGCATATTGAATGCATTTGACTGCAAAGTTCGAAGGTCGATTAAAAAAAAATTCGAACTAAAATAAACAAACGCCGCGATAAGGGTTTGGAAATTATAGAAATTTGGCAATAATTTACAGCCATTACTATTTAATTTTGTGTTTGTCGGTAGTTTATAGACTCGAAAACTACTGAGCCGTTTGAGTTAAAATTCATGAAATGAATTTGGAATGATGCATATTGTTATAGGTGGCGCTGGAGACGACTGCCAGATTTAAAATCAGAACACTTGTGAGCTACATAAATATAATTATAATATTTGAAAATTGAACCCACAGATGGCCCTGGGGGCGAGATATCTATAAAAACCATGTTTATACAATAGTTCAATTTGATTCAACTTATGAAAACATAGTAGGTACAGTTGTGTTCACAAAAATATTAGCTATGCATATTGGCAAGTTGTAACTATTTTTTTAAAATAAAAATACAGATATTTCTATAACAAAAATCAAACAAATTACAAAAAATATATATCCTTAACATTTTTAGCTTTTTAATTGCTATGTTTAGGAAATATGGGAGTTAGTTATAGAAGGATTTCTAGTTACTTTCTACACTATATTAATCGAAATATTTCTAAACATTCTGATTAAAAAATTTAAAATTTTGATGATAATTTTTATATTTTGTTAAATTTTTTTTTGCATAGAAATTTCGCAAGCTTGAAAACCAAAACCATGTAATTTTTGTAATAGAATTATCTACATTTTAATAATAAAGAGTTACTGTTAGATAAGGAAGATTGCACAACGCTGAAACCGGTTCGTCTCGTTCCAATATACATTAACTTTTCACCCTGTCGGAAAAACAGAAGATCAAAATGAAAAAAAGAGAAAATTGCCCGAACTTGTCAATACATTTTGCTATTATTTTAATATACGCAGGTATCGACAGCCACGTATTTTTTCATGAAATTGGTGTGACAGGTGTCACTAGAATAAACTTACCAAGGGGCACACGCGGCTTTTCTCATAAGGTGTAATGAAGCGCGACGGGTCACTATTTTGAAATAAAAACATGCGTCGGGTTTTCAGCGTTCGGTTTCATCCGAACGTCACTCTTTCTTACTTTTTGATTTTTATCTTCTCTTAGAAAGAAATATATCACCACTTTTGACTAGGATGTGCATCGAAAAATGTTGGATGTGGTCCGGCGGATCCCAATCAAACCACATTCGGTCCTTTAGTCCCTTTTTTGGGAATTTTTTGAATGCTGTCGCAAAAACTGTGTGTGCCATGGTATATTTGAGATTTCAAAAAAACACATACACCCCTCCTTGCTACGCCCTCACATACATACAAACCTACACATATCCTAGGAAATACACAAAACTCATACGAGTGCACTCAACTTCTGCTTTCTCTCTTTGTGTAAACATGTTTGGCAATTACAAATTTCAATTTTTATTAAATTGTCCGCAACCAGCGCAATAACAGCAAGAATAACAACCGCAATATTGGCATTAAAGTCATTGCTTCATTTATAATTAAAAAATTTTGCTTTTGAAGCACTTCAATGCAACAACTAACTAACTCCCTCTTGACTCTGTTGGTTTGTGCAGATGAAGTACATTAATTTATTGTACGACTACATACTACAAAGTAAAACTTCCCCTCTTGGTGTGCATTTTGCAATATTAGCGCATAAAATGGTTTTTTATTCTTCTTTTTGTTTTTGTTTTTTACTTTGGTCTGCATTATGTTTTGATTATTTATGTGCATTTAATATGGCAACGTGGATGGGTTGGTTCAGTTGACTGAAAGAAGCATCGAAGTGAAATCACAAAATGTATTTAAATTGATGGCGAAAATAGAATTTATAGCCACTCAATTTTTGATTTGAATTTGATATTAAAAACGGAGACGGTATTATTGCGCTAAATTTTAAGCTCCAATAATATTTATAGTAGTGAAACTTTCAACAATTCCATTACATTAAGGCGTAGTGGACTTCGATTTTTCAACACTATCACTATTGAAATGTAGTGGTTGTAATTTTTTCCACAATTTGTAGTAGTGGTGTAACTAAGACCCTGGGACATGCCTTTGAGGTAACGTTACGACCAAATCAAGTGAGAAGAGTTCTCATTCCTAAAGGAGGGAAAACTACACAAACGAGGTCAAAAGTTTTTAGACTGATTATTCTATCGATCTTTCTGCTCAAATCCCTAAAGCGGCTGCTAGACTGGCATATTAGGCACAAGGTTGGTGGCAAACTTTTGGCCGCCCAACATGCCTACATTAAGGGGAGATCAACTGAAAGATCAACGGAGAGCTCCTCCACTCCTTAGTGAGCACAATTGAAAGATCACTACATTAAAAAGGTTACACCCTTATAGCCTTCCAAAACAATAACAACATATCCTTCGCGGCGAAAATCTCACCACTACACACTAACCTTCTTCATCGAAGGTTTCCGGTTAGAGGTACGTCCCAAGGGGGGGTAATCTCACCGTTTCTATTGAACATAGCAGTAGATACCCTCCTTAAAGAGCTTGAAGGTATTGAAGGTACAATAATTGTAACGTCGATGACGATGCAATTTCGGGCAAACACCTATCAACTCGGACTCATTAACCTCAAAGATTTCTCAACAAGCTCTCTCTGTGGTGTAACAGGCGAGGATTGGGAGTAAATCTTGTTAAGACGGACCTGGTGACCTTCACTTGGAAACATAAGACACCGCATCTCGAACCTATAACACACTATACACAGATGGATGAAGGCCAGAGGGTAGGGATGATAGATGCATGCAATCTGAGCACTTGGGTAAACCGGACCAGTGTAACATTTTTCAGGCGGAACTGAAGGCAATTCACAGGGTCACGAAACATTTCATCCAAAAGTGGTATGGGTTCCAGGCCATTGCGAGATGGAGGAGAACACTGTAAGGCTAATGAATTCGCGCGACTTGGCACTAAACTTCCTGAAGAGGATATAGCTGATGAAATTGGTATACCCTTACCAACTTGGAAGCTGTTTGCTTCCTGCAGCTTTTTTAAGGAGGCCAATGACAGAAGGTATTTTAGATAAACAATTCTTTGATAGCTTGGATGCCCGCAGATGTGTGGAAATCACGGATCTTCTTAAATTCTTTCAAAAATCTAAATGGCTTTAGTTAGAATTGCGAATTATTGATCCCCATGAGGTATCACAACGGACCTCGAGCTTAAGTGGGTATCTGACGACAGCCATCACAATCTAACCTAACCTAACCTAACCTAACCTAAATAGTACCGTTGTCTACTCCCTAAGATAATTTAGTGGATAAATATAATATATTTTTGACAACATATTCAGAATTAAGGCGAATTTATATAAGGTGGTGTTAGTAGAATAGCTGATTTGATTTCTTATTTGCCTTATGGGTTCGAACGTCCATTTGAAGAGGAACTAATTTTTTATAAAATTTATTTACCGCAACTAGACTCGGTAGCACGAGAAAAAGCTGCCTATTTGTAGCAATGTCTGAATTTGGCATCCCAACAAAACTAGGTTAGGCTAGGTTAAGCTGATGCAACCATGCAAGTCCACGGATGCGCACATAGGCTGGCAAAGCCCATTGTGTTACCGCTGGCGGGGGCCTTTACGGTTTCTTCTTTCTTTCCTTAGAAGATGAACCACCGAGTGCGCCTTACGTAGCACAGAAGATCGGGAATGCTTGCCGATATCAGGTCGACCTAACAGTTTAGAAAATACTTATTTTGGGATTGGTTTCGAGTATTGCACAGGGCGGGACAAAGACTAATACGGGTTTGTAAAATGACGTTGAGCAAAACCACCAGCTCCGTCAGAATCGGGAAGGACCTCTCCGAGCCGTTTGAAACCATACGAGGTTTCAGACAGGGTGGTGACTCTCTATCCTTATGTTAGAAAAGATAATTCGAGCTGCAGAGTTGAACCGTTCAGGCACCATATTTTATAAGAGCGTGCACTTCTGGCGTATGCTGATGATATCGATATCAACGGCCTCAACAACCGCGCCATTACTTGTGCCTTTTCAAACTGGATAAAAAAGCGAAACGTATGAGTCTGCAGGTAAACGAAGGCAAAACTAAGTACAAATAAACATTCAGCGCACGCACTCGCGTTCTTGCTCCCGCATCACTTTTGCCAATTACAAAAAAAAAAAGTGGAGGGCTTTGTTAATCTGCCTTAACACCAGCGACAGTATTATCCTCGAAACCCAAAAAAGAATCTCTCTTGCCAACAAGTGCTACTTAGGGCTGAATAGGCAATTGCGAAGTAAAGCCCTCATACGACGAACCAAAATCACACTCTATAAGTCCTTCATCATGCCCGTGCTACGAGTATTGTATGGGCACTGTCAGCATCCAATAAGATAGCCCTTGGAGTGTTCGAGAGAAAGATTCCCCGAAAAATGTATGGACCTCTACGTCTTTGCGACGGCGAATACCACAGATGATGGAACAATGAGCTGTATGAGCTTTACCGATCCATAGACATCATGCGAATGGACGAAAATGCTCCAGCCCTGAAAGTATTCAATTCGGTATCAGCTGGTGGTGGTAGAGGAAGAGGACGACATCCGCTGCGTTGGAAAGACCAAGTGGAAAAGGACTTGACGTCGCTTGGTATTTCCAATTGGCGCCAGTTAGCAGGAGCAGGGAGTGACTGGCGCAATTTGCTGAACTCGGCCAAAATCTCGTAAGAGGGTATAGCGCCAATTAAGTAAGTAAGTAAGTGAAAAGTGGAACTATCAACGATGAATAAATGCAGCTACTCATCCATTTGCACATTCGATCATACATGCAAGTGTAATCAAAAAGGTTTTTTTTTATTATGCCGATTGAAAATTAAGTGTTAGTTTTTACTCAGCTATCCAGTGACAGCTCGAGCGCCACTTCATTTTCGCGTTTGTTGAATGCTGTCCTCAATTTCTTTGTTTTGTAATCCGCTCAGGACCAACTGACAAATTAGTGACTTTAATTTGAGACTACAGACTACTCAGAGTATAGAATAGTATCAGTCTAAAATTTCATAAAATTTTCTTTCTGCTTAAAATAACGTTCGTGGTGAACTAGAGGTCTTTTTTTTCTTAAGGCAAGCTATGAATATTTTTTCAGCCATTTCGTGAATTATATTTTCCCAAACAGCAATTTTTAACGCTTTTTCTAACCACCTTGACATTCAACCATCAAGCAACCTTAAATTTATATAAATTTTCCACGAAACTAAGTCAAAGCGCATATCATGCAAAATTTCACTAAATAGCAAACTCCAAATAAATATTTAAATTTCACAAATTGCAGCTTTGTAAGAAAGTCATCACTTCGAGCCACTAGCGCTGACATTTTGTACGCTTTGACAGCTTACAAAACTTACAACACACATGCACGCTCGTAGCCCGTAGATTGCAAGATTGGCAATAGGAGGCAATCAAGATGCAGCGGTAGAGCGCAGGGAAGAGTTGGAATTGAGTACGCTGGAAAACGCCGCACCACATGAAAACATTAAAATAGCTCTAAAAGCGAAAGAAAAGTGCAATTTATGGTGTTAAACAATACCTGAGGCGCTTTGTGCGAGTTGAAGTTGAGATGGAGCGATGCCGCGATATCGCGCTGCCGGGGAGTACAGGGCTTTCGAGTACCAGTGCGAGTTTCAGTACTGCAAAGATGCCAGTTTGTAAAATTAATACAAAATTTATGCACACAACATTATCAAAGCGACAGGTGTTTGGTGTATTGGTATTGGTGAAGTACAGTACATATATTTCATATATGTATGTATGTAGTTGTGCGTGCATTCGAAATGTGTGCCTATCCACGCACGCACCTTCATGGCGTTTAGTCCGCCTCCATTCCGTCTGTAAAAATGAGGCAGGTTTGCCCAAACTCTTGGCGTCAAATACATACACATGCAAATAGTTTTTGGGTGTATGTGTGAACACAAAGAAAAATGCACCTAGCAAAACAATCGAAAGATAACTATGTGCTTAGATATCTCTTTGAACTTTTCTGCTAGAAATTAAAAAAGTCTTTGGGACAACTTTCCAATAAAATCAAGAAGAAAATTTCGATTTTTTAAAAGTTTGACTATTAAAAAACATTAAAGTTATTACAAAATTATTTGCAAACTAATCGCTTTGAACAAACCTAGAAAAATCTCATTATACATATTTATTTCGAAAAGGCAGTGACACGAATTTCGTTTCGCCACGATGCCACATCGATATCGATTCTTTTACTCGGCAATTTTATTTTATATATAAAAACCTCGCGGCACGGTGTTTGTGGTTCAACTCCTCCGAAATAGCTCGACCAATTTTTATGAAATTTTGTATGTATATTTTATGCTTGGGGAGAGGGTTGCCACCTGTTTGAAAAGTCAAATTTAATGTAAAAATATAGACAAGTTATATGGAATATTGAATTATGTTTGTCAGGTGGTTCGTCTCGGAGAAAAGGTTTATAGCTAACTTTTATGAGGGTTGCCACCTGTTCGAAAAAAACAAACTCAAATAATGTATACTCAAGTCACATAAAATATTTAAATTTTGTTGTCAAACGGTACGTCTAGGTAAGGCGAATGTTCATACCAATATTTGGTAGAGGGTTTCCACCTGT
Organism: Anomoia purmunda; assembly: GCA_951828415.1. NCBI lineage: Eukaryota > Metazoa > Arthropoda > Insecta > Diptera > Tephritidae > Anomoia > Anomoia purmunda. The sequence goes on from OX639997.1 coordinate 28,784,961, forward strand.
TTGAAAGTCGAATTTCATTGAATTACACACAAGCTATACGAAATATTAAAGTTTTGCGGAGCAGAAGGTGTATGGCTAGCTATATTTTGGAGAGGGCTGCCACCTAATTAAAACTACAAATCTAATTAAATGATATACAAATTAATAAAATAATAAAATATTGAGTATTACCGGATTCGTTTCGCTAAGGGGAAGCTAGCTATATTTTGAAATGGGTTGCCGCCTGCTTGATAAGTCGAATTTAATTAAATTATTCACAAGTAATATAAGATACTGAAAAATGGGTGTTAAACGGTTCGTCTTGCGAGAAGAGTCGAATTAAAAAAAATTACATGCAATATATATGAAATAGTACAAAAAAGGTATCAAACAATTCGGGTCGCTAAAAAAAGTTTATAGATATATTAGTTACCAACTTTTTTTACTTGCAAAATTCAATTCAGTTGTACACAAGGACAATGTCTGAAGAATAATTAAATATAGAAAGATATTTGAATATGAGAATATTTCATCAAACAGAAGGAAAATGACAAGATGCAAGAGAAGGATCGTACAGTGGAGAAAGCGTTATATCGGATTTTAGCCAGGGCGAGGTAGTAGCCGAGGTAGTGTTCTACATTCTCCCTATTGCGCTCCCATCAAGCAGTGCCCAGTGATAATTCCGATCACATCCCTGATGAAGAGGCGGACAGTTTGTATAAGAGTTTTGGATCTTTTTCTATTGCTACGTGACCAGATCTGTTTAGTAACTAAGTAGGTGGGTTCCGTTACCCGCCTTCCGTTGGTCAATTCAATGAATGATGGTTTGAGTCGGAGCTTACAAAACGATGAGAGGACGCCAGCAACACAGACAGTGTTAACTGTGAGCTGGTCGGTTGCGAGATCGTTTGCCGTGTAGTTGCCAGTTATGGCGCTGTAGCCTTGTACTCAGATCAAGTTAATGACAACTTTTGCAGCTAACTCGTTTAGAGCCTTTCTACAGTCGAGTGATCTGATCGCGGCTTGGGTGTCAAAATACCTTGAACAGTTTGCCCTTATAGGCTAATTTCTCTATAGCCGGTATTATATGCGGCTTTATGCTATCCAAATTTAGGTACTTCGTGTGTTATGGTCTCAACTTCGATACGGTTTGAAGTGACACATTGATGACAAACTATTACCAAAACAGGTAAAAAAAAAAAATGATAAAAAAAATCTTTTATTAAATTAAAACGTTTTAAAAAATTCTTTTTTTGATTTTAAAGTTGACATGATTGCAAATGAGTTTTTCGAAATTGGCACGCGAAAATTCAGTGTTGTCAGCTAACGACCAATTTACTATTTTTAAAATAACTAACGTGCAGAGAACGCTTCATCAGAAAATTTGACTGAATTTTATTTTGAATTTAGTATTGATATTTTGAATATAGAGTATATTTAATTTGAAATTTATTAGTCCGGACAGAGACACCGAATAATAATTATTTAATTTGTTCAATTAAGTCATCTAAATTTAAATAAGTTATAATCAGGAATGGAAATGCATATCGCTGAAATTATTTACGATGTAGTATTGGAATTCGGTACGAATATTTTATATCCTATCTCTTATATAAAAAATTTGGTATTTGTTAGTTTCGATAAAATTCGAAAACCGCTTGACCGATTTAAACTATTTCACAAAACAAAATGTGGACTCAGTCATCATCATCGACTATGTAATGGAACGAGACTGGTTGTGGAAAAGCTAATGAATAACGTAATCGAGGTAACATTGATAAAAGGCCAATACCAGGGAGGCGATGCTTTAATTTTGATACCAACTGACTTGCATTTAATTAGAAACAGTTGCTATTTCGCCTGTGGGTTTAGCTTTTGCTATGACCATAAACAAATTACGAGGCCAGTCTTAGAAAATTTGCTTACAGTTTCATTGTTTCACGAATGGGCAATTATATATCACTTGGAGAAAAAACCATCATCTTTGTATATTTACGCACCTGAAATGAAAAGAAAAAAACTTCATAAATAATATGAATATACTTTTATTCGATTGTTTAAAAAATGTAACTCGTTTATAATTAGCATCAAAATTTTTATAATTCCAGTCTCAAAATAAAAGTTATGCACATAATAAAAAAATAGAAACTTCGTATGAAAAAAATTCCCGAAGTGAATATTTTTGGCATTCCTCATAGATAGATTTCATTTAATTATTCCTTTTTTATATAACTATAATTCGCAAAAAAAAATCAGGAGTTCAAACTTTGGACAAATTTTCAAATTTTTTTAGGACTATAAATTTTAGCATAATAATTTGCAAGTCGCAAAAAAGCTAAAAATTTCCGTTTGTTTTTGAAAAATTTTCCAATTCTTTTCTTCAAAATTTTCTTTTTAATTTGTCGTAAGCAGTTTCAAAAGCAGAAAATATGTGAGACTATTTCAAAGTAAAAAATATGAAACATTAATTGGAATTTATACAAAATTTATCCGTTATATGGAAAAGAGTGCGTAGGACAAAAATTTTAAAAACTTTCAAAAATCAACCAGAATTTTTAGTCACTTAAGACTTGCAGATTATTATGCTGAAATTAAATGAGCTACATAACTGCATAACCACAAGTTTTCCAAAAAAACGAATTTGAAATTTTCATGAAAATTTCTCGAATTTTTATAAATTTTGCACAAAGTTTGAAAATCTGATTTATAAAAGAAAAAGATTTAATTTGAAAAACCTTGTAAGTTTTGACAAAAAATCACTGTTGTGATAAAATTACGAAGTTGTTACTTTATTTTTCTAAATAAAAAGTCAAAAAGTAATATTTCGGTAGAAAGGAAAATAAATTTATAGTTTCAGTGAACCTTGTTTTTGTGAAGTTTTCATCCATATAATAATTTATTTACCTTATTTTTTATTTTAACAAAAATTTTTGAGCTCATGATCAGTTTTTTTTTTGTTTGGAAAGTATTGACTAATTCACTAATCTTCTCTTTGCATATTTTTCAAAATATTTTATATGCAACACTGAATTCTTATGGAAATTTGTTCGCCTTTTATCTTCAGTCGAAAAGTTTTTTATTTTAAAATATTTGCATCCATACTTTTTGCTCTGTGTGCTAAGACAAGTAGGCACATACATATGTAAAACACGCACACATATTCAAAAAATGCTCCAAAAAGCAACGACCAACCAACCAATCAACCAAACACGCCTCACCTCAACCGGAAAATCGATTACTCGCTGTGGGTAATTGAATCAATCGATGGTGTTGTTATTATCGACTCTTGATTTTGTTGTTATTATTTATGTACATATATTTTTTTTTTTGTTGCTATTTTGCTGTCTGCCGTGTTTTTATGACGGATAACATGCGCCATTCGAAGTGGTGCAGATCCGGCATTTTGCACTATATGGGCCGAGCATGAGTGAAAAATTCAGTGCATGTTATGGTGTCAAAAGTAGTTGACGTGTGCCGCCCAGCTGGTGCATCAAATCGCTTGAATAGCTCGAGCGAAGTCAATGCAGTTGAATGAATAACGGTCGTGCTCAACATGTTGCACTGCTGCGGAATAATCAGATGCGAGATTTCACTGATTGATCATGCAAACTGATCCATTGATTAAAAAGCATAACGTGTTAACTGCATTTAATGACAATGTGAAAGTTTAAAAATCGAGATTCGAGTGAATGTCTGATAAATATTGATTGGCAGAGTAGGCTTTGGAATGTCATCTATTTGATTGGAAAAATTGTGAGTTATTTAATAACTATTTGACTTTTGTGTCAATTACTTTATGTGCGTTATAGCTATCAGTTAATTAAATTGTAATTAATATTTTATATTTTTTTCCATTAGAAAGGCAGAGTACATAAATGCTCGCATAATGGGATTGTTTAGTGAAACTTTTACTGAGAAATGGCAGGTGCATATTTATGTATGGAAGTAATGGATATTCGAGTAACCTCACAAAAATTTCTAACAGTATTAACCCTGCTGTTAGGTTAAGACCATTTGGTCCAATTTTTTTTTTGTTTTCTTTGTAACTTTGGAACGGTATATATGTAAGTTATCACTACGGTATCCCACGGTTCGTACACTTGCTCACGTTGCCATGCAGGTGACCGCTACTCGGTTACGCAACTTGCATTCACACGGGCAGAACTTTCGCTGACATGACACACGCGCATCCGGCGCGCCATACCAAAATGTGGGAACCGCTACATCAGCAAGTTGGAGTCGTGGACAGGCGCGCCATACCAAAAGTGTGGGAAGTGCTACATCAGCAAGTTGGAGCCATGGAAGTTATCGTTGGGGCTACTAGGTTAAGAACTTACCTTTTAAGTAAATTGCAATTGTAAAGTCAGTTCTGTTGGAGTGCGCAAGGCGCACGGAATTAAAATTGTAACGTTTTCTTAAACTTGTGTTTAATTTCAAAAGTCGGCGAACGAGTTGGTTCGCCGCAATCTTATTTTTTTCCAACTCTCCTTTAATGAGAGTTAACTGGCGCCCGAGCGGGTTGCAAAATTGATTTGTTTCAAGTGAAAGTATTTAAAGTGACTTGTTTCAAGTAAAAGTATTTAAAGTGACTTCTTTGAAAGAAAAGTATTTAAAGTGACTTGTTTCAAGTAAAAGTATTTAAAGTGAAGACAAAAAAGAAATATTTAAAGTGACTTGTTTCAAGTAAAAGTAGTTAAAGTAATTTGTTTACTTTACATATAGAAAAGTGACTCGACTCGAAAAGCAAAAAGCGCTAAAACCCGAATGAAGTTCTGGGTTATGTAAGTTAATAAGAGAAACAAAAAATTTTTTTTTTCCGTCTATATTTTCAGAAACAACAATGAATCCGGAGGAAATGAAAAGGTCCCTAACGGAAATGAACGGCGCCGTAAATGCCGTTCTACAGCAGTTGAAAGTTGTAGAAGCCCGTCTACAATCCGTAGAGGCCAGAGACAGTTCACAGTCCTTACAAGGACTCAGTGCTAACTTAAAAAGTTTAGAGGATAGGCTAGATGAGGTGCGTAGGCAATCCCCAGATACTGATCCGCAGGAGGCATATGAGCCTCTTATCAGTCCTCAGACGGAGGCAGAACTAAACGAAATTGCTAGGTTACCAGATTGTGTAAAGGAGCTACAAGTTTTTGAGGGAAATCAGGAACAATATTCGTCCTGGATGCACAGTGCGGAAGAAATAGTTAATGATTACAAGATAGTAAGGCATAAGCCTATATTTAGGGCCATCTTACGCCATATAAGGCACAAGATCCGGGGGGCCGCAGACGCCGCATTAGTTGCGCATAATATTCTTGATGGCGATTGGCACCAGATAAAAGAAATCCTTTCTCTGCATTACGCAGACATCAGGGATGTGGAAACTTTAGAACAACAATTAATTCAGATGACTCAGGGACGCCAAAAAGTGTCCGATTTTTATGCACAAATAAATAGGCAGTTATCACTCATGATTAACACAATAAATAGCGAGAAATACGACCATGCGGAAACAGTCATGGCATTAGCAGAGACACATCGGAGAAGGGCACTAGACGTGTTCATAAGGGGGTTGAACGGGGATCTTCCGACCCTGCTTTTGGTTCAAAAACCCAAATCTCTGCCCGAGGCTTACTCGGCGTGTTTGGCGTTCATGAACGTAGACCGAAGAAACGCCATATACCGCCCGCCACGCGCAGCAAACCCACATGACAGGTTTTTCAATAACAATTTCGTAGCTTCTACTTCTCGATATCCTAACAACAGTTATTCAGGCACAAGCAAACCTTACTCAGGCTAAAGCCAACAAGGACTAAATCCAAGTTTTCCAAGTAAGGTTCAAAGCCAAGCCGGGGGAAACTGGGGCTACCCCAGCTCAAATCAAACAAGAAACACTGATCAAACTATGCGAAGTTGGCGCAGTAACTATAATCCTTCAGGTGTAAGTAAAATGGATGTCGATCCTTCCGGCCGAACTCGGCAATTTAATAATTCTGGCCAATTTCGGAGGTATGAGAGTTTGAAGAGGGGCCCAAACTCCGGAAAATTTTCCGGGCAAACAAATCCAAACAAGCAGCAGAAACTTTTTCATTTATTACAGGTAAACGGAACGGATGACGCGAACACAGTGCCTGTATCCAATCAGGAACAAAATGATGGTGATGAGATAAATTTTACAATAGGCGCCTCGTGTCCGGCGTACCATATTTAGAATATGATACGCCAAATCAAGGCACTCTAGAGTTTTTGGTGGATACGGGGGCCAACAAAAACTATATCAGCGAGCGCGTGGCACAGACAACCATGCCAGTAGAAAAACCATTTCAGGTAACCTCCGCAGGGGGTAAAATTAAAATAGAGAAGAAAGTTTGTGGAAATTTTTTTAAGTTTGTCGGAAGAGACATCTCCACTACATTTTTTGTTCTTCCAGGACTTAAGTCCTTTGATGGCATCCTAGGCGATGATACACTTACAGAAATCAAAGCAGTACTAGATAGGGAATTGAATCTTCTTATTTTAAAACCAGATATTGTGTTACCCCTTAAACGGAGAAACGCACAACAAGTCAATAGCATCACCGCAGACCTTCGTCTTGATCCTTGCATTGCGCAGCATACAAAGGAGAAACTTCACAGAATACTGGACAGACATGAACAGCTTTTTGGCCCAGTCGACCGAAGCACAGAAATTGACACCAACGTTCAGGCGGAAATTAAGACAACAACCGATGATCCTATTTATACAAAAAGCTACCCTTATCCTGTTAACATGCGTGTGGAAGTCGATAGACAGATTCAGGAACTCCTTTCAGAAGGCATTATTCGTCCTTCAAAAAGTCCATACAATTCTCCCATTTGGATTGTCCCAAAAAAATCCCAGCCGGACGAAGGAAAAAAGTATCGAATGGTAATTGACTTTAAAAGGCTAAACGCCGTAACCATCCCAGATACATACCCCATTCCAGATATAAATGGAACTATTGCCAGCCTCGGAAACGCAAAATATTTTACCACGCTTGACTTGACTTCGGGATTCCACCAAATCCCTATGAAACAGTGCGACATTCCAAAAACAGCTTTTTCTACCATGAATGGCAAATATGAATTTTTGCGGCTTCCTTTCGGCCTAAAAAATGCGCCTTCTATCTTCCAGCGCATGATAGACGATGTCCTCAAGGAATTCATAGGGCGGATATGTTTCGTCTACATTGACGACATAATTATTTTTAGTAAAGACGAGCCCACCCATTTACGGGATATTGAGACGATCCTTTGTAGACTATCGGCCACAGGTCTTAAAGTTAATCTGCAAAAAACGCAGTTTTTAAAACAAAGCGTTGAATTCCTTGGCTATGTGGTGACTTCCGAGGGAATTCTGCCAGATCCAACAAAAGTAAACTCAATAAGAAATATGCTACCACCATCGAATTTAAAGGAGCTCAAAAGCTTCTTGGGACTAACCTCCTATTACAGGAAGTTCATTCGCGATTATGCTAAAATCGCCAAGCCACTTACCAACCTTACAAGAGGGGAGCACGCTCAAATAAAGGCAACTCAATCTAAGAAAGTGGCAATTACCCTAAATAAAGAAGCCCTTAAGACATTTGAGGACCTTAAAGAGGTTTTGACAACTTCGGAGGTCCTGACTTTTCCCAATTTCGAAAAAGCCTTCAACTTAACGACGGACGCTTCCGACTTCGCCATTGGTGCCGTATTGTCTCAGGACTATGACGGTAAGGACAAACCAATAGCATTCATATCAAGAAGTTTAACATCCACAGAAGAAGGGTATGCGACCAATGAAAAGGAGATGCTAGCGATCGTTTGGGCGCTAGATAATCTCCGAAATTATTTGTACGGCGCAAGGAAGATACGTATATTTACAGATCACCAACCGCTAACTTTTTCGCTCAGCAATCGTAACTACAACGCCAAGCTCAAACGCTGGAAATCTAGAATAGAGGAGTATAACTACGAACTTATCTACAAACCTGGTAAGTCCAACGTCGTAGCCGATGCCCTATCCCGCCTAAAAACTCAGGTAAATCAACTAACGGACTCAACCGTTTCGGCTTCAGAGGTATCCAGCCAAAGAGCAACCGCAGGATCAACGACAGACACCGCGAGTGAATGTGATACAGTTCACAGCGCGGAACAGGATAACTCCGACCTGATTCCATCCGTCGAGGTGCCGTTGAATGTTTTCAGAAACCAAATTGTATTCGGCGGTAGGCTTCACATCCTCGAGGAACCTCACCCAGGATATTTAAGGCACTATGTAGGAATAGAGGGTATGGGCGAAAGCGAACTTGTTAGCATACTTAAGGAAAAATTAAGACCCAGCGTTATTAACGGAGTAAAAATGCCAGAAAGCCATTTGGGCTTACTTCAAAAGGTATACTTAGAACATTTCTCCAATTATAAGATTCGCGTAGCTCAAACGCTCGTGCAGGATTTGCGAAATCCCGACGTGGTGTGCCAGGTGATAATGAAGGAACATAAAAGGGCACACCGCAATGATAAAGAGAATAGGCAGCAGATTTTAGAGCATTACTACTTTCCGAGAATGAGCAGCCAGATTAGGAAGTATGTACTGGCATGCGAAACATGCAAATCTAATAAATACGACAGACACCCAAACAGGCCAGAACTTCAGAGTACACCCATCCCTTCACGACCATGTGAGATAATTCACGTAGACATTTTTGAAATCCAAGGACAGAAATTTTTAAGCTGCATAGATAAATTCTCAAAATTTGCAAAACTCTTTCACATCAGAAACAAATCAAGTTTGCACCTTAAAGACAAAGTGATCAAACTACTGCACTATTTTACGATCCCAAAGATCCTAGTAACTGATAATGAGCGCGGGTTGATTAGCCCGCTAATTAGGAATCTGTTAGAATCACTGGGAATTCGACTTTACCGCACACCATCGCAAAAAAGCGAGGTGAATGGTCAAGTCGAACGATTTCATTCCACCTTAATCGAAATATTTAGATGCCTAAAAACGGAAACCCCTGATCTCAGGACAAAAGAGCTCGTAAATATTGCAGTAGATCGCTATAACAATTCAGTTCACTCGGTTATAGACAGAAAACCGACTGATATTTTTTTCAATCGCTCAAAAGCTTCTAATTATCAAGAACTTCTTGAAAAAAGCCGAAAAATTAATAGATATTTGAAAATGATATTAGAACAGAAACAAATGTCGCAAATCAGAAATCACAATAGGAACAAAACCTTACCGGAGCGGTATGACAGGAACGATGTCATATACGTGAAGGATAAGCAAATAAAAGGGAAACAGCGACCGCCTTACAAAAAAGAAATTGTTGCTAAAGATAATAAGGTTACAGTCACCACACTTAGTGGTAAAAAAATTCATAAGTTGCACATAAAAAATGTGAAGCGCTAAAGAAACTATATGACAAAACAATACAAATACCTAAAGGATGCTTAACTACAAGAGCGGGCCTGTAAGTGGGACAAATCGTGCCTTAGTAGGTTGCGACGCCATCGAATTTGACAAATGGCTACGTGGCTCCCAAAACGGACACCACGATCCCCCATGGCTGGTTCGAGAAATGTTAGCATTCCTGATCCAATATAAAGAAGATATTTAAAGAACTTTTTGCGCCTAATCCGCAAAAGCAAAAGAAATAAAAGATCCTTGCGCCTAATCCGCAAGGCAAACATAAATAAAAGATCTTTGCGCCTAATCCGCAAAGCAAACAGAATAAAAGATTTTTGCGCCTAATCCGCAAAACAAACAAGAAATAAAAGATCCTTGCGCCTAATCCGCAAGGCAAACATAAATAAAAGATCTTTGCGCCTAATCCGCAAAGCAAACAGAATAAAAGCTTTTTGCGCCTAATCCGCAAAAGCAAACAGAATAAAAGATTTTTGCGCCTAATCCGCAAAACAAACAAGAAATAAAAGATCCTTGCGCCTAATCCGCAAGGCAAATATAAATAAAAGATCTTTGCGCCTAATCCGCAAAGCAAACAGAATAAATGATCTTTGCGCCTAATCCGCAAGATAATATAAAAAAAAAAGAAAAATTATTATTTTTTTTTTTAAATACAAAAAAAAGGGATTTTTATCTTTTCATTTAAATAGCTGCGCTTAAACCGCAAAGCAATGTAAGAAGATACGAATCTTTATTTTTTTACAAGAATAAAAGAAACAATTGCAAGCTTCTAGTAGTAGTTTTAGCGAACGCTTCATTTTCTGTGCGAAACAGTTTTGGAATTTATCTAATTACTAACCAGAACATATTAAAATTCTAATATTAACACATATTAACTATTAAAAACTGGGGATTTTCTTTTTTTGGCGTTATTTTCTTAGAAAATTTAGTAGAAAATCCAGCCGCAAAATTATTTATATCTAATAGAATTAGTAGAGAAAAGTTGTTAAGGATTAATGAAAATTAAATTACAAAGTGTAAAAATTGATTTTTTTTAATTTTTATTTTTGGCCTAACTTTCGTAAAGAAGCATTTAAAATTCAATTACTAATTTAAGCATATCCAATAGAATTAGGAAAAAAAGTTTAAGAACTACTAACCCACTAACAGTCAGTAGCAAGTATATACATTTAGCTATGGAAAATTAATTGTACAAATAGAAATTTTGTATTTTTTAGCCTATTTTCGTGAGAAATGTACACTAAATTCAATTACTAATATAATAGTAACCAATAAAGTTAGCATCGAAGAAGCTTTGCTACTATCCCACTAGCAACATTAAAATCAATTACTAGTTTAATTATAACCAATAATGTTATCATAGAAAAACCTTTATTACTAACCAACTAACAACTGTAGATTTAGAGATAACATTTTGCATTACAGACTGCCACTGCTGGCGTCAGCCATCAGCGGTCTTCATATCTTCCACTATAAGGCACCGATGGTAACGATCCAGAATGGAAGCGGCTGGATTATCAGCGGAACATTTAAATTAATCCACATCATCGACCTTCAAAAATACGCCACGACTATGATGCAAATGAGAGATTTGGCGAGCCGCTTGGTCAAACAGTCTGATGACAGGCTCCTGGCAGAGCTCTATAGTAACCAGATGATGGAGCGCCTCGAAGAGCTTATGGGAGGTAGAGACAAAGCTAGAAATACCCGTTCTATCGACTGGATAGGGTCAGCATGGAAATGGCTGGCAGGATCTCCAGACGCAACTGACTGGAATAACATTCTCCACAGCCAAGACCAGATCATCGAAAACAATAATCACCAATACAAGGTTAATGATAAATTATTCACCGAGACTCAAGAGGTTTTGAAGAAAATCAACGAGGTAGTGGACCGCGTGAACTCTGTGGCGAAGGAAGCTGAAGCAGAAACCTTTGGGAGAAGTGCACTTCACAACATTGTCCTTCTTCGTGAAGAGATAAACGAAGTGGTCCGGGCATGCCAACTGGCAAAGCGCGGAATAATTAACACCAATCTACTCGACACCGACGAAGTCAATCAAATCCTGTCAGAAATGGAAACACTCCCATACCAGAATATAATTGAGGCAATAGAATACGGCACGCCATCCGTATACACCAATGGGACACTGCTTCTCTACATTCTATCCATGCCGAAGGTGAGAACTGATAAATTTAACTTATTGACGACTCGCGCTGGTATCTATGACGGGAAAGAACTAGACCTACCATTCAGCAGGATGCTAGTGAACCAGGAGGAAACTTATGGGCTCACAAAGGACTGCCTAATATTAGGTTCATCTACAATATGTGGATCGCAGTCTATAAATAAGCTAGAAGAGAATAGTTGCCTGCCGCGACTGTTAAAAGGTGGGGAAGCCACTTGCCAATTCAACAGGCGGAATGGCACATTAATCGAACTAATAAATGAGAGCACAGTTTTTGTTTCAAACTTCCAAGGCGAAGTTAAGAGTAGTAACGCCACATATGCCATCAATGGTACCTACGTAATCCAATTCAACAACGAGACCATCACGATTGGGGATCAGGTTTTCTATAGTAGAGAAGCTACTTCAGCGCAAGCTTTACCAGCGGCATTATCGAATGTAAGGAACAGCACGATGAGAGTCAACCTGGAATACGTCCACGATATCACTATGGCGAACGTCAAATACCTAGGGTACGTTAATGAAAAAATAAATTTCTCTATCGTTACAGAGGCATTTTCAATATGCGCAATAATCCTTATTGCGGTTTTGCTGTGGAGATGCTACACGAAAAAACTCGACCTACCACCTGTCCAAATCCCTACCCAGTGGACGAAAAACCCCAGCAGCAGCAAGATCAGTAAGGGGGAGTCCTCACCAGAACTTTACAGATTAGAAATTGACCTGCCAGGAGCCAAATCCAGGAGAAACCAAGATACATCGCCGCCAGGAAGTTGTGTTTACTCCTTAAGGGCCACTAACCCCCCGTGCCGCTCAATCGCTGATCTGCGGGTCGCAGATCTTTAAAGGGGGAGGAGTTATCACTACGGTATCCCACGGTTCGTACACTTGCTCACGTTGCCATGCAGGTGACCGCTACTCGGTTACGCAACTTGCATTCACACGGGCAGAACTTTCGCTGACATGACACACGCGCATCCGGCGCGCCATACCAAAATGTGGGAACCGCTACATCAGCAAGTTGGAGTCGTGGACAGGCGCGCCATACCAAAAGTGTGGGAAGTGCTACATCAGCAAGTTGGAGCCATGGAAGTTATCGTTGGGGCTACTAGGTTAAGAACTTACCTTTTAAGTAAATTGCAATTGTAAAGTCAGTTCTGTTGGAGTGCGCAAGGCGCACGGAATTAAAATTGTAACGTTTTCTTAAACTTGTGTTTAATTTCAAAAGTCGGCGAACGAGTTGGTTCGCCGCAATCTTATTTTTTTCCAACTCTCCTTTAATGAGAGTTAACTTGTATACTGTCTAAATTTTTCAGCTCAGATGGTCTTTTTATTAAAGAATATTATGTGCGAAAATTTAATTCTCTGACTTAAAACTGGACTAAGATAAATTGAAAATTACGAATCTTAGGTTAAGGGACCGTTTGGTCCATAGTATATTTTCTTTGATTTTCTTTGCATTAATTTTCCAAAAATAAGTATTTTTTAGTTTGTTCGATATTTTTTGGCACTACATGATGAGCAAAAAAATGTTTTTCGGTTGGTTTTGCAAATAAACGCACTGCAAATGGAGCATTTTACATCAGACTTAGACTTGCAGCAACTACAAATTCCTCGCTTTCGAGCTCCTGAACTAGAAGCATTTTTAGAGCAGGCCACTGGTGCTGGGTTTTACCAGAGTTGAGTAAATAATAAAATAATAATATTTAGCAAGTATTGAACCAAACTCAATATAAAGACTAAGATTAAATTGTTATTTTGTATGAAAACTGCAGTATGGACCAAATGGTCCTCTAACCTAAGATTCGTAAGTTTTTTTTAATCTAACAGCAGGGTTAAGATGCCTTTTAACAGTGGTATTAACTGATTGGTTCTTGCCCTTTTTCGCTACTAAAATTCGTATGGTATCCGGTTTTAACTCTCTCCATGCCAATTAAAATTCATTAGCGCTACTTTAGAGGAGGAAAAAAGTTACAATTATCTGTATTGTAATCTTCGTAATTTGCAATTCGTATTACTTGAAGCAAAGAAAGCAATGCGTAAATTCAGGTGAATCCGGTGCTTATTTTTCTTAAACCGTTAAAGGTTTTTATGGAATTTTTTGAAGAACGCATAGATAGATATCAAACGCACTGCCCGGAAAGTTAGGTTGGGTTAGAGCGGCTGCATGCGTTTTCTTCCTTTTCCCCCTTTTAAGGAGAACCATCGAGTGCGTATTACATAGCATAGAAATTCGGGATTGCTTGCCGAGCTCAGATCGGCCAAACAATCTTGAAAGTATCCATTTAAAAATTGGTGCCGAGTTTTGGCAGAGATAGTGATCGATGCTATCCATTTCCTCTTCTTACCTGCAACTTTGACATAAATCGTTGGTTAGGCATCCCATTCTATTCCGGTACATGCTCATAAGGCAGTGCCCCGTTATTACCCTAACCATTTGTCTGAGAGAAGGTCGATCATGGCGAATCAGCGCTTTGGATCGCTTTATGTCAACCTTTGGCCAAACTTGTCCGATAATCCGACAGGCGTTTTCCATGGTCCAACCGATATTCACCTCCTCGATGAGTTTTGTATTTAAACTATGTTTGCAGGCGCTTAAAGGCTTTCCCATTTTTAGAGCAGAATTTATCGTCGGTAATTCCGTCCCTTTCCTTGCAAACTCGTCTGCCGCGCAATTGCCGAGAGTGTGCCCAGGGACACATGTCACAGTCTTCGAATGTTTAGACGCGAGCACATTGAGAGAACTTCTTCATTTTATGGCAACTTTGAACGTGGCTTCGTGAGAATTAAGAGATTTAATAGCCACTTGACTGTCTGAGTATATAGTGACAGATCTGTCTGTAGGAGCGGACACTGTCAGATACCTAGCAGCCTCCATTATGGCATTTATCTCTGCCTGAAAAACGCTACAGTGGTCCGGTAAGCGAAAGCTGAGATGGAATATAAGTGGAATATGGAAGAGCGTAGCGCCCCCGTGACCAGCAGCAGGAAATAGTTATCTTAATCAAAAACTGTCAGTACCATGTTAATATTTCAAAATTTTAAATTACACATTCACAATTTATTTGATGTTATCCTTTATTCGTTGGGGTCCGGTTCAAATCCTAACCGGAGCAGGAACATCAAAACATGTATAGTATTGAAAAGGTTTTTCTAATAGCAGTCGCCCTTCGGTTGGCAATGGCGAACTTCCGAGTGCATTTCGCCTTGAAAAAACTTCTCACAAAAATGGTAGAATAGAATGTAAGAATGGTAGAATAAAAGATTGCGCCTTCCACGAACCGCTAATCGTCTCTTTGTCGATTTGACAGTATCCAACAATTTTCTGCCGTTTTAAAATAATTTTTCTTTTAAAATTATTCGATTTAAAATCATTTGTCTTTGACGCTGATTTTATTTTACCCAAATCATACTAACAAAACTATCAATCGTTGGGCCATCCTTTTCTTATTTAGAATCTCTTGCTTGCTCTCGCTTTCTCTACCTTTTATTGTGTCACTTTCAGTTACTCTCAACTCGGAAGGCGCATTCTACCATTCCAAAACAGAGAACAACCCTGCACCTACACCGCCATTTACTTTCGATTCGTGAGTTTAAATGGCTAAGGATCTTTATCATTAATATAAATTAATGCCATTAAATTAGTGGAAACCAATCAACGGTCGAGAAAGTCATCGTAGTTTTCTTATCTATAACAAAGTAATATCGAAACTTTAAAAAAAAATATAAATTTTTTTTTATTGAAAAAACATTAAGCGCTGTCATATTTTCGACACAGTTTCAAACGAGAAACATTTGTTTTTTATATTTATCTGTTTCATTAATTTGCATTTAAAATAATATATAAAAGTAGTTTCCAAAGCCCAAAACTGAAAAAGTTGTGATAGGAAAATATTAAGTCTAAGTTTGCCAAAATTTATTATAAACTAAGTAAATATATATTCAGAATTAAAGTTAATCACATACTAAATCGAATTGATAATACAACTTTTCTCATTCTTTTATACTTATTAAAAAAAAAAACGTCTGCGGCAGGTTTTCATTATATAACAAAAATAATTTTTACTAAGCTTTCACAAGATACAACGATTTCGAATCAAAGATAAATAAAAGAATATAGATTCCAGTGAATGTTTTCTGTTTTCAAATGGAAAAT
Organism: Anomoia purmunda; assembly: GCA_951828415.1. Taxonomy (NCBI): domain Eukaryota; kingdom Metazoa; phylum Arthropoda; class Insecta; order Diptera; family Tephritidae; genus Anomoia; species Anomoia purmunda. Next base: position 28,800,707 of record OX639997.1, read on the forward strand.
GGCTTAGCAAAAAGACGTACTCTAGACATTGTGAACTCAAAATACGTCGACTTTGAGAACTTCGAAACATCGTAGGTCAGAATGAAATTAAAGGGACACTTACCGTTTTATAGATACACAGATCCATTGAAGCTACTATAAAAAAATAAATTTGTTGAGGTAAACATATTGAATATAAACAAATCTTGCATTTGAATAGCATAGAATACCTATGTACATATAATACCTCTACTCGTACATACTCAAAAATCCAAATTTTCTTTTTTTCAATAGCAAAATCGAGTTATCATGATGTTTGCATCTGAAACCATAGACATTTATTAACACAAAACACATCCATAATTATAAATTGTAGTAAATGTTAGAAAATTTTGAAAAATTTGTCTCGTACACCTCGACTGAAGCGATCTAATCGGACCATATTTATATTTGAAACATTTTATTGCTAAGTCTTTATTTTTCGATTTATTGTTAGATCGTTAATTTACATTCCAATTTCTTGAGCAATATTTGGTTGGGTTTTGACTAAATCATAATTTTCATTATAAAAGTGATAAGCGATAATATCCTTGAATTTTTTCAATACTCCAAAATTGTCTCACTATTTAGAAAACTTGATTACGCAAACTTGGTGAGAATTACGGCTGAATAGATATTGTTGAAAAAAAAAACAAACAAAAGCTACAATAACTTCGATTTTCAAGGTACATCTCGTTAACTACACCATGCAGTGTCTAAGTATTTTATTCATTACGCATTAAGCGGTATTATAACACTTAAAATGCATTATGATTGATTATTGTAAGGCTTAAACTATTTCTGAAATCAATATAGTACGCGCTGACAATGTTTCACAATCAATTTGATAGGCATATGAAGCAAACGTAAAGCTCCTCTCATTGACAACTACAATACAACATGGCCACTTACTTATTGTACCTACTTATTATTATTTATACTTTCGTATTCGTCACGTTCAATCAACTTTTCAATTTTTTTTTTACGATTATAAACCCATTCAAGGTTCTAGCAATGATGGAGCCGAAAAAATTTAAAAATACCAAGTGAATAAATAAAAAAATAAAAAAAAAAATAAATATAAACCAACTTTTATTTGAGCTATTAATATTTATACACTTAGGCCGATTAACAAGTTGCCACTAAAACTAAAATTCATTTAGTGGTTGTACAAAAAAAAAAAAAGCGAAAAACCGAAATTAAACTAAATACTATGAAATGATTTAGCTACCGAGAGCGCTAGCGTCAAATCGATGTTTAATGTGCAAACAAAACGGGTTTATTTGCGGCACGTTTGAAATGAAAACAAGATGCGGAAATTGCGTGTGAAGGAAATCGTAAAAAAGTTTTTTAAAACGAAGAAAATCTGAACAAATTGTTGTGATGGTGACAAGGGTGGTGAATTTGGCAGATACATACAGTCATGTGAAAAAAAAACTAGGTACACGACACATCAATCAGTTCCTCCTTTTGCTAATTTTTCCATTTTTTTTTTTAATGTCCAGCTCAGTTGTGTTTGTTATATTGCACCTGACGTATTTTGTTCAGTCTGAAGATATACAACGTATTAAATTTTATGTATTATTTTATGTATTATGGAACAATTTAGTCAAAAGAAAAAACTTGGATTCAACTAAAAAATTATACATACATATGTACATTAGGGTGCTATACTAAAAACAAAAATGCGAGTTTCCACCGGAGTTATAAAATTTATTATTAAAACCTCCGCTAAAATATTTAAAAAGATAAAATAATAAAATTCACCAATACCGATTTGAAAAGGTCTCCAAAAATATAGTTTTTTATAAATAAAAATATATATTTTTTTCGATTTTTTCAAGTTGAGTGATCTTTATCACTTATTTAAAAAAATCATAATAATGAGCACGTGAATTAAATATCATTAGTCTAAATCGGTCAAGTTTTGTCTGAGTTATTCCACTTTTCCTTAAACCAATCTTCCACAACAGGTCAAAAATAGCTTCAAAATTTCATTGTTTTGATTCCGTGGAAACAAATTTTTAAATATTTTTTTATTCAGAACTTCCAAGCTTAAACAGTTTTAAAATATGATAGCCACATCATATTTGAAAACGACTATTTGAAGTATAAATATTGAGAAATATTTAGCTTGATGTCTTGCAATCAGGGACCGAAAAAAATCTTTATTTTTTTAATTTTTTCTGATAAACAATCGAAAGGAAGATTTTAAGTTCAGTAACGTTTCTATTTTGATCTAAAAAAACTTTACAAAATATCGATCGAACATGATCGAACATGATCGACATGATTATCGAAAATTTGAAAATCACAAAATGTCGATGAAATTTTATAAAAACAAACAAAAAGTAACTAAATAACATGAAACATGTTTTTAAAATAAAAATTATAACCATTATGGTCCCTGCTGAAAATATTATGAATTTTATAATTCCGATCGAAAATGGATGGACTTTTGAAGTGAAACTTCTTTGCGCTCGTTGGGCTGTAATTCCAATATCGAATGAAACGAAAGAGCGACAGGAAAAGGGAGGGGATGGCACGCGTTCTGGGGGATTCGGACGGAAGGAGATATGGGAGAGAAACGAAAACGCGACAGATTCGGAGTAGGAAAAAACGAGAGAGGGGTAGCATGCGTGGAGGGGCGGACAGAGGGTGGCAATGATTGTTCTCTACATCACTCCGAACCAGAGAATTAACGATATAATAAAATTCATACATAGAGCATTATTGGCATATACTCCCTCTGGTGCAGCAGAATTTGGCGAAGATTTGCACACTATGCCAATGATTTTAATGCCAATTTTGCCTTGGAAGAAGCTCAACCACTTGTACAATTTTTAGAAAGCAAATTTAATTTAAAAATGAGTAATAATCCCAAAGACTCAACAACCAGATCAGGCACGACAATAGATGCAATTTTCTCAAGATATTTAAATAATTTACAATCACGAGTTTTCATTTCATATTTTGCATACCACAAACCAATTGTATCTTTTTTTGAACATGAAAGTACGGAAGTGAATGAATAGATTTTTTATAAATGGAGGCGAAAACATCAACTATATTTTTTCATTAACCTAACACCCTTAAAAATTCCAGAGTAATGAATAGTGGCTTCTGTTATTGATCAATTTTTATTTAGAGTAGACAAAGTATGTTCTAAAAATTTGTTTTGTATGGCAGACAATTCGTGATACCGTCAAAACAAAATATTAATAAAAAGTCAATAAAAATTTTTTTTTTACTTTTACTTAATTTTTAGTTTTACTAAAATTTATTGGGCCATAAAGTTGCGTACTTAGAATTTTTCTAAAAAATTTTAAAAATAAAGCTTGCAAATAAGAGATATGCTTGAGTTGTTTTTCTCAGCTTAATTTGTTGCTTATCAAGTAAAGGTTTTTTTTTGAGTTTTCTGATTTTCTATTTTATTTTTTTAGTTTGCTTGTTTAAGAGTATGTCGTGGCTATTTTTTAGTTCAAGTTTTTGTTCATAAAGTCAAAGTAATTTCTTTAATTTAATTTTTTGCACAGTAAATAAAAAAATTTTTTTTGTCATTTTAATTTTTTTTTGTTAGGTTTAATTTTTCGCTTGGAAAATAAATAGAAATATTTTGGGAGTTTTACTTTTGCCTTAGAAAATTAGAAAATGTTTTTTCGTTTTTATTTTTAGCTAAAAAAGATTTAAGAGCTACTTTTTAATATTAACAGGTATTTTTTGAGTTTTATTGTTGTAAATTTTTGAGTTAAATTTTTGGCTTAGGTTTTGTTTTGTTGAATTTTCCTGTTTTTTCTAAAAAGTTTGGAATATGAATTTATATGCTGTTTGTTATATAAGAAGCAATATAAAAAAAAAAAATAGTCAAAACTTTTCAAAATGTAGTGTACTTATTTTTTTTTACATGACTGTATTTATAGATACATCTACTCCATATATATGTAAAAATACATTAACATTTATATGTGAAGATTTATAAATAAAATGTAACACGTAAGTACATAGATAGAGCAATAAAACCGCAAATGACATAATCTCCACCACATCACCAACATCACCACCAGCAGCAGCAACCAGTTTACTTATTTCTATTTTTTCGCCCAAAAGGTGTAGATGATAATTTACGATCAGCCATAGATCTTAAGCATTCACATTAACACACCTGCATGGCTATATAAACGCATTAAGTTGTTAGACTGCGAAAAGTGTTGGACGCGAGCTAGTTGTAAGTTTGTGAGTGGAAACCTGTTTTTAAATTTGGAACTTTGATTCAGTGCGTTGCCTGCACGAAAAATATTTTTGTACAAAGGAAATAAACTATCTATGTGTGACAGCGTATGCAAATTAACTTATGCAAAGTTTTTTTTTTGTTTTTTTGTGTTTTGTTTTCGTAGCAGCAAAAATAGATATTAAGCAATTTGCCGAAATTGTAAACAAAGAGTTGTCAATGATCTACAAAGATTAAGTTCAAGTTAGGTAAGAGTGACTACCAGATGGAAGGTCATGGCGGCGGCACACGTCGTCTGTAGAACTAGAGCCCTTTGTGCTACCGCTAGCGGTGCCATTACTTTTTCTTCTTTCTCTTAAGAAATGAACCACCGAGTTTGCCATATATAGCACAAAAAGTTGAAAATGTGCGCCAAGTTCAGGTCGGCCAACAATCCAAAAAAGTACTTATTGAAGATTTAGTTTCGCGTTCCGAGCAGGATGGTGCAGTGGCAGAGATGCTCTCACTTACTACTCGCCCCAGCAGTTGGGATACAAAAAGTTGTTTGGGTATCCCAGCCTCTTTCCATGTATGCCCATAAAGCCATGTTCAGTTGATATTCCGAGTGGTCTGAGAAACGAAATACCCGGTGTCATCAGACAAACCGCCAGCGCACTCTCATCTTGGCTCCCACGTCACTGCGACGATCACAAAATTTGAAAAAGTAAAGGACTTTGTCTATTAGGAATCCACCATTGACACAAACAATAATGATAGCTTCGAAATTTAATGGATTAACGCGCTTTCCAACAAATACTACTATGGGCTAAGTAGGTAACGGATTAGCACAGCTTTTTCTCGACGAACCACAACCACACTCTATAAGTCTCTCATAATGCCCGTGATATTGTATGGCTCCGAAGTTTGGACCCTATTAACATCGGATATGACGGCTCTCAGAGTGTTCTGAGAGAGAGAGATTTTCCGCAAGATTTTTGGAACCTTACAAAATGCGACGGCCATTATCGCAGACGATGGAACGGAGAAGGAAGCCTTGGGGCCGCTACTAAACGTCAATTGGCAAACTAAGGAATGACTGGAAAGGAGATTAGTTTGAAAGAGAAGGAGTCAGGGCGATTGAGAGTCCTGTATGACTTTACGTCAACCTTTGACCAAACTTGCTAAGTAGTCTGACTGGTGGGCTCCGTGACCCATCTGTTACTATTTATCTCCTCGCTGAGTTTAGTTTTTAGTCTATATTTACAGGAGGTTAGAGGTATGCAAACGTTTTGAACACAATTGGCCACGGATATTTCCATCTCTTGCCATCCATTCTTCGGCCATGGAGTTGCCGGGAATGTCATATAGACTCAGGGGCCCATAAACGCGGATCATTTGAACGCGAGGAAGTTGAAAGTCCTTTTGCGTTCTACGAGTACTTTAATGCTAAAATTTTAATTTTTATACAGAAATACTCCTAGAGATTTTTTGCCTCCAAAGAGAAAATTTTTTCGGTTAGGGCTAGATATACATATATTTTATAGCGACAAATAAAATTCAGAAACCCTCTGATTTTCTAAGCTATATATATGTGTAAATCAAAAAATTACTTTTTACTTTACCAAGCAAAAAATACGCTAAACAATTTTTTATATTTTGAACAAAAAATTAAACCAAAAATTTAACTTTTATTTTTTGGCGAAAAATAAAACTCAAGATATAGCCCTTAGATTAATTAATTAAATTTAATTTTTGTTTTCAAAAAAAATTTAACTAAAAAAATAATTCATATTTTGTTCGAAAATAAAAATCAGGAAACACTTCTTATTTTCTAAGCAAACAATAAAACCGGGAAATTAATTTATATCTTTTAAGAGCAAAATAAAATCTAAAAATACCTCGTATTTTCTGAGCAAACACTGAAATTAAAATTAACAAGTAGAAAACAAATTTTAAAAATAACTTTGACTTTCTGAGCAATAATAATATAATATAAATAAAATATAATAATCAAAAATTAACTTTTATTTTCTGAGTAAAAAAGAAAACTCAAAAAATCCTTTTTTATTTCCTAAGCGAAAAATAAAGTTTTAAAATACCTCGTATTTGCAAAAAGCAAATAAAAGTGAAAAATTTTTTTCTAAGCAAAAAATAAAGGGTGGTTAAATTTTAAGGGCCGATGTTGATTTTGAATAAAACACAAATTATTTTGGAAATTATTGTAATTTCTTTTTCTTATGATAATATGGTGTGGTTCAATTACGTATGGAACAAAATATCGGCCAAATGTTCGCCGCGACCTCGGCGGCACACCTCCATCCGATGGTCCAAATTTTCGATGACGCTGAGGCATAATTGAGGTTCTATGCCGTTAATGTGCCGAATTATCTCATCCTTTAGCTCTTGAATTGTTGCTGGCTTATCGACGGACACCTTTTCTTTCAAATAACCACAAAGAAAGTAGTCGAACGGTGTCAAATCACATGATCTTGGTGGCCAATTGACATCGCCACCACGTGAGATAACACGGCCATTGAATTTGTCGCGCAAAAAAGCCATTATTTCGTTGGCTGTGTGACAAGTGGCACCATCCTGTTGGAACCACATATCCTCCACATCCATATGTTCCAATTCGGACCATAAAAAGTTCGTTATCATCTCACGATAGCGAACACCATTCCCAGTAACTGCCTGACCGGCCTCATTTTGGAAAAAATACGACCCGATGATGCCGCCAGCCCATAAACCTCACCAAACAGTCAGTCTTTGTGGGTGCATTGGTTTTTCGACAATCACTCTTGGATTATCATTTGCCCAAATGTGGCAATTCTGCTTAATGACGAATCCACTGAGGTGAAAATGTGCCTCATCACTGAAGATGATTTTTTTCGAAAATTTTCATAATAAGCCTGAATAAATTTAACACGTTGCGCGATTGTGTATCTTTCCATGTTCAAATGGAGTTAGTCTGAAATTGAGAAATGTCAAATGAAATGCAAAAAAAAAACTTGACGTTTAGGTGTGGTTCACATTCAACATCGGCTCTTAAAATTTAACCACCCTTTAGCTTGAATGTCTAAGCAAAAACCAAAACCTAAGCGAAAAATGTAACTCAAAAATTAATATATTTTTTTTCGAACTCATAAATACATAATTAAATAAACTACTTTTATTTGCCAAGCAAAAAATAAAATTGAAGAAATAACTTTGGCTTTCTGAACAAAAAATTAACATAAAAACAACCCTTTAACCCAACCCAAAAAAAAACTTTTAATTTCTGAAAAAAAAAATAAAACTCAAAAAAAAATATCTTTTATTCTCTAAGCAAAACGTTGACGAAAAAATAACACTTTGTTACAAAACGAAAAAATATGCACGCACTTTACAAGTAACCTAGTTGAGATCGTAGATCTGGTCGAGTGGTTCACAAGAATGTGTTTGAAAATTTCCAAACATCCTCAAATTCAACTTATTCATAGGAAAACATTTTGTCATGACCTCGTATACAAAACAATCTTTATTTCTTTAAATTTTTTAGCTACTTTCAGTTTTGATATATCATGCAAAGGAAAAATGTTGCCACTTTTCAGATCAATAATGAAAATTTTTTTTTTTTAAACTTTTTTAAAAAACTTTGGTAGCTCCTTTTTTTTACAATTTTACAAGAAAGCATTTACATTGAAGTCATTTTCTGCCAAGAACGTCGTATTCTAAAAAAATAAGGTAGGGTTATGAAATTATAACATTTACTTCCAAGAGAGAAAATAATAAAAAATCGAAATTGCAATGAAAATTCTCGGTTCCATTGAAAACTTTGAAAAAAAAAAACTTTATATACAAAGAGCTTTTTCTAAAAATACATTCTTATTATCTGACATACATAAGTATTTAAGTATTTACAATTTTTGATTAAGAAAAATTTTATATTCCTAATGTGCCAGGTGAAGCTTGTTTTTGTTATCTGTGCAGTTGGAATAACACATTGTGCAATACAAATTCTTCCCAGGAGAGTACTCGTTAGTGTAGCAAATGGTATTAGTTTAAATCGCTACATAAGAAGTTTCGAAACCAAATCGACTAATTGAAGACGATGCCGCAGGGCGTTGTATACTTTTACAATCTCGTTTTATATATTTTTTTTTGTACTCAAAAGATGCACTCAAACTACTAACTGTAGTAGTGCAATGTGTCGTTTGTTTGTTTGTCATAGGTACACTTAATGTTGAAACTTTTTATATGCAGACATAATACAATGAATAAGGTAAATAATTAAATATATAAACGAAACGTTCTCACCACAATATTCAAATAAACAACTTTCTTTTGTAAGCAACACATTTTTTTCCTGACTTCCAACTTTGAATTGCATTTTTTTTGTTATTTATTTACCCAAGGGTTGAGCAAGATCTGAACAAAATTAACAGGAAATCTCATTATCACTAACCTCACACATACGACGAATAATAGTAAGCGTAGTATCAACATTGCAACACAAACTTTTCAACATGTCAAATCGGTACGCTAGATAAAACTTAATATACTTAACGTGTCTGTATGTATGTATGTGTGTATGGTGTGTGTGCAGGTATTATTACATTCATAGGTTTGGTTAGTACTCGTTGTACGCTGCCAGTTTGCAGCACCACACATTTTCCAACGCCTCTTTTATAGATAATCTAAGCGCAATGCCAAATGTGGTAGCCGGAGATGTACAGAGGAATATGATATGTACCTACGTTATGAAAGGGATGTAAAAATATGTGACTGCTAACTTACGCGGTAAAATCCGAACTAGTACCACAACTAGTGAATAACTAAAATTGCACTTGCTGTAAAGCTTTTTATGCCCATTTTATTCAATAGCATTACATTTTTGATAAATCTGAACAAGGGCGTACGCAGAACTTCGAGCAGGGGAAGCAAACTAATTTAGACACCACAGGCAGTAGTAACATACAAGAGAAACTAATCTAATTCAAAATAAGACGGCTAAGATCTTTCGAAAGTATTTCCAATATTGTTATCGTAAGTTCTTCTTTATTTTCGGATGTAACACAAATCTCTAAAATTCAACGTAAATTTAACAAGAGTAATCTTATCAATAATACAGGCACACAAAAGTAATAAAAGTTCTGTGTTTGAAAGGTGAATTACCTTACGCTAAGTTTTTTCTGTGCTAAAAACGAGGTCTAGATTTTGCCCCAGCACCCACCAAAGGGTAAAATTTTTTAGATTACATAAAAAATCACAATTATTATAGTTTCCTATCTGTTTTGGTATGCTGAGAACGAATCTGTGATAAAAATTTACCCTGTACCCTTAAACTTTGCACCATCACCCCCAACACTCCCCCTAAGTATCAAGTTTTAAGATTTTATGAAATATCAAATTTAGAATCTTATCCCACGTTTTTTGTTTGTATTCTAAAAACGAGTCTGAAGTTTAAATTTATCTATTGCCCATAGATTTGGCTCCCAGCGTAAAATTTTAGATTAGATTCTAGAAAAATTCATATTCAATATGGTATACGAATACTACGTATTTCGATATGTTAAAAACGAACATGAAATCAAAATTTACCCTGTACCCTTCAATTTTGCCCCAACACCTTCTTAAGGGTAAAGTTTTAAGATTTTATGAAGCCAAGTTCCCCACCAAAGGAGAACTGCGATCCCCTGATAACGGGGAGCTACCCTGCAACGCAAACCTATTTTTTTCTACTTTTGTCAAGCCATTTTTTTTTTATCTAGGAACTAGAATTTTTGTTGCCCGCTTTCACCACGTGACATTTTTACACGAGGTGAAAATTGAAAAATTCTAAATGATAGGCTTCTAAACAACTTGTGCGCGACTTTCGCCTTTGCTCGTGTTTAACTTCGGCTATTTAGGTACTGGATTATGTAATAGATAAAGCGCCTCAAAGTATGTTACTTTCCACAATGGCAACGGTTTACCAATTGGAGATATTTGCTTTACTTAAGATAGAGGAGTGGATAATCAGAGTCTGCAGTGAAAGCCAAGCTGCACTAAAGGCCTTGGAAATTGCACGCACCTCTTCAAAAATTTTCCAAGAAACTGAGTTGAGGTTGAGCTCTGTGGGAAAATGGAATAAGAATGAACTAATGAGGGAACACTTCGGTGTTGAAAGTAAACGAACTGGCTGATGAATTGGCTAATTGCGACTCATTGGAAGACTCCATTGGACCACAGCCATCTATAGGCCAATCACGGACAGGTGCATCAGGGATGTTATAAATAAGACGCATGAAACTGGGCGAAATTCCTTCACACACAGAGAAGGAAGTAGAGAAGAGTAGAGCATTTCCTCTGTATCTATTCTGCTTGTTCTAGGCTGAGATGGAGCATATTTGAATCCGTGATATTGAGATGTATTATCAGGTAAGCTTTTCAGATTCATAAAAGAGTCGGGAAGATTTTTCATGGAAAAATGAGGTCCACCTTCTTCCATAATCTTTTACAACGCTCATCAAGAAATTTGTGCTATTTGCTTGCTGCATCATTTATCTAATTTGTAGTTTAAATATCGACATTAACATTACGAAAATCCCTTAAACGACATTTTTTTTTTTTTTGTAAATATATTTCTTTAATATTTCTTTAATATGTAGTGGAAGTCAAAATTTTATCTTAAATCATATAAATTTTTCTCATTTTACACAGCAAATCATTTCATGTGAAGTTTTCCAAATTTTTAATTTATTTTTTTATTATATTTGGTCACCCTCTTATTAAAATTGAGAGGTGATTTTTCGAATAAAGCACGCAATCATGTGAATATGCTGAGAAATCACGAAGATTTGGTGGGCCTGGGGTAGTGCAGCACAAATCAAATTTTATTATGAGAAGACGAAACGCAACGCAAACGTTGATGTGGAGCGGACCTTTTCCTTCTGTCTGATAAAATATTGGCATATTGAAATATTTTCTGTAATTAGTTTTTCGTTGCACACTCGACACGATACTGGGGTTCAATTACTCGATTCCAAAAAAAAAATATCGTTTTAAAACTTTAGAGTGAAAAATATCGGTGTCGTATGGTAAAAATATCCATATGGTATCGTTTCCTACTAACCGGTGCTAGGAGATTAATTTTAACCCAGTAGATATTAATATCCGAGGTCAGTGTACAAAAATACGTATATCCAATTTTATATAAAAATTATATACATATTTCGTATGCGTTCATATCGACAATTTTTTTAGGATACGGATACAAATTTTTCTGGAGAGCTCATTATTAGAGAACAGAGAGGGCATCAAATATCTCCCTAGAATGCATAATATGTGCATATTTATATTCGACCGGGTCGTTCCCCATATAAAATAAGAAATTGTGTAGATACTATATAGCCTTTTAGGATCATTTTATACTGGACTCCCTCCAAAATCATATGAGTTTAAATAACTTCATTTCAATCCTTTCTAAAGTTACTTTATTCTTCATAAAATTAAGTTTTCTTAAAAAATAGTAACGTTTGTGTTAACTTTTCAATATAATGTGATGCTTATGCTTTAAAATAAGTGGCAACTCCCTAACAAATTTTTCATATAAACAGCTTCGCTGCAAACCATTACTGTAATACCTCAGCAAACTTAATAACCTACTATAGAAACAGTTTGATTACTGAGCCCTCTGAGTATAATTCGTTTGAATCCAAAGTCGAAATATTTATTTTAGCCTTATAATTAAATTTACTTTACTGTTTGGAGTAAGTAGGAGCCCTTTATATACTGCCACCGAAATGCCAGTCACCATTCAAACCGTTTCCTTAACACTTTTCTGCTGATTGTGTTCTTTACTGTTCCCTCTTTTATAACAACTACTATTATAATCTAACCTAAGTTCGTTGCCGTCATGAATTGTAACTAAAAGGGTAAAATCAACTTGTTGCTTTTCCTATTGGGATTTCCTTCACCTATCTGAAAGTTTTTCAGTTAAATAGAATAAACTATTTCCGAGCGTGGAAAAGCTTCCCATAATTCAGCATTAAGTAGTGTTGTGTCAGAACTCTATCACGGTAGAACTGGGAAATCTTTGTGATAGCAACGAAAAAATCTCGACTTCTTTGTAATTTTGAATGTGACGGTATTAAATAGGTTGGGTTGATGAAAAAAAAATGTACGCCAAAAACAGATAGCGAAGTAAAAAGTGTCATCAACCAGCAGACGGTAGTAGGCAGCAAAAGAAAACAAATAAAAAAGCGGCGATTCCATTGTATCAACGATTTTGTGTGGGGCATGAATGCTCTCTGTATGCTTATGAACATTGCCCCAATTTCGGCGTGGAGTCACACATTTACACACATACGCACATGTACAGTGTGTTTCACAAAACAGATTTGCCAATCATATTAACTCAATAATAACTCAACCATAAAAGCAGAAAATTTTAAGGAATATCTAAATTCATATACATATTTTTTTTTTCGGCCGATTTATTTCCAACAACAATTCTAATAATACATCGCAGTGAGTGCTTCATTTTTGTGTTGTGTAAGAAAGCCAAGTCACTTTGTTAGGAAGTAGAACCATCAAAAACTGACAAAAACTTCCTCAAACCTCAAAGATCATACTATTACAAATTTATTCCAAAAATAATTATAATCTTAGCCTGAGGGAAACGAAACATAGGCTTTCGTCAAAAAAAAGTTTCTATTTGTACTACCAGAGACGAAGATTAAAGGAATTTTACATAAGAAATCGCCCTTTAACCGAAGCGCATATTCAAAAAAAAAGATTGGCAGAATTGGTAAGGGAGAATTTGGATTGTAATTGGAGCAAAGTGATAAATCATCTTCCATTGTTTGGAACTACGGGAAGAAAGTTTGCATTGGTAAAGGCGCCAATTTGTTCGGCGGTCTGTTAAACACCCCCCCAAGGTCCATCTTGGTGGAAGCTTTTCTGAAAAGGGAGTCGGTACTGTGACTTTTTTTTACATAAAATCCCGACGCAAAGCTTATGATCAAACTATATGAAAAATGCTTTGCTAAAGTCTGCGAATACAAATGATTGAATCCTTCTAGAAGACAATGATCCAGAAAACTATGCAAAACAAAATCCATATGCAAAATCAAAGCAGAGAATCGGGGAAACAAAATTATTACAACAAAATAACTTGCTGGTGCGCTAAACAAAATTGGAATGAATCTGTCGCCATATTGTGGAAGAAAACTAAGCGAGGGTTGTTCGACATGAATTCAAGCTGTTAGAGAAAGCAATGGGAAGTGAAGGTCATTTTATATAGAGTGCGGACTAGGTATTGAGATATGAAACAAACATAAAGTATGAAAAACACTCGTGCAGCTAAAAGCGCGAGCTATAAGTAAAACTTCTTTATGAACTTCATAAAGAGTTAAATATGGGAGGAGTACTTAGGACCAGCATTAGTCAAAATAGTTGTAGTAATTAGTAGTAGTAATACTTAGTAGTCGTAGTCTTAGTGATAGTAGTAGTAATAGTTAGCATTAGTAGCAGAAGTAGTAATAGCAGTAGTTGTAGGGGTGGACCAGTCCTAAGCTAGTAATAGTAGTAAAACGGCAGTTCCCGAAATATCTAGTCTGAAAATAGTGCCGGAACGCGAGAACTTGCCCTCGAATGCTCCTGAACCACTTCCGAATTGGGTTTCAATGAGTCTAAACTTTTTCCGGAGTTCGCCTTTTTGACAGCTGTTACTTGATTTATACTCGGTTTGGTTTGTCATTTAATAATGAACAGACTTTCTCCGGAACAACGTTTGCAAATCGTGCAAATTTATTACCAGCATAGTCAGTAATTCGAGCAACCGTGGATCAGTTTCGCACTCCGTTTACTCCAGGGAATAATGCGCATCATCAGAGACGCCGTATAGTGCGCACCGAAGACGCAATTGCTGCTGTGAAACAGAGTAATGAAGAAGATTCGAATGAGTTCATCCGTCATTGGACGCACCAATTCGAGCTGTGCCATCCACTTCATAGAAGATTTTGCGGAAAAATCTGGATTTGCGAGCTTACAAAATCCAACTCGTGCAAGGGTTGAAGCCAAACGGCCATCTAGCGCGTCGTACGTTCGGTGAATGGACCAAAAACGAGATGGCCACCGATGCCGATTTTCACAACAAACTTTTATTCAGCGATGAAGCTCACTTTCGGTTTAATGAGTACGTCGCATTTAGAGTCTTGATAATCCTCAAGCCATTGTTGAGACGCCGTTACGTCCCCTAAATTGTCACTGTTTGGTGTGCTCTATAAAAGAGGGAATCATTGGCCCATACTTCTTTAAAAATCAAGGCCGCCATAATGTTACAGTCAATGGGGAACGCTCTAGAGCTGTGACTAAAGACCTTTTCGTGTCTGAATTAAAGGATGTGGAGGTGGACGACCTTTGGTGATCGAATTATCTCACGTCGTAGGCCTGTGGCTTGACCTCAAATATCGTGCGATTTAACAACGCTGGACTATTTTTTGTGGGGGTTTCTCAAGTTGCTTGTCTACGCAGAGACGATTGGCGCCTTGGAAGAGAATATTCGGCGCACTATTGCTGACATACGGCGCCAATTACTGCAAAAAGTGGTCGAAAATTGGGACTCTCCGCAGGAAATTTTTCGAGCCAGCCGCTGCGGTCACTTGCCCGAAATCATTTTTGAAACATGATGGCAAACTCTTATCTTTATAATAAAGCAAAATTCTTGGCCATAAGAATAAATTATATGCGTTTTATTTCTTCATAAAAACACCCTTTACATACATATATTCAGTATTTATGTTTGTTTTTTGTTTTTTTTTTTCATTCCCTTTACTTCGTGACGCAGGAGGAAACGATCTTGCATTTACTGTGTAAGTGTCCTGCACTGTGTAAAAGCAGAATGCGATATCTGAGATCACCGTTTCTGGATGACCTTAGCAAGGTTTCAAGCACCGAGGTAAATTGTCTGTTGAAGTTCATCAATGTGGCAAACTGGTTTAGTAAGGGGTAATTTCTTTTTGGATGGTACAAAAACTTTTCTTTGTGGTAACACAATGGGCCTAATACTGGCCTAAGTGAGCCGCTGGAGGGGGCTGCCACTCCAACCTAACCTACTTCGTGACGCGATATCGATGCGACCCTCGTTACGCGATGTAAAAAACACTGCCATGCCGCCAAAACAGTTTTGCTCTCAAAAACTTTCAAACACTTTTTCTTTAAAATTTTACAACCGTATCCTTATTTGTGAAACACACTGTATTTATACACATATGTACATACGTAGTTTTGTGATATGACTGTCATATACCGCGGAGTATGTTCACATTCGGAGCTTATCACACTCCACACACTTAGCGCAGTGCCTAAGATCGGACGCAGCTTAGAGTTGTGCGTATGGAAATTTATATATTGTATGTATGTATATTTGTAGCTATAGCCCCTTGTATTTGTTTGTATTTGTATTTAAATAAGGGCACAATAATATTGCTGGCGGCTTTTCTCCATCGCCAACAGCCAGCCAGCCGGTCGACAGCATTTCATCAATGCTTCAAAAAATGACTTGTACGCGCGGAAGGGCGCAACAGCAAACAGCAGAAAGAAGAAGAAGAATAATAAAAAAATAAGTCAAATGATAATAAAACAATAACAAAAATATAACAACAACAACTCTCGTGCCACAGTCAAATAAATAATAAACAAAACAACAACAGCGCCTACATAGCTGCGAAAAGCGATGTCAGCTACAGCTCCAAGCGGGAGCGCTCCCTGTGTGCCACAAATGTTGCGCTTGCTGTTGTTGTTGTTGTTGCTTTAGCTATTTTGCGATTATCTTTATCATTCACGCACACATCACATCAACGCAAATATGCGAATCTCATAAATTTCAAGCTTTGTGAGGCAGAAGAATAGCGAACGTTAGCAGTTTGTATTTTTTTTTTCTTCTCCTTTTTGATGTTGTGTGCCACATTGTCATAATTTTACGCAGCTCTTTGTTGTTAGTTACAGTTATGCATATCATTCTCATCGCATTTAAGTATTTCCTTTGCCCTTTGGGCTCAGTGCAATGAATGATATTTTTGCGTTAAAAAAATAGCAGAAAAATTTATGTTAAAATGGAAACATACAAAACTAAACATTTCGTCAAATGAGTAGCAGAACGAGCATAGCATGGCACATTGAGCAATGCAAAAATTTGCCACAGGCGCACAGACTTACTGTCCTACTCTTCCGCTCTGTGCCACCCCATTCACCCAACGCGTTTAGCGATGGGACTTTGCATAATCGTTAATCGCATAAATGCTTGTATTGATACTTTTTAAAATCCGCATTTTTATGTTTTCTTTCTGGATTTTTTCAAATTTCATCTAATACGTTCACTTTAATCTCCTTCGTATTCGAATCTTAATTTTTTGTGGTACCAACTATTTTTATTGCATGAAAACGCCAACGATCATAAGGTGCGGTCTTCACCTGTTTGAAACTCTCGCTTACTTGTAGCAGCAAGCGAGACGTCGCTCGTGACGACCGCTAAAATTAGGAAGCTGGGTTTAAGCGCTAAATATATGAGGCAAATCTTTAACCTGTTCACACTGCAACATAAATTACTTATTTTCATACAAATTACTTCGCATAAACCAAGTGCGTTCTCATGCGTCGTTCGTAATTTATCTTGATTAGGGACGCGAATTTCGATACTATACTATATCGATACCGATATTTTTTACTCGATGCTTTTAAACCGAGATTTTCCCTTTAGGCTCAGTAAATGATCCCTAATATCGTATCCAATTTGCTAAGAAAACAATTTTTATCAAATTTTTTTTTTGAACATCTACAAAATTTTGAAAAATTATCACCAACATTTTATCGCGGATAAAGCTCTATTATATAGATATTAAAATCAGGCTTGATGAAAATAATATTTGGAAATACAAGGCCCGCATCAAGGCCTAATTTTTAAGAAACTGGAGTTTTCAAATTCAGCAAGCGAAGCTAACGTCCCAATTAGTACCGGTTCAAACAGGTTACGTTTTATGAAATTGTGACCGAACTTAATTTTTAATTTATTATCGATATTTTTGGTATCGATACTATGGATTTTGAATCAGTGCTATATCGATAATTTGTGGACATTATCGTATCCCTAATCTTGACTGCTCTGTCGTCACAGGGTTTCTTAGTTTTTTAGTCAAAGAAAAAAATGGTAGAGATTGGAAACATTTTTAATATAATTAAATTTTGTTATGATTTGGTTTTTAATCTATGGTTAAGAAAAAGAAAGCTTCTAGTGTGTCCTATTTTTAGCTTTGAGTGGCTAAAATTAAAAAAAAATTAATTTGTCTAGTAGGTAATTTACCCTAAAAGGTGGTTTCAACCAAAGCTCAGTTTCCTGTTTTTTTTTTTTTTTTTGTGAAATGCAAACCCACAGAGTCTTCAAAAAAAAAAAAGAAGGGCGTCAGATACCGAAATTTCTTTATCGATACGCAATCATAAGGAATATTTTTCTACTAATTCGTTTACACCTTCAAGCTAATTTAAATAAGATATGTATAAAAGATAAGAGACAAAAGCTCTAAATTAAATAAATAAGCAAAATGCCGTGAACAAACAAAATTTAACCAAACCCAAAATCTGATTTACCTAAATATGAAAATATTTTTATTAGTATTGTCATATGTAAATTTAGCGACATATAGTGAGTTTTTTTATGACGATTACCAATTATTGACGCAACGGCTTTGTTATCTCACTTCCAATAGCTTATTGTAAATACAAATATTACTCAATGCCTAAGTGATTCAATTTCAAATTTCATGGAAAGCTATAAACCAAAGGGCGCCTCACAGCTTATCAGTAGGAATTCACCTGAATTACCCCAGAGTTTTATAAAGTAATTGGCAAAAATAGCAACACAACTACAGTAATTAAAACGTCATAGCAAATGGCATGGCAAAACAAGTACGTTACGGCCAAGTATTTCTGCAGACTCAGGATGAATACACTAGCTCCATGAAGTAAGTTAGGTTAGGTTTAACGTGGTTGCTTCAAGAAGCTCACATAGACACTCTGGGATCCATTGTGATACCACAATACATGTAAAAACAGAACGGTAACTTCGTAACTATTTATACACCGTAAAACGTCGCGCACTTGAAATATTCGCCGGAGAGTGAATACGATCCGATCCCAGATACTTGAGTCTAAGTCGCGCGAAAGCAGAGCAGCTGAACAAGTGCTTCAGTGAAAGACAGTGTCCTGTCAGCACTCTTATAATTCAGCAGAACTGTGGCCTGGATAACCGTAGAAGCTTTCGTATTCTTGCACAGTCCACTCTTGGCCAAAACGACCTCGCGTCCCTTCGTGTCATAGTAGCTGCTCAGTGCTGATCAAGCTGATCGCCAGCTCATTCGTTCAGGAGCAGCTGAGAGGTGGCCAGAGGAATCGTGAATACCTCCTTGCTTAAGGAGTCCTTTTCAAGTCTAGTCTACTTGGCTCACTCATCTGCTTCCTAATTCCCTGGGAGATCGGTCTGCCCCGTAACTCAGAATATTTTGGCGAAGAAATACTCCGAAGCTCTCGAAAGAGAAATCAAGCAATCCATTGCTAGATATTTTCGATTAAAGAGGTCGCGTTAGAAAGCATCCAATCGATTCCTTCCTTAAAAGGGGCTTCTCCGCCTGATTACCGCTTGCAGTAATCTAGTAGCCTAACTTTCGCCTGAGACTACCAAAATATCTTGTAGGATACAATAAAGTTAAGCAATGATCAGTTGTTGCAAAATTAGCGAGTGGTAAAACCCGAGCTAAACTTATATCTAATATTTCGCAGCGTGACAGCAGCTGAGCTACCAGGCTTTCCCTGTAGTATCTATTGAACGCGCAGCGCTAGCGTTGACGGGGTCTAAAGAACCTACCTATTCCAATAACAGCCAATATTTGTACCATTTCCAGCTGGTTGACAAACAGAGTCATATCCAGGGCGCCCTAATGGACAAGAACCCCATACAGAAATATCGGGACTACCACATGCGAGCGACAACAGTATTTGCAATTGTGTGACTGAGTGTTCTTAGATTGAGTTGAAAAAATTGTTAAATGTATATCTGATCGAAATATCTAGTTTGGTTGCACATACAGAAAAACTTCACGAGAAATAATTGTAACCCATTAAGTCTCTCACTAATCGCGGTCGTTTTGGGTTCTTAATAAAATGAATTTGAAAAGTCGCTAGAGGGTTAACAATATTTCCAAGAAAATTTCTCTTCGAGGTTTTTAAGTCAAACTCTTTATACAAAGAACGTAAAAATTCAGAGGAAAAATTTACCCTTGAAATAAATATGCAACATTTATTAATGCGTACCGTTACTTACATTAATGTTTCAAGTTAAAAGAGCTGTCATCTTTTCTTTATTTTATTTTCTGTTATCTAAGAAGGTCCCTCGTGAAAATTTCCATTGAATAAATATTTCTCCAGAACATTTGACCCCTCTAGCAATCTCTCAAATAAATTTTACTTAAACCTAAAAAAAGTGACCATACTACCCTTCCGCTAGAGAGCTATTGGGTTAAAGTGTTCTACAAAAGGGATTTTACTAAAAACATAAAAACTGGGGTTGTCTAATATTTCGATTTACATACAGATTTTGAAACAGTAAGAGACGATACCTTCGGATTCTGAGAACCTTCCGAGCAACGTTTTGATCGCTTTGCCCATTCTCACACGGATTTTTTATAAACTTGTGCAAAATAATTTGTCTTGCTGCTAACTCCGTTGCTAGTTTTAACTAAACTATAAATCAAATCCAAATAAAATTTCTCATACATGAAACTAAGATCATGATCTACTCAAAGTAATAAAATTTCAAACTGTTTAAATATTTTTGGGTAAGTTATCAGTTCCCCACCTCCAAAATGACAGTTGAACCGTGAATGGGAGGGAGCGCAAGGGAAAGCCAAATTCGAAGAGTTTACGAATGAGGGTGAGGAAGATTTGGTTGATAAGCGCAAAAATTGCGTGTGGTTGCAAAGGTGAGGTGAAAATAATTAGTAATGTGATGCCCATGGCGGCCGCTGTAGCCGAGTGTGTAGCGGGTGCGCGCTTCATTCATTGGGGTCTGGGCTCAAAACCCTGCCCGGGGCAAGTAACAACAAAAATTACAGAAAAGCAATGGCAATACTTCTCACAAAAATAATTTGTCTATTGGAGTCGGGGTAAAATTATACGTAAATTTGTGTTACAATATTAAGACGCACCCCACAAAAATTGTGTTAGAAGTTCGGCCAAACACCAAGCTACATGGTGTACGCGTCAAATTATTATAATTATTATTATTATTAATATAATTATTATTATTATTATGGCACAAATCGATTTCATAATTCATACATAGCTACAAGCCGGCTTAAGGCATTTCTATTTCTATTTCTATTTACATATAGAAATTCGATTACTCATAGGCCACCAACTGGTCGAAGCGTTTAGAGTGTGGGATATTTCTATTTACTATTCACATACAAATGCCTGTATCTGTATGCATGAAAGTATTAATTTCGACATGAACTCTATTGACTGTCAACGATATCTACTAAAATTCTACTTATTGAAAATTTCAACAGGCGCTAACAACAAGCTCTCCGAGACTATGCTGGAGGAGTAAAACAGTATGTGACATTTCAAGTGCCAATGACAGCAACAAAATCATATAAAATTATTAACTCTCATACTACATTGACAATGAAAAGTAATATGACAAAGAGAACAACAATTATATTTACAACAATTACAACGAAGCTATTCAACGACGAATGAAGCAATCATTAAAGCAATTGACAAGTTCACAATCATCATTTTACATTTTACTTCTCTTACTCGAATGTCTCTACATTTGTGTTTTTTTATTTATTTTTTATTTACTTTCTCGGGCACTGCAAAGTTCGCTACAAGTGAGGCAACTCTGCGCATAGCACAGGAAGGAAGTGTTTGTGCGTATGTTATGTGAATTAAACATTTAATTTTTTCATAACAAATACTGGAAAAATGAATATGCTTTTGTTGTAACAAGCAATTAATGGAAGTAGGCAAAGTGAATGGTTGAATGGGTTTGTCGGTAAGCGAAGTGTTGCATTTGATTCGGTGACAATGTCCAAACTGTCAATCATCTACATGCAATTACTATGTACATATGTATGTATGTATGTAGAGAGTGTCAATGTACTTTAAATATAGGAAAAAAAATCTATGGTTAGTAGTACAGTTTAAATAGATATACATAGTTAAGCAAACACATATTAGAATATATACAAATGTTGCTTCAAATGTTTGCATACAATTTTATATGACTATGTACTCGATCGAATAGGAAACATGTGTTATTATTATTTGATTTACTTCCATATTTTCAGTTGCATTCCACTTTGCTTATAAAAATTTTTTTTTAATTTTCCTAATGAAAATTTTAATTATTTTAATAATTATTAATTTAAGTTAAATAGCCCTATTATTTAACTTTTAAATTAATATTTTAAAAATTTATTTTAAAAAATTCATTTATGTTATAATTTCTGAAATAATTAAATAATTATAAATAAAATTATTTATAAATTAATATAAATAAATAAATATTAACTAATATAATATTCTTTATTTATTCATTAAATACTAAATAATAAAATACCCCTATTATTTTAATTTAGTTAAATTTAATAAATAACTTTCAATTATATTTAAAATTTTTATTTTATATATTTTTTAAAAAAAATGGACTAAATTTTATATTATTAAACTTTTGTTAATATATAAAAATTTTTATTTTATAAATTTTAGCTAAATTAGTTAATTATATAAATAAAAAAATTTTAAAATAATTTTATTTATAATTATTAAAATTATTGAAATAAAATTTAAATATTTAATTTAAAAAAAATCATTTTTATAATTAAATAAAAAAAGGATTATTATTTTTATATTAATTAAATATTAATAAATAAATATTTTAAATGCTGATTAGAGGATTATAACTTCGTTCACCTACCGGTTATTTGAAACATCATAAAGCAAAAGATATATATAGATATATGGATATAGCACAATCATTTAATCATAGGTTTTGGCTATTTCTTTTACTTAATTTAATTCTAATATATGTTTTATGTTTTTATAAGTTTTGGTTATTTCTTTTACTTAATTTAATTTTAATATATTTTTTATATTTTTTTAAAGTTTGACTATTTCTTTTACCTAGTTTAATTTTAATATTTTTATAATTTCAATATTTTTTATTCTTTTATTTTTATAAGTTTTGGTTACCTATTTCTTTTACTTAATTTAAGTTTAATATTTTTAAATTTTGACATTTTTTTATTTTTAAAAGTTTTGGCTATTGCTTTTACTTAGTTTAATTTTAATATTTTTATAAATTCAATATTTTTTTTATATTGTTATAGGTTTTGAATATTGCTTTTACTGAATTTAATTTTAATATTTTTATAATTTTAATATTTTTATAAGTTTTGACTATTTCTTTTACCTAGTTTAATTTTAATATTTTCATAATTTCAATATTTTTTATTCTTTTTATTTTTATAAGTTTTGGTTACCTATTTCTTTTACTTAATTAAGGTTTAATATTTTTATAATTTTAAAATTTTTTTTTATCTTTTTAAAAGTTTTGGCTATTGCTTTTACTTAGTTTAATTTTAATATTTTTATAATTTCAATAGTTTTTTTAATTTTTATAGGTTTTGAATATTTTTTTTACTTAATTTAATTTTAATATTTTAATATTTTTGAATTTTTATAAATTTGGGCTATTTCTTTTACTGAATTTAATTTTAATATTTTGATAATTTTAATATTTTTATAAGTTTTGGCTATTTCTTTTACTTAATTTAATTCAAATATATTTTTTATATTTTTATAAGTTTTTGTTATTTCTTTTACTTAATTTAATATTAATATATTTTTTATATTTTTTTAAGTTTCGCCTATTTCTTTTACTTAGTTTAATTTTACTTTTTTATAAATTTAATATTTTTTATTTTTTTTTTATTTTTATAAGTTTTGGTTATTTTGTTTACTTATGTAATTTAATTTTATAATTTTTATAATTTTAACATTTATTTATATTTTTATAAGTTTTGGCTATTGCTTTTACTTAGTTTAATTATAATATTTTTATAATTTCAGTGTTTTTTTTAATTTTTATAGGTTTTGAATATTTTTTTTACTTAATTTTATTTTAATATTTGTTTTTATAAAAACATAGCTCTTTCTACAAGAAACGCCGGTTAAATCCAAGTTTCGAACTTTGTTCAAATGAAGGGAAAAATCCAACAAACTTTAGACAAGATTTTAAAATTTCTAAATAGATTTTCTAAAAAATAATTGGGTACAAAGTTTTGTCGCAATATAATTTTAGTATAAGCATGTACCGTTGATTTTTTGGCTTCCTGGCGCTCTTCCGTAAATTCGCCCATATAACGCATGCTCGCATTTTTGTTTAATAAATTATTTTAATAAATTTTTTAATAATTTTTTTTTATAAAAAAGAAACGGAAAACATCGCCAGCAAACAAATTTTTTTGAAAATCATTGCTAATTTGTAGTAATTTAAAAATTGTCCTTTGTTAACCTAGAATTAAATGGGCTATACGACTGCATACCCAAGTTTTTTAAAAAATTGGAATTAAAAATTTTACAATCATATGCAAAGTTTGTTGAATTTACATTTCATTTCATGAATTATATTCAGCTGATGAAAAGTTTTTTTCCGTACCTCAGCAGTTTTAGATATCGACGCTTAACAAACTCTTTTCTTAAAACAAAAAAAAAACAAAATTCCGCGCGTCATGCTTACGGCGCTCCTCGTGTGGGTAGCTAATTTAAGCTATTTAAAGCAGTTACTATTTATTTATCCTTTCAATTGACACTTGGCGTAAACCTGCCTCAAGGTGCCAATTCCCTTTAATTTTTTTCTCTACTAAAGCTCCTGTTTAATAGAGTAAAGATCTATCGCTAGGAAGGGCTCGGGTCCTATAGGTATTTGGGGCATTGCGGTTCTAGCTATTCTAACAAACAGCTGCCCCATTGCCTTCGATGCCTTTGTGACTCGGAACCCAGAGGAGCTGAATATGATTCAATGATGCTAGAGAGTTCAGTCTCTTTACGCAATCAAGATTTTAACTAATACGAAAATAGGGCCTTGATTAACTCTTCGCCTTTCGCAATATTTGAGGCATCATAGTACCAGTACAGTTTGATAGCCTGGAAGTGTCCTTCTAGTGTGTCCCTAGCTCGATCTTAAATCTCCTTTCAAATTGGTAACACTTTTGATGTTTTCTCAGGGAAATTGAGCTAGTGGGGATCATGAACACGAAATATCGATATTATAAATGAAAATGATTTAACAATAAAATACAATTTTTTTTTTATTAAAAATCGATCTATAATATATACTAACACAATATCTAATTGACGGCCAAAAACAAAATAAATAATATTCTGATTAACTAATATTCGCACACCCTGCTCACATTTATTGAATAGATATTTCTCAGGTCGATATATCGAAGAGATCGACCTTTTACGTCCAATTATATCTACATTAAAAATAATTAAAATGCCGAAATTAATTTTGTATGAGAAACCGGTTTATTTACGAGGTTTACTTGCGCATTTGCGAAGCATTTGGGAGTTAAATCAATACCCATATCGAAGTTCGAAAAAATGTTAACATACATATAGTAAGTACATAATGAATTCCAGATTTTTATTAAGAACTTAGTTATTGAGTATTTCTCCAACGGCAAGTGAACAAAACGAGAGTTGGGGTAAATATTCCTTTAAAAATTTTATAAGGAGAGTTAACTAACTTTATACATATTAAAATATTATCATTGAATAATTAAGAACTGTTATTTTTCTAATGATTGTGATGCAAAGCTACTATACTGTTGTACACCGTTTGGGACGGATGCATTGAAAGCGAAAGTCTACGATAGGGAAAGTATTTTTATAATAATATGAAATAAGCTTATTATTTAAACAACATTTCAATATCGTGGTTTGGAATTTGAAGTTAATAAATTCAGTTTGCATTTATTTTTTGTTATAGAATTTTGTTTAAAAATATTCAATTGTAAGAAGAAATCTCCGCGTTTTTATGTTGAAAGATATTAATAAGGAGATCCTCTAATTTTTGCTAGAATCTTATTGAATTGATTAATAAAGAAAACTTTTTTATTTTAAGAGAGCCCCTTTTAATTCGAATTGTGTTTATTACGTCCTAACATCCATTTGTGCTTTGTGAATAATCTGCTTTATATTGTTTTAAGTTTAATATTATGAATATTGTTCTTTGGATTTTTGTATTTTCAAAATGCAAGTTTATGAGTTACTTATTTATTGTTCCATTGAATACTCGGCAGTGACGCTCTATTTTTCACTCAATTTTTTTACTTAGTTTAATTGTTGCTAAATTATAATAAAAAAATATGTAAAACCTGTAATAATAATATTTTTTTTTAGACTAATAGAACTTTCTAAAGGGATAGCTGTCACTTGACAGCTGGTAAATGACATTTCGTTGTGACATTTCTGTTCAGTAAGCATTGACAAATCATCATGGAAAGAATGATGCCACAACAACGTTTACAAATTGTGAAAATATTGGAGCTGTAAGTGATAGGGTTGGAGAAGATCCGAATTTGTCTATTCGCCGTCGTGCTCAACAAGTTGGACTTTGTACATCCACAATATGGAAAATTTTGCGCAAAGAAAATTGGACTGATCGCATCCGATTCACCAAAGCTAGTCGTGGCGGGCATATGCCAGAAATCGTTTTTAAATATTAAATATCATGAAAATATTTTTCAAATAAAAAAAAAAATTTTGGCATCATACACGTACTTTTTTATGTGTTTTATTTCAATTTAATGTGCTATCAGTCTAAATACCCTTTACTTAAACTTATCATAATTATAAGTAAAGCTTACATAATTAAATAATGAACAGATTCTAAACACTGTGTGATATTTATTTTTGAAAAAAAATCTACGTGAAAAGATTTAGGTGTCAATAATTTTAAATTGATAAGTTCTTCGGCTTTTAAAATTAAGAGGAGATTCTAATAAAATCCCGATTCCCTTCTTAAATATATTGTAGGGATTTTCCTCTTAGTTTTACAAATTATCTTTTTGATTTTATTGAAAAGGCTTTCAGCTTAATTTTACGGATCCCTTCTTAATTTTATTGAAAATGCAAACTCAGTTGCAATAAGATGGGGGGCTTCTTATTGGAAAAATATCACATAGAAATCCGCTAAATTTTTTTCTGATTTATAGGTAATTTAAGTGGTATTTTCGCTCTGCGCGATATATCGACATATCGATTTTAAAAGTATTGAATTATATCGGTTCAAAATATCGATATTTTGTTCGAATATCGAACATTCCTAGTTGAAGTCATTTATTTGTTCGTGTGTTTTTCGGCTATTGAAGTTAAGTCTTCTCTATACCATTCGCTAAATGACCATACATTTTTATCGATAAGAAATAAAAACTAAGGTCTAGTAAGAACTTAAAAGGAGATACAAACCAAAACTATACGTATTTGTTCTTTATTTATCCTTTAAAGTAGATTTTTAATTAAATTCAATAGTGTGCTGGTTGAATACTCCTACTGGTCCGAATAATTTTATTTTAGTTACTTAATTTTCATTAAAAGTTCAATCGATTTTGGCCGGTACGCTGCAGATTAACGAACAGCATTCTATTTAGAAATTATAGTAGCATGACGATTTGGTGAAATATTTCCATCTAAAAGTTCTTTTTACCTTTCAGTCATATTAGCTAAGGATACCGATTTTTCTTATGAAAATTTTTTATTTCATTCAAGCCATTTGCAGTGACATGCATAGTAAAATTTTCAATATTTTACGTCCTTCACTAGCCGTATGTTGAAAAATATTCGTTTTAAAATATCTATGTAAATCTTTTTGTTTTGAAAGCATCAGATATACATATGTATTGTTTTTTCTCTAGGCAAAATTATAAATACACCATCCGTGAAGGCCGACTTAATTGAATAAAAGATCAGAAGAAAAAATACCTGGCAGGTTTTATGAATGATACTCGTAGTGCGAGAGTGCAAACAGCTGAAGAGGATTAGAGGCGTTACCTGCATTAGCAAAATTTGGAGTGTACCATTGCGCGCAACGTAAGGGGAAACAGATGTTGTGGCGATTAGAATGCAAGGAAAAGTGAAAGCAGCTGGCGAAAGGACTGCGTGGGAACCAGGAAAAATTCAAAATTATTTTTCACACACATATATTTTTTGTACATAAACATCGGAAGATATATAAATTAAAATAGATTTCTTGGAAAAGATATTGTGTTAGAAAAAATACTATGTTCAACGGTAAATTATGATGAAAAAATTGCAATTTAAATGACGCTGCTGCAGAATTTAAATCCCAAATGTTACGCTCTATTTTTCTCATTAGTTCTACAGTCGTGCGATACTTATAAAAGAAATTATAAGCTAATGATGCTCAGGCGACAATATTTTTTGAGTGTCAGCGTAAATAGAATGGATGAATATTTCCAAGTCAAGTATAAATTTAATTGCCAACAAAAAGTCATTAGCAAGTTTACCAAGCGACCTGAAAAAGCGGCAACCATGGCCTTGGAATAATTAATAACACTACTCGACAAAAAAAATCTCCAAGAATAAAATAGGCCTTTCCTAAAGTGAAATTTTCTCCTGATTCCGAATATGACTTCCATTTTCTTGTGGCAGATCTAGTTTCCGAGATATCGGCGAAAATATGAAAATTCCCATTTTTGCAGAACACTACTTCATATAGGTACGGCAAAAATTTGCATTTTTCATTTTTTCGTTTTTAACTGTTGAATTATGCATTATACTAATTCCCATAAAAATTTCTTGCCTTCTTCGCCCTCAAGTATCTTCAGTAGTTTGGCCACTATGCCAAAAAACGTTCAAAAAATGTTGAAAAAAAAACGAAATTTTTTACACAATTTCAGATTTAACCACTTTAAAATCGGAAAAATTCTATTGACGAAAAAAAGTTAGCCCTCCTATGTTGTAGGTAATTTAACTACGAAAATTTTAAGCATACCAGCACAACAATCGGACGTGCCATTGAAACTATAGCCCCGTTAACTTGCAAGTGTCTATCCTACAATTTTTTTATAGAGAAAATTTTTATTCAAACTAGGTTTTTATTTTTTTATAACGTTTTATTATAGACATATGTTTGCACGTTAAACTGTATTCAATTGAGTAATATGAGTATAAATCAGCAATTCAGTAAAAAACAACAACGACAACAACATTAAATACATACATATCTACATCTAAAAAAGTCAAATTGAGCGATTTTACCGTGGTGGTCAATAGTGAGGGACGTGGGTACTTTTCTAACTACCCGTTTATAATTTTCTGGGTTTGTCTCCCGTATTATTGTCCAGCAATAATCTCCCATCATTTCTTCATTCCAAAAACCTTGGTAACGCTTTTCAAAAATCATGAGGTCTTGGTGAAACCTTTCACCCTGTTCATCACTTTCAGCACCTAGGTTTGCGGGAAAATTATCCAAATGTGAATGCAAAAAATGCATTTTGAGGGACATGTTGCATTTCATAGCACTGTAGTTTTTCAACAAGGCTTTGACCATCTCTCTATAGTTGGGATCTTTGTTGTTGCCAAGAAACCCACTAACGACTTGCTTAAAGCTGTCCCAAGCCGCTGCTTCTACTGATGATAAATGATTCGCAAAATTTTCGTCTTTCAGCAACTTTCTAATTTGCGGACCAACAAATATACCTTCTTTTAATTTGGCTTGAGTTATTTTAGGGAAAAATTTCGTTAGGTACTGGAAGGATGGCGCGTCCTTATTTAAAGCCTTTACAAAATTTTTCATTAATCCTAATTTGATGTGAAGTGCTGGCAAAATAACTCGTTCGGGATTTACTAAAGGCGGGTTTGCGATATTGAAGGCACCTGGTTCGTACTCAGCTCTTGGTGGCCAGTTTTCCTGAATATAATGGGTTTCTTTAGCACGGCTGTCCCAAAGACAGAGAAAACAGCAATATTTAGTGAAACTTCCTTGAAGTCCGAGAACTATAGCTACAACCTAGGATGTATTTCATATACTATTTATTTTAAACTGTACCACCGAAACTGCTTACCTTTAAGTCCGCACAAATTTTCCAATTAAATTGTTTATATTGAATGAGCTCAAGTAAATTTGATATGCTTAAATAAGTTTCTTTAGTATTCTCAGAATGTGCCACTGGTATTGACGGTAACGAATTTCCTTTATGGAGTAATGCTGCTTTTAAACTATGCTTTGAACTGTCTATAAACAAGCGCCAATCATCCACTTTATTTTCTAATTTTAGTGCTTCAAATAAACCTTGAACATCATTGCAGTAGCAAATATTTTCACTTTTAGTAAAAAAAGAAGAGAAAGTCTTGTGTCTATTTCGAAATTTGGAAGTACTTGTCGAAGGGCCCAGGCTGCCCCATTGCTGCAAACGAGATCCTAGAACTTCGCTATCAAATTTCGATAATTTCAAATCTCTGACCAAGTCATTAAGTTCGGCTTGTGAGACTCGATGTGGGATCTCTCCTTCTTGTCCACTTTCTGAATTATCTGCTTCGGAGTCACTTTCGCTTGAGGCTTCAAAACTTATAGGCGGTCTAGGTATGGGTAAGGTATGGTCATGTAGTTTTGGTTTTTTAGCTGATGCCACATTTGGATAACTTATTAATTTCCTCTTTTTTCTCGTTTTACCTTTAAGGTCTATCACGCAAAAATAGCACTGGTCGTGGTTATAGGGTTCAGTCCACATCATTGGAACACCAAACTTCATGTTATGACCTTTACCCGATACCCATCTCATTAAAGTTAATCTACAGGAGGCGCAAATAAAATTAGGTGTCCAAGATTTATGGAGATTTTTTACACGGAAACCGAAATAATGAAAGTATGCATCTCTGACAGAATTAGTTATTTTCCGAGCTGAGTTTCCGAAAATATAATGTCCGCAAATAAAGCAAAAATCATCCGGATTATTTTTACATTTAAAATCTCTTTTGCAACAAGCCATTTCGTAAACACATCTACCGATATAGTATGTATAAATTTGCACTACAATTTGCAAAACAAAATTTACAACAAACAGTAGTGACAATTAAATACTTGATGTCTTTTTAAATTTATTAGACCCTAAGGTAGAGTGACCAAATGAAATGTCTCGCCAATTTTATCAGAGTAATACTAAAATTGTAGGATAGACGCTTGCAAGTTAACGGGGCTATAGTTTCAATGGCACGTCCGATTGTTGTACTGGTATGCTTAAAATTTTCGTAGTTAAATTACCTACAACATAGGAGGGCTAACTTTTTTTCGTCAATAGAATTTTTCCGATTTTAAAGTGGTTAAATCTGAAATTGTGTAAAAAATTTCGTTTTTTTTTCAACATTTTTTGAACGTTTTTTGGCATAGTGGCCAAACTACTGAAGATACTTGAGGGCGAAGAAGGCAAGAAATTTTTATGGGAATTAGTATAATGCATAATTCAACAGTTAAAAACGAAAAAATGAAAAATGCAAATTTTTGCCGTACCTATATGAAGTAGTGTTCTGCAAAAATGGGAATTTTCATATTTTCGCCGATATCTCGGAAACTAGATCTGCCACAAGAAAATGGAAGTCATATTCGGAATCAGAAGAAAATTTCACTTTAGGAAAGGACTATTTTATTCTTGGAGACTAAAGTTGATCAAAATTTGTCGAGTAGTGTAATTTGTGAGCTCTTGATGGTTTGGAAATATTTGCTAATTATTAGGTAGGCGCACCGGCTTAATGAAGCGTTGCCCGCCGTCTGGCTGGTATGAATAGTCTCAGTTACTTAAATTTGCACATTCAGTGGTGGAAAAAAATGCTAAGTTAAATTAAAGGTAAGTTAATGAATGAAATGGAATAAGTTAATGAAGTTTAATGGCGTCGCTGCAGGGAACCCCTGAACTACAATAAATAGCAAAATCGATTAAGTGGGATTTAATATAAAACTATTAAAATCAGCTTAGCAGCGCAAACTAAAGAGGTAGAAAATTAGAGTATGTAAAAATATTGGCAGTTGTAAAAAAATACATAAAATAAAATTTCGAAAGCGACCACTATTTGAGATTATTAATAATAATATAGATATTTTAAAATTATTTTACTTAAAAAAAAAATTAATATTTATAAAATTTTCTTTCGGAGAAAAAAATTGTATCGTATAATTTAAATTCAAACAAAAACGACGCTAGTCTCAATTAGACTGAACAAAATTGAAAAAAAAATATTCAAGTAGTTTTCTAAGTCACGAAAACATTGAATTTAAATAAATGCAACAGTAATACAACAAAATAATATTACGTCACAAAGTGCGTTGTTTGGCTGAACTTCTCCTATAATTTGTAGTGTGGGCTCAAAAACCTGTTTTTTTTAATTAACAACGATTTTGGACCAACAAAATGTAACTTCCAAAATGAATAGATTTTTTTTAGAAAACTAAAGATTTTAATTTTATTACACATAACTAACAAAAACCAAATCACTAAAAAAACTGACAATAACGTTTTAAATTAATGCTTTGCTGATTTTTTTACACATTTTATTTGATACTTTAAATTTAGTATAATCTGAAGTATTTTTTTATTTTATTTTTTGTTGTTCTTAAAATACCAGAGCAGGCTGTAGTTTCTAATTTACTTCTTAACATTTTTTTCACATTTACAGTAGCGACAGAACAGCTGAAAACATGTTTTTTTTTCAAAAGTAATTTGTAAAGTAAAACGGAAAAAATTTTAGATATTTCCATTTATTTGTTCAAGTCAGAAATTTCGAAAAAAAAAATATATTTTGTACTCTAAAGTAATTAAGAAAAACTGCATGCTTGTTGAAAAAGTTACAGTTTTAACTGCGAATCTGGCAACACTGGGTACACCATAAATTGAGGAATCTACAGTTTTACGCCGACTCTGAATGGCAAATGATTCCTGCCTGGATTCGAGCCCGAGGCATACCGAATGCACCGCGCACACGCCGTATTTTCAACTTTTTAGTAATTTGAAAGGATTTTTTAGAAAACCAAATCTTAGAACTTATTATATTTTCCCCTCTTTTTCTTTCCAAATTATTTACTGAGATTCCGGATCAGCCCAAAAACTGCAATGTTTTTTTTTAGTTACCACTAAGCAACTTTGTGTCGAGTGCAGATAGTTCACACAACTTTTGCTTGCTATCCAACTAGAAATATTTCTATATTTTATGGAATAATCATAGATTGCACCACTTAAGAGTCTGGTTAAAAATTTTTGATTTATTTCGTTCAAATAGTATTTACTTAATTATGGTGGCACTTTTCTTCAAATTTGGGTAGTTACGGGTGATAGCAAACCGAATAATAGTGTAGGATTTTAAGGCGATGGCAAGCAGTTTGGTTGGTAGGTCAAAAGGACAGTTTAGTCTATTTCGAAAAAAATACAGTGGGATGTTGTAAGAACGAAAAAAGTTAAGTATCAAAGAATTCGAACCGATAGAGATTGGATACTAACCAATCGGGCAGAACTACTATTTTTCCAAGTAGAGAATTAAATCTCTTTTTTGTGGATAATGCCATGACCCTTAAGTATTTCTCCGATCGTCCAATGAGATTAGGGGATACAGTTAAATTTTTAATAATCCTCTAATACCTATCTTCAAAGTTTGCCTTAGATTACACGACCTTCAGAAACTATCTCACTTCTTCAAAACAGCAATGACATCTTTTCGGGGATTAATTATATAAAATGAGCTCCATTTGATTTAATTTGGAAAATTTGTCAAATTTTAGAATATAGCGCTTCTTTATGTTGAGCATTGGCTAAAAAATTTAAAATTGTCTACAAAATTGCATACTCGAAAAGTTTATAAAAATTCTGTTAATAACTATTTTTTTTATATTTAAAGTTTTTTTAAAAATATTTTATTTGTTTTTTCAATTTTGCAGAAAGTTTTAAACGTTGATTTATATGTTTAAGTCAGTTTACTATACATATTATTATAAAAAACTACCTGACCTTGTGCGGGCTGGTTTCTCCAACTACACTTATCTTAGTTTAGCCATTCTTTTGACTACCTAGGCTTATAGCCACAAATTAGGCTGCTTATTAAATAGTTTATTTTTGACTTTTGACAGAGTTGCTGTGGTCCATAATTTAAATGGTGGAAATAGAACTTTGCGCAACTATAATAACATTGGCGCCTTCATTTGAGGTTTATATTGGAGTGTTAAATGTAAATTTTTAGAAAGATTAAAGCTATTCTTGATTCTGATGTAAGTGATTTCGATTCTGATATTTTTCAAGTAATTTTTCAAATAATTGGATACAATATATTACTATATAGGCTAAGCAACTTAGCCAAAAGACCAGAAAAAATACTACTATTTAAAAAAAAAAATAGCTGATAAGGTTGTTGTGTGCAAAACTTTTAAGTCGCTCAGTCGGGAAATCGAAAAAAACTCAACGAAATTAAGGTATATATAAGCTTTAGCTTAAGTAAAGGATCTTGCAATAGGGACGCTACAAAAGTAGACCGATAGTGACAGCAAACGACACCATATATTTCCCCGTTCTTTTGACATTTCTCTCCAGTAAGGTTTGCCATTTCATCATGGAAAGATAAACGATCCAACAACGAGTCGAAATTATTAAAATTTACTACCGAAATTCGGAGTCAATGGCCTCAACTTTAAGAGCGCTACGTCCAATTTATGGTCGTCGTCATTTCTGGCTGAATGCCTTCGTACCACACGTACTCCATGAGTCAACATTGCATCCCGAAAAAATTACGGTTTGGTGCGGTTTATGGGGCGGCGTCATTGGGCCGTACTTCTTCCGTGATGATCAAGACCGTCACGTTACTGTGAATGTGAATCGCTTTCGCTCAATGATAACCGAATATTTTTGGCCCGAATTAGATGATATGGACTTGGACAATATGTGGTTCCAATAGGACGGTGCCGCAAGCCACACAGCAAACGCCACAATCGATTTATTGAAAACCAAGTTTGGTGATCGTGTTATCTCACGAAATGGTCCACTCAATTGGCCGCCTCGGTCGTGCGATTTGACGCGTTTAGACTATTTCCTGTGGGGCTACGTCAAGTCTATGGTCTATGCCAACAAGCCAGCGACGATTGATGAACTTCGTACGAATATCGAACGTGAAATTGCAGCAGTATCGGCCGATTTATGCTTGAAAACCGTCGAAATTTGGGTTCAGCGTCTGGACTTCTGCAAACGTGCCCATGCAAGAGAAATCGAGTTCCATACATAATGTACCTTCACAGGAATAAGGAATTTAATTCATATCCCAAACCGTTTTTGTTTTATTTAAAAAAGCGTTTATAGCGTTCCTATTGCAAGACCCGATATTATTGCAGAGACCGGCGCTATGAAATTGAACTCAATCGATTTAGTATAGTTTTCGAGTCTATAAACTAAATACCGACATACACACGCCCTCTTTATACAGCATCTATGAAGAATATAGCGTAATATATAGCAAGAAAAACATTGGCAATATTATAAACATATGTACATACATAAATTAAATAAAAAAATAAATTTTTTAAATCTTCTTCAAGAAGTGGAAATAGTTTTTGATTTTAAATTTTACATAAAGCAATCATTAAAATGCTTTTCAAACTACCTAAATTTTTAAGTACAGCTCTTTTATTTCTTGGGAATTTGTCAGAAAATAATTTCAGTTAGAAAAACTGAGAAAATATCATTACTGGAGTTTATTCAATTTGTCGGCTGATCAATTACTAAGATTAATCAAAATTGTTATTATTCGCATAATTTAAAAATATCTTCAGTGCAATGTTTGTGCTGAACATTTCTTACATTAAATTTATTTAATTTCAAAAATATTCTTCATTGAAAAAGTTATGGCAAAATATTGGAAAAATGGCTAAGTGGGAGCTTTGTTTTTAATATTTTAAACGAGTAAATTGGCTAGGTAGGAAGCTTTTGTTATTTTTTGAAAGCGATTCTCTACACATTCTCTACAAAGAGATTTCTGTATCTTCAATTTCATGCCATTTAACAAATGAAAAATTTAAATTGACATCAGACACGATTTTGATTACCATAGAAATACGTAACACTTTCGTGCCTCCCTCCCAACGTAAGGGATATTTGAAGATCTTTTAATAAAGATTCTTGAAAATATCATATAAGATCATATTTTAAAAACACTATTTATTTTGCCAATTTCCTTCAATACGTAAGTATTTCTAGTGTGCTTTTTTCCAAATAGAAGTTTTTTTCATCCATTCTTTAAGAAGCCAATTCCATTTTATATATTTTTTAAAGCACTAACAAAAAAATATGACATTATGGCGGACCAAATAAGATATTCCTGTGCTTAAAATAATAGATTCACGACGTTTTATTTATTTTTTATTTAACACCAATCTTTGTTTTTTAAACATATTAATTAATGTAAGTATAAAACTCTGCTTAATTGGAAAAACTCACAATTAGAAAACACCGTTAGTAACAAACAATTTTTAAAAATTAATTGAAATTTTTGGCTGTTTGAAGCCCATACTTTGTTAAGCCTAAATTCTAAATTGTATGGGCTAGAAACCTGCACATAGGAAATTTTTTTAGAAATTCTGAAAAAAAGTTACAAAATTTTATGGACATTTTTTTACTTTTCCTAAACTTTTTATAAAGTTTGAAACCTTTATTTATGTTGTACAATTAATTTATTATAGTTTTTGATTACAAGAAATTTTTTTTTTTGAAATTCTGAAAAAAAGTTACAAAATGTGACGGAATTTCTTTTCTTTTTTTGGAATTTTCGTGAATTTTGTATAAAGTTTGAGACCTTGATTTATGTTAAACAATGAACTTTGTATATTTTTTTAAATTTTTTTTTAAATTATTGTTTGAATATCGCATGGAAATCTGCATTTACTTGAAGGGTCGGCTTTGTATTAAACTTACGTATTTATGATTTTACCAAATACACACTAATGTATCTAAATAATATACTGTCTTACCAAAGCAAATCAATTAACCCTTCGGAGGTGTGGTGGGGTATGTCATACCCCAGCACATGTATTTCCTTAAATATATATATGTTTTTGTTTAAGGAATACGTTATCGCTCCCAATAGCTTTCATTAACATTCAAATACAGGAGATCTGCCACGTTTTACATACCCCAGATATTTCTGTTCCATGGGACAGCCTTTCAAAGTGGGCTGGGGTATCATATTCGATCGCCATAACTTTTTATGTAATTAATGCATTACAGTGAATTTTCTTTCCTTTAAATAAATGTTATTTTTACTTTTGAAATGTAAAAACAGTTTTGAAATTGTTTAAATACAAAAAAAATTATGTTTCAGAAAACTGGAACCTCACTTTTTGGAATAATTTATATTGTCTTTTTTTTATGGCTATAATATTGAATACGAAGGAAAAATTGTTATGTTTTCAAATTAACACTTTTTAAAAATTAGTTAAAGAATAATAAATCACCACAAAATATTGCTATTATTGGAATTTGGTATTTATTTGAAATTGATAGGCATGGGGTATGTCATACCCCACCACACCACTCAAGGAACTTTTAGTCACCACACCAACGAAGGGTTAAAAAATAATTATATTCTAAACAATTTACCTTGTAAAATTCGAAGCTTCTCTCCAAAGCGCGTGCATTAAACAATCAAATTTATATAAATTTTTGCTCGCTGCTTCAGCCACAATTTTCAAAGTAAATTTTTTTTTAAACATCTATCACTTTTTGGGTTTTATATGTAATGCCATTGATAGGAGCACGTCATATGTACATATGTATTTCTTTTTTTTTTTTTAACTAAATGTACTACGTACACTTGGGAGTAATTTTCTTTTCATAAAAAAAAAAATTCTTTCATTCTTATCGTTCACCACCACTCGACGACACTTCACAATTTAGCGGAAATTTCAACATTAATTCTGCACTCAATACTCCACATTTACCAGCTAATTTCCATTTGATATTCACTTCCACGCGGCCTCGATTTGCTGATAAGGGACGCAACTAACAAACTCTAGCCACTGGCATTTTGCGTTGGCAGCGCAGTGCAACCGTAACAACAACAAATTAACCGGCGATAAAGAGCTGAATGTGTGCGCAATGCAACGCCACGATAATTAACTTTTTTTGTTGTGTTTTGTTCTTAAATTTTATTGTTCACTTGTTTTTGATAAATTATAATTGATTTTTTCGCATATTCGTTGTATGTAGTTTTTGCTTGTTTTTTGTTTTGTTGTTTTAGAGTTTTTATGGAATTTATATATTTTTTATGAATAAATTCAACAACTGCAACGCAAAATGAAGCACAACGCGACACAAAACCAAATCGACACTTTAACAAGCACTAATACATACAAATGTACAGCGGTTAGAGGAAAAGGAACACATTCGCTGTGCGGCACTGCTTCCCAGCTGACTGACGCGCCGCGTCGAGTGGGTCTGTCTGAACAGAGACGGCGGTGAATATTTGAGTGATTACTTGCATTGACCGGCAAAATATGCAACAACTCTCAACTAGTTACTGGCTACAGAAGACGAGGAGGTGGTGGTGGTGGTGGTAGGTGATGGCGCCTGCAGCGACGACACTATTGGCAGCTGCGACACCGACAATTTCCACGACTTAACTGCGACAGGTGACAGCTGTCAATATTTGACTTTGCAACACACACTTGGGATTATAGCTGGCACATTTGGTGCTAATTTTCTTTTGCTCTTTTGATTTGATTTGCTTCAGTATTTCTTTTATTCAAGTATTGAAAAATTAAATGCACTGATAGTTGAAGTTCCGAAGAGAGGTCAAAAACACAACCGCCGCACAGATATTTAATTAACATTCAACAAATTATATTTTTGTACAATCAAATTATATTTGAGTGATAGAAAATTAAAAATTATAAAACCGAGCGACGAGAAGCGAAGTTATTTCCACACAACATCCAAACTAAACGAACAGACGACGAATACTAAACTCACTGACGCTGGCCAAATGCTACGCTAATGCGACTCCAGTCAAACAGTCAAACAAACAACGGTTCAGTGGTGAGCAAACGTCTGTCCGGCTGGCTGGCTGGTTGGTAGGTTGGTTGGTAGAGAACGTCTTCCGGTGTGGTGTTTGAAAGTGGTGAGCATTGAATGTATTGAATAGCAGCCGTAGCAGAGAAGTCATTTACAAAGTAAACATTATGGTAGTGGAACGATGAGAGCAAGCTATGAGCGTACAATGTCGGTGGATGATGAGAGAGTTGAAAAACATTTTGTTTGCGCACGACGTATGTAGGTATAAGAGTTGACGAATGTTGTGAAAGTAGAGATGAAATAAAATACAAAACTGCAATTATTAGTGCATGCAAGCTACATATCAGCTGTGAGGTTGTGGAGTGGGTGGGAAATGTGCACAAAAAAACAAAAAATGATTAGAATGCAAAGAGAAATGTACAAAAACAAACAATGCGAATCACGCAGAGGCAAAGACGCATGTGAGATTAATAGTATAGCGAGCGGAATGATTCCCCAACAGGATGCAAGTACGGAACGCTCATAGTATGAGTCCATTTATTTTGCGTTCTCTACTTAAACAACTTTTAAATTTCAAATAAAATTTTTAAATTTTCAGGTGTTTTCGGAAATCATCAAATTGTTAAAATGTACATACTATGTATGTATGTCCAAAAAAATTTAGCAAGAACTATGTTTGTAGAACACAACATTTTATTTAACCCATTAGCGCCCTAAAAAGTTCGGTTAATTCACCCCTTTTTGGGATATCAATCAAAAATAGATACCGAAATCACTAGAGGGTTAAAATGTTTCTGAAAGAGATAATTCCTTTGAAAATCTTACTAGAAGTTTTCTAAAAAGAATTATCAAATACAATTTCGCGCCCTCCGTGGGCCGCTAATCCTCTCTTTGTCGATTTGACAGCATCCACCCATTCGATGACGAAAGAAAAGTATTTTTCTTACATTTTAAATAAAGAATTCTTAAAAAAAAACTTCTGTCGTTCTGTCGTCAGTCCGTTTCTTCCATTTCTTTTTTATACTTTTTCCTTTGCTCTCTCATTATCTAGCTTTTATTGCATCGCTTTCAAGTGGTTCCCAGAGCTGAAGATGCAATCTTGTTTTATATCGCTCTTGGTTTTCTAAGACAAAAGTCTGGATCTAATGATCATGTATGCAAGTCTGCCTAAAAAAAAATTAAAAAAAGTTATTTAGCTACTCCGTATGGAGGTTTTCTCTGGACAGTTTCAGTCAATCAACAGTGAATGGATAAGAGATTATTGCATATACCGATGATGTTGTGGTAATAGTACTGAGAAAATATCTACAAATCCTGCCCGATCCCATGAAGGCACCTCTTATTTCACTAGTTGCTTGCATCAAAAATGCGGTATTGATTAATCTCAGCCAAAACTGAACTAGTCCACTTTACCAGAAGGCACAAAGTACCAGCCCTTTCACCCCTAAACTCGATTGTTCAAATCGGAAATCTTGGAGTAACCCTCTGGTAAACTGATCTCAGATGACAACCTAAGATAGTCCACTAGATCTATACGGCAATCGTCCCTCAACAGAACACAGAAGAGACCGGGTTTTGGATTCATGGTACATCCTGTCACTCGAAAATTTAAGGGTCGATGGCGCTTCTACCAATACCTCCTAATACTGACTACTGTATACCATCAAATACCTCAACTAAAAACTACAAAATTATCATACCAATACGATAGGACTGGAAACCAGGCCTCAACGCCTGAATGCCACATATCTCTAAACGAGATGGCTCAGCATAATAAATTACGACTCATATGGGTGTCTGGACCCGAGATATTGAGGCTAACTGCAATTGGCGAGGAATTAAATGATTCCAAAGAATCTGAAACCCCTAATTATTCAATTTGGGTGACAACTCTTCTTTCGAAAAATGAAAACTTTTCAATGATTGGAAATCAATAGTCTATCGATTAATAAAACATATTCAACATGGATCACCTGGACGCTGGGTGATGCCCCACCTGGGGAAAGTAGGCAGAGAGTGCTGTCCTAATCAAGGATGTTCAGCGATATCTTGTCCCTTGGGCAGTTGACTTCCAATGGTTACAATACCAACAACAAGCACAACAACAACAAGAAAGGGTGACGAGTAAATCCCGTCCTAGTATGTCTCTCACCTTGGAGGCAGCCATCTTCGCTAGATGACAGCTACGCGCCCTCTACGAACAAGGATGTAGCACGACACCGGACGGCGAAGTAATCCTGTGAGCAGATGGCCATATGCAAAAGTTGGAGCGATTCAACAGGTGAGATGACATCTAATATATTTGCCTCCAAGATTCACTTCAGATCTACGGTACTATCCAATAGGCACAGACCGCTCAGTCCTAGATAGAAATGGTATAGATCTACATCTAATTATAATATAATTGCCTTAAATAATCTAAGTAATTATTTCGTGTCGAATCTAATCCTTAAGTTATATAATATACTCCAATCTAACTTGATTTATCTACTTTAATCTAAGCGGGTATATTCTAATATAATCTAATAAAATCGAATTCAACTGAGACTAGTAAAATTCAATCTAATTTAATATAATCAAACCTAATCTAATATAGTCTAACGCAATTTGATCTAATATTAAATAATCAAAGCTAGTGTAATCTGATCTAATATAACTTGTTTTAATATCATACGGGACATGAATCCAATCGAATCCAATCTGATTTAACCTAGTCCAGTCTAGTTCAATCTAACTTAATTTAATCTAACCTAACCTACTCTAACTTAATTTATTCTGAATCGTGTTCAATCTATTTAAGTTCTTTGTAATATAATTTGGTATTATCAAATACTTTATTTTCTAGTATATTCGTATGAAATATAGTCTAATCGAATATAATAGAGTAATATAATATAATCTAACGTACCTTAATACAATCATGTCCAACATAATCTAGAATAACCAAATCGAATATTACTTAATCTAATCTAATTTAATTTAGTATTAGTATTAGTAAAATAATCTTAACTCATCTAAATAGGTTTAGTATACTTGGATTTAATACAATCTAGTCCATTCTAGTGTAATCTTATTTAGTCTAATTTAACCCATCCTACTATAATCTGAATTAATCGAATGTAATCTAATATAATCGATTCAAATATAATCCTATCTAATATATTCTAAAGAAATCCGATCTAATCCAGTTAAGTCAAATATGATATAGTCTTAGTATTATTCAATTTAACCTCTGACTGATTTATAAGACGAAATTTGGTTCGATAATTAATTTTTTTTTTACAAAAATGTGAGTAAATACCGACTAATCGGTTAATCGTTAAACAAAAGTTGTTTAAAACTTTAGTCGACTTCACATAATCGACAAATCAATTCCGTTTGATTTTTTCGACCAAAATCAACTAGTCGACTAAACGTACATTTTCGAGTTTTCAACTAGTTGGTTTCTTTCAATAAATTATTAGTTTTTATATGTTTGTGAATGCTTATGTTTTTATGGAAAAAGCTGGCTTTCCACTATAATGATGTTATTATGAATTTATTGTCAGTTATTCGAATAATTTTGGTTAATCGATTTTCAGACTACTCGATGGTGAGCGATTAGTCGGAAGTGAACGGTTAGTCGAATACTTAGTTTTCGATTATCAATTATTAAAAAAAAGTTGCTAATCGACTAGTCGACTAGTCGAATAGTGGGATAGTCGGATTTAAGCAAGAGCTATAGTAAATACTATTCAAAAGGTTTCCTCTTGAGACGTCAATTTTAATTGAAATGTAATAGGCATTTATAGATTTATTTAAGTAAAACAATGTATAATTGAAATTTTTTTTGACTTACTCAACTTTTTAAGATTACCCAACTGAGCGTGCCCTTTCTATTCAACTAAACCAAGTGCAATTGCCCAATTCTCTTGTATTTAAAAATCACCTCATTTTGAGGTTCACTAGCCTGCGCTTGAGTTAAAGGACACTCTGTAGTAGCTCGTTGGTGATTTATAGAAAAGAGTTGTGTTTATTACGAATTCACATTTCAATGCCTTTGTCCTCTGTTCATTGGCAACGAACGCATTCAGCAGATGCTTAGCTGCAGAAATTACGGCCTACAGAAAGTTGTGTGTGTGTGTGTGTTTTATTGCAGATTTTGTCTGTGTATTTGTATAAGTAACGGGTGTTTTTTTTAGACTAATAGAACTTTCGATAAAGATAACTGTCACTTGACAGCTGGTACATGACATTTCGTTTTGACATTTCTGTTCAGCAAGCATTGACAATTCATGGAAAGAATGATGCCACAACAACGTTTACAAATTTTGGAAATTTACTTTAAAAATCAGTGTTCTGTTCGCCAAACTTATAGAGCACTTCGTGAATTTTATGGTCCACATAATCGGGCATCCGAGCAGCTTATTCGTCGAACTGTTGATAAATTTCGAACAACATTGACTCTACTCGATTAAAAGCCAACAACAAGACAAAGAACTGTACGTACAGAAGAAAATATTGGTGCTGTAAGTGATAGGGTTGGAGAAGATCCGAATTTGTCTATTCGCCGTCGTGCTCAACAAGTTGGACTTTGTACATCCACAATATGGAAAATTTTGCGCAAAGAAAATTGGACTGATCGCATCCGATTCACCAAAGCTAGTCGTGGCGCGCATATGCTAGAAATCGTTTTTAAATATTAAATATCATGAAAATATCTTTCAAATAAAAAAAAAATTAGCATCATACTTCTGTTTGTATGTGTTTTATTTCAATTTAAAGTTCTATCAGACTATAAAAAAACACCCATTAGTATTAGTATTATATTTATGAGCTTTCAACGCATTCTCTAAAACATTCAAATAAACGCAGAGTGCAAAGAAAAATGTGGAGCAAAGGGTTTTGAACTTTAGGATATTGTGCCACTTATGTTTGGTGATATTTTCAGCAGCAGTACGAGAGGTGATATTTTACTCAATCCAACATTTTGGCATTCAGATTCGCATTTGCTGAGCGAGCGCTTTCTTGGCCCAGTTATTATCGAGCCAAAATAATCATTCATTGTCTATTTAATAGATATATTTACTATGTGATATGAAAAGCAAAAATATTTACATACATACATACAATACGAATTGATTTCGACTATCCACATGTGAATAGAAAGACGCCAATAAACACACACATACAAATATAAACGCCTAATCTTGCCAGCACAACACATTCAATAAATAAACAGCAATAAAATTTTTTCAAATCACATCCTACTCATATCAAAAATCATGACTTTCAGGAAACTTTGCCGAGACTCAGCAGGTTGGGTGGATATGAAAAGGTGGCTTAAAAACTTTTTTATACAATCGAAGCATAAAAACAGGCGTACAAGGAAAGCAGAACTTTATCTCTATGTCGTAATGTGTAGCGGAACTAATAAAAAAATTAAAAACTGGCGCCAGCAAAATTACCAAGGAGCGCTAGTATTCGTAAGATGAAAATATAAGTACGTTTGGATCTACCTTTACATACAAATGCACATACTTATAGTAATAACGATAAATCTGGGTCACGCGAATGACTCGCGTTATGCACATACATACATATCTATTAAAGAATATTT
The DNA here is from genome assembly GCA_951828415.1 of Anomoia purmunda. Classification (NCBI taxonomy): domain Eukaryota; kingdom Metazoa; phylum Arthropoda; class Insecta; order Diptera; family Tephritidae; genus Anomoia; species Anomoia purmunda. The sequence goes on from OX639997.1 coordinate 28,844,670, forward strand.
GCGCCTGAATTTTAATATAAAAATTTTAGTGCAAATGATTATCAATATGAACCAGGTATGGGCGTTTTTGAATGAATTAATATCATATACATATAAAATCTCATGTCATGGTGTTTTTGTAGTCGAACTCCTCCGAAACGGATAGACCTATTTTTATTAAATTTTGTATGTATAAAAGGCGAATTTACTAAAATTATACACAACTTATATAAAGTAGTAAAGTACGGGTATCAAACTTGTTGCTGAGGAGAAGGTTTATTGCAAGCTTTATTTAAAGGAGGTTTTTGTTACTTGCTTTAAAAGTCATATTTCATTTAGTTATACGCAAGGTATGTATATAAAGTAGTGAAATATGGATGTCAAACCACTGGTTTCGTTGCAAAAATTTTATAGGTATATTTTGAAGAGAGTTGCCATCTCTTGGAAAAGCCGAATTTAAAAAAATTATACAGTAGTTATATGAAATATAAAAAAACTGAGTGTCAACCCACTTCCTTCGGTTGAAAAAAATGTATGGTTGTATTTTGACGAGAGCTGCCACCTTTTTTAAAGTTGAATTTATTAAAATTTTACAAGGACATAAAATATTACGTATATTTTTGAAGGGGTTGCCACCTGTTTTATGTGACGGAAAGCGAAATGTGTTTTCTGGTTACATATATGTATGTACAAAGATCAATAAATAAATAAATATATGTAGGCAGAACAGCGCGTCTGCAGAGCTTTCCTATATCTTATAAATAAAGTTACTCTGAACCAATTGAAAATTCCGATAAGTGGCACTGATTTGCATCAGCCATATATGTAAGTATAAATATTTTAGTTAAAAATTTGACTGAGAGATGGCGCTTGATTCGCTATCTCTAAAACCCACATTCACAGTTTAATCTGATTCAATTTTAGAACATAAAAATTGATTTTTTTTCAAATTTTCTATTTTTAAATGAGGTTACAGGTTACAAATAATTTCGAGTAACGAATTGATTTTCAATAGAGCAGTTTTTCGTGAGGGCTGCTTTCTCACGAATTTCTCGTGAATCGCAAAGCTCGCAAGATTCGCCGTACTCTCAGTATTCAATTCGATAATATAATTGAATTGGTTTGCTAATTTTGCACCACATATCTTAACCCATTATGTATACAGTGAGCCAAGCAGCCAAATCGATTAGCTTTAGAGTCTTTTATTTTTCGATACTGCTTGAGAAGCCATTCCTCGCGAGGCTCGCTTTCTCACGTGCTTCTTGTGTATCGAGAATCTCATAAGGCTCGTGAAGTTTTTAATTGGATCTATAAACGCCAAGGGAATTTTGACCCATTCTAACATAGCACGCTAGTTGTTCCTGTGCATTGCTAACTGACGCAATAAGATACACTAAATGAATCCCAGTACTCTCCCACCTGGACCTTCCAAAGCAGAGGAGGCTTTTCTCTTACGCTGCCACCATGAGCGGGTTTCCCGATTTATACTTTCAGGGATAGAGAATTTTTTCCATTCGTAGCCGCTGACTTTTTTTCCGATGAATTTTGTCTACGTCGTGCTAAAGCTCATACAGATCATCGGTATTAGTCGCCATAGAGATCCAAAAGTCCAAACATATGTCGGAGAATAGAGGATACAAATTTCAGATATCACGCCATAAGGCTTTTTCGGGCTATCGGAAGAGGATTTAAAGTCGACAACGGTATGGTGATCATCATCTTTTCATGGGTATTTTCAAAGATTTGGCGTATCGTTAAAATCTGGTTGGTGATAGAATCGCCAGGTCTAAGGCTGCATACGTTCGACCTTGCTTGAATAGCTCAGCGCCTTAATGCTATCCGAACTTCATAGAGGTCAAGTGAAGGGATGTCAATACTGAAAATTGGAAATTCTTTGCCGATAACGTTCGCATACAGCTTGCGTGGCGCCAAATTGCTCTGTAGCTCTGTAGGCAGCGTCTTTCCTTCCAGGGGGAAGGCAACAATCCTCATCGTACCAGTTGTACTCCCAACGCTCGTGAATTCCGGTTTTCTGGGACGTGCTTTTAATGTGCAGTTGCGTTTGCGGGGTCGGGCTTTCCTTGTGTAATTAGACGCATGTTCTTTGCTATAAGGAGGCGTACGCGCATTGTGGCTACGATAAGATAATGTCCGAGCCGATGTCCGGTTCTAGGAGTGTACGTACACTTAATATACTGAGAGAATGACTACCGTCTATGGTCGATATGGTCGATTTGAGTTCGAGTTTTTCGATCTTGAAACAGCCACGTAGCCTGTCGGTTTTCGCAAACTTCTCTTGAGGTGAATTTTTCACCACGAAAATCATTCGCCATAGATTCCTGTCTTCAGGTAGTAACCACTTGGCGCCAGGTTCGAACTATAAGATGGATGCATAAGAACCCCCCCAAACAAGTTCCCGGAGCTTCTGGCGAGTCACTATCGATGGGTGCGGCCTGGCGTTGTCCAGATTTAACACAATCCGTATCCTATTGGCCATCGCTGGCCACAGTATCCAGTGTTGTTTAAATGGCTCCAAATGGGGTTTCTCTTTGTTGGTGTCCATATTTGATACAATATTGAGTCAAGCAATCACAAAACTGTCTGAGAAGCTCTGTTTAGCACAAAATCTTATTTTCGCGGTATATCGTAACCCGATCGCACTTAAAGAATGCTAGATACAGTTTACTAAAACCATCTATTGGAAAAATAATGGATTCCTTTTTACTAGACTGATATAAAAAAAAACTCAGACAAGCTGGACTATAGGTTTGTGCGGCAAAGCTAATTTGTACGTTGTCCGTTTTCAGAAAAATTTGATGGTTACTCTGTTGCAAACTTGCTGTTATATAATGCAGTTATTAGTTAAAATAAAGAAAGTTAAGTAAAAAATTGTGCATCGTGCTAAGCGAAACCCCATGTTTTTTTTTTGTTTCTTTGTTTTCAAATATGACGATATGAAAAGTAAGCGATTTATAAGTATAAAGTATTCAATGAGCGGCTCCTACATTTTTGAAAAGGTTTTGACTTTTCTTCCAAAGTGAATTTGCTTTCATAAATTTTAAATTTCATTGAATTTTCATAAAAAAGTATCTTTAAAAAGATCTTAATGCAAACATAATCCAAACACTTTCAGTTAAAAATTTTATGATCACAAACTTTATCTGTGTACTTTATGCGTGCAACAGATTTCGAAATTATTGAGAAATCAATTCAAATGCAATTGTCAATATTGTGATATCGTAAAAATGCTATAAGGAATGAAATCAAAGCTTCAACTTTCAATAATTGAAACTAACTTTTCATGCAAATATTATGTATGCAAGCAGACATATTCACAACAACATACAGTGACTTAAAGAATTTACCACATTGTGATTTTTATAGAGGATTTAAAATGTTTGACATGATAAATGTTTTTAATAATAATAGATAATAAAGCACCAAATTACGTATGGAAAGTCATAACCTGAAAAGTAATAAACGGATTTTAAGGGCAGTATTTTCCCAAGACCCTTGGCACACTTCAGAAAAATAAAGTCGCTAGATGGCGCTGGAACCGAGTGGGTGAGAAAATCCTTATTTATGGTGCGATTTTGGTGATAGTAGAAAAGTATGCTTTAAGAATATGTAAAGGGTTGGTTGTGGTTTTCAATAAGGCAATACTTTCTTCGAAGTTGGTATTTTTGATAGGTAGTTTGATTTGCCATTTCATAATGAACAGACTTGCTCCGGAATAACGCTTGCAAATCGTGCAAATTTATTGCTAAAATAATAATTCGGTTCGCGCAACGCATCGCAAGAAAATTTGGAGTGTTGACAATCCACAAGCCTTTGGTTAGACCTCTGGTTCTAAAAAGATGGCGGTACATGCCATATGGCATATGTGTAGTCGCTTGCCTGTGCAGATAAGACTGAGACGATTGACGCCTTGGCAAAGAATATTCGGCGCATTATTGCTGACATACGGCACCAAACGGCTGGAATTTATTCTAGCCAACCGCGGCCGTCACTTGGCTGAAATTATTTTTAAAACATAATGGCAAACCATTATCTTTATAATAAATCAAATTCTTGGAGATAACATTATAAAGTATGCATTTTATTTCTTCTTGAAAACCACATGTCCAAAAAACGCTTTTTATTATTAAAATTTAATTCGTTAAAATCAAAATTTCAAACTCAGTAACATATTTGTAAAAATATAACAGATTTTCATCAAAATCATTAATTTCATTTTCTGGCTATGCAGTTTTGTAGCTCATTAAATTTTATCATAGCAAAAATATGCACGTCCCGTGAACCTAGAAATTGCATTGATTTTTGAAAAATTTGGGAAATTTTAGTTTTGAAAACTTTTATTTTTAAATTAAATAAATTAAAACTTAAATGAAAATTGAGGTTATTTGAGACCTAAGAGAGCCACTGGACTGTCGGAGTACTTATGTATAGTAACAGGTCTGTCTAAAGGAGCGGACACTGTCATACACCGATAAGCCTCCATTATGGCATTTAGCACTGTCTGAAAATGTTGCAGGGGTACGGTAAGCGAAATCAGAGGTTCAGCGCAAAATGCATTAGAGTGAATCCCGCTTCCCACTCTTTCGATAAGTTTGGAACCATCTGTAAAGATAGCCGTCGACTTTGAGTCTAGATCTATTGCACCTTCCCATGCATTCCTCTCTGGGATTCTTATGGAAAATTTATTTATTGTCCATGCAGTGTACAGAAAAAGCGTAATCTAGCTTCCTTGGAGTATTCGGAAGACCTTCCAGGACCTTTGTATGCCAGTATCTTAGCTCTTTCCACGGCTGGATTGCGTTAAAACTGGCAGCACCTCAGTCGGCCAGAAATTTGTCATATAGATCCACCGGTGGAAGATTTAAAAGTACTTCTAAGGATTTAGTAAGTGTAAAGGGTAGCGCTCCCGTGCTCCGAATGGACACCGTACGCTGTACTCATTCGACCTGGGCTCTGGGTAAGGTTTTGCTTAGCGCTGGCTACCAGACGCTAACCCCGTAACAAAGAATGGGTATCATCACAGTTGTGTACATCCAGCGTACTATGTGTGGTTTGATTCCAAATTTGTTTCCTATAGCGTACAAAGCGGTGATAGCCTTCCTAGAGCTTTTTTTTTTTTTTTTTTTTTTTTTTTTTTGTTTGTCGAAGGGGGGAAATACTTTTACGTATTCAACAAGCTTAGGTGTTTCACTTGGATATGTCGGACTCGAACATCGACTGGTGACATGTCAATGCTAATACCGACTAAAACCTTCCCTTCGTTTCTCTTGCCTCTGATCCTCATGGAAACCGCCGTCAAGCATTACTTCGTGAGGGGAGGATCTAGCTATTGCTCTTCCTTCTGATGGCTAAGGTGTTAACTTCCTTTCTTCTATCTTCTGTCATTTACTCTTCTTCTCTCGATGGAACGCAGGTCTATTAGAACCTCTGTGGCATATGTACTTGTGGCATTCCAGGCGGCTTCTGATGAAAGCATTTGTTCGACTATGGTCTCTGGTTGCACTTTGATGTTGAGGGCACCCTCCAATCGTTCTCGCTGATGGCAAAAGCGAGGGCACTCAAAGAAAACGTGCTCTGCATCTTCTGCGACTCCTAAGCAGGACAGGCACTCTGGGGAGTCGTCATGCTTAAAGCGATGAAGATACGCCCGAAAGCAGCCGTGTCCTGACAGCATCTGTGTGAGGTAGTAGTTGACTTCCCCGTGGCTTCGATTGATCCAGACGTCGATTTCCGGTATGAGACGATGTGTCCATCTTCCTTTTGTTGAAGCATCCCACTGTGATTGCCATCGTGAGATACTGTGTAGTCGTTCTTCTGTTCTGAATACTTCAGCGCTCAGTGTAGTTAACCTTTTTTGATGGTAGAGGTTCCGTCTTTCCTCGGCGAGAATTCTAAGAGGTAGAGTTCCGGAAATGACGCACACTGCTTCTTCTGATATTGTGCGGAAGCTGCAGGCTACTCTCAGAGCGCTCAGACGGTAAACTGGTCCGGCCTTTCTCCATGCTTCTTGTAACTCCAGCGCGTCTGCCCAGATAGATATTGCATATGTGAGCACTGATGTGACTACTGACGACAATAATAGCCTTCTGCTCTGCTTTGGGCCGCCGACATTAGGCATCAATCGTGCGAGACTAGCCCTCACCACCGACGCTTTGGCACTTACGTGTTTCACTTGCTGCTTGAAGTTGAGTCGGGCATCGAGCATCACTCCCAGATATCGGATATAAGGTTGTGATGTGATTTCTTGGTCACCGACTTTCAGCTTGATGGTCTCTATCACTTTTCTGCTGCTAATGAGCACTGCCTCGGTCTTATGTTCCGCTAATTGCAGGTTCACTGTGTCCATCCATCGGTTAATTCTCTCGAAGGTGATATTGAACAACGAGTTTATCTCTTCAAGGTGCTTCGCGACGATTACTACAGCTACGTCATCTGCATACGCAACAAGCTTGACGCTTCTTGGCAGAGTCAGTCTTAGTAGTCGATCATACATAATATTCCAAAGCAGCGGGCCAAGAACTGAGCCTTGTGGAACTCCTCCAGTGATATCATAATCTCTCGAACCATTCTTCGTATCGTATTTCAGAACTCTGCCGGTGAAGTAGCTAGCCACTATCCTAAGCAAATATCCTGGTACGTGTTTCTCTTGAAGCGCTCTCATAATGCATTCCCAGTTGGCGGAGTTGAAGGCGTTTCTGATGTCCAATGTGGCCACCAAACAGTATTTCTTCGTACCACCCTTCCATCTAGTTCCGGCAATCGCATCCCTGGCCGTGTTGACCACTAGGTTGATTGCATCTAGGGTTGATCGTCCTTTCCGGAAGCCATACTGATTGTCTGCCAGGAGTGGCTCGACAACTGCTTCTATTCTTTGATGAATTATTCGCTCGAATATCTTACCTGCTGTATCTAACATGCAGAGTGGACGGTAAGATGACGGTTCATCTGGTGGCTTCTTTCCTTTCGGAAGCAGTACCAGTCGTTGTTGTTTCCACTTCCGAGGGAAAGTCCCTTCTTCGAGGCATGTATTGTAAACGTCCAGGAATATCGCCGGTGCTGCCTTGATAGCTGTTTTTAAGGCAATGTTCGGGATCCCGTCCAGTCCCGGGGCTTTATTATTCCCGACACGATTACAGGCCTCCATTAGTTCTTCTTCTATGATCGGGGAGATGACCTCCAGCTCGTCCTGAGCCAACCGATAGTTAAATTCACGTTGTTGTGGAAACAGCGCAGCGATGATCCTCTGTAGGAGTTGTGGACATGTAGGTGGTGGTATTGACTGGTTTTGTAAATGGGTCATGACGACCTTGTATGGCCTTCCCCATGGATCTTTGTCCACCTCGTTGATAAGCTCTTTCCAGCATGTTCTCTTGCTTTCCTTGATGGCTTTATTCAGTAATCGACGAGCTTTTTTGTACTCCGCGCCCAGCTCCGCAGAGTCAGGACGTCGATAGCCACGCTGAGATATCCTTCTCTTTTTAAGACACACTTTACGGAGGTCGCTGATGTGATCGTTCCACCAGTGCACCGAGGGTCTTTGATTTACGCCGCGCTTACGAGGCATACTGGCGTCGCACGCTTCGGTTACTTTCCTCATCAGTTCCGTAGTCTTTTCTTCTGAACTTCTACTAGTGATAGGGTTACAATCTAATGCTATCACCATTGAACTTTCATCAAATGATTTGGCTTTCCATCCAATGGCGTTGAGTCGTTTGTTGGGTCTCCTGTGACTCTGGTCGCTTGATATTTCCCAGAGAATTGCGTTGTGGTCGCTAGCCGTGTAGATATCCATCACCTTCCAGTCGTACTTCCCTCTAATGAGGCTGCTGCTGACGAAGGTGAGATCTATGATGGAACTTGCGTCTCCTTTGGTGTAAGTTGGCGTGTCACCACTGTTGAGCAGGACTACGTCTAGTGTAGTGAAGGCTTCTAGTAGTGCTTTTCCTCGTGCATTAGTCTTCTTGCTGCCCCAGTCCACCGCCCAGGAGTTGAAGTCGCCGGCAATCGCCACTGGGTAATGCTTCTTCGCGTCCTCAGTCAGTTTGTCGAGAAAGTCAGTGAATTCAACAATGGAGAGGCTAGGTGGTGCGTAGCAGCTGTAGAAGCGAATGCCATCTACTGATGCTGCTACAAAGCCGGCGTTGCCATTGTCGACTGCATTCTGAAAGGGAAGCTTGCCGCAGGACCAAACGACAGCTTTGTTAGTACTGTCAGTTTCCCATGGTTTGGCGTTGGGGTGTTTATACGGCTCTGATATAAGTACAAGGTCGAGCTTTAGTTCTATTACTGACTGCATGAGCAAGTCATGCGCAGCCTCACAATGGTTAATGTTTAGCTGCAGTATTCTCATTTTTGTCGATCGGTTATCTTCTTGAGCGCCTCTTGGTAAACTGGGCATCTACTTGTACCGGCAGGGTGAGCGACGTTTTCTATACCGGGTTGTTCAGCACATAGTACGCATTTAGCTGGTTTGATACACTTGGCAAATGTGAGGCCTTCTTCTCCACACTTGGTGCAGAGTTTGGTTCGGTCCACCCCACTTTTACACTGGACAGCACGGTGTCCAAAGTGCCAGCATTTAAAACATCGGACTGGCCTTATTACTGTTCTAATGCGACAGTTGACCCAGCCGATTCTTATTTTGCCGTGCTCTCCTGTGACTTTTTGCGCTGTTATTGCTGCCAACGTCACCGACGCAGTCTGTGTACCTCTAAAGGCCTTACGGATTTTAATGGCCTCTTCTGTTATACCACAGTCGTTTCCAGCTGCCTTTTGCAGGGCTGCTAGGATGTCGCCTTTTGTTGTAGTATCGTCAAGGTCGCGGATTTCCAGATCTTCTTCAGGACCAGTACTGATGACTTTCGCGTCTTCCTGCAGAATCTCGACAATAGTCGTATGCAGTGTTTTGCCCCGATCAGCGCTGCCTTTCGTCAGTGTGATGAGCAGATCTCCTGTAACTGTTTTGCGGATTTTGTCAACGGTGTCACAGACCTGTTCGCTAGGTACTTTGGTCTTGATCTTTGTCAGTATTTCCGAATACTTCTCTTTGTCCGCCGGACGGATGATCAGCGCATCAGGTCTCATTGCTGACCTTTGCGTCTTCTTGTGCTTCGGCTTCGGTGGAGGCACTGGAGGTTTTTCCGGAGGCTGTTTTTTGCGCTCCTTCCTCTTGGTCTCTTTCGACTTTACCGTCTCCCAAGCTGACTTCTTGTTCTGCTTAGCGGAATTTTGAGGAGGCTCTTTAGTCTCTTCCTGCATCTTTTTGGAAGGACTGGGTCCTTTGTCTCTCGGCCTCTTCGTCGTCTGCTGAACCGTGGTTTCAGGAGAGCGATTTTTTCTCTTCCCTGCGCTCGAGTTTGTCACATCGGGGACAAACGCTTCGGTGTCCGTATTCATCGCAGAGAACTCTGACTGCGTATCAGTGGTTTCCTGATAGTTTGGTAGAGTTGTTCTTTGCGTATTCCGGTTCGTCTGGTGTTCAGCTTGCTCCTGCAGCTCTAGTTTCTGGAGTTCTTCACAGACCCCTTCGATGCTCGCCAGCTGATTCTTGATGCGCTTGTGGACGTTGAGTTTCGGATCAGCAAAACCGCGTAGGTCCTTGATGAGCTTTCCGAGGATGTCAAACGCCTGCTCCTTGGTGATTTCTAGGCCAGAGTCCAATGCTGCTTTCAAGGCATTTCGTCCTTTACCCGAAATTCGTTCCTCCGCTGAGACTGTTAATATTGTCATCAGTTTCTTTCTCTCGGCACTTTGTGCCACTGCTGTTCGTTGGGCATCACGCCCATTTGCTCCTGCTTTTTCTTTTTGGTTTTTCAAAAATTTATCCATTTTTATTCCCACGAGTACTAAGGAAGTATACGTCCACTCCGGCAGAGCCTTAAATTTACCGGAGTAAGGCCACTATTACACCCGGGGTTGGACCTGGTGCCCCGGGGTGAACCGTTAAGAACGCCTGCTCCCCGGCGCCATGCAGTCTTCGTCACGGTGTCCACATATCCTTGACTTGGGTTTTTATTTTATAGAGGATTTCTACCTCGCGGCCCGTTCAGTTAAGCCTAGACCACCGGCACTGCTATGACTGCGAGACATGACCACTGTCACTGCAGTGTTACGGTTGTTGTTCATTTGGGTTTAGTGTAACCCAGAGACCACGTGTAGGTCATACCCACGACCGCGGACAACATTGATCCCTTATCGGTCAGATGGTGTGACCGAACCCTTTAAAAAGGGGAGTTTTGTCCACGGAGGCGTATTTTATTTGGCCCCTACCCTCTGCCCTTTCCAACTAAGTTTTCCAGGACAGCGAGCGTTCTCCCATCCGCACGGGGAGACGCGCCTGGTAGCAGTTTCTCCTCTGCCGCAGTTTCTCCTCTGCCTTCCTAGAGCTGTCTTCGATGTTTCGCTTCCGTTCGTGGTTCCTGTCTGGAATAACTGCAAGGTAATTGCCTCGGTTAAGAGAGTGAGTTCAACCCGATTTAATGAGGTTGATTTGACCGGAGGAATTTTATATTTCCTCGTGAAGAGTACCATCTCGGTCTTTGTGGAGTGAACGCTAAGAGTGCAGAAATAGCTATGGTCGATTTTTCGATTCACTGTATGCATATAAAAAAAGACACTAAACATTTTTATGCAGATATGTAAGCTTTCTGCATTTATGTGCAATTGTACGTGCATTGTGTACGTTTTCTTTTAATTAAGCAATCGTTTTTCAATCGACAATCAATAAACTCAGATTGATTGTTACACACACACACATATGCACAAACAGATAAACAGACATGTGATGACTAAATAAATATAAGCGTGCAATAGTACATAGTTAAGGCTGTTTGAATGCGAAGGTGAAAGCATTGATTAAGTCAAAATTTATCATCAAAATTTGAAAAGTACATTGTTGCATACGAGTACCTATTTATTAATACCCGGTTAGAAATTCCGATTAATAACTTGTGTTACCAATAGTAAATAATGCAATGTACTATTACGTTTCTTCTATGCTATGCTATTAAGAGATTTACTGATTTTATGCGGGTATGGAAGGCATCAGGTATGAATGACATCCCTACAACTCGCTGATCGTCATCTGAGTAATCATATCTGCATCATTCCTGAAGAAATTAATCTCAGAAAAAATAAATTATCTGAGGTCGTTAAATCGAACGATTTCGTTTGAATCGTCATACCCACTTCAGCCAATAACACGTTCACGAAATGTTTTCATCAATAAGTTCATTGTTTGAGGCGCTGTACGGCATGCGGTGCTGACCTTTTGGAAAATCATCTATCTTTAGACAACATTCCATTCAATTGGGTTAAGAAATAATCGGCAATCATGGCTCTATAGGTAGCGCTAATTTTTCAAAGGTATAACGACTCCACTAGCCAGAAATCACACCAAACAATGCGTATTCTGCTTCCTTCAAATGCAGTTTAGAAAAAAATTTAAAAATGCTTCAAAATTTTCTATAAAAATTCGGACACGAGCCAAAAGCCTTTAGCAGCTATTTTATATGTACAATGTATATAAAAGTAACCGTTTTCTTTGTTAGAACTTGGTTCAAAAGCCGATAATCGAATTTCAACCAAATTTGTGCAGTATATTCGTTAGAACCGTGGCACGAGCATAAGTTATATTTCAATCTGGCACTTGAGTCGAAATATTAAGAAAATCCGTATTTATGGTGCGATATTGATGATATTAGAAATATCAAATTGTGCAAAATAAATGCGCTAAGTGGACCTAGAGGCAAGTTGTTCAGAAAATCTATAATTAAAATTACACTTTGATGAAATTAAAAACCTATAATAGGAGTGGGGGTAGATGGCGCTAGAATCGAGTTATTCAGAAAATCCTTATGTATGGCCCATAATGATGATGTTAGAAAGTTTTTTTGTTAAAAGCTAAGTAGTTGGTGCAATAGGAAATCCTTTTATGAAATAATGGATGCGCTAGGTGGCGCTAGAGGCGAGTTATTAAATAAGAAACGTATAATGTGCGTGCGACAAGAAGCTCTTTTATGAAAAATGAATCGGCTGGATGGCGCTGGAATAGAAAACCTGTAGTTATGGTTCGATATTGATGATATTAGAAAAGTATGCTGACTTAAGGCTCGACTAAATTTTGTTTTTAAATTCATCGAAGCAGGTTTTAGTTTTTTGTTTTTAATGCAAATTCAGTAAGCAACGCAGGCGAAGTCGCGGGTATCAACTAGTTGGAAATAAAATAATAATCGCATTATTAGGTTTCTAATAGTAAATAAATTAAATAGGAAACACCTAATCTACTACATACGTACATGGAAGTCACTTATCGATTAGGTTTCCAGTGGGCAATCGGTATCTGCATTTCAAGTCTATGCATATTTGTAGGCGCAGAGAGATGGCTTTACATAAACCGCCTACTTGATTGCATTTAATTATAAGTGCCATTTAAATAGCAAATAATCGAATACTGGAATACTCTGCAGTATTTCTGTGTGCAATTTTAAGAATACAATTAAATATTTTAGGCTGCTCTTAGCCATCCAAAAAAATACATTTGGTAAGCTTGTGGCAACAATAGAGAGGCAAAAGTGCAGATAGTTTGGTCCGTCGTTAGTTTTGATAGTAAGTCTTGGTAATTCTAAAAATAATATTTTAAATCATATATGCGCAGACTACTGAGTTATGGATGCCACACTGACCTCACTGTATTAAATATTTTTCAAAAGGAGGATTTCGGGTTGAAAATTTGTTACGTTTTTTTTTCTCACAATTCTCATATTCTAAATATGATTACTTGCAATCGTACGACTGCATACTAAATATTATTCATTGATGAAATTTCTTTGAACAATCAACTGTAGTTCGCATTCAGTGGCATACCGTTTGTGCCTCAATTGTAATAAAATCAAGCAAATACAAACCTAAAGCAAATTTAATTAGAACACGCAACTTTTTGATTTGAGCTTTTTCTGTAAATTTCCTAGACAAAAAGGTTAAACGTGCTCTGAAATTCAAAGCAGCCCAAATCAGCTGGAGAGCCTGATGCTGGTTTTTAAAAAATGACATTTAAGAAATATTGAAAATGGCCTACTAGTAAGCATTCTACTGCTCGTGGGTAATAGTTTATCAATCGACAGTTGGATTTCAGATCCCAACGCCCCTCTGCGCCAAGCTTAGGTACTCGGGGTCTAGTCTTAGCGCATTACGTTCTCCGACGTTACTCAGAGTACGTTTTGCTCACCTATATTTTAATTTTAAAAAATGATAGCTTAAAATGGTCCATGGTTAGAGAACAACAATAAAATTTGAATCTAGTATCGTAAGTGGTCGCACTGATTCCACGCCGGTCAAATAAGTGCACCCATATAGAGCCTCACATCGTCTGGTTCTGCTGCCGTGTTGCTTGGATTTTCTCAGAGTATCCAGTATTGCGCCAAGTGCGCCAAGTGTCATGTATAATTCACTTCTCTCACATAAGGCGGCATCCCAAAAGCCCGTTTCTACTTGCAGCCAATCGATTTTGACAGTTCAGCATAATTGCATTTCGATCGCTTTGTTTTCTTATTGCTCGTGGCTACTCTTTCGGTTATATTAAAATGGGCTCCTTACTTAAAAAGTTGAAAACCGCACTCTTTCAGAAAATGTTCGAAACGAGTATATTAAACATAGAATAAAAATAAATGTACCTCGAGGGCGAATTTAATAACATATTTCATATTACGATAATGTCGTTTAGCGAACGAATGCAAATCGTTTGCGAAAAAAGTTTTCCAATCAGAGTTACGCCCGATAAGAGAAGAATAATCTTAACGCTACTATGGAACAAAACGGTAGACAGCCTCTTGCAAGAACTTGAGAGGATTGAGGGGAAAATAACTGTGTACTTCAAACATCACTGAAAAAACTATTCCTCAATGTTCTTCACTAGGACAGCGAAGATACCCATATTGTAAAGGAAGAGATCAAATATCTAGGCTTTATTTTTTGTATGGACTACTAAAGTTTTCTTATCTCGGCCTAAATTGTTATAAACAAAAAAGTGAGTAAAATGGTATAAATATGTCTGGACGAAATTAAAGGATAATTCAAATTTCACGGGAAAGATTTCTGTAGAACATTTTAACCCCGTAGCTCCCACTGGATAGAGTCACGCTTATCCTTGCTGCAAGAAACCCCTCATAAAACAAATTAGATAAGTCGCTAGATGATTCAAATTATCTAGAAAATATTATTTGGAAGATTTTACTTTACTTCTCAGACCAAATCTTTACACAAAAACGTAGAAACTTAAAGAAAACAAAAAAAGGGCCCCAAAGCTGTTACCTAAATTGTATATGAAAATATTTGTTGTTTTACTTAAGATACGTAAAATTCAGTTGTGATCGCACACAGATTTTGTCTGAGTGAAATTTTCAAACGAATAATTTTTTAAAACCTTTTAAAACTGTGGTGATACTTTCATGTGATACCTAATGGGTTAAAATTTTATACGAAAATATTAATCATGGAATTTTATTCTATATGTATTAACCTTTCACTTCGCTCAGACATATTTTTACCATATTTTCCACATTTTCGAAAACAATAGATCCCTGCTCTATTCAGACGAAGATTCTCCACTTTATTCATACAATTTTTGATAACATCGAGTATCTTAAATGTGTGGGCATTACATTACGGATAATCTAAGATTCTGGCAAATAATCAAAGTAGTTTCAGGAGTGTTGGGTTAATGGGTCAACGTGCCGTGGTATTGTCTTTTGGGATAACTGCGTTAACCTAACCTAACTATAAGTATTAATTTGTTTTTTGATATTATCTCATTTTGGTGTGGTAATTTACATTATAGATGTCATGGCTTGTAAATATCTAAAAAAAAAATTGGGCGAAATCGTACAACACAAAAGCTATATAAGTAAAATTGAAATTAATTCAATTAACTAAAAGCAATATTGTTCTTTAACCTTTCCGCTTCGAAACTGAAATGCGTTAACTGCAATCAGCTACTGACCTATGCCACTCCCTTCCTAACCACTAATTGAATTGTAATTTTATATCTACATATGTCGGCAATCGTCAAATGTCCTTGACCTTACACTGAAATTTAATACTTATTTACTTGGCTGTTCCCAGCAGCAGACAGGCGACGGACATTTTAACCGATTAGCATTTCAAATGGCAACGATTTTTTTATATACAATATATTTTTTTTATTACAAATCACTATGTGACAACAAAGTATGGAAATTCTATTTTTATTTTCGCCATTTACGTTTAAATCAGCTAAGATTTACCAGTTCTTTTCTTTGTCACTTCGTGTCTGCAGCTGCTTCTTTTGATGCTAAAAATTCAGTCAGACAGATTTGCATATCTATGAGTATACTTAGTTATTTTATATATATATCTACAGTATTGCAAATCGAAATTCGTACACAGTTTTTTTAATATTCACAACTTAATTTTAATTATATTTTATTTATTTTCATTTCTACAAAATTATTTTTAAAAAATTCTAAAAACATATTTTCGACATTTGTTTTTCATAAATATAGCATGCATGTGATGATCATCTAAATAGGACCATAAAATCATTTCTAATCTCACCTGCAGCATAAAAATCTAATCATCAATATCGGGCCGGAAATACGGATTTTCTGAATAACTCGAGTTGAGCGCCACCTAGCGGATTTACTTTTCGTACAAGTGTTTATCGTCGCACCCTAATCAATTTTCTGAATATCTCGACTCTTGCGCCACCCAGCGGATTAAAATCTACATATGTGAGTACCACGGGTCAAAGAATTGCACTCCTTATGTAAATTTGGTAAAAATCTGTTCACCAATTTCTCACAAAAAAAGTCAAATTTTTTCAAAATTCAAGCTCAAAAGTTCTTTTGTATAAAAAAAATTTGAAATTTCATACAAATACGGGTCTAATTTTTTTTTCAATTCAATATTCGAAAAGCCAAAAACAAGAATTTCAAAAAAAATTAAAATCGATATCTCGAAAGCGGCTGCCCAAAAAAAATTTTAAAAGGATCAGAGAGCCATCCCTCAATTGCTACTAAACATAACGAATTACAAAAACTAAAAAAAAGCTAAAAAAAAGCACATGAAAACTTCAAACATTTTCATCAGAATTTTTAGAAAATTAACGGTTAGAAAAAAAAAACTTTGTAAAAATTTCAAACTAATTAATCGAATGTTTTCGAAAAATGTTGGGTATGCAGGATGGTAGCGAATACAATTTCTATTGATTTTTGATCATTCCTTTTTTAATTACCGACGGTATTGAACAATTTCTTCCATACTATAAAAATTAATTTTGTTCTTGTTATATGGAAGGAAATTCAGAACATCGCCGGCGAAATAATTGTGAAAAGTCAAAGGTAGTTTCTAGCGTCTTAAAACTTGCACTTTGACACACTGAAATTTAACAAACTCCACATCCGAAATTGTTTTAAAATATAGGGAATGTTATAATTGGACTACAATTTCTTCCATCGAATTTATTCGATATTTTGTGACTTTTATTTCATCAAATTTTATATATTTTTTCGATAAAATTTGACCAACGAATTTGAACGGTTATAATTTTTATAAAACAAAAAAAAAAGATTTCAATGTTATAATTGGATTACAATTTCCTCATTAAGTTTAATCGATATTTTGTAATTTTGTTTTCGATCAAAATTAGTCGTTATTCTTGGAGGTGGATGTCTGAATTTCATCCGACGTTCGAGATCCTTCGGCGGCCCCCTCTGCATGATTCAAAGACCTTCGTCTTTTTTGCCTTGCGTTGAGTCTTGCCAACTACCTGCACAGAGCCCTGGCACTAGACCAGGCGAGTCATCGTCTGATCTCTTACGTGCTTACCCGTAGCCGTTTGGGGTGTAGAGACAGAAGTCACAGCTACTTTCTCCCTTTGCCTCTTCAATTGCTTTGCGGTCAATTCTCCACCCGCATTGTAATCACGAATACAGAGCATCTTCTTACCGGCACTCTCCTGATGTGCAACAGGCTTTAGCATTGTCCGCTCTGCCACTGCTACCAGTGGCCAGCTTGAAAGAGAAGGACCTTCTAACGTCATCTTAGCTTGGAAGCCACTTCGTTCTCCGCCTCATTCAAAAGTTGACAGAGTCAATGTGCCAACATTCACCTGTAATTTGGCCATGAATACTAATCTCAGGCATAACAGACGGTGAGGTTTGGACTTGCACATCCGATGCCCAGGCCACCGGCGAATCGTCGAAAGAATTCCCAGCATGCCAGGAGGCCCCATGCTCGAATAGGAGAAACAGGAACCGATGTTGATGATGATGATTCCCAGCATTCCCACGACAATCGGGTCTACGATACCGAAATAACCCGGATTTATATCCGGCCAAGGACTTTCAAAACTTTATGGGGAATGTTTTATGCTGTTACAACAACACGACGATTCCCAGCTTGCTGGTAACCTCGTGCAAAGAATTCTGAATAGGCTTCACTATGAGGAAAGGGAGGGGGTGTTGTTCTTACTGCCAAGCTGTGGGCCTTTCAGAAGGTATTTGCCCGTCATCGTCTTAGTTCTCGAGACGATCTAAATGCCAGCCGGGATTATCCAGCCTGGCAGTACTTGTCGTAGTTCAAAATGCAACCTGATCCAAGCGGATGGAGTGATATGGGTCAGTACTAGTACTCTCGCGATCGCACTTCCATCCGTTGATAACTTATGATTTGTTGGTGGATGTGAAGGCAAAAATTTATTGAAACGAATTGTTCAGGAAAAGCATTGTAATATTTATTTTAAAAAAAAGTCATTGTGCGCGTTTCGATTTGAGGTACTGTACATGTATGTGTGTATGTGTGAGTGTATGATTTTCCATAGCTGCCTCAAAAGTCAATGCAGTTCATTTTGAGCATGGCTTAAGGCGCGATTTATGCAAATAGCGGTACATATCTACATTTTTTAGATGTGAATTGCTGTGCTGCTATGTGGGTGTAAATAAGTTCTGTATGTAGACACATACATATATCTTCTGCTTTTTTTTTTTTGTAAAGATTTAAGCGGAGGTCACCCATTGCTGTGACTTAACTTCTCAATGCGGTGCAGTGGCGTGCAACACGCCTTCCGTTACTGCCATTGCCGGTGTTGCCGCTGCATGCGGGCGCAACATTTGGTATCTCAGCTGTTGCAGCAGTGCCGTTCTACGAATACCACCATCACCACCAACAGCAGCAGCAGTAGCAACAACAACAATCAACAGGCCATAGACAAGAGTCAAACCGCCAGCCACCAGCCACCATCAGCAGCAATTTGTGGCTGCCTGAGTTTGTTGTCTTGCAAAGTGTTTCTCATAAGCTATGGCAAGCTATGTAAAAAAACAAAAACAAAAGCATATTACAACAACAGCAATAACTGTAATAACAAGTTGCACACGTCCGTCCAATCGTGGCAATAGAATTGTTGCACAAAATTATCTTTTTCCTTTAAATAAATTGATTTTTGCTTAGTTTGAGTTATTTTTTGATTGGTGGTGTTGTTATTATTGGTGCTGTTGTTGTTGTTGTTGTTCCTGTTGCTGACTACTAAATTCGTGCGATAAATGCATTCACATAAATTTATTTCGCCCGCAGTGCAAGTGAGGCGTATATACATAGTGAAGGCGCGTATAAATAACTTAAATCCAATATACATACATATCTACTCTTGGTGCTTTTGTGATATGTTAGTGGTTTTTGTTTTTTTTTTTTCTTTGTTTATTTGTTGGAATGTTGCATGTAGCGAGGTGTAGGTGGTATTTGAGTTATATGGATGAAATTTTGTTAACACGATTATTGCATTAAACAATGTTGCCGCGTTTGGTGCTGTGCTATAGTTAAATTCGTTAATAGACGTTCGGACGGCAACAACAACAAAAGTTGTTTTAAGAACCTCTCAAAATTGCTAGATTTGCTTGTGGCAATTTTTGCCAAAGTACAAGTTTTGGGGGTCATTAAAAATTTGACATCAAAGCGCAAAGGTATTCTGATCTTTAAAATGAAAAAAGTTTGTATAAAAAAATATGGTTTAATTGTAACTAACTAAATTAAATTAACCTTCAATAACTACTTAAAAATCTTCGGCTATCCTCTTAAAAAAACATTTTTAAAGTATTTGAATTAATTTCTAAAACAAAGCTTTTTCATTGGTAAGTTTTCGAATTGTATGAAATCGTCCATTTTGTGAAATATGCTCAATATATGATTGTGATTTCCATCTCCTAAAAATTTCCGATGTGGCAATGCTTTGCCAAATGTTTACATCTAGGGGAATGCCAATAATCTGCTTTCGTAATGGAACTACCTTCTTTCTTGTGTCATAAATTTGTGAAGTGCCACAAATTTATCAGCTAATCGAACAGAAACACTTCAATATTTTTACTATATTTTATTAACAAAATTAAATAAATATATCTGTTAAGAATTACTAATAAGGCTATCCCCCAGAGAAACTTAATTTCACGATCTTTTGTTGGGCTTGTTTTGTTCAAAATGTATTGAATTATTTTATCCAGATAAAAATTAAACATCAAATACTTGATTAGGTCCCTCTGCACAATTGTCATCTTGACCGCTCGCCACATTGCATTTTATGTTCAGTTTTTACTAGGGATTTCGATTCCTGCTCGCACATTCTCGATACTCGTGAAACTGAGAAATCGAGTTCTCGATACAGTCTCGCTGTTACTGCGACAAATGTCGAGTACTTATCGAGACGAATTTATTTCATTGTTTTATTATTTAAAGTAAAAATAAGCGAGCTGTCGTACAAGTATAAAGTAACCAAATGTTTACTATTAAATTAATCATTGAGAAGCTCGCCAACCTTAAGAGTTTGACGATACGTTAGAAGCTCGGGAGAAATTGCTTCTCGAGCAATATCAAGAAATTTAAGGCTATAGTTTTTGCACAAAATAAATAAAATTCTCAATTGCGATGTTATCCTAGCCCTTCATGTGCGACGCTGGCGAATTAGAAGGCGAAGAAAATATTGGGTCCAATACTGATAACTAATAATTTCAACAACGCCTCTACATTGCCGCACCGGTGCTTTCAGAAGATGATTGTAAGTTCCAGTCATTATACAGAATGACCAAGAGTACGGGGGTTTTTCTTGAACCAATTGTAGGTGCAATTAATCCAAAATAAAGCAACATAAAGCTTTAACCGCTGCACAATCGCTTGTTGTGCTCATTTTATCTCTGAGTGAATAAAAGTTAATACTCAATACAAAAATTTAAACAAATGATGAATTAAAAACGATACAGTTTGACGTGCTACGTTTTGATGTGCGAGTGAAGAGACGAAAACGAGTTGAAGGCGAATAATGAGGACGTCTATTTAAATATACGTAGGTGCTCGAAAGACCCAAAACGCACGGGGTTTCCCGCGCAGAAACGTGTACGAAATTTTGACTACGACAAGGTAATAAATAGAATGAGCCGATGATGATCGATTTAGTTTAGTTTTTGGAGACAGCCACGCAGTAAATTTTTCAGTGCGGAGGTTTCGTAGTGGATACCGATAGTGTGACGATGGATTCCTTCCTTACACACCCTGACATAAAAGTCACGTCTCCCTCCTCTTCCGTCGAGGCGTGGGGACAAATCAGTGGGATGTTGCAGAGTCTCACTTTGATGCGAATCGTTGCGACACGCTCGTTCACACGATGACAGTGCTTGGCGTCGAAGTCTATCACCCACCATAAAACCAACACCGAACTTGCGCTCTTTTGGATGGAGGTGACGTGAGCTCTTACTCTTAAGAGAAAATCAACTAGCCGGGCTGCGATAACTTCAATCGTTGAGGATTGGGACATTTCAGGGGCATTCCTTCAAATCATAGTCTTAATGCGCTGCATGCGGTCATTGTAATCAAAAAAATTGAGAACTCATCCTAGGCTTGCTCAAATTTTTTCTTCCAAGCAGCTGCGCCAAAGTGGGCGGACAATATATTCATTCTAACTGCATGAATACCTATCGGACAATGCCTGGTCAGAACTTCTTCGAGGATAGAGATTTGTCACTTTGTTAACGACCGGAGCTCCTTCGAACGGCCACGGTCCACCACCGCCCAGAAAGTCTTAACAATTCTGCATGCCATGGTATTCTGCCCAATAGAAATTCGCAGGCGGCATCATAACTTTAAGGGTGCTCTGCCGAGCGAGATTTTCAGCTATGAGGTTTTCTGCAATGTCGCTATAACTCGGCACCCAAATCAATCCGATATGAACGTATTCAGAGGCTACTGAGAGAGAGAAATCATGCACCCCGCGACTAGTCTCGACCAGATCACTAAAGACCCTTTGGCCTTCATTGCCGCCTCGATATCATAATAGATGGGCATATAACAGTAGTTCAGGAGCCTAAATTTTTAACGGAGGTAGAGCTCCTGGCAGAAGGCATTTCTACCACCTATCCGTTCAGCTTCTATCCATCCGTAAATAAATTCACCGGGAGCTTCCCCCAAACGCCACTGCTGTTTCAAGCAAATCACAAACACTCTAAGCAAATGTAAGAAATTTGTGAGGTGGAGCCAAATGAATTTTCTTTCAACGGTTACCACAATATCATCCTGCAACATATTTTGAATTCACCAAAATCCATTTTGAAAATTTACTAGAAATTATATAACTGTAAAAGCTAACCACAATCAATGGCTAAAGAAATCAATTTCATCACTTTTATAAAAAAAAAACATACAACGACACACACACCCATACATCCCTACTCGTAGCAAATAAGCTAAGCAAGCTGTAAAAAAAAAAAGAAAACTCTTACCCACAAAATCTTATTAAGCAGCACAGAAGTCACACAACTCGAATCATCTTAAAAGTCAATAACAAATAAATACCCAACAGACAGACAAACTGAGAGACAAACGCAGACACAGACACGGACGCAGACGCAGACGCAGACGCACGCAGACACTAAACCACTGATTGAGGAAGTGTCTCAATATATTTTCTGTGGTTTTTCGATATTCTGTCAGCGATTCAAACTGACTTGCTAACTTATTCAGCAGAGTTGGCGGTAGCAAAATTTGGCCGGCTGGTTGACTCAATGGCTCAATGGCTCGATGGCTCAATGATTGTTGCATTAATGATTGCTTAGCGGGCTACCGAGTGTGAGTTAAGTAAACTCGATTGGCGGCTGTTTGTTAGACTAGGCTTGAGAAATTTTATTTCGCTGTTGGACAAATTCGTTTGGTATGTAATTTAATCATGATTTTGTGGTTGCACAAACAACAAACAAACCACCGTTCGACGCGTCATATCGTAAACATAGCATGTGAATGTGTGTGTGTGTGCGTATTTGCTTTTGTGGTAATACGGCATGCGCTTTGTCTGCAAATAAATATTCAGCTATGCATTGCATTCATTGTGCATTTTGCTGGAACGAAAATTATTTGAGAATAAGCAAAAAAAAAAAAACAATTGTGAATTCATTGCATATTTACTGAATTTAATACAGTAAAATGTGCGCATTGCTTTTGAAGCTTAAGAAAATCTGAAATGCTGGAAAATCATGCAGTTGAGTAGATTAGCATTGGGCGTTTGGCCTGAAAACCACTGGGTTGTTGTGTCAATCGTAGGAATATGAATTGTGAGTCAGATAACTTACCTGCATATCCACATACACCTGTGATCGCAAAAATTGTAGTAAAATGCATTGACTACACATTTTTCAAGAGTATTTCAGAAAAGCTCAAATGTATTTCAGAAAATGTCAAATGAATTTCAGAAAAGGTCAAATATAAGTATTTCAGGAAACCCCAAATGTATTTCATAAAAACCCAAATGAATTTCAGAAAAACATAATTGTATTTCAGAAAAGTACAATGGTATTTTAGAAAATGTCAAATGAATTTCAGAAAAGGTCAAATGTATTTCTGAAAATGTTAAATGTATTTCAGAAAAACAAAATTGCGTTTCAGAAAAACCCAATTGAATTTCAGAAAAGGTCAAACGAATTTAAGAAAAGGTTGAAAGTAATTCAGAAAAGTACAAATGTAGCTCAGAAAAGTACAATTGTATTTCAAAAAATGTCAAATGAATTTCAGAAAAGGTCAAATGTATTTCTGAAAATGTGAAATGTATTTCAGAAAAGTGAAAAACCAAATTGAATTTCAGAAAATGTCAAATGAATTTCAGAAAAAGTCAAATGAATTTAAGAAAAGGTTAAACGTATTTCAGAAAAGTACAAATGTAGCACAGAAAAGTACAATTGTATTTCAGAAAAACATTGATTTGATCATTTCTGAAATTCATTTGAGTTTTTCTCAAATACTGTTGGAAAATTTTGTCTATCTTTTTTTAATTTTTATTAAATATAATATAAAAATCTATTGACACGGGGTCTTTTCGTCGCATTCCTCCGACACAACTTCACCGATTTTTATGAATATTTGGTAGGTATGAGAATAGGTCTTATATTAAATATATATATACATATATTATGCTTGAGAGAGTGTTGCCACCTGTTTGATAAGTCAAATGCAATTAAAATATATACAATTTATATGAAATATTAATATATATGAGTGCCAAACAGTTCGCCTCTGCAAAAAGGTTCATAGCTTACTTTTATGAGCGTTGCCACTTGTTTGAAAAGTCGAATTTAATTAAATTACACAGAAGTTATACAACTATTAATACATAGGACTTAAACGGTTCGTCTCGGTGAGCAAAAGGTTTCTTAATTTTTTTTTTTAAAGAGGGTTGCCACCTATTTGAGAAGTATAATTTTATTAAAGTATACACAAGTTATATGAGATATTAAATGCATATGCATGTCAAACGTTTCGCATCGGTAAGCAAACGGAAAGGATTACCACCTGTTTGAAAAGCTAAGTTTAATTAAATTATACAAAAGTTACATGAAATATTGAAATATGGGTGTCAAAGAATTCGTCTCGGCAAGAAGATTTATAGCTAAATTTATGAGAGTTGCCACCTGTTTGAAAAGCCGAATTTAATTAAAGTATACAAAGTATACAAATTATATGAAGTAGTAAAATATAGGTATCAAATCATTTGTTTCGCTATAGAGAAGCGTTATGTGTATATTTAGAATAGGGTTGCCACCTTTTTTAAAACCCAAATTTTATTAAATTGTGCACAAGCATACAAAATATAAAAATATGATGTACATACCAATATTTTTGAGAGGGCTGCCACCTGGTTGCGCATACCAAGGACATTTAAAAAAACAGGCAGTCACTGTCTGCCGTGTTTTTCTAGTTTTTTATAAAAATGTTAGTCGAAGTTTCAAATTTTCTAGAAAATTTGTAGGATTTTGAAAAATTCCCCAATGTTTGAAATCTCAACTACATTTGTTTTCGTCACAAAATCAACTACATTTTTACAAAAACTAATTAGAATTAAAAAAGGAATGATAAAAACTAAGAAAGGTCGAGAGATGAACCAGAGTAAGCCCTACAAAAACGGATCTTATACTCTTTACAAGAAGATACAAGATCCAACTGCTAAAAGCACCATCGTTAGAAAATGCGGTAGTAAAACTTAGTGAATGGACGAGTGTTTTGGAATAATCTTAGGCAAAAAAATGAACTGTAAATAAAATACGCTGCAAGGTGTGCACAAAGCTACCGCTGCTTACACAACTGCGACAGGGCGATTGGTAAAAATGGAGACATTCCCTACGTGACATGGTGGTCCAGTCTAGAAAAGATAACAGCCATCGTCATATTACAAAAAGGGCAGAGAACGGCTCTAGTATCCAAATCTTCAGAACTGGAAAGTAAATCGTAGTAATCGTATGACTATTCTTAGAAACCATCACCAGTATAAGAGCTTACTCTGCACCAGGCCAAACTTTCACCAAATAATATCGCGTAGAAATACCAATCAGGTAGTCTTAAAATTTTTTATCTCCGCTATCAAGACTAAATTATTTTCGACGCCAAGCGCATCGGGTGAAAAGACCTAATTTCCGGTTATGATTACTAGTGAGATGTGGGCCCTGGTCTGAAAAGCCTGTTTCCGATCCATACTTAAAACTGTCAAATAATATCTTAATATATCCATTGTATCTTCTAGGTGGGTACTGGGCGACGCCCAGTCTCCAGTTTGCCTTTATGCATCGCGGAGGGAACGCCTGCTGATTATGGTCGGTGAGTTCGAGTTTCCGATCTATACTTACTTCCTTTACTTTGCAAAAAGGCAGGCGGAAAGCTCTAGTTTCCGCTCCGCACTGGAGCAAGCTGTTAAGAGAATATGTCAAGTCTCCGGTCGATGGTTATAGTATATCACGCGTGCTGGATCTGCTGCTTCTTAGATGGAGCGAAAAGCCTACTTTCAATCCCGAGCCTCTCTACCTAATTGCTAGGGTTCTACAGTGATCAGTTAATCGTCTTTTAAAGCTAGAAAAGTTATGACAGTTTTTTTTTTACCTGTGGCGGTAATTCGTTAAATTACGTTAAACCTTTGTAAAACTTCAATTAACGTGATGACAGATGAGTTCGATGTTCATCTGATGTGGGTATTGGTGCAAGACACCAGGTAGCGTGAAAGCTGACGAGCTTGAAAGAAGGGAAATAGGTCCGGAAAAAGGTTGGGCATGCCGTTCGCTTCCTTCGCGCTCAGAATTGGAGGATTCTTACTCAGAGAATGGAGTATGCTCTGGAAACTCAGTGGGACTTGCAACACATCTAAACTTATGTGGCCTAAGTGGGACATAAGAAGATCTCAAGAGCTTTCCTCACTAAGTAGGAGTGAAATATTCCTAGCTATGGGACTACTTATACTGCATATTCCTATAGGGAGGCAATCAGAACAAATAGGATTTCTGCAGAAGCTACTATGGCGAGGTAAATCCGGAAACTGTAGGCACCTAATATGTTAATGACCCGCACTTTAGGCGACATATTTACCTGGGAGCGCGATCATAAATAACCTAAACGCAGCTGCGGAATTAAAAAAAACTTCAGCTGCTAAAGTTCGACGATTCCACTGGCTGGTTTAATGGGACTTACGGGTGAAAATTCGAATCCAAGTGGTATCACCAAATAGCGTAGATTACAAAGAAGCTGCATCACTCCCACCGTTCCTCTAACAAAAAGTTTCGTCCGATTTCAATATACCACGACTAATTTGACTTTTACTCATTGATATTAGAATCTGATTAGTTCCAATTGGTTTCTGGTATGGTGAAATCAGACGAGAGTTCTTGCTTATCAAAACTAGTCAATAAATTTGTATACAATTTTTGCGAACACAACTGTACATTTTTATATGTGTACATAGAGCATATAGACATGCATGTTGAATGATTTGCTGGTGCAAAATTAAATTACTTGCCAAACAAATGCTTATTAGTGCAAATATCTTAAGCAAATCGGATGCTATGCAGTTCATTGATTTGTAAATTTGCTTTAAAAATAATGTATTACATAAGCACACACAGCCATGCACACTCACGTAAATACTCTGTAGGATATATGTAGCAACAAAAAAAATTGAAATTTTTTAATACAAACGCATTTGGCTTCAAGTGTCGATTTATGCAATTCTCAGATTGTCGAGGCCTTCTATTTTATGAATATTTATATCGGTCTTTAATTTTTTCCACTTTTCTAATAATTATATATGTACTGCAGAGATATACACACATACACACCACTGTACATATGTATGCACAACAACACCGTCGGGCATATCATGGCGTAGTGACCTGCATTCAGAGTGGAAGGAAATGTAGTAATCTGAAGAGCTTGCTACAAATCAAGCATGCGAGGAAATACATACATACGAGTATGTACATATTTACACAAACCATAAATGTAGTACATGTCGACATACGCAAATACTTATTATACAGTTTTGCATACATACATACATACGACTCAATTTATATAAATGCTAGGGTGGTCGATTCGAAGTGGCTCATAAAATTACGACAATATTTTGATATTTCAAAATAGATGTGAAACATGCTGCCTACCGAGATTAAAAAATAAATGGAATAAGCACACAAATTAATTTTTGATAAATTCCATCCCTTTCCAAATGTGACTTATAGCCAAAATGACACTGCCAAAATGGCATGGCATGGCGCCGAAGGCGGAGGATGGTTAAGTATGTAGAATTCCACGCAAGTCGTACAAAAGTCTTTGATTGCCATTCACTTGGTAGTCGCCACAACCATTCTCCTGCATTCGACTCAAATATCTCTAGACTTCCGAGTGATTTCATCCAAGTGTTCTCTGGGTAGTAGGGCTGTGGCTAACGGGCAATCTTCGGATATCCGTTGGCACTGTTAAATAAAGGGTAGTATAGATATCCGGTTAATATTTTGGTGTAGTAATTATCAGGATGTCCGAAAAAATCTTCGCATCGATGACCAATAATAATTATCAACAAACACTTTTTGTAAATAATTTTTCGGTGAGCACTATCGGCTATGAATAATGTTTGGGATGGCACTAGTAGAATTATCGGTATTTGAATGATTTTACCTATACTCACAAAGATACTAATTTTCGCACGAATTGATACTAGGGCTTATTTTCCTGACACGCGTTGCATTTCATTAATTTCTGATGTACACATATACAAATATTTTATTAATATCTGGATATACGCAAATACGAATCACGATCATCTCCGGCTAGCGTAGCCTAGTATGTAGCAAGTGCTCGCTTCAATCGGTGGATCCTGGAATCGAATCCTGGCCGGGAACAAGTAAAATCAAAAATTGTAGAAAAAGTTTTTTCGAATAGGGGTCGACCTCGCAAAGTAATGGCAAACCTCCGAGTGTCTGCCATGAAAAATCTTCTTACAATTCGCAGGTTGGATAGTGTTCTTTTTCAAATAGGTTACAAAGAAACGGGCCCAATATAAGAACGCAACATTTTTTTTGTTTCGAAAAAAAGATAACGCTATAAGTTTTTGACGTAAATGTATGGATAAGTTTTGAATTTTCAAATGGTAACTTTACTTTTTTACTATGTAAACACAAACGTGCACTTATTTTTAATAATCAAATAAAAGCAAATGCCATTAGCCTATATTAGTGGCTTTTTGATTTTTGTTTTTTAAGTAATTCCTTAAAGAACTCCAGTATGTCGAATAATTCACCAGCTTAATAAATAATATGTACCTACACGAATACATATTGATACAAAAATTAAATACATATGCGTAGTAGTCTGAGAATATGCGATAAAAATGTGAAAAGCAAGCGAACTTAAATGAGAATATACGAATTGTACAAACATCTCATACTTATATATTTAGATATGTAAGCGCTTGAGTTACGATTAAAAGCAAGAGGTAAATCAAAAATTATAACTACAAAACTATTTCAAAGTAAAGTTGGAGGTCAAGAAAATAAAAGAAATATTTCGAAAGATTTTTTGCAATGGTCCCGATAATTACACACAATTTACTGGTGTTCCAATTTAAATTTGAATATAAATTACTACGTAAAAACATAAATTTTCTAAAGACAATTTAACAGTATATAAAACTAACTACTATATATCTATACTATAATAAAACTGCAGAAAGGTCGCATGAAAATTTCTTTACAAAAACAATCGAATGTTACGGTTGAACAGATTTTCATGGAACTTTAACTGATGACTAGCAGGGCATAACATAGGGTATACTTCATATAAAATATTTAATGGAAAATTATATAAATTTTGTAAAAATTGTTTGTCTTCTTTCCAATAATAGACCGTTTCCACGAACCCGAAATTGTGCCATTCCGGCAGTCAATTTCAATTGGAAATTGTGACTGTTTACACGCTCATCTCAATTTTAATCGTAATTTCGTTGACAGTTGTTTTGAAGCGATTGGACCTTGCCACTGGTCAGGTCGCGAATTATAGGTTCGCTTTATATTTTTACTCAGGCATGGTTGTATTTAATATATTACAATTTCAACTCAGAATTATCATTTTTGATAATTAAGACTTGTGTGATGTTTATGTTTTCTCTTCTTCTTTCTTATCTAACAGTCACAATAAATAAACTACAGAGTTACATAGGCGAAATTGAATGAAAATTATCACAGCTGACAAGGTTTTGCGAAAATTGTGAATGAATACAAGTGAGAAGTCTTCTAAATTAAAGATGGCGGTGGCTGATAATAACTGTCACAAATAGCCAATATTAATTGTCAAACATAGAAATTCGCTCAGTAAATGACACAAGAATGCTGAGGGTTGCTACATCAGGTGATCTCAGCTGTGCTGACGTTTATGGGCTAAGATTTTTCACTTGTATTTATTTACAATGCTTGGGAATCTAGGCGCAATTTCAGCTGAAATTGAGAATACTGTTGCAATTTCGGGTTCGTGGAAACTGCCTATAAGACTTAAATTTTTTAACGGCATTAACGAATGCCGGTTTTTTTCGGGAAATTGTCAACTGAAATGAGATTTATTAGTTAATTTTCCAGATAGATCCAGTGACTCCGTTAATGTCACTTATGTAAATAGGCCGAGAATGAAGCTAGTAATAATTTTGACAAAAAAACGAAAGTTTAAAGCATAGTGGCGCACAATTATAAAAACGATAACACCTACTATATGCTATGCTATTTTTTCTTTAGGTACTCCAACAAGTAAGGAAAAATTAACGTCCATTTGCGAAACTTACGAACCTGAATTTATACCTTTGCTATCTCTTTAGATTTTATACTATGTATAGGGCATTCGACCCATCCGTGGACTTTTGAATTTCATTTATCATTGCTGCCTGGTAATTTTGGTTGTCTTTGTGGTGTGCCAAATGGCGGGTTCAACCAATCTTTTGTTGTTATTTTTTTACCGAAAGCGAATAAGTAAAAGTTATAGAAACATATTTTGCTTTTAATATGGAGTGTTCTCCCCAAAAGTTATGTGTA
Organism: Anomoia purmunda; assembly: GCA_951828415.1. Classification (NCBI taxonomy): domain Eukaryota; kingdom Metazoa; phylum Arthropoda; class Insecta; order Diptera; family Tephritidae; genus Anomoia; species Anomoia purmunda. The sequence goes on from OX639997.1 coordinate 28,874,552, forward strand.
GAAAAAATGAGTTTCTTGATTTTTTCGAGAAATTAATTTTTGAAATAATCAAATGATAATTTGTGCTTTAATGTATAAATTATTTGGTGCAGTAATACATAGAGTACAGTAATAGAGAAATTAATTTTTCAGCAACCGAACGAGCAACTTTGGAATACAATGAACTATAAAAATTTTTTTCAATGTATTTATAGAAAATTGATATAATTATTCTGAAAACCCTATTATTTATAATTTAATGTTTCTAGCATAAAGTGGTAGCTTAAAGTCCAATCATTGAAAGAGGTTACAACAGATTTGAATAAAGATGGGCAAAAGAAAAAATTAATCGATATCTATATCGTATCGATATTTTTAAACCGCATCGCTATATACCGAATAAAAAATAGCGAATATCGATACATTAACATTTCAATATTGTTACCTTAAGTTGGAATTATTTACCTAAAGCATTGTAAAAGTACTCGATAGTGAAATAAAAGACATAAGTACTTGACAGTTTCATTATTTTCATTACTAGCGAATACCCGGCGGAGATAATTTATTTAAAAAAAACTTGAGTTCAACTTTAAAAAAAAATGTACATACACACCTACAAAAACGTTGTGGTACAATTTACTATATTTTAATGATTTTCATAGACAAATTTGATACTGGAAAGTAAATATCGAAAATCGATATTTCAAGATTAAAAATATCGGCATGTTTATTGATGATTTTCTAATAAAAGTTATCGATAATTTTTGCACAACTCTAGATTGAAACGAAAACGAAAACTCTTCATCAAAGCGGCATTTCTGGAGGGGCGGAATGTTTCCAATTAAGGCCTATAGTAAAACCTCTAAATCCTTTTATAATTTTTTTAGAACCCTATTAAGTTTGAAATTGTGTGCCTGAGCGCTTATAGATCAAAAATGCATAGCTTAATGAAATATTTAGTTTTGGTATATATAGTAAAATTTCACGAGGAATAATTTCGTAGTACTCTCACGTCTTCATCGATTTTTATTTGAAAATTGACAAAAATGAGATGTCCCTACAGGGTTAACCCTTTTAGGGTATACATTTTTTAAATTTATAACTTCCTTGCAAAAAATATGATTTTCGTAAACCTTTAAAAAAATTAGATTATTTTACAAATTTGATACTCGAAAGTAAATATCGATATTTCGATATTAAAATATCGGCCGTAATTAAAAAAAAAAAAGATATCGATATTTCGATATTTTTTGCACCACTCTAGATTTAAATATACCAGACATTAATATAGAATCTTTGTCTGAAGAGTTTTCGTGAGGGGTCGTGCACATATTACGTAACGCGATTTTTGATCATTTTAGACCCCTCTCGCCCTCCTCATGTCACACTTTCAGAAAAATTGGTTTTATTAATCGTAGAATAAAATACAAAGTTAATTGATATATGTTATATATTAGGCAAAGCGAAATCACATGTCACACTTCGTCATAAACCGCCCCCCCTTCTAGTGCGTTACGTAATATGTGCACGACCCCTGAACAAAAAATATGAAAATGGTGGTAAAGAAAAACGTAAACTTATTTTGAAGCAATTTTGCTATGCAGATATCTTACCTATGCATTACATTCTCTTTCTCATATCCTGTAATCCTATTGATTGTTAAAAATCACATCCATACAATTTTCTATTGCGTTTTATAGTGCCTCTGACCTTTTGGCTTTTTTGTTTCTTTACCTGACACAATAAAATTGGCAGTGTCGCCAACCTGGCTGCCCTCATTTCCCAATTGCCGACACTTTGTCTGCGCGTAGTAATAAAGTACATTTGAACTGCGTTTTTTTTTTTTTTTGTGGAGTTTTCTGAATTTTTTTACACAAAGTACAAAGTGAGAGAGACTCATGCAAAGGATATTACAAACACATACATTTACACAAACATACACAGACATATGTAAATATTATTGTTTTGTATCCTTGCAAAGCGTGTGCTTGAAAATGCTAAAGAATTTTACTCAAGCACGCGTAAATTAGCTGAGATTTATGATAACCTCGAGAAAAAAAGTTCTGGTAGTTTTTGAATCAAATGCGAAAGTGAAAGTGAAACTTTGAGACTGGCAGGCGGCAAAAAGTTTTGCAGTTAATGGCAAAATAAATTATCCTGCGTGCAATGTAACCGATGTTGATGCTGTGCGTTCCCTTATGGTTTACCCTGAGCTCACAGTTCGAATGCTATTTCAGGGTTTCAAACTTTGCATATTTCTTCAGCACTCCCTTTCCAACTAATTAAATTCTGCAATTTTACTGCCATTTAATAGAGAAACAACTTCTGTTGCTGCCTGCCGCTGTACCCACTTTGGCATCTCTAATGCATCAGCTTCACAAACTCCCGACGACATTTAAGAAGTTGAAGAAGTTTTAGCAAACAATAAGCAACGCCGGGAGCAGCAACCTTTTTGCAGCAGACAACAGTTGCAATAGCAAAGGCGAGTGAACTTTGAAAGCGTTGCTCTTTCTTTGTTTGTTTGCAACAGAAACCAAATACAAAAAATAAGAGACATAATAAAGGTTGTGTGCATTTCAAACAAACAAAAAAAATGTTGACTGCTTGCTGCAAACACTTCACTTACTCGACTCAATAGAGTTGTTTGGAACAAGAGCAGCGACGCGGTGTCAATCAATATGATTGAAAGTTATTATGAATTTAATATGCAAAGAGTGGGGGTGAATCGGTTGGCAAAGCTGCGTTTCTTCAGATATTTAAATTTTGTCCAATTTTGTAACTTCGTAAATTTAGAGAAAAAAATTAAAAATCGAAAACAAGGAGAGCGGGCCGCCAAAGTTTGAATACCCGGCGCACGTTTTTACTTCAAATAAAAATTATTTATAGTATGCAATAAGTCCGTTTAAAATATTTATACTCCATTGTGAGAAGTTAAATGATTTTCATTTATGTAATAAAATCTTACTTACTTACTTAATTGGCTCTATAACCTCTTAAGAGATTTTGGCCGAGCTCAACAAATTGAGTTAGTCACTTCTTCTTCTTGCTAACTGACGCCAATTTTCCTCTTGGTCTTTCCAACGTAGAGGAGGCCGTCCTCTTTCTCCACCACCACCAGCTGGTACTGCGTTGAATACTTTCAGTTCTGGAGCATTTTCGTCCATTCGCACACCATGCCCTAGCCAACGAAGCCGCTGTATTTTAATTCGCTGGACTATGACTACGTCTGCGGAATTCGCCGTCGCAAAGCCGTAAAGGTCCATAAATTTTACGTGTAATTTTTCTTTCGAACACTCCAAGAGCCATCTCATCCGATGCTAATAGTGCCCATGCGGCGACATACAATTGCAGGGGCATGCTGAGAGACTTACAGAGTGTGGTTTTGGTTCGTCGAAACATGGCTATACTGGGCCGTTGCCTACTCAGCCCAAAGTAGCACTTGTTGGCAAGATAAATTCTACGGTAGATATCCAGGCTGACATTATTGTAGATGTTAATGCTGGTCGCCAGTGCGTTGACGGTTTATTTGACGACAGGAAAAAGGTGCGGTTGTTGAGGCCGATGATATCGATATTATCAGCATACGCCCGAAGTTGCACGCTCTTATAAAATATGGTGCCTGAACGGTTCAACTCTGCAGCTCGAATTATCTTTTCTAACTTAAGGTTAAAGAAGTCGCACGAAAGCGAGTTACCTTGTCTGAAACCGCGTTTGGATTCAAACGGCTCGGAGAAGCCCTTTCCGATTCTGTGTTGGAGTTAGAAATTGCGGAAAATAGGCAGGTCCTTCTTGTGCTATCGATAGCGGATTTGAAGACGACAAAAAGATGGTGTGTGTCTATTCTTCTTTCTCGGATATTTTCCGAAATTTGGCGCATCGTGAATATTTGGTCGATGGTAGATTTGCCAGGTCTAAAGCCACACTGATAAGGTCCAATCAGTTCATTCACGGTGGGCTTCAGTCGTTCACACAATACGTTCGGCAGAACCTGTTTTTTCGGGCTCGTCAAACCAATTACCTCTTCAGCAGCGATACGTAATGAGCGAGAAATGTGGTCCCATTGTACGCAGGTATTCGCTCATTGAACATTGCTCTCAGAGAGCTGGGAATGCAAGTCAGGTGTCGAAACAGTCGTTTATGATGTATCTTTTTATGCTTGAACGTGGTACTACATACTACTAAAATCGGTTAATATATTATTTGTCATTTTTAAAATTTAAACTACTTTTATTTATTTAAACAAAAAAAGCAAAATAGAGCGACACAATTGATTTTCAACAAGCGCTACGATACACCCACACGAGAGATAGTATCAGATATGAAGTGGCTGAGTGTGAAACAGCAACTTTTTTATCATGGTATAAAATTTGTATTAACATACAGAAAGGTATGCTTCCGGATTACTTGAGTGATAATCTTCGATATATTAAGTTAAAATAATAGCTTAAGACTACCAGCATATAGAACTGAAGTGGACAAAAATAATATGTTTTACAAGTGGTTTAAATGCTTTAATAAACTAACGTCTCCGTAAAAAAATTGCGGTAGTTTTACCACATTCTAGACTCTTTTAATTGATCACCGCAAGACACTGCCTATCAGATAGACAAGAGGCATTGATCTGAAAAGTAGGAATATCATCCTCATCGCTCACAAGATGTAGGAGTGAAGACTTGGCCTGTATACCATACACCAGGAAATGGATCGGAACCTCAAACGTTTCGACCACTTACTTTCGCCAAGTCCTATAGAACAAACGACAAAAGAAAAGGTTATTTCGCTAACAGTCAGCGGTTCAAAAGCTTGATCCCGTCGCCTTGGGTGCAATCAAAGCTCTGAGTTCTTTCACGTTTAACTCAAACCTCACACTGGAGTGCCGCCTATCTTTATCGGAGTGTGCAAGCAGAATATACTGCACCTCATTTGGGTCCTTGCCCCCAGGGACATAGAGAGAAACTACATGGCAGATTAACTTACAAAACAAGGTACAACCAACCAGATTATTCAGGATAAAGAATGCATTTCTATAAATAAGCATGTAAAAAATGCAGGCAAACCTCAAGGCAGACGTCTTCTAAATGGCACCGGTAACAGGCACGGAGCATATACTCTCATAAAGAGAAAATACTTCTAAAATTGTTGAGGATTTGACCGCTCTCCGAAGACGCTGTAAGAGCTACGAGTGGGAAGAAACGGTCAAAAATCTACTGTGTAAGTGTCCTGCGCTGTGCAGAAACAGTCTGAGGGATCTGGGATCACAGTTTCTGGAAAACCTTAGCGAGGTTTCAAACACCGAGGTAAAATTCCTAATGAGATTCATCAGCCAAGCGAAATGTTTGAGCATTGAGTAATTTTTAGATGGTGTCAGTTTTGTGGTAACACAATAGGCCTTCTATCTATAATCTAAGGGCAGTCTTCCATACCTACCAATCTACCTTGCATCGACGCAATGTGTATACTAACTTTTTAGTTCTTTGAAATATTTCAATATTTACGTGAGTTACATGATACATGCCATAAATTACATGGGACGAATAAACAGATCTAGCTTAGTCGAATTCTATTTTCATTCTAAACATTCTGGTGAACACAGCTGTAATACCCTGGACGCTAGCCCGCTCGGGTATAACAAAGCGGCAACTCTTCGTTGCAAGGTAAAATAATTGTCTTCTCTCTCACTCTTTCTCATTGGCTTTTGCTTAAATAGCGCCTTGTGTAGGACCCTTCTGTATTCCCGGTATCAATTTCCACTTAATGCCAATAAAAACCGAGTCCCTGCTGTCAACAACGCTTTGAGTTGTTAGTGGTGCTACTAGCTCCCTTTTCCATTCTATGTATATTGAACATTCACCCCCACAAAAAGCATTCATAACCTCAACAATCAACAACAACAGCGCAAGTAGCAAGCAGCGAGCAAAATTAAACAATGCTCTGGGCATCATTCAAAATTCTGCTCATTTGCAACTCCTAAGTTAAATTCGTACTTTTTGTTTTCTCTTCCCCATCCGTTCCTTACACTTTTCCTCTGTGAAATATGCCGCTATTGTCTATGCATACTGCTACTCTTCGTTATGCTTTGCATCTAGCTGTGGCAGCTATTCGTTTTTAGGTGTGACAGCAAGGCCGTCACCCGCACAGATAGCACCGCCTTCAGCACAACAAGCGATCTGTGTGTCTGTCTGTCTGTCTGTCTGTCTGTCTTTCAGTTTGTCACTTAAAAATTTCTCCGTCTGGAAAGTTTTTCATTCTGACAGCTTTCCATAGCAAAGGATGTGCAAATCGTAGCGCCAGAAAATATGAAGAAAAAATATTTGTGTGGGAAACATGGCACTTTTGGTTAAAACAATCTCGTGTATGTGTACGTGTGAATGTTGTTTAAATGTTTCCTGCGGATGTCCTTGAAATTTCTGAAACGCATGATGGTTTTGGTGGTACGTAATTGATAGGGAAATCCGATAGAAATTTTAAATTTATGTTTATTTAAGAGTTGAAAGTAGACGATAGCATCCGATGTCGTCGTTTCGACCTTCATTCTTTTGTTGAAAGACCCATAAGAAGTGATTTGAAAATTATAATAAAGCTTTTAAAGTGAAGAAATTAGGCTCTCAATTTTCCTATCGCTATCTTGGAAATCAATTACTTACTTAATTTGCGCTATGACCATCTGAGTGGTAAGCGGTTTGGCCGATGGATATAGACAACGGCAGGAACGCTTATTTTTTTCTAACTGCCACCAATTGTAGGTACCAAGTGACTTAATTTTTCCAACGCAGGGGAGACCTTACTATTCCTATTGCTACCACCAGCGGGAGCTATGTTCAGGGCTGCACCCTTTATTAGCAAATTGAACAAGAGGCATTTCTACATAAAAATACCACAATGCAATAAATCAGATTTAAAAAAAAACACTCTTTAGATTACGGCACCACTACCAATACCTCTAAAACTGCCGCAGAAAGCTCTAACCCCGCACATGTTTGACATCAGGCGGCGCAATGCTAAAGGGATGGATATAGACAACAGTTGGTTACACCTAATGACAATATGTTTAACAACCCGTCCAACTGAGGGATAAAAAACATAGTAAATAACTATGCCAGGGTGCCCCATAGGTTTGACTTATAAATTCAGGACCTCAACCAAATTGAATCACTCGCAAAATCTTCACAAAAATACCGCCTACTAAAAGGATGTCCTCCTACCTTCGCTGCTAGCACGACTCTCATTCGACACGCATTTCCAAGCTATGCGCCGGCTCGTCGATCAACTACTAGGTCAGTGCAATCTCATTTCCTTCAATACCAGTATGAACCAGAGCACTCACACTTGATTGGCCAGAGCGAGAGTGTTCAGCCTGTCAAGGCACTCCAGTTTAAAAATTAGCTGGTGAGATTTGAACATCTTGATGGTCCTTTGGCTGTCAGTCAATATGGCAATATCCCCTTTAAATAGGTAGTTACAGGTGGTATTGCAAAACGCACGTCTTCCTCTGGCATAAATTTCTGCCTGAAGGATAGACATTCTCATGGTTGCCGAGAATATTAGACTAGGGTCATATTAGATTATATTATTTTTTTTTTATAATCTTAGCGGCTTCAGATATACCTACCCAATTCTTTTTGTTACTGAGTACGGCTCTAGACTTTTTATAAAGCGAGATCCAAGATATCTCTCTAAATACAGTATTTATAGTTCGATTTGATTCAGATTTAGAATATATAGTTGTAGCAAAGAACGAAGATTACAAAGAAATTGCTTTACTCCCACGTTCCTCTAGCGGAAAGTCTCGTACGACTTCACTATACCTAACTAATTGGACTTTTGCTGATTGGTATTAGAATCTGATTAGATCCAATTGGTCTGTTGTGGACGAAAAGGAAAGGAAACGCCGTGCAACTTCTTTGTAATCTACTCTTTTTGATTGTAGGGTGTAGCAAAGCGCGTCGGATAAGTTAGGTGTTACGGTTTTTAAAATCCACTAGTAAAATTCCTTTGGAATTCCACCCCCACTTTTGTTGATCACGGTAATCGCTGATCCATCGATTATATTTTTTGGTAGAGGATCATGATAAAGAACTATGGAATTTGTTGTTTTCTTTTGCCATCACGGTTGGTCGAACTGAGCGCAATTCATCATCAATTAATTCATTATTTCCGCAAATTTTAATTCACTTTTTAATCAGAATTTTTAGAAAATTTTCGACTATGCATGTAGTCCTATATCAATGTGATGGGGTTTGATAGTTTTTTTGCTGGTTTTCAGCAATTTTTCAAACTTTTTAAAGAGAGTTTTTATAAGAGCATGTACCCAATTCATTTTAAAGTAAAAAAAAATCACGTTGATTTTCGGTTTTTTCTTTTAATTTTGATCTTGGAAACCCTTTTGATATAATACATGCAGTTTATATGGCAGAATCTACGCAAAGCTGTCAGCACAAAAAAAAATTAAGAAAGCAGGGTAATTTATATAAAAATCAGCCGTTATTGGAGAAAACAAGTCCATACAATCAAAATTTCAAAAAAAAAAAAAAAATCTACCGACATTTTTAGCTTTTTTAGATTTGCTAAATTTAAATTTCCTAAATAATTAAATTAAATAGTTTGAAATATTATATTGCAAACTAAATCTTTATGAAACAAAATTACAAAAAAGGCTTAGCGTTAAAAGCACTGTAAATTAAGTAGTCAGTTGTTTGAGTTACTATATCTTTGCAGAAATAAAATAATTGCATACTTTTTGTTGTAGTCAGATAAAGAAAGGTCCAATAATTCAATCTTATGCAGGTTTTATATCATCTTGGAGAATCTAATCTGTGTAGCCCAGCAAATTTTGAACCTTACTACGTACTTTTACAACAATTATTTTTCTATTGACAAAATAAATTATGTCATCTGTTTTCAAGTCTATTTCATTCCCTCACCTCGTGGCCTATTAAAAGTTTTATGATAACGGAAAAACACGAATCGTAAAGTGCACGCGGTTGCACCTAACCTACATTACCAGTGGCGTTCTAAAAAAAAAAATAAACTCTAACATTTTTTAGTGCAATGTGCTCTTTTTTGATAGCACTGTTCTTTTTCACTGTTTTGGTTTTATAATAGAAAAAACACAAAAAACATGCGCGGCTATAAAAAAAATTTCGCTATTAAACGACTACTCACTCCCCCTAATTTTCCTCGCTTTCCTCATTTTTCTGAGTCATTACTAAGCAAGCATTTTAGGCAACAATTAAGCGCTTCTACTTAAGAATTGCCACATCAAGCAAGAGCTTACATATTTACGCTAATACTTCTGGAAAATATTTAGTACACTTGTAAAATTTGTTTGGCAGTGTGCGTCTGTCTATGCCTAAATTGGGGAGGGGGCCTACATTCGACACTTAGTACCCAATGTGCCATTTAGAGAGACAAAAGGCAGCAGTTGACAACATTTTGTACGTTTTATTTAGCATTTATGCTTTTCTAAAGTTTTTTTCTTCATTTCTTTTTTATTCTTTTTTATTATTTTTGGTTTTTTTTTGTTTCTTCTTTTGTTCTAACGCGCGCGCGCGAGCGTTTAGCGCTTTGAGACCCTTTGGGCGTTGGGTTGACTTGCTGCTACGAAATTCAAAATGTTAAACGTAGCGTAATAAGCTGCAGCACACCAGATTACGTTGGCAGCGATTTATTACGGAAGCGCACTTATGCATTCATGAATAAATTAACAATTGTCGAGCGCGACTGTTTCTGTTTCTTTTTTATTGCTTTAATTCTAGCGTTTAATTTCTACACAAATTCTTTATTTTCATTCGCTTATTCTAACTTCTGTTTTTTTTTTTAATTAAACAAAAGCAATGAGGTATTTATGTACAAAAAAGAAAGAGCAATTTGCCATGTTGTAAAATTGTAAGTAAGATTGCAAGAAAACGCTCTTGCAGTTGATGTATAAAAATTTAATTTAAACTAGTGCAAAAAAATATCAAATTTTAAAACACAATATTTTTTTTCAAACAAAATGAAGTACACTAAAATAAAGTATAGCAACTATGAAAAAATACATTTCATTTTTCTAGCAAAACTAAACGACTAAGATATATAAGGAAATATCAAGATATTAAGCATTAGAACAAAAAAAAACTATTTCTTCATGGTCATTGTAAGACGTTTCTCGTCAATAACTAATCAATCGCAGTTGTATATTATAAATGTTAAAGTCTCCAAATAAAACCTATTCTTGACGATTTTCTCAGTAGACCTACAGAATTTCACGGCTTTTGTCGCCTAAATATACAAGTTTTAAAGCAAAACTTCATATCTGAACAATCAGTTGTATGGGAGGCATAAGTTATAGAAACCCAATCCTGATGATTTTTTTTGTATAGTTTGTTTTAATTATAAGTGAGAGGAGTGCCAAATTTCATGTTCTTAGCTGCTTTAGTTTAGGAGTTATAATGGAATACTTCATATCTGAACAATCAGTTATATAGTAGCTATATAATGTCCGATCTGGTCGGTCCTGACAAATGATGATAGAAATAAATCTGAAGGACTAGTTTGCGCTGCAGGCAGACAGACGGCTATGGCTAGATCGAATCTGCTCGTGGTCCTGCTAAGTTTGATATACTTGGCTATGGGTCTATCTCTTCTTCTTCTTATACTTAAAAACATCGGGCCAAAGTTATCATACCATATCATCTTCATGAAAGGTATAAAAAAGGGAGCCTCAGTATAGCAAATACAAATACTGATTTTGCTTACGAGTCTACAAATGCTATTCCCTAGGAGTAACTACGGTTGGCTGTTTTTAGAGTAAGGCTGACCATATAAAGAAAATTTCCACAAAAAAATTAACATAAATGACACACCACAAATGTGAGTTCAAAAAATTTAATAAATTAACGTTTTTTGTGTAAAAACGGTTATTGCATTTTGATATATTGAAGCTGTTTTTTTACAGAAACTGTCATAAATTTGAATTTAGCATTTTTTTTTAAGAAATCCATTTACTTCAATGAAGTAAGCTTCCTTCCCCTCCCTGGCATTGAAGTCGCCAAACATAATTCATAAATGTTTTAAAGACTAAAGAGAAGCAATCCCAATATACCGTGCAAATTATAGTTGTAAACACAATTTCTTTTAAAATAAGAAAATATTTTTGAAAATACTCCTCAAGTCGAATTCAAGGCGAATCCATACAAGGTGGTGTTATAAATACAACTACAAAATTCCTATGTATTTTGTTTTTATTTCTGCGTAAGAGTTGTCAAAATTTAAATACATTTTGTTTTTCCTTTTACGGCTTTTAACAATTCTTACGCAAAAGCAAAAACAAAATACATGTAGGTGAATAAAAAAAATCAAATCAGCTGTTCTTATGTCATCACCTTATATAAATTCGCCTTGGTCGAATTCATTTAAGGTGTAGTTACTATAGCAGCCGATTGGATTTTTTTTATTATAACAACTCTTACGCAAAAGCAAGAACCAAATACATGGGAATTTTTAAGTTGTACTTATAACACCACCTTATATGAATTCGCCTTGATACTCCTCACTAAGTTTTTGAATTATTAATCACGAAGGTGATAGCAAGATAAACAAGGCAAAACCACTGTGTATTTTGTTTGTGCAATTTTGCGTGTGAAGTGTCAAAATCTGAATTCGCCTGGTATTGCTCATGTAGTTTGTTAGTGTAATTTTGCGAGTGAAATGTCAAAAACTGAATTCGCCCAGTTTGCTTATGGATTTTGTTTGTGTAAACAAAACAACCTAGCGAATTCGGAGAGAAGAACAAGCATTCAGCTCTTGGGATGCTATCACCTTGTATGAATTCGCCTTGCTGTGTTGCTTTCATTTTGATTTGAATTTTCATAGAGGAGGTGACATCATTTTGGATATTACTGGATGTCATAATTAGCGGTAAAACTCGTGGAGTAAAAGGTTATGGAGAGAAGGAGCCTTGAGGTAAGAACCTTCCAGAGTTGCCATGAATGTGAACTACACAAAAGCTCAATAATTTATTGGAATTTTCAAAAATTTATCTGAAATTTCATGAAAATTTAGAAATTATTTAAATTCTTGAAATTCAGATTTTTTTTTAATTTTGATGCCCAAAAAAGAAACTGAAAATAGGGGTAATATTTTTTTCTGAAATTTTACTGTAAATTCTGCAAAATTGTCGATGAACCTCTAAATAGACGATTGACGCTTTAGCCACAATTTCTGGGATTTATTCGAGCCAGCCGCGGCGGTCATTTGACCGAAATCATTTTTAAAGGGCAAACTCTTGTCTTTATAATAAAGCTAAATTCTCGGTCATAACATTAAGTTATACATACATATGCGTTTTATTTCTTCTTGAACACCACATGTCTAAAAATACCCTTTATAAAGCTTCCCTTTGTTTAGAATAGAACATTTTTTGTAGGTTTTTGGAGGAATACTAAGCAAAGGAGAGTTTGGTAGAAAATACTTTTCAGTCGTAGCAACACTGCTACGATGGTTACAGCGACACGACTAACTATTTTTGACATCCGTCGCGAAGCCTCGAACCAATAGTAGTCCGCTAAAATTGTACATAAACCATTAAATTGACACTTGATAGGCGGAGAGGAGTGTTGAAGCTACTGGCGTTTAACAATCGTTCTATTGTTGTTATTTTCATGGTTTTCTTAGCGCAAAGCGCAGCTACAGTAAATTACAAATTGTCAACTTTGACAATTGTACGAGTAGTTATTGTTTATGAATAACTAAATAGCAAAACGGCGGCGGTGACGATGGTGACGATGGTGACGATGGTGACGATGGTGACGAAGGTGGCGATGGAGACGCCAGCGTTGTTGCTGTCAACATTGTCACTCTAACTGATTTCCCAGCTATTTTTACACATAATATTTCTGGTTGCACTTTATTGTTGCTTTTATTGTATCTATCTATCTATATATTTAAATAGTTGGTGGCAATGTCGTCAGCGTGTCGTTGACGTTGTCACTTTTGCATAAATGGCAAAAATTACTTAAGTAAATGTTATGTGCTGCTACAGGTTAGTTCCTCTGACTGCGCCCCTTTTTGTTTTTTTTTTTGGTGTCTACTCGCCGACAATCAAAGTTTTTCTGTGAATATATATATTTTTTTTGTTTTTTCTTTGGCTAGTAACTATTTATTCGTTGTTTTTTTTCTTTAGCTGGGAGTGGAGCGGAATTAAATGCAACATTTGTCGTGTTTGTCTGGGTTCGGTTCGCAGACAAAAACCATATAAAAAAATATTAAAAAAAAATAAAATAAAATTACCTATTATTATAACCTGCCTGGGCTTGTGTCACATGTGCACTATGCTTTACTGCAAAGTGGCTTTAAATAGTTACAGTTACAAAGAGACTTTTTAAAGTCTTAATGCTACGTATAAAATTAATTTAAATTTAATGCAGTTAGCATAACGTAGTGATTGTTAATAAATTTTCGTTTGATTGCTTTATGCATTTTAATAAAGTTAATTTGGTAGGTTGGGTCACGTTTCCTTGTAACTCCAGCTACTTAAGTTGCCAATTTAGGAAAGTACACACTTAGTGGTCGTATATGGGTGGTCGGCTAAAAGGTTTGATTCTATAAATCGATGCACAAAAGTTTAGAATCAAATTGAACAACAGTTCGAAAATTAATAAATTAATGTATATGCAATAATTTTGACATATATCAATTAAACTATTACACCACGATTTACCGCTAAGTCTTTTGAAATTTGGTATCGAAACAGACTTGTTGCCGCGTATAGAGTGGCGGGGGAGTTTTGCTCTGGGGGTGTATGTCGGCAAGCGGAGTATGGGGAAATAGAATATATTGAATGCATAATGAATAACTTTGTTTACTTGAAGCGAAAAATGAAAAAAGGTGCTGAAAAATTGGGGTTGCCTGGGGACTTTAACTTTCAACAGGACAACGACCCACATCGCACTGCTAACGTTGCCCCCTTTTGTCCCCTTTATAATGCTCTAAAGTTGTTGTGTACATCTTTCCAATCACCTGTCTTTATAGAGCACTTGTGGGCTATATTGGAACGCAGAATTCGCACCCATACCATTACCAGCAATGTGATGCTAAAAAATGTCATCCTGGATGTATGGTTCAAAATATCCGCGAAAAAGCCAACGAAACTTGTGCATTCCATGCCCAAAAAACCTGCTGAAGTTCTAAAACGCCGGGGTTATTACAAATAATTTTTATTTATATTGATTTACATTTTTTTATAAAATGAGCGAAAACTTTTTCTGATATATATTTTTAGAATCCATTAGAAAATGTGTCTTATTTTTTTTATCAAATGAAATATTGATTAAAAACATTTTGCTTTATCTTTTGAATAAAAAACAACAATTAATTTGAAACAGCTGTTTGAAGTCTATTTCATTTCAAAAGCATTTGCTGAACATGAGCGAAGACTTATTCTGACTAGTGTATATATTTATATGCCAAGTATTATACACCATCAATATCTGGTAAAAACTTTTTAATCTTTTTATTTGGCTCTACAACTGTTTGCCGATCTGGGTGGAGACCAAGAATGATATAATTCATGATTGCAGCGCTGAGAGCCACTGATAGTGACATAATGATAACTCGTGAATGAGAGAGCAAAGTAAAAATTTCGAAAAAGAAGAAGAAGAAGCTGGCATTGGACAGAACGATTGATAGTTTTTGCTGCCTGTTGTTTGTGTAAAATAAAAATATATCGCAAATTCCTTCAATTTCATCAGCGAATTGGTGGGTGTTGTCAAATCAACAGAGAGAGGACTAGCGGCCCGCGGAAGTCGCAATCTTTATCATTCTTGGCTCGAGACCAGAAGACTTCGCCAATTGCCTCCCCCCTGTATGAAGTTGCACCACTTATTCACACCCAGCATAGGCAGGTCCTTCTGCACTTGCTCCTTTTATTGTGCTTTCGTTGTTCACTCATGGGTGCCGAGTCAAAAAATCTATTCTCCAGAGTATCATATACATTCGTACGACATCTCCAAACTAGTCCAACCGACTTACTCGGTTTAAGCATCCACTAAGGTCAGCAACGTCTGCTCGCCAGTAGGTGCAGCTGCAGACGGCCGTCTGTCTTGAATCAAAAACCTCTCAAAACCAAATGTAAAAAAAAAATCCCCAATGGAAAATTCCAACTTTTTTGATGTCCAAAGTAGACATCAACTGTGGAGGGAATATATCTTTACTTTGCCAAATAGGACAGCGAAACCGCCGCCAGAGAAGATAAATATCCCGAACATTAAAATTCCGTCAACCTACTTCGATGAAGTTCGAATAGCGGCTACGGAACAACAAAGTCGCTAGAGGTGAGCTATTCAAGAGTGGAGGTAAAGAGTTGGTATGGTGTATGCACCAGCTCATTCTCAATATAAGTTCGAACGAATGCATGCCCGCCGATTGAAATTGAAGTGTGCTCTGCCCAATTCACAAGAAGGGCGATCCTGCAATATTCGCCAATTACCGCGGGATCAAACTCCTTAGCATTTGCTGATGATATCGACGCTATCGGTCTCAACAACCGCGTCGCTAGTTCTGCCTTTTCTAAGTTGGATAAAGCAGCGAAGCGAATAGATCTGAAGGTGAAAGAGGGCAAAACGAAGTACCTCCTATAGTATAATAAACAGTCAGCGCGGTCGCTCCAACATAACCGTTAACAATTGGCAGAGGAAGGGGAAGGCTGGCACCAGTTCGAAAATCAAAGGAACGACTTTCGTGCTTTATTGGAATCGGCTAAAATCGCCTAGGCGATTGGTATGATTTTTTCACTGCTGTTTGGCAAATATAATTCATCCATCACCGGTTGCTTTTTTTGTCCTGAATGAGTGTGTATGGGCGGATGAAGAAGGATGCACTGCGTTAGACCCCATTAGCACAACTTCACGCGCGGACTTACTATACATTACTTAATTTTTCTTTTTCCCCTTTCATTTTTGAAGTAAAGCTTCTTGAGCGGCAAAGATTTTTTACATCGCGTAACAAAAGTCGCGTCAGAATCGCCTTACTGATTTCTACCATTATATTTACTAATTCCAACCACTATTGCTACTAATGCTACTACTATTTTTAGGTACTTTCCCTAAGTTGGTTTTTCTAAATTCTCCTATTATTTATTTTACTAATTTCTACCATTATTTTTACTCCTTTTTTTATTAATGCCAATACTAATTTCTACCGCTATTTTTACTAAATTCTACAACTATTTTTATTAATTTCTTCCACTTCCATCTTTACTATTTTCTTCCACTATTTTTACTACTTTCTACTACTTAAGTTATTAATGCTACTACAAATTTCTACCCCTATTTTTTACAAATTTCTACCACTATTTTTACTAATTTCTACTACTTAAGTTATTAATGCTACTACAAATTTCTACCCCTATTTTTACTAATTTCTACCACTATTTTTACTAATTTCTACTACTTAAATTATTAATGCTACTACAAATTTCTACTCCTATTTTTACTAAATTCTACAACTATTTTTATTAATTTCTTCCACTTCCATTTTTACTATTTTCTTCCACTATTTTTACTACTTTCTACCATTATTTTTACTAATTTCTACCACTATTTTTACTAATTTCTACCACTATTTTTACTAATTCCTACCACTATTTTTAGTAATTTCTACCTCTTTAAGTTATTAATGCTACTACAAATTTCTACCACTATTTTTACTAATTTCTACCACTATTTTTTACTAATTTCTACCTCTGTAAGTTACTAATGCTACTACAAATTTCTACCACTATTTTTTACTAATTTCTACCGCTATTTTTACTAATTTCTACCTCTTTAAGTTACTAATGCTACTACAAATTTCTATCACTATTTTTTACTAATTTCTACCACTATTTTTACTAATTTCTAACACTTTTTTTTATCAATGCTACTACTAATTACCACGTCTACTTTTATTAATATCCACCACCATAAAAAAGATTTACTTCTGGCTCGCGCACTTAAGTCCTCGCGTGTTTTTTGTATGTACAAACAAATTTGCCTTAATTTTTTTTAAACCACATCATAATCCCACCAAGCTCGCAAGTGAAAGGCATTATTTAATTATTTTGATGCTGGGGATTTAAAATGATAAATATTTATGTATTATATAAGTATATAATTGCATTGCTGAATTGACTGCTAACAACTCGATGACTGGGAACACTTTAGCTACCAAAACTACTCAAGATACATCGAGTGCAATCCGACTTGCATAAATAGATATCTACTTATCTGTCTGTCAGACTATCTACACATAGTATACTATACCCGCTTGTCGATTAGCTGGATGTGAGTGTATGTGTGTGTGTGTGTGTGTGGTAAATACTAACTTCTAAATGAGTGAGTGGGTATCAAAAGTCCAGCACTTGACACATTGAAATGCAGTAAATCCTGTTCGATATGTCCATAGCGAACGCACTTCATAGGTGATGGCTATGACGACGCTGGCGACGCTTTCGATGGTGATGGTGGTGGTGGCGATGGTGGTTGCGATGGAGCTGCTGTTGGAAATGTTGGTGTTGGTGTTGGTGTTGGTGTTGGTGTTGTATGGGTTAAGAGTGGCAATAGTGACAGCAATCACAGCTCCTAATCGCAAATGTCGCGCGACCGCTGCCAGCAGTGAGCAAACGAAGTGCGGGACTTGAGAAGTTGATAGTGAAAAATTGAGCGTCTGGACTCAAATGAAAATTAAAAAAAAAACAATAAACATAATGATTTTGTGAACGAAATCGAGCTTGTTTGGAATAAGAAATATTGAGCGCAAAGTACTTAGAGTATAGCGAACTAAATGGACCTATGACAACATTGTTGACAACACATGCGTGCTAACAAACAGACACACGCACATACACACATACACGCATGTGGCCGAGGGTGCGTTAATAAATCACTTCGCTTCAAATCCAAGTTTCTTTCACAAATATGCTTTTATAATTTTTTTGTAAGATTTATTCAAGTAACTATTCAAAACTACATCTCACTGTTATTTGAAAATAAGCGTATGCTATTTTTTTTTTCAAGAGGAAATAAGTGAATTTCATTTAATTTTTAAGCTGAGAACCATTCTGCAAAGCAAGTAAAAAAAACCTGGTAAATATTTTTAGCAACTCTAACTAATCATTGAAGTGATTTATTGCATCGCATCCGCACAAATGAAACCGAACGTTATGGTAACGTATTTCAGGGTTACCATACGGGAAATGATCAATAAAACAAGTGGAGATTTTTCTTCAGCTGGAATATATCTTCAACACGGGGTTTTTCGAAGTGATTTTGAAAAAAATCTCAAAAACAGCTTTTTAAATGGCAAAATTTTACATTGAGAATGTCTCATAAATAAAGTCTGTATGTATGAACCGTAAAATATACATATACATGTACACTGGCGAGTATAAATGAAATTATGGGGCCTTTTTTTTTAAATACTTACACTGTTTTCGATAAATTTTTTTAGTCGCTAAAACTTACACCAAAAATTTTCTAAAAATTCTATTTAAAAATTTGAAGATTTGCACAAAAATTTGTTAAATTTTTCTAAATTTTGTATAAAGTTTAAGAGTTTGATTTTGTGTTTTGCCGGCTCGAGGTTTAAGAGTTTGGTTAAAATAGTTTTGATAGAAGTATGAAAATTAAAAAAAAAAATACAAAAACACAAAAATTTTAATTCAGTAGAAACTATTTAAAAAAAAAAAATCAATATGCACTTTGTTATTGCATTGCCATGGTAATTTGCAAATGCCATGTGTGAATTTAATAATGAGTCGTCCTATTGATCACTTAAACAAAAAAGCTACGTAGCTACGTGCATTTTTTTTCTAAAATCCTCAACTTTTTTCGCTGAGTATTTTCATTTGTTAGGATATTTGTGGGCTATGGAAAAATTTAATAAAAATTCAGCAGAATTTCGTCTACGAAAAATGAAAGGAAATATTTTTATTTGGCCAACAATCGTTTATTTTTAAAAAATCCATGAAAAATTGTAAAAGACATTGGAAGCTTCGAAGTTCTGAGATAAAAAAAATTAATACCATCGGAAGGACTTTAAAGCAATGCATTTCTTTACCATCTGATTTGGTTAAAACCAACTACTGAATTTTAACCAGGAAACGAATTTATAAAAATCGTTTGAGATAATTCCTGTATTCGCCATATTTGGTAAGTAAAACACCTATGTATTATCCATTACTACAATACTCTGTAGCCTTCAAATAAACTCTTTGAATTTTACCCAACTATTTATATTTTCCTTATACTGGAATAGAAGCTACATAGTTATCGCATGTACAGATAGCTGGGCAAACAGACATAGGTTAGATTAGGCTGATCTGGCTGCTTTTGGGAACTAATATAGAACCTTTGAGGATCATTGTGATACCGCAGTATATTCCGGTAAGTACGCAGCAGGAAAGTGAATAAGATGCTATCTCTGAAATTTGATTCTTAGTCTCGGAAAAGCAGGACGATTGGGTAGAAATTCAGTTGTCGCTGTAAGGGTCAGTACTGATAAATCGAATAGGCAGTGCGGTTTCAGCGCCTCTTCGATTGTCAAGAGCTTTGACTTGTACAACCGTGGAAGCTCCCATGATACCCAACGGTCTAAGTTCGTTCATTCAAGAGCAGCCGACATGCCACCAGGGGAACCCCGAAAACCTGCTTGCTTGGAAAGTCCGTCTTAAGTGTACCCTACCAGGTTAGCTCATTTGCGTCACAAATCTCAGGTATGCCGCTGTGCCTCGACACCAAGTTTATATTGACGAACTAATATTCTACAACTCTCGAAAATGAAGTCAGGTAATCCATAATAACTTTTATAATCACAAATTCCTCATTGGCGCTGCAGTACATTCCACCTTCAACCCTTCAAGTTTCGATAGTTTCGATCCATCCGTGAACATGTTAAACAGGCCCAGGTTTTTCATATCGCACAACGCCCAAACCTCTCTAAAAGGAATGGCGGTACTGAAGTGTCCCTTAGGATGCATGAAAGGTGCACAGTGATTCGTTGTAGCCGGGGTGATAAGATCCTCAAATGACCACAATCGGAGTTCAATTTATATGCAATATCCTGTAGCCATTGCGGTCGTATTTTCTCTGCAGTTCTCGTTTCTATTAGAATTATATCAATAAGACGTTCAGCGCTAGCGTTGTCGTGAACCGAAGAGCCCCACATACTCTGCATATTTTTCAGCTTGCTAACCACCAAATGCTGATACAAATTAAATTTTTAAAATTCTTACTCAGACTATCTTTTCTAAATACATCCACGTATTAAAACACATTTCCAAATTGGCCAAAAATTTACTTCACCAGAATTTTTATCAAAATATGTCTAAAATTTATCACAGTGCAGGGGATCGTCTCATAAAAAATATCATTCAATTCAGCGTTGCCATACTACATGTGCAAGTTATGTGTAAATTTTCAGGTTTTTGTTATTCTTTTGTTATTAGGCGCTTTTTATTCGCCACTTCATTGTTCGCTCGAATTCGTTCTTCGCGAAAAATTTAGATGGGGAAGTAAAAATAAATTAAGCGGGCAGAAATATTTTTGCTGAACATTTTAACCCATTAACTCCAACATAAAAGTGTCATTTTGACCCTTCTCAAAAAAGAAATTTTGAATGAAAAATGACACTGAAGATGGCATAACGCCTAAACCGGTTTGTCTCAAATCAAACATGGCCAGAGATGACGGAAAGTTGTTGCAATATACAACAATTTTGATAGTCGTCAGAGAAATAAAATTTTCTAGAAAATTATTTTTCGAACTATTTTATTAGGGTCCTTCTCAGACAAAATCTGTGTGCGAGTAAACCCAAACTCTACATGAACTAAAATAACAAATAAAATAACTTGTAACGGCAATTTTGAAAAAGGATGGATAAATAAATGTAGCATTGTTAAAGTGGGCGAAATATGTATCTATTTCCTTGCACGTTTGAAACGTTCGCATCTGCCGATCGTAGTGTTTCTTATTTTGATTTTCTCGAATCTGTTGACTCACCCTCGTAGTATAAATGCGCTGTTGCATAACTCTACGTGTGTTCGTGCTCGTACGCGCTTTTTGAAATTTAATGCTTCGAAGGGATTACGATTGCGTCTGGCGTTGACACATTTAGTGCTTTTCGGACATCTACAATGCGCGCTGGCAAATGTTGACAGCTCGCGCGACGTAAATGACAGCAAATGTGTCCACATATGTCGCCGCCGAGCTAGCTGCCGCCCTTGCACTCACCTCCACCACCAGCACCACCAACTGCACAACAGCAACAGACGCAGTCGTCGTCTTAGTCGTGGTCGTCGTCATAGTCGTCGTCGTAACCGCGCATTTATGGCGGTAATAAAATTTGTTTTAATTGCATTTCATCGTTTTTCGCACAAGCGAGGAGTAGTCGAAATAAATTTGATTGTAAATTAGTCCTTTGTCTTCAAGCGCTGCAAGCTTTCAGCAGGCGATTTTTGTCTTTGTATGCATCCATGTCTTTAGCTTTATTTATTCTTTTCTCGCATTTTAATTGTTACGCGTGTACCGCAGTTGCATGCCACAAACTGTATGTAGTATGTTTAAAAAAAAAAAAAACATTTGACCCAACCAACTGACTGAAAGGCCAACACACACACGCACGCATGCGCAAGAAAAGGGTACAAATTAAGCCCGCCAAGTATTCGCTTCACGCGCATTTGTCTTGTAATCGATACCAGCGGCTTTCGTGATGCCTCCACATTGGCTTCTGCCTTTTGCCACAACAGCAGCTACTGTAACTGCGTCTGTAGTTTTTGTTACGCGTTTTTTTTTGCTGGTAAAAAATCACTGCGCATGAGCAAAAGCACCGCACACAGCGCTGAGCTGCGCTGATTGTTGGCGGTCAGTGAGGCGTGTGGCGGTAGTGGATTCCGCAGCTATGTTGTTGCACATCCAAAACATATGGCGAACCCGACCCCAATGCACTACATGGCAGGGATATTTGTACACATACTTTATTCATGTTGAATATGCATGTATTTACAGTGACGGGGAAAACATTTGCAGCTGCAATGTAGCGTTCGATTTTTTTGCTCTTGCGAATACATTTTTACTTTGAAATACTTTATAGCGATTGAGAGCCGTTTTCATACCATTGAACCTACTAAAATGCCCCTAGAGTGGCCTTACGATTCCTTATTAGAGCCGGACATCTGCTCAGCAGATGCTCAACTGTTTCTTGCTTATTTTCATCCTTGCAGCTTCTGCAGTAATTATTTTGGGAAATACCAAGTTTTCTGGTGTCCTGTGAGAACTGCTACGAGTCTCGCAAAGTTAAGCTTACCCTTCGCCAGAAGAACGAATGTCAACTTTAGGGTCATGTAATCGGGCCATGCGCGCCGCCGTTCAGCAGATTGTTGAATATAGTGGATATGAGTACTAATCCTATTGGAACTGGAATCGACACCATATGAGGTTATCACTGAACCCCCTTTGGCTAGCTGTTCAGCCGTCTCATTTTCAGCGATGTTGCGATGCACCAGAATCCAAATTAAATCTACTGAGAACTGATTGCAGAGGTTATGCAATACAGCTATGCATTTCTTAACAAGCTTACATTTGATTGTGAAGTATGCCAGTCACAATTTAGCCGCTCGGCTATCTGAGAAGATCTTGAAAATAACCGAAGATGTTGCGGTCTAAAGCGCGACAACCTGCAGCGATAGCAATCACTTTTGAAAAAAGTACCAAGGAAACACCCTTGCTACAACACCGTGCTCCATCGTCGAATCGTCAATGTATATGTGGGGGTTCTAGGCAGGCATATCAAATGTTCTATCCTAGTCAGAAATGGGTGGGCATTGAACCCCAAAGGTCTACGGAAGTATGTTTCTGGCTGCATATACATAGGCATGATCAGCATGGCAAGCTAGAGAGAAAAAACTTTACATATCCCTTCATCCTTCCCTGTCCCCACCTCTTGGAGCCCTACAGCTGACACTGATGGAGAATGAAATAAATATATGAAGCTCTATAGGCAAGAGATTTGTTATAACATTTAGGATACGGTCTCAAAGCCCCTGTCACTCTAGTGAACATGCTCTGCTCTTTTCAATCTTTCCAATTTGACTTGGTTATATTGGTTACGTAAGACCAGGGATCCATAGCATAAAATTGGACGTACTAGGGCTGTGTACGGATTATTTTCAGGAGTAAAATGTAATACTCGCCTTTTTCACTCTCTCTTCGATATTAATTTTCCAACTCAGCGTAGGACCTAAAACTACTCATAAGTCTACAATTTCACGAATTATTTCGAACTTAATAACAAACAACATTGTTTCAGAAGTACATAGTGGAGAACAACGAAAAAAAAACTTATGAAAAAATAGGCAGTGAGACTGTTATCAATATGTGATTTTTATCAATATGTTAAAGAACTGTCACTAGTCGTATGGCTGTCGCTGATTTTTTGAAATAGTTACTGACCCGCAAAGAAATCGCTTGATAGTAAACGTAACCAACAAAAACAATTGCAGTTCGCTAAAGATCATATAATATGAACTGTCCGGCAAGCAAGTTGGAAAACTTTCCTTTTCAGCGACGAGTTTAAATTGAATGCAGTACAGTCAAATATAGTAGCTATGACTGGGTTTTTTCTCCCTTCTAGTTTCGAGCGGCCTTGTCGTATTAATGGTCCTTCCGTCCGTCCGTCCGTGTTTCGGATAACTCGAGTAAATATTTAGATATCTCAACAAAACTTGGTACATTTCCCTTTCGCCAAGGTGGTCGGGTCGGATGCTGATCGTTTTCGTTCGAAAATGGTCGTGGAACCACCCACTGCAGAGAAATGTATAAATCTTTAAACACTGCAAAATTCTGAACACAATTTATATAACTCATATAACGGTAGTTCACAAAAATCAAAAAACTGCGATATTTGAGTAACTATCGAAATCTAAATTTTTTGGAAATAGGCGTGGCACCGTCCACTATAGCATCAAAAGGAATTTATCAGAAACCATTTGCCCAAATTCTATCAAATTTAGTAGCACTTTAAGTTAGTAAGCATATATTCGAAAATAAATCGCACAGAACTCAGCTCTCGTATAACGGTAATTTACAATAAAGAAATATAAAAAAACCGAACTTACTTGCCAAATTGGGTTGGGAAGAGAAAGACGATAAGAAAGACGAGATGAAATGAGTAAAACCAAAGTCCACCGCTCTTATATCGGTATTTTGCCAAAACCAATTTTTTTCTCAAATTTAATGCACAGGAATGGGTAAGAGAAAGAAATACGTGGGTTAAAAAAAATTTTCGAAATAGGCGTGATGGGGGCCAACTTCAGAGCAAATATGATTATCGTCGAAAGTATTTTATCAAACTAACATAACAAAATTCGTAAATACTTTTTATTTAAACTCAGTAAGGGCAATTTCGAAAATTGTAGAAGGGAACCCCAAGCGAATCTCTCATATTACGAAAAATCGCAATATTAAATTTTTTACCCCTCGTGTGGCAAGTTAGCTCATATTTGGTAGGAGGAGTTTAAATACAGAGAGAGACGCTTTTATTAAAATTTTTGGAAAATTGACGTTGTACGTTAAAAGTATAATATTCGTTTGTATATTTAAGTCATTTAAATTTTCAAAATGAGCTTTATTATATTAATTGTTTTTATTGGAAAAATATTAAATATCATTTCGTGGGACCGTTTCTATGTAACCGAGTTACAAAAGAACACTAGGTAGGATAAAAAACTGCATGTAAAACAACAACACCAACTCGGAAAAATATGCGAGTTGAGCTAACTCGGTAAAATGATACCCGACCTCAGATGTAGTGTTGGGAAGTGAAAAAATCTGTGTCATTGTGAATGAGCCCAAAGAAAATACAAATACTTTCAGAAAAGAAAGATGCGAAGAGGGTTGCCGAACAGGGTTGCTTTCGCAATTGAAGGAAATTTTGTCCGATTCGGAGCGTTTTTTTGAAAGTCTTGTACAGTAAAATGGGCTCAATGTTTTAAAACAAAGTGTATTATATTTAAATTTATTATTATTTATTTAAAATAAAAACAGGCGTCGTTTATTTAAAATTCAGTTTCATCCGAATTTAGACTTTTGTTAACTGGTTTTATTTACATTTAAGAAATGAACTGTGAAAGTTGTATGAATCTTTTTTCTTTATATAGATTTCAAAATAAAGTAAAACTAATAGATCTCAGACATTTAACGGCTGTGCAATCGGCGATATTCACATTACCCCATTTCAATTGCAATTATTTTATCCAACACTGTAGCTATAAATGTTTGTTGGCGAATGTTGCATCTGCTTTAGTTCCTTATTCCTGATTTGGTGCTGTGGAAATGCGTGCGTTGCTATCTTTGGTGATTCTTAATGCGGAATAAGACAGAAAAGCCACATGAATTGGTAACATGATGCGCTAGCCCCCAACAAGCACACACCGCGCGCCGCCACCATCTCATCCAACACTTTGTGATGCGGCAAGCACCCATTTTCCAATTTTAGTGGTAATGTTTGCTACGCAACCGATTGGTGGTGGTGGTGGTGGTGATGGTGGCATGCAATGCAGCGATTAACAATGCCACTGCAATGAAAGCAGAGCAGTGCAAAGCAAAACAACTACACCACATTGCCATGCATTGTGTGTTGTCTGTCTTGTTCTTGTTATTGTTATTGTTGTTCTAAGCGTGAGTGAGTGATTCTTTCACCTAGTTCACCGCGCAAACAGCAAACAGAACAGAACGAACATGAAGCGCTGCACCGGCAACGGCAACGGCAACATCAGGAACATCAGGAACATCAGCGATAGCAATTAGTTGCTGCTACGAGTATCTTGCATGTTGCCCGACTTTGATGGGAGTTACAGTGCGCTGCTAATGAAAACTCTACTACCGTCTAAATAACTACGGTTTAAGCATTTGGTTTTGCTTTTAGCTATGTGAGCGAAGAATACTTTAGATACCATGTGTGGAAATAAGACTAGCGGATAATGTGTACTGCGTGCAAATAAAGCCGCGGCAGGCTTTCCCTGGTTCTGCGTCCACAGCTTGGTACGTTGCGAAGTATTAAGAACCAAAAAAAAAACAAAGAAAAAAGCAACAAAAACAATCGGGAACAAAATGTATCTTGCGGCTGTAAAACGCAACTTGATACGGCTATGCCAACATACGGAAAGAAGACTTTAAACAGCTTTCTAATCACTGGTATTTAAAATACAATAAAGGAAGTTACGACAATCATCATCATATTCTCTATAATTTAATGTTATTGTTAATAAATTATAATCACGGTAGGTCATACATTTTTGGGCCTTACTGCGGTTGATTACACTGGTCTGCAAAATCCTACTTCAAACAATTTTACTATAAATATGAAGATTTTAATGTTCCAGATTTTTTCCATTAACCGACATTTTCCATCTTACCTTGATTTTGTGTTATGAATTTTTTTGCGAAATCTTTGAATTTGTTTTTTGCGTATACATTATAAATAGTGTAAATATATTTGTACATACAAAGAAATGAATGATAAATAAAATTATCAAAAATCGCGTTACGCAATATGTGTACGACCCCTTTACGGCAATTAGTAGTTTAATTGTTTACATTCTATTCAAATATTTTGGTAAGATTTGCACAAAGTTT
Organism: Anomoia purmunda; assembly: GCA_951828415.1. Taxonomy (NCBI): domain Eukaryota; kingdom Metazoa; phylum Arthropoda; class Insecta; order Diptera; family Tephritidae; genus Anomoia; species Anomoia purmunda. The sequence goes on from OX639997.1 coordinate 28,901,176, forward strand.
ATATTCTATGTATTTAATTGAATTGTTTTATGCGTAGTTTATGTACTTTTCAAAGAGCTGAGTCAATAAATGTATGACAGAAATTTGAAAATTGTACTTAAATTAATTTTATTTAATATAATGTCGCGAACTTGTAAGAATTCTGCCCACAGTTTTCCCCATATTTATAATGTAGTTACTCTGAAGACACAATGATATATAAATATAATAATAGATCCGTAGTGCGATTTACTAACTTTAAACGGTGTGACAATCGCAATTTATAACGACAATATTTGTCGATTGCTCTACCTATTGTGCGATTAATGAATTTATTCTTAACGGCACCTAACAGCTGTCTCGTTGTATTTATTGAAAGTGATAAAGGATGGCACCTCTGTGAAACTAAATGTCAAAATAAGCGAAAAGCGCAAATGGGAATAGAGAAAAAACAAACGAATGCCTGCTGCCAAATATAAATTTGAGCGTTTTTATTATATTTCATTAAAGTGAAATAGGATACTAGTTTATTTCAAACTACAAACACTTATAGTTCTTTTATATATTGCAGTGTTCCATTGTAGCAGAATTTCGGACTCTCCTCTGAGTGATTTGGTAGAATAGAGTCATCAACGCACCTCCAAGGAATAGCCGGAATTACCTGCAAATATGCCATGGTTTTCGTTTTCGAAATTCGCGTTGTGCTCCGGCGCATTTAGAATTTAAATATATGACTTTAAATTTTTTCATCATTATCATCATCATTTATCTATATATGAAAACTAAACTATATTTCTTTTTTTGTACTTGGATCTTTGATAAAAGCATAAAGCATACGAATAAAGTTGGCACAAGCCTTCTCATGATTCTTTGGTGTGCAATCGACGGCGCCAATAGTGCATCCCACAAAGGGAGACGACCCTGAAGCAAACATTTCTTTAGCAGCTTGGCCCGATGAATGCCGGCTTACGGATGACTGGCTCATGGATATTCCTCATTCCTCACTTACAAGTCGTTGATAGCAACCAGTTGCCAAGAATCTCAAAGCCGCTAGAACCTACATATATAGAACAATATAGAAGTAAAATTTAAAATCGCATACAGGCTTAAAGATTACACGAGCTACTTGTTTCTCAGTCGCTTTTGCTCTTATTCAGGAGTCTCTTATTTGGTTGTCAAGCTGAGAAATTAGGTATTCAGCCAAATCTGGAGTTAAATGAGAGGGATTGCCCACATCCCGGAGTAAACCTCGATCCACGGTTGGAGCTTTGCTTCTATGCTAAATATGCAAACGACATTAATATTCCTTTTTTAATTTTAAGAAAACAAATCACCGAATTTTAAATTTATCTTTTATTTAAGTTGCAATCGCGAATTTTTCTTTTTTCGATTGAGTTAACAACATCAAATTTGTTGTCGTTTAGTTTTCGATAAGCCACAAGCTAACGACAACAGCTGATTCGGCGAATGCGAAAATCGTTAAAAAATTGCTGGTGAATAGCAGCATCGTTGAAATTGTCGTTAAAATGAGTTACCTATACAAATATCGTTAAAATAAGTTAGTGAATCGCACAACTGGTCAACAAAAGTCTATTAGCTTTATTTTGGATTTCCTACCGATCAAAGCGAAACCAATGGACTGCCAAAATTTTAATGTGCCAGTTGCTCATGAACGTTGAGATGTTGGCTTGAAGGAAGTCACAAATCTATGACCCGTCTGCGAGGCCAACTATTTGAACTGAATCTCAGAATAATGAAAATGATTGCCACTTTTGTAGGATATCAACATGAGGACTCTCGAAAACAAACCGCATCAGCAAAAATACCAGTTCATTGTAAAGAAGAAGGCACTTCACCTCCAGTATCTCCAAAAAACGAGAAGGTCGATAATGAAGTTATCTGGTCTACAGCCTCCAACGAGTTTCCTTTCTGCCTGCATAGTACCTTCTCATCTTCGTAGACTTCATCTGTGTGTTCCAGTCCATCAAGGAGTCTTATTTTCTTATGTAATCCATTTAGAATGACTTTGCTCGAGATTTAGAATTACCCAAATATAAATCTAAATTACTTGAATCATGATTTAAACAGTGGAATTTGTCGGATAAAGGATTTAAAGTTTTCGCTCGAGATAAAAAGATTTTGCAAGCTATTTTTCCAAAGATGATAATTTAGTGGTTTTGAAATCATGGCGTCGGAATTCTTCAAGAATTGAGCTTCTGAGAAAAATCTGAAGGCATTTATTTCAACAAACATACAAAAAATTATACAAATTTGGAAGAATTACTTGAGAAAGTAAAATATTTTCAAAATCAAAAATAATGTTATCATTTTTTATATTTAGCCACAACTTTCGTTATTTTGGCACCAAATTTTCACTTATGAATAATACTCGTATACACGTAAAAAATTGAGGCATCTCTAATAGAGAAATAACGGCATTTGAAGAAAAAAATTACGACGTTTTAAGCACTTCAAAACGAAGAGCATTTGTCATTGATCAGGAGATGAGTTTTTGTTTGAAGACACATTTTTTTTTTGCCAAAAGTAAAAGAAAAATTTGCAAATGGTTGAGGCCCTATGCTCCAATGAGAGACACAGGAACCGATGATGATGATGATGATGATCTGGCCACTACTATAAATGTTTTGCGGCAAACGTTAGACTTTTATTTAAAACACTAATAGCCGAGTGTGTAGCGTGTTTGCACTTCCGTCGGTGGGTCCAGGGTTCAGATAATGGCCGAGGCAAGTAACAGAAAAAGTTATAGAAAAGGATTTTCTAATAGCGGTCACTCCTCGGCATACAATTACAAACCATCGATCTATCTGCCATGAAGAAATTCTCACAAATATTAGATCCCATTCGGAGTCCGCTTAAATCTGTAGGTCACTCAATTTATGTACCAACATCAAAACGCACTTCAAATATTGTAGGAGAAGTTCCGCCAAACATCTAGCTATATGATGTAAGCGTCAAATTATTATTGTTATTATTCGATAAACTCAGGATAAATTTTTAAACCCATGGACTTTTAACCAAAACTCTGAGCCAGAGGTTACGTTTGTCCACTATATTAATATACATTTTCTATGCTGTACTTAGTTCGTTTAATGTTATTTTACTTGGAGAATAATTAGATTTATCTTTAAAGGTGGAAAATATATTGGTGGACATTTCGGACATCAAGCGAATTCACTCAGCTGCTTTATCAAGACCACTTTATATGTGTTCGCCTTGGAATTGTTAAATAAAAAATGTGTATGTAATGTAGAGAATTCAAAATATCCGGCTGGCGTTGTCATAATTGCGTTGCCAGTTTTTACGAATTACTTTTCCTGCTAATCAAAATATATTCAGTTTTAGAAAGTTCACATCTGGTCACACTGGTTAGAACGCTTTTACTGCTATTAATGATACAAACTCAAAAGAGATAACAAGAAATTACTTCCCCTTCAATACGTCCACAGCATTCATTTTTATTTTCTCCTTCAGAAACACCTTGTCCCTAATGCAGTAAGACTTAAATTAAGCAACCGATTTTCTAATCAGTTGAATAAAGAATTCCCTAAATATTCTATACCTAAAATGCTAACGGAAATTGATCAACCTATTTTTTGCTACACTTAACCCTTTTTTAATGAAACAAAAAAAACCGTTCGATTTCTTCAAAACGAGGTAAATTTCTTATTGCAACGATTAATTTGCAGTTAAAACGGCTCGAGAAAGGTGGCACTGAGAAACGTAATCTGATTCCCATTGCTATAATTGAATAAGTTTCAATATCCAACGCGTAGCGAAATTTTGAGAACATTATCCCCAATTCGTGCGTACAAACAAACAAAAAACAGCACGCAGTTTCCTTAACTCCATCGGTAGCAGTGGGACGAGGAGGAGGGGCAGCCAACAGCCAACAGCCCGACAACCTTACAGCTAGACGGATAGAAAAGAAGACATAATTATGCCAAGCAAAAATAATCCATTTCACAGGACAACAACCTAAGTTGGCGGCAGTTTGTGTGTGTGAGATGAGTTAAAAAGTACCCTGCAGTGGCAATTGGCAGTTTTAAACTAGCTTACTATCAGCTGGCTTAGTAATGCAACTACTTTATTGGGTTTTTTTTATATTAGGTACTGTTGTTTTAAACATGGCGATTGCCTTCGAAGTAACAACTGTCAGTCTATGCATTAACTTTATACCAGTTGGCAAACTAATCAGGTTCTACATCAGAATCATGCCATTCGATGAACTAGTTCGAAAATCAAAGTTACATTTATTTAAGCGAAATAAATTCGTGATTTTGTTAGTGCTGCTTTCTCTATCTCAATAGCCGATTGGGCAGCGCGATTTCTTCTTATAATTGTTAATTTATTTTTTGTTGGATGTTATTATACCTGCCCCTCGGTAGGCAATGGCAAAAATCTGCGAGTATTTTTGCCATGAAAAAATCTTTTCACACAAATCTTTCGCCATTCGGAGTCGGCGTTACATTATTGAAAAAAAGGCAGGGAGAATCACAGCGTGGTTGATGAATTTGTTCCTACGCAATACTAAGAAACAAAGTATTTGAAAAGTTTTTATAGGGTTAAAATATTTTAGAGAATCGTTTTCCAGAAATTTTAATACTCTAACGACATTCTAACAAATTTTTTTTCGTAGTTTTCTCGAAATAAGGGTCAAAACGACACTTTTAAGTGGGAGCTAATGGGTTAAAATTTTCTACGAAAATATTTTCCATAAAACTTGACAGTATAAGTTTTAACATTTCATCTTGCTCAGACATATATTTTAAGATTTGTCACTTTTTTCAACAAAAAAAAACTTAGGCCTGGACATGACCACTTTAGTAGGATATATAAAAAATCGTATTAACTTTTTACAAATCCATTGAATGTTTTATTACTGGATAGGTACAGTTTCAGAAAATATCAAAAAAATACGGCAAGGTTTGAGTTGCCATAATATTGTTGCACAGTGATAGTTCCGGTAATAGATATGTATATCGAGTCATATAGTCATTAAAATTAAAAACCCCTAAACGAGAAATTTATCAGAATCTTTGTTATTCCTCGAAAGAAAAAATTCTTGAATATATTTTTGAAAAACTCAAATCATTCAAATGTTGGCCACTACTTCGCTGTAGGTAGTCCATTCGGAAGGTCTAATTTTCAATTGCTCTAATTTTAAATTACTCTTTCCGGTAATGCCAGCGGCATCTCGCGATTCCAGTGTCCAAGTTTTGAATTGTATCTGAGTTATCGACGAAGACTTTAGACTTTAAAGTATATTTGTTGTATTTCCAATCACGCGCAATGGATTAAAATTCAATAATGCTTTTGGCAATAGTGGTCTCGGAAGGTCTCACAAAACGCTGATTTTTGTAAAGCAGTTGAATACTTTGGAAACGTTGTTGAGGCGTGTGAATTTCCATGATGAATCGACCAACAACAGTAATTAAAAATAAGATGACTGTATGATAGTATGACAGTAGTCATGCTTGATGTTTGCAAAAACAAACGACTAGAAAACGGTCTAGATGGATACCCCTATACAAAAAAAGTGGAGAAAAGATACTTGAGGCATTTCTACAGTTCGATATTACAATCATGAAAAGCAGGTGTAGATATATCTACCGGAAAGCAGGAAAAGATTCTGTTATAAGTAGATGTTACTTTGGCAACCAAGCTGGATCGAAATATTAAATGGAAGGTTAGCGCAGCCAAAAGAATTATTTCGATAAGCATGACCAAAATGAAGAGACACAGAAAAAGGAATGTTGACTTACACGATTGAAGTATACGAAATAAATCACTTGAGGCAAGAATTAGTAATCGCTTTTGACGCGGTCTTGCCCAATTGAAAAACAAGTTACTGGTAGAACTAAAATATCAAATTTTTAAGGCGTAGATGAATGATGCAGCTTCGCAGGGGTATACCCCAATTTCAAGAAAACTTCGAAGCTCTTTCAACAGAACACAAAGCACTAAAATACGCAAAAAAAACCTGGGAACTGCGTATCGTAATGACAAAGAAAAAAGGCCAAAAAGGCACAAATAAATGTTCAAATATTTTGCGCAAAATTACCCCGTTTACGGCCGTCGTTATGGAGCAGGTGATGTTCCAGAAATTACAGACGCAGAACTGTTAACATCACACGCCAAAATCCAAGAGCAGAAAATTCCAAGTTCTGACGGAATACCAAATAACTCCCCAAAAGCTGCTAGTTAAATAAAAACAGCAGGCATAGTTACTTCGTTTGAAGAAAGCATGGATTTTCTTACGCAATACTAATTCAATTTCAGAAAATCCCAATCAGCGGCTGATGCTATCAAATCAGTACTTAGCTGATATATGTAGCTACGGAGACCATCGAAGGTAAGGGGTGGCATGGAGGGAAATAAGAATACTACGCTCTGGTAACGCTTGGCGGATACGCACGGATATGAAGGGAAGGTCAGAACTACAATAGTTCTGCACAGATCGCAAGTTAAGGTACCAAAGCGAAAATGGTTTTAACGTATATGAAAATCTTTATATAAAAATCTCGCTTGGGAGAAGATTACCACCTATTTGAAAAGTGAAATCTAAGTAAATTATACATATATTCTATAAATTATTAAAATATGGGTGCCTTTATTTGAAGAGGGATGTCACCTGTTGGAAAGCTCAAATTTTCCTAAATTATTCACAAGAATCTAAAGTATGGAAGTATATATAAGTATCGGTTTGTTTCGCTGAGGAGAAGGTTTATAGTTGACTATATTTTGAAGAGGGCTGCCACATGCTTGAAAAGTCGAATTTAATTAAATTGTACACAAGTTATTTGAGATATTAAATAAAGGCTGTCAAATGCTTTGCCTCGGCGAGGATAAGGTTCGTACCTAAATTTTGGGGAGGGTTGCCACCTGTGTAATTGAAAACTTGAATAGAATTAAATTGTACACAAGTTATATTAAATATTAAAATCTCATTGTCAAAAGGTTTGTTTCGCTGAGGAGAAGGTTTATAACTAGCTAAATTATGAAGAGGGTTACCACATGCTTGAAAAGTCGAGTGTTATTAAAATATACACAAGTTATAAGAAATTATAAAATATGGATGTCAAATCGTTGGATTCGGTAAGAGAAAGTTTATAGGTGGATTTCAAGAGGATTGCCACCTGTTTGAAAAGTCAAATTTAATTAAATTATACAAATCTAAATAAAATATTGACATGAATGCCAAACGGTTCGTCTCGGTGGGCTCAAGGCATATACCTATACCTTTGAGAGGGTTACCACCTGTTTGAAAACCAGATCTAATTAAATTATACACAAGTTATATGCGAGATAAACCGAAATGCGTTTTAAATAGAGACAGGGCAACATCTGCCGGGTTTTCCTATACCATAGCGCTAGTGTCGAGATATTTCCAAAAACCGTATTTACAGTTTGATTTGATTCAAATTCAAAACATATACATATAAGACAAATAAATATAAATTATAATTACAATAATAATAAGTAGAACCGATAGGTGGCGCTGGATCCGAAAGCGAAGCGGATCAGTTAGTAATTTATAATAGGCCATGCAATAATATTGGAAATTTAGTGCGACGAATGGGAAAGATCTAGCAAAGGTAGATGGATGCCTAAACTTACTCCTAGCGTTGGCATGCGGCATGCGGGGAAATCAAATTTCTCTCGGACATTGAACAAACAGAAAATACCTCAATCGTTTCGAGCAGGCGAATTCATTACACATGGACAGCGTTCAGTCCATTGATTACTGGATAGAAATAACGGCTTACGTTATACGAATCAAAATGGACTTATGTAACGCACGTCGAGCAACAAAGGCGAGCATAACTCCTGAATGCCATTTTCGGCAGTTCCGCGGGGAGAGTAGATCCAGCTATGAGCTGGTATAACTGCTCTCATCAAAAACCACTTCATGAACTAGATTTTATGAAGACTTTATGGACTTTTCACAGCTGGGTAGGTAGAAGAAAAAAGATTTCTATATAACTAAGCAGAGCATTGCAAGATTGTCAATATTTGAGCATTTGGTTCTCTATTGGCGCCATAGCGCATTCCATAGCTGTTACTATTGCTACTATCTGTTTGGCTATGTATGCATGCAACAACAACAAAGCAACACAGCTGCTAACGAGAAATCCTTGCTATGCATAAACTCACGTGCCCCAAGATTCAAACCCATTCCCTTTTCTTTGTCGATGATTTTGCTCAAAGGGTAGATACGGTTTCATTGTGTTTAAATGTATAGAAAAAAATTCAAACTTACTGATATTCAAACTGTCTTCCGCTGGAAGAGTACAAAATCATTGCGTACTCGGGTGGAGAAGTGTGCGTTAAGAAATGTTTAGGGAAATGAGTTCTAAGCTTTTGTGTGTATTTAAAATGAAATTTCTTTACAGTTACTATTTGAGTGGATTTGAGGAATACTTTATGTCCACGCACAGTAGGTATATATGTACATATATGTACATATATGTGAATGTATTTAATATCTTAAAATGCGCACATGCGATGTTCAAATATAATCAGTTATTACATATTGCTCGACAATCAATATAGTCGAGCGTTGTGCAATGGCGTATGCTTGCATGCTACAGTAAGCAGTAAGTTAGCGACTTTATTAATGCCGTTAAAGCGATTATTGGTGACCTTTTTTTTTGTTTCTGTTTGGAGGATAAGAGATGATAAGAGAGGGAGCTGCTTACTATTAATGGGAATTTTTCGCAGCACAAAAAAAAACCTAAGATTAAGGTATATTGATAAAAAAATATCTATGCATGTAATACATATTTGCATTAGGGTGGTCTAAAAATATTTGTAAAAAAAAGTTTAGTCGATGTTTTAATTATCACACTCCCCGGACTGTTTTATATTGAAAAAAAAGTAAAGCTTCTCATTTATTTTATATGGCGGAGAAACCAATTTTTCTTCTAAATGGTATAGTACCCCTAAAATCAATTTTTTTTTAAGGCAAACTCCTTTTCTCTTCCCGAGACTTCAAAGAGTAATACCCATTTCTAATTTAACCATTTTTAATACTAACTATTTGTACGGGGCCACACCCCAAAAGAAAAAATTAGGGAAAAAATTCCAGTAAAAATAAATTAATTATTTTTCCAATAGCTAGATGACTTTACTAATATGTTTCTTGCGTAATAAAAGCGCGATCGGGTTATGTTATGAAGCGTTAGAAAGATAATATTTGGTACTAAAAAATACTTCTCAGAGTTTTGTGATTACTTGACTCAGTATTGTTTTGGGCACGAGTCAAAGATGGACACCTGAAAACAGAAAATACGCTATATTTTACAGATTTTCTTCAATAAAGGCGAAAACGCAGGTCATGCGACTGAAAATGTGAATACTAAATATTTATGGTCCTGGTCAACACTCTGGAAGGCCCATTGCCGAAAATATCGATAAAATAATGGAAATCGTTGAGTCCGACCGTCATGTAAGCGCTACTTCGATTGCCCATGAGATAAACGTTGCACTAAAGGCCGTTTGGATCCATTTAAATAAGGATGGAGACAAAAGTAAGCTCGAGGAATGGGTGACACACAAAGTGACGCAAAAACACTTCACAGCCCGAGTTTCCCTCTGAGCATCGCTGCTAATTCGTCACAAAATCGATCCACTTCTGAAACGGATGCGTCCAGTGAAACCGGTCGTCGTCGGATCGCGGTGAGCCGACGCAAACGGTGGACAAGTCAGGATTGACGGTCAGGAAGTTTTTTTATGTGTTTGGGGGGATTGGCAGGGGATCATCTACAATGGGCTCCACCCCTATAGCCAAACTCTCAATTTGGACCTGCACTGTCAACATTTGGACGGTCTGAAGGAAGCAATTGCCTAGAAGCGGTCAGCTTTGGCCAAGATGAGAAGAATCGTGTTCCATGAGGACAACGCCAAGCCACACACATCGATAGTGACTCCGCAGCAGGTCCGGGAACTTGATTTGGAGGTTATTATGCATTCACCTTATAGTCAGGACCTGGCAGCAAGTGATTACTATCTGCCCCTGTCCATGGCGAATGATTTTGCTGGCTTGGTTGATTCGCCTCAAGAAAAGCTTGTGAAAATCGACTGTCCCACTTTTTTGCCAATATGGACGAGGGTTTCTATGTGAGTGGCATTATGAAATTACCATCTAAATGACAACAAGTTAACAAAGAAAACTATGTATATTTGATCTAAATCGGATAATTCTAACTACGCGAAATGAATCCTTCAATTTAATGAAAAAGTATTGGATATCTTTTTACTACATACACCTATATTAAAAATAGTTAAATTGAATATTTGAAGCATCTTGAAGAGAAACAGAGTTTGCCTATTGAAAAATATTAATTTTTAAGAATTCTATACCATTTCTACGAAACATATTTATTTACTCATACACATATTTTTTATAAATATTTTTTTAAATTTAAATAGAATAATCTTAGGGGGAGAGAGCATTTAAGTTTCTAGTTAACTTTGTTTTTTTGGCCACCTTAATGGAAACGCTCTTACTATGTAACCCCCATAAGGGTTAATCACCCGAGGAGTTTAGTCAACTTTGAGAGTACGTTCTCCTTCTCAGCTCATACACTGCAGTCGCCACAAAACCCCGAAGTCACTCGCTGGCAGCACCTGAGACAAAAAAAAAAGAAACGTTGGTGGCCGGCCGGTTCTAAGTTAGGCTGCACCAAATTGGTTGTCGGAAACCAGTAGAACTCGGTGCCCCTGAGGTTCAGCAAGCCAGTTATTGAGCATAACACTACCTAAGCTTAGTAAGAAGTTCCTTGTTGCGTTTCACCACGCGGGGCATCTGAATTAGTATCTGCTTGATGCTGAACGTCCTTCCTGGCAGGCCAGAAGCCGTGATCTGAACGTTCAGAACACAACCACTGGATCCGACAGCGTACTGACAGGCCGTAAGCAGTATGCCAACGCAAAACAAACACCACCTTCTCCAACCCAGTGAATGATATCTTCGGATCAAACCACTACCCATTGCAAACGCGGCCTTCGCCTTCTCTTTCACTTTATGGCCACTTATGATGATGACCGCGATATCGCCCGCGAACCCTATAACTTTCGCTTGTGCCTTATACAAAATGGTTTTGTTGTAAAAATAGTTGCCAACGCTTCGAGTATTATTTCTGACATGTAAGGTTTCGACAAGGTAATATTCAATTGAACAATATTTCCACTGGGATGGACTTCACCAGATGCATGATGGAACGCTCTTTTGCACTGGTTGGGTCCAAGTCCTCCCGGCGATATATCAATGGTTTGGTTCAGTCCGCTTTAAAAGTCTTTGCTTAGCGATGACTGCAAAACTCTTCTGAAATATTTTTCTACCCGTAACAAAGCAACTTATAGTTGGTTCCTGGTCATGATGGCTACTGGAGTTAGACAAAGGGCAAAAGGCAATCAAAGAGGTTCATATCTACCCGTAGGCAGATCTTTGAATGATTTCTAAATCTTAACCGGGAGAAAGTAAAAATTCTTACTGATTACCAAACGGGCCAGTAGATGTTAAGATATCAACATACCGTATTCGTAAGATTTGACTAGCAAAAGAAACAAGCTCTAGGTTTTGTAGGTTGGCTGAAGAAACGTCAGGGCATGTATTGGGTAATTGGCTACGTGTTACAAGTCATAGGTTCAAACACCTAGTAGACGGACTATCATTTCCAATTAAAATCTTTAACATTTCATCCTCCAAAGTGCTTTTTAAATAATTAAAATTCTTGTTTTCATACGAAACGACATAGGAAATTTTACTGTATAAGGAAATTTTTCAAATATTATGCCACAATTTGATGTGGTTTGATAGTGCAGTATTAGGTCGCACGACATTACATCGCGTGATATAGGCATCGCAATACCATACGATATTATGTGAAGCGTACTGGTATTTGTTAGAAAGGGTAAAATTTTTGTTTTCATACGAAATGACACTATTTTATTGTACAAGGAAATTTTCAAAATATGCCACAATTTGATGTGGTTTGGTATCATATGATGTAATACCAGATGACATGATTTCATGTGATTCAATATCATATGATCACTATTTTATATAGTGCGGCACGGTATTCCATCAAATGAGATGATGCCGAACTTTTTACACTTGTTAAATATACATATGCGCTTTTTCAAATGTTATGGCTCGAATAGTTGTGATTAGATATCACGTGATGTAATATCGCATGTTATTTTATATGTACGATATTCTAGCATATGACATAATATCGAATTTTTTCTAGCGGCCTACTTTCCTTGCAATGTGGTTGCAATCCTCAAATATTTGAATTTTCACACCATTTTCAACAAAAAACTAATTTAAGCTAAAATTTCCCTTCAAAAGTTTTCAACAACATTCTTTTATGCGAATCAAATCGTGCGAGTATTCGTAGTAGTGACGTGATGGTCAAAATAAAATCATTCTCACACTCACCGCACTACTATACATACATCCTCATTAAAGAGGCAGCTGCAAACAGACAAGTGACCTCAATTATCTGATAGCGCTAGAACACAAGCGTACAATGTGTCGTAGCAAGTGCGTTAACCAGCAGCATGTTGCTGCAACATGCTTTGCACATACCAACATACATATGTGTGCGTGTGTGTGTCTATAACGCTTAGCGCCATAAATTTGGCAGTCAGAACGAAGAAATGCATTAAGGCCAACTAACAGCAGTGGCTGAAAAAAATAAAAAATTAAAAAAAAATCAATGTCAGCAAAATGAACAACAACAAAGTAATAGAAGCGTACAGTCAAAAAAAAAACCAAAACAACCACAAATGTATACAACGTAGACATAACGCATGCGACCATAAATTAAACTCTGACTCGAATATGTCAATGCGACGCTAACTGACTGACGTTGGGTTGCTTGCCCATTGGACTTTTGCAGCGTAGAACTGCCGTTCGACAACCTCGTTCCCAAGCCCTCAAAATTGGCTACCAACTGTTCGGCAGACAGTCTACATGAATGCTAACTGAAATTTGTTTAAACTATTTACATGGGCATGCATTTGACTCTGCGCGTGTGCTTGTATGTTGGTGTGTGTGTGTGCGTTTGCAGTGCGTGTAAATACATTTTTTTTTTAATATTCGTGAAATATTTCGAATTTAATTTATTTGCATTTTTTGTTGTTATACGCAACACATAAACATATCCCACCAAACTTTTTCTGCCGATCATCCGGGGCGCTTTCGTATGTTTGGTATGTAAGTTTATTTTATTGCATATGTTGTTAGCTCATTTAAATATTTACATACCCACCGACTAACAAGTAGACAGACAGACAGAAAGACACACAGCCAGATTTATGTATGTATGTGAATTACTGTTGCACAAACACACACACACACACACATCCAACTCGGAACCGTTTTGCATCTGTGCATGTCATTTTGTATGCATTTCCTAATTTTTTTATTTATGTTTTCATTTTTATTTTTATTTTTTTCTTCTTATTTGTAGGTGTGAAATTGAAAATGTTTAAGTGCAATGAGCGCCACAAATCAACCGACACAACGACCGACTGTCGCCCGCCACCAGAGAACGCCTTGTATCAGTATATTTGTGTATTTATGTAGTAGGGGCCAACTGTTAGCCCATGGAGTGGTGGCGAAGTAATGCCGGTGGTCAGCAACCAAACCACAATGAGAACGCAACTTCTGACGGTCCATCCGTTGTTTTGCGGCTGCTCACACTTTAAGTTGTATTTTGTATTTTGTATTTTGTACATATGTATTTATGTATTTACGTTAGTAGTTAGCATATTTTTTTCGTTTTCCTTTTTTTCTTGTCATTTTGCTGGCCCATCTATTTGGATGTAAATTAACAAATGCACCGCAAATATCAGAAGGTGAAGGCAGTAAGCGGTAAATATTGGAGGAAGTGTCTGCGTACCCAGTAAGAAAGAGTTGACAATTTTATTAAATTATTTTGTAAACAAAACAAAAATTGAATCCAAAACGTTTTGAAAGCGCAAAGAGTAAAGAAAGTGCTATCTACAAAATCATGAATATAAAAAAAAAATCCGTGCATCTAAAGGCGCGAGCCAGAACAGGGATGCTAAATAAACTTTTCGAAATTGTGTGAAATGTCAAAAAAAAAAAAATGTACCAAATTAAACACAAACGTGCCTATTTTTTTTTGTGTTGCTTAACTTTGCTTTCGCAGGTACTAAGAGAAATACTCGTAAGCCCTAATAAATATTCCAATTTAAAGTCGGTTCAAATATTTGAAGAAACTACTCTCAAAACACATTAACCGATTCTCTCTTTCGAGGTTCGAATGTGACAAAACTCAGAAAAAGGTATACATACGTAAATTTATTTCCATGTTATTAGAAATGGAGAAACGGAGATAATTCGCCAGAAGTTTTTATTCAGAATCTTTTGTATTTAATCCCAGTTTTTGTTTTCTTTATTTTCTTTGTTTTATCAATTTGTAGTTTCACTTGTTGTCATTTCGCCTTTGGATTTTTTGCAATCACAAATAAAAAAAGGGAAATGTGAAGTGTCAATCAAATCAGTTTATTTTTATTTAAAGTTGACAAAATATCTATGTATATGTAAATTTATCAGACTTGCTCCGAAATTCGAAACATTTGAAATCGATACGAATTCGAAAATCTTTTTATTTTGATTTCCAGAACATAGCTACATATGTATATAACTAGAAGCAAAACTAAATATAAACAGCATTGCATTCGATGGAAATTTTACCAAAAATTTAGATGTGATGTCAAAATACTCTTCGGCTTCAAGTTGAACCAAAAAAGTACAATTGTAGCAACTTTATCATCACTGAGCCAGAAGTAAACCCTCTTTGCCGGCTTCATAAAGAGATAGAGAGTTAAATGTGGGAATAGTAGTGGTAGTAGTCATCATCCTCGAAACAACAGTGACAAGGAGAGTCGGAGACAATATTAAGCCTAACCGCATGAATACCTTTAGAACAATGTCCGGTCAGAACTTCTACAAGGATTGGGAGTTTTCGCTTTACCAGCGCTCGGAATTTCTTCGAACGCCTGTGGTCATCGATCGGCCAGAGCTCCTTTGAAATTCTGCAAGTAGTGGTATTTTTCGGCGTTCTCGGGGCCGATATTGAGACCATCTATCCAATAAATGTACGGAGGCGGCCAAAGAAGCTACTATCTTCTCCTGACCAGAGTCATAAACTCAAGGGGACCCTGCTGAGCCAGCTCATCAGCCATTAAGTTTACTGCATCGTCGATATGGCCCGTTACCGAAATCAATCTGATATTAAAGCATTGAGTGGTGGCTGAGAGAGAAGCCATTCACTCCCCGATTAGCTTCGACCTGACCCTTAAAGACCCAAAGACCTTGATTGTCGCATGGCTATCAGAATGCATGCTTGTCTAAATGGCATTACACTGGTGATTGCCTCTTTGATTGCGTCTAACTCAACCTGAAATAGGCCGGCAACCTAAATTGCTAACTGACGGGGAGCACCTTTCCAACCAGCTTCGACCCGTCCGTAAAAAGTTCACCGGTACCTCCGTCCAAACGCCACTCCCTCCAATTTCTTTCTTAACGAGATGTGAGTGAAGAAGGATCTATTTGGAACTAGAAATGGTAGGCAGCGCCTCTCTTTCTTTAGCGACAAAGTGGAAACTTACAGGAGTTTTAGAGTGCGAATAGGCTGAGCTGAAGCTATAGCCATTGCTCTTAATGGGATTGCATCACGGGCTTGCTGGCAATGCCCAGAAGCACCACGCTTGCCATATCGTTGAGTGCAGCAGTGGGTGCGGTTCGAAGCGCCCTACTAATTCCAACAAGTGCGGTCCGTTACATCCGCTCTAGCTGGTTAACTTTCGGTATCATCTCCTGTGAGTCCCACCAGACAATGAGTCCATAAAACATTATTGGACTAGTTGTAGTTTCACAAAGATATCTAGGAAAGCCACGTTAGGAGTTACAAAAGCAGCCATTTTTTGAACGGAGTTGCCACCTGTTTAAAAGTTTAAATTCTTTTAAAAGAATCAAATATTGAAATAATTGTCTCAAACGAATGAGGTTTAGTTTTATTTTGCAAATAATTTTAGAGAGGGTTGCCACCTGCTTAAAAACTAAATGAAATTAAATTAAATTTTTAATTTAAACGATATAATATGGCATGAAACACAAAGTAGGCTCAAAAAACTTAATCAGAAGCATGTGTTTTACGGGTGTTGCCACCTGTTAAAAAATATTATTTAACTCACATACTAACCCTACTAAAATATAAAAGTATTGGTGTGAAATGAAAATGTTTATACGAGAATATTTTTGAAGAGGGTTGCCAACTTTTAAAGAATGTTGATGCAATTTAATTGGTAAAGTAACTAAACTATTACAACACTGGTATCAAGCGAAAAAAGTTTAGGGAAGCTATATTAAAAAATGCTAATTTAACTCAATTTAAGTATTAGAATCATATAGCATTACAATACTGGTGTGAACTGAGTAATTTTATGAAAATTTAGTCTCTAACGAAGATTGAGGGGTTGCCAACTGTTTGAAAATTAAATAAAAATTACGTAAATGAAATCAGGTTATCGCACCCGTATAAGTATAGCATATATTTGCACAAAGGTTTTTGAAAAATGTACATACATAAAAGGGTTAGAGCTTAATTTCCTACAGGATCCATATACATATACCAGCGATTTAGTTGTGTGTTAATACATGTCCTAGGTTAACTTCCTTGCGGACGTTCGCTAATAAATCATAGCTGTTCTTAAGTGTTGTGGTCGAAAATTTTCACAGTGCTGAAGAAAAAAAGCAACCTAAACAAGAAAAGAAGACATTCTGAAAGCGAAATTAAAGTCACCACCGAAAAACGAAGTACCGATCGAAGAACCAGGAAGTAATAAACTGAGAAGGCTGTTTGTGTGTGTGTGTGTGTGTGAATATCCTTAAGTCCGGAAGAGTTTTTGGTAGAGTGAGAGTGACGTCTACGTTCTGTCAAATGTTTACATATTTTTGTACGAAACTACCCACAGCAGTCGCTTAACTATTTACTTTAACAAATAAATAATATGAACTTATATACATCAATACATATCTACATATATTCTATAAATATGTAACCCTAAGAGCGCTGCCAGTTTTTTCACTTAAAAAATTCACTTAAACGTCTCTGCCTTTTTTCTTCCCGCCTTCACGCTTCACTGATCTGCTAATGGTTTTTCAGAACGACCGAAAATATTGTTCGACCAACTTAGCGTATCGATTTTGTGGCATGAGTGGTTGGTTAGGTGGGAAACAGAAACTGGTTTAAGGTAAGAATAATTTGAGAAAGACATTAATAGAATTCCGGAAGTTGTGAGTATGCAAAATGCAATTTCACTGTTGGTGAGTAAGTGAGTAGTTAGACTGTGAAACTAGCTTGCCCTTCATTCCCAACGTTTTCATTTTTATTTTATTAAGAACTGCGCGAAAATTATGTAACAACTGTTTCACCAAACATAAAGTTTAAAGGAATATGTATAGTAATCTCTGTATTTAAAATAGGGCTTTCGATTTCTGCTCGCACATTCTTGGGTATTTCGTTATTCGAGAAACCGAGAAATCGAGTTCTCGATACAATCTCGGGGAATGCCGTTATCGCGAGAAATGTCGAGTGTTCATTGTTACATTGTTTCAAGTAAAAATAAGGCAGATGCACAAGTGCAAAGTAACAAAATGCGTACAATTAAATTGGAGATCGAGAAGCTCGCAAATTTTATGAGATTGACGATACGCGAGAAACTCGAGAGAAAGCGGTACTCGCGCGGAATTGCTTCTCGAGCAATTTCGAAATACCAAAGGCTCCAATTTAAATAACCACACTATTTGGAATGCAGATAAAATCAGTGAAATTTTTGTGAGCTCCTAAAACACCATGCGACATACAAAATCACACATAAGAAAATCGATAGTATTTAAAGCTTAAAAATAATAAATTTACGCTTTTAGTTTCTTCACTGAGCGTGTACATTTCTTTAGAGAGTCCTAAAGTTCAAAAAAATACTGGTTCCAAAAAATCGTATAAATCAAAATTTTAAACAAGTTATGGCAAGCTAGATTCATCCAGCGGCTTTAAGGAATTTCATTATGTTATACAGAGAGAGCGGAGGCGACAATTTCAAATGTTCTGCAGGAATGGTTTACCTAGTGTATTTAAACTCATCCTTGCGAGAACTGGGTACTCGCATAGAAAGTCTTCGACTATTTCCCTTGAACCCAGGTGCTCACAGCTGCGATCTAACCTGTGTCCGAAGGGTCAGTGATCCTATACGGTTCAAGGTCTGTTTGTCTTTCGAATATTTAGTAAATTTCGGCAATTTTTTTTGGACCTCTCCAAGCGAGACGCCCCTGTCCACCACGTGGGATACACTCATTACAGAGATGCACCTCGCCAGTTCATCCGCTGTCGAATTTCCTCAAATGCCCCTATTATCCAGGATCCATATTAGGGTAATCTGGTATTGGTCTTTCGGCCAAATGCGTAAATGATTGATTGAAAAGAGAAGGGGAGCTACCCTGTTGATCAACAAACAAAGCAACTGTAATGTATTGTCCATTCTTATAGTTCGATGTTCTTTGGTTAAGCCCTTCAATTGTTGGCCTCTTCCCAGAGTCCACCCCCTGCGACTTGGGAATTACGCGTGGGATTTGTGGTTAGTCCACGTCTTTGTCAGGGTACAGTCAGTAGGCAGTACTTTAAACTCAATAAATAGTGCGTTTAGTATGGACTTGCGAATGACCTTGCCTTCCAAATCTCCAAAACACACAATCTGATAGCGCTGCTGCTTGCAGCTGAGGTTTAGATATAGATATCTATCTGAAATAAATTGAGCAGAACTTTAAAAAAACATCCATTGGATAGGCCCCATAAGCGAGTTTGGGTCGGACTATAGATGTGTACAGCCAGTGCATCATTTTTGGTTTTAATCCGCATATTTTGCTTAACATTCTTTTAACTACAAAGAGAGCCATCCAAACGTTCATTGCACGCCCTTCGATATTCAGCCTTTAATTCAGTTTGGCTTTCACTTTCTTTGACAGACCCAGTTCCGATTCTCGAAACTTTGGTTTAGTGAAACCAGGCAATTTTGTTTTATTTGCAAAAAGCATAAGGTTAGTTTTTTCAGTGCACACATGAAGACAATTTTTTTTCTGCATAACATGTGCCTATTTTTCATATCGGGTCTGGTTATGTTTAGTTTTAATTTTCTTAAAGAGCAAGAACTTGTAGAATTCAGGGCCGTTCAAAAGCAAGGAAAACGGTCCAATTTCGATAGAAATGGGTACTCATAGTTAAAAGCAGTGGCGCATTTTACAGTTAGCAAAAGTGGCATTGCTGACCGGCCCCAGGACCCTAGGGCAAAAGTGAGACAATAAATGAAATGCACAGTTAATGCACAAAGAGTTAATATGCATTTGCCATTTGTGAAAATTTCAAACTTCTTCAATAATTTGCGGATTTATCAATAGATGTCATATATTAAAGGTCTCAGTACAACACGATGGGCTTCCCTTCTAAAAGCTGTAGAACCGTTAATGCAAAATTTCGAATATATCGTCAATTACATAGAGTATCAAGTCTCAAGAGAAGCAGCATCTCGAGAAGATATCATGAATGTCCGGTCATTACAATCCTCGATGCATTGGTTGTTTTGTTTTTTCCTCAAATTATTATGATAGCATTCCATGCGAAGCATTATTAATACTGTGCTAGTTCAATTGACAAAAATTGAAATTCGACTGGTTGAAGAAATTGAAGTACTTGAGAAACGAAAACACGTACGATAATTTTGTTGTCTCCGCGAAACACAAATAAAAAAACTGGGGTGGGGGAATGCTGACTTTCCTGTCGTTAGAAAATGTAATATTAAAAAAAAAATTTTCGATGAAAAAACTGCCGATTTGCGTTTGGAAACACATGAAAGACATCGAATCAATTACTACGAAGTTTTAGATAAAATGTGTAACGAATTGCAAAAACGTGTGGGAGGATTTCGAGACATTAACCATGTTTTCGGTTTTCTGATGCCTAAGAATCCAAGGATTCTAGAAGAAGACGATTTGTTAGCTCGTTAATTAAAAAATACTCGTAATTCTATAATACAGGTCTTAAATATGAACTGACTAGCTTCATTGACATCTACTTTTCAGAAAATCGTGACTTTTCGCACAACTCACCACTACATTATTTGCAGTTTGTAATTACGAACAAAATTATGAAAGCTCTCCCATCTATTCAAATTGTCCTTGACCTCCATCGATTCAGCTAGATCACTTTGAAAATAGTTAAAGAATATCGCTGAGGCTCCTTAGTTGAGAATATCCTAAATCATTTTTGTATCCTTTACATTGAAACAGCTGTAGCGAGATCCCTGAATTTAGATTCAGCTATGGAGATATTTGCTGAACAAAAGGCGAGACGAGGATACAACTTTACTTAAAGAAATTATCTTTAAATCCGTCACTGAATGAAAGTTATTATATTATCTCTCCTTTTCTGTAATGCTCGAATTACTAACGCTAAACGGTGCATGTCGTGCGAGTAAAATTTAGTGTTTGAAAAATTTATCTTTTATATATTAGATTTAATTTAATGTACGATATTCAAAATATGTTTTACCTTAGATATGCAGCGGAACTTTTTTTATTCGAATTCATCTTTACTAAATCAGAGGCGTATAACTTTAAAGAACTCATTTTGATTGATGAACTTTTGATGACAACCCTGTAAATGTAAATGTGAGAAATGAGTTTGTGTAGTCGATTTTTATTTATGCTCTCTAATTAGAAAATATTTCTACTAAAAGAATTTCTCTCATTGAAAACAAATGTAGCATGAAACGGAACGGAATTTGTAAATCAGAAACACAATTGCGTTACTGCTCCGTGTTTTGTTTATTCGCAAATAAATACAAATCAAAGTCAAATAAATAAACAAAATCAGAGTGCGCGAGAAAGGTGAAGAAGGAAAAGAGGGAAGCAAAAGGGAATTTATGAGTACCTACTCGTATCAGCTGTTAATAAGCAATGTTGCATATTTGTTTATCATATAATGCGAGTTTAAAAAACTTTAATAAAATGTACAGCAAATCATGTTAATAAAAAATATAAAAATAAAATTTTACATTCAAGAGAAATACAATTTTCAAAGAACTACCTAATTTGTTATTCGTTTAGTTAAATTAATCTTTAAAACATTAGTGTAATTGTAAATAGAAAACAATTATATATTAAGTAATTTAAAAAAAACCCGCCGCCGAAAGAAAACCACTGAAAACTTCCACTTCATTTCAATATATTTGTAATGTTCCACCACAATTGCATATCGAAAGCACATCCGGCTTTTTTGTGGGTAAAGAAAGAGCGAAACATTTAATTTTTCTCAGTTCTTGAATCTCTTATACCACCGCTAACTTGCGCCATGTGAACCTAAAGAGAGGGAGATTAAAAGGCACAGTATGCTAGGCATAGTCAATTCATGGAAAAAAATAACTTGTTCTCTTCAAAGAGTAGGAAATTTATAGATTTAGAAACAAGTCGATTGAAAGTGTTTATTTTTTTTGTTCAATGTAATCGATACCAAACAAAATGAAATTATATATGGAATGAGAGTATATTATTTTATTTATAAGGCGTGTCTTTTACAGATGTAGTAGCTTAAGTGAAATAAAAAATGAGATTATATAATTTCAAGACAAAAATTTTGTTTATGGGCATATAATTTCGGGAATGCTGCCGCCGTGGCATAATTCGGAAGTCCGAGTTTCAACTAATTTTTAAATCCGTTCGGGTAATACCTCGACAATGGTTTGGCTAATGTTGTCTTCCGAGGCGTATAAAGTTTCCAGTTTCATTGTATAAAAAAATAGATTTACGTAACCGAATAGAATATCTCTCACCCTAAGTTTCACCGCTTCCTCAGCTTGCAGAAACACGAAGCAAATCGGCTGAAGTAAAATTCCAAGCAGCATTATCTACGCTTCCTACTGTAGATCACATTTATCGACAATAACTCATGAAGCGGAACGCTTCTCCCCCATAAACTGGTTTCCCTCGGTGAGCTGCATTCAAAGTTAAAAGTTAATGAAGCGGTGAACGCAAGCCTGCAAGGTTACTTTTGAGACCTTCTGCCAAAAAACTACCCAGAAAGGGGGAGAAGAAACTCCAGTAGTGCAGTCTTCAGATTCTAACCATCAGGAAGAATACCAAGACACTTTTTAAAAAAGCCAAACGGACAAGTGCATGGCCAGCATATAAGGATGCCCTCAAAATCTTCAAGAAAACCCAAAGAGAATCTTGGAAGAACGTCTGCAATAATATTGAAGAAAATTCTGAGGCTAACCTACTACGGATGGTGATCTCCAAAAGAGCCACTATCCAGACGGCAAGAGGCTGCATATTTCTCCGGATGCCCTGACGAGCCTAGATCAAATTCGGCTGTCTCAAGAGTCTCCACTTCGGAAAACGCTCTTGGGGGCATTATGCACCAAGACAAGGTGAAATAGGCTATTTAGTCCCTCCAACCCTACAAATCTCACGAGCTCGGCGACCTCTTTCCTACTCATCTATAAGCAGCAAATGATGTCAGCTGTCCCTTGATTCCGAAAATCTTAAAGGCATGGGTGTATCTCACCCATATCCCATGCGAGTGAACTGCGGCGAAAGTGGTATTCATAACCAAAAAAATAGGACCTCTCATGTGAATAGAAAAACGATGATTGTTCTTTGAAGAACTCACACTAGGTGTATTTCTTCACATATAGGGAGCCTACTATAACGACTACCCAGAGACGTTATCAAATCCCTACAACATTAGACTTCTTCTTTTTTCAAAACAGGGCACTTCCCAAGAGGGAGTTCTCTCTTATACTCTTGAATCTAGCCCATACAAAAAGCATCTTCAGATTCTTATGGTCTAGAGAAGACTTTGCGTCTAACCGAATTGGTGCTTCTATGATTGCTTTTCACTAGGAAATATAAATTATAATACTTTAAACCATCTTCTCCATATGGGATAGAACTTAAGCTCTCAACTGGGCTCAAGTAAGTAAAAATAATCTTACGACACAAATCTCGATTAGAACCCTATCATTGAAAGAAAATGAAAATGGGTAATAAAACCAAATATTGTACACTTGATGTACACAGCGGCCCAGCGACTCATTATCTTTCTTTCGAGATGAGAAGAAGTGAATGAGTCACACAGATTAAACAGAAATACACGTGGTAGGTTTAGAGAGGCCTACGATATGCTAGGGACAGGTTAACAGAAACCATGCGTCATCATAGTGCACCAATCTAACGGAGCTCGTGGAACCACGTGATGTCCTGCTCTACAGAGGACCAAATCCAGCAGTAGAATAGAAGAGAGAGAGGCAAAGATTAACCTACATGCTTTAGCTTCCTCTTCCAAGGAGGTCGTAGAATTCCTACTCAAGTTTCAAAGCACGTCTTACCTAGGATCGATTTTGGAAGATCTTGGCCAATAATACATATCGACCACTATTTGAACATATCAGTGGTCGGTATAATAACTGGACACGTCTGATGAGGATAGACGGTAACAGGGTTGGGTTGCCAACCAATGAGCTTTGCAATAGCTGCAGTGGTATCAGTGGTATCACCATGGGCCAAGCGATCTGAGTAAGTGTGTCTCTTCGCAGCATTTGTGAAGCAGCAGTCAACTGAACCCAACCCTAAGCTATGTCTATATCTATCTCGGTTGCTTTAGGCTGTTACAAACGACCGTTATGTGAAAAAGGTTATAATACCCTCTTGAATATGAGTTTAATTCCTGATCTCACGTAGGTTTCGTACAATTTTAATTTTCCAATCGCGTTTCATAGTCGCCATACCTTAATCCTATTTTTAAGAAGTTTTGAATTATATTTCTATCGTACACGGAAAATAAACTTGCTAGTGATTTCGAAAAGTGTCGCTTCCCTACAAATTAATTTTTATTTTCAGAGATTTAAATAAAACTAAGGAAATAATGATTATTTTGTAAGCAAGAAATAGAGGTTACACTACACTACTTTACAAATATTTGATAATAACATAACAGGATTCAGATGACAAATTTATGTTTTTCTTCTTAAAGTACCTTCAATATTTTTTAGTTCAGAAGTTATAGCTAAAATAGCTCGAAAATGTTTGAAATTTTTTCCACTTTTTAGCCATTTTTTTGCATAAATCTTTTTTTGAATATAAAAATTTGCATGATTTTATGTTAAACTCAGATCAGTTCTTAGAATTGCGATTCGTAAACCAGTGTTGGAAAACATTGAAAAAAAGTCAACCTATGTTGGGACAAACCTATGCAAAAACTTCAACACCATGTATGTATCACAAAATCTGGAGGTGATGTATAAATTTTGTTGCCATTTTCGGAATCAGCGGACCCAAATCTATATAAAATGTGATATTACATCAAATGGCAAATTTTCAATTAAAAAAAAATTGAATGTGAATAAAAATTAATAATTTTCGAAAAAGCTCGAAAATAAGAACTTATTTTTTACATTAAGACTCCAGTAACTTAAATAGTTCTATTCCGAAGGACATCGAAAACAGTATTTTTGCCTATATCTCGAAAACGCTTCTTTAGAAAAATAAATGAAATTCATTTACATGTTCAGCGACTCAAAATTAGTCTAAAAATAATTTTTAATTAAGTACTTTTTTCATGTAAACCTGTGTCAATTTCTGAGCAACATATAAAACTCAAAAATAATGAATAAACTTGATTATTCTTTAAATAAAACTCAAAAAATAAAAAACCACGCGAAGTAAAACTTCATTGTAGTAGTCCAAATTAATAAAAGTAGTCGTAGTAATTAGTAGCAGCATTAGTAAAACATATTGGACGAAATTAGTAGTACCATTAGAAACAATAGTGGTTGAAGCTATTAAAAATAGTGAGAGAAATTAGTAAAAAATAGTGGTAGAAATTATTAGAAATAGTGGTAGGAATTAGTAGTGGCTCTAGTGAAAATAGTGATAGAAAATAATAAAAATAGTGGTAGAAATAAGTACAGGCATTAATAAAAATAGTGGTAGAAATTATTAGAAATAGTGGTAGGAATTAGTAGTGGCATTAGTAAAAATAGTGGTAGAAAATAATAAAAATAGTGGTAGAAATTAGTACAGGCATTAATAAAAATAGTGAGAGTAATTATTAGAAATAGTCGCAGGAATTAGTAGTAGCATAATAAAAATGATTTTTTTTTAGTTGAAATTTCGACAATAATCGTTATTTTTGGTCACTGAGAATTGCATGTTATTACTATTTACTATTGGTATGAAACCAATCTGACCAGCAAGCTTTTACTTTTTTTCAAAAAATTTGTTCTATTTTCACTGAGTATTAGGAAGCATTTTAAAAGCAAACAAATAAAAACCATTAAAATATGAGAAATGTGTTTGCATAAATAAATACATAAAAAAAAATATACAAATGTGAATAAACACACACACATACATATAAATAATGTACCTGAAGTAGGCAGAGGGCACTTGTAAACAAAGCTCTGCAATTCACTTGCACTGCAATGCTGCACGGCTTTTTGCGCTCAGTTAACTTCTTTTACCCGGCATGTCTCTCATGTGTGTGTAATTTTAACTCTGTATGCGCGAAAGCATTACACCGCCGGAATAACATATAGCACGACAGGATACAAAAGGATACGGAAGTGTTGCATTGCTACCTCAACGGTAGTCGGCGAGGATCGAAGGGTAGTAAGAAGTGTTGATGTTGCTGACGGGCGAATGTTGGGGCTGGCAACACGTGTCGTTGGGCACGCGACGTGGATTACGAAGCGCAATTGGAACAAAAGCGAAAGTTATATACCATTGAGTATGTATGGAATAATAACGCACAAAAAAAAACAAATGTAATACTAATAACAGACAGCAACTGCGATGAAAACAAACAATTTATAATCACATCCTGACTGGCGGTGTCACTACATAAGTTTCCATATGTGTATGTGTGTGTGTGTGTGTGTTTGTTTGCCGATTGTTTATGTGTTTGTTTGTCGATTGTTTATGAAAGCAAAAAGTTTGTCTTTGAACTGACAATGGAATAAAAACACATTCGAACAAACAAATACACACACACACACCCCAACCCACACACACACACTAAAAGCAAAAGAGTGTTGCATGCCCGTGAGGTGTGGCCGATTGCATTTGCCGTCATTGTCCTTTCTCTCATTGCATTCTGCGGTTGGATGTGTCGTGTGTGTGGTGGCAGTCAGCAGCAGTAGCAGGAGCAGCCTTCTATTCAGCGCAAAGCAGAAAAAGCCAACTCATCTTGGCGATTGTTGCAAATTAGCGACATTAAAAGCTAAAAACTTTGCACCAACGCTAAGCCACACAGTTATAATGCATATTTTGCCAACTGAAATAAAATCTATGAAATAACTTGCTCTCATCACATCACACTCGCAATGTGTGTAGTCACTCAGTCAGTCAGCCATCTAGCGTCGGTGCGAACGAGCTAGCCATTCAGGCATTCAGGCATTCAAGCAAAGGACACGCGCCGTCCGACTGCCTTTAATGTCGTTCATATTGGTTGCAAAGCGATTTGCTGTAGCTGACAGTAATTTGTGGCTGTCACTTGTTTTTTGTTTTTTTTTTTAGTTAGTTGGTTGTCATATTTGTGTGTTGTTGTTGTCGTTGTTATTGAAGCTGCAAAATTTTTGTTTTTTATTCTTATTTATTGCAAATTTCTTGCATACCCAGCACTTGGCAATTGGAAATTTCGCAGACTTTGTACTTTCGGAAGAGTTCCTCTAATCCACCATAATTGTTGTTGGTCGTAGCGATGGAGTTGCGTTGGTGTAATGGAAATTTTATGACGTTACTGAGCCATCGTTTGCCGTCATTTTGAAATTACTGAATTCACAGTATGTGGCTAGCAATTAAGAACAGTGAGCTCAGATAGGCAGACAGCATGGAAAAGGCAACATTTCGAAAGTACTAAAAGTATTAGGGTTATGAATTGTAATGCTTTTTTTCGATTTTTGGTGACGCTATGGAGACTTTACTAGACTAACTCCGAACGTCTGCAGAGTATAGCGAAGAAAAA
This sequence comes from Anomoia purmunda, assembly GCA_951828415.1. Classification (NCBI taxonomy): domain Eukaryota; kingdom Metazoa; phylum Arthropoda; class Insecta; order Diptera; family Tephritidae; genus Anomoia; species Anomoia purmunda. Next base: position 28,928,289 of record OX639997.1, read on the forward strand.
ACATAAAGCTTCAAAATTTATTGAGGCCTTGAATGAAAAATACCCGCAACACAAGATTACAAAATTTTAAAAATTGTCTGACCTGCGACATTTTTATATAAGTCCTAATATTCAATGTTCCGCTGAATCCGGAAATGAAAGCTGAATATAAAAAGTGGAATCGTTTTTGAGATATACATAGCTAAATTTTAATTTTTTGAGATCTGAAATATATTAATATAAAAATAAATTACTTAATTGTTATTATCTCTGAACGTCCGATTTCGAATTTTGTATTTATGTAAGCGAATAAGATTTTGTATAATTTGAGTGAACACCATTTTTTAATGGGATTGTTGATTTAGCAAGGAAGTGCTTCTCAGGAGTGGCTGGCGTCGATCCCGCCGAGTTCTTGACCGCAAACTTTAAACGGGGTTTCCTTAAAACCATGTTTTTCAAAATTGTTTAAGTGATAATAAAAAATAGTGCACAAATTTTCATCATTTGGCTGCAAGTAAAATGCAATTTTTTTTTCAAAATTGTATATGTCTTCCTTTTGGGAGTCTGTTTTAAAGAGTAAATTTCCAAATATCGCAAATATTTTAATTTATCGACATGTTTGGAAAACTTGGTAATTTGCAATTTCCACTTTTGAAAAAATGTTTTTTTTCAACCGCAAATATCACTCTAAATAAATATTACACTGATTTGAAAATAACTGTCTTCATTTCCCTACAAATCAACTGAAAGAAAATATTTTTTCTCGTCCTCTTAATGTACTTCCCCCTTCAGGAAGTCGAAAGTGTTGCATAATTTTTACTAAAACTATAGAAAAATTTTGATTTTGATTTCAATATCAACATAAAGGAATATGTTTACGTACAGTTTATTTTTTGGACACCAAATAATGATATTTTAGAAATCCAAAAGACCCTGCTTTTCAACATTGAAACATCAATGCAGCATTTTGTTCAGTTCAGTAAAAATACAAAAAAAAAAACAATTGCGTGTCATTTTACAATTTCAAATACTTGCTTTCCCTTATTATATTTTTTTTTTATTTTGCAAAGACGATTTCATTCAATTTTATCTTAATTACAACTTAAGCCCGGGAAATTTACTAGACGTACTAAGGCAAATTAGAATTTCATCCGGAGAGGTGTGACAGATTAACAGAGCTAATTTGCATTTGTAAGAACATTTAGGTTTCGCCATAACATACCACAACCTGGCACATTTAGACCTGTGTCAGGCAAACCCGAACCACACATGAAGAAACGTTATTCAAGCCAATTCTGAATAGAAACTCCCATCCCCATGTTAAAGTGGCCGCCGCAGCCGAGTGCGAAATCCTGGCCAGGACAAGTAGCATCAAAAAGTATAGAAAAGTTGTTTCCAATAACGGTCGCCCATTGCCCATAACAAACCTCCGAGTTTATATCTGCCATGAAAAAACTTCTCACAAAAAAAAAACATTCGATTCGCCGTTCGGAGTCGTCATAAAAATGTAGGCCCCTCAATTTGTGTAACAAAATCAAGACGCACACCACAAATTGTAGGATAAGTTCGGTCAAACATCGAGCCCTATGGTGTAAGCGCGAAATTATTATTATTATTTATTATTAAGTTAGTTTGGTGATAATGCATGAGTTAATGCAAATTGAGGCTGTTATCTGTCTTGCCTGTAACGAATGGCACCAATCTGCATTTATTGCAGGTGATTTGAGCGTGAAGCGATTCAGTTTATTTCTTTACTTTTCTGCAGATTTTCTGTTTAAAGATTAAGAAATTTTGAAGAATTTTGAAAGAATACATAGATGGGGAAAAAGAAAAATTAAATAAACAGTTATATAAAAAATGTATCAAAATTATAAGGAGGCTTTTGAAGTAATGCAATGCAAATGTGAAACAATGCTTAGAGGTGTAGAATTTTAAATTGAAATAAAATAGTAGCAATTATTCAGAGTTTGTGACATTGCGCCATAAATAAAGAAGGAAGTAGTTTTTTGAAATAAACGAAAAAATGTAAAACAAATCGATTTGTTTGACAACAATGAGGAGGCCATCCAATGCGTTGGCTCAAATTCCTTTAACAGAGCTTTCGTAATGCGAAGTGATCACTTCCACGAGTATAGATGCCAAACATTTCGTTGTTGTACTAGAGCCTACCAAAATTATTTTGATAGTTACTTTACTTATTACTTATCCCTTTAATTATAAATTTAACTCTGGATTTCCCGCAAGTGGGCCTTAGGCTACAAAATTTCAAAGTGAAAATTTACTTTATTGTATGTTATTAGAGCTTGATTTCGAGCATATAGCCAACGCAGCTAGCGCTTACCTGCGAGATGTAATGTGAAGCTCGATTTTTTGACTACTTTTTCAAATGAGGGCGGCCATATTTCACCAATATTTTGCACAATATTGTCGTCCAAAGCGTACGAACTTTACAATTTGCTCTCATAAACCAATTGACAACCCAAGAGAAAGCAATCTGTAGACGTACAATCGCACGATGTCGGTGGCAAATTGACTGACCCATTTCACATTCACCAAATGTTTCGTTCAATAAGCCGATTGATTGACGCTGTTTTAGAAAACTATATGTTGAGTCGGAACTCTATTTAAGTGCTCGTCGTTGGTGGTAACGTTCAGGCTGTTCTGATTTTAAAAGAACTAAGAATAACCGCCCGCACCCCAAATGCGGCAATCCATTGGGACGAAAATCAGTCTGTAGCAAATTTTTCGGCGCGCTAATATATCCGAACTGTACCATGATTTTCGAAATAAATTTACACAATTTGCAAGCGTCGTTCTGGCGTTGGTCTGTTTTTGATGGAATGGCAAACTAAACTGAGCACAATTGATAATAGCAATGCCAGACATTATGAAGTTGTGACCGTTTAAACGATTTCGGAAGCTGAAACCTCTAAAAAAAATACCCTTGACTCCAAGTTATCTAACTAGCCATTGTTAATCGAAGCCGAAGAGAACGAAGTTGTGTCGGTCGTTAAAAAGATCATATTAGGAACTGTTTTGCAAAAAACTGAAGATGGACACACTCTCGTATGGGCATTAAGGCATGGACATATCTTTGACTAATATTTTTGATGTAATAGACAAAGAATTTAGCATACTGTATGCCAAAGTCATATATATATATCACATAACATGCCCCATAAACACTTTTACAATAGATTCTTCGAAGTGCGACAGCTGCGTGACGAGCGCTTTGGCGCCTCTGATGGCCTCCCACCACATCCGGCGGGCGTCTACCGTCTAAGCGGAAGTCAAATGGGCCTCGATACGTCTACGCCGGCAGACACGAGCAATTACGAGTAATATTCACATACAATGCATACGTGGCAAAAAACCAACAAATATTACACAAAGTCATGGCACAAAAAAAAACCAAATCTACGTAAAAAATGCTAAGTAAAAAAAAATTTACGGAAAAGCAGAACACAAAATAAATTGTTTGCAATTTCTCGCCCTCGTAAGTGTCAGCAATTTTTTAAAGGATACATGTATGTATGTATGTGTGTATATGTACAGCTATAAACATTTCTAAGCTTAGATATAAAATATAAGTATGAATAAGTGGCAAAGTAATAAAAGTGTGATTTACATACTTAAAAATAAAATAGCATGTGCAAATTAATATGAGAGTTTGGTGCTTAAAGTATCAGCTTTGTCCACTCGGTCAACTTTGTAATTTGTTATACACACATACAGGGTGTGTCAGGTATTTGAGGAGAGATTGATTTTAAAACTTGATTTAGTATATTTCAAGGAACCCTTGTTGTATATTATAGATATATAGCTGAAGTTGTAAGTCTAATCAAACAGTGGACGTCTGACATAGAGCATGTGGCTCGCTACACAAATGAGTATTTGCAAAAAAATACTCCACTATCTGGTTTAGCGCTGCACTTCGACTAATCACGTAAAAATTTCAACCAATTAAAGATTTCACCAAGCCTCGGATTACATTCACCTTTTTGATGACGAGCACCTGGAATGTCTGGGGCCTTAATTGGGAAAGAACCGCTGCCCGGCTACCTGATGTCATCGTGAAAGTAAAGATTGACATCACCGCCATCCAGGAAATGATGTGGACGGGTCAAGGTAAGAGAACTATTGGACGTTGCAACCAAAGGAGCGGAAGTTCTTTGTTGAATTAGTGGAGGTAAAAAGAGACTTTGTCGTCGAGTACTGCCGTTCACTTCGATGGATGAGCGTTTCGTCACGATTCGTATCAAAGCGATATGGAAGAGAAGGATGCCGTAGTCAAAGATCAAATATATGGGGACCTAGAACGCCCTTACAACACCTGCCCGTCATGATATTAAAATCTTGTTTGGCGACTTCAATGTCAGATTGCGAAAAGAATGTGCCGCTAACGAAGTGGGACTTATCGGTTTTGCCGCCACCCGAAAATTAGTAGTCTGTAGCACCAGGTTCCAGTATAGAAACATTCATAGACGGAAGGCATGTTTCCAGTGTAGTAAGGAAAGCTCGAAATGGGAAAGCTGCAATCGCAACAGACAGCTACAAAGTTCGGCACACGACTCTCATACCTGCTCACTAAGGCCACTTCTCAACAAACCGAAATTCGCGAGCCGACAGGCGCAGATACACTTAAGACAGTGATAGCACTGAAGCGAGCTCGCCCTTACATTTACTCTGTTTCCTGTGGGATATAACCATCATTCTTCCTTCGCGAAGTGTTGCATATCGCGGACATCCACAGAGTCGAGAGGAGCCAGACGCCCAACGAAGAATTTAAAGAAAGCGTTATATCGTATTTTTACCAGAGCGGTAGAGTGGCAGCGGTAGTGTTCACACTCTCCACCTGCTTCTCGTCCCTACAGCTACGACAAAAATCGTTAGTGGGATAGCCTATTCGTAAGAGTTTCGGATCTTTTCTTATTGACACTTGGCTAGATCTGTTAGTGATCTGTCGTGCCATGTTGGAATCGGCCAAAATCACCCAAGAGATTATAACGCCGAAGAAAATATGTCTACACATATATACAATGCATTTTATAACTATGTATGTAGGTAGCACATATTGACATTTTATTTTTGTTTATTTAATTTAAATATCTTTTTTCATAAAAATATATAACACCGGTTAAATCCCAGCTACAAACCTTATTCAAATTGTGAGACAATTCAACAAACATTGCACAAGATTAAAAATTATTATATAAAACTTCTAGACAAAATATGGGTATACAGTAGGGCTGGGACTATCCGCATATCCGCATATTCGGATAACCGGATATCCGTTGACACGGGTAAAATCCGGATAGTATTGATAACCGATTAATATTCGTTCGTGGAGCTATCCAGATTTAAGAAGAACCGATTATTATTCGTATATTCGGATATAAAAAACATCAACGAACTACTGAATAATACTAATAGTCTGCAAACTCTTTTTGAAACCAATTTTTCGATGTAAAGTATTCAATAAACGCTTATACCGTTTGTGAACGAATATAATAAGGTAACTCGTGAATGATACTCGTATTTGCGATATCGACTTTTAAATTATTACTGAAACCTTTTTTTCGTTCCCAATTAACTATTTATGAATTTCTCCCTTGTTGCATTTCATTAATTTCTAATATACGCAAATCCAATAGTAAACGATATTTGCTTAAAAAAATCTCATATGACAAAAGTGTCACGCAGGTACCGACCGATTCTCCTTTTTAATTTGCCTGGATTATATTCGCGCTCGAGAAGCTGCTTGGCCTGCAAGTAAGAAATGGGATTCCGCGTGAGAGATTATCGCTTCCACAGTATGCCTTTTGTAGGGGAAGATCGGTGGAATCTGTCCTACACACCCTCGTAAAGTCCATAGAGAAAGCTTTTGGGCGCAGGGCCTTCCCGCTGGTGGCCTTCTTTGACATCGAGAGGGTCTTTAACAACGTTTATCCGGGGCTATAATAGAGTCTCTAAGCAAGCTGGGAGTCCAAATCGATCTCATGAGACTCATCTACCATCTGCTCATCGACAGAACTGTCATTGCACCAGGGGCCAGTGCCATAAGCGTCTCTGCATCAATTAGAAAATTAAAAAAAAAAAGTCCCTTACGTTTCTTTCGGTTAAAGCTTGATATATGAAGTGTTTGACACACCCTATATTTTTTCTTCATTAGTACTTTTAGTTTTCTTTGAATTTTGCTATCAAAACTTTGCAAAGTATTTTGATCTGCGGCGAATGGAAATCGTTCACGCTTGAATCCCATAAATGCGATAAATTTCACAATCTACTACGTGTACGTTGTATGTGACTAAAAAAACACACTCTCACATGTGTGTGTGTGTGTGTGTGTATACGTAATTTCGTTGTCCTTAAAGCCGCAACATTAAGGCGCCCATTATCGTGTCGCATTGTGCGCTTAGCCAACGCAGACGGTTGCCAGACAGACTCGGCTAAAAGGCGGAATACAAATAAAAGTGCAAGTGGAGTTCAACGACATGTGTGGTATAAAAGTCGCAAAGGCAACGTAGGTATTGGAGGCGATATCGAAGTCAAGCGGATATACAAACATAAGTAGAGGTTCGTGGTCGAGTTAACTTCTGTGTTTGTATTTTACGTACGAGTGTGTTTATTTGTCTGTATGCCGCTAAGTAAGTGTTTGACTACTGAGCACTATCGAAGTGGCGCGTTGTTGAATGCAACTTGAACGCAAAACTAAATACTATGTAGTGTGTGGAGTCCTACACATCCATGCCCCCACCTAAACTCTCATTTTTTTTCTAGCACAACTTTTATTGAAGTTGTATCTTTGAGCTTTGTCTGCAGAAAATTATTAATTAAAACTAACACTTGCGCATTTATAAATTCATTAAGCAAATCAAAATGTAGATAAATCTGTGTAGCAGCTGTATAATAAGCTTTGATATTTTTAATGAAGCGAAAAATTACTTAAGTTAATTGTGAATTCGGGATGCGATTGTCTGGGTAGTGTTAAATGCATATTACGCCAAAACTGATTAATTCGCATATAAATGGAAAAGTGGAATAGACAGATTAAATTTGTGTAGCTTTTACTACAATAACTGATAGGCGATTTACATGAGTTAGCCGTAACTCAAAATTAAAATTGTATTCAGTAAGATGAACTAGGGATGAACAAAAAAAAAAGTATTTCGATATATATCGTAAGGATATTTCTAAACAATATCGGCATTTCGATTTATCGATATTTTTACCTCAAGGTTAATTATATTAAGTATTGTAAAAATACTCGATATTGAATAATAAAGTACATATATACATATAAATATATTTATTACGAGCAAATACTCAAAGTATTTAATTTGATGTATTTTATTTATATAAAAAAAAACTTGGGTTCAACTTAGAGACATAAAAATATGTACATATGTAAATATGCAACACCAAAAATAGTTGCGGGTTTTCCTACAAAATTATACAATTTACAATGTTTTTAAGACTACCGTCAAATATTTCGAAAAATGGAAATATTTACGTGAGCTCGACTCGTAAAAACCTTAAAAAAATATCGAATTCGATACATATTTGGTACTCAAATTTTGCGATTAAAAATACCTTCGTATTTATTGATTTATTTCTATTATATTTATTAGGGTAGCCATTAGTCAACTGAAACAAATTGTCTTACAGACTAATGTACATAGATATTTTAACAAAAATAATCTTAATGAATAAGAAAGATATAATTGAATAGTGATATAGAGGGATATCATTAGGGATATCACATGTAATTCTAGGTTGAATTAGAAGCATATCACAAGAGGTATCTTATTTAACGCTTACAAAACGATATCAAAAGGTTTATCATGTTACTCGTACGTTTTAGTTCTATTACTTATAGGTATATTCAAGAAGGGTTATGAAAGAGTGTTTTAATAAAGCAAAATCTATCTAGAGATTGCATAAAGAGTTCTATGAGGGCTCTAGTGATGGGTGCATTTGTTGCATAAAGAGTTCTTATAAAGCCGATATAAAAAAAATCATAGTTACGAAGCGATCTAGCTGGAGTGTTGAAATTAATCCGTCCAAGAAGTGAGGGGAAATCCATAACTCCGCGAATAATATCATACACGAAAGATAAAGGCAAAGTAGATCTTCTAGAATCTATATCTTAATAAGAAGTCATCTCGAACTTAGAGCATAACTTTTTGAAATCGATCAATTCGAACAATATGAAAGTCATGCTAAAATCACCAAATGAACGATGCATTTTCTAGTTTTGAAAAACAAATGACATATCAAGCAGTTTGCGTATGTATGGACTTGAAAATTCTGTACTATTGCGTCTAACAATTGATAACATACTCGTAGCATAGCAGATTTAGAAATGGTATAGTTAATATGATTAATAAAAGTAAACTTTGCATCGAAGACAACACCCAGGTTCATATTTTCACTAACTGAATTTAAACGACGATAGATAGAGATAAAATAAGATGACCGTACCATAAAAAAAAAACACTTGGTGATACGAGTAGTAATATGAAAGCATTTCGCGATTAACTAACTTTAAACTGTGCGACAATCGCAACTTTTGACGACAATATTTATCGTTTGCACTAACGATTGTGCGATTCACTAACTTATTCTTAACGACACCTAACTGCTGTCTCGTTGTATCTATTCAAAGTGATAAAGAGTGGCATCTCTGTCAAACTAAATGTCAAAATAAGCGAGAAGCGCAAAAGGGAATAGAGAAAAACAAACGACTGCCTGCTTGCCAAATACAAATTTCAGAGTTTTTATTATATTTCAAGCTGAGAAATTTGGTATTTAGAGCTAAGTCTGGAGTTAGCCGATTCAAATGAAAGGGATTGCCCACATCCCGGAGTAAACGTCGATCTGCGGTAGGAGCGCATACTTCTTCGTCACCTCGTAATAAATCATATGTCAAATATTCAAACGACATTATGTAATTTTCTTTTTTTTAATTTCAAGAAAACAAATCACCGCTTCTGAATAGCAGCATCGTAAAAATTTTCGTTAAGATGAGTTAACCATAGGAATATCTTTAAAATAAGTTAGTGAATCGCACTACTGAAAGCTCTTTTGAAATGCTGAAATACAGTCTTCTTAGAAGACAGCCAAATTTGTAACTGTAGATCTACCCCGAATGAAGCCATGCTGGTTAGGGCAAATCAAAACTTTATTTTTAACGATACATTCAAACAGTTTAGATAGAGTCGAAAGCTTGGATATAGGTCTGTAATTACTCACATCACATTTGTTACCACTTTTAAAGATTGGTGTAATAAAAGACACTTTCCAATCATCAATAAAATCACCAGAAGATAGGAATCTATTAAAAATTATCTGCAAAGAATACGAACCCGAACACACAGTTTTTAAATAAAGCCACAGAAAGACGATTAACGCCAACTTATTATTAATTATTTATTATTTTCTAAAAAGATATCGATATTTCGATATTTTTCCCCAATTTTAGGAGGAACAACATGCATTTATACAAAAGTAAAAGATAGGCCTCAGGCTGATTTTTAATCATTTAAATGATTTTATTTGTGTTTTAAACAATTTTTTAGTTTTGCCTAAATGTTGCCTTTACTGCCACTTTTTTTAGTGGTAATGATTGAGTTAGAGCTTTTGTTTGCAACACAAAAAAGTGCAATTTAAAATTGGTATATTGCAAAAGCTAGCACAATTCTTATCAAAAACGTAAACTTGTAATTTCGATTTTAATCAGAGAAAGCAAACAAACAACACAAAACGTTTCCCAATCGTTTAGTTTCACTCAAGCAATGTAACCAAACACTACCGATTCAAATCAATCAGAAACATTTTGTGAGGAGTAACTCTGATTTAGCATTTTTTCAAAATGGGATCAAATTGTTCCACTTTTCCCCCTCCCATTTTAGAAAACAAAAACTACTTACATTAATAACACAGTGTAACAAATTTTCAACAGCAACACCATTTTATACTTCAAACCATGTACAATTTGCCGTTGAATCCACATACGATTGTATGTATTATAGTGGGTTAGAAACATCTGTGCTCAAACTCTTCTGAGTTATACCTGAACTTTTCACGTACTTGATGAATCGAGAATTTTACTGATGCTATGGGATTTTTAATTTCAGAATTTTTGAAGAAGACCGACTCATATTAAGCTGCAGTGAATGATTCCACACAGAAGGGCGAAATATACACATACGCTCGGTCAGCGGCATAGATAAAGATGTTGGTTGGCTTTAAGCTTAAAATTTGCCAAGCATTAAGGCTATAGCATTGCTTCAATTTTTTTTTTGAAATTTAAATTTAATTATTCAAGTTTAAATAACTTTTTAACGGAATATTCCATTTTAAATTAATAAAATATTTCCGCGCACACAAAGCCCCGCTTAATTTGATTTCGAAAGAAGACTCCTGTTAATTTTTTTTTTTTATTTATTTATCACTTTTTATAAATTGTTATACATACATATGTATATCGTATATTTTTAAGCGAAATTTATTACACCCATTAATGGCACATTTTATTTAATCTTTCTAACATCAAATACAGGAATATTTGATGAGTGCAGCTACCGGACTCCGAAAGTTCACTGAAAACTTAGTACATTATTTTGTACACTTAATTTTTATTTACTGTTTAGTTTTTAATACAAAAGCTGATTATATATTTACCACATTTGCTAGCTGCCCTTTTATTGAATTCTCAACACTTATTTTTTTATCTCTTTCAGCCATGCGGGTGTTGAAAGGTTAACAGTTGACATAAAATATGTCATTGCAAATTAAATATTACATTAAACATAATAAAATATTTACTGCATTAAAACATTTACTGCAGAGTACGTGCAACTACAGACAGACAACATGCAACAAGAGGTAATAAAGTTCAAACATACAAAGGAATGTAAAAATACACACATTTAAAATTTTATGGATGTATAAAAATGGGCATTTCCTAAAATGTGGCAATGGGGGAATAAAAATTGGAAGTAGTATAACATTATAAATTATACTATATACTGAAAAGCGAACGACCTAAAAGTGAGTATTTGATAAAAAGGAATTTACACATTTGTCGTCTAATAAAAAATATCAAATCTTACAATAATCTGCAATAAAATTTAGAAACTCTTCCAACATATTACAAATAAAGATTATTGTAACTGTTAAAAAAATAAGTATGTTAATAATATTTAAATAATCTGACCACACATTCAAAATAATTAAAATTTCTATTCAATTAAAAAAACCTATGTTAAGGAAGTGGCTCGGAGAGGTCTCCCCAGTTCTGACGGAGATGGTGGTGTTGCTCAACGTCATTTTTCATAGCCGTATTAGTTTTACAAGGATACCAAACTCAGACACCACGGCTTATAGACAGCTTTCTCTCGTGCCATCGAAAGCTCATTTAAAGTCGACAAATATATGGTGTGGATCGATCCTCCTCTCACGAGTATTTTCCAATATTTGGCGTATCGTGAATATCTGATCGATGGTAAATTTACCAGGCCTAAAAGTCTCTTACACAATACGCTCGTTAGAACATTGTATGAAATGTTAAGAAGGGTAATCCCGCGGTAGTTGGCGCTTAGCGCGGGATCGCCCTTCTTGTGGATTGGCAGGTATGCATGCGTCTAAACATACTCTGCAAATGAGATCAGCTTCGCCACGATCTTTGAAAATCTCACCTGGCAATCCATCAGCTTTATTGTTCCATAGCCACGTTATTGCTATTCGAAATTCGTGGAGATCGGGGGATGGGACGGCAATACCTTCTTCAGCGATTTCGAGTTCGGGATCTTCAATTTATCCAGCGATGCTTTTTCTATCACCATAAAGTAGAGCAATGCTTCCTTCACAATGTGGAGTAAGTGTGCTTTGGAAATCAGTCGCCAGTTTACCTTTCTTATTCGAAGAAGTATTTATCTCGGTCTTAAAACCTTTCGTAAGTCGCGACATTTTCTGGTACAAGTTTTTGGGCAATTTCCCTATCCCTAGCATCTCATGCTGGTAGCCCTCACACATTTCGCCTTCCATTTTCTTTGTGCAAATAATACAGCGTTCTTCCTTTTTTAACCACCGGTAGCGCTGTCACTGAGCTCATGTTGCAGCCGATCGTGGTGTGCTTGCTCTGTAGGCTACGCAGTGGTATCGCGGCATTCAGCGTTGTGCCAGTTATTCTTTCGAGCTCGCTGGAATCGAAGAAATTTTCCGATATGGCGATACGTAAAGAGCGGGAAATGTGCTGCCAGTATTCGCGATTTCCGATTGGCGGCTTTATGGTCTTAAAAGGTGTTTTCATGAGGCGATTTCAGAGACAGCTTTTAGTTTAATGTCACAGTTGCCTTTTGTAAACGGCCTTTCAACTAAACTCTTTCATCAACCCTGTATTTGCTTACATTGGTGTTGTTCCCTTAATCGCAGATTTCGTAAAGTACTGGAACAAACCATTCTAAATACAAGCAATTTGTGTTCAACTAAAATCGCCTCATGTTAACAGGTCAGGCAACTTTTTGAAGTTCAACTTCTCATCGAACCAATCGCCTGAAATCCTGTCTCTAAAATTGTCGCATGTGAACACCTTTTGAGTGGAGCAGATATGAGAGTTGAGTATTGAGTTATAAGCTATCTATCGCGATATTATTGCAACAAGTCGATATTTGGTACTCCGTGACACATTTGGTTTTGAGTTTCAGATGGAAACCTTGTGTTGCAGTGCAAGTCAACCAGTCTCAGTCCGTTGGCGGAGGTTTGGTCGTGGATACTAAATTTTTTGACCAAAAATCCTTTCCTTACCAACCCTGGCATCGAAGTCGCCATACACGGTTTTGGTATTTTGACCGGGACAACGCCCGTAAGTATGTTCTAAGTGCTCTTGGAATTTAACTTTGACCTCGCTCTTCCCTTCCGTCATGACGTGGGCTTCCATGAGAATTGTGCCTTCCATTCCGTCATGATGTGAACTTTGATGCGAATTGTAGCGAGGCTCTCGCCCACCTGCAGTACTTGACGACGAAATTTCTATCCCTCCACAAGTCCAACGCCGAACTTGCGCTTCTTTACATGAAAGCGGTAGTAGATGTCGCAAGGTTATAAGGTCTCCTTATCTTGAAAGCCCTCACTCTCACTAGGGCATAAGGGTGCGCACATTGCAGGTTAATGCCTTCAAATCGTATTCCCTAATAAACTGTCTATCGCCTCCGGCGAAACAGGGAGATCTAAACCGAGGATTGTTGAATTTTTTAGTTGGTGCGATATTTTTTCGCACAATCAGATCCGCGAGCGTTTTTTTTTTTTGTGAGGAGACATTTGTATAGCGAGCCGCAAGGTGCTACTGGTGAACAGACGCTATAAACTCTAGTGAGTCCTAAAACTAATGGTATTTAAGTGAAATCACGGAAATCGCGAGCTGATTGAATCGCATGCAGAAGAATCGTTCCCCCACTTGCGTGGACTTCTATATACAGAACCATGGCTACATATGGCGAAATAAAATCAAACTGATTTAAGACCTACCAGAGTTTCCAAATTGGAAGGTCTGTAAGGCAGGAAATACCCACACATATGTGGACATATTTAGCTATGTGTGCAGGTGCGTAAAAACGCGCATTGAGAGCACTTGACTTGGTTGGGATTTATGACATTTTTAGATTTATGACAAAAAATTAAAAATAACTCAAATATTATACATACATACTCACTAAGGACTTGGCAAGTGTGTGGTTGTGTGAGTGAGTGCGTGTAGGAGTACAAACAAAGGCCGCCGATGCCGCCACCGCCGTTGGATTCTAAACCATATGAGGAGCAGAATATGAGTAAATGAGTGCCATAAAATGGCTATAATCCTTTTTTTACACATCACAAACACAGAACAAATATGCCAAGTGAAGAAAGACATGTACAAATATTTAATGCATATAAATAACTTGAACAAATGCACACGCACACACACACACATTTATGAAATTGTAAATAGGAGAACTCATCATTGCTTCACATCAGTAGCAGCAGCAGCAATTGCAGCATGGCATGTGGCATGCCACTTGCACGCCAACCACGTACGAGTATATGTACTTGCTTAATGAATATGCATGTATGTATGTGTGTGTCTGTTTGTAATGCACACCTTCTAGTAGTCACCTCAATTCTAATTAGTGACGCTTGTCGAAGGGGCCACAGCACCATCGAATTATTAGTTTTGAACAAACAGCAAAGAACACCAAAGAGTCGCACCACAAAAGCAAAGCATAAAAGAGGCGGATCATATAGTAGTGTGTGTGTGTATGTGCTGGAAATCAACACAATAATGATGTCTACCAAGGCAATGCAATGGAAGTACTGAATTTTCTTTTCATTTTCATAATTTTTTTATTTTATTTTATTTTTTTTATTTTTTTCTTTGTCGGGAAATGGAGCGTGAAAAATGATGATCTGCAGGTTGGCTTTTCAAGGATATTATTTGCACTAGCAAACTAAAGCAACTTAATTACTTTTCTGTTTCTATATTTGTCTGCTCGCATTCCACATTCACATGAGCGCATTCATATTTGCATTTAATATTTTCCGCAATGAATTACATTGCTGCTGTTGCATGTTTCCTTTAGTTGATTTTTACTTGTCTTACCCAGCATCTTTCGCACAAAGAGCAAATATAAAATGAAGCAATGAGGTGCACCTCATTTGGCCCCCTTTCTTTCGACATAGTGCAACCAATGGCACTCGAATGCCTGGTCGCATACTTATGATTGATTTTCTAAAAATACAAAAAATATATACATAGGTATTTATTACAGCACGTCTAGATTCAAGCGCTTGCTAGGTAGTAAAGTGCAAAAGTTTCTAGCCTGAAGTATGAAATAAAGAAGGAGGCGTCTTAAATCAATACTATTATTTTCTCCCTTTATATTTAATCTCCCTTTGTTTCAATATACTTTTCAGAACACTTTGGTAACATTTCTATATCCTTAAGTTGGTTTAGGTTGATGTGGCTCTCTACATTCTTGTCAAAGAGGAAAGCATACTGAGGCCATTTTACCCGTCGTGGCACCGCTGTCGAGGCTCCATATTCGCCTTTCCCGCTCCTCTAAAAATGGAGCCAATTGGTTTACTCTAGCTACCTAAAAAACACACCGATATCCGCAGAACTTAGGTCAGCAAGACAACTAAATAAATCTTAGCGAAAGTAATGCCGTCTTCTTCTTGTCAACGTTGGAAAAATAACATGGATAATGCTCAACAAAAGTTATTCACCTGCAGCCCCATCCTGTTGGCGGAATGGAAGCAGTCTCCAGTGATAATCCAAGCCACCTGCCAAAGGAAGCCGAGTTCAAGGAGGATGAGCTGTTCCGAGATTATCTTATCATATCTAGACCATGTCTGCCGCATTGTCTCATACTTGAGCTCAACGCCACACCTTTTATTTGCCTGTTCAATGAGGGTCGAATGGAGTTTGTCTGATAATATGGAAACTTGAGCTCAACGCCACACCTTTTATTCGCCTGTTCAATGAGGGTCGAATGGAGTTTGTCTGATAATATGGAAACTCCTACGTATAGAGAAGCACTGATTTTAGATACGGAGGTGCCTTCTGTTGTAAGCTCTTCTGCTATACAGTTGCCCGGTAAATGACTGTGACCCACCACCCGCACTATAATTTGACTGTATTTGGCCGCCGGATTCATTAGAATTTGCCTGCACTCGATCGCTATTGAGGGTTTGTAGCAATCGAGTGGTTTAATAGATGCTTGACGTCCCGACTAACGGATATTACAGCTGAATGAAAGAATTTATCAGAAATACGGTAACTTCTCTCATTGCCATGACCTCGCTTGGTACATGCTGCAGTTATTCAGCGATCAGATGCCACTGCCCACTCTTGCCGCTATTTTTGAGTCGTGATTGTAGATGGCAGTAGAGGTGGTATAGATATTGAAGACTAGCCCTTCTTCCCTCTGGGTCCTAGAAGGGAAAGTACTTCGACTTAGTTGGTCTGTGTTCCTAAATTTTGAAGGCAAATATTCGGGGATTTTGGAATGGCAAACCCTTGTATCACCACATTTCAAAACCGAATTCAACCTAACTGCATAGTGGTCTGCAGGGAGAAGATTTACTGAGATTCCCAATGCCTTAAACGTGGACACCCCGTACACCTCATGAGTTTTGACCCAGTTTTCGCCGCAATGCAGAACAGCAATGACCTTCCTCCTTATACCTTTGAAAAATAGTATGCATTTTTGCTGTAAAAAAGTCCTAAAACAGCAGAGTTCACTTCCCACACAAGTCAGAAAATAGATAATAGTCTATTGGTGTTAAGTCAGGACTATAAGGGAATGGGGAGCTCAGAGGTAAGGAGCTTACTAATTGCCCGTTGCTGTATTGCGAAAATTAATACTCGTCCGTAAAATTTAATCGGAATCCCAAAATATTGTAGTTATGTTCTTTTTATGAGGTTGTTGATCATTATAAAGAACCAAATGTTTATCATCAGTAACCAGTGATTCCAAAACATCCTTCTATCGGCATTCAGAGGAGATTTCTCCGGCAATGCTACAGTAGACTCAAATGCATTTGCAAAGCATGTATAATGCTTAATAATGTTCCCTATTACCCGAGGAATGTGAAGGTAGCTTTCATTTCCAAGGTCAACAAGAGAGGGCACTACTTTAGAACATCAGACCCATTAGCCTTTCATGAGTTATCCTGAAACCCCTCGAAGAAATTTTTGTATTTCCCATCATGCATATCTTTAAGAACTTTCTACTGAAAGTCGTGTCCACCGAAAAAGCCCTTGCGCAAAGGTAAACCACCCTATTACCGAAATAATTCGGCTGAACTTCGAGTAGTTGCATTCCTAATGAAGAGGGGAAGACTAGAGAACTCTCAGATTAGGTGAAAAATGGCCCATGGGCAAGCCTCTGCGAAAAAGTCTGTCACAAGACATCCAGATTAAGATGCATCTTCGCGACTAGTCCCGTCGCTTAAACTTCGGCTCGATGTCCACTTTCCGATCAATCCTAAGCTGTGTTGAGCCACCGGCTGATCCCGTCGACGTCATTCGTGTGCAGCTTCAAAGGTCTGCAGAGTTTTTTTGCACTGGTTGATGCTAATCTACGAGAGCTGCGTAGGTCAATGTTATGTTTTTAGGCTATGTTCTTAGGGGAAGGAGATCACATGTATCTTTTCTTTTCGTTTGAAACCCCTTGAGAGATTGATTAAAGTACACGTATGGATCGGAATTTCCCATCTGCAATTGTCGCTGGCTCAACACGTTTACTCGAAGGGAAGGTCTGTGATGTCGAGCCTAGTGAAACAATTCAGGGAATACATAGCGAAATTAGCAAGTCGGCACAACGTCATCGTAACATTCACGCAAGCGAAAATGCCGAGGAGCTTACTCAAAACGGCTTCGCCCTAGATATCGCAGAGGCTATCCATGCTCTTTCGGCTCTGAGTTTTAGCCGCGTAGGGATCTGCCCAAAACTAGACAACTTGGCTACCTGCGTGTAGAAGAACTTATAATCGTGCAGGATATGCTTCCATAACAAAATATCTTCAACTAACATTAAAATGCATTGGACCATTGCTTGCACAGGGCACAGATAACTGGGTGGGAATTGGATTAGAACATACCGCCAGCTGTTGTGGCTGCAGTTTACGAGGTGTGGAAGAAACGGTAGAACACTTCCTGGGAAGCTCTCCAGCTTTTTGTTGAACTAAAATCGCTGGACAGCGTGGTTTCAAATGATTTACTTAAGTTCTGAAACTCTACGGGCTGGATCTACTGAATAGGGGTGTTTGCCTTTTCACTATGTGCTCCATTTATGTTTCGACAGCGAGTGTGTGACATTAAAACGGTGCTTGAGTGATTCACTTGTCTCCGTTTTTTGAATAAACGTAAAAATAAATTTGATGTTTTCTTTTGTAATATCGTTGGATGGTCATCCAGAGCGCGGTTCATTAATTGTTTATCTTCCCAAAGGAAATTTTTACGCATGTAAAAGATACAGTGGAGTACCAAGGGGGTGAATGCCCTTACACATCACCATAAGGTCACTTGATTTCCATCGGTCTCTTCCTCTCTTTTGGTCCAAAATTTAATTTCAACTTAATAATCGATTGTAAGCATTTCGATATTTTAATCGCCAGTTTGAATTTATTACGCAATATTGTTAAATCGGACAGAAATAATAAATATCTTTTGTTGTGGGAAGAAAGCGGAAAACCTATTGACATTTAAACTTTGTACCTCCGATAAATCTAATCAGCCTGGACTAGAAACTTTTGGATCTCACCGTACAGCATGAAGGAAAGTGACAATTCAATCATCGTCGCATAATCAGTGAAACGTCGAAAACTTCTTGGAATGAAGTGCATTTGACAGCGTAAATGGCACGAAATGTACCAGCGGGTAGCACAAAAGACTTATTGTACCCATTCGCAGCAATGCCACTCGCCATTATATTTTACAAAACTGCTGCACGGCAATGCCTGTTTCAAATGGTTGCTTGCCAGGAGCAGCAGCAGCAGAAGCAGCACCCACGCACATGTACACACACACGCACACTCATTAACACACCCACACTCACCAACTCACAGCGTCCTCACGTGCATAGTAAATGAACAGCATCTCCTTGGCCGAATCATCATCATCACCATCCTCATCATCAATTGCAGTTGGGGTATTCTTTAGACGCTGCTACCGCAAATGTCCTCAGCTGGCAGTTGCCAGCAGTTGATTGCTCGCTCGACAAATGACATTGATGCGTCGTAGTCGTCAGCGCGCCAAGGTGTTGAATGATGAATTTCTTTGGTGAATGAGCTGATAAATGAAGTGCATTTCTGTTTGAGATAGGCGGCGCATATAAATGGTTACCGTGCGGCGGGTTTGGGGTGTCTGGTGCAAGTGGTGAGGCACATTTGTCAATTGGTAATTTAATATCAATTGAAAAAGAAATTCACCGTTGTAAATTAGGAATGGTATTCGTACATGATGTATAAGTCAATTAATAATAGATTTGAAGAGATTTTTTTTTTTTTTTTTTAGAAAATACCAACACGAGCACATTTAATTTTACACATATGCAGCATTAGGGTGCTTCCCAAAAAAAAAAGGTGCAGTTTTTCGCCGGAATCATAAAATTGATTCTTTTGTAAGACTTTCGTCAAAATCATAAAATTCACGTGAGCTGGACCGATTTGAAAATACCTCCATAATTGCAGTTTTAATAAATACAAATACTTTTTTTATAAAAACCCACCTGACATGATAAAATAGTCTAAGCTTAAAAGGTCTGCAAACAAAATATTTAAAAATTACTTCAACTTACTTCTCCAATGAAACCTCGGTCCAGTATTGAATGAGTTATTCAAGTTTTTCTAAAACGAATATTCCAAAAAGGTCCAAAACTGCATCAAAAATTTGATTCAAACCTTTTCTAATATAATTCAAAAACTTTTCAAAGAAAGAGCTATATTTTGAAAATTAATTCAAATATTTTTCATAAAACTTTTTAAAGGATAGTTGAGTCAGCTCAATGAGAAAAGTTTAAGAATGTTTTGCTCGTTTTATAAGTTTTTTAAATATTTTTTTTAAAGCTAATTTCAAAATTTTGTTAGTTACAATATTATTCAGTTAAAATTAGCCTATTTTTCAAACGAAATGATTTTTACACTATTTACAAAATAAAACAAAATCAACAGATTATTTGAGATAAAAACAGATGTGATGTAATTTTTGAAAATTTCTTCCTGACATTTCCAACTTTGTTTTCTTTACCTTACGAGTATTATGAAAGAACCTAATCTGAAAGAAGTTCTCCCCAAAAACCATTTTAGAATTTTCTCATCGATATTAAGGTTTGTGTTTAGAGTCCGCGATTATTGGTACCCCCCTTTCAAAATTAAATTAACGTCGTAAAATTCGGTCTACTTCCATCAGATAGTCTGAATACAAAATATTATTTATCTATTAAAAACATTATGGTCATTTTAAAATTAAGATTTAACGCTATACAGCACTCGGCTGGGCATTGGACCAAACCAACACTTTTTGGGAGATTGATTCAGAACTAAGTTCTCCCCTTTTTCGAAGTTAGCTTCGAAGTTCGAATTTGGACCTTTGACAAAATGTCTTTTTTAATTGTTGCATATAAATAACTAGCAATTTAAAAAGATGGGTTGTGTTGTTAGGGGGTAAAAAAAAATTGTAAAATTTTTTTATATATAAGGTTTTTAAATTTTCGAAGTTCTGACATTTGGCCATATAATATTAGTTTCACAAAAAAAATATGTACACTGTTAAAATAAGAGGAAAAGTCGGACCATGCCCATATTTTTACTTTATTAGTACTTTAGATTTAATAATTTAAAATAATTTTTTTATCTATGGTCAAATTTCGAAATTCGTAGGCCCATATTTTGATTTCGGAGGCCAACTTTGAAAAATGAAGAAATTACTTTTTTACTTACGACTCAATCCTTAAAAAAAGAATTGGTTTGATCAAAGTAGATTTTGACGTATAGTGTTATTATGCCACTGTGCGAAATATTCATCGAGAAGTTCCATATTACCATTCAACTTAAATAATACGCGAACATAAATCTTTATATATTAAATATTTATATTCGTGGCATTTATTTTTAGTTTTACGAGTATATTCGGGTTGGAGTCGCAACACTTTTAGTTTCCAAAGCGAATTGAAATGCAGAGCAAGATTTTATTATGATTCCATCGAAATAAAATGTTTATATTTTTATGCAGATATTTTAGGATTAAAGTGTTTTATCTTTTCAGCAGGTCTTTTCAAAGAATAAGTTTAAAAATTATTTTCATTAGCTAATAAAGCAAAGCTCATTTTTGGAGTTAATTTGAAATCGGTTCAGCTCATGGTAAATCATAATTGTTTATCGAACTATTTTGATTGTTCTCTATAAATATAATGAATTTTATAATTCCAATAGAAAAAGCAGTACCGATTTTTTTTTATATGAGGAGTAGTGCACCCTAATGTGCATGTGTACATATGTATATTGTTTTGAATACAAATGATTATCTGCATTTCAGGTAATTATGTGTGGAGCTAGGAAATTCGTTAAATTGCCGTCCCCTAAGGTATTGTGCAAAAATAGAATATCCCACATACCAGAATGTCACAAACGCTCGCAGTTTAATGAACCACAAAATAGTCTGCCAAACCTTTGCTGACCTTTATTAGAAGAGATTGGAGAAGACAAAGGGGAAGATAATATTAGATTGCGGTAGTTAACAAATTAAAATCTCTTTACTCTTCGTTTTTCTATTTTTTTATCACTTCATTTATTGAGACAGGAAAATAATTCCCAGAATCTGGTTGGGCGCTGTGCTCGAGACTTCCAACAAGCATCGGTTGAGATCCATGTTTTTGTATGGCGACTTTTCATGGGGAAGGTGCCACTGCCTACCTGGTTGTTGTCCTTGTGAGAGTAGAGGCTGAAATCAACGCCATACAAGAAATGAAATGGACGGTGCAAGGTAAGAAAACTATTACAAACTTGGCGACGTCTACTACAGCTGCCATGTAAAGTAGCGCAAGTTCGGTGTTGGATTTGTGGTGGGAGAGAGGCTTCGTCGCTAAGTACCGTCGCTCACTCCGGCTTAAAAGCATCTTGACACTTTTCGCATCAAAGCGAGATTCTCCCCGCCGGAAGAGAAGGACGTTGTGACCAAAGATCTCCTCTACGAGCGCCTAGAAAGCATCTGCGTGTGCTGCCCCGTCACGCTATCAAAACAGTGCTTGACAATGCCAGGGTGAGTAAGGGTAAGGGATCTCTGGTTACACAGTCGGACAATTCAGTCAGAGCACAAGGAGGTCCACTCAGGCACGTGGCCGCCTTTAGATCGAAAAACTCGAAACTAAATCGATCAGATGGCTATAGACGGAAGGCACGATTCTAGTATATTAGACGTACGTACACTAGATGGACGCGGCCTAGCAAGACTACCTAGCAGGTCTACCATCGATCAGATAATTCGAGCTGATGAATTAAATCGATCCGTCACCATATTCTATAAGATTGTTCAACTGCTGGCGTTGACATCATTGGCCTCAAGAATCGCGCCGTTAGTACTGACTTTTCCAAACTGGACAAAGAAGCGAAGCGGACGAGTCTGGAGATGAACGAAGACAAAACGATGAGCTACCTGCCATCAAATAAATAACCAGCGCATTCGCGTTCCGCCTTAAATGTCACTATTGACAATAACAGTTTTTGTAAAAGTGGAAGAATTTGTTTCTCTTGGAACCAGCATCAACACCGCAGAATCTCTCTCGCCACCGCGGTTCCCGCTGATGGTGGCCCATTAGAAAGCCCAACTGGCGCCTTTTAGCAAGTCAAGGAGACGACTTACGTGCTATGCTGGAATCCGCCAAAATAGCATAGGCCCTAGGCGGCTATGGTGTCAATTAAGAAGAGAAAGAATTATGTGAACCCTAAGGAATTTCAGTGGGTAAGAACATGCCAATGGTAAACCAATTTGGAAGTGGATGACATGAATTCAAAACCAAAAATTCTGTCATTCTATTCAAATAAATTTGTAACGCTAACAATTTATTTATGCACACCTGTTTTGTAATATTTATAAATGTTGACCACATGTGTTGTGCCCTCATTCATTCGTACACAAACACACACACATTCCACATGCTAGTCATTGATGCATTTCTACATTCATTCATCCATTCACAATTTATGCAATTTATGTCGTAGAATCGAAAGTTTCTGGGCAATGGTCACTGACTGGAATTCTTCGCAACGAGCGAACGCACGGAAATGAACAAATCTACATGCAAATAAGAGTATATATGTATGTATGTATCGGCATACATGTGTATGTACTTATATATATCACTTATTTATTTACCAACTGGCCCAGGCGCATGAATGCCTGCCCGTTCAAGCATACAGTGACTCAAACAAATGACAATATGGTAATTTTTTCAAAATATTCGCCATGTTTTTCATGATAACTTTTTTCGTTAATTTTTTATAGTAGCATGGTTCGTTATATACAAAAAAATGAATATGTATAAATACAAAATTTTGCAAAAAATTAACAAAAATTCAATAATTTAAAACTTTGTAATTTAAATTTTTAGAAAACTTCTGGATATTCCGTAGCTTTACCAAACAAGTTTAGTATAATAATGTGCAAGTCTGAAGTGGCTAAAAATTTCAGTTGATTTAAAAAAAAATTTTTTTTTTTTTGATTCCGGTCTTAGGTTATTTTTCCATATAACGGATGGACTTTATAATAGGGGTAATCACAAACCATTGCAAATACATATTTGCATATTTCAATGTTTTTGCAAAAATTTAGTGGTTGTACTATGTATTTTGTTATCGCGTTGTCATAGTGATTTGCAAATGCCATTAGGGATAGGCTATTTGCAATCAAAAGTGAACTGACCTAATAATTACATAGATTTTTAACATTATTGCATGTTATAAAAAAAGTTTCCAGGTACAAAAATTTCAACATTTCAAAAAAATAATAGGAATTTTGAGTCTCTTAAGACTTTTATATTATTACGCTAAAATTTAATAAGCTACAAAACTAAAAACGTTCAGCAAAAAATATGAAATATGTGATTTATTTATATTTGATAATAACTGATTAGACTACCCTAAAAGTTTAACAAAAGCATTAATCCCTAAATTAAAAAAAAAATGTATCAAATCCGCTAATTTATGAAAAAACTATGAACAATTAAAAAAAAGTTGTTTCAAGACTCATAAAAATTATTTTTTACACTTAAAAGGAAATAGCCAATAAATTTTGAAAAAACAAATTTTTGCAAAACCAAAAAATAGGATATATGTATGGGTTGGTTCTTAATGTCAAACGAATGGGTTTTTTTGGTCTCAGCTCCTCAAGCGCTAAAGATATGTAAATTTTCCTACCGATAGGAGACAGTTAGAGCATGCCATTCAGGGGTGAAAGTTCAGACTCAAAAAAATTTTAATTAATATGTGATATTGACTATGGTTAATGGCTACTTAATACTGAAAAAGTATTAGTGACCCGCTTTAACCGATCAAAATTTACATATGATGTCGCCGGCTATAAAAGTATTGACGAATGATATAATAAAGAAGGTAATTTCATTATGACATTTCGTGCTATGTTGTTTGTTTCTTTTATTTGAAATTTAAAAAAAAAAGAAAATAAAAATGAAATGCATATTTTATCAGTGCTTAAATACAAAGCATATATACAAAGGCACTTTCAATACCCAGTTATTTCGCATATTCGGGAGAAGTCACGGCTGACCATCGATGGAAATTGTCTGAATTTTACGTCGTTAATTTACATTCGGCAGAGGAGGGGTATGTGTATAAACCAAAATCTGAGTTTTTGAGTTTTTTTGGAACAGGTATGAAAACCTTTGTCAAAATTAATTGGGAGCTATTAACCGAGAATCCTAGTTAAATATATGCAACACTTATTATTAAACACAAACCTTAATTTAGATGAGAAAATTCTAAAATCTTTTTTTTCGGCTATTTGAAAACTATTTGAATAAATTTTCAAAACAAAGCTTTTCCATTGATGCACTTATTATTTTAACTCCTCCATTTTGTAAATAATGCCCAATGTATGTTTGAAAATTACACTCTCCTAAAAATATCCAATGGGGCAATGCTTTGCTAAATTTTTACATCTAGGGAAAAATGTCAATAATCTGTATTTAAATTGAAAAAACAAAACATCGAAATGGAACTACCTTCTTTCTTGTATCATGGTATCGGCGTATTAGTTCAGGTTCAGGAAATCTGAAATAAAAATGTACATTTAAAGACTACCCTAATGTACATGCAACTAGGCCCACTTGCGAGAAGAGTAAACCGGCTAAATTGATAAATTGGCTAGCACAAAAATTAATTTTAGTTGCAAACATTAATATTTAATCTAGTAATTATTGAGGGTTAAATTGTTAAGTTTTCGATATTCTGGCATAAATAGAAAAAAATTAAATTTGTTTAAGAAAGTTTTTTGAAATAAACAAAAAAAATAGAAACGAATCGCTTTTTGCATACCAAGCATTTCGTTGTGTGTTTTTTTTTTTCAAGTAGAAGCAAAAATTATTTTAATCTGTCATTTAAAAAAATTCATAAAATTCAAAGGAAATGTCAAAAAATCAATGTACATAGCCGGAATAACTGGATTTTATTTGCGGATGACAATGTCTGGTTTATAAAATTAAAAATGCAACTCTGAGTTACTCATCGCTTTACATATAAATTCAACTCTGGATTTTCCGCAAATGCGTCTTACTCAAACAAATCGATCACATTGCATTTGTTTGGTATACGAGTAATAGGCCCGTTTCTTTGCACCCGAGTTGCAAAAGAACGTTCCACCTTGGATAAAATTTCCTATAGTTGCAAAAGCAACCCTGTTCCCATCTTTCATGAAAGATTTGATTTGTTTAGTCCTATTTAAAAAGTGCATATAAAAATACTATGAAAATAAAAACTAATTAGGTCTTAAACTGAAATTTCCCATTGATTTTCTTAGGGCTCATTCACAATAGCGCAGTTTTTTCACTTCCCAACACTACACCTCAGGTCGGATATCATTTTACCGAGTTAGCTCAACTCGTATATTTTTCCGAGTTAGTGTTGTTGTTTTGCATGAACCCGGCCTAGGGTTCTTTTGCAACTCGAATACAAAGAAACGGGCCTAATATTCGCATTGTTTTTCATGATACTTTTTTCGTTATTTTTTTTTATAAAAACAGTTCGTTCTGTCAAAAAAAAGCATTTGGATCAAAATTTTAAGCTTCGGACAAGATTTATAAAAATTCAATAAATTTTCATAATATTTTGAAACTAAACTTTAATCAGAATTAAAAAAAAAAATTAGGTATTCAGTTTTCTGGCCAATTTAATGTTAGTATTATTTTATATAAGTCTAATATTAAATGAGCTAAAAAACTGCCTAGACCAAACTTTATTAAAAACTACACGTAAAAGGTTAACATTTTTAATAAGAATTTATTGAATTTTCATAAATTTTGTACAAAGTTTTGAATTTTGCTTTATATGCATTTTGTTATGTAAAGAATGTGTTTTCATAAAAAAAAAAATTAATAAAAAATGTATCATGAAAAACATTTTAAAATCACAATGTGACCAGTTGTTTGAGTCACTGTACATATGTATCTACATGTATAGTGTGTATCTATTGACGTGTGAATTTTTTGGCAAACTATGCATTTCTAAGATAAATTGCAGGCATGCATTGCGGCAACTGCAGCCAACGGCACTGAGGCAAGCAAGCTACCAACTAAAGCTGCAACGCCAGCAACAACCTCCTACAGCTGTTGGTGTTGCAACAAACTACGTACGTACAATAAGTTCCCGCTTCGGTGACTACGGCAAAGTGTGTTTTGGTCAAGCGATAAAAAAAGGTTCATTGGCCCTTTTCGCAAAGTGCCAAAGAGGTCGAAAAAAGCTGCGATCTCTCTTTGTGTTCGAGATACTTAAAAAGGTAAACATCCACACATGCCACAAATGGGCTGTGGTGGGGATGTCATCTTGTGTGCTAAAGAGAATACTACTATTATGTACAGCGAAATGTAATATTTTATTAGAGTTTATTTATGCAGTGAACCTAAAAGTTAAGTTTAAGTTGGATTTATGAGTTTGTATTTTTATGTGCCCCAAGTTCAAACTATTTTATTGAGGAAATGGAAATTATCTACATTGTAATGATAGTATTTTGTACGCACATATACACATAATGCATTTATTTTGGAAATCGTGCGCCAAGAAAGTAATTAAATTAAACAACTTAATTTGGTTTTATGTTTGCTCGAAGTTGTCAGATGTGAGGATTTGGGAAAACAGAACATTTTCCCATTGGAGGTATGCTGGTTCGTTTTTTGATTTTTCGGCTGGTTAAAAATTTTAAATTTGAAGCTAATGTGTGGGAATTTTCGAACACCCAGCCAAAGAAAGCAAATTAATATAAATTTACAGGCCAAAATGAACATCTTACCTCTGGCCGACTTGCAATGAGAATTCATTATAATTATTACGTTTCATTATTAAAAATTTTAGGGCAGCGAGCGGATAACCATAAACAACGATTGGTAAGGCTAAAAAATTTGTATTATAACTTTGCTCACATAACGGTGGTTTGCAACAGGCTAAAGCAACAAATATGCAATGGCTTAGAATAAAAATAAAATTCGACTAAACGATGTCTGCTCGTCAACGAAACTTACACACGGAAACGTACACATATCATATCGCTCGAATCAAGGTAGGGTACTGAAAATGGGCGAAATGGGAAAATAATGTTTGGCGGAAATAAAAAAATAATTTGCTCAAATTGGATGATACATGATTGCGTTGGAGAAAGGAAGGGAAATTGTAGAGTTCGGAACACCATCTCATATACATATGTAGCGGTGGTGTAAAAAATTAAACAAAAATCAATATTTTAATAAATAACGTAGCACCTGCAAAATTTAATGAGAGAGAGAAACAAAAAAAAAATCATTGATACTGGCATGATACTGCCCTCTTTGAAGTAATAAGTACACATATTCTCGAAACTACTGTGTCAAACTCTACCACACACTTTGCATTTCAACTCTGCAAGCATAATTTCGTTAATTGTAGAAATAAAATTTGATACGAAGATTAATAAATTAAAAGTGAGAGAAATACGTAACAATTTTAATTTTGAAAATTTTGAAAATCACGCGAACCGATTTGGCTAATTTATTGCTGTTGTATTTACTGTGCCCCGAGTAGAGTTTGTATATAACAAAAAAAATCCCGGCAGGTGGCGCTGTGATTGAGATATTTCTAAAAGTCGTATTTATGGCAATGTCGCCATTGTTGTTGTTAAAAAATATGTTGAGTTCCGTGTTATAATTTTTCTCTCTTACTTACCATATATATTTTCCACAAGTTTTCACAAGATTTTCTCTAGCTTGCAAAATAAATACAGAAAAATTTTAAAAAAAAAACTATGCCTGTCGGTCAGCTAGTATAAAAACCATTGAAGTTTCTAAAATTTTAGGTGTATCATATTAACTGCATTTATTGCATACTACAAGGTGCTTCTTATTTGAAATAGAAGCATTCGCTGGGTATTTAAAGCTCAGTTTCCCCCAATTCTCTTTAACTTGTTTTAATATCCCATGTTAAAATTTGCACTTTTTCATTTTCTTTTCATTTTTACTATACATGAATCTGAAACTTCATAATTGATGGTGACTTTAAATTTATGGAAAAAGAGAGATTAGCATTCCAACTATTTTAAATAGCAGAATATTCATTTAAAATACCAATTACAGCGCCTACTTTCAAAGAAAATATAATATTATTTTGAATTTTGACTGCAATAACACTAAACATAAATGGACGAGACTGCTCTGACACCCTTCCTGGTCGTTCTTATGAAAATCATATTCTAAATTTAAATTCATATAACTTCTATTTTCCCCATCAATCTCAATTAGAATTAGGAAGGGGTGCGCCTTAATCAAGATATTGGTTTACTTTAAAGCAGACATATATCCGTACCATTTAAAACGTTTCTCATACAAAATAACGTCCTGAATCTGAATACAACTTCCGTTTCTAGCTATACCTCATAATAAAATCTCTGCTAATCGAATTTGACACCTCCGAACAGCAGAGCTTATTTTTAGAAACCTTTTTTATTAGTAAACAGGAGATTTACCATTGCTTTCCGAAAAGCGATCGCGATTACTTGTAAGTAGGGATGAACGTTCGAACGTTCGATATCAATACTTCGATACTTTTGAGGCAATTACTCTGTAGGTATCAAAAGAAAAATACTGTTCTCGAAACACCTTTACTAAAGAAAATTTTGCTTCAGTATTGTTTTCTTCATTGTTGTTCCTAAAATGAATCGCCCTTTGCTTTATCGTGCTGAAAACATTATAAATACCACTGCTAGCGGAAATTAGCTCTGCAACAAGAAGAAATAAAGAAGAGAGAGAGAGTAGCGTGCAAAGAGTTGATTACAAAAGAAAATTTCTTTTTCCCGAAAAAACTAAAATATTCAACTTAGCCCAGTTAAAAAAAATTTTAACGCCATCTTCGCATCTAGTCTAGAGAAAAGTTGATATCAAAAAACATAAATCATTATAGTTTGAAAAAGTACCAGACTTCGACTTCCGGTAAAACCACAAACAGCTCGCCATCCGTCAATAAGAAATGAGGACTACGATGAGATGACGAAGTGCCCTCAGATTTATTCAGCATTGCGAACGAACGATTGTTTTCTAAAGCAGAGGCCACAATAATACTGTCAAGAAATCGGTGGATAGATAAATATTTGGAAGAAGTTGTATTCTTGGGAAAAAACAAACTAATAATTATTTCTCTTTGATGCACTTACATATTGGAACAATTTTTTTTTTTCATCCATTGACAAGTTTGGTTTGAAGACACACGGATTTCGGCGTTGTGCCATCTGGAGTGTCATTTTTTGCTCTCTGATCAATATACAACAACTTTCGAAAAAGCAGAAGATCAAAGAGAAAAATGTTCCCTCTCATAATCTTGTGTTATCTATGTTAAATGTCATTCAGCGGTAATATTATATCATTTTACATAATTTACTTCTATTATTCAGAGTTTGGGGCTTATAGAGGATGATAAAAGTATGAAGTAAAAAAATTTCATTTAATTTGTGTAGTTTATACCTTCATAGCCAAAAATATTCGATTAGAGTCGGTAACGACACTTTAGATTCGATATGTTTTCAGGTATCGATAATTCTTTTCGATTCAACATATATGTAAAAGTATCGATACCGTCGGCTAAGGCAATCTGAGAACCATAAGACATAACAGAGTTTAAATTAAAATTATCTTTGAGCGTCGGAAAACCTTAACGCGCATAGGAGCTCAATAATAAAGCGGAATCACTCTATTCAACCAGTTTTTGGATAAAGCTAAATACTTATGGATGGATATACACACGCATGGTAAGCATGATAGAAATGAGATTGCGCCTTCCGCTCGGAGAGCAACTGAAAGTGACGTAATAAAAGTAGAGAATGACAAGGGGAAAGAAAAAGTCCCAAAGAAGAGGCGCAGAAGAGGCGGACAAACGACAGAACGGTTGGAAGTTTTGTGTAAAATAAAGGCAAAGTACTTATACCTAACTGAGCGGATGCTGTCAAATCGAAAAAGTGAAGAAGGCAATCTTGTATTCTATCATTCTTGTATCGTTCTTGTATTGCCTGATGTGCTGTGACAACGAACGTAAATTACAAAGAAGTTGCCTTTCGTTTCGTTTTCTGTTGCAAGAATTTTTACACAGAAACCAACTGGATATAATCAGATTCTAATATCAATCAGCAAAGCCAAATTAGTTATGGTTTGGTGAAATTTTGTGAGTTTTTCTGTTAGAGGAAAATTGGGATGGAATGCAATTTCTTTGTAATCTATGTTCTTTGGCTCTGAGCGATGGTTTGAATTGAGGATAAAAATAAGTTAAAGTAAATATTTTGCAACTTACAAAGATGATATCATTACGCGGAATTAAAATCAACTAAAAATGGCAAAAGTTAAAAAATCTGAATTGAACATCAACTCATCAAATTTCCCTAGTCTGAGAAATGGGCAGTGAATCAGCAAGGCCTGAAATTTAGATTCGGTTTTTCTTTTGACACTTCTGGATAATCAAGATATAAATTGTTGACAAAATTTTATTAATAAATAAAATTTTTTACTTATGTATTTACCTTGCTGATTATTTAAAAATAATTTTTTTTTATTGTTATCCTATTTACATTTTTATTATAGTGAAGGAGAGCTAGATTCCATGATAAGATAAGAAGTTTTTGCATGCTACCATTGTTAGTGGTAAAAAATAAGTACTT
The DNA here is from genome assembly GCA_951828415.1 of Anomoia purmunda. Lineage (NCBI taxonomy): Eukaryota > Metazoa > Arthropoda > Insecta > Diptera > Tephritidae > Anomoia > Anomoia purmunda. The sequence goes on from OX639997.1 coordinate 28,959,199, forward strand.
TTACGCCCCCTCAGTGTCAAATGTGTGCTGAATTTTAATTGTCGTTCAACACGCAAAGATATCATCACAAATAAAACCCTAACAAAAAAAATGCACATACATATGTACATATTGTAGATATTTGAAAATACATAGTACTTGTAAACTAAAATATAAAGGTAGGCAATAAAATATTTGCATATACATATTATATTCGTACATATTTATATAGATGTGAATGAATGAATTAACATTCAGTTGCTGTTTTCGCCCCTTAGAACATCGTTGTTCTAAGTATTCGGAAATAACTCATCCATCCTAGCAAAAGGAATGTCCGTAGGTTCACAGATACATATATGTATGTACAAATTTTTTGTTTAATAAATATTCATGAACAACAGTCGACACGAGCATGCAAAATAAAATTAAATGTCTAATTAGTTGTAATGGGTCTTCAAAGTACGAGTGGAAATTGTGTGCCGATAAGGACGACCGAACCCTTTTCGCAAAGGACAACTTCCTTTCAAACATTCACAAATAGTTTTTAGTTTAGTAAGTTTTGTGAGCTCCAAGTTCTGCTGTTTAACTATTTCGCATTTTATGCGCACAGTGGCCTTTAACTGATTTAAATTTTGCTGATGTTGTGGGGGAGGCTGTGTAATTATTCCTAAATTTTTTTAACCCTAATATAGTAACTAAAGAAGAGCCTATGTTCGACTGAAACCAAATTTGCTGAACTATTTAAAAAAACTACCGTTATTATGAGATATGGGCGTGGTTTTTCCCTCCGAAGTCTGTTTTTCGAAATGAGTTGAAATGCAAATCGTACACTAAATTTGGTAGACTTTGATGAAGTAGTTGCGGAGACATAACTATTTGCTCAAAAGTTGGCGGTACCAGGCCTATTCCCATAAAATATTTTTTCCGTTTATTTCCTTTCCCGATCCTTCATATTAAATTCAAGCAAATTTTCTTTAATAACTAACTTGTTTCATTTTTGCAAATTTATGTTATATAAGAAATGATGGGCGTGGTGTTGCTCCAGTGGGGCGACGTTATGTCTATTTTCCATGCATGGTTATCTGACTTTCCCCATTTTCAATAACATAATATGAATTTAAAAGCAACATTATATTTCTTCAAATTCTCGCAATTGACCGATAAGAACATCGGCGAGTTAATGGAATTTCTGTAAGATGACGGCGACAATATTTCTGAAGACGAAAGTTAGTGGTTGATTAATAAATTAAGGAGATACAAAACAAATCTTTTTTTATTTCAAAACAGCCATTACCAAACAGTTACAACACCTAAACCTAATGTAAAATTTTACGCTGAATCCAAATATGATAGTCGTGTGTTATAAAATATTTTCGTGATCAAAATCAACTTGAATTGAAATTGTTGAGCTAATGCGGTATTACAATGGGCCTCGAGCCTAAGTGTGGCTCTAACGAAAGCCGCCATAACCTAACCTAACCTAAAATCAACTTAGTGGCGGAGTAAAGATTTGTTTTTTTATTTTAATTTTTAGACATTCATCTTTCTTTTGGTAATTTTTTCTGTAAAGATAAAATAACTGTCCATATACGAGCAAAGCTACGCCTATTTGGAAGAAATGTAATTTAAATGAGTAAAGCGATAAAATAAAGGAATGAGGCTTAAATCTTTTTCGATAGTTCTTTGTAATAGAGCTTCTATATTAAAAATAAACTTCTAGGGTCGTTTCTACGACATCGAGGACTCTGGTTAGCAACCCTGTCGTAAGACAATTACTGGTGATAATTCTGTCCTCAGGCAAGTTGGCGATTCACCCTCGCAGACAAGCTGCCTCTACCGCAGTCTCTTTCACTCTAGCTCATCTAGGGAACAGCGACTCGTGCAAGTCCTTAGACGATGTCGTTAATTTCGGACACTATGGCTAAGCTAATAGCTCCAAACGTGCGACCTTATATCACTAATGTTGCCCTGCGCAGTAACCATACCCAGAAGCACATTGGTCCGTCGTAACGGTGCTACCGTCAAGAAGGTCAGCCCTCAGCATCTAGGAGTGGCTGAGGTATATAAAATCGGAGCGTATGACCGAAGAAGAGCTGAAGTCTCAGAAGTGGGCTGAAAAGAAGTAATGGCTAAATACCAGCCGATGCCAATGACCGCAAGATCTCAAGAGAATACCCCAGCCTGAAACCACCTACCCTAACGCAAAAATTTATAGCGGAGAAAATACTTCGCGGATATCCACACTTATAACGTTTGTGATGACCTCCTTCCGATAGAAATGTATGCCAAAAAGGTCGTAAGCGATACGGCACTTCATCTGACTGAAGGTAGGGTTGATGAACGTGTATACTCCTCTTAGCGTCTGTCGTACCACTGACGTGCTTATGATACCTAGGGATGATATCTACATTTTCACTGATATCTAGGCGGCGAAAAAGTCGATGACCTCAATCGTATTTGTACCCTAAAGTAATATGGGTCCATTGAGACATAGAGGGGAACTGTAATGCCGATTAGCTCGCGCGACTTGGTACTAAGCTTCCTGTTGAGAATATAAGTGATGAAATAGGTATTTCATTACAAACTTGCAAGCTTCCGACATCCTTTCTAAAAGTGCGAATGATGGCTGACGGAACGGCATCTCTTGTAAAACTTTCAAGCATTTATGGCCGGCAAACAGTACTAAACACAGGCTTTTTATTAAACCTAAACAAGCATAATATAAACTTAATATCGAAGTTATCAGAACGAAGAAGAGGAGGAAATGACTGTGTCATCGCCGACTTTAGAGCAAAAATCTCCGAAACTACTTTGTTAAACTAAATCAGGACCACACTTGGCATTTCAACTTTCTAAGTATAATTATAGAAATCAGACAAAAACTACGCCCACCTCTTATAAAACAGTAATGAAAAAAATAAACTATTCGAGATTTTACTAAATCGAAATTCGTTGAAATTTGGTACGAAAAATCTAATTAGATGCAAAAAAATCAGAATTTTGGGAAAGTGGGCGTGATGCTTTAAAAGCACAATAATTCATTTCCGTTAACAGTCACTTGCTCTTTAAAACCGACTCATCTAACACCTCATTCCCAGTGGTCCGACCCTGTCGAAACTGCGCATTTCTTGGGCCGCCCCCTTGTTGTTGTTGTGGGGGTAGATGTGTGGGTTTGTGAGGGCATGTGAATAGGTGGTTGGTGTCGTGCGGAGAATCTCCACATGCCGGACATGTGTTGGGTATGTCGGAGTTGATTCTGGATAAGTAGGAGTTGAGCCTGCTACAGTATCCAGATCGTAGTTGTGCCAGAGTGACGCGGGACTCGCGGGGCAGCAGGGACTCCTCATCTGCTACAGGTGGTGGTTGGGCTCCGATGACTGCATTTGCCTGGCGGGAGTCAATGATGTTAGTGACTGTGTCTCTGTGGATGTTGCTTAGGACCCGCCTGTACGCCTCCGGATCCAGCGGTTGTGTGATGAGTGGCTGGATCTCGTCCTTTAGTTCTAGAAGATGTCCTCTAATGTGCCTGGGGGGCAGCTCCACTGCAAGCAGGTGCCTATTTGGATGCCCCGAACGGCGACATCCAGCAAGGAACTGCTTGCTGAGCATGAGGTTGTGCTCCTTAACTCGGAGCGCATTGACCTCTTGGTAGAGATGCTCCTCAGGCGACATCAGAAGACATCCCGTTACCGTGCGGAGTGCGGCGCTCTGGCAGGTCTGCAGCTTCATCCACTGTGTCCTGCTGGTTCCCGGCGACGAAACTGGCGCAGCATAATTTATTACCGGCCGGCCAATCGCCTTGTATGTTGCCAACAACGTTTCTTTGTCTTTGCCCCAAGAGCTGCCGGCGAGCGACTTGAGGACATTGTTGCGGCTCTGTACTCTATTGGCGATTGCGGTAGTGTGCGCGGAGAAGGAGAGCAGGCTGTCGAAAGTCACCCCCAGAATCTTCTTGTGGTTAACCGTCGGAATGGGGGTACCATCGATATGGATGTTAAGATCCAGCCTGACCTCCTTCGTCCAGGTGGTAAAAAGGGTCGCCGAGGACTTAGCAGGGGACAGCGCCAGGTTTCTGCTAGTGAAGAAGGTTTCTGCTAGGGCCTCCCCCTAGATGAGTTCGTTGATAACGATCAAGGTTGAACCGATTTTGAAGGGCCTGATTAACCGCTACAACAACAAAAACATTTCTGTTAACAATTATTTAAATAAGTAAAAGTTATTTAGGTTTTTTACGTACAGTTTGTTTGAATTAAAAATATGTGTTGGATATTTAAAGTTCGGTTTCACCCGAAATAAGATCATTCTGTACTCGCTTTATTTTGGACAAGTCCTAGATATGCATATACATACATACATATGGTATGTACGTTCAAACATCGAAAGCCTTTTAGCCAATCTACCCTGTCTCCAAACAGCCAACAGTTGTCTCTTTGAAAATGCCATTAACATAATTACGAGTACCTGTCCGTACTTATTTACTATGTTAAACGAAATTGCAATCGTTTATTCCTCCATAAATACCAACAACATTCATACATATGCGCATCTATAGATATGCATGTAGATATTGACATTTGTGCAAAGTATCTTCATACGATTTACATTCATCTTTTGGTAATAAAATAGCTACGGTTCAACTGACGACTGGCAGCACTACACGTATCGCCTTTGGATTAAAAGTAAAAGTTATTGTTGGCATATTAGCTGCGTTTAATGTATACCTTTAGCATTTTTTTCGCATTTATCTTTGTTGTTAAATTTACGCTAAAAGCTTTTCTTGGCGGTCTGTTATAGCAGTGTGCAGTCAGATTTATAGTTGGTGAAAATATATTAGGTATGTACGAATATATACTCATACCTATGGAGTTGTGTTCGTTGAAAAATTTAAAACAGCTATGTAAATATATAAATAAAGTAAATCGCAGGACCTCATATAACTGAAATACATAACGGAACAAATAAGCTAAGAATTAACAAGAATGTTGAGAACTTCGATATTTTTTTCTGATTTTTGAAAAGTATTCAAAAACATGCTTCCAATTTTCAATTTAAAAATCCTACCGACACTGAAACTATAACCGATTGAACGAGCGTCCCTTGTTGAAGTGTCGGAGAACGCGGCTTGTATTACGGAGCGAGCATGCTGGTTATCACATTTGTGTGCTCAAAAAGTTTTCAATCGATCATTCAGAGTAGAGATGCCAGACTGATTAAATATAAAAGATTTTTGATCGATGTGACACAAAAATAATCGATGCCAGAAGAAATCGTCAAGAAATAAATGTAGCTACCAATATCGTTTCACAAATAACGACTTTCACCTAAATTTCATAAGAAAAGAAAACTCTGCAATATGACCGAAAGCAAACAGAGAGCTAAAGGCAATAATGTGCGATAGGGTGTGTTCATATTAAGACAACGGACATTACCACTCAAACAGAAACTTTAGAAATGTTTAGCCCTACTTATTTATCACTGCACAAATATCTCTTAACTGACACTTTATAGAAACAAACTGTAAGTCAACATTCTGTACACGCGTAAAGGAGTTTTATGCCAAAAAGGAGTAGTATTGTTTATTTCCTTCACTTAATTCTTCGGTCTTTGTGCGGTCAAGTTGGGTAGATGGGAATAGATTTTTGATACAAGTCTCAAATTTAAATTTAAAATTTTATCATTACGCATCTTTTGAGGAAAAATATAATACCGATTCTTTAATTTTTTTTTTTTTTTGATCGATGCACTGATCGATTTTCAATTTAACCGATTTAAAAAATGGCATCTCTAGTACACACCTGTTCTGCATTTCGGTTTTAAAAAATTTGTTAGTATTATTCGACAGTATGGATTGGAAAAACGAGTACAAAAAAGAAAAAATGTTAGTTTATTGGTTTTTAAAACGCATCGAAATGTCATTATTGAAAATATTTAGATATTGAAAAAAGGAAATTAGAAAAAGTTTACAGAATATCTTGATTTTTTTCTCATCCCTTTAAAAAGTATTAATTGCAATTAATTTTTTCTTTTTTGTGGAAATTGAAAATTACATAAAAGTGATACATATTGATAAACGTAAACATAAATATTCAGTGCAATGTATTTCACATGGCAATGACAGCTTCGATGATGTACATTAGGGTGTTCCAAAAAGTAAGGTCTGAGTTTAAATACTCCCATAAAAATGGATTGTTCAGAAAAAAAAAACAAAAATGCCAAACTCTTTGCAATCGTTCTCGTAACCTCTTTTTAAATTTCAAACGCACAAAAAAAGGAGGGGGATCATAAGAAATTCCACAAACAACGCGAACAGAAATTTGCTTCCTGATGCTCCGGCTTTTGGCTTAAACTAAACCCAATACAGATATTCAATGAATGCCAAATTTCATATGGAACATTGCACCGCCTCTACAGACTATTCCCAAGTGGCTCCGTTGGTTCCAGGAGGGAACATTTTCCTGTAGAGGACGGGCAACGAGAATATCGACCAAAATTTTCCACTGACAACGCTACTGTGACTCTGGTGAAGGCCAAAGTTGACGAAGATTGCCACAAGAGATGATGGCGTATGGATTCGGCTTGAATGCCATGGCTATTTCGCGAATATTAAGTTATCAAGTATTTTAAATTTGCCTCTAAAAGAGGCTCGAGTGCATTTCCCTAAAATCTTGGTTTTATAAGTACGCTCCCTAAGAAAAGATTTTGTTTTGTTTTTTTTTTATTCTATTCTGGTCAATAAATCGGACTTTCGTTAGTCTCCTCACGTATAGAAAAAACCATAGCTGATTTTTTTAATAAAAACAAATCAAACACTTCGTAAACTTTTTTTTTCGTTTTTTCGATTAAAAAAAATTGGGTAATGCTAATTTCGATATAGAAAAAATTTAGGTGATGAGAGCATTAAAATTCCGACTTTATTTCCCTCCTCCCCATGCATTTTTTTTGGCTACCCTAATGCGCATACAATTCTCAATCGGAAAACGACCTACAACCATTATAAAAATGTCGTGCGCAACCCGCATCTCCTCTTAAGATAAAGTTTGCGGATCATATGATCTTACCGTAAGTCTAACAATAAGTATAATATACGTAAGTATCTAAAAACACGACTGCCGGCGGTCATGCCTACAAAATATTTTTATATTTACGAGCCTATAAATGGAATGTGGGAAACTATGGTGGTATTCAGATAATGTGGATTTTCTCTTATGCCCACCTAAATCGCATCAAATCATCACATCATATAGAATCATCATGTGATTCTTAAGTCTCATAATAAATTATATACATAAGTATATAAAAAGACGACTGTCGGCGGTCATGCCTATAATATATATATATATATAATATATATATATATGTATATATATGTATGCATATAAATGGCATGTGTAAAACTATGGCGGTATTCAAATATTAATAAATCGCATCATATCATCACATCATATGGAATCATCATGTGATCCCCTCATATGATGCAATATAGTAGGTTTAATATACAATGATTTTATAACGTTCAATGTTCTGTTCCTCTGCAATAATTATATACTTAATAGTAGATACTTAAAAAAATTAACAACATGATCATATCTAACATATGATGAGCTAAGATGTGATGAAAGGGTACACGTGGAAATTACTCTTACTATATGGAGCATAGTTGAAAAATTAATATCATCATTTTTTTCAGCATACCGCGAATATCATAAATGTGTAGCTTTATGTGCAGAACGTTGGGTGTGCGAACTACAATTAACTGTGTAATAACTGCAATAGTTCAAACACCCCATAATCGGCTTCTATGATTTTACATATAAATAACAGAATTACTTTTTTGTGAATTATCAGTAGCGGTAAATTTATTGTCAACGCAGTAAACTTCGCAGTAATTATAAAAACTAGTTATAATTAAAATGATTTCTAAAGTAGTCTGGCAGTATTTGAAAATGTTAATGGGCACATCCATAAATTTTTCAGACTGAATGTATGAATATAAACTTTCGAACAGTTAGTAAAAATATATGTTAAGGTGAAATTCGTATAAAAATTGTAGTCTGATTGGTATACCTTTTTTAAAATCACAGCTTTTATAACAGGTGCTCACAAAAATGATTTTCAGAAATTGTTTCTAAAGATAATGGGCTTCATACCCAAATAGTTTCTAAAATTTAAAAATTTTTAAATTTTATTGTAATTTTTTTAAATTTCAAAGTTTGGTTTTTATGGTTTATGCTACAGAATGAACTATATTTTTATATAAAAAAAAACTAGGAAAGCCCGGCGGAGGTTGCCTATATTTACATTTTTATTATATGCCAGAAAACTAGTTCCAGTTTCTCTCACATACAGCCTTTTTATAATTTAATTTAATTTGTATTTTCAAACAGGTGGCAACCCTCTTCATAATATAGCTATAATCCTCTTCCTCGGTGTGTAATTTATTTATATTCGACTTTTCAAACAGGTGGCAGCCCTCTTTAAAATTGTGCTACAAATCTTTTTCTTGTATAGTCGAGAAATATATACAAAATTCGTAGCTCATTTTAACTTTTTAATTAGGTAAATGATAGAAGGTGATTTATTTAACTCTAATTCGATTTTGAGGTATGCGGCAACCCTTTATTAAAATATAGAGTGTATATTTATTTCACATACGTTGTGTTTAGTCTACGTATTGTTGTGTTATATATGTACATATGCACATTTTTTATTTAAATTACTTTTTTGTGTTTTTTTGAAGAGCGGCAACACTTACCAAATTTTTTCTTATGCTCAGTGAAATGCCATTATTGCGCTTCGTTTAAACAAATTCTTGTTTGATATCTTGGATACCTTTGAACATCACTTTCTAATCTTTTTTTTTTAGATAAGTGGCAACCTTAACTTAAAATATGGTGTGTAGTTCTTTCAAAATTTTTTTCGTTTAATATCCGTATTTTTATATGGAACCTACATACATATACCTATGTAAATACTTTACTTAAAAAGTTTTTTTTTGTAATTTTTTTTCGAAACGCGGTAGCCCTAACCAAATTTATTTCTTATCAAAATTTTTTTTTTTTGGCAATTTAGATTTCTGTTAATGCCATTTTCCTCACTTTTTTTTAGATACTTGGGAAACCGTATAGCTATTTGAAACACGCGTAGTTTAATTTAAGTAACTTTTTTTTTTAATTTTGTAAAAAGGTGGTAACGCTAATACAATTGTTTTCTTTTCAAAATTTCTTTCTGATTTAAAGTAGTTTTTGTTCGATATCTGAGATTTTCATCAACAACATTTTCCAATTTTTTTTTTAGATATGTGGCAACCCTAACTTAAAATATGGTGTGTAGCTCTTCCAAACGTTTTTTATTCAATATTTTATTTTATTATCGTATTGTATTGTATTTAGCTGTAATTTTATAATTGCAATTTTTATCCAAAGGTGGCAACCTTAGTCAAATTATTTTCTGTTTAAAATTTATTCATACGTTCTCAGTGAAATGTCATAGCGCTTCATTTAAATTTTTTTTTTCATCTTCGTTATCTTTGAGCACCATTTTCCAATTTTTTAATAGACATGTGGCAACCCTAACTTAAAATATGACGTGTGGCTTTTTCAAACTTTTTACGTAGAATATCCATAGTCTTGTATTGTATCTGTAAATATTTTATTTAAATAGCTTTTTGTACTTTTTTTTTCTAAAGGTGACAACCCTAATATTATTTATCCTTTTTTTAATTAAAAAAATTTTACTTCGACAATTTGTAAAACGATTAAATCGGTATAAATTCCAGCCAGTCAGCCATAATACTTAAAATTAGTTTTGTGTTCGCTGATTTTGAACAAAAAAAAAAAAAATTCAGTGATGGTTATAAATACGATAATATTTATACAGTGTTGCAATCTGAACAAAAGTGTGGCTCAACACCTACTCATATCCACGCATATAAATAAATAATGATTGAAATTGGCACAACTAAATAATAAATTGTTGGCAAAATTTTGATGAAATGTGTATTGTATATAAAGTAATTACACACTTTCTGACCTTTCTAACACCAGAACGGGGATTTTCATGCAAAAAATTAATTACAAACAAATCATAAATTGACACAAGCGAATAATCAAACCGAATCATCTAAGGCGCGATTCAATTCAACGCAACTGAAGCGTGCGAATGAGTGTAATTTTTTTTTGTATTGAAATTTACAAATAGAATTTTATATAAAATACAGCTTTAGCGCACGCTGAATGTCAGTTGAAATTTGTCAGTTATTGTGTTGCGAATATGAAGGCAAACGTTGTGTATTTTGCGATGGTAATTTGTGCGTTCGTGGTAAGCAAAATTTTCAAGCTAACTGTTTAGAAACTGGTTGTACATTTAAATTAAATTTCAGCGCTATAGCAGTGCGGATGAGGATAGTGTGGATTGTACTCAGCCGCCACATCATATTGTGAGTATACTTTGATTTAAGGCTACTATTTTTGCGTTATTTAAACTCACTATTCGTTACCGCACACACACACACACACACATACAAATATATAGCCGCCGCAAATGTGCTGTCCAGTGCCTGATCTCAGTACCGCCGATCTAATGGAGCAATGCGCCGAATTTATCAGACCGCCACCACCGATGGCTCAGGGCAACAATGGGCCGCCGCCTTCACGTGAGGGACCACCAATGCGTCCACATCCACATCCGCATCCACCACACTTACGTGGACTTCCACCGCATCCTGTAAGCGACTTTTGTGCACCAAAAATTTTTTTTTTATTTTGTTAAGCAAGACATATTACCTTATTGCATTTTTTAAAATAATTTTTTTTTGACATACGCAGTGTCTCATAGAATGTATCTTCAATAAAACCGAAGTCATTGAGGAGGGCGATGAACTGAATGAGGATAAATTTAGGGAATTCCTTGCCACCGCTTTGCAGGACAATAAGGAAATGGCTGCAGTTATGGCGGAATCCTTGGCGACATGCATTGAAAAGGCCACTGAATTGAAGGCTAAAATTGACGAAAAGTTGAGTAAAAATCCGGAGTTTGCTGAAAAAGTAGCAAAGCATAAAATGCATTCACCCTGCTCACCTTTCGCTGCTATGGTAATGGCTTGTATCAATATGGAAACATTCAAAAATTGTCCGGCCTCGGTATGGAGCGATAGCGAGGAGTGCAATACAACACGTAACTTTATGAAGGAATGCAAAAGATTTTGAGTGAAATAAAAATAAATTAAATATATAGTTACATATTTTATCCACTCAACTTATATTTAAAATATAACTGGTTAATATTCTAAAAAAAAAATACAAGCGCATTGTTTTTATAAATCCGCTAGATATATGTAATTGGTTTGATATGATAAATAGTGAAATAGTCTAGATTAACTCATCAACTGCCCAAAATTTAAGGGGCACGTTCCAGATAAGAGAGAAACTGAGAAACAAAACATAAGTCGCAAAAAATTTGGAAAACGTTATAGCTTATTTATTTTTGTCATATAGTTTTTCAATATGACTTTTTCTGCCATTCGCACTTCAAGACTTAGCTAGTTTAGCCGCTGAATCTTAACTTGCTGAACTAGAATCATTCAGCATTCTTATCCGATTTTGATAGGGCCCAAGCTTCTGAGCCATACAATAGTACGAGCCTGATGAGAGACTTATAGGGCGTGGATTTGATTCGTCAAGTTAGGGTTTTACTGCTCATTTTCCTACTCAGCCCATAGTAGCACTTGTTGGAAGATGTGACTGGATTTTCGCAGCTGGCATTCATATCAGCCTTCATGCTTATTCCAAGAGAAACATAGTCCTCCACTTTTTTGAGGTTAATGCTGGTTCCCAGATAAGCAAAGGCCTCTTCTTTGTTAAAATTGTAACTGTCAACGCGAGGAATAAAACGCGAATACGCTGACAACAGGAGGTGCCCTCATTCATGTCCAGGCCCATTTGCTCCTGCTCATCAGTGAGCACCCCATGGAGAGTCTCCCTTGCCAACAGGTGCTACATTGGGCTGAGTAGGTAAATGAGCAGTAAAGCACTTTTCTCGCCTAGCCAAAACCGCACGCTATAAGTCCCTTATCAGTTCCGTACTATTTTATGGCTCAGTTGCATTGACCCTATCAAAGATTTTTGAAAATTTACGCCTTTGCGACGGCGAATACCGAGACGATGGAGCTGTAGAAGAAAATGCTCCGTCCCTGAAAGTATTCGACGCGGTGCCCGCTGGTAGTAGAGGACGAGAAAGGCCTTCTCTTCGTAGAAAAGAACTTGACAGGTGGAGAAGGATCAGCCAAACTCGCTTATGTGGCTATTGCGCCAATTAAGAAGAAGAAGAACATGCTTTAATCATTTTAAATTGAGCTGAAGGTGCCCATGGTTTTGCCCAGGGGTCCATAAGGGGTGATCACTTGGTGGTTATACAATTTGCAATTTGCTGTAGCCTTCACGTTGAGATGGAGGATGAGTGTGCCATTGCTGTAGGATAGTTGGATCTTCTATAATGATATCCTAGACGTGTGGGTATTGTGTAAGTGGCCGACTGGATTAACCCTGAGTTTGGGCATGAGAGGCGTTTGCCCAAGTTAGAGGCTTGGTGATGTAACAATAAGTTGGACTGATGGGTTGTGGTGGTGGTGGAGGCGTTTCTTAGAATAATTAGGGTACGGTATGGTGGGCCCAGGCCACCAGTCCGGAGCAGCATGGATACTCATCTAGTATTTAGTGGCTTTGGTTAGGAAATACAAACGGAAGCTTCTTAGTCTGGTATGTTTGAGGGGTATGGGAATATCGCGGTGGCTGCGGTTTAGACCCAAATGTTGTTAGAACTATCGTTGTGTTAGTTCGATGTGGAATTTCATTAGAAACGTATGCCAAACCTCAAGTATGTATGGCAAAGGTCTTCGATAGACTTTGAATCCTATCAAGGCGGTTAGTGCGTATATTCCACACTGCCAGTTGGTACTGAAAATGATTGTGCAACTCGGGTCTTTGGTCAAAGTATTGTTTCGATCCGCTGTGCTTTTATTGGAATTGACCAAAATCGCCTAGGTGTTTATAGTGCCAATTAAAAAGAAGAAGATGTGCATGTACGATTGAGATGCCCTACCAAAAAAAGTTGTGGTTTAAGCTTAAAAGGTCTGCATAAAAATATCAAAACATATGTTTAAACGAAAGTATAAAAATGAAATTTTCGATGCTGAATTTAACCGTTTTCGGAAAGGTTTAAGAAAAACTTAATTAAATCACAAAAAAATTAACGATTTAGACTTGCAAAGTATCATTGGAATGGTGTTTTCTAGTCCTTTTTATTTCATTCCCGTCCCAATTTTTGCGCAGATCTCATTATTTAACTCGGTTGAAGACATTTTTAAAAATTGATATGCGGACCTTTTAAGCTTAGACTGTGGTCTTTACGAAAAAAAATATTTTTCAAAATGGTTTTTAATTATTAAAAAAATAAGTTTTTTGTAGTATTTTTAAAGCGGTCCGGTTGGTTGATATCTTAAAATATAATGAATTATAAAATTCCGATGGAAAAACAGCACCGATTTTTTTTTGCAAGGGGAGCGACACACCTTAATATAGGTATATATTTTGCACTTTAAATAATTTATTACGTACGACTATTATAAGCCCTTTCCACACATCCTACCATGCACAGCGCAAAGCGACACTCCGCTTTCAATTTCAATTTCGCATGCAATGAAGTGTTAAATTCAATTTAAAATCCTTAACTTGCTTATCGCCAAATGAGCTCGCTGCCAGGCTATGTGTCCAAGGCGCATGTGCGGGGGCAGGTCACAACAGCAGGGGCTGCACCTAACGCCGCTTGGAGCTTCGACGGCATTCATTTGTGACCGCCAAGTGTTCGCGTGCAGACGCGTCATCATGGAACAATTGGAAAAAGAATTTGCTGACTTTTTTGTTGAGTGCAAGAAACAAGGATTCGTTGCCAAAGAAATGCGTGCCATATGTCAGCCGTTGTTGCAACGTCGCAGCAACAGATGCTTGGTGTTGGCTTGTGTCGTTGTGGTCATTCTCACTTTTTTATACTTACTCTACAATTGGTCTGATGAATTCAGTTGGTTTGTGAGCGTCATTGGACGTTTGGTGTTGCTGCAGGTGTTGCCCTACTGGAATTGGACACCGTTGTATAATAGCCGCTGCTTGATTGAGCGTGCGGTGGATAATGTGGCTGCGCATTCGTCTACAACTAAGACTTTGAGTCGTTACGAAACCGAAGCTGGGAATTGCGTGCTCTGCGAAACACTCGGTGAGTAATTAGTTATTTAGTTATTTATGTAAAATGAAGGGTTAAAGATTAGATAAACACCACTTGTCAAAATTTTGGTAAATTTTAGTATAATAAAGTGCAAGTTTGAAGTGACTACAAGTCAATGTTGGTATTTTTTTTTCTGACGCTCTTCCGCAATTTCTTCTACATATGGAACTGTGTCATTTTATTATACCAAAATTGAATGAGCTATAAAACTCCAAAAATTCCAAATTCTGGTAAAATTTGTTTGGATTTTTCTCACAGTTTCACAAAGTTTGTAAAATGAATATTAACGGGTTTTGCTGCAAAATTAATGGTTTTAAAAAGTTAAATACGCGAAAAATATAAAATTATAGAACAAGTACTATAGGAATAGTAATGATTATGGAATCAAAATTCGTAAAGTGACTGAAAATGGTGGATCGTAGATTTTTTTAAATTTTGTAGGTTTATATTTAATATTGTGCTAATCAATTTTGCAAAAATTTATTTTTCAAGATATTCGCGATTAAAAATTTTTAACTTGAAAAAAATTATTTTTTTGAAAATTTTTTCTATTAAAAAATATATCAAAAACTTTTTTCTAGTTTTTGATTTTTGAAAAAAATATTTTTTTTTTTTTTAATTTTTATCTCGAAAACTATTAGTCCTACAAGAAAAAGCCATTTAAACAAAATTTTAGGTAAAATTTCATATTTTTATTATATCTATTAAAAAATAAATAACAAATTTTTTTTTCTAATTTTATTTAACACTAGTTTTTGATTGTTCAGAAATAATGTGAGGGGCATCATACATTTTCCAAAAAAAAAAACAAAAGTATATTTGCATAATATTAAAGTTTGTGTTCCGAGTTAAAAAAAACAACCTTTCGCTGCAACATATATAGAAATTTCTAACTCTCTCATTATCAGTTTTGATTTCGAACGTTTCTTATGTAAGTGTGTGATTGTCATTTGGTTTTGTATTTTTAAATATGCCCACTATAAAGATTTGCTGAAATCCTTTTAAACTTCTTCAACATAATGATTTTTGTGAGAAGCCGCTCGGAGTTGGCGTAAAACTGTAACACTCTAATTGCCCCGTTTTTAAGGAACTTTCATGATAAAAATTTGATTTCAGAAATGCTCAAAAATGTCCATTTACGTATGATGTGAAGGAAAAATGTTAGATTCTGTTATAGAGACTTGAGGGATCCCTATTTTATTGTCTTTGGCAAAGTAGTTCCTGGCGACATTCTCTTTCATAATTAATAGTGTTGGTTCCCGATTAACATCTTTGAAAAATGTAGACTGTGCGATTATTTATTATGGGCACCGCCTAATCCAAAAAGTCTAGTTCACTTCGCCAAAGAGCGGCCTGTATTTTTTGACATCGCCACCGATGCGTGAGGCGACGATTCAATGGTCGTGTATTTTTATTTCGGGACGTAAATTTCAAATTTTATTGTAGAATTATTAATTTTACCAATAAACAGTTTACTTCAGGCTATACTTGGAGTCATAAAATTTTTTACGTTTTATGTATGTATGTTAACTGCAGGTTTCTTTTTATGTCGACATCAGCGACCACATAAATCCTAGGTTAACAAGTTTCAAGCCAATGTTATTGGTGTTCAAAAAATTGCCCCCTGCATTGTATCAGTCATTTTAAATTTTGGAAAACTAACTTCAGATTCTTAATCATGGACAACAAAATCTCAAAAAAATTTTCCGAAAAGTTTATGTATAGTGCACTTTTGTATATCAGGCGAAGAGGTCGGCTATCCAGGAGGTGACTCGGCTCTTAGTCAAAAGATCCAGAGACAAAACCAGGTCATCGTCTTCTCTGAGAGTTCGGTGGACCAGAAAGCTCTAAACTCATGAGTGGGCAAGACAAAGTTTGTCACGCAATACCGCAGATTTATAAACGAGATGGCCCATCATCATAGAATACAACTCATATGGGTACCTTCGCTTAACTCCAAGGCTGACGAATTGGCAAGGAGCGGTGCATTTTCTCCTATCCTTCATAGAAAGGACAGGGTTGGTATACTAATAGCTACTTTTAAACCTCGCGGTAGGAACAGCAACATACAGGCAGCAAACGAACGTTGAGGAAATCTCCACTTCTGTGAACCCGCTAGACTCAACTGATCCTCTTATGATAACAAGCGCAATCGGAACGTGGTACCTACTCTCACAAGAAGTCTTACAGACAGTAGTCTAGACATGTTTTGAGGTTAGGAGTGAGCACGCCGGACTACTGTCACAGTTGCAAGCGAAAATAAGAAGACGAAATTTTAAAACACCACCGTCCAGCACTCGGCAGAAGACGACTAAATGCGCTCGGAAAAAAAACTTATACACAAAATTGAGGAGATAGCAAAAATTAACCTAAGTGCAGTGTTAAAGTTCATTACGCTAACGAAATGTTTTGATCTAGGGTGAGCGGAGCAGCAACGTAAAGGAATAAAGATTGCACATGACATCACATTGGACCTATTCTTAGCCTAAGTGTAGGGAGGGCCTATATTATCTAGCTATCCCAACCTAGCCTAGCCTTAGCTAGAGTGGTGAGCTTTTATTATGGCATTGACAATTTTATGGGGTATTCTTTCGAATTATGTTTGATTACAGTTTAAGGGTATTTACAAGATGTCGATAAGTTCATACAAATTTAAAGTAGCTTAAGATTCTTGTGGCTATTGTTGGATTGCAGAAATTTAAAAAAAAACATAACTTAGATTTTTTTACATTTTATGATTTCATGGCATTACGAAAAGATCTTTTAGCCCCCTGAATATATTTGGTATAAGAAAAAAACTTTCATCTGTAGGTCGATTTTAATTCCCTAATCTTTTCTTTTCAGAACGCATACCCGCCACATCGAATGTGACTTTCTCTTTTCTTGAATCACTTTATTTGGAACGTGGCCTGCCAGTTATTGTCACCGACTCGCATCAGCCGCGTTCGCTCAATACGTTTCTCGACGATATGTACAATGCGCCAGTGGATTTCCTCGAAAGTAATCCTTGTGATGTTTCAACGAATTTAATGCTACAGAAACTTTTCAATTTGGAATTGGCTTTGCAGAAGGTCAAAAACACCGGACCCACCAACAAATGGTTTCTGCAATTGCGTAACTGTCAGAGACGCGCCGTAAAGGCATCACGTCGCTTCGTCACACGACCCTACTACTATCCACTACATCTGGAACCATTCTACTCCAGCTGGGTGCTAATGTCACAGCATTATGCGAGCGAGCAGCTGCGTGAAATTTATCTACAAGGGTTGGTATTCGTACAACAACTTTACGGTTATTTTGATATACGACTGCGACCGAAGCAGCCATGTCATGGACCGTGCCCGGTGGTAAATATACGTTTGGGTGCTGGCGAATCGTTGGTTTTCTCGACAGATTTGTGGATATTTAGCTATGGCACAGAATCGTTGGAAGCCAAAACTGTTTCGATAGCAACAGTGTTGGAAATCGATTGGCAGTTGTAAACTATAAATTAAATCATCAAATCCTTTTTTTTTGAAATGTGAATAATTAAATGATCAATGTGGCATTTTAAATAATTTTAATTTTCAATTTACAGTTTAGTTGCTTAAAAAATAATTACATAAAATAAAATAAAAGTTCACATACATATTACAAACATAAAATATTGAGCTCTGATTTTTCCACCCATTTATGTCTTGCGACTTTTCGCCTCTACCAGCTTCTGGAGCGTCGCCGTCAGACTGTTGATTGCATCAATCTTCAGGCGTTCGATCTTCTCCTGCTGTAGCAGTGACATTTTTTGGAATTGTATTTGTTCGCGGTGCAGCTCCTTCTGACACTGAATTTTCTCACGCTCCACTAGTAGCTTCCGCTCAAAATAATCCTTCCACCACAGCCCCTCTTCCTGTCCCGCATTCGCCATGGCCGGAAACTCGCCGTTGTCACATTTGCCACTATCGCCGGGTTCGTAGCCATTCGAGTGCGATATCTCCAATGGCAGTTCCGTGGCGCTGAATTCCAATTTTGGCCGTTTCAGCACAGACATTACCGTAGAATCCTCGTCGAATTCATCATTCGATTTATCCAAATTCGTTTCGGCGGTATTGGCCAATAGCGTCAACTGATTGCCATCGCTAAATTGCGCCAAAACCTCATTTAAACGTGGAGGCATTTCTTTGATTTCCAAGGATTGTTGAAAACTCATCGGCGTGGAGGGCGGCTGTTCCAGCGCTATAGGTTTCTGATATGCTGTCGACTGTATTTGAAAATCGTACATATCAACTTTTTTGTCCTTTAAATATTTGTGCATCTCCTCGAAAAATTCCCAATGCACATATCCGCTTGACTTTTTCTTCGGTAAATTCTTACTGTAGGTAATTAGTATATTGTGCCATTTCTTTTGCACTTTTGCGGCACTATAGCGAAATCCCAACTTTTGAAGTTGGCGGGTACAGTGTAGCCAAAGTGCCGTGCGTTTTTGTCGACCCTCGGTAAACATGCCCTGCATAGGGCCACGTATGTGTATGAGGGCTCGTGTGGCTTCCGTTGTCCAAGCGCGTTCGTAGGGACCACGTCCAATGATGTTGACACTACTCCCATTTGTACCATCACCTGCCTCTTCAAGTAACGAATCATCGTTGAGATCGTCACAGTCGTCGAGATCTTCATCGCTGATTTGGTAGTAATCTGGTAGATGAGGAGAAAATACATATTTAATAAGTTTTGTGAAATTTAATATCAACAATGGGCGAGATCGATAAACGTGTTGAGTAGCGTGTGCGCGCTTCATTCGGTAGGTCCCGGGTTCATATCCTGGCCAGGGCAAGTAACATACAAATTATAGAAAAAAGTTTTTTCTTATAGCGGTAACAATTTATGTAATATGTCGGAAATTAAAAAAAAAAAACTTTAAACTATAAATATTATTCTTTTTGGTGATAAATTTCAGATCTTAATAAAGTGGGTTCAAAAATCGTTTTGACGTTTGATAACGGTTTTTGCTTACGGCTTGTGCACTTTCTTCATATAACAACATTTCTTTATATAAAAAAAATGAACACAGCGTCAGCACAAAAAAAATATCAAAACCTAATGGGAATTTAAAGCCACCTGTTAAAAAAGCCAACAAAATTAAGTTAAATAACATATGGCTATATGAAGACTGGGTAGATTTGGATAAGATTTGGGCATAAATATACCATAGAAACAATTTCTTAAAGGGAGTTGCCACCTGTTTAAATGAAACCAAAAATTGTAATATGCGTATCAAACGAAAATAGTTTAATAAAGCTTAGTTTCCAAAATATTTTGAAAGAATATTGTCATCTGTTTATAGTGATTTAATAAATTAAGTGCAATTTTATTTCAAAATTATTTGTTAGGAACTTGTCACCTATTTAAAAAATTAATAAAGTGAAATCAAATAATGAAACATGGGTCTCAACCAAAAAGGTGCTTTATTTTGAAAAAAAAAAACATTCTGAGAGGGTTACCACCTGCTTAAAAAAGTAAATTAATTTATTAAGTTAAAGGAAACATTATGGCATGGCGTTCAAAGGAAGTAATCTTAAGAAAACTTAATCATAAAAATGAGTGCAAAGTGTTGCCACCTGTTTAAAAATTTTAATTAAATTGAATTTCTAAGCTTACTGAAATATAACGGTATAGCAGAGAAACGAATGGTTTATTGTCAAGGTAACTGAAATTCTACTATCCTGGTGTTCAACGAAAAAGTTATAAGAAAACTTCATGAAAACTTCATTTGTGAAATACATATGTATTTGGAGAACGTTGCCACCTGTTTACAAAATTTAAATTCAACTAATTTTATAAGATAACTGAAGCACTACAAGACTGATTTGAACTGATAGAGGTTTAGCAAGGCATAGCCTCGGAAAAAGTTTGAGGAGTTGCCCACTGTTTGGAAATTAAATATGAATTTATTAATAATGTATGTATGTATATATATTTACACGAAAGTTTATTTGAAGCAGTTAACAAATATGGTTCCACTTTTTTCGAATTTAAGAAATTTTTGTATAAGTTAAATGTAGTATAATAAAATTTAATTGTTATGGAAAACACTTTTAGTATGCAGATACCAAACACAAATTTGAATAGAACTCAGACACATACAAAATTAAAAAAATATAAATGGGTAACCCATTGTCACCCACCGTAGCTGACATTGTTTTAGACAAAATACTGGACGACAGCATCGCTGAACTTAAACTAAAGGACATATGTAGATGTATATCAAATATATTAACAAATATGTAGATGATATATTCGCTATTGTTAAGATCAAGGACGTCGAAGCCATACTAAAAACATACTAAAAAATTTTAACGCACAACATACAAAAATCAATTTTACTACGGAAACAGAAAACGGGAAAAAGTTAGCCTTCCTAGACATGGAAATACACGGAACCGAAAATAACATTAAAACGAACTGGTATGTCAAATCGATAGCATTATCAAGGATGATTAATTATCATTCAAACCACCTGTGGACGTGGGAAAGAAACACAGCTATCAATCTAATAAATAAAATAAACGATTTAAGTGACCAGGACTTCAAAAAAAGACAACACCAAAAAAAATTAAAAATATACTATACAAAAATGGATACCCTAATGCAATAATAGAGAGTCTGTTATCAACTGCAAACAACAAAAGGGCATTGGCGCATAGAAATATTGAAACCACAAACAAAAGCGAAAATAAAAATGCGGACAGGCATCACATACATACATACCAGGACTAAAGAACAAAAAAACAATAAGCAGACTGACAAAATATGCCTTGCACATAAAACACATTGCATGCTAAACTCCAAGAATGATAGAAAACATGACACCGCCGGCAGCGTACACGTCACAAATTTCTCTGCCAAGAATGATGAAAAAAGGAGGGTGACAATTTGACAATAACAAAGCAATTGCAAAGAATTCCACCCAAAATTTGGTCACAGCGTCATCAGCGGGAAATTTGAAAGAAAAACTGCACTTTATATCTTTGTTTATCCTGTTGCTTGCACAATTCAAAACGCGGCATTTCATTTTCTTTATTTTTAAGATAGTTTTATACAAATATTTCAAAATTAACGTTTAGCATAAACAAAATGTAGTACAATCTATATTTCCCAGTCTGTTTTCGGAAACAAACACTCAGAACATCTTGCTACGTCATTCTGTCAAACGAAGCATGTACGAAGTAACGGAAGTGCTTTTGTCGTCACCTTGTTTTCTCTGCGCTGTGGCTAAACTCGGTTTTTACCAAAACAAAAGACAGAAGCAGAAAGGAACAACAACACAGCGTAGTATATGAAATCAAGTGCAATGGTAAATTGTGCGAAAATTGCGATAAAATATACTTACATAAATAGGCACTACATAGCGATCACTCTGAATTCGAATTAGCGAACATAAAACGGGCGCGAAGAACAAAAAGACAACAACAGCATTGGCACAACATTTAACGAATAGCCGACACTCAGCCGATTTCGAAAATACAAAAATATTAATTATTAGACGAGAAAAAAGAGAGGACAAGATTAACATTAGAAGGGCTGAGAATACAACAAAAAATACGGAACACGATGAATTTCAAGAAAGACGTAGACAATATAAACTGTACATATGTATGTATAGCAATAACGAGTGATGGTTAAACAGAGGTGCAAACAATTAGGGTGTAATTCAATATGTGGAGATTTATTGTTATATTTTTGTTTGTTTTGATGTTGTTACTGTATTCAATGTAATTAATTAAAAATGTAAGTGCAATAATTGTTGTAAGCAAACATATTGTTATTTTGTTAACACTTGTTTTTATGTTTTATGTATAATAAAATGCAGACTCCCTGATAAAGGCGCGAAAGACGCCGGAACGCGTAGGAATAAAGAAAGAAACGTTTTGTTTGCTTTTAAAATATTACCGACCGAAAAGCTCCTAAAGCGTCCCAATTGGAAATTTAACTTTGGTCCTAAGAAAAATAGAAAAAAATATTTCTATGTATGCATTAAAGGACGCATGTACAAAATTTACTTTTGTATCGAAGCAAATGCCCAACACCGTCACCAAGAAAAAAAAACATTACATTTATAACCACTTGAAACTTGAGTTTTATTACTGTAAAGTTAGATGGGCTACAAAACTGCATACTGCAGATTTTGTTTTTCAAAATTCGAATTATAAAGTTTCAAAATTTTTAAATTTTTTTTTTAAATTTTATGAATTTTTATTAACATATATTGTATATGTTTTACAATGAGTAATTATTTTATAAAAAAAAATTTCAAAATAAATTAATACAAATAATTGGCATTATATTGAAATCTGTTGCTTGTGATACGCGCAATACTGAAGTATAAACATACAGCATTTGTTTTCCCATTTGTGGTGAAAAGTATTTAGACTATTTATTTTATTCACCACACATGCACTCTCTGCTAGTCACCATTTAGACAATGCCTTTGCGTTCTCAGCATCAGACCTATCAGTTCTAACAAAAATCTTTCTTCCAAACAGCAAGCTATGAGCAGAAAGCAGAAAGCTAATAAAATTCAAAACCCATACAAAGGCGAAAAAAATACACAAAAACAACAAGAACGATATTAAAATCTAGCGCACGCGTATATTATATATGTTTATCGTATGTCGATATCGATGATGCTCTATCTTCGTAAACTGTTGCGATGCTAAAAATGCCTTTTAACATCCGCCTAGCAGCACGCCAAGTAAGCTCGTATATGATATACATACATATGTAAATATGTATGTAACTATATTTGAGATTATTACATACGTAGATACATGTGACAAAAATATGTATATAAACACCCTTCGCTAGCTAGCAACTTAGCGAGCGAAAGAAGCTAAGTTCAAAGGATAACAAAAACAACTTTCAAGAATACAGAAAAGCCGCTGTACTAAATCGATGTGAATTGACGTCGCGCACACACGCACAGCTATTATATTATCTGAAATATATTGAAAAATCACTTTCTCTAACTTACTATTATCACTTTCAAAAGTATGCGCCGTTGGTCCAGCTTGCTGTTGAGTCATTTTCAATTCCTTTACTTTGCCTCCTTTTCAATTATTGATTATTTTTAATTAGCAGATGTTAATAGCAAGAATTTGCAGTATTCCTTATTCCCCTTTTAGCTGTAGCCGCCGCCTTAGCACTAGATCTACTTCGTAGCGATAGTTTTCTATTACTAAATTTCATCCAGTCGCAGACATCCTAGCGATGCTGTGAGAATCCTTGCGACTACGAGTACAGCTTCGTTGTTGAACTCATTTGCTTTGTGATTTACAGTTTGTATTTATTATTACTGCTGATTGTTGCCGCTCTCGTCCTTAGATCTGCTCTCATTTTGTTCGCTTGGGTCTGTAAGCGCTGAAGGGGAGGCGATTGCTATTTTCATACTTGCTATGTGTACTTGTGTTATGGGCTTGAGGGCAGACAGGATGTGTGTGGTGTGGAAGGTGGATTTTAGCAAACCGAAAAATACGTATTTTGCGTGTTCGGTATGACTCGGTTGCGTAGACTTCGTTCGTGTTAGCATCAACAATACCGTTAATCTAGCTAGTGCTCATTAAAAAGCGGCAGGCGTCTGCTGTTGCTGCTTACTGAGAGGGCTAAGTGTAGACGAAGTGTTCCCAAAAAAGAATAAGAGAAGAGTGCGAGTGTGGAGAATGCAGAAGTGATTTATCGAAAACTACCCTAAATGGGGTGGTGAGAATAGGTATCGTTTTCGTGTGTGTATGTAAAAATGCTTGCATAATTATGAAGGATAAATAAATTCAAGTGATAGCATTAATATCGAAACAAGTGGTTTGCTGTAAAACTTAATAAGGGTTGGGGGATGGAATATCACGCAATATGCCCGTACATATGCATATAAGCAATCTATCTTATTTCAAAAAAAAAAATCATAATCAATAATTTCTGTGCGTATTGCAAGTGAAAAAGTAGTTACACTAGAAAGATGTTTTTCAGATGGTTCAGCAAATTGTAGGATTGTATTTTTTTAGACATGTGGTTTTCAGGATGAAATAAAACGCATATGGTCAAAATCATTGTCTTTAACGTTACAGTCGCACGTACTTATATTTTCGTTCATATATCCGTAATATTAAATGATATATAAACATTTTCAAATGTACATTAAAGTAGGCCACAAGATTTACATTTTATAAGTGTAAACTTTTTCCATCGTCAGCAGTTTCAAAGATACGCGAAGTTTTGTCTAGTCTTTAACGTTACATTTTTTGGAAGTGAGTTAGGAAGTAACTTAACACTTGAACGAAAATTAGCGAATCTTGCAGAGCTAAAATTTAAAACAATGTAATTTTCACAAGACCAAGGTTCAAAGAAATGATATAAGTATCAACTTGAGAGAAAACTTTCCTTACAACAATTTTGCAAATCCAAATGTGCAGTCTTTAACGTTACAAAAAAGTCTTTAATGTTGCATTGCGATTTGATTTCAGAACATTGGTAAATTTGGGACAAGAAAATAATTGTACACTATCTAAAAAGTAGAAAATCGAATATTTACTATTCATTGCAGTATTTTTTAAATCTTTGCATTATACTGATCGACGAAGTTGATAAAACGCATCAATTAACGTGAAATACATATTCCCTCATACTGAGGCATAGAAAAAATTAAACATTCATTATATCAATGGAAATCGCAAGGAATACTAATTATATCCTTCTTTAGAGATATTTAGAGGTTTATAGATGCCATAGCAATTATATAAACAAAATATATGTATTTGATTAAGTGCGTAATTCAAAAAAAAAATTTAATTTGGCGTTCCTCGTTCCCGCGATATTGACCATATAATTTAATGTTATGGCCAAGAAATTATCTTTATTATAAAGACAAGGGCTTGCCATTATGTTTTGAAAATGATTTCGGGTAAGTGACCGCCGCTGCTGGCTCGAATAAATTCCAGACGAGAGACCCCATTTTCGATCACTTTTTGCAGTAATTGGGGTCGCATGTCACCAATAACGCGATGAATATCCTCTTCCAAGGCGTCAATCGACTAGGGATTATCTGCGTGGACAAGCGACTTCACATAACCCCACAAAAAATAATCCAGCGGTGTTAAATCGCACGATATTGGAGGCCACGCCATAGGCCGACGACGCGAGATATTGCGCTCATCAAAAGTTTCCTTCAATAAATTTGTTTCGTTAGTTGTATGGCATGTAGCGCCGTCTTGTTGGAACCAAAGGTAGTCCACATCAATATCCTCAAATTCAGGCACGAAAAAGTCATTAATCATAGCTCTATAGCGCCCCCCATAGTCTCTAACATAATGGCCGGCTTGATTTTTGAAGAAATATGGACCAATGATTCCCGCTGCCCATAGAGCGCACCAAAAAGTGACTTTTTGAGGATGTAACGGCGTCTCAACAATGGGTTGTGAATTATCAACACTAATTCGAAAGAGAATTCCTCTTAGTATGGTTTCAGCAAGATGGTTCACCTTGTCACATAGCCAGGTCTGTTATGACAGAATTGCAGAAACTCCACATTTCGTTGGCACCCGAGGTCTTCTGAACTTACTGCACCCGATTTTTTTCATAGGATTATGGATTGCAATGAGGAAATTTACAAAATAAAACGAACCAGTTTGAACGGTTTAAAGCAACTCATTCGGACGAATAATTGAGGCAATTTCCGCTTCAACCTTCCAGTCAGTAATGAACAACCTTTTTTTTAGAAGTCCCCCTTGTTTCACCGAGCGTGAAGGGTATTGAAATTCAAATATGCTTAAAACCTAATAGAAACTACAACATCCTTTGATTGGTTGCTTGCTCAGGTGAGTAATCTTGGCTTTCTTATGCCTATTAATTTTGTGCATATTGGTGTAAAATTTTCTCGAGTTACCGGTGAAAAGAAGAAAAAAATGTGCCGTATTTTAAGGCACCTCGTCGACAAAGTCGGTCGGTGATATCCGCAAATGTCTTTGCATTATCAAATAAAGGGGGTTCTATGAAAAAACTGAATGTTAAAGAAAGAAAATGTTGCAGATTTTTATGAACTGAACAGTGCAGGCTTGGAGAAAGTCGTTCTGAAAAGTGATGAAGTTACAAAAAGTGCGTGCACCTTTGGGGATAGCATGGAAGTAGAAGTGAGGTTAGGTGGCATTAACGGTAGTTTTAAAGCTAGCCGTAGCGTCGCGTCATACAGTAACGGAAATAAAAAAGGTGATTGGCAAACATTACTTATTCGCAAGAATATAATTGATCGTGTGTCTACTAATCAGGCTCTGTATAGCCAAATTAGAAACTTGCGCGTCAGGGGTATGGACTTAATTTATTTGACTGGTAAAATTTTGTATAAAGTAATCTTCAAAAAAAATATGCGGCCAATAATTTTGTAATTGACGAATGTTAAAAAGGGGGGGGGGGGGGGGGGAGTCAAATCTTTTCTATCAAGAGATCAAAAGTCTCAATCTAAATATGGTCATTTGGAGCACTTTTTCCCCCTAACGTTAGCATCAGGAACTTGGAGGATAAAATTACAAGATTATTCAGCTTTTAGAGCCATTCAATAATGTTTTTTTTGATAGTAGACTTTAGTGCCAGATTAGTAGCTTGGGGGCAGAGTTGACAACAATCAAGAGAAACATTTAACCAACATCATCCTTTTTAAATAACCTCACCGATGGCAAAAGGATATCAAATGAGTCGGCTGTTGACCCCACCCGAATTGGCGGTAGTCATCACTTTCCCATATCGGTTGAAACCAAGGTGATGGGTCAGAATATCAAAATATTTACAGCTAGAAGGTAACCCCTAGAATCTCTCAAAGATAGACTGTCAGTCAGATATCCATGAGTTAGTGTCTAAATTTCAAGAGGCAGCGAAGACTTGAAGATTACGTTTAATTGTGTTCAAGAAGTTCGGGCAAAGATAGAACATTTGTATAGCAAAATTAAGGAGGTGAATCTAAGCATGGGGGAAAAAGCGTTGAGTTTTGTGAAGGCGCTGAGGAGAACTATGGTCAGGACTGTACAGGATACCGCTAAAAGATCAAATGGCTCACCAGCCATTTAGTGAGGAAATCAACTTACCAGTGGGACCATTCCTTGATTTGACCAGAAACATACAGTTGCTTGTGTAGACCAAATTTCCTATAGTACTTAAGCTCAAATCTTTATCTTAGCAATCCATTAATTTGTTTATAACAACCATCAATGACATTTTTCTAGCAAACAGAATTCCTTACTACTGGAGGACAATTAGGAAATTTTAGACCGATCCCTCTCATTTCTGTTATTCTAAAATCATTAACACTTGTGTTAAGAATACTGACTTTGAGTTTCTCGGCCGCCGTAGCCGAGTGTGTAGCGTGTGCGCGCTTCATTCGGTGGGTCCCAGGTTCGAATCCAGCACGGGGCAAGTAACATTTTTTCTAAAGGCGGCCGCCCCTCGGCAGGCAACGGCAAACCTCCGAGTGAATTTCTGCCATGAAAAAAACTTGTCACAAAAACATTCAGACTGTAGGCCCCTCAATTTGTGTCACAACATCAAGACGCACACCACAAATTGTAGGAGAAGTTCGGCCAAAATCGCTTAAGCGGTTATAGCGCCAATTAAGTAAGTAAGTGAATTCCACAAAACAGGTAATCCTTTGCTTCTTTGATGTATTGAAGATGCTGGACTTCTCTAAGCGTATTGCGGTTGGGAGGTGATGATACAGAAATTCATACCTCAGGATATTGGTTGTCTGTTTTGTTGTTCAACATCTGCAAGGCTAAGCTCTATGACATAGTTAATTTTAACACCTATAATTTTCAATTAGGTTGGTCCCTACTCCCCTTCGCCCAACTTAAAAATACAGGAGTAGTTATGGTGGATAATAAAGGGTTACTTTCTTGCAAGAGTCTGAAGGCGGTTTACACCAATCAGAAAGTTTAAATCAGAAATTTTTTTGCACATCCCATCAAAGCTTCGACCTAACACGGCGGATTAGTTGCTATTGAGGAAGCAGTTGAAATTGCAGGTAAGAAGAAGTACAGGAACCTTGTGACCTCAACTGACTTGGCTAATACTGAAGAAACCGAAACCCACAAATAGTATTGCATGCAGAATACAGAAATCTATAGGCAATTGAAAGACGACATTTTTAAGAAATGGTACCAAAATTTTCAAACCTACTCCAAAGAACACCAACCTTTACGCCTCTGCTTTCTAAGAAAGAAAAAGGACAACCAGGTAATTGCTCTTGTTGTTGTAATTTTAACAGCCTACATACTTATGTACATATGTTTGCTGAAGTTACTGTTTTTGGCCTGATATAAATCTGGGTCGTGCCGGTACAGTAGAACAGACTCTCACCTCCAGCTGAGGTCAAAGGCCAAACAGAATACTATCAGGCCATTCATATGTATGATAGAGGCTATCTTCGCAAAATGCGTCAGACTGATGGTTTTGTGCAACAAAACTTCCACTAAGAAAGACTTCAGAACACAAGTGACAGATATGATATTTTACGCAACAACTGTTGATTTTTTTGAAAAACTTCGAGACTAAATTTTAAATGAATTCTAAAGAAGACCCTATTTTCGTCTACTATATATTATGGACTATAGCTATAGCAATCCGTACCCATCACTTTCAAGCCTTCCTAATACTGCCAGGATAGGTTATGTTAATGTGGTAGTCCCCGTAGAGGGAACTCACTAGACATGGTAAAAGAAGTCCATTGTGATACCACTTGTTGTTAGAACGGTAACGCACACCGCAACCGAGAATGGTTAACTAGGGAAACGCTGCGGACTTAGAATGAAGTCCCGCAGGCTACTCATTTGCAGCGCAGAGAGCTCTTCTGGAGTGCTAATTGAGTAGGAGTTTAGGTACCTGAACCTCAGTCTCGCAAGGGCAGGACAACTGAGTAGAAAATAAAAAGATAATTCCACCTCGTCATCTTCCATACAGCTCCTCAGAACAGGGTCAGAGACTATATTCAGCCAAACCGCATAAATACCCATCGGACAATGGGCGGTCAAAACTCCTATGAGGATTCAGATTTGCTGCTTTGTTAGCGATTTCTACCCATGGTCCACCCATCGGCCAGAGGGTCCTTGCAATTTGGAATGCAGTAGTAGTAGTAGCCCTGCGCTCGCTGAGTCGACAGAGAGTGCATCTATCCATGCATGG
Source organism: Anomoia purmunda (assembly GCA_951828415.1). NCBI lineage: Eukaryota > Metazoa > Arthropoda > Insecta > Diptera > Tephritidae > Anomoia > Anomoia purmunda. Next base: position 28,988,632 of record OX639997.1, read on the forward strand.
TACTCCGCCAAGCAAGCTCATCAGCCATGCAGTTTCCTGCAATGTCGCTATGACCCGGCGCCCAAATCAGCCCAATGTAAAGGTATTCACAAGCGGCTGAGAGAGAAGTCAGGCACTCTTCAACAAGTTTTGACCTGACCATGAAAAATTTAGGACCTTAATAGCGGCCTGATTGTCAGAATAAATGTTTGCCCGTTTAGAGGGCATTGCATTGGTGATTAACCAATCCGCTGCCTCCTTGATTGCGGCCACCTCCGCCTGAAATACACTACAATAATCCGGAAGCCTAAATTTACTCGCAGTAGATAGGTGGTTTTGAATTCTCCAAGTCACAATGCATATTTAGCTAACAAGACGTCGTAAAAAATGATCTTCTTATATAAAAGGTTTAAAAATTATTTACAAAAGTTTAGTATTTCCGCCGGTTAACTTGGTCATTATATTACCAATAAAATCTATTACAATTCTACGCGCATTCAATCAGCTGTATTTGACATTTGACAGCCGCATTATTTTCATACATACATTTGGCGGCTTGGCAATGCATGGATTTTCAACTTCGGTTATTTCATAAATTTTAAGTGAATTTCTGGCTAAATAACATAAAAACAGAATCGCAGAATATTTCTAATAATAACAATGAGCGCAAACGGCAGTGTAATGTAAGTATTAACTTTGGAATTGAGGGTATAAATAAAAAAATTCTCCGCTGCAGCACCGATTGGAAGCGGCTTTGGCAACTGGTATCCGGCATACACCATGAAACACCGGAAAGCACTGTGCGCGAAGAAATGCTAAATATATCGAAAGAGCTGCAGGATGGTGTGCTGCAGTTTCGCAAACGCTCTGCGTCAAATGTGAAATTGGAAGACTTGTTGAAAGAAAAGAAACAACAAAAATTGCTGCCCTTCACGCAGAGTTTGCAGGAGTTGTTGGTAAGCAAATAATTAAAGCAAAATCCTTGGTCAAACTTGGAAACTTAATACAAATTGTAACACTTTTTCGTTAGGACCTGGAGTCGCAGCAATGCTGGGAAATACTCTGCTACTACTTAACCAACGAATATCGCGGTTCCGCAAGCTCGCTCACCGCGCACATATCATCCGAAAGTAATATGAGCAAATTGCTCGACGACATATGGGGCTATTATACACTTGAACGTATGATTGTATTGAAAATTGTTAAAAATTTGCTACTCTTCTACAAAGTACCCAATCATCCTTACCACACACAGTACAAAGAGATTTTAAATAAAATAACATTGCCAAAACTACGCGACTCCTATCTCAATCAGCTGGAACAACTCATCAATGAATATCCACCTAGTCAATTAGCAAATGGTGAATTTTTCGATTATCATACACGCCTGATTGTGTGGTCAGAACGGAATGCACGTGAAATTAACGAAGTGCTACACATTCTACTACTCATTTCCGAGCATTTGCCATTCGAACAAAAACATATTGAAAAGTTATTCAATTGCTTTAGGCAGCACACTTTTGGGCGACAACAAAGTTATTTGGATTTCGCCAAACCCTTGCATAATGAATTGATCACACGTTTAGCGTACTCTGAGACAATATTACTGCTGAAATGTCTCGATTTAGATGATAGCGCTTCGACGTTGGCACTAAATATAATCGATGCATTGGATAAGGAAATAATACGTATGTATCATAATCCAGAAAATGGGCCGCTCCTACTGTCATGGATGTTGCTGAAAATTCGTTTTACAAAAGTAAGCGAAGACGACGAAGCCTTCTTTCCATGCCAGCTGATGGGAAAGAGAGCGATTGATCTCCGGTGTTTTGAGTATCTGCACAATTTGCTCACAAGCACAATGTTTAAGGTATAATGTGTGCTGGAATTCTTATTATTTTAACTAAGATTTATCATTTTGATTTGTTTTTTAGGACGACAGCTTAGTATCGCGCATTGCACGCAAAACTGTGTACAATTTGCTTACACACATGTGTGATTTATTCGACGGCGATGGCTCCTGTGCACGTCATCCCTACATCTATAGACTACTTTGTGAGCTGCTATCGTGGCCGTCTTTAGCGAAGGAGTTTTGTGCGGACGAAGGTGAATTGCATAAATTGGTGAAAAGTCAAGGGGGGAACAACTAAATTCGTTTTTTTTTTTTGTTATCTAGAGAACGGCGTACGCTCATTGTTCAATACACTGTTGGAGACATTTCCCATCGATTTTGTACATCTTTCAATGCTAGCCAATTCGCTAACCAAATCGGGCATGTCTACCTTTGTAAGCATATCCCAAACAAACCATAACAAGTTGTAATAAATTAAAAACAAAAAAACACTTTTCCCCATTTTAGATCAAATCACAATTGGAATCACTGCCCATATTCACCGATTTATACGATGAATGTAAATATCCCTTGCGTGCCATCAACGAAGAAGACTACGTACTCACTGCCAACATCAAACCCTTCACCCACTTGGATTACACCATACCCGCAAACACCACAGCAGCGATAATGTCACGCCCCGAAGGTTATTGTGTCCATTTTCGTACCACACTCAATTATTTTGTTGTACTGCATAATGAAATTAATTGCTTGCTTGCCGAAACTGTACAAACTCAAGGCGATTGGCAGCATAATGATCGCGTACTGCGCATCAATGCAGGGCTGGAGTATTTGCAAAGCGTACTGCAACGCACCAAGTTGCTCAGTGCAATTGGCGCTGAAATGGTGCATCCGACAGAGATGTGTATTGATTTGCTGAATAAATTTAAGGCAGTGCCTCAGCCACCGGTGCAGATGTTGGCGAATTGCTTGAATGTTTGCACTATGCTTTTACCATTGGTGGATGAGGAGATTTTCGCACGTGTCATTCATTTGCATATCCTGCCAATGATTACAAATGAAACGCTGGATAATTATAAAGATTATGCGCTCGGCACATGCTTCGATTCGTGTATAGTGGGATCTTTTTTGATTGATGTGGAGAAAAAATTGGAACGCTATGATTTTCTGATGGCCTATCTGGGATTTTTGCGCTCATACACAAAGGTGGGTTCAAATAAAGGATATACATATGTATGTGCAGTTTGGCCGGTTGGTGCAAACATGCGTGAAAATTTACTTCCGATCTGTTAGATGGCGCCTGAGTGGAAATATTCCTAAAAATCGTGTGGGTTATTTTTTTATAAAAAAAAAAAATCACGATTTAATCTTTATTTTGTGATTTTTATTTTTTCGAACAAATTTGATCGATTTTGTATGATTCTCTTTTATGATAAAAAATAATGGTTATTCGTGAATTTTTATTTATCCGATCATTGTTGATCGATATTTTTTGATTATTATATTTCTGATATCGCTATGCTTGGATTTAAAATTCTTCGATCATAGCAAACGCAAAAATATTTGTCGCCGATGACTATAATCGAAACAACAAGAAATATATACTATTGAAATTTTATGATAAAAAAATCACTAAATATCGACCAAATATCATCAGAAAAAATTAAATCCATGGATATTTTTGATCAAAAAAGTAAAAAATTAAAAAACAACTATTAAACTTAACGGAAAAAATAAGAAATCCAAAAATAACAATTTTGAAATAAAAATCACCAAACAAAGATTACGCAGTGATTTAAAAAAAAAAATAGATATTCTAAATATAAATAAGGTCAGCTTTGCATAGCATATTACATAAGGATTAGATCGATATATTCGATTTTTGTTTTCAACAAATTCTTCCCAGTGATTTTTTGATCGAAAAAAAGCAAAAAAAAAGGCCTCGTGCCAATTGATCGGCTGATGTATTCGAATGATTCGCGAGTATAAACGAACGAATGTGTTAAGTGTTTACCCGCTACTCTCAGGAAGATCTTTTGGAATGAGAGTTCAAAATTTGGCGTTTTTTTCGATTTGTTGTTTGTGGTTTTTTTTTTGTTTATATTTAAAGTGTACAAATAGATCGTTTTGGAGCTGAAGTTGCCCATTGGCGGGAGAGATACAGGTTGTAATTATTGTCTGAAAGCGGAAAATGTAACGGAGTTTTAACTCTCAAGTTTTCTTCTGCGTGAACAAAGAAAAAAAAATAATGAAGAAGATATCGAAAAATTCAAAATTTTTTGGGCTGAACAGAAATAATAATAGTTTTTGGGGAAAAATCACTTAAACTTGCTAAGAACCTTTTTGGAAAAATATTTAATACTCTTCAGCTTTCAATCAATATACTTGGGGTATTCACAATTCGTTCCAAAATGTAGACTTCTACTGTTTAGTTTTGTTGCACTTAAAGTCGAGCGAAACAGTCAAAATTACAAGTGGAGCAAACGCGCTTCGAAGTCTTCAAATTACTGTTTTTGGATCTGAATCTTTGGAAATAATCAAAATTAGACAACACCTTTGTGTTCTCATTTTTAAACACCCTAGAAATTGATTTCAGCATTAAAGAATATTTCTTTTTCATCCTAGTCAAAAAATCAATTTTTATATCATCGAATTTACAGAAATCAAATGATCCTGTTAAAATAAAAATGTCTGACTAAGTAAAGTTTAAAATTTTTCTCTCCAAAATTAAATTCTGAGAAAAATTTAGCATACATATAAAATTGTGCATGCATTTTAATGAGTATATATGGAAAATTTGTGATTTACTATAATTTTGATGGCATTATGTTACATAAGGAAAATAGCCTTTCCTTAACAATTTGAAGAACAAATTTTAAATTGTTCGCACTTGTGTAAACCTCGTGAACTTATTTAATTTTGTGTAAGAAACCGGTTTATTTTCGAGGTTTACGTATTTGCGAGGTACATATTTGCTCGTTCAGATGAATACCCATATCCGAATCAAAAAAAAAAAAGAAATGTAAATTTCCTTGTCAAAAGTTGGTTCAGTCCGGCTCGGCCTTCTAACTTCAAATAAATAAAAAAAAAGGAAGGAGTATCCTGCGATTTACGTGAAAAAATTCACCGAAATTTACCGATGGCTGCACAAACTTATTAAATGTCTAGAAAAATATTATATTGAGGCTTCTAATTCTAAGCAAATTCTATTAAATTTCAACAAATAAATACTTATTTTTTGAGTCATTGCGGGTATCATCTGATCCTTTCATTAGTGGTATAAGACGTCAACTTCGTAAACAGATTTTTGGAATTGGATGATGTCGTTAAAGAAATGATAGTTAATAAATTAAATCTTTAAATATTTTGGATCGTATTTATTTAGTTGTAAAAAAAAAAATATTTAGAAATCTTTAATAAAGGAACCAAAAGATGCATTTATAGAGACTAACCTATTTTAATCATATATTCAGTTTTTTTTATTGTCTACCTTAAACTGATCAATCATTCAAAAGTTAAAAATTTTTCAAAACGAATTATTCAAATAACTTACTTTTTGCATTTTTGAAAAGTACAGCTGTATGAGAAGTTGACGTGGTTGTTGCCCGATCTCTATAATTTCCAAAATTAGGCTTATTGAGTTCGAATGCAAAGTGTGTACCAAATTTGGTAGAGGTTGATAAATTAATTTAGGAGATGTTCATATTTCCTCTAAAGTGGGCGGGGCCACAGCTATTTTCCAAACTGTTTTTTTAACCACGTATTTCTTCTTCAACCCAATCCTGTATAATTTGAGCAAATTAGTTTTTATAGTTACTGAAATATTTTAAGGTAGCTTCGGTGCCACTTCCAGCTTTCCAAAACAAATTTAACACACGAATTCCCTTCTCCAACCCAATCATGTATATCAAATTTGAGTCAATCTTTTATCGAATTTTTTGATGTATGCGAAGTGGGCGTGGCTTTAGTCCGATTTCCACAAATTTTCAAAATGTTGCTTATTGGCTTGAAGTGCCAATGTGTATGCTAAATTTGATTTAGTAGTTTTTGCGATATACTTATTTCTTTTAAAGTGCCCATTTTTCTCTTCCCTAACTCTGCATATCAATTTTGAGCTAATTATCTTTTATAGTTACTGAAATATCGCATTATACCAGCTACTTTGGGTCGAGGGCAACGTGAGTACTAAATTTCGTTGAGATGTCGCAATATTGACTCGAGTTATCCGATGTACGGATGGACGGACGGACGTACAGATATGGCTTAATCGGAAACGACATGGATTTTGCTTCTCTGATTTTATTTTCATAATTTTTTATAACTAGTATCAATTGAGAGAGACCTCCCTGATTTTTTTGTTTTAATTTTTTTTGTTCAGCCGTTTTCGAGATATTTGTGTTTAAAAAACAAGTTCCATTTTTATGCAAAAAATGAACCAATTTGGATTTTTCTTTTTGAAAATCATGTTTTTCAAATCACTTTTTGAACATAAAGTCGGATAAAATTTAGATTCGTACTTCTAAAAAATTTCAAAATTTTTTATAAAAAATATTGATTTCTAAAAACACACTTACTGTTCGATTTTCTTGAAAAAGGCTCATTCCTTCGCAAATTTCGAGACTAGTCCGATAATGGGATACATTTTTAAAATTTCATGTTTTAGTTATACCAGTTAATAATATTTGAAAATACATGACAAGAGTAGGAGTCATGATTCAATTATTAAAGGTTTGCTCACTAGTGACATTCGAGTTTTGATACTCGCTTACCAAAGGTTGTTTCCAAGTTACCTAAGCAAAAAGCACTCATGAATATCAGCCAAGTTAATATTTTAATATTTTATTTGAAGGGAACATTGAAAGTTTTGTTCTACAAATTTTGCATTTACTCCAAAGCCAAATGATGTGGAATTTGGCGTAGAATTCCCCAATGTATGTATACAAATTTATATTTTATTTATTTTTTCCCCCACCAACAGTTGCAGCGCAATAAATTCTTCAAAATCGAGATACCAGGCTTAATTTTTTTGTTGCGCGAAGTTTTTCCACATATGCATGCCTGGGGTTTTCAGAGCCAAACGGAACGTCACAAAATCTACACCGAAATTATGGGTTTCGTTTGCGATATTTTAGATACAGTAACAAGTCTTGGTGATAAAAATGAGACAATAAATGCAGAGAAACAATTCCTGCGCGACATTTGCATACACAGCTTGTCGAATGTGGAAAACGGTGTGGTACTGCTGAGGTGAATTTCTTTTTTGTTACTAATATTTTTCCTCAATTGAATACAAAGATAATATTTTCTCTCTCAATCAACATCACAGATTTGTTGCACTAGGCAATGCCTATTTACAACACACTATGGAAATGGAGTCAAATTGGATGATACAACAATCCCATGGCATTGTGTTGTTGGTGCGTTTGGCTATGCGCATTCTCATGCAATTGTTGCGCCTTAAACCCACCACATTCGATTCCACCGAACTATCGCCACTTGAGGCGCTCATCTATACACAACCTAAACAACGCGATACCCTACGTATCATACCAGTTGTCACAAGTTATATGAGTAACATTTTCGATCGTTGGCTACCGATACTGTCGTGTCGCCTGCTGCGGCGCATTGCGCTTGAATTTAATATGTCACTGCTGGCATGTCTGGATATGGAACCCGATCAAATACGCCTGACATTTCTACAGCGTTTACCCGATGAACTGGAAAGTGATTCGCTAAAAGTTGCAATACTGGAACTGGTGGAGTCTTGTATCGAAAAACAGCCAGGTGTCACCGAGGCTTTCTTCAAAGTTAATGCCACGCAAGAAAAACGTTTTCTGGGTAAAGAAGTTGGCGTACAAATCGCCGATAGTATATTGACTTTTCTCGAGGATTATCTAGAGGCAGTCGATAAGGATCCAAAAACTGTTGAGCATACGCTACCAAGTAAAATAATGAATATTTTTCATTCACTCTGGAAGAATGGTATGCAGAGTTTGGTGGAGGATTTAACTAAGCGTCCGAAATTTTGGTTGCAACTTTGCAATCCGCTCTTCAGCACGCTAAACACAAATGTGCGTGTCTACACGCAATTATTGAATATACTTTCCATTGAGATTTTCTCAACAGCACCAAATGGCAATAGTGAACTGAAGGCAGTTGTTTTACGTTTTTTCGATTCGGAAAATTTCAACAAATGGATTAATTATGTGTTCGATATGCCCAAAACGCCAGCCGCCGATCCTCATTGTGCTATAGAAGTTTTCACTGAAGACATACCCGAATGGCTATGCCGATTGGCAGCATTTAAAAGTTTCCTCATTATACTGCTAAAGAAACAGCCACACTTTGTTGAGGTGCCGTCGAAGCAATTAAAGAAATTGGCAGAGCAGACACTACTAACGCTAGTTGATCGTGCCGAATTTATCGAAGATCTGCGCCCATTTATTGTGCTCAGTGAGTTGTATCTATTTGTGCTGCTCAGCTTTAAGCTTTCGTACACTGATACGCCCGAGGAAGATGTTGAAATGTTGAAGCAGATTATACAGCTACTTAGCCGCCTATCCTCTTGCTACGAGGATTTGCATGTGCGCGCCAAAGAGGCCTGTCTCGCATTCACGATCAAGTGCGCCGATCTGTTAGCCGCTGAATTGTTGCATGACTCAGACTCAGCGCTCAATTTTCTCTACTCGGTGGTGAGCATCATTTGCATCGAGCTACAGACATTGGAGAATAGCGCACGTGTAGAGAAGCAGGCTAAGGTGGAACTCGAAAATCTGCAACAAACTTCATCAAACTCGCTGGTTCTAAGTTTTAATCTACTCAAGACTGTTGCAAGCATTTTCCACGATTGCGGCCCTGGTAACTGGGATCTGCCTTTCATTGTGAATAAAGTATTTCAACGCCTGTTGAGCTGCGCCAGTTCGATACTCCAGTTGTATAGTAAACAAAATCTCACAGTCGAATTGTTGGATGTGTTAATAGTTTTTGCGAAGGGCAACTGTTCGGCAGAGTTCTTGCACTGTGATGTGGGTGATTATTTGTTTCTGAAGTTATTGCCGCCAAAAGAACTATTGCAGTCCAATTTCGCAGCGCTGAGTCAAACGAAAACCGATGAGAATTGTTGGTCTGTGCAAAAGTGGTGGCCTGTTTATACGCGTGGCATTACTTTGGTGACGATTTTATTAGAGAAGCACAGACATTACTTCGTGAAACTTGCATTGCAATTCGTTGGTATACACGAGGAATATCTAGTAGACTCATTGCTATTGGCCAAACAAACTTTGGAGCCGCAGGCCATGGAGCTGATTAAAAGCGCTGTTACTTTGGTGTCCAATTTGGTGGAGTTCGAGACTCTATGGCGTTTGGAGCACTCACAGTCGTTATTCAATTTGATGGTTAGTATTTTGAATTAAAATTTCCAAATAAAAAAAAACATATTAAGTGGTATTCTGCTTTAGGAAGCCGAAATTGAAAGTTATCGGGTATTTTTATGGTAGGGCAAAAGGAGTGAAATTAAAATGCACAAAATAATTTTGTTGAAACGCTATATAAAATACCAGCCGATTTATAACCCCATTTGTAGTGCGCCCCACCTTTGAAGTTGCCCATTTTCGGAAGAAATTCAGTTTGCGATTTTTGTATTACGACAATTAGTTCTACGATACCGGAACGAACCGGATTTATATTCATCCAAATAATGTCACTTCAGCAACATTCCCGATGTTTTATGCTGTCACAACAACAACAAGGGATTTATGTTTTTCTTCTGCGTGCACCATAAAAACAGAAATCGATTTCTGCAATAAAAAAATATCTTCTTTTTTTTTTTACTTTCGAAATGATTCTGCTTTAAGATGTGATCACATCGTGTATTTTTTTCTTTAAATCGATATCTGAGGTTTTAAATAATATCTGTGAACTTTTTTGTCCTAGACAGTTTTGCTGTCAGACCAATAAATTCTGATCTTGCATAGTAAAAAAATACATTTTACAGCTATATTCAACTATTCTTCAGAAAAGAGCAGTTTCAAGCTTGACAGAAAAAATGATCCAAGTCCAGATAAGTTGTTTTGACAAATTTTCACAGATTTGTATTTTAGAGGCGTCCAGTACATGAAAAAATTAAATTTGCTTTAAATTTCGATTCCCAGATATATTTGTGGAATATAAAATTTAAGTCCAATAGAATAGCGTTAAGTTAAGGGGCCAGTACTCACTTTGAAAATCAAAAATATAATTTACATGAAAAATTATAATTTTTTCGAATTTTTTATTTGTTTATTTTTCAATTATTTATCTACGTTAATACTTAATTTTCTAAGCAAAATTACAGTTTCAACGATATATTTAACCCCTATCTTTTGCTTGAGTCACAATGACCCATTACAAAAACAATACGATAAATATCCAAAAGTAATTTGGCAAAATGTAGTAGTTTTCAAATACTAAAATATTTTTTTATTTAGTTTTGGCACGAGTAACTGATAAGAGATTAGACGAAAGTCTAAACAATACTTAGGATTTTTAAAGCGATTGCGAGTCTATTTAACTCTAACTAATAGGGTTTCCAATTCTTTTATTATTATTTTTTTTGTTTAAACAAGAAAAGTTAGAAAATTACGAATTCTATCCCCTAAAGAAAAACACTTGAAATTGGAAAATCCGTTTAATTTAACTGCTATGCGTGGAAAAGCGCTCTACAAATAGGTTCATAGAATTCAGATCTTATTCACGAAAATTTCCAAGAAAACAAAAACCTTCAAAAGCAAGTAGATTCTGGAGATTCCTAAAAACTCTGCTTGCGTGGACTCCGTGGACACGCTACAGAAGAGAAATTTCATAGAAAAAATTCTGGAAGCGAAAAGTGTTGCTATATATTTTTTTAAATATAAATAGGTATAATTTCTTTGCATTTAACTTTACAAATACTTGGCAGCCCTCTTTAAAATTATTTTCGGAACAAATGTTTCCTTAACCTCTTTCTTTTCACACCAGTATTGTAATATTTCATTTAACTTATTAATTAATTTTCATCAAATTTTTTAAACAGGTGACAACCCTCGCAAAAACTATTTTTCAAATAAAGTTTACTCACAATTTTCCCCCTAACACCCATATTGAAATTGTTCATTAACATTATTAAAATATGGAATTTCATTTTTCACACAAGTGGCAACACTCTTCAAAAATATTATCGAAATACAACTTTCGTATACGTTTTTCGCCTGTCACCCATATATCAGTTGTTCATATCAAATAATTAACTTTCCACACAGGTGGCAACGCCCTACAAAAACATTTTCGAAATTAAGTTTTCGAAAACTTTCTTATTTGACATCGGTATAGTAGTATTTCCGTTATCCTATTAATTAAATTGAATTTACCCTATAAGACAGCTGGCAACCCTCTTCAAAACTAATTTCTTATAAACCTTTTTCGTTTCACTCCTTCACTGATAAAATTCCATTTTATTCTATAAATTTGTTTATATTTAACTCTTTACATTGGTGGCAACTCACTAAACATATTTTAATCTTTCGTAATCTCGTCTTTTACCATCCACATTGCAATATTTGAATTAATTTGTTAATTTAGTATAAATTAACTATTGAAAAAGATGGCAACTACCTTTCTGAAATATCCTATATGTTAATTCAGGTTAGAAGCTGAAATAGATTAAAAATGCTTTCTAAAAATTAAATTTTGTATAAAAAAAAATCGTTTAAAATATTTTTTCAATCGAATCATAGTAATGAGATATTCGAAAAAATTGGAATTTGGATTTAAATGCAAAAAAATAAAAAAAGGTGAGAAAATACCTTCCAAAACAAAGAAAAAAACAACATCAAAAATCTTGTCATTATGATTCCTTCAAAACTATTTGTAAAAATTTATTTATCTATTACGGTTACACTAGTTTATGATCTGAGCTAATTTTATATATATATTTTTTTAATTTTCAAAACAACTTTTTTTATAAAATAAACTTTATTTTTGAAGGTGTTTTCAAATCGTTTTTGATTACGTTAATATAATAATTTTTCGAAATATTTTGGTATAATGAATTTTATAATTTCGATGGAAAAATAGTACCGTTTGTTTTTTTTTTTGGTATGGAAAGTGGTACACCCTAATGTACATTGAAAAGCCACTTTATAGAGCATTCCGAATACATTTTAATTTTCATGAATAAGCTCGTTAATACTGAACTAATATTTTTTGTTTTTTTTTCTCTCTAAATTTCTTTTCTCTACAGCGCGCTGTTCAAGTGCTTATGGGTCATTGTATTTCAATGTTTCACCAACCGAAAAATCTTAAATGTCTTATAGCCGGACGCAACTTGCAGCTGGACATATTATCGGATATAGAGCGACCGGGTTTTACCGATGAAGTGATTAGCGCGTTCAATAAGTAAGTAAACACCGAACTGCGCAATCACCTAGCTAAGCAAAAAAAAAATTTTAAATTTTTCTTCAGTCTCACCGAAATCATCACGCTGAGCGTGCAATGCCTGCAGCGTTTCAGTCCCAAGCTATTGGATTTGATATGCGCCCCTGAGTTTTTGGTTAGCAAATATGAGCCAATTTTCGAAATACATTTTGGCGCGCCCAAACTGAATAATACCGCCATAACGTTAACATTTGGCACAGTGTTGAGCATTGTTGGTGTTTTTACGAAAGTTTTAAATTTGGTATGTACATAAATCAAACGCGAATTTCGAAAGGTGCACAAATTAACACCCCACTTTCGTTCCACTTTCAGCAAGGCCATGGCTTCCACGAAGTGCCACTCAACATAATACCTACCAATGGTAGTGACAATGCAAATACAACACAAGTCGGTGCAGCTGCACTCGCACGCACACAACGCCAATTTTCCAAATCCGTTTCAATAACATCCGTTTCATCTGCCAATTGCCCACCCAACGAGTTACTCTCCAATCTCGATGGTGAACTCTGCTTGCTGGCCCTCGAGTACGTACTCATGCTAGCCGCCTCGCAGAGCATGTTGGCGTTGAAAAATCCCTACTTGCCTGCGCGTGAGAAACAAATAGTGCGACGTGAAATTAGCACCGAATTGCTGACCTTTCATGAATTTGTACGGAAAAAGGTGCTGATCGAGCATCGTGAACACCGCGAAATGTGGCATCGACGCAAGCATGGTATGGTTTATATGCAGCTGGTAGGCGATGGTATTGTTGGCTCCACAGTCGCACCCACCAGCAGTGCAACGGGTAGCGGCACCACAACACGCAGCAGCTCATCAACGAACACACAGTCGACGGCACGACGTCAATCCAGCGATTTGCGTGTGAATGTCGTGCGTCGGCTTTATCTGCAACAAGAACAAACTCGACAACAACACCGTACACCTTCTTCTAACACCAACGCGCGAGCCTTCGAAATGTCCCATGTAATTAGTCCAATTGGCGCAGGGGGCTCTACGCAGGGTGCACAACAGTCACCAGCAGCGGCGATTGCTTCAACACCACAACTATCGCGTCCGCCATTGAGACGTCATGGCGATGCAACGCAGACGGGTAGTGAGGTGAAACGAAACTATGGCGTGGAATGTGTGGGCGTTGGCGGTAGCAGCGAGGATAATGTTGCTGAGGAATTGGCTGAGGTGGAGGAAATTCAATATTTCTCACCTGAAGAGCCTAGCTACACGCCACTCTCGTTCGTGCAACTGGTGGAAGAGGATTACTTGCATTTCATGTCGAATCTATTTACGGTCATCTGCCAGAGCGATTGAAGTGTGAACGGTTGGGGAGTGTGAAATGTTGCGCGTTGCAGCTAAATAAAAAAAAAGAAGCAAATGCTGTGCAACATTTGTAGGGTTATTGTCTTGGGGCGGAATGCTTCGAATTCAAAATGAAAGTACTTTACAAATTTATTAAGAAATCCATGGTAAAATTTATTGACATCCTAATTACGTTTTAAGTCGTTTTTTTTTTTTTTTGATAAATGGTTAAAATTTTTTAAAGTTTCTAGTTTAGTCATAGCAAAAATTGCGCTTATAATTTTCTTGTTCAAGATTTAAACTTATTATCGCTCTCACAAAAGGCGCTTTTTGATCCTGTTTTTAAAAAGTGTAAAACATTTGAATTCGGATGTTTCACGGAGATTTACGCAAAAAGCACTGCATGGATTTATATAAAATTTTCTATACAGATAGACCATGACTGGAAATAGGTTATATTTTAACTCGCGAGGTGTCGCATGGGTCGTGATATTCTTAAAACCCCTAATTTGGAACAAATTTCGCTCAAATTCGCCACATACAGTGACTGAAACACTGAACACATGATGATTTGTTTTTATGTTATTCGTCATGTTTTTCATGATAAATTTGTATGGTTAATTTTTTATAAAAATATCTTTTGTTATATAACAAAAAATCATAAAATCAAAATCTAAAACTTTTTACAAAATCTATAAAAAAAATCAACAAAATTCCAAAATGTCTAATTTGAATTTGTTTTATAGTGACTAAAACTTTCGTCTACTTCACAGTTTTTTCTACACTTTTCCACATAACGGATGGTTTTTATATAAATTCCTGTTAATTTTTAATATTTTTGGTGCTTACGGTCTTAACAATTTTTTTCCATGTTAACAAAAAAAAAAATTAAAAGGCAGAAAAAAAATTAACAGGAAGTTTGAATCTTTTGAGACTTGCATATTATTATCCCAAAATGGAAAAAGCTTGGAAACTTATTACCCACAAGTTTTTGTTTTATAACAAACTATATAAATTTTTGTTATTTTAGAAACAAATTTATTAGGAAAAGTATGGCGAAGTTATAAAAAATCACGACGTGTTCATGGTTTGAGTCACTGTATTTGCCGATAACGAAGTATATTTGCATACAAAATTGACAAAAAAAAAGCCATGTAGCCAATTGTTAGTGGAAACAAATGAATTTGACAATAATATCCGATAGATGGCGCACGAGTTGAGAGATTCATTTATTACCGTTAGACTCGTGTTCTTGCGTTACTTCTTCTTTACTCAAGTTTCTTGGGCCGCGAAATGCCTAAAGTAACCCCCAAAGTACCCGAATAGCATTCTTTTTGTGTATTGTATTGGTAGGCAAATGAGAGAAGCTCTACGAGGCTAATTTGTGTCCATCACTTGCCCGAAAACTCTCTATAGTTTGCAAGTTTTTTTTTTTTTTTTTTTTTTTGCAAAAACGGTATAAAATAAAATGAAAAAAAGAGAAACGCAAAACAGTAGTGGGAAGTGTTTTGTACAAAAAGTGGTAATACTATCAAATACAACTTAAACGCCAACTTTTTTTTATAAACAAACGGTCAAAAAATATGCATAAATAAATAAGATTATTTACAAAAAATATTTTTTCTTTCAATAATTATATTTTCATCGCTGTCAAAGTGCAGATGTTTTTTTTAAAACTTTCAATTTACTTTTACAACTTTGAAACTTTAACAGATTTGAAGCCAAAATTCTTTGGACAAAATCCTGCAATTTCTCACAAAGATTAGCTACTAATTTGTGCTCTCATTCCATCTCTCATTTGCCAGAGAACCGAGTATGGGATTGCTTTTCTGGCAACTTCTGACGATTTATTGTTTAAACATTAAACCTTGCTTTTCATATCTTTTTAAAAATAAAAGACTTATCGCGTTTTCTTTCCTTGAAACAATTTTGCCCTGTTGGTTTTTCCCAACCATTGCAAAGAGTTGCTCAGGTTTTTTAAATATTGCCGTTTATTTTTAATCAAAAAAAAAAAAATATCTTCGGTTTCGAAAAATCTTCCAAGTTTTTTTTTTGTTTTGTTTTTGTTTTTCTCTGACTTGGCTGCTAAAACTCAAGTAGCAGATTTTCCAGTTTGAATTTTCAAAAAAAAAATGTTTGTCTCCGAGAAATTGCATCTTGGAGCTATTCAGCTCGTCAAAAACCTTAGCGGAAATATAGTTTGGTTTCAGATCAGAAAATGCAATGAAATTCTGTCGGCCTGTGAAATTTTACAAAATCAAACTGCACAAAGAAAAACTACTGAGTATCTTAGCGCCAAGCTCGGTGTGAAGACCCCGAACGAAGTTTGAAAATGATAAAGTTTTTGTGATAAAGAAAAAAAAACAAAATAACATAACAATATACCGTTTTTTTTACTTCACTGAAAATGTTTCTTATATTTTTTCAAAAGAAAAGAAGGTGTTGATATCCAAGCCCTTATCGCGAAAAAAACGTAAGTGACATTTTTTCAACATTTTATTTTTCATACAGAAATAAATAAAATTTTGAAACAAATTGCGCTTACATTTTATTTGCGGTTAGGACTCGATATGTTTAAGGTATTATACAAATTTATTTCAAAGGGAGGTTTTTAAATAATTCAATATAATTAACCCTTTAACTTAAAACTTTAATGTGTACTTATTCCTAAACCGCATAGGTATTTCGCTTAAAAATGTATATTAATCATTTCTCAACTTTCAGTAAATAATTTTAAAAAAATTGAACGAAGATTGCAAACATCTTTTCTGTTTGTCTAGTACTTTCATTCCGAATTCGAGTCATTGCGACCCCACAATCGGCGGTGCACCTTTGTTATTTATAAGTACGATATTTATTGTATGCAATTTGATATTCAAAAGTTTCATTAATGCATCAATTTAGTTATAGATTTATTATAATTTTTACGAGAATATAGTTTTCTATGGAAAAAAAGTATAATGCTGGAATTCAATTAAATAATGAAAGATTCTTAGTTGGATGATATTTAGATAAATGAACCGAAATTTCATAACAAGGTGAGAGATAATTTTAAGTGAGCTTCCGTAAAAATTATTCCACTCTATTTAATTTGACTACGGAAATATTATTTCTATGAAAAAAACCACAATTAATACTTTCTCTTTTGCAGGGTTAATCATCAATCAATCTTATCAAAGCGCTCAATTATCTGCTCATTATTTACCTACCTCATACATTTGGAGATATCATTGAACACGTTTCATTCATATAGCAGATTTATTATCTAACACAATAAATTAGCAACGTCAGACGAGACGAAATGTGACAGTGATGAATTTAACCCCCTTTATTGCAGTGACTATACACTTTTGGATATATTGTATGTACATTAGACTGGATCGCGAAAAAAAGTTAGCAATTTTAGAGACATTAAAATTTTCACCCTTGGCGCCTTCTGAAAACACCCAAAATGTAAATTACATTATAGTTGTTTTATTTATTACACCGATTCCAGATCTATCGTTGAAAATATAATTTTTAGTGCTTTATTGTTACGTTTGCTCGCCAAGAAATGAACAACTTACTAAAACGTTAAATATCATAAAAAATAAAGTTGCTTTGGGAAGGGTAGAAATTAAGTTATTTGAAGTTAGTAGGCTAAGGCGGCACTCCAGAGAAAAAGGAGCTTAGTACGTTATATTTTGAATCAAGTAATAAATAAAACAGTTATGAAGAAAATTCGATTTTGAATGTTTATAAGACCACCAAAGACGAACATTTGTATGACCCTAAAAAAAAGCTTTCAATTTACATAGGTGACATATTTG
The DNA here is from genome assembly GCA_951828415.1 of Anomoia purmunda. Taxonomy (NCBI): domain Eukaryota; kingdom Metazoa; phylum Arthropoda; class Insecta; order Diptera; family Tephritidae; genus Anomoia; species Anomoia purmunda. The sequence goes on from OX639997.1 coordinate 29,006,014, forward strand.
CAAACTTTTTTTCTTTCACATGCCGACAGACCCGATCTAATGCACATTGGGGTGCTTCACCAAAAAAGTTGCGGGCTTTCACTGGAATTATAAAACTTATTAAGCAATAAGACTTAAGTAAAAATATTTCTGAAGAATATTAAGAGTCTCGTGTTGTGGACCAATTTGAAAAGACCTCAAAAAGTGACGTTGTTGTTATAAATGAAAATAGTTTTTAAAAATAATTTTTCACAAAAATCCCCTCAGATTATGAATGCTCTCTGTGATGTCGATTATTCCGAATATCGATATTTCATGGTGCGAGAATCGATTTAATGAAACGATATCTCCTGGGTCGACAAATCGAGCAGTCCGATTTTTACCCCCAATATCGAAATTTAATTTAAAATTTATTTTTCCTATACAAAAAAAAACACACTTAATAAAAAAATTATATCTACATAAAAAAATTAAATTCAGTAATTCAGCAACTAAGTTAAAAAAATATACATCTACATATTTATATAATAAATATGCAGAGCTTAGCCTGGGCATGCTCTTAATGATGATCCGTATAGTTTTCTAATAACATCCTTTTTTTTTACTAACAAATAATCCAAACCCGACACACTAAATGTAAATGCTCATAAACTTTTAGTACTGATAATAATAATAATAATAATACTAATTTAGTTGCTGAAATACTGAAAACATTTTTTTTATTTAGGTACAATTTTTTTTGCTGTCTTTTTTTGTTGATGCGAAATAAATTTGAAATTAAATTTGAAATTAAATTTGAATATTGTGGGTAAAATATATATCTCTTTGATATATCGACTCGGGAGATATCGATTAAATAAATCGATTAGCGCAGCGTTAAATATCGATAATCAGTATTTTTCCACCTACGAGTAGAAGTTGACTAGAAAAGAGTTGGACTAAACGTTCCGTGAACATAAGATAAGTCTAAAACCATTATAATATTATTTTGGATACATAAGCAGTGTTGCAATAATGTTCCTGCTCTGTGTTAAACAGATCGAAAGGAAGTATTGAAAGGATAAGACATGGCGGTATTTAAAAATAATACATTTTTCCATTTAGAGTTTACATATTATGATATAAAATATCAATGTCGTTCCGTCGTGTCTTTAAATATTGTGTTAGTTTTTTCTTTTAATTTCATCAATAAACGATTTTTTTTTTTATCGACTTTTCTAATATCGGTTTTGTACGCAGTTTTTTTTAATTTCATCGACGATTTTTTATATAAATTTTTTTCAAATATCGATATTTTCAAATATCGTTTTTTTCAGAGATCGATTTTGTATAGTTTTTTTTTTTTTTAATTTACCAATAAACAATTTTTTCATATAAATTTTTTTTAAATATCGGTTTTTTCAATATCGATATTGTTCAGCACGATATATCGATAATTTCTTAAATATCGAACAGTTCTACCTCAGATAAAAAAAGAATAAGGTCAAAAGGATGCATTAAAATATTAAAAAAAATATTGCCAAGGAGTCATATGACATTATTTGCTCTTTTTGGAAGACTTATTTAGAAAAATTAGGTATAATTTGCAAAGGTATTTTTTCATCCTTATTTTATTTGTTAATATGTAACAATATTAATGTCTTAGTTTCTTCGCAAATATCAACAAATCTTCAACCGTTTAATCTGATTTTTTTTAAATATTTGTATGCTAACCTTTTAAAATTAAGCTGTCTTTTCCAGGCGCATAATAGTTATAAGTTCTGTCGCAAAACCGGTACGGGCAATGTAAAAAATAAACGATATTTCCCTTTTTTATTGACAACGGCGAAAATATTTTTCCTGTATAACAGTTTTTAAGCAACGTGAAAAATAAGAATTGGAAAACCGCTCTTACTGACAACGAAAAAAATATATCTCTTTTATAACAGTTATCAGGCAATTTATATAACGTTGCTATATACTTTAACTCTTATCGGCGATATAAACAAATTTTTTCTCTTATTAATTGTTATGAGTCAAAGTTTTCGCCACTTTTCAGAATACGAGCACGGTTTTCAATTTGTAAATTTGGAGTTTTTCATCTAAAGTGAGTTTTTTTTAATATTCTTAAAAGATATTTTTATTAAAAACAAAAACTGAATCTTTTAATATATTTACAAATAGGCCCTGTTCCATGTAAGTCTTAAATTCTTTTGAGATATTTTATTGAATGTCTTAAAATATAATAAATTGTATAATTCCGATGGAAGAACAGTATACATTTTTTTTATACGGGGACGGCGGCACCCTAATGTACATATATACATATTAAAGTATCTACGCAAACAATCTGGCAGCTGTCCAAATACGTAATTACCAAACTGATCCATATATATAAATACAAATATAAGTTGCCCCACTTCACCGCTGATTTGTTGACGTGCAAACGAAACGAGCCCCCAAAATTATCGAATGAGCACTGAGTTTTCGTAATCGGTTTGCTGTTACTGTCGCTGTGGCCTAACTGAGGTAGTTGAGTTAATTGCCGTGTGCGAGGGGCGAGTTTGAATATCACGAGTTTATACCTAATTCGTGGTGTTTGTGACCATCACCATGCTCTGCGTACGCTCTTCTTTTATGTACTTAGTATATCTAAAAGTTTGCATGGTTAGTCACAAATGATAAGTGCGGAGAGCAAACATTCAGTTGCTGCTGAGCAATTACCAGATTTTCTCACTTTATGTACTTAAATACCGTGGTGGGTTCTGGCAGCGCACTCACATGGTATTTGTTGTGGAAGAGCTTGGTTAAGATTATTGGGAAGGGGGGAAAACAAGTTAAAGCGAATTTTCTAAAATTTTAGTAGCTACCTGTATATGAATTATTATCTGTTTGTGTACTTAATTAACCCTACTTCTTTGTTAAAAAGAATGAATCTTACAAGGGAAGGGGATAGGGTCAAAATGACACTTTTAAATAATATCCCTGTAATTGCTGCTTTTAATTATAATTATAATTCTAATATAGCATCCAGAATGTTTTGGCTAATGGTATTATTTCATAGTTGGCCAAAATTTCTAAATTTATTTTCATTTATTTTACATGGCGAAAATATGGCGAAAATATAACCCTGCCAAGGAAGTAGGGTTAACAAAGAAACTGGTTCAAGTTTACTTTAAAATTATTGTAAAATTAGTTACCAGTTCAACACATAGCAGGTGAACTAATTCAAATTGCTACAGTGGTTTGATGGTACGGCAAAATTTGTCAAACTTATAAACTTCTCTTTGTCAACGATTTTTTTTTATTATTTGTAATTCTATTACATTTCAATAATATTTAATTAATTTTTTTTAATATTATTTTCGCAGTACGGTGGTACAGAAACAAAAATTACCCTAACAAATGACAATTGTACGAAAAACTCATAGGTAATTTTGACGTTTGCTGTATCATAGCGAAATAAATCAGTTGGTTACTGTCATCACATTTTAAAATTCGCCTAAGGCAAAACCCATATAAGGTAGTAGCAGTAGTACAAAAGCAAAAAAGGAACATGTATTTTGTTTTTGTTTTTACGTTATTACAAAATTAACATATATTGCAAGCCAATGAGAATAATTAGAATATAAAGAAATATTTAAATTTGACATTTTAAGCCGTAAAATGGAAAGAACCAAGGCGAATTTATATAAGGCGATGTCAAAAGAACAGCTGATTTGATTTTTTTCATTTAAACTTCCCTTGCATTTGTATAGGGATTGTTAAAATGAATATTTGTTCGATTTTGTAACTAACAAATTTTTTACACTGGCGAGCAAAACCGCTCGAATTGTGACCTTTTTATAATAAAAGGTTTTTCGTTAATTTGATTTCGTTTCATTGATTTTATTGAGCACTGTAGTTCATACTACAACAAAAACCACGTAAACTAATGTTTAAAACTTTATACCCAATTTATAAAAACTCAACAAATTTTCAATACAATTTTGCAGTTTTTTTGGGAGTGCACTTTTATAGACTATTTATATGCAGTTTGAAGTGGCTAGAAACTAACTTTGATTTTTTTTAATATTCTTAAGTTTGGCCTTAGAACCTGTTTATAACAAACACTAAATAAGCTATAAAAGTGCGTACTCGAAAAATGGCTAGAAACTTTTCTAAACAATTTTAAAATTTCGATAAAAACTTGTTGAGTTTTCATAATTTTTTTATTAAGTTTGAAAAAAAATTAACAACAAAAAAAGTATCATAAAAAGCCTTAATAATATTGTAAAAAGGCGACCGCATTTGTTGTTGTAAAAAAAAAAAAAAATAAAATATGAATGTTTCTGAAGTGAAAGTACTTTCCTGGATCTAAATCCGGTATCGCAGAACCGACTGTCGTGGAAACCCTATTTTTTTGCTCGCTACTGTATGTTTGTATGTTTTCTATTTTCTCAGTTCCCCCAACAAATTCGCCTTAGACTGACTTTGGCAATTCCCACACCGAAGACCAAAAACAAAATACTCGTACAAGACGAATTCATATAAGGTGAAGTTGCTTGGTGAACTTTAAGTCAAAATGGTGTGTTTGTTGTAAATCATACTCTCATTGCGAGCATATTTTGTTAGTGTAAATTTTTGATTTTGCTCTTTATATCCGAGTTTTGTAAATGAACTCGCTTTTGCTATTGCCGCCACCTTACTGAATGCGCCTTGGATCAAATCAGTTGTGAATTCGCCTTGAATTCGCCTTTGTTTTAAATTTTGTATCACATTTCAAACTTTACACAAATGTACAGTACACAACGTTTTTCATGCTAAAACTTTTTTCTTAATTGTTTTTCATCAAAATAGACCTCATTATATAGTAAAAACCATATAAGTTCAAATTTCAAACTTTTTATAAAATTCACAAATTAAAAAAAAGTGCCACCAAATTTTTGTATTTGGATTAGAGTATTGATCAGGAAGATTGCGAGTATATAGCTTTTATTTTAGTGTAATAAAGCGAAACTTCAAGAGGTTAAAAATTCCCTATGATTTTTTCTTCCATATAAAAATAAATTTTTTCATGAAATGGAAACAATGCGTAACACCGTCGGCAAAAAATATTGTCAAAAATCAATAGAAATTTTAAATTTGATATATTTTTTTAATTTGTTACACTTTTCGTTCAAAGTTTGAAATTTTTATTATAGAATAAGCTATATTGTGATAATAAATAAACGAAAAAATTTAAGTATTGTGAATAATATAAACAATTTAAGTATTGTGAATAATATAAACAAAATTACCGTGCCAATATTACCTTCCGGCACTGTACATTTATGAAAATGCTTAACAAAAAATTATATTTGATTGCAATTCAATTACTGAAAATTTTATAGCTTATGAGTAGGTGCTAAATTTTTTGAACGATAAAAAATTGTTTACTAGCAAATTGAAATGTATCTAATTGGTATTGTACCTACATACATAAAACCTTGTACGCTAATATAAATATAGATCTTAATTATAATAACGAAGAGTTGCTACATACTTTCAATACAGTGATTGACATGGATGGCTCATTGATATTCCTTTAAAAAGAAGTTGTAGACAAATTGTTATTAAAATAAAAGTTATGGCATTTTTATGATTATTTTTGGTGCATTTCATATTTTGGTGAGCAAGATAAGACCGTAGCTTTCGAAATCTAAAATTACCTATGTATGTTTTAAGTTTCCTCTATTTTATTTATTTTTCGATAATTTAATTTTTTGTTTTATTCAAGTTTTTTCTATTTTTATTACATTTTATTTCGCCCGATTTTTAATAACTACATATGCTTTTAGCGTATCACGTTCATTTTCGAACATTTTTATTTTTACGTATTTCCCTTCCTAACTAAATCCAACGTACCAAATTTGAGACAAAACTTTCGACTGCTTGGCCTTTTTTACCGCCCACCTAACTGAAATTGGCAAGAAAGCAGAAATAAACCTTGACCCAAGTGCGTTCTGGATATTGTCGGAGGTTAAACTCTTACTTATCCAGGATAGGCCCCAATAAATTATTTAAATATATTTCCTATATGTGAAAGGTTCCCGCACGATAATAAGTATGTATCTCTTCCCAAAAATCTATTCATCTAGCACCCCGCTCCCTCTGGTACAACTCCGTCACGTTGCTTAGACCTCCCGTTAGGTGTCTTCGATGACAACACTTAGTAGTACTAACCCACGGTGGACTGAAAACAGAAGGTGACCATGGTACAGCTACTTTGGTTTTGCCGATTTTGACAGCTGTCAAGTAGAAATAGACCAACTTTTTTTTTACAAATGCGCTGCAAAATGTAACTTTTTTTCTATTTTGTAGATTTACATATATACTAAATATTTTTCCATAAATCATATTATTACACTTAAGCAGAATAAAAACCGGTTTCTAACTGAAAAGTTAGAAGTTACTCATTTTTCTTTTCTCCATATTCTTTCTTTACTTGCTTTGCGATATGTCACTCGCCGCAATCTTGTATTCTATCATTTTTGGCACTAACCTATCTTGCACACTAGTGACAGCAGACAGATACCTCGTGTTTACGCCTGAAGGTATGCTTTTTTTCCGCACTTTAGTTTTATCATTCGTTCTATTATGCTTTAATTTACATACATATGTACTAAATTAAGAAGTCTCAGCTTTGGAGAACTTCTTGCCATTTATATTTCATAGCATACCAATTTAATTTCATTGATACAATTTTATATAATTGCAAAAATTTTACGCAGCTTGCCTTTCTTACGATATGACCTGACAAAATTTAGCAACGTGACAGTTGTGAAGCTTACTGCGCCTAAAACTATGTCGCATAATGTAACGTCGATGTCATGCACTCTGTAGGATATAAAAACCATAATGACTGCTGTCATCATTAGAGATCTGGAAGCCACTTTTGCCGTTTTTACTATTAATATATTTACCAGCCTGGCAGCGGTGTCCTAAACTAAATTTTTCATATCCCAGACAACAAATGTAGCTAATGTGGCTAATATGCCAAAAAAATGCATTGTAATTATATATTTTTAGTGCGCTAAAATTTGATTCAAATTTATGTTTTACTATAACCGTCCTATGTTGATAAGTTTTGTCTAGCCATCAGCATAGGTGGGTAAATTTTTAACATTTTTCGTTTAATCGACATTTATTAATTCTCAAAATATTACTCTACTAGACTGAGAATATGTTTCTTGAAACTAGCGTGTTCCGCTACCCTTTAATTTGGATTTGAACATTTTTTAATTGCCGTTGTAAAAGTAAAATCTTATTCAAGGGAAAATGATTCGTAATCACGTTTCGTAAACATGATGCTTTCTTCTCATTTAATATTATATTAAATATATATATATTGTTGAGACTGAGATTACTGTGTAGTTAAATCTCCATGAAAATCCATTCAGTAGTTTCAAACAGACGAAGAAAAATTTAAAAAATAGTCCAACGCCTTTTATTATTACACGATTTTTCTACAGCTTTATTATAGAATAGATTTGCTTCTTAAATTGAAAAAAAAAAAAACTTTTGAAACCCTTTTCGGCGCCTAAATATATGCTATAAATTTTTTAACCCTGCCTTTATTCGTAGTGCGATTTACGATAACTGGTTGTGTATTAAGTTATAGAATTTCCGTAAATAAAAATAACACATTTGGACTCTTGTAATTTTTAGTTTTAAATTTCTTATTAGCCGCACATCGTTTTATTGAAACAACCCCCTTTACAATATTTAGCATTTCAGTCACATCTACGGTATAAAGCGAGCTCTGCTCAGTGCCATAATCTGATTATGTTTTATGCTGCAGAGAGCGTCCTGTGATACATACATATGTACATATACATATACATATGTTTGTAGGCATGTGTGTGTGTGTGTGTAAATGCATGTATTCTTGCTTGTGAGCACCAAGTGTGGACGAAAACGCAGTCGCAGAGGGCGTTAGGAATTAGAGCAGCAGGTTCGGGAGCGAGCATGAGCACAACAATGAAAAAAAAATGTGCGAGCTCATAGGTAAGTGCATACACACATATGTATGTAAGTAAATATGGACATACAGTAGCTCAAAACGAAACTCGTACAACGACTTTTTTTTTAAATATTTCCAATGCTTTTCATGAACATTTACTTTCAATAAGTTTATATACATATATATATATATATATACATATGTATGTAGGTCATTCTATAGTATAAGCCATATATATGTATATATGTATATATAAATCAAAGTTATAAATTTTATTTAAAAAAAATGTTAACCACAATTTTTATAAACTTCTTGAGCATCCAGTTTTGCAGGTAACGTAATTTCTGTATAATAAAGTGAAAGCTTCGAGTGTTTATAAATTTCCGTTGAGTTTTGATATTTTTTTTTTTTTGCTAGTGATGGCAAAAATAATGCAATAATTGATTAATGTTTAATCGAACCCATTCGATTATTAATTGCAATTTATCGTACGAAAGTGAATGATTTACCGGTTGTTTTGATTAAAATTGAAAACAAAATATATATTAAAACCATTCAATAAGTTATAAAAGGCCATCAATTCAATTCGTCTTGATCATTGAACTTACCTTCGTTTGAGCTCCAAAGTCGTATGACCAGTTCATAAGTCAAAACCAATAGGTCTGTTCGATGAGTGCACTAAAAGTGTAGACAGAGCTCTAGATGCAGTTTAGTCCAAAGCCTCCGAATTAAAACAGTGCAATTCATCAATATCACTTAAAATTTAATAAAATCATACATTCAATGAATAGAAATCCATATTTTTTTAAATTTACTTTTCTTTGTTAAGTTTCTCTTTTGCATTCCCTCCAATACAACTTAAAAAACATTTGTGCTAGAAAAATAAAACTACATCGAACAGAATTATTATCACCAAGAGATGAAGTTTCACTTCCACTTCCAAAACTTTCGTCTACCAGATCTATTTTAGCCAGTTCCTGTTTTTAGTGCCTCATTACTGTTGATGAAGCTAGAAAATATTCGAACTGAAGATTTGCAAACCTTAAATATCAACCAAAAAATGAATGTTTAATTTATCTTACCGTAGCTTTGGTCAAACTGATACAAAATGTCGATCTTTAGCTAGGGGAAGTTGTGATTATTGATTGGGCAAATTTATCGCTTAATAAAATAATCGCTTTATTTTAATCGCTAACTGATATGAAAATAATTGATTTTGCGATTAATTGTGACATCAATAAGTGCTGCGCATTTTCGTCTATATAAAAATTAATATTATTGTTTATTCGTTATATGGAATATATGTATACCGTTAGCAAAAAAAAAAAAATATCAAAAATCAACGGTACTTTTAGCCAACAAAAATCGCGTTTAAACAAAATTTTCTTATAAAGTGTGATACCTTGATTTATCTAGTTCATGTTATAGCATTATATCATATTTTTAAAACGACCTAGTCTTACTTTTTACGTCTCAACGAGTAGTTTATGTACTGAAACCATTTATTTTAAAAAAACTTGAGCTAAACTACAAAAAAAATATAGAGATATGAACAAACATATGTACATACGTTAAGGTGCCTCACCAAAAAAAAAAAAAAAAAATTGTGGGATTCCCACCGAAATTATAAAATTTATTATGTTTTGAGACTTTATGATCTGAGGTGATTTGTTTTTTTTTAAATATTTAAAAAAAAAAATTCAATACAAATCCCCAAAAATTTGGGTATGTATTTTTAAATCGCTCATCTAAATCTTAATAATATTGCGTAATATTTAAATGATGTATTAAAGCCAATTGAAGTTTATGATAAGAATGGAAAAAGCGTTACAATTTTTCTATGAAAAAAAAAATCAAAAAATAAATTGAAAAAATGAGGGTGACAGTTTGTTGTTTTTCGCAAATGCTTCGTTTAAAAAAAATATTGATTAAAATCGGTTCAGTACTTTGAGAAAGAAATCGACAAAAAAACATTATCCATGTCATCAATTTTATATAATTAGTTTCAATTTTAGTTTTATTTTAGTCCTAAGTGTTTGTACAAGGTTTTTATCCGCTTTTTCCCTTAAATAATAATAATCTTGCTACGTAAATATGTACTTTAATATAATAAGAATATTTTAGATGAATAGAGCCTACGCTCTCATTCTACAAAAATGTATAGCTATATCGAATTTAAAGAATAAAGTATATAATAAGAAAAAAATGTTAATCAAAAAAATTATTTGAATAAAAAAAATCACTGTACAAGTTTCGCTTTGCACTACTGTATCTATCTATGTATGTCTGTAGAGGAAGCCAGGAACAAAAGTGGTGAGACAAATGTGAAAGACAGAAAGATTGAGCCAAATGAGACAAACGCTATGTGCTCGCCCAAGTTTGTTCATTTCTATGCACGTATGTATGTATGTATGTATGAAATGTCTCACCGCCGCCACCGCCGACAGCCATTCCAACTAGCTAACCAAACAACCATCCAACAAAATTGCCCACCTCGGTGTCGGTATACCAAACAGCCCACTTTTTTTCGGCAAATACAAGAGCGCCAAAAGTTCACCCGGCCGTTCAGTAGTTCGTGAGAAGCCAACGTGACTGCTTGTCGTCCAACGCAGCAATTCAGCCGAATAATAGGAGTGCAATTGAAGCGTGTGTTTAGCAAACCAAAAAAAAAATATTTAAAAAAATCTGCAAAGATTTTTCAGCGTAGCAAAGTGAAGTGAAATAGTAAAAAACAAAAAAAAAACTTCATAGCGCAGAAATACCACAAAAGCAAACGAAAGACAACTTGAAAAGTTGCGCAAACTGTGCTGCGTGCTTTTGTGAAAAAAATAAAACCGAAACACGAAAAAAAAACAATCTCAAGAAAAGTCAATTGGAAAATAGAAAATATCTTTTCACTCTTTTTGACATTACATTACGTACCGAAAAAAAAGAAAGGGGCAAAAAAAAAAACTCAAAATCCATTGTCATATCCCGAAGTGTTGTGTGAAAAATAATGATTAATAGGTCTTCTTCCTCAATTAAAAATTTGTGGTTGTTCAAAAACTCACATTTAAATCCGCTGCTCGTTGATGGATTTGTGTGTAAACGTGGTAAGGCGACTGCATTGAATTTGGCTGATAATTTGGATGAATCAGCGAATGGGAACGGTGTTAGCGGAAGCAACGGCAGCAACGGTAAAAATAGCAAAGCGTCAGCATTAAACGTCGGCAACAACAACAACAACATCGACGACAACATTAGTGGAAGCCACAGCGGAGGCATCACCAATTTAACCGAAGCAAAACAACAAAAGTTGTATAATAAAAATGTATGGTTGGAGGATCGCTCAAAGTATGGGCATACCGGCAAAGATTTGCAAGATAGAATTTCCGTTGAGGTGAGTGTGAATGAATGAATGAATGAAGTAGCAGCAATGGGAGTGTGGGTGGTAAAAGTTGGCACTTCATGCTCTTTGACTGTTGCATTTTTTATTTGCATTTAATAAGTAAAAAAAAAGTGTAATGCCGAGTTCCAGTTTCTTTTTTTTTGACCAAGTGAAAAGTGTTTCCTGTTTTCCCTAGCAGTTCGGCAAGGTCTATCGATTTTCGGTGCATGATATATGTAAGTACCGTAACAACAACACCCACTCATCCAACACGCCCTTGTACAAATTATACGCGTAATAAACGGTTCTACGCACGCACCAACTTTTTTGTGGATTGCTTTGTGTGTTTTTGGTAAAAAAACAAAAAAAACAGAAAAAAACATCTACTTACGTTCCTTGCTCTCTTCACATGATGCCCAAACTCATATTAGTATGATTAATATTTCAAACTGATGCGAATTGGGAATTCATTAGTTTTCTTTAGTCCTAAATGCCAAAATTCTTTTTCGTTTTAACGATAACGCATAAACATTTAAAAATAGGTGAAATCTAGGAATGCTAATATAAATTTGCTTAGTTTGGTTTGCCATTTTATCATAAATAAACCAACGCTTTTGACTTGTGCAAAATTTATTTCGAAAATCACGGCTCAGTTCTGAAATGTTACCGTGCGCTAAGTCTGTTCAGTAATGAGTAAAATTTTTTGCTCAATGGGGTATGAGGGTTGTTTCACATAGAGGTTGCTTTCAAAAATCCAAAAAAAAGAACCAATATCAATTTTTTCGTTTTACTACTATCGAACGAGCAAATAATTCCATTATTTATGGAATACGATTTCATTCATGTGCCTGCCTCGAATGGCTTCACAATAGCGCATCCTGTTAAATTTAAAATAAAGAAAAAAAATTAAAATTAAATTTATTTGTTTTGCTTTTTTTTTATTATTAATTTTCCGTTTACCATTACCAAATATTAGATATATATTTCTTCATGGCAAATAATTTTTTTTTTTAAGTAATTTACTAGAAGTCTCGTTTGGAAGCCGAGATTGTTCTTCAAAAGTGAACTTTTATAAAAAACTGACGATTGCTATGAATCATATTAATAAAACAGAAAAGGATTAGCTTGAATACGTATGAGTTTCGTCAGTTCTATTCCCAGATTGGGAGTGTTTAGAACAAAATATGTATTTGAAAACAAACCCATTCCAAACTTGCATATCAAATTCCTTCTTTTTCTAATTTGGCACTACATCCATACATTTGTCGATTTAGGCCGTGATGAAGAGGCATTTTTTTTAATCTTTCATTGGAAAAATTTAGAAAGAGTTTAATTTTCTTGTGAAAATTCTATAATTTTATTGAAATACTATAATTATTTCATTTATTTATTATTTTCGGCTTGGTAGTGTATCCTCAAACAGCCATAACTTCTGAAGTCTTTGAGGCTCCATCTCGGAAAATACCTTATTTAAATGATTTAATTTTTAAATCATTTTAACGATTATACATAGTTTAGTCGAGAAAATGTTGGGAATATGGAACGTAATTGCGAAAGTTAAAAATTAGAGCCGCTTGAAAAAATGTTTTGTGGGAAACATTAACAAGATCATCACACTGAAATACTGTCTAACTTATAATCTTTCCAACGATACCCCATTTTTGCAAAACGTATAAAAAAATGTTGAGTTATATAAATCTCTAGTACCTCTAGTTAGTGAACTTTTTGATTTTTACCATCTCCATAACTTTTGTGAAAAAAATTTAAAAATTTTGTCAAATCCATTTCTTTCATTTTAAGAATTTTTACGAAATCGAAGACCATGTTGCAGGAAATCACCGCTTTTTGCTACATTTAAAAAGCAATAGCTGTATACTTACACAAAATTTATGTTTTCCATTATTATATTGTAAATAAAGAAATAATTATTTTTAGTGCCTGTCAATTGAGCTTCATAATATTCACTACTGATTATAAATAAAAATTTGTAGATTACAAAAAACCTTGCATTCTGGATACATCTCTAGCGACTATTAAAATATCAAGGCCATGCAAAAATTTGGCATTCAGGCAAATCCTAGAGTAGAGCGGCCTTCTTACTAGACATTCCTAAAAAAAAATTATATTCGGTCCTAGCACCGATTGTAAGACTTTCATTTTAGATTTTGTTCCGCCAGATTTCCGATCTATACCCCTGTGCGTCCGGTTAATGATGTAAAATTCTGCGCCCGGACGCAAATACCTTCGTATACAAATTTGGTATGAAGAAAAAAGCAGATTATTATTGTTTTTCATGATATTTAGTTTTTATATAACCCAAAAAAATCTAACATGTATTGATAAAATATCAGTTTTCTATTTAAAAAAAAAATTAAAATTCTCATAAAAAGTAAATTACTATATTAAGGTAAAGTTGTACCGGATAACTTTTTAAGAATCTCGGCTTGGACGATAGTTAATAAACGGACGTCCTAAACAACATTGACTTTGGAAATTCATAAGTTTGAATTATGCAGTAATTTGTTAGTTTGGTTTCACAAGCATAAATTAAATGTTCTTAGGTGATAATGTATTTCTGCAAATTGGAAACAACAAAATACTGAAAAGGATTAGCTCTAGTACTGGTTCCTTTAAGTTCTGTGGTATAAATATGGGTGAAGAGAATTCACAAAAGTTTCACAAGCATTCCTATTTGGTGTGGATTATGGGCAGGTGAAATTGGTGGGTGCCCATTGCTTGAAAAAGTGATCGGAAATTGAACCTCCAGATGCCCGAAATTATATTCACAAACTAATGGCATCAAGTTATATTTCTAATAAAGTCAATTTTCCGCTTGAGTTGTATGTAATCTCAGTATTTTTTATTTTTTTTTTCAATTAAAGCTCTATACTTATGAAGCTCTACTTATAGTAAAAAAAAACTCCATACGAGGATAACCCTGAATGCTTCCGGAAGAACACAGGAAAAACATAAATTTTAGTTAAAAAAAAAACCAACCTTATTGCTTTTCAAAATATTTGCCTTTAAGATCTATACACTTCTGTATTCGAAGAGATCAGTTTTCGAAACATTTAACCCATCCAGAAGGGGGTATCTCAGAAACATGATTTCTGAATGTCATTAGGCTTCTTCAGATTATGAAAAAAGCTCACCACATATTTTATTCGTTACAAACGGGAACAGAAGGATGCCATAAGTGGATAAACCTGGTGAAGAAGAAGCCAAAAAGGAGGAATCGGAGTCGGAAGAAGACGACGACATGGGATTCGGTCACTTCGACTAAAGAGGACAACAGTAACAGCTGTTGCATTATTTCCACTTTGCTCTCCTTCAAATTATCAACGGTTCCATGTTTTATGCTAGCAGCTAGCATTGTCGTGGCGAAGGATGATGCGACATTTCCTGTTATATTTCGTGATTCCGTCGATGTTTTCGAAGAAACAAATTGATATATAACATTCTGCATTGACTGTTCTGTGACGCGCAAGGGAAAGAGTAGAAAATGGCCTTGAAAAAAGAAAGCTCTAATTTTCTTCGAAATCCTCGGTGAACGAACCGAACCACCTTTATTGGGTTTGGCTCATTTTGAAACACTCAGGCTGTGAATGCTGGCACAATTCGATATCATAAATGTTTTCGGAAGTACCCTAATTGATTGTTTTTTTACAGCACTTCTTTGCGTCAATCCAACGAATTTTTATTTTGAGTCTCGGTCATATGGTGTGGACTCCAAAGACTGTATACTTTCTTCACTACTAAATGCTCACGCAAAATAGTCGCTTGGCAATTTGAAAGAATGCCTCTATATCCCGGTATGCCACATGTCGATCTAACTGTATCATTTCTCACAAGCTGCGATAGTAGCAGTTGAAAAATCGTAAAAAATCATTTCACGAAATTTTTCACCAGAAATTTACAATTATTTTACGATATTTATTTCTTTGAGACGCTCTTTAATTAAAATCACTTGTCGGAAATTTTATCTGACACTGTTTTTTTATCTTTAATTACACGTGTAAAATTTTCGAAAAATCATCACATCAAAAACGCCATCTAAATGTCATTGCCGGTAACTTTCAGGGTTACCCTCGTATAAATCACATTAGCCGAATAATTTGTTTTTTAGTAAAAAGCAGGTAAGCTTTTTTTTAATGAACATCCTAAGTTGAAGCCGAAAACTCCCGTTCAGTAGTAGCAAATTGAGGAACAACTTAAACTCACTTTACATTCATGGGATTTATTTTTCCATATGCTGTGATCGCCAAACCAGGTGCATTTGTATAATTGCATATAAATAGGTATGTATGTGTTTTAAGGAATTATAAAGTAGACTAAATACAATACTTTTACGTACATACACCCCTACACCGTATGAGCATTCCTGCTATTTTTACATTTTCAAGTATTTTTATTTTGTTGAACAGTGAGAGGTCTTTTTTGTTGTCTTAATGGAATTTACATTTCTTTCAACATTTTGTTAAATTGGGTGATATCTAAAATGGTATTTTGCGGTTACAAAAAGATTTTTTTTGATTACAAACAAAAACATTTTGGACCGGTTCGAGCTATCCGAAATAAGCATTTAAGTGGCGCAAATTATGTGTTTTAAAAAATTATGAAGTGGATATTTTCAAGTTTATTTGCATTTATTAATTTGAATTAATTTTTCTGAAATTGATATATATGCATACATATACATATATATGTATATATATAAATTAGGGTGATCTAAAATCAAGAAATATTTAGAGATCGCTCAGCGCGCTGAAAGTTTCTCATGTATGTAGGTGTGTACTTTAAATTAGACAAAAAAAAGAACAAATTTACGTAGAAATAGGATACAATCTTCATATGTCTATGATTTTTCGGCCTGTTTTTTATTAAACGATAATATTAATTTGTGAGCTCAAGGCCAGCGTATAAGGAAAAGTATATTGGAAAAAAGACAACAACAGTCAGGAGTGGTAGAAATTATAGCTATTTCGGAGATCACCACATCTCCTCATCAGATTTCTTTCATGACTCCGCTGGCACTCGAACCAACAACCTACGACTTGCTGGGCAAGTGCGTAGCCAATGGACCACAGCCGGCATGTAAGCTGCTGTTGCTTTTTACCACTTTTCCTTATGTCCTACCAACACAATTCAAGTACGACAGTCTGTCGCTATTAAGTGAATGTGTGGTTTTTAATTTTTGTTGTGTAACACAAATTCTATTTTTAGAATATTGTTAGAATTGTTGTTACGTTTTGGGCGGGCTCGTCCGTTTCAAATATTCATATGTCTATGATTTTTCGGCCTGTTTTTTATTTAACGATAATATTAATTTGTGAGCTCAAGGCCAGTGTATAAGGAAAAGTATATTGGAAAAGTATTTGAAAGTATTTTTTTTCAATAGTCAAACTCTGTTTCTCTTCAGGAGACTCCACAGCATAATACCAAATTCTTTATTTAATCATTTTCATATATTAAAAATTTTGTATGGGCTAATTTTTGAATTTTTTTTACAGAAATATTCATATTTAAGGATTATATTATATTTTTGCAAAACAAAAATGTTTTTTTCATATGAAAATACATATGTACTGGAAATCTTTGAGCGGCATTCAAATATTTTTCTATAAAAAAAAACTAAACAACAAATTGGTGTATTGTTTTTTTCGATATAGAGCGCACCTTGGGTGTGAGGGCATTTAAATTTTCTTTTCTTTTTTAACTTGTTTTTTTTTTTTATTTTTGACAACCCCAATGTGCTGTGGTGATCACAAAAATAGTAGCAAAATATATTGGAAATTTCGTCTTTCCTTATTTAATATTAATTATTTATTTATAAAAATTTAGTTAATTCTATAACAAAGCCCAGTTACAACTAAGGTACAAAGATTTTAGTAAATTTAGAAAAATTCGGCAAATTCAAAAAAAAAATCACAGCATGATTTCTAACTTTTTAATTCGAATTTTTAAAGAAATACAATTAACAAAAAACAATTATATTGTCTAGCTGCTTCAAACCGTCAATTTATAACACTAGAATTGAAGGGCCTACAAAACTGCATTCGAATTAAAACTTTTGCTACTACTTTCGCGATCACAGGTGTACATATTTTAAAGTACAACATGTGCAACTTTGTAGTGTGAAATATCAAAGAAGTATATTTCTTCTATTTTGCCGAAAACAGTAAGTGTAAGCCCACACTTTTTACTGTTTAATCATTTATAATGTCTGCTCTAATTTTTATCTAATCTAAAACAATAAACAAAATTTTAAAGCAATATATTCAAATATATTTTATTGTCTTGGAAATTTTATGTTTATACAGTAATTGTGGCACTCCTGTTTATTGTTATATTAAACAAAATTAATGTTGATAATCTCTTAGTTTTTATAAAATAGCAAATAAAAAAAGATATGCGATAGCTTTGTTTGTTTAGAAAGGTCTAGATAGCATTATCTTCCATATCAAAAAAAAAAAGAAAAACGGAAATGTGCAACATCGTCATCAAAAAAAAAAAAAAAAAAAAAAAATCAATGCAATATTTTAGCCACTTCAAACTTTCACTTTATTAGACTAAAATTGATTGGGTTATAAAACTCCATACCCGTAAATACTCGAAAAGTTCTGATCAAAATGTTTGAAATTAAAAGTTAAAAAAGTCCCTGTCAAATATTTGTGATATATGTACACTATAGTTGGTATATACAAAAACTGATAGGTAGTTATTATTAAACCAGCGATTTAGATTTATTGCCTGATTTCTAAGTCAACGAAGAAGCTTTTATGAACCTGTAAATTGGTATTCAGCGAGCGATTGACGTTGAACTGATCTTAAATTATTTTTGAAGTGAACTTTAAAAAAAACATGTTCCAACTAAATTTTGAACTACGCACAGTGGTCAGAGAAGCCAGGTATTACAGGAAAAACTGGAGGCAATAATGATTTTATTATAAGCATTTTAACAAAACTGTAGGATCATTGTTCGGTTTTTAATCCTAATTTGGAATATGACATAAAACTTATGGTTTGACAGTTGAAAGCTGTAAATTTCCCTAAACAACGGGCATATTTTTTAAACTGTCACTGTTTAGGTTTTTATACGTCCGAATCACGAATTTTACATCAAATCAAAATACTGACAGTAAGCAGAAGGAAATTAGATTCATCTGCTTCTGGTGTCTGCTTTTCGTCTCATATCGGATTTTACTGAATTAGATGTTATAATTAGTAGGTGGAATAAATCTTCGATAAATTCCTCCATATTCTTTCACGATACTATCTGAAGTCTTTGTTGCGAGCAAGAGTTGCCATGAATGCGAATCTTGAGAAATGACTTCGGAATTGTTAAGATAAAATAAATTACACGATGCTAAATATTAAGAAGAAGAAACAGAAAAATAAAACTAGAAATACATATTAATCCATAATATATTTAGGTCTACTGGCTCTTTGAGGACACTTTTATCAATGGCGAGAAAATTTCGAAATTTGAAAAAATTACTACATAAAATTTAAGAAAAATTTTGGTCATGTTTGATTTTTCAATGTAGTTTTAAAAAACTGTATATTGAAAAGTAGACGAAGTCGCAGGTTTCAACTACTTTGCCATAAAATCCAGACGGAAATGGTGTCTTTGGAGACCGTTTGACTTTTGCATTTCCGAACTTTTTCATAGTATTTTATGTTATAATACCAATTCAGAGCAGCATCATTATTATTTTGTTTTGTTTATCGATTTTTGAAAGACAAATTTTTCGAAAAACTTAACAATTTGGACCATCTTGTTGGTAAATCGTGTCTCTCAATTTTCAAATTATTCGTGTAACATTAAAAAGTTATCAATAAAAACGTTGATTTCCCAAAAACATATGCTGATCGATTTTCTTGAAATTTTTTATTAAAAAGAAATGCAATAGCACGCCCCAATTGTGTGGGGAGCAAATCTTAATCGCCTAACCCCTTTGGACCAACGTAATATGTATATAAACTTTTATGCAAGGGATTTCTACTTGAGTTTGTAACATTGAATTAAAGAACGTATGTAGATTGCAAAGAAATTTCATTTCATCGCACCGTTTCTCTAACAGGAAATCTCGTCTAATTCACCAAACCTGAATGATTAAAATTAGAATCTGATAGGATCCAATTGATTTATGTGTGTGGTCAATTGGACGAGAGTTCGTACCACAGAAAATGGAACGGTATACTCGTATAACTTCTTTGTAATCTACGTTTATAGCGCTTCCTTTCATGTGGCAAGATTTTTCGTCCAATTTCACCACACCAGGAACCAATTGGATCTAATCAGATTCAAAATTAGTTCCAGTATGGTGAATTGGACGAGATTTTCTGTTAGAGGAAAGGTGGGAGTGTAATATACGTTCCTTGATTCAGGTAATTCCATTTCGTTTCGTTTTGATTTCCTCTCATTCTATTCTTCAAGCAAAAATAGGCGCGAATCAAGGAAGTCGCCAGGATGAAAAGAAGTGAAATGAAATACCAAAATAGTGAAGTGTTTCTACATTTTTTGAAGTGTTTTATAAACATTTAAAGTATCTTCATTAGGACTTTGATTTTTTTTTTATCCAAAACGCAGTGTATGCCTCATGCCTTTGGCCTTTGGTTTAAAACTTTGGAACAGTTAAATAATGTTGTTCAAATATAAACTAACTTTTTGTGTTCTTAGTTATTCTTCTAGTAATGCTCGATTAAAATTTATTTGGAAAAATATATTCCTCTAAAGTATTTGTTGCAACGCAGTCATTTATCACAAGTTTTTAAATATGTATATTGCAATTTTCGAGCTTTTGTTATTATACAATACTTATGTATGAACGTAAAACCCGTGTAATAAAAATGAAATTCATCAAAAAGTTAGTCAAGTGACTATGCACGTTTTGTTAACATGTGAGCGGAACGTGCTAAATCTTGGCTAGCGAATGTCAAAGCTGTTCGATAAACAAGTTCTTAAATTATAGATTTACATATTGTATACTCGTATGAGTGAACGAATGCGCATACAAAAATTACTTATAGTAGGTATATATACTATGTATATGAGTATGATGATCGTATGATAGATAGATATCTTTTTGTACTTTATTATAGGGAAATTAAATTAGCTACAAAACTGCATACTTGAAAAGTTTCTAAAAGTTTTGGTTAAGAAGTTTGAATCTTTCGTGAAGTGATTATTTCTTATTTTAAACTACGAGATTCACCTATGGTTTCTTCTTCACTTTCTAGTAAAATCGTTGATGGAACAGGGACAAATTATACGATTTAAATGAAAACGAAAACTGACGATATTCTAGAAACTCCAATTAGAAAAAATGATATATTTATACCGAAAGGTAACCCTTTAGGTCAACCCAAAATTTGTCGTTTTGTTAAAGTTTAATATTGGCAAAATTACAATATCCTACTTGATTTCTCTTCTAACCATCGTTAGGAAATTTCAGTGAAATTAATTAATTAAAAAATGTTTATGTTAACATATGGGCGGTGGGCGTGGTTATGCATTTATTTCGGAGATTTTCAAATCAGCGCCTTTTGAGATTCTCAAAAGCACGTTTAAAAGATTTTGAGCGAATGCTAAAACTTTTTTTTTTGTATGGGAAAAATCAAAATAGCATGCCCTATATTTTTTTTGGAAAATTCGAATTAAAAAGTTTATATTTGTCTGACATTTGTTTTTTGTTTGCAGAAATTTTGTGAATTTTGCGCAAAGTTTGATTTTGGGACTTATGTACTATATGGTTGTGGTTATAGAATGAGCCATATTTAAAAAAAAAAAAAACTAACGAAAAAGTGCAAGCATGGAAAATATTGTGAATAAAATATTGAAATCTACTTTTTCCGACATTGTACATGTCGTTGTTAACCCTACGAAAGACTCGCAATACAAAATTAATTTTTTTCCAAGGGAAGAAGAAACTTTTGAATATTTTCAATGAAAAAAAAGCCCTAGAATGCTAGAAAAGTTGATAAAAGCTGCAATTTCAATACATATATTGTTTTATAGTATGTCTTCTCTGAAAGGGTAAGAAAACTTTCGTTATTGCTAACAGAAAAACTTTAGGAATTTATACGCCCTTTGTTTTTCTGCAACGCAATTATTATCACTGAACATTGTTACCAACGCGACAAAAAAGTTTTTATTTCCTTTATGGGCATAACAAGTAAGTTGAGAAAAGTAATGTGAATCGAAATATCAATAAAAAGCCTTTATTGTAAAACGGAAATTTTGTTCATAGTTCATTTTGCATAAATTTCATTGAAAAAGCGGCAACAGTACCCCATGAAATATTCAACAAGCGGCTTATTCGTTAGAGCTACTTTTTACAGTCTTACCATATGCACCAATTTTAGGCAACAAAATTTGCTGGTACAAAAATTGCGGGTAATATGCAGAATAGCCCCTTTGGTATCTATTGAGAGCGTGTATCTAACGGGAATCACATGAAATTATTAACAAAAAATTAATTTCCACGATATATTACGAATATTTCCATTTTATGAGGATAGTTTTACAATTAGTGCCTTGATTAGTGCTGCCTGGCAGTTCTCTACAAAACCTCTAACTAAATGAGCAAGTTCCTCCCGGTGTTCCACTATATCACATGACTTAAAAAGATAGACTTTTATGTACATGATGTCTGTAATACCACAAGTTGATCCTTCTTCTTATGGACGAGGGCTAGTCTGCTATAATAAATTCCATGAAATTTTGGTATGCTTCTTCAGGACCTTAGAGACCGAGATCCAATCAATTAAAGTATCACTTACGAGAATGTTATGTGTGGGGATGCTAGGACTGAATTCCCGCAATATTTCCAGAATATCCACTGGTTTCGACGGGGTGCCTGGCTCTCGTTCTTAGATGTCTCGAGTTTCTACAATCTTTAGACGGATACACTTCGCCTACTCTGTCGATGGCCGGTTTGTACAGCTCCGCCATGCTATCGTCTTAAGTGCACGAAGATGGTGGTGCAGGGGTTTCCTTCTTGACTTGCAGCGCTACCTTTGCCAATGTAGCATTGTCGCACCTCGATTGGTTGCTGGGGATCCTGCCTTCTTCCTTGCTCTCGTTAATGACGCCAGTTTTTTTTTGACTGTAAAGATGAGTCGATATCACAATGGACGGTCCAAGAACTTGGGTTTATAAAAGCAGCCACGTACATAGCTACATATCTCATTTATTTCAAAGTCCATTATAAATATAAACCATAATTTTCAAACATTAGCAGAAGCTCATCTTTAGTTCTAGCTTCCAATAACAAATTAAGCAAAAACATGAGAATTTCAAAGGCAGGTAAAATTATCACTATTATTTTATTTTCATCATTAGTCACATGCCACTAGACATGCTATAGTTATCGAGTTAATTCTGTGTATATACTCGTATAAACATATCTAACTAACTAACTATATGTTTAACAGATGTATCGAATTTGTTGATTTTAGTGGACAATTTAATTATTTACATTGGTTCGCAGTGTCTGTTTGTAAACAGACTTTCACTGTCAGGGCTAAATAATGGTTCTTAGATTTGCGTATCACTGTTTACTTTGTAAGGTAAACAAACCCACATAATGCAATTTATTATTTACATTATAAGAAGTATAGTGTATATTTACGGGTATTTAGTGCTTCGGATTCAGATTCATGGAACCAATAAAATGAACAACGAAGGCAGAAATTCTGTGATAGCGACTGTAGAGGCTTCCACGAAATGAAAACATATGGGTGTATAAGACATTTTCCAGCATATTAGCAAATTTATTAAATTTGAAATTGAAAAATTATAAGGGGCAAGTCAAACAATTTGCAATTTTCAATGAAAATAGCAAGCCAAACTACTGAAGACAAAAATCATGCATGAATGTGTGGGGGAACTTTTTCCTCACTTTTAGGATACAAGCTTCCCAGCGATAGTTGATGAATTGAAATTAAAATTAAAATTGGAAGATTCAGTTTAATTTGAAAATATAATATTAGAACAAATTTATTTCGAAAATAAGTTCTTCGTAAGCTTCGGCAAGCTTTCCTTAAAAAGCGAAAAGAAAACAATGTCGATTTGAAACATTTGTTTTCTTTAGTCGAGATCGAGTGACGAACATTAGCTCTAGACATTAGCCACCAGGTTGGCGTTATTTTTTTTATTTGCTCTAGTCTTAAAACCTAGCCGTAAATCGTCCCACCTTTTTGTAAAATTTTCGGCAGTTTTTCATAGCGGCTAGTATCTCAATCTCTTCACACTCACGTATTTCGACCTCTCCTTTCTATTATTCTTTAAATAATATTATTCTTCGAATAATACATCTCTTTTCCAGCTCGCGTTGCTCGTGGCCCTGTAGGTAGCGTCCTTCTTTTCTGAAGAGGCGTTACATTCCTCATCGCACCAGCTGTTCCTTCGGGCTGGCTGGGATCCAAGAACTTTCTCAGCGGCGATACGTAAAGAGCGAGAAATGTGTTCCCAGTGCTCGCGTATTCCGGTTAACTGAGAAGTACTCTTAGTGAGCAGATGTGAAAGCCGAGTGGTGAAGTTTGTAGCTGTCCGTTGCGATTACACCTTTCTGACGTCGAGTGTTCTGCGAATCTTGGTTACGACAAGATAATAATCCGGTTCAATGATTGGTTGCACGTTTTTTGATCTGGAGACAACCATGCGGCTTGGTGGATCTTCTTGTGCTGAAATCTGGTGCTACAAACTACCATGTTTCGAGCACCGGCAAAGTCGATCAGTTTTAGTTCGTTAGCGGAGATTTCGTTGTGAAGGCTGAATTTTGCGACTGTGTGACCAAAAATCCTTTCCTTACCCACCCTGGCATTAAATCGCCAAGCACGATTTTGAAATCGCAACAGCGGCTTCTTAGTGCATTCTAGGCGTTCATAGAAGTGATCCTTGACAACATCGTCCTTCGCTTCCATCGAGGCGTGGGCACAAATCAGCGCGATGTTAAATAATCTCGCTTTGTTCTGTTTTTTGGCATTTTTCATCATTTCTTCGAGCATTTCGGCCGTTATGGCAGAAAAATGGCTCAATGATGGTTTTTGCGCACATGCTGGACCCAATGGTCACTCTTTGATCATGTAACGGTGTTTCATGAATCTCGTAAGAATTTTATGCCGCCAAATGCGACGATTTCGTTTAGTAACACCACCAGAGGGGTGAAATGCGCCTCGTCGGTCATAAAAACTTGCATCTGGAAGTCCGACATGATTTCCAACATTCGGCCGATTGTTTTGCCGTATTCTATGCGACGCAGTATGAACAGGGTTTTTCAATAGGAACGCTACAAAAGTTTTTTTTTAATAAAACAAAAACGGTTTGGGATATGAATTAAATTCTTTATTCCTGTGAAAGTGCATTCGATGCCATTATGTATGGAACTCGATTTCTTTTGCATGGGCACCACGGGCACGCTTGCAGAAGTCCAGACGCTGAACCCAATTTTCGACGGTTTTCAAGCATAAATCGGCCGATACTGCTGCAATTTCACGTTCGATATTCGTACGAAGTTCATCAATGGCATAGACCATAGACTTGACCTAGCCTAGGATATAGTCTAGCGGCGTCAAATCACACGACCGAGGCGGCCAATTGACTGGGCCACTTCGTAAGATAACACGTTCACCAAACTTGGTTTTCAATAAATCGATTGTGACATTCGCTGTGTTGCTTGTGGCGCCGTCCTGTTGGAACCACATATTGTCCAAGTTCATATCATCCAATTTGGGCCAAAAATATTAGGTTATCATTGAGCAGTAGCGATCCCCATTCACAGTAACGTGCCGGTCTTGATCATCACGGAAGAAGTACGACCCAATGACGCCGCCGGCCCATAAACCGCACCAAACCGTAATTTTTTCGGGATGCATTGTTGACTCATGGAGTACGTGTGGATTGCTGTCTGCCCAATAAGTGACGAAGCCATTCAGCCAGAAATGTTGACGACCATAAATTGGACGTAGCGCTCTTAAAGTTGAGGCCGTTGACTCCGAATTTGGGTAGCAAATTTTAATAATTTCGACTCGTTGTTGGATCGTATATTTTTCCATGATGAAATGGCAAACCTTACTGAAGAGAAATGTCAAAAGAGCGGGGGAAAATATGGCGTCATTTGCTGTCACTATTGATCTACTTTTGTAGCGTCCCTATTGAAAAACCCGTTACATATGTGGCCAATATTCTTTGAGTCAGTTATATTTTCTAAGAAAACGATTGGAGGTCGTCCTTCAAAATCAGCTAAAAAGTGATTCCAGTGATGTTCAACTGCTGAGCTCGGGTGCGACACGAGATACTTGGGTCCTCGGAACACTCTCTCGTTCTTTCAATGATTTCACTGGAACATCTTAGACTTGAAAGAGATTTTTAGCCAGCGCTCGATATTTTGCACGAAATGCACGGTGAGTTAGCAAAATTTAACAACTATTTTCAATATATATACATAGTCTCTAATTCGGCGCACGCTTTCGCTGTGCAGCGGTCCATGATTAAAATTGTGCTTGAGGTTTCCAAAACATGTACAATAAAGTAAATTGGCTGACAAATGGCGAAGTTATTCAATGTTTACATACCGGAGGAACAGAAGGCGCAACCTGTACATTTATATAATGATCCGCTTGCTCTAAGCCAATGTCGAAGGGACATTGCAAATCCTGGTGGACTCTTAAACCGAAAACTACACAGTGACCCCACCAGGTTCACCTTCTCATCTAAGCTCACTCCCAAACGGATGTTCGGGATCTACTCAGAGAGAGGACACTTGGGTAAAATCCCGCGTAAGTCGTGAGCTGCTTGAACCGCACGCAGAAGAATCGTTCTGGCCACTCCCAGGTGAATGGCAATCAGAGACTTTTCGCTCTTGCATGGACTTCATCACACGAAGCCATTCTCCAATATCAATATAATTGAAACAAATGTTTTGGTGTTAGTAAATTTTGTTTTTGATAAAAAGTTAACAATTATTTATTTTTGAACATTTAATTGGTAGGTATGTATTACTGGTTTAAGTGAAATAATTTCGCTAAATTTTGTTTTTAATGAAAAGTTACAAAATAACTTTTTAATAAGCTTTTATAAGATAAAATAATTTCTGGGTACCCTATGAGTTTCACAATGCAATTTTTTTAGGTAATGGTAAAATTATACTCAATTAAATATTGCATCATTTGTTTTTTTTAGAACTAAAATAATAAGAGAAATATTATATAATTGGAATTAAAATTCAGTGAACTAACATTCATATGTAGATAAACATATTCATGAAAATACAAAATTGCGAACACAATTTGCACTAGTCGCAAAAAGTTACAAGTCAATAAAAAGCCAAATAATTAGAAAATACCAGATAATAGGTGTTAGTCACTGATATAACATAAAATTGATTGACATTAAAAGCAATATCATTTGGTTAGTTTTTACTATTACAGTGTTCTATTTTTAAATTTCGAAAATTATTTTAACATCAAACGAAATGTTTTGTAAGCAACCGCTCGCACACTTGAATTTTTCGACAACTAAGTGGGAAATGTTATGTCTAAGGTAATCTAATAAGACCTGACACACTACAACGTAAATTACTTATTTTCGTCCAAATTACTTCGCATAAACCAAATGTGTACATACTTGTCATTCCTAATTTATTTTGACAGCTCTGTTACAACAGGGTTGCTTAAAGCCCGGACACACTGTCGGAATTTATGGCTCATTCTTAATTTATGATCACATTATGATGAAACTAAGTAACTTCGCCTTGTAAAATCTGTCAATAAATTACGATGAAATGAGATATTTTATCAGAAATCAAGAACCAAATCACGAACAAATCAATGTCGGCTCCAATATTTATCTTACTATTCGAAGAATATGTTCTCCCGCAATCAAACTGATCGGTGCATTTTGAAATATTGGCATTTCACTCAACTGTTCCTTGATTTTCACTGTCTTTAGAAGGTTTATTTCATGTTTTCTTTACAATTAAAAATGTACACTATTTACACCTTTGATCAACGAACTGAGCAACCCTGTGAAGATAAATTAGGAATGTAGCCACACTGAAGATGTCACAACGCCGAAACCGGGTTGTCTGATTTTTCGAAATATGACACTGAAGATGTCACACCATAGAAACTGGGTTATCATCAAACCAAACTTGCCAAGAGATGGCGGAAAATTGTTCCTAAAGGCCCGTACACATAGGACTTTTGCTTTGCTTTGCTTCAGAGTTTCGCTTTGACAGATAAGTTCAATACATGATGTTATATGAGTCCTGCTAAATACAAAGCGAGAAAAGTAGAGCAAAGCAAAGCGAAGCAAAATTATGGGCAACTCTCAACTTTTGTACGCTTTGGCAATCAGCTGTTATCATTTCCATTTTATTTTTATTTTGGCGTGCGTATACACACTACAGACACTCGCGAATTTCAAACATTAGTAGCATAACTACTTCCAGCATATCAGTAAAATTCATTTTTTTATTCTATCTTTAAACAAAACACTCTGAACAAACACAAATCGCAACTCAACAAACTACTAACGCAGAAACTGTCAAAGCGTTCTATGTAGCAGACCTTCTACGCCTCACGCTTTGTTGTTAAAGTTCGAACTGCCAAGCAAAGCGAGGAAAGTTCTATGTAAACGGCCCATAAATACCTCGAATCTTCATCCAGTCAGTCGGAAAAACAGAAGATCAAAAAACAAAAACAAGTTAGAATAGCTCAAAGTAAATCTGTTGATTCTGTAACAAACATAAATAACGGAGCTGGGATTTGCTTATATAAAGCAATAATATCGAACTGATTTTCCTTTTGTCTATTAGTTATAAACTTTTCAGTTTTTTTTTATTCCCCCGATATTGGAGCCACTGGAATTCACATCTATGTAAATGTAATTGTATTTTGCTATAGTAATAAGTCGTACGTGGCTTTGCACTCAAATTCTTATTTATAGAGCGTCTGTATAACAATATTGAACACATTTTTTCTTTTACTTTAAAACAAAATTAAAATTTGCATTTATTTTGTGCTCAAATTCTATTCAGAGTAATTGCGCACACAATTTTGCAGAAAACAACGTCAGCATTCTAAATAATATAGGCTGTTTCTTAAAATCCTTTTGTTTTTGTTGTTTTGTTATATTTGTCTAATATCCGCAACAGGTGTTCTATCGTATTTTCAAATGAATTTTTTCTTAAACAATTTGATATACACAAATCTACATGAATATGACGGTGTATATTAGTCTCGGTCGTTTTTTGGAACTAGCTGGAATACAATACAAAATTTTCCACTAAATTCATCCAGCAGCTTGCGATAATATTGACCACAATCTTTTATTCTAATATTATGTATGCACATATTTATATTTTCAAAATTCCGTACAAAATGATTTTTAATTAAGACGACGGAAGGTGTTGCTCCTTGTCATCGTTTACCAACAACAGGCCTATTTGCTTCGTTTTTTACAAGGTTTGGAAAACGTAGAACTAACAGCGCGGTTGCTAATTCTGATTATATTAACTGGGTTGCTTCACACGATCCGGGTGGAATCCTTTAATTAGAGGCATAAACCCTTGCTCTCTTATGCTTGGTTTTCATTATGTCAAATATGACGTCAAATTATGTCAAATGAAAGAAACCAGCCAAATCAACGCTAGGGACACGAATTTCGATAAGATACGATACCATATCGATACTTTTGCAATTCGATACCGATACTTTTTACTCGATACTTTTAAGACGATATTTTTGTGGCATACAGTATTGGAAGCCCATTGTCATATCGAATTAGCAAAGAAAAATGTTTTCAGAATATTATATGTACCAGTAGTGCCACCAATTTTTCAAAACTGCAACCTTCAAGTTCAGGGTGAAGAGCTAACGGCCGAATTGGTACTTGTGCAAAAAATTTCTTAAGGGGAAACCGATTACATTTAATACGAAATTGTTAATAAACTTGATTTTTAACTCACTATCGATATTCGAGGTATCGAGTCTGTTAAATTCGATACAAGCGGGTATCCCACTTTTTTGGGGCGATACTTTGATTGAGTAACATATTGATATTTTCCCCCTAATCATGACATAAGTATTTAGATTTGACGTCAATGCAATATTACCCGATGGAATCCAAAAATAATAGAATACAAAATTGCACCGCCTACGGACCGGTAGTCTTTTGTCGATTTGACAGCATCCACATATTCGCTGACGAAATAAAAGTGTTTTGCTTTTTTTTTTGCGCAATCATTGCTAATAAAAGTTTCAAGTATTTGTTGCTTGGTCGCTTCTTCTGAACTACTTCCTCTTCTTTTTTAGATATCTTGCTTTAGCTCTCTCATGCTCCATCTTTTATTACGTCACTTTCTGTCGCTTTCAGCGCGCAAAACGCAAATTTGTTTTTTTTCATTCTTGCCCGGAATCGAGGAGTAACTTTTTCATTTGTTTTTGTTGTTGTGACTTGACAAGTGCTTCGTTTTATGAATGAAACTTGTAATATTTTCCATTTGATACAATTTGACACTTTATCTTTTTACTATGGTGAGAAAATTATACATTTATGCTGTTCAATTCGTACATTTTTATTGCTGGAAATGTTTAACAGTTCCTTTGATGCAGACGAAGATCAGCGAGTTAAGGCAGTAATTAAATGTAGCAATTATGTAGCAAAAATATTTGACTTTGCTAATTTTTATGCCTATGGAACTGAAACTTATGCATTTAGTAGACGTTTTAGCAATATTAGAATAAAAAACGCGCCAATACCGTCTTTTTCTTGGCTATGCTTGTTGTGAAATTTTTCACTAGCCCTGGTGCCTCAGAAGTTTTTATTCACCTCACAGTTGTCAAAAATTTACTTGCCAGAGTACTTTTCTATCAATGGCACAGGCACATCATTGACATTAGAGACTAGGGATGAAACGATACTAGTGAATACAACTAACTTTTCTATCTTATTTTGGTATCGATACTTTTATACCGAGTACTGAGTAGGTAAAGAAAAAAATTAAAATACATATTTGTCGACTTTTTACAAAAAAATAACGTTTCTTTCTAAATCAAGCCAATATTATCATTCTTATAAAGCATGGTGTGCACCTCTTAAGAAATTCGAAAAGATAAAATTGCCAATATTCCTTGTGGCAAAAAAAATGGTATCAAAGAGATTTTGGCATTTGAATTTTGCCACTTTCTCTTCAAGATATAATAAAGCGGACATATATTTCTGTTGCAAACGTAGATTACCTTATAATCTTTTATCACAACAAACTTTAGAAAACCCTAGCAGGAAGCATATAAATTTTATATGAACTCCATACTGATTGAACAAAAAATTCGCTGAAGGATTTTTCACGAGCCTTCCTTGAGCGGATTTTTCAATATGGACATTTGCAAATTCTTGATCGTCAAACGCTTAAAGTTAAAAGTATCGGTACAATAGGTGTTGGTACTTTTCGCTCGATACTTACTAGATATCGGTAGTTTCTTACAATAGGCCCGTTTCTTTGTATTCGAGTTGCAAAAGAACACTAGGTAGGATAACCAATTGCATTTAAAGCAACAACACTAACTCGGAAAAATATGCGAGTTGAGCCAACTCGGTAAAATGATATCCGAACTGAGATGTAGTGTTGGGAATTGAAAAAACTGCGCTATTGTGAATGATCCCTAAGAAAATACATGGGAAATTTCAGTTTAAGACCTAAGTAGCTTTTATTTTCATAGCATTTTTAAATATATAACTACATAAACCTAAAAATTGCCGGCACAACTATTTTCCGTTTTTAAATAGCACTAAATAAATCACATCTTTCATGAAAGATGGAAACAGGGTTGCTTTTGCAACCAAAGGAAATTTTATCCGAGTTGGAGCGTTCTTTTGCCAATCGGTTTCATTAAAACGGGGCCATGTGTAACATCAACAATTTTGTTTTAAAAACTACAGCCTGCAACTAGGTAGACTTCATATACAAAATTTGATACAATTCAGAATTCTCCATCACTGGTATGCACCCACAAATATTATTGTTGCAAAATCACGAGCTACATTCTAGGTATTTACATATATAAATACATACATATAATATATCCAAATACATGCACACATTTATAAATATGAACGAGTATGACGTTTTCGAAGCGCTAAACGACAAAACTAAAAACAACTACACAACATTTCTTCGCCGACTTTCATTTATTTTATTTAAATTTCTAACGTCTCACTTAGCAACATGCCAAATGGTTGGCAGACGGAAATCTAATAAATATAAGCAACTATAAAAAAACCCAAAATAATTTATGTAGTGCTAAAACGTGCACAGCAGCTGCACATGACACAGCAACAGCACCGACGTTACCGAAAACAGCAAACAACGGAAAAAAAAATTGCGCAGATTAGTGGTGACTTAGAATTAAAAAAAAAAAAAATGGAGCAGACGACGACGAGTAAACAAATGTGCCCAAAATTTAGAAAACAACGATAACTAATAGAAGAATGAGGTGCTCATGTATGCACATTAGGGTGGTTTACGGTCAAATTATTTCGGAAAATTAAAAATCGTGCCCAGATTTACGTGAGTTGTATCGCCAAAAATTGAGTTTCTTGTAAATATTAATAGTTCAAAAAAAAATATTTTGTCAAAAATTCACCTTAGATGTTAATTATGTCAAATATTTGTTCAG
This sequence comes from Anomoia purmunda, assembly GCA_951828415.1. Classification (NCBI taxonomy): domain Eukaryota; kingdom Metazoa; phylum Arthropoda; class Insecta; order Diptera; family Tephritidae; genus Anomoia; species Anomoia purmunda. The sequence goes on from OX639997.1 coordinate 29,038,008, forward strand.
ATTTGCGAAAGCAAATGAACGCGAATTGGTGACGAAATAAAAAGTGTAAGAAAATATGATATCTTGGACAAATTTGGATGAGTTGTTTCAAAAAAAAAAGGTCAAAATCAGCATGAGACTTCTTTTTATTACGATTCCGTTGAATACTGTTTCTAATATTTTTGTGCAAGTCTTTTAAGCTTAAATTGTTTTTGTTAAAAAAAAAATAATAATTTTAAACTCTTTTTTTTTTTTAAATACTCTATTTTTGAAGGTATTTTCAAATCGCTCATATAAATCTTAATATTTTTCCGAAATAATTAGTTCGGTATCTTACAATAGAAAATAATAAAATTTATAATTCCGTTAGAAAAACAGTACCAGCATCCTTTTTGTATGCGATTTGATGCACCTTAATGTAGATATGTTTATTAGACTGGGTCTAAAAGAAAAGTCAGCAATTACTCCAGCAAGGTATCTAGGATTCATTCTAGATCCGAAGCTGAGTGGAAAAACTAATATCGAAAAGAGTGAAACAAATTAACAAGCGGCTTTTTACCCGAAAATAGTGATTTGAATGTATAGAGCCCTAATTCATCCAATTTTATGCTATGGTTCCCCTAGTCTCGTAGACAGCCTTACCTAACCAATATAACCAAGTCAGGCTAGTTTGAGCGCAGAGAGCAGCGTGCATTGATCCGACGGTTTCATTAAGAATATGTCCCACGTTTGTTTTAAATCTTATAGCACATCTCGTGCCTATAGATCTTCATATACTTCATACATTCCGTATAAGTGTCAGCTGTAGGGCTCCGAGAACTTGGCCTGTGAAAGGAAATGATGAAAGGACATAGTAGGATTCTTTCGCTCCTTCTCACCACGATCCGACAGGGCACTGATTATACGAGTATGCGGTCAGAAATAGACTGCCATAGGCCCTTTGGAGTTCTAGTCCCGTCGAGATCTGAATGGGATGGAAGTTTTGATATGTCCGCCTAGAATAATCACATTTACACAGCTCCTACGGTGGAGCAAGGTGTTGGCGCAGGGGTGTTGGCGCAGGGGTGTTTTCTGATTTTTTTGGGAAAGGGGAAATTTTAACACCCTCCTCAATTTGCAAGTGTTTTTCATGCGGAAGTTTTTGCTATCGCTTAAGGCTGTCGCGCTTTAGAGTGTAGCTGGCTTGGTAACTTTCAAGATGAGCCATTTCCCCAAACAGTCGAGCGGCCTCTGGCATCTTTCAAAACCAAATCCAAGCTGGTTAAGCAATGGAAGACTCTATGGAATGGATTGTGTAACCGGCTCTCAGTATACAAAATTTGGATTCCTTTTCATCGCAACATAGCTGGGAACGATACAGCCGATAAGCTTGCCAGAGAGGCTTTAGTGACAAACTCAAATGAGGTGTCAATTCCAGTGCTAATAGGTTTAATAAACAGGAGCATTTCCTTCCACCACCTTCACTAGTTTGCTCAGCGATAGATCAATTATCTAGGCCTTAAGCGCGATACTCGTGGCTGTTCTCACGGGATACTAACCGATCGGAAGCAACACCAGAAAACTTAGTATTGCCCGTAATGATTACACGCATGAAGCCGCAGAAATGGAAATGAACAAGAGGCAGTTGAGCACCTGCTGAGCAGATGCCCGGCTGTAATGAGGAAGTGTAAAGTCACTCTGGGAGTATTTGAGTAACATTCTCTACAAGATTTGTGCAAACATAACCTCAAAAAACATTTTAAAATTTATAAACTGCGCTAGTTGGGTTTACACGAAAAACTCGGAGGTTCTATGGAATTAAAATGGCACTTATTGGGCGTTGAGCCCCTTCGCCGCCTAACCCCAAAATCGATTTTTCTTTATACAATTTTTATTTCCTAATCAATTCAAAAGGGTGGTTATCGTTGATAAGATAATTTTTAGTACTTTATTGTTACGCTTCCAAAGACAGGAATACACCGTTTACGAAAACGTTTAACGTAATGTAAAGTAAAGTAGTTGTAGGGAGGATAGGAATTAAGCTATTTGAAGTTAGTAGACTAAGGTGGCACTGGAAGGTAAAAGACTCCTAGAAGGATATATAATATTCAAAATTATATTTTCATATTCATATTCATATTCAAATTCATCTTTATTCAGTCTATGATTTACAATCTTACCGACTAGAAACATAATATATTATAAAATGTAATATACAATTATAAAAAATAAATTTGGAGAGATGACCTAATAAAACTTTTATGAAAAGACAAATCGATATCTAAATTCTTTGAGATTTTATTACATTCCGCTAGGCGCCTATATCTCATCTAGTAATAAATAACAAAGTTATGAAGAAAATCGTAAAATCTTCTCAAAGTAATCTCTCACACTAGATAAGGGGGATCGGGGGCAATTGCAGACTTTTTTTCTTATGGGGGAGCGCCCCCCTCTAATGTGCACACACACTTATGAACATACTATGTGTAAAAATTTGTTTACCGCCTATCAAAATCGAATGTGCTTTCCATTAAATCCAGTAAGTGCTTTAAAAACTTCACATGAAGAAAAATTTGCATAATACATACAGATATAAAAGACAAATTTTCGCCTAGCAGTTCAACAACCAGCAAATCACTTCTTGCATATCGATAGATTTTTGTTGTATATTTGCATATAAGTAGATGCATATGTACATATGTATGCATGTGTGTACTCTAATATGCAAATTTTTTTTTTGAATTTTAAGCACTTATGTAGATAAATTTTTAATAGAATAATTTTTTGGCAAAAACATATGCATGCTATTTATTTAGACGATTTTGACACCTTTTCTTATTTAAGGTTAACACATTTGTTTACCTAGAAACATCACGAATATGTAAATATTTGTTTATAGACATTTTGCACATGCCTAAACTAGTTCAGAATCAATTTGCCTTAACACTTGGCTTTAATAACAATACCCTAAACTAATTCCCTGCAAAGTCCGTTGTCATAAACGTGGGTACTATATTTGAAGCAACATTTGTTGTGTTTAATAAAATGCGAACTATAAATAATGGTAATAAATCTAATAATTAGCCATTTATTATCAGCACTATTGTAGTTCACTTATTTATATACAGAGGGCGTTCGCACTAAGTATATTTTTTGTTTTGTTTATTTCCCTGTTAGTATAGTAAATGGGGGAATTTCCCATGTAAGCTAAAATGGATGGTGGAACTGCCAATGCTGGCAACTTTGACTTTTCTTCGTTATTAGGCTCTTAAGCTTGTTGTTGTTGTGCTTCGACCGAAGTTTTTCATTCGGCCAAAAAAGCCGAATAACTATTGCTCGAATATTTTCCAATTTTTATGTAAAAAGCCTATGTATAAAATTTTAGTTTTAGTCATCGAGTATCGAGCTAAATTTTTTTGAACAAAAGCAAAACTGGTTTTTCGAGTGTTGGTTTTTCGCTTTGGAATAATTAAAAATAATAATTTTCTATAATATTTTTCATCAAAACTAATCATTATTAAGTTTCACTTTTTTGATCGAAAGTAAAATTCATGTACTGAGCATTATTTTATCAATGAGATATAAAAATTAGGTTTTGAGATTTTTTTTTTTGCCAATACAAAAACTGCTGGATGACCAAAGTGAACGAGCAATCCCTCGTGTGGCCAGATTGGTTTATCTGTTTTGGCTAGCTAATCTGGTATCTACCTCAACTTACGAGATCTGGAATCTCAAGGGGGCCGTATGTTCGAGGCGAGTTCCTTAGGGCGCCTCAGCGCTCCTCGTCTTCTCGCCACTGTGCCCCGGGACTCGGTGTAGGCTGGTAATGTGTGGCATGAGTTGGGCATATTGGGAAATGAAGTAATAATAAGGAGTTTATCTGTTCCTTATTTGTCCGATTCAGAGCGGTTAGCAATTCTCCGGGATAACTATTATACTACTTTCTTATTACGTCTTATTCTGCTTTATTCCATGAGTCTATAATGTATGTACTTAATCCGAGTTATTCTCCTCTAATCCGTAAATATTGTTATTCCTCTTTATTCCGAAGTATTGGGACTATCAAAAATATGATAGTAACTTGTTCCCTAAATTCTTCTAAATAAACATCCTTAATATTCGCTAAATTTTAAATTACAAGTAAGTGCAATAAAATTTATTTAATCTTTGTACCTTACCCCGCCTTATTTGCATAATGTAAGCTTTTTCTTATGCTATCTTAAATAATTCAATTATTGTATTGCCAAAGGGATCTAGGAACGGATACATCAATTCCCTAATTCAGGGTCACACCAGACAGGAATATATGTAGTTGTATTATTACAATAACAGCGCACAATTTCACTGGCAAATATATTGTAATTAATTTGATTGTGAACTAGGCTATCGAATTGCAGCAGTCGGATGTGGCGGCAAAATTTAAATAGCCTACTGGTGGGAAATGGGATAATTTGGCACTGAATTCCAGTATATTTTAGTGTAGTTTTTTTCTATACACTTGATAGCTAAATATTTTGTATCTAGGGTTAACTTAAATGATATTAGAGCCTTGAGCATAGCCTAACTGTTTAATAAGTCAATGTTGGTCCTTTTAAGCAGTTTCGCTGAAAGTTTGCCCCTGCAAAATAACTGGTGAATGGGGATTATGTCTCCGCCTGAAATATGCTTGGAAAATTTTCTGTTAGCCCAGACGTATTTATTGTATTCTTCTGGATATGCCTGACAGGGCAACAGTCACTCCAATTTACTTTGCCAATCAATTCCATCCTGGAGTTTTTCTCGAATTTGGTTATCAATAACTCTCCGCGAAGTTCAGTAAGTACTTTTTGATATCAGTTTTCCTTTCCCATATTTCATAACTTTGTTCTTGCTCTTATCAGATTGTTAATTTAAGATTGTATATTTGTGTTTTCGTTCTCTTTACAACTTTTCTGCTTTTATATCCATACATACTTACATATTTGTTAATAATAAATGATGGATGACATCCTTCATCTACAATTTACGTCCATTTCCGCTAAAGCTTGCCAACAGATGAAGGTCAATGCGAACGCTGATGCAACATTTTGCATATCTGTATATTTATTTATGTAAATATGTAAAATGTTAGACCAGAACACAAACAAATTTGAAATGAAACCTCTTAATTTGAAAGCTTACTTCGGGTCGTCAATAAATTTCCAAACCTGACCATGTCCGATGATCGCTTAGATTTCATCACTGGTCTAAGATCATGTGGGCCCAAAGGAACTAAATCGGTTACTAAACTTAATTTTTTCAACTTTTTTTTAAATTTGAATGATTGTATGATATTGAAATCTGTTCTTAGTGTGCTTTGAAAATAGGTATTACTACTAGGGATTTCGATTTGTGCTCACCCATGCTCGAGTCTTTTGATATTCGAGAAACCGAGAAATCGAGTCCTCGATACAATCTCGGATATCGCCATTCTCGCGAGAAATGTCGAGTATTTATCGAGACGAGTTTATTTCATTGTTTCATTGTTGAAAGTAAAAGTTAGACAGCACGTACAGAGCAGAGTTACACAATTCAAGCGATAGTATTGGGCCTTACTAAATTGACGATACACGAGAAGCTCACGAGAAAGCGGTATCCCCGAGAAATTGCTACTCGAGCAGTATCAAGAAATTTAAGACTATAAAACTGATTGCTTTGGCTGCTGGGCTCACGGTAAATATTTTCGGTAAGGATAAGAAGTGGAAAATTAGTGCACGCAATCCAGTTATCTTATTGAATTGATAAGATACTCGAGAAGCTCGTGGGAAAGCGGTCCTCGCGAGAAATTGCTTCTTGAGCAAACTCGAGAAATCGAAGAGTCTAGATACTAAAAAGGCTAACTTTGAGAACTTAAAATTGCAAAGACAGTTTCAAATCTGAGAAAATCAAACAACTAGGCAGCATCTTGAGTGATGTATTTAAATATAATTTTGGTTAGAACCCCATATGGGTAATAAAATTCGTCATTTTGAAAATTTCGAAGATTTACATAAATAAAGTTTAGATTATTAGTTTATTTTAATATGATGAGGATACATTTCAAGCTCACTATTAATATGTTTAGATAAATGAATAGAAATTAGGCTAGAAATTGTAATCAAAAAGATATTTTGTACCCCACTAATGAATCCATAAGCATGATAACATAACCTTGGCGGACGAGTCTATAATCCATATTGGTTCGAATGTATGTATAAGAAAGAGTCAGCCATATACTTTAAAAAAGGTACACAGAAACATTTTCCTTTTTTTTTATGCCGTAATTTTTTCTTCAAATTGAATATTTTCTCCCGATTGAGTAAGGGATTCCTTAAAGTTATGAAAATCCTGCACCAAACGAAGTATGGTTCCTTCAAAAGTAGTAAAAATTTTTTAGGGCCAATTCATTCCCATTTTTCTTTCTTTTGATTTAGCTGTTCCCGGATAATTTTTTTCTGAGTGTAGGAAATATTTTCTTCGGATGAGATCTTATTTCAGAAAGAAATTAAACATATCCAGTGAATTGGGAGTGATTTCAACATTTCGAGGACGTTTACGCCAAACCATTCTACCTACCTGGGGTAATAACTCTATTTTAGTAGGAAGAGTGCTGACAAAAATTTAATTAAACCATTAAAGTTTTCGGCAGGTATGATCAAAAATTAATAACCAAATTTGGCGGCAAACCAACCCAAGTTTTTTTATGGTCACTTCTACATAATGGAAACCAGCATTAAGTGATTATTTTACAAAGTTTAGTATCCTAATCCCAACAATAACTTAATAAAAATCCCGAGAATCAGAACGATGAATTCTCTGGGTCAGACCTAGCATTCGAAGTAATAGTAAAAATATGAAATCAGCTTAGATGCAAATTAGTATATCAAATACCTATATAAACTAGCAAAACCGGGCGGAACACATAATTTTTCTGGTTTAATACTTCGCTTTTCCACTTGTCTCAAATCGAAAAAAAATCGTAAGAATGAAAAACTTTACCCCACATCTTAAAGCCTGTTGTGTAGCTCAAAAGAAAGCAGAAAACTCTGTATAAAAGGACCTAAGAAATGCTAAAAAATAGTTATCAGCACACTGTTCGTTAACTCTTTGTTAAAGATTTCTAAAATTTTTGAAAAATAGTGCGGAAAGATTTGAGCACCAAGCTCTAAATAAAAAGCAACAAAGTAGAAAAAAAGGCTGCCAAATAACCAAAGGAATAAATTGTTTGTAAAAACTAATCAAAATGACAGCCGTAGTTCGAACTTTGAATTCATACAACTTTTCGGTGCCATTTTAAATAACTATTTATTCTAATATAATGTCCAAACCAACACTTAATCTTCTAATAACCGCAATTATCGTAATTATTTCGCTAATCCACTTGGGTTGGCAAAATTTCGTCATAGCTAAATGTGCGCAAAAAGATTTAATCGAAATGTAATGCTCTGTGCAACTCTGATTTGCGCAATCTGTTTGTGAAAATAACTGTCAAACTGGAGTGAATGCCAAACAAACCAAGGCGGATCCATCCATCCACGGCAATGAAAACAAGTTTTTTCAGAAGATATTTTCAATATATAACATGACCGTCCAAACAGCATTCCATTTTACTAACTGATTTTTGATGACATTTCTCTATTTATTTATTTTTTTTACTCTAAGGCAATCCGGTAATCGAAATGCCCCACCGGAGATTCAAAATAAAAGTTTCGCTCGGTGCTCACCAAGCATTGTCGCTTTTTATAAATATTTCAGTTTTATCCACACCGATTTTTTCTTATTATTGTTCTAAACTAGTAACGGCAATTCATCGATATTTTTTTTTTGGCAAAAAGTTATCGAACACAGAGTTGCTTATGAAAACACAACGAAAATTTATCACCCCTATTGCGAGTGTCGATCAAAAATAGATAATCGAATATTGAGCGATTATCGACTATCGTGGTATTGCGAGTGTCGATTTCTCGCTCAACAAGCGACTGTGAATACTTTTCTGTCGATCATCATTCTACAGCCATTTTATAGTCGTTGAGCGTGTCGATTTTGAAGAGAAGTTTTTTGTTTGAGAAGTTTGATGCAATAATGGATAAAAAGTGAGTTTTTTGAGTAAAAACAATAATAATACATATAAATAATGGTAGTAAAATATCAACATCTCAATTACAGAACGAAAATTGTTACTAACAAGGAGCAAATGGCGCGTTTAGTGCAGTTGATGAAGGAAAACGTCGACCTAGGCAAAGGAGTTTGTGGAAAAACTCAAGCAAAGGCAAGATGGGAGCTTTCAGATGATCCGGCCTCAGGGTTTCTGTATAGCGTAAGCATGCATGGCTGTAACGCGTAACCAGCATCAGCTAAATGGATAAATGTTTACTTCTATTAGAATCATCCAAATGTGAAAACTATTTAAGCATAACGTACAACACTTATCATCTGAATTGCATTTTATTTGTAAATACTCACTATCATTACATTCAAGCTAAAATATCCCTTGCAATGATTGGAGCAATGATTTTGACGTGCGTTCCATCTATACAACCTATTACGCCTATTATTCCGCTTTTTTTTTTTAAAGAAATAAAGCTTTGCTTTGCGCTTCTCCTCTTCAGAGTATTGCATGGATATCCAATCCCTACACATGTGTTTGTCCAATACTGTAAACACCTCAGTCAAAATTAGGGATACCGTCGATTGGCCAAGTCCAATATTAGAATCGTTCCCTACACTTAATTGGTAAGATCCCTGCGCGCAAAACCTCAAAGCAGCTGCAAGCTTTAAAATCGTCGGAACTGATGTTCTTCTCAGACCTGGTTGTAGTTTGCTATCTAACAATGCAAGCAAATGCGTAAATGCAGCTTTTGGCAGACGAAAGTTTTTCAAACATCTAAAAAGCGGAAGTTTTAATACTTTTTCAACACAGCAAATATAACATATATATCGTATACAAACATTTTTTCCTCAAACTTCAGAGGATTGGAGGAGTCTCTCAACTTTCTCCTCTCTCTATAGTATCCATTTTTATTTCCTTTATTTATTTATTCAGTTATCACTTATGAAATTAAATTGAATTGAACAATTTTTCGCCAATGTAAAAATGTAAACAAACACCAAACAGCTGATTGAAATTCAACGAACCATTCAAAATGGTACATTTTTTGATCGATCAATTTACACAATACCGAAATAGAATACAATCGACTCAATCGACAAAAGCCTATTCTACTGCCAATCGACACTCGCAATAGGGGTGTATATGTTTTCGAAATTACCACGATTGGTTCGTTTGCAGGGCGAACACATGTATTTATACTTCCAACTTGTTTCCACAGAATATGACGAATGACGTTGTCGTGTGGACATGGTATTATGTATATGAATTGTATACCTCAAATCGCGGTAGCAACGAGTTGGGATGAGGACTAACTTCGGTTGGAGTTGGTACCACAAGTTGCTGCTACTTAAAGCTTCCACCAAAGAATTTTTTCAATACTGAAGGGAGGCAAATAAGTCTGGGATATATTATATGTAGTATATTTAAATTTCATGAGGATTTTCCCTAAAATATTGTACAAAAAATCCCATTATTTTTTCCTCAAAACTCGATATTGATATTTGTTTTCTACGAAGTCAAAATTTGTTGGTAAAAGCAATAAAATGTAGTACAAACTTCTAGGACTCGCAAGGACCTTGAGCCACCTTAATGCACATATGAACAAATATAGATGAATACAAATGAATTTATAAACCGGTGAAATGTCTGCGCTAATTTTTGTCAATGCTTGTTTTTTAATACATAACTACATACATACTTAGTACATAATTCAATATCGATCGATGTTCATATTTTTATGCTGTCGGTGCAAATATTTTTTTGTATACATAAGTAGATACATGTTGTATATTATATTATATTATTTTCACTATATGTATAGATGCTCATACATATGTATATACATATGTATGTTCATAAGTATTTTCCTCAGTGTTTTTTCATTTGTTATATTTTTTTATTGCACTGACTGCCAATAGAAGACAATAAACAATGCGACGCTATGACTTTATCGACTCAATATTATGGGCATAGCAAATGATAAAAATGATAGTGAAATTAACTTAATTGTCAATCAGGCGTATAAATTGGCCAGCAGCGTTTAATATATGATGTGTCTGAGGAAAATAAATTTACGGAAATATCTATTTTATATCAGAGTGTATAATTGAAAAAAAAAAGGATTGCATGTCTATAAAGGGTAAAATAAGCTAACCATCGTTTCATTTTTTCGTAATAGAACAATAGTAGGCAAAATCAAAATCGAAATAAGTTAGATTTGATAAAAGAAAATACGAAAATGGAATAAAAATAAGATAAAATACAAATATTTAAATGACTAGAAAATACAACAAAACCAAAATACGTGCATATTTTGCTTTCCATTTCAGTTCAACCAGTGCAGTTGGCAAATTATTTTATTTTATGGTTTGACGAAGTTTTTTTATGCAGCATTTATCGGAAATTTCGTTTTTTAAATCAATTTTTTTTAGTTATTCAAGAGATCTGTTTTCAAATATCCATAACATTAAAAAAAATATCGATTTGAAAGTTTTTACTAAAGGTTTGTAATAATTTACACTATTGACTATAATTATAAAAAATCAAATTCCCGCACACAATTTTTCATGAAGCAAAAAAAGAAATAAAATTTGTTTCTATTAAACATCTCGAGCGAATATTTTTTTCTTAGACTAGGAATGAAACGATACTTTTCGTTCGATACGAAATAATCTGATCGAAATCAGTTTTTTAGACAAATGCAACTTTTTCCATTGAATGGTGATTTATATCGGAAGTGCCCGAATTTTCGAAATCCATTGATTGCATCATCCAGGTTCAAATAAAACTTTGGTCAGAGTTTATGTAGCTTTCGCGGCAATTCTTGGCCAAAGGTTCGAAAACTTAAGCTTCCAAGATGCCAAGTAGATGAGGAAGAAGAAGGTAAGGATGGTTTCAACATCTACCAACACTACAAACAGTACGCCCTCATTGGAAGCAAAAAAGATCTATGGAACGTCGGATAGTGCTCCTACATTTATCGAGCCCAGTCAAGATATCGAAATCGATTGGACAAATTTCTATTCATGGGAAGTACAACAAAATACGCTTGTTGCGCTAAAATATTTTATGATTTAATTTTTTCTTTAACAAAATTAAGTTTGTTGTAATCTTTTCTAATATATCATAAATAGAATATTACTTTTTTAGAATTCCCTGAAAGTTATTAACTTATGACTTAAAAAATAAAATTTAATATAGCTCGTACAGAATACTTTCTTACCCAAAAGTATCGATACGGGTATAATACTACCCGATATTTTTTAAGCGTCGATACCCTCTTCCAATACTACTTCCAAGTAAAAGTATCGATGTCTGTAGCGCATCGTTTCATCCCTACCTTTGACACATTTTTTATACCAACAAGGCACATTGAAATGAATTCGACAATATGTCCAATATTTTAGTAAACATTTTCTATGAGGCTTTATATTTGCTTTGCGTGTAATACTATAAACTTTGAATTTTATTTAAATCGGATCATAAATGCGCTTTGTGGAAGATGCCACGACTAGCGGGTGAATTTTGTTTGGTGTTATTATTTTCTCCGAATATTAGCCGAATGAGGCATGTCGATCTACGCGACACCTATCGGCTCAATTTGTATTTCATATCGCATTGTTATCAAAGTCTTTCACTAAAAATTATGTTATATTGTGTTAAAAAATAAAAAAAAGGTGTAAAGGTGAACAGAGCGGGGAATGTATTAAATATATTTCAAAAACCAGAGCAAATCTACTCGAAGGTTGAACCCTGTGTACTTTTGAACATTAGAATGGTCCGAAAAAAAAGATAGAGTTGGAATTCGACTGAGACTGTTCGACATCAAAAATAAACAATACTGCCATTTTGTTAATTAAAGAAAAATGAAAGAAAAGAAATGATTCAGGAAACTTCAAGTAATAATACCCAATTGTGTAGTTAATCATTTTCTAATATTAAGTAGGTATTTTTTTGGGGGCCCATCAAAAATAGTTAGTATGAAAAAATTGTAAAATTAAAAATTAGATATTATTCACTGATGTTATCTGAAGAGAAACCGATTGCAATATATTGTATTTTAGGAGTTTTGTACCGTTTCTACGAAAATTGCTTTTACCATATGAAACACATGGAGAACTTTGAGTGCTTTGAACGACCGCTAAACATTTTTTGATTTAAAAACAAATAATCGAAAAACCAATTTCGATGTAAATAGTCGAAGAGGGCGATACTCTAAAATCACGTCTTTACTTTTTCTCCATGTATTTTTGGATCACCCTTATATGAATAAGTGCATTCACTGGCGGGAATAATAATGGAAATACGGGGTTTTGAGAAGTTTTGGTGACTTATTTTTCTTTTATTGAATTTTTAACAATTTTTTATAACAAGATAGTTAGTTTTCAGACAAAAATTATATTAATCTGAGTTTCCAACATTGCGAAAAATTGAACACAAAAAATAAACATTTATCAAAATTTTCAAATAATCCAAATTTTTAGAAAATTGTGCAGAACATTAAATTTTAGTAAGTCAAGTTTGACGTATGTATGTACATACATATGTAGTTTGAAATTAACATTGATTTTTGAAAAGTTTATTTTGCTGACGATGGATTTTTTCTAAGTGGAAGAAAATGCACAACACAGTAACAAAAAAAAAAACAAAACAAAATCAACGCAATTTTTCCACCAGTATACATACATTCATCTATATATGCATAGTTGTTCAGTTTTCTGCGTACTTTGTCGCGACAAATTCCTTCAGTTTACTGAGCAAAATAAATTTAACTCACATTACAAACCTTTCAGACGACCCATTTGACATTTAACCCCTCCACAATATTGCGCACGAATTACACTAATCGACTTAGACGGGGCATGTCTCGCTGAGTTTAACTCATTTTGCAAATTACAGACTTTACAAAGAAAGGCGAAGCGTTAGAAAATTTCCTCTGGCATTCGCTTGTATTGGCTATATTACATACAGCTGCGTTCAAAACAAAAGTAGTGCCACAAGTTTACCACTTTTTACTATATTTTAATTTATATTTTTAGGTTCACACATTTTTTTTACGAAAAATAGAGTTCGTTTAATTACAAAAAACTTTAGCTAAATTTAGAAAAAAACTAACCTTTTTTTTACAAAATTGCAATTTTATATTCCACTCAGTTTAAGTATAATAAATTGCTAATTTTAAGTGGCAAACATTGCTATTGCTTTCTGGACGGTATTACACATTTTCTTCCATTTTCGATTTTTTCGCATGTTAAAAATTTTTCTGAAAATTCTATTTAAAGATTTTGAAATGTTAAAATTGTTTTTAATTTTGAATCAAATTTCGCACTGCTCAAACTTTGTTCAAATGTGGGAAAAGATTCCAAACAAATTCTGTTTAAAAATTTTGAAATTTTAAAAAATTTTTCTAAATTTAGTATAAAGCTTGAATTTGGATTCTATGATTTTTGTGATACATATAATGAACTACTTTTTTGTTTTATAATAAAAAAAATCAACATTAAACACTTAAAAGAAAAATAGTCAAACTGGTCAAAATTTTCGCTGTTCATACTTTGTTCAAATGTGGGAAAAAATTCCAAATTTTTTTTATTCTGCTTAAAAATGTTGAAATTTTTAATTTTTTTTTAATTTTTCTAAATTTAGTCTAGAGTTTGAATTTGGGTTAATACGATTTTTGTTAAAAAATTAACTTTTTTTGCTTTATAATAAAACTTAGCAATATTAAGCACTCAAAAGAAAAACAGTCAAGCTGTTCAAAATTTGCATTTTTCAAATTAACAATTTTTTTTTGGTAGGAATATTCAACACTAAATACTTAAAAGATGTATAGCCAAACTGGTCGAAATTTTCACTGTTCATACTTTGTTGAAATGTGGGAAAAAGTTCCAAAAAAATTTGTTCTGAAAATTCTGTTAAAAAATTTTTAAATGTTGAAATTTTTTTTCACTTTTCTAAATTTAGTATAAAGTTTAAATTTCGATCAATATGAATTTTGTTATAAAATGAAATTTTTCTTTTTTTTATAATAAGAAGAATCAACATTAAGTGCACAAAAGAAAAATATTCAAACTGGTCCAAATTTGCACTGTTTAACGCATTTTCCCGCAGGAAAAAATTAAAAAAAATAATTTTGCAATGTAAAATTTTTTTTAAATTTTCTAAATTAAATATAAAGCTTAAATTTGGATTAATTAGATTCTTTTTTATAAAATGGGCTTTTTTTGGTTTATAATAAGAGTAATCGACATACCCAAAAAAGGGTCAAACTCTGCAAAATTTGCTCTATTCACAGCATACACAAGATTTTTAAAGTTTTCAAAACATTTTTTCATATATTGTACGCTTTGGGCTCAAGTTCAACTTTGGTGGCCGTAAAAAAAGTTCAATCACAAAACGTTTTGAAAGAATTTGGGTATACAGTTATAAATAAAACTCAAAACAAACAAATTCATCTATATATCACGTGCACGAATTTTTTTAATTAGCTATATACCGAAATTTCTCAAATAAAAATTTTGTGTGAAGTTTCTTGAATTCAATCTCACATTTGAACAAAATTCGAAAGTCGGATTTAACCGGTGTTTGTTGTAGATGGAATTATAAATAATAAAAAGATTTAAAATTAAAAAAAGAAAAAAAAATTACACAAGTTTGCCAATATGAGGTGGTGCTATATCTATGGCATGTACTGTACATGAATTCAGCGCGTTGGTGTCTTTGCCATTTTATGCAACATTGTGTGTATTAAATTTCACTTATTGCTATTTTCTCCACTTATTCTCACATTTCCACACCTCTTTGTTTTGCAGAAAGGCTTACGCGCCGCACCATTGCTGAATCTGGTGTTTGCCAATCGGAAATTGTCCTTTTACGATACCAATCACACACCTGGCAGAGATGACGGCATACGGTAAATATAAGAAGATAAATACTTTTTATACAGACATAGATATTTATCTATTTACATGCTTTTTTAATTGATATCTTATTTATGGTGGTGATGGGGGGTTTTTTTTTAAATTAATCAATTTTTATTTATGCCGATAATTAAATTAATCCATTTGCATTGTAGTTAGCTTGGACTGCTTAACTCTATTTATATTTAGGAAACAAGCAAAACCTTTTTGTTTCCTTTGTTATTTTGAAACTTTTATTTTTTACAATTATTTACAATTATTATCTGAAATGTATCGAATACAAGTACACTGGACTTACGCTTGCTTGCTGCTAAATTTAAGGAACCATTGGAAATCCCAGGGTCCAGGGTTTAGCGCAGGAATTTTCAGAACTACGAGATAACTTTACAGTAAATTTGCATGAATCCCGGTACCGTAATGGTTATAATTTTTATACGAAAAATAGTGATTTAAGACTTTTGCTTTTTCAATCATTTTGTGATTTTTATTTCTTCGATAAAATATAATCGTTATTCTTGGATTTAATATTTATCAACCACATTAAGATTGGATTTAAAATTTATCCATCATAATAAATGCAAACAAATTTGTCAGTTATGACAATGATATCAGCAACACCAACAATACGATTTACATTATATGACCGAAATAATAAAAATCCTAAATGATCTATCGATTGTGATCAGAAAAATTTTCATCAGAAAATATCAATCACACTTGATCGATAAAAAAAAACATAAGAAAATTTCGATCAAACATTATCGCTAAAGAAAAAATCACAAAGTCTTTTAAATAAAAATAAGATTAGAATTGCGCAGCATGTGTCATAAGAATTTGTGTGCGTCCACGTGAAAAGGGCCCACTTCGGCGGTATTGGAGTTATGCATATAGGCGTCTTCCTGGTTGATTTCCGAACATTTTGAGACAAATTAGACCATGAAGAATTGAGGGAAATATAGAACTTTGAAGGTGAATATCCGAAAAATGACTAATTGAGAAAATCAATTTGAAGTTGAAAGTTGTTCCTTGTGGGCCCTTTTCTGTTTTTTTTTTTCAAAAAATAAAATTAATTACTTCTATTATACCTAGGAAGCTAAATTTGGTGTCATTCGACGCGTAAATGTATATAGTTTTATAATAAGCCATAATAAAAAATTACGAAATTCGATCCATGTATCGAAAAATCTATATATCTCGGAAATTAGATGCGACAAAGTGGGCCCTTTTCGCGTGGACGCACACATTTAATTGGTATATTCGAATTTTCTTTAGGTTAGGTTGAGGTGGCAGAGAGTGAGCCAGCTCACTTAGGCCCGTTGTGATGCCAATTTGTCGAGTCGAAGAACTTGAGCAATTGCCACGTCTAGGCTATTGGAAATCCTGCGTCCAGGAATTTCTGTTGCCGCCTGCAAAGTGCAAGACAATCGCAAATTAGATGCCTTATGGCTACTGGCTCTTCCTCGTCATAGCAGTTTCTTCAAAAATCGTTGTGGCGGAACCCAATTAGTTTAGTGTGCCGCCCTATATGAATATGCCCCTTGAGCACTCCCATATCCAGGGATAATTCTCACCTACATAGCGAGAGAAGTTCTTGGGATTTTTTATGTACCATTTAGGCCACATAAGTTTGGATGTGTTTCAAGTTCCGCTGCGTTTCCCTAACGTAGTCGCTTCCTTGAGGAAAAAATATCTAACCCTGAGCTTGCAGGAAGCGAGCGTCTTGCCCAATCTTTCCCAGGCCTGTGAAACAGGTAACTCTTCGTGCGAGCTCGGCTGTCTTCTCGTTAGCTGGTATGTTACAATATCCCGGTACCCACACCAGATAAAAATCGAACTGCTCTGCCATCACGCTAAGTGATCTGCGGCAGTTTGCCACTTGTGTCCGCGTATTAAGAAAAAATTTTTGTAAAAAAACGTCATAGCTAGGCATTGAAATAACTAACTAGTTCCGCCTTCAGTATTTTAATGGCAAAAAAAGCATAGCATTATTTTTCTTTGCATCACTTCTTACACCCTCATTTGTATACTTGATACATTCTTGAAGGACTTACAAGATCGGAATTGGAATTAAAAAACACCGAATTCACTTTCAATATAAATTACGAGTATATAACTGAAAACAAACTAGATCTAAGCTAAAATGTTTGACCTAAGATTAAAATAACAGAAATAAATACTAGATCTAGTTTCAATAATACGAACCTGGAAACGCACCCCTAAGAAGCGCTACGTTCTCTGTTCGTAAAGTGATAGCCGAAGTAAGTGCGATGTTTTCTGTTTAGTTCCGACAGAACCAAAGCAGCCGTCCATAGTTCAGGATTACAGTAATGCGAAATGATCTTCTAAATTCGAATATGACTCCAATTTACTTATGTCAGACACCAAATCTTTAGTTTAGAAAAACAATTATAATTTTTAAAGGCGAATTTTCATAGGATCTTTTGCCAAGCAAATAAAAAAGTTTTTGTGAAAAAGTTTCTTGTGACGAGGTTAGAGGGTATTATTAGTAAAGCCATTCAATGAAATAAAATGAAATGAATGTATTTGTGAATGTATGTAATTAATCGTCTTGACTCTAGCATTCTTATTTATGGAAAAAACATTCTCTTTTTTTTTACTAAAAAATATTTAATGTTCGCACAAAGTTTTATATTGGGGAAGAAGTAATTTTTCGAAGAAATGGAATATAATCCTCAAAAATCACAATTTTTGAATCGGTAAACTTCGTTTCTATTCGATACAATTCAAAGAATAATACACATTTGTTTATTTAACAACTTTTTGATAAACATATATTAATTATTTTGTATGCACACCCCAATGAATTCAAAAATGGATGCCTAAAAATAGTTATTAATAAAAAATTCGCTATTTCATACCATTTCTACGAAAACTTGTACATCAAATACATGGAGAGCGCATTATTATTTTATGATCCAAACACAAAAAAAAACACAACGAAAAGAATCCACTTTTCCCCGCCGCTATGCATTTTTGGACAGCCCTAATGTAAATATATGTAAATATATGTAAATATATGAGTATTTTTCAAAATTGTGCCTTAAAATGGTTTTGAATTAAAAATCAACCATGACTATATATTTTAAACAAATAAACATACTTAGAAAATACTAACCAAAACTTCCTATATACCAAACGAAAGAAAATTACTTGGTTTTTTAAAGCAAAACAAAAACCATATCATTGGCCAAAGAAGAAAATTATTTTTTTTTCGAAAGTTTTGCAAAATACCAATTTAAAATTTGGTTTGACCTACCCTTTACGTCAAAGAAAAATTTTAATTTTTTCGAATGTTTTGAGCAATTCAAAATCTTACAATTTGCCTATTTTTTTATGATTACTTTTTTACATTAAACTATTACACTTACAAAACAGAGCGATATTAACAAAAATATTCGCCGCTTTTAGGCGCTCTACCAAGGCGATTTCATATAAGCTGATAGCATTCCATAAACTCAGTGCTTGTTCTTCTTTTCCAATTCGCCGCATTGTTTTGTTTACACAAACAAAGTAAATGCGCAAAACTGGAAGAATTCGGATCTCGACAATTCACTCACGAAATGCTCAAACAAAACACAAGAGCAGTGTTGAGCAAATTCAGATTTTGACACTTCACTTGCAAAATTTCATAAAAAACGAAATACACAACAGATTCGCTTTGACCATCTTGCTATCACCTTCTATACTGGGCGAATTCAGATTTTTATACTTCACTCGCAAAATAACACACTCAATACACAAGCGTAATATCGGGCGAATTCAACTTTTAACATTTCACTCACTTATGATGTCACGATAAAAGAGAATAGAAGAATAGACGCCGTTAGTTGTCGTTTTTAGGATGTCATGGGCAAAGGAAAAATAACTTCACCTAATATGAATTCGCTTTGGGATTCGCCTTGGTTATCTTGCTGTTTTTGTTGTTGTAACAGCATAAAATATTCGCCGTAAAATTTTGGGGAATACTGCTGAAATTACAGTCCTTGGCCGGTTATAAATCCGGGTCGTTCTGGTATCGTAGAACCGACTGTCGTGGGAACGTATCTTGCTGTCTTCTTCTATGGATCCACCTTGTGCTATACGTTCTGATTCATTTTGATAGCCAAAATGCCGCGTTTTTTCTCTCTTCTTTTTATTCTCTCTGAGCTCTTTATTTAGATTGTGAAAATTTAAATTGAAAATATTTCAAAAGTATTCAAATTTTCTGAATGCAATAGTTAATGTAACAGATTCAATGGGCTAACGCTGCTAATAGCTGCTTTCAAATGATTGACTGATCGTTTATGACAGTTTACATCAGAAATAACAAATTTTGACTTAGTATACTGCATTAAAATTATAATTATTTGTAATACAAATGAATAGCCGACACCTTTCTTCAAAACTGACAGATTCCATCTGGCAAGGGAATTGCTTTGATTGATGGGCAAAGAAGCACTCAATCAAATGAAACAAGTCAAAATATTATTTTCCAAATAAGCGCCAATGTACGAGTATGTAATATGTATACGGTCATATTTTTATTAACATTTATTTATTTAGCAGATGAAAGCTAAATTTTACAGCTTCGCAATGTCGTGCTGCTCATTAATAGCAAAATTTATTCATTTTTGTTGCACTATGTATTTTTTTTAGCTAAAATTAAATCGAGACGACGATTCATAGTTACATTTAGCTAAACCAAATAAATCTGTTTAAAAATATCCGTGTGAGTTTTAGCGCAGTGAGTTGACAAAATTCTTACCTAACTAAATTGACAGCAAATTCTAAGCTTATACCAAACAAATGTAATTGCATTGTCACCAAGCCGATAGGGCGCGAATATTTGCATGATAAATTGTTAAACAAAATCTATGTATTTATATATTGATCACAAAGTGTGAAATTTTATAAAACTTAAAAATAGATTTTATTGCTATGCAAAATTCTGATAAATTCTCATTGCAATTTGTTAGACTGATGAAAGTCAATTCAGGAGGGAAGCAGAAATAATCATATAATTAAAATAAATAAACAAATACAAACAACAAATTTATTAAATATATACATATATATGTATATACTGAGTGTGTATGTTTGTATGTGAAAATTAACTTAGAACTGCTCCACTGTCATATTGACTGAGGGCAATTAGCACACGTCGCTGTTGTCACACTAAAGTTTTATTTAGATAACAAAGTAATTTATTGTTTAAAAGCAAACAAAAAAATCTATTCTTAATCTATTTTTAAAACAATGAGATATTTTTGCAAAATTAATAGATTAACCTGATGACAGGGTGGGCGATATAAGCGATGTGTAACAGTTGCCAGGAATACTAAAATCTACAAATGTAGTTTTGTACTGATCTTTAGATATTTCACATATATAATTTATAATTTTTTACAATTGGTCAAAATACTTCAAACTATTCTTTACGTCAAAGGTAAAAAATAATTTTATTTTCGAAAGTTTAGCAAAATTCAAAATTATAATTTCGTTTGACCTAAGAATCAAATTAATTTTTTATTCGAAGGTTTGGCAAAATTCAAAATTTTATAATTTATAAAATTTTTAAAGGTTTTTTTTTATTTATTTATTTATTTATTTATTTATTTAAGCAACATAAAAGATTTTTTTTTAATTTTTCTAAACTATTACACTTACAAAAATGTTTTCACTTTAATGTTTAATTTTAAAGGTGATATTTGGAGAGCTACAAATATGAAAGTTAAAATCTATTGTTTAATGGGCATTGTTTAAAATAATTTTATTTAAGGTTTGAAAAATTTTAATTATTAATCAGAATATACTACAAGGTGTTCTATAAGAAATTTGAGCCAACAATTTAGATTTCTTTGATTTTTTAAATTTCAAAATTTTTTAATTTTTAAACCTTTTAAATATTCTTTTTCTAAAACATATTTTTAAAGTCCCAAACATCACATTAAAAATGAGTACGTCGAAATAATCATAAAAAAAAACTTTTTTCTAAAAAACAAAATAGCTCTCACCGGTAAAGTTGTGAAAACCAACTAATCTTATTAATTTTCAAGTCCGCTTTTTTAATGCAACGAATACCATCTCAGTTACAAAAAAGGAAATATGAAATTTAAGATATATTAGTCATTTGTAATTTAACTTTATTTAAAATTTGCAAAATTTAATATTTTACAAATTTCAAAAATTCATACATTTTAAAAGGAAGAAAAAAAACCCGTACGCAAAAATTTCAAAATTCGGTTAACATCAGTTAGATGTATTGTACAAAAAAAAGTTTTGACATAAAATGTATAACGTGGATTTTTTGACATTTGATAAAACTTTGTAATTTTTGTATTTTTAGGCTTTTCTCCCAAACATATTTTTTAAAAATATAATAATTTCTAGTAACTGAAGTAGTTTTCGGGATGGAAAATAAACTTGAAAAATCCGGGACATTTTGAACTTTGCCTAACACTCGACTAAAAGTTGTAAATTTTCTTTCTTTGGTATAACGCCATTATAAGATAAGTTTTTAACCTAATGATTGCTCTTTTTTTTTTTTTTTTTTTTGGTGAACAAAACTCATGAAGAAATAATCATAAAAAAAACAAAGGGGCTTGGAGCAGCCTAAAACGTCAAAAACAGCTGGTGCTGTCAATAGTGAAGCACGAAAATAAAGTGGAAGTAGCAAGCCAGAGCTGGAGTTTGTTTTCATACAATATTTACAAACTTGACAGTTCGGATTGAATACTTGAAATGAAAAAACTCAACGCTGCTGCTGTCACTGGTTAAACGTGCCTTCTAGGCAAATATTTATCGATAATTTTTTTATTTCTTTTGACATTCAAGTTTCTTTGTAATATTTGGGTCGAATTATTAATTTCATCATCTCGCTCAGATCAAAAACACAAAAATAAAATGTAGTGGAACTTGTTTTTTGTACTTCGTTAACACAAAAAATATACTCAGAGTAGTATTATGTATGTTGGGTGAAGTTCTTGCCACTTCGGACCAGGTCTAACGAGAGCGGGGAGTGTCCCCCAAGGGCATTTGGACCAGCGCCTCACGGTTTTTTGGGGTCCGAGCATCCGGCTTAGCAGCATTGAAGATATTTTAGTCAGTTATTAAAATATATTTTCTTGCTACAAACAAATCTCAATTCAAATAAGGATTTTTCTACGTCCAGCTCGACTGATTGATTGGTACTACTACAAGGTATACCGAGGCCGTAAAAGGCCTCCCAACTAAATTTAGTTTATTGTAGAAGTATCAGAAGCTGGTGGTAGGAGATTACGGGTAAAAAGCGGTTGCAATATTTGAGATTTATCGGGTCGTCAGTTTTACGGATTCAATAAATGAAACCATTCATCTAACTAATAGCTAGCCATGTGGCGAATGTAGGATTTGAAGATTAGTATTGAAATCCAAGCTTGCTCGTAACAGACCGAAAAGTCAGAATGGGTTTCTTCGACTGATTCAATTTCTGATAACTTGAGAACGACCAAACTTCGGGTTCTGCTACGACAATGTTCGGCCAATAATGTTCGATTCGGCTTGGGTTCGGCCCCAGCCAAAAAATGCGAACTTGAGCAAAAAAAGCCGAACTTTGGCCGAACATTTGTAATTTTTCATCACTTTATCAAAAATTTACTTCCAATACGATTATCTTTAGAAAAAAGTCAAATCAGCCTTTCGGATTTATATGACAGCGATATGATTTGCTGCAATAATACTGAAAGAAATCATTAATTTCGAATTGAAGACTTTTCTCAATGAAAATTTTTGAAATAAATGCTTTAAAATATCTTTTATTTTTACAAATATATGTGAAATGTGTCTATCTTTTTAAATATCAATTAAAAATCTAGAATGTTAAAAACTTCAATAATTATTTATTATTTTGAAATGTTCAAAATTTTCGGTTCGGCTTCGGCCGAAATTGGCCAAAGTTCAGTTCGGTTCGGCCCTAAAAATTGGTGTTCGGTAATTTTCTACTGATAACATTTTTTTTTAGATGTATGTAGCTAATTTTACTAAATCCAACTACCAAATGGGGCATTCCACGCCAAATCGGACACCGTTTGATTTGCATTTCCGATTTTTTTCATAATTTTTTTTCTGATTTTTTTAAATGTTTGATTTGGCGAAAAATTAACCGATGTGGGCATTTCTTGAAATTCTTACTTCTAAAAACTTTGTTAAAATGTAAAATTTAAAAAATTTTAAAACGTATTTTTTTTTAGTTTAAAAAATTGTAGTAAAAAATTTTGATTTTCAAAGAACATGCATTAATCGATTTTCTTGAAAATTTTTTCTAAGAGGCTTTCATTCATTCCGTAATCTATTCCGATAATGGGATAGGAATGACATCGGTCTTTTCTAATTTTTAAAATTCCATCAGAACAGTGCGGCAATCATTCGTTCGAAAAAGAGTAAAGAGTTATTAAAGGAAAACTGACATCAAATTAAATTAACTACTCTTAATATGCACTGCTACTACTTAACTAGTCAAACTTTACTTATCTGTTTATATTTATTTGAAATGCAAACAACAAATTGAACAACAACTATCTATAGTTTAGGCAAGAGTTGTTATTGCCTAGATGGCGCCTGAGAAAATCTTGAAGCAAATAACACTTTTTGCGAATAACAAAACAATAGGTTGTCATTTTTGCATTGATCTAATAACTTATTTTGTCTTAAACTTTCGATGTGTTATATTATTATTTTTAAGCCAAATGTTTTAGAAATAAGTTAACATCTAAAACGCATGCGTTCAATGTAAATATGTTTACCAAAATCATACTTTATTGTAGGAATTAATAATATTGTAGGAATTTCTCACTCAAAATATTTGCTTATTGAGAAAGTTGTATACAGCAAGAAGATGCTCAACATCGATAGCAAAAACAAAAATTATCAAAACAAGTAAGGAAAAGTCTAATGCCGAATTCAACGTTCTTCCCCGTGCAACCTTTTTATTCGTAATTTATACATACTTTTCCTACTCTCTCTCGCGGAGAGCTCAACAAAAATTTGAACTCTTTGACAATGAGTTGTCATCAACTAAATTTTTGAAACATCATAATTTTACATGTAGGCGGCCGCCGTAGCCGAGTCCCGGGTTCGAATTCTGCCCAAAAATTATTAAAAATCTTTTCTCTAATATCGGTCGCCTCTCGTCAGGCAATGGCACACCTGCGAGTGTATTTTTTTTCAGCCATGAAAAAACAAAAATAATTTCTCGTTCGGCCACACATCAAGCTAATATATCTACGAAACTATTTGACTTAGATCTAGAATAACAGAAAAACAATGCGGAGAAAAGCAAGCTGATATTTTGATTTAAATAAAAATATAATTTAATACGATTTTAGTGTACCACTCATATTTTCCAAAAATCTTGATTTGTTAAGTATCTCTCTACCTAATTAAATTTTTCGTACCAATTTTGCAAGGATTCGCGACATGGTGTTAGTAAAATATTGAATATTTTGAGTAATATGTGGATTTATGGATTATGCCTTCTAACTCTCGAAATTCGAAGTGTGTACGAAATTTGGTAGAACTTAGCAAAGAAGTTTCGGAGGGCGATGCCACACGCACGCATTTCCAACATTTTAAATTCCATGTATTTCATTTTCAACCCAACGTTGTAGTCGTGTATCAAATGTGAGCAAATTACACGGTATAGTTACTAAAAACTCTATTTTCGTTTTTTTCAAATTTACCGTTATATGAGAGGTCGGCATGGTTTTTTTTTATGACTCACATAATATTCAAAATTGTGCTTACTGAGTTGAACTGGAAAGCGTTTGGCAAATTTGTTAGAGTTTAATGAAGTGGTTTCGGGGATATATAAGTACCTACATACATATGTATTTGATTGTAAGTGGCTGGGCCGTGGCCGTTTTACAAAATCTATTTGCCCCAGTCTTTTTCTTTCCAACTCAACTCTGTGTATAAATTTTTTAGCAAATAATCTTTTACAGTTACTGAAATATCGATTCTTTTTTATTGGCTTTACAAGAGGTGGGCGTGGTTTTGGGATCCAACCACTTTTGAAATATGAAGAAATGATCGTTTATAGTTACTGAAATCTAAATTTTTAACTAATACGGTTATATCAGAGGTGGACGTTGCTTTTGTGCGATTTTTACATTTTTCAAAAGTTAGCTAATTGACTTAAAATACAAAGTGTGGACCAAATTTGGTAAAGTTTGGTAACGGAACGGCATACGGACGGATAGACAGACAGACATGGCTTTATCGATTTCACTTTTCATTCTGAAAATTTTGATATATGTATACTTACATATGTATGTATGTCTATCAGACCTGATATGCATTTCGTTGTCGTATCAAGTGTTTTCGTTTTGATCATTTGCCCCTTTGACTAGTCGAAATGAATAGTAATTGCTAAATGAAACCCAAATATACATACATACATATATATTAGTTACCAACGAAACCTTTCATATTTAAAACTCCAATTCCATATTAGCAAGTCTTTGTTGCTATAATCTGTATTCAATTAGTTTGATAAATCTGTATCAGAAAATTCCTATTTAAAAAGTTACTTAGATAAACGCAGGGAAAAGGATCAACATGCTCTTGATTCCTCAGCAGCACATGCTTAATACATATCGATAAGTTCCATATCGCCCCGCTTCACAAATAATAATCGAGTTTAAACTTTCGTATGCTTGGCAATTATAATAATTATTATTCGTTTCATATTCGTTCGAACCTTAGTAAATGTTTGAAAAAGTATATGTTATTTGAAGTTTTTATACAGAATCAGAGACTGTTGGTAACCCCCACGATAGCACCATTGCGACCATAATTCAGTCATACAAAGTTCGATAAATAATGACAGCTAAATTCAGCAACAGAACTTTATGGATTTGTATTGTGGGAGTAGGGAATTTACAATTACATTTTTGGCGTCTACCTTAATATTTTAAAGAAGTAAATAAAGCGCTGTCTTCGAAGCCTCTTACCTTTCACGACTAAAAAAAAAAATTGATTACTGTGATTCCGTAAAAATATTGAAATTCAGAATGGTATTTTTTTCCTCATATAAATATAATAAAAAATATAGTTTTAAAATAAAATCTCATACCTGAAAAATCAGTGGTGTGGTTACTGTATTATATAATGCACCGGAATTGAAGTATTTCTTAGTGGACATTTTTTGATTGAAAAGTAAATAACTCACACAAATTTCACTTTTTTTTAGCTATAAAGGAGTTTTTAAAAATCACATGCAAAAGAAAAACAAGTTGTCTGGTAGCTATAACTTATAGGGACCACGATAATTTTGGACAATTTCTATTCATGATAAGTCAAAGGAGTTCCAAATTTCATATTCTTAGCTTCTTTGGCGTAGGCCAATCAGTTATGTCAGAACGATCAGTTGTATTGTAGCTGCATGTGTATTGATTCCGCAAATTATTAATAAGATATAAAAATGCTTCTGCTTACTTAATTTTTTTTTGTCAACAGCTGAGAAATAAGTTTGCTTTTAAATAGAGAGACGGACACAGCAGTATAGAATTTATATTTCGACAACTATTTATACATATTTTACATTATCCATACACCCATTAGTCGATGAAGGCAATCCAGTTTTCAGATTATGGAGCCGATTTCCCAGCTGCGTGCAAGAAAGCTGTTTATTTACAAAACCTTTCACTATTGAAATCAGCTGATTCTATTTGTAAACAAACTTCATTAATTAGTGCGAAGCACAACCAAGGACATTAAGAAGTTTTTAGAATGTATTTTTCTTTATAGGGCAAACTTGTTCGCTTTCGTAATATGTCCGCGCGTAGTGATGTTGTGGTTTTCCGTATCCGAAATAACACGCTTTCTTTTCTTAAAACACGCCCGAATAGCATTGTTAAATTTTTCAAGAAACATATGTAAATAGATGACAATCTATCGAATCGAATCGAAATGCAGAACAGGCCTGTATATCTGTGCCGGTAGCTTTATGCTGCTAAAAAGTTATAATACCTACCTGGGCGCCGGTGCACACGGGTATAAAAATAAAAATGAATTAAATATTGTTATCGTTGCTGAAATTGTATATTTTCCTTTCTGTTAATTTCGAATTCGTAGCGTTAAAGCGAATGCCGTGCGAGCGAAGCCACGGGTAAAAGCCAGCATGAAATTTATGACTTCACTTTCAATTTTTCGCAAATTGAAATTAACGAATTTACTCTTAAGAAGCATATGCCTAACTAAATAAGACGTCTCTTAACTAACTATATATGTATGGTATTTTAAAAATATTCGTGTAGCGAAACGTGATATTCATCAAAATATTTCTTAAGCCATATACAAAATTGGGTAACAAATGATGAACTTGTTACTTTTTCTGTTATTTCAATGACTTGGCAATTAGTTTTACCACAAACGCTACTCATAGTATTGGCTTAGAATTTCTATTAAAAAAAGAAAATAAAAAAATAAAAATACATTATATATGCTGAAAATGAAATATTCATTCATTACCTAATTCATTTGAAGTCGTATAAAATACAAAGTCACGCCGCTATGCCCTTAGCGCTCAGTGCCCACTCCGGCGTATGAGCAACCTGTTGTGTCGGTCTGCAGTTTTTATGAAAAAAATATCTAAGTTATACCTAGCAGTCACCATCATCATCATCATCATTAACACTATCGTCTGCTCACGTTTAAGTCTTCACACTATCGAGATATACATATGTATAAGTGTATATAGAATTGGCAATCCAGTGTTAATAAAAGCCAACAATATGCAAATTTAAGCCGCATTTGAGTGAAATAAGTTTATTTGAGTGGAGTACAAAAAATTTAATCTTAACGAAATTTTCTTTTATAAACTCTTTATCGAACATTTTAAGCCATTTTAGTGTATTGTGAAAAAGCGTGCTTAGGATCAATTAACACTTTGAATCAAATAGAAATAATGAAATACTTGACACATGCCAGTTTTTTCGGCTAGCAAAAATTAAGCGGCATCGAAGTGTTGACTATATAATTTCAACCAAAAATTTCATACGAACAGTAACAGTTGAACATTGAACGAAAAGCGGCAGTGTGGTGAACGAAGGGACGGTGAAAAATTGCAGTAAAAGAACTTAGAAAAATTTTAGAACAATTTTCAATTTTCTCACAAAATGAATTTCATTAACATCATCGACGAGGTAACCGAGACGGGACGCGATTTGCATCTCAGGTATATGGATTCACTCACCGAATCATGTGAGGATGTAAGCGGTGATTTAAGTGATGGCGATCAGCTCTTCATTGAATCAGAGAAAATGCAATGGGAAACAGTGCAAAATGAAAAGATTGCACTCAATAAGGAGCGTGATGAATACGTAAATGTTGAATTCGATGAGGCTGTGTTGTGTGAATTAGTGCAAGGCATTTGTATGCAACAACAAAAGTCGACATTTGTCAAAATCGTGTCCAAGTACTTGAGGTAAGAGTGTGAAGGAAAAGTGCCGACATTTTTATATCACTAGGATATTAAGTGAATTGAGAAAAAGCAAGCAAAGCGATAAGTAAAGGCTTTCGGAATAAGAAACTAAATGCGATAATGCTAATAAGAATATGATAAAAAAGCAAAGCCGCTTTTTTGCAAATTTTAACAAAAAAAAATTACTAAATTTTTGGTATTTATTTTTAAACCAGTAACTAAAAGAAAATAAGTGTTTTAGGAGTTTTGTGAATGTGAACCGCGATTTTTTTCGCTTTGTTTTGATTGTCATAGGATTGCATGGCGCATTTTCTTAGGCGCAAGGGGCTCTAAATGTGTACCTAGTTTTGTATATGTAGTTTGAGAAAATAGCATGGACAGTACAATGCTGATATTTTTTTTTAGCAAATCCATGCGACAGCAGTCTTGAACTCTGAAATACGGCATTAATTACCACAAAATGTCAAACCTCATTTATTTTTAGTAGCCACTTTTTTTTGTAAATCAAATTTTACAAATATCCACGACAATTTATTCGAGAATTTTCACTTCCTTTTCTGGCGACTGCCGTAGTCGAGTGTGTAGCGTGTGCGCGCTTCATTCGGTAGGCGCCGGGTTAATAGTGGTTCCCCTCGGCAAGCAATGACAAACGTCCTAGTGTATGTCTGCCATGAAAAAAAATTTCACAAAAAAATATTCGCCTTTCGGATTCTGCGTTAAACTGTAGGTCCCTCAATTTGTGTTACAATATTAAGACACACACCACAAATTGTAGGAGAAGTTCGGCCAAATTTGTATATAAATTATGGAATAATAATAAATAAGTCAATACCCTTAAATACTTGAAAAGTGTTCCAAAAATTTGTAGCTACCAAATTAAATGTAAGCGAAATTTGCAAACCAAAGCTTAACTTAAAAAGTTTAAACAGTAATAATACAAAATTTCACACTTCAATTCAAAGAACGCAGATTACAAAGAAGATGCATCCCTCCCACCGTTCCTCTAACAGAAATTCTGGTCCAATTCCACCATACCATAACTAATTTGATTTATGCTTATTGATTAAGAATCCAATTTGATTCTGGTGTGGTGAAATTCGACGAAAATTCTTGTCACAGGAAATAAGACGTCATGCGACTTCTTTATAATCTTTATAATCTACGTTCTTAGCTTCAAGCTATCAAGAATAGAATCAACAAAATCTCCAAAATTTCGCAATTTTCTCTAAACTTCTTTTCTAATATCTATTAATGATCTTTAATCTAGTAAAAAAAAAATTAGAAAGGCTATTGGCATTGTTTTTTTTATATTAATTGCGCAGCTGTAATCTTGAATCAAAGTTAATAAGTAGCCCATTCATTTTCGTAGATTAAAAACTTAATCAGCGACTGGTCTTTAAATTTTTTTTTACGTGCCGGTATATTTTTAGCACTAGTGATAAGATATAAACTGAGTCAACCCAGTCATGGGATTTTTGTTTATATTATGTATATCATATATGGTTGCATCTACATATTTTTTTCCACACAACGTTAGATAAAAGTGTGACAATAAATTACGAGCCCCTTTTCTGTTTACGTACATAGATGCTACGTGCTTGAATGTCATGGAGCTTTCGTCAAATGCGTAGTATGTATGTATGTATGCGTGTATTTACGCCACGATAATAATGGGGACAAATTGTGGTAGTTGCTTTTGAAATTATGAAAATGATGTAGAACATTTGACCTTTGGCATGAATAGGGATCTTAAGCTCAGATCTAATTTCTAGAGTAAATTACTGGGACTAAGCTCACAAAGTACAACATCTGGAGAACAGGATGCTGATCGTATTATTTCGATGTCAAAGATCGCAATAAGGCTCTTTTTATTTTAGCAGTGTGAGCTGGCTCGTTGCCCAACAAATTTTTGATATCTTTTGGTTATCAGTCATTGGTATACGATTTTCCAGTTACCATTTGACCCTTCTCGAAGGGAATAGCAGATACAATGTTTGATCGGAGAAGTAAACTGACATCATTAATTAAGTTGCTAAACTGTCCATTTTCCTTTATATGTATATATATATAGAAAAATAATGCAAAATGCAATCGAGTCACTTTTTTGGTTTCTTATAAAATTCGTCGAACCATCGAGCAGATTTATTTCTGCATTCCAGATATTGACTATAATATTTGTGATGTAGCTATGGCATTAAACTATATTCATCAGGAATGATCTTTTCTACCAGTCATGGATCTTTTTTAACTTAGGACTTCACCAGAGTCACAGTGACGACGTCATCAGTGGAAGATTTTGGTCGACCTCTTCGAGGCTTGTCCCCTTCAGAAAAAGTCCCCGTCGGGAATCTTCGAATCTACCTAGAAATAGTCTGTGGAGACCAGGCAATCGTCCCACATGCAATTTGGCTTAGCACCACCGGCAACTCTGGAGAATATATGTATCTCATCTAGTTGGATGATTGTTTGCAGTGGCGAGTAAAGAACTCTAATTAGCACTAAGTGCACCGTTTTGATACCACGTACTCGCCGTTGAACTAAGTAGAACAGATAATGAAAAAGGGATAATAAAGATAGAAGAACCCACATCCCCAAATAATTTGAATCCCCAACCAACTCTTATAGGTTTTTCAAAATAGGATTTGCTCAGAAATCTCATTCTAGTTCTGCTGTTCCACCGCTGCTTGGCTGTCTGAAAAAATTGTGATACGATACCCACGTCGTTCGAATACCAGAAGAGTTCTGCGAATCTCCCAAACAGCAAAAACCCTCGACTGAAAAACACTCGAAGAATCCGGGAGACGCAGATTCCACGAACCATTTTTGACCCATCTGTGAAAACAGATACTGAGAAGCGCTCTGTGAATACTCGTAATATATCGTTCCACTCCCTTTTAGAGGTCAAACAAAGTGATGATGTTTCTTGATACTAGAATTTTTGGGCATATATAGTTCGGTTTTTGTGAATTTTCCTATCGCTGACGGACTGCAGTCAGTGGTACGCTCTTTCTAGAACCCCAGCCTCCTTAGCCTTAATGTAAAAATCACGTACAAAACCTCCGTTAGGCCGACCGCTGTACCCTGCTTAGTTTCATTGTATTACGAGTATATTGTAGTTCACTTCAACGGCTTTCCATCAGATTAGCGAACCGTAAGATAAGACAGGGCATAAAATCGCTTTTAAGTTCCGGCTACCTGTTTTGATTGGCATACACTGAACAAACAAATTTTCGGTGGTTTCATTGCATAAATAGCGGCAGTACTTTATTTTAAGTATGTACAAAAAATTGCAATTTGGCAAGCGAGATTTATTGAAAAAATTATTTCAAAAAGCCATAGGTTAGGTTAGGCTAAGACGGTTGCCCATTTCGCAATATTTCGCTGCAAAGAGGCGCATTAGGCCGCCTGGCCCATTGTGATGACATAGATGGGTAGTGGCTCTCATTTCGCACCTTTCTCACCTACCCTAATTCCCAAATTAAATAATGGTGGGGTTTTCATTAGATGCAGCAAACTGAAGAGGCTAGCGGAGTCTATGTTTGCTAAGCAATCAATGCATTTTCCAAAGGCTTGGTGTCGCGGTTTTGCAAAAGCAGTACAGTGGTTGAGATATCCTCTTGATCTCCCTCTGCGGTTGCTGTAAAAATCGTTGGAGGGTAAATCCATCCACTGAACTAATGAAATTTTTATTGAAATATTAGTGAAGCAGTAATTTTGACATTTGATAATTCATGGTGAAGAGTAGATAATAGAAGAAGAAGAAGAGAAGGAAAAATATAAATGAAGCACAAGTTATCAATAAAATTAGTTTGGATTTCATTAATAAAAATAAATAATAAAAATTTCTTACAGAAATAAGGAAGCACGTATTTAGTTCTTGTCAAAACCAAGGTTTGTTTATTACCATTTTCTACAAAAACTTTAGAAAATGGTATTAGCGAAGGGATCTTTTTTCTAGAGAGCTGTGAACTAACTTAACGAATTTTGACACAGGAAATTAACTTGAGCATTTCGTAGGCGTTCCTTTATATGGAGTTATTGATTTTCTTGAGAGCCTTGAGAGCTGTGGATGAAGCTTAACCCCGGGCCGAAATGGACATGGGGTATACAAAACTTCTGGTCGCTGGCTGTAGGGCACGCAATTTTTCACATGTAGATGATGATCAATTTAATGTGAATATTCGTGTTGGACAGTATCAAGTACTTTTTAGTATCGAGTACTTCGGTATCGATCCCTTTAAGAGTCAGATATTTCTGAAATTATCAGATAATTTTGTTTTCAATTTTAATATAACCAAATGCAAGTTCAAGTGGTTAAAAATTACCATAGATTTTTGCGTAATTTCTTTCATACAATGTAAAAGAGCTGCACAGCGACTTCAAAGTGGCGCAATATTGTACTAAAATTAAATGCTCTATAAATTTGCATAATCGAAATTTTTATAGAAAGTACTGAATTTACTGAGTACTCCATATCGAACAATTATGATTTGCATATAGTGTTTTTTAGTTCATTTGGGTATTGAGTGCTTTCGAGTTTATTTGGATTTTCAGGTAGGGAAATCATTGGTAAGAATTTGCTTAAAATATAATTTGAATATACCGTTCCAAGTCTTGTGCCATAACTTATGCAAATCTGACTTTAGTTTTGCTTTAGAAGATTTTGATTTAAACCGTTGCATAATCGTTTTGTGATTTTTATTTTTTCGAACACAAATAATCGTTATTTTTGAAATGAAATTTTTCCGATTGCAATTGTTGGATATTTTGTGATTTTTATTATTTCTATCATAAAACATAAAGCGAATCATTGTTGTTGTTGCTATTATCGCCACAGCCGACCAATTTTTCGGCGTTTGTTGTGAGCGAAAAATTTCAAATCCCAGATTATTTTGATCAAAAAAATATATGTAAAACACAAACTGACGAATAAGTCATGATTTTTGTTTCGTTTTAACTTTTTGGTTTTAATTATAATCGTTATTGCCCTTGCTAAATACAGTAAATTTACAAAAATAGCCCTTATTTAATTCTTATTATTTTTTATAAAATAATAGTTAATTCTATAATAAAAACCTTGTAAGTCAAATTTTCAAACTTTCCAATCAAAATTCGGGTATGTAGTTTTTTAGCCAATTCAATTTACCTGTAGGGCCATTTCATACCAAATCGGCCAGGCGGTTGGAGACAGGTCGTTTTTTTGCATGCATTTTTTTTTTAAGGAAGCTACATCGAAATCATTGAGACACGTATATTTATTTTTTGCCAGTTTGTGAGTTTTTAAAAATTTATCTATAAACCCGATTTCGCGCCATTGCCGCATAATTTTTTTTTAATGTTAAAAATGAGCAATCGTCGAAATTTTTTTTTCTGTTTTTAGGCGAAAGGTCCCTCTAAAAAAAAAAAATATGAAACACAGTATTTAAAAAAAAAATTATAATGTGATTAAAAACAAATATCCAAAAACTTTTGTTTTGACCTAAAAAATTTCAAATTGCATCAGTTTTTCTCTTTATGCGATAGCCTCTATTAGCTCAAATTCTTTGTTTGGGAATTATCATTTTTTAAAGTCATAGTGCCATTTTCAGTAATTTTAGGCTTCATTTATAACAAATGCCGTCAATTCGCCAAAAGGGTCTTAATCGTTATAATCTTTTTTCTGTTATAATTATAAAGTCTGTAAGTTTTCGGAATTTTTTTTTCATGATCGTTTTTCGCAAAAAATCAAATGTATTTTAACCCAAAAATTTTGACATTTGCAAATGTCCAGTATATATATCTTAAACACCAGCACGTTCCAGAGACTATCCGCCAGTCGGCATGAAAAGCTTACGAGGACGCCCTGGGGGCATCTCATGCGTACATTCGGTATGTAGTCTGTGCTGTGCGGGTAAGTGCCATTGAAGTGGATGGCAGCATGCAAAAATTTCGAATATCGATAATTTTTTCGCAAAGTTAGTGGATTTTCGAAAATAAATTTCATGAGTTTTTAGACAAATTTTAAAAAACTCTCCACGGCGAAATCACTCAAAATCAATCCCATCGATTTCGATGTAGAAATTATAAAAAAAAAAAACATTTAATGC
Source organism: Anomoia purmunda (assembly GCA_951828415.1). Taxonomy (NCBI): domain Eukaryota; kingdom Metazoa; phylum Arthropoda; class Insecta; order Diptera; family Tephritidae; genus Anomoia; species Anomoia purmunda. Next base: position 29,072,538 of record OX639997.1, read on the forward strand.
AAAAAAATACCTTACCCTAACCACCTGAGCGATTTGTTATGAAATTACCCTATAATAAAAAGCAAGTTTCACTTACCTAAACACTGCCGTTGATTTTTGATAAATTTCTTGCTAATGTTGTACACTTCCTTCCATATGAGAAAAAAAATTTGGCTCATGTATTTTAGGGAAGAAATAAGCAACAGCATTAGCAAAAAAAAAAACTAAAAAATAATAACAAAAATCAGCACAAATTTGTATACAATTCATAAGAGTAAAATTGAATTCTCTACATAAGGCTGTCTAAGAGAAAAAGTTTCCGAAAATCCTTAGTACAAATTTTGCCAATTTTACGAATATTTTTTATGGCGAACTATATTTGTAAATATTGTATGAAATTTGGCCGTATAAATGGTTTATGTTATATAATGAACAATGAAATTAATAAACGTCAGAGGTATATAAAATTTATTGGCTTATCGGGCGCCTTGGGATAGGTAATCGCAATATAACTTTATTTCTGCTGTATGTAAAAAAAAACCAAACTTCTCACAGCAATCATTCTCTACCCTTCAATTTTTCGTTCGCGGCAAAGAAAATGCATGCCTCAGTCCAATAGATATGATTTGCGGATTGGCATGAACCAATCGAACGGGTGTTGGTTTTTCTTATTTAAAAAGGGGAATTAAACAACAAACAAAAAAAAGCGCATACCTGCACTTAAGATTTGATGTGAAAAATAATTTAGAATTACTTGTGTTGCCATAATGGCAATTTGTTTTCATATACAATAAACAAATCACAAACTATGTCTTAGTACCAGCTTAGCATCTGCTTTTAGCCATATGATTTCAATTAGTAACTCGCAAAACTAAAAATAGCAGCTTTTAGCAACTTAAAAATTACCTACTCACGGCGATGTTTATAATTAAATATGGAAAATATGAACAAACACAAAAATGTATGTATATAAATGTCTGCATTTATTTAATTGATTAAACTGTCTACTAATTTAGTGGCGCTTTTTGAGGATTTGTTTACTTAGTCCCCTAAAGAAGTTTTTGCCACGCTAATGGCAACCAGTTGTATCGTACGCCAAGAACTTCCTTCCTCGGCCACATTTGGACATTGCAAATATTATTGGGTAGTTGGGTAGTGTGCTAACTTTGTATATGAAAGTTTGAAAACACTAAATACAAAAGCAAATATTATGCAGAATTTTCATAGACAACAACAAGTTAGATTTTCAAAAAAAATTTCACCGCATTCAGAATTGTTTAAAAATTAACACCTCCACCACCAGCAACAACAGTGGGCAAACAAATACTTTTGTAATATCTGACAACAATTTCAAGCTTAGTTCATATACATATGTACTATGTATTGAGGCTTTTAATAGTAACAATGGAAGATTGTTAATTTATTGAATATTTATATATATGCGTGCACTCATAGAGAGTCACTAATGAGTAGATAGATATCAAATTGTTGTGTAGATTATCGATTTGATATTTGAGTGCGAACTGGGCGAGAAGGTTAGAAAATAACTTCAATCGCACCAGCAGATGCTACCCGCCTATAGTTAGGGTGAGCTATTTCAAGATATATTTACATACAAACATGCAAATATTTGTAGGTAGGGCGGTAGTACCTCGAACATATCATAAACTTGCTATATAAATTCACTAAAAGCGCGATCTCACAATTCATTAGCTCTCCCACAAGCAACCAGTACACAAGCTACAACTCAAAAGCGTTTAGATAAATTATAAACGAACTCAGTGTAAAACAGCTTTAAGCGTTAATAAAGTGATAAAGAGATAAACATATTAATTGTGTTTTTGTTTTTTTTTACGTGCATAGTTCATAGCTAAAAAAAAAGTTACTCATACGCTATGGTGTTCCTTGGTGTAACAAACAATGGCGATTTGAGCAGTGTTAGTGCTGATGGTGGTTTGGAGATATCCTCAACGGATGAGGAATATGAAACAGTAGAAGATGGGGTAGAGAAGAATCTTAAAAATGTTATTAATAGTGTTGATTTGGAGGATGTTGTGGTTGAGCAGGAAAATCCCGCTCAGCCTGCAGAACCTTTGGCAATAGTGCGATTAGAGAGTAATGCAGAGATGGAAGCTAGAAATCTATTGGAGAAGCAAGAAGAGAAATCGAAGGAGTTGGCAGAAACTACACAAATTATAGAGGAAATAATTGAATGCGTTTCACTTAATCATCGACGCGGCACCATTGTACGCACCATATCGGCAATTATGAGGTAAATTTAAAAACAAAAACAAAAAAACTGTTAGTTTATTAAAACTCTATAGACGTGACTAGACGTCAAAACTTTACTTCCGATTGTAAAAACATGCACATCTATGTGTTTCTCATAGCAAACAGATAGTTTATAGCTTTATTTTTCTGGCAAAATTGCCACCTGTTTAAAAAGTCGAATGAAATTAAATTTACACAAATTATTTTAACTAATAAACTATGGATGCCAAACGTTTCGTCTCGGCAAAGAGAAGGTTAGTTATATTTTGCAGAAGGTTGCCACCTGTTTGGCAAGTCGAATTTAATCAAATCTTTAGCAAATTATATTAAATATTAAAATATGGGTGCAGAGGGATCCCACCTGTTTCAAAAGTCGAATTCAATTAAATTTTAAACAAATTTTATTAAATATTGAAATATGGATGTCTGTATTTTGAAGGGGGTTACCACCTGTTTGAAAAGTGGAATTTAATTAGATTTTAAATATGGGCATCAAGCGGTTCGTCTCGGTGGAGGGAAGATTGATAGCTACATTTTGAAAAGTGGTGTCACCTGTATGAAAAATCTCTAGTAATTAAATTTTACCAAAATTATATTAAATATTGAAATGTTGGCCATCAAATTATTCGTGTCTGAAGGAGAAGGTTTACGGTTATGTTTTGAAGATGGAAAAATCGAAATAAACTAAATTTTAAAAAATTATACCAAATATTAAAATATCAGGCTAAACGGTTCGTCTCGGCGAAGAAAAGGTTCATAGCTACATATATTGGGAAGAAGGTGACCACATATTTGAAAATTCGAATTTGATAAAATTTTCCAAACGTTACTCTAAATATAAAATAATGAGGTTCAAATGATTCACCTCTGTGAGAAGAATGCGTATAGGAATATTTTGAACAGGGATGCCACCTATTTGAAAATTTGAATGAATGAATTCTTAAAAAGCGTATAAAACCACCAAACAGTTGATTACATTGTAAGTTGTAAACAACAGTATGGTTCTCGGCAAAAGCCGGAACATGGTGTGAGGTTCGGCGCAAAATATACTCGTAGATAACAACTGTGTTGTTGTGGATTAGCAGACGGAAGAGTTATTTTTCATACAAATGATAATTTATTATTGCAGGAGTGTGAAAAACAATACCTACAATGTACTCGTACACGCAAAACGTCTCAAGCAAATCTGTTATCTGCAACGATCGACAGCTTTTCAGTGACATGGGCGAGTGAGTCGCGTGCGCCACCTTGTACCTTTGCATGTGTACATTAGGGTGACTCGAATTATAAATGTATTATGTTTTAAAGCTTCGCCTAAATATACCGGAAAAAGATTTCAAAATACCTCCAAAAACAATTTTTTAAATACATATATTTCGTTTGAAGCCGCCTGAGTTTATAAAAGAGTTTAAGCTTAAAACGTTTGCATAAAAAGGTTAAACAAATTTATATAATGAGATTTGTGAAGAAAATGAATTTAAAGAACCGAAAAGGGTTCGAAAATACCAATCCATACCGAATCCATACAAGGTGGTGTTATAAATACAACTACAAAATTCCTATGTATTTTGTTTTTGTTTCTGCGTAAGAGTTGTCAAAATTTAAATACATTTTGTTTTTGCTTCTACGGTTTTTGAAAGCTCATACGCAAAAGCAAAAACAAAATACATGTAGGTGAATAAAAAAAAATCAAGTCAGCTGCTCTTATGCCATCACCTTCTATAAATTCGCCTTGGAAAATACCTTTCAAATTTTGGCCAAGTTGCTCACATTTTGACTCAAAAAATCTTCCAGAAAAAAATCAAAAAGCATCACCAAAAATCGCATTATTATGATTGGCTTTTTTTATATTTCTATCCAGGTCTTTAATTTAATTTAAGCTTAAAAATTGTTTTAAGATACGAGGTAATTTATATTTTTCCCATTTAAAAAAAATATAGGTATATTTATTCAATTTTTGGAGGTATTTTCCAATCAAACGAAATATTTTGGCTGCTGTCTTAAAATTTAAATAAATTTAAAATTTCAATTTTATTTTCTATGAGGAATGATGCACCCTAATGCACATATATGTACAACTGTGATCACAAAAATTATTGCTAAATGTTTTGAAAATTTTTGAAAATTTTGTAGGTCTAGCAAGAAAAAGTCTGCTGAGAAGATGTGGGGATCTCCAAAATGGTCACTATAACTTCTGTTGCTTTAATTGTTCCTTTTTCAATAGCTTCCAAATATATAAATAGATTTGAGCTCATAAAATTATTATTGGTATAAATAAATAGTCCGAAGAACTGAATACAATTCTTTGTCTTTCCTTATTTAATTTTAATAAAGAAATATTCGCAAAATTTTTTAACTTTCCATATAGCCCATTCAATTTTTGTATAAAAGATGTAAATAAACTAGGAACTCTAGTTGAATATTGATAATTTATTGTATAGCATTTTCTGTCATACAAAAGTAATTCTTTTTTCATGGCAAAAAAAAAATTTTCAAAAATCAGCAAGAATTTTCAGCCACTGAAACTTGCACTTTATTATACTAAATAAACTGCATAGCCTAAAATTTCCGAATAACACAGATTAAAACTTCACAAAAGGTACCTTTTTTTAATTTTTGGAATTTTTATAAATATTCTAGTAAGTTTGAAATTTCGCTTTACATAGTTTTTGCTATAGAAGTGACAATATTTTTATAAAAAATAATTAAAATTAAATAAGGAAAGAAAAAAGTTTGCATTTGTTGCTACTATTTTCGGGAACACAACTGTATCTGCATTTGTATATGTCGATGTGTGTGTGCTACTGGACAAACATAATTACATAAATTGCACTAAAACCTATCTCAAATGTTAAGTTAAACAGATGCTTGTCTGGCAGATTTTTAAATTTTATTTTTATTACGAAAATGAATTTCTTCCATCTTAAATAGATTGGTGTCAAGCAATTGAAATTTGTTTTCAGTGCTCTGCAATTTATTGTGCTAATCACGCTAAATAACTGTATTTACACACACACATACATATGTACATACATCTTCATCTTAGCAAACAAATTCATTTGAAAAAAACCAAGTAACTTAAAATTTATTGGTTTAATTCGTTTAAATAGGTTGTCTTGTTTCAAATGTTTATAAGACTTGCTATTTGTATGTACTCTGCTTTTTGTTTCTCTCTTTCACGAATTCGCTTTGGTGTAGCCTACAGAAGCGTTTCTTATCGATGCGACCGTGAGTAAAAAAAAAGCACAAAATATCAAAAACAATAATAAAACAAAAAATTTAAATAAAGTATTTGAAATTATTTTTCTTAGTAAATTTGTTTAGATTCGCCATTTTTCATTTCTCATTAATTACACTTTTGTTGCTACAGAAATCAAAGTCACATTTCGACATTGCGTTACTTTGCCATTTTTTTTACCTCTAGTTATGGTTGTTGTTGTTGTTCTTGTTGTGGTTGCATTGATTATAATGCTCCTGAGAGTTGCATTACTTACATAAGTACATCTGTATGTAGTTTTGAATATTCATGTAGTTTTTGTTTTCACTACTTCTGTGTGTTTGTTAATTCAAGTTGAAAATTTATTGACAATATTTCTTCAATGTCCGTCCGTTGCTTAATTTGCATTTTCAGTTACACGAATGTAGGATTCTTTGCTACGCAGATATTTTGTTTTTTTTTTGCTTTAATACTAAATTTTATTGAAAAAAATTTTGAGTTTACATACGGTGCATGCCATAACTATAGCACACCAACATATTAACAAATTTGGCAGTTTATTTTTCTTTATAAATTTAATTTTTTTTATTAAAACTATGATTCTACAATTAACACCAGTAAAACGGTAAGGTTCAAACCTTGTTAAAATTAGAATAAATTCAAAAAAAAATTTTACGCAAGATTTTAATATTTTTAATTAGAATTTTTAGGAAAATTTTAATATACAATTTAATATTAATAAAATAAAAATAAAGTTTCAAGTGGTTAGAAATAACCGTTGATTTTTTAAATATATTTTATTTTTGCTGACACTCTTCGGCAAATTCGCTCTTATAACACATATTCGGTTTTTTTATGTACATAAATAAATCACGCAATAGCTTCAATAAAAAAAATTTCAAAAATCAAAGTTCCTTGATTTTTTTGCTCAATTTGAAAAAAGTTTGCAAGTTGAATTTAAATGATATTAAAATAAATAAAATTAATAAAAAAAAAAGTTTAAATGAAATAAATGGAGGTAAATAGTAAAAATTGTATTTGTGTAGTTGTGCTATAATTATGCCATGCACTGTACTTACAGTGACTCAACCATGTGGGGCCGGTGATTTCTTTACAATATTTAAAATATTTTCCCGCTAAATCTTTTTCGTTAAATTTTTCAAAAAGTTTGGCTTGCAGTAAGAAAAAAAGTTGATTAATTAAAATTTTAATGTTTATACACAGTTTGTAAAAATTAAAAAAAGAAATGCCACAAAAATTTCAATTTTTTTTATTTTTAAAAAACTTTCGGGTATGCAGGTTTTTGTAGCTCAATTCATTTCAGCATAAAAACGTGCATTTCTGAAGTAGCTAAAAACTCCGATTGATTTTTCACAATTTTTTTTTTTTTAATATTGGTCTTACGTACTTTTTTCATATAACAGATGGATTTTATATAAATTCCAGTTGATTTTTTTTAATTTTGCTGTTCAAGACTCCAGCATATCTTCTGCCATAGTATTAGCTCCATGCGTTAAATGAAAAAAAAAATTTCCAAGACTAAAATTTCAAAAAATTGTCAAAAATTATCGGGTATATTTAGCCTTTTGAAACTATATCGCATATCGCAATACTAATGTTGAATTGACTACTAAACTGCATACCTAAAAAAATCGATTAAAAAATTTAAAATTTTTTATAATTTTTAAAAATTTTGGCGAAAGTTTAAAATTTTTAATTTGTTATGGAACGAAAAATATAGAAAAAAAACATTGGAAAACAAATTCTTACAAATGTTATAAAAACTCACCATTTGGTAAATTTTTACGGAAATTTCCAAAATAATTTTGTTTATAAAACTTTAATTCCAATGCCATTTACTTTGGCTAGAATTGTGATTTCGAAATTTAAAGTGCGTAAAAACGAGGTATAAATACATCCCATCAGTAATCGAATTTTACTTCCATTTTCTAAACGCCTAAGTTGCATGCCAAAGCACTCGTTCATTAAGCCCAAAAGTCAGTAAGTTCATTTTTGAAATTTGCCAATAATTTTACATACATATATTAAACTTTATGTATAAGTTTGAAGGCTATGATGGAAGCCAAATAGTAAATGAATTCGGCCAGCTAAGAATGTAACTTTTTGTTAAGATCTAGTGACTTTAGTTCAGTGGTTTTTTTACTATAACTTATTTTGACAGGGAGAGCTCTTTCTTGCTCGAAATCCTGAAAGAAAGTCAGTAAAATCGCGGATTAAATCAATCAGTCATATTTTCGTACACTATTTTAACCCATTAATTGCCACCTAAAAGTGTCGGTGTTGATCCTTACTTCTAGACAACCCACAAAAAATAAATTTGGAAATTCGTTAGAGTGTTAAAATGTTCTAGAAAATTATTCTTCGACAAATTTGACTAGATGCCGAGACACGAAAACTTAAGAAAAAATCTAAATAACAAGGGTGCACTTTTAAAAAATACGAATGTACAATGCAGTGGGAATGTTTACTCTTTCGAATAAACTAACAATATGCAAAATAAAAATAAAAATTCATTTATAGTCTCTTAGTTAAAAATTCAGAGTTTTTGGTTAGCCAATTCACAAAACTTAAAACTATTTTAATTGTAATACCGCGTTTAAGGGATTCAGAAACATATCGTAAATTTATAAAATTTTACAATAGCTAAAATTTCGTTTTTGATGTTTTTTTTCTAACTTTATAGAGAAACATAGATTGAAATAATACAGCTTCGAATTTTAAAAGTTTTATGTTTTTACTATTTTATGGCATTGGAATACTTTGCGACACCTTGTGAATCTCCTAGTTGTTTATTTTTGCTAAAAGCAACTAACTTCCAAATCTATGTCATTCAATTTATTTAATTTGGCTATTTTTTTTTGCTTGATAGCAAATATTGTATTTAATATCCACAATTCTGGCACAATTTTTGAAAAAAAAATCCTAAAATAAACCTGAAATGTACATCTACTTTATTTGTGGTAGTCTGTTGATATTTTAGAACAACAGTTGCCTTTGCTTTTGTACATTTTTTAACGGTCAAGTCTCAAAATCAATTAGATTCTCAAAACGCATATCGTTACTTTAATCCGCAATTTGCTAAAATATTATAAAACTTTATATTTTAGAATTGTAAATAATTTATCATTGAGCTTTGAAAGTGGGTAATATCCGTTTTGAAAAAAAAAAATGATAACACAGCTCCACAAAAAAAAAAAAATTTATTTATTCGCACAGACCGTATCTATTATATGTTTTCGAGGTCGCTGAATCTAAATCCGAGGTCAGTTTTGCGCCATCGCGTCAAGTTTGGACATAACCTCAAAAAAAACGGCAAACAAATAAAAAAATTGTCATGATCTGCTCGAATGAAGCAATTTTTTTTTTTTTGTGAAGCTATGTAATAAAGACACGGGTATTATTTGCAATATATTTAAAGAATTTAAAATTTATTAGTATACGAGGTTTCGTTGCCCCCTACAAATGCTTGTTCAGAATTTGACTCAAATTGAAGTGTGAATATGGTTCTCAGAGAAATATTGGATACAGCGCCACCATCGGTTCAACTTTGAAATAAAATATTTATATTTATGTGGCTAACACATACAGTTTTTAGAAATATCATAAAATTGTAAATCTCGACTACAGCGCCATCTATGTACAATAGATACCATTGCTAACACATCCTATCGATTTGAGCTAAATCGGTTCGAGCCTACTACTATGCACTTACCAACAGAGACACAGAGACACAGAGGCTTTTTATACATAGAAATTTATGTAAGAACCAGAAGATAAATCATAAACAATTTTTTACAAAATTTTCAAAAATTCAACAGACTGGCAAATCCTCAAATTTTGGCACATTTTCTATTCACAAACCTAAAAAAAATTGTTTACACAATCGAACAGATCAGATTCGGCATGAAGATAATACGATAACACTAGGCATTATAATTTTCAAGAGCGAGTGGTCCAAAATATATGACCCTATTAAAATATGGCAGATGAGATTTGAAATAGAATTTTTTTGTATAAACCATTAAACGCTGTATCTACTCCTTTAGAAAATTCCTAGGCCCAACGAAATAAAAAAAAATTAAGCACCGCAAAACTAATTTTGTATAATTTTTTCTTATGACCCTATTAAAGTATGGCAGATGAGATTTGAAATAGAATTTTTTTGTAGAAACCATTAAACGCTGTACTCCTTTAGACAATTCCTAGGCCCAAGGAAATAAAAAAAAAATTAATTAATTAATTTTTTCTTATGTGAATAATCTCCAGACTGTGGATGCCTTAAGGAAAACATCGGTCAAGATGTACCGAACTAATCGTCAAAAGTAAATACCAACAACTCGATGCAAAAAAAATCACACAATTCTCACTACACTCATTCAAAAGACATACTCGTAGACGAAGAACATACATTGTTTGCATTATTTTGGCTCACCTTGAAAATTCATGCATGCTTTAGCAAATGGTTCATATTGTTAGAGCTTAACGTATAGAGCGAAGAATGCATTGATATTAACCCTTTTTCGAGCGAATATCTGTCACTCCTAATCAAGTGTGATTTGAAGACGAACCGGTTGCTACGTCGCACTATGGTACGGTTTCAAACATTGAGTGGGAAAAATTAGGAGTTGCCGTATGGCATGTATTTTTCGTATGGTCAGCAGATTTTAACGCATAGGTTCTGAGTAATATTATAAGCTAGCAAACAAAAAATTTAAATGATTTTTTTGCTTAGTGATAAAAAAAATCTAGCTATCTGCCCTTAACCAAAGCGCAGAGAATGGAGATTATGCCCGTAAATTTGGAAGTAACTAGCAGTTTAGATTTATGATAAAAACTGTAAAATTTTCGATTTTAGGCTTTGGGTTTTCTATTGATAGAAACAAAATAAATTTTTTAGTTGTCTTCTAAAAGAATTCACAGATATTGGGGGAAGTGTAGTAGTCCAATAGGCAAGTAATGATAAGTTGGACTATTTTTGACTGCTTACAGAAAGCATATAGAAGACATTTATAGCAGAGTTGGCTTGAAGCATAGTGGAGCTGTTTCTATAGCTATGTTTATTTCCAACTAGTGTCTATATTTTTTTCGTTTATCACTTATCTACAATTTTTAGAATGCGAAAGGTCTTGAATGTCGTAATATCGTAAACGAATATCCAGATTATTTTGATAGTTGCAAATACTGATTTTCTTCTACATTCATTTCCGCAATTTCAAACATTTTCACTGCAGCAAAATTAAACGCATTTTCAGGACTTTAACGAGTATTTACATATATTGCTAGTTAAAAATTACTTATTAAAACATTATTTAAAAACTCTTTTAATTGCGCATTTTTCACGCTCTTAGACCACAGTGCATCGTGCCATTTGCAGTGTACAAATACGAATGAGTGAATATGCAAAAATCAAAACGAAAACTGACACTAATCATGGCACAATGCCAAAACCAGTTTAACTCAAAAAAGATCAACACACACGGTAACCGACCGATAAAAACTAGAGAAAAAAACCAAACATAAAGAGTACCTACTGGCAGATTTGCCTTGGTGGTACTTTGCTACAGTTTCTGCAAATTTTCCATTACCATTAGCCATAATTTAAAAAAAAACACAAATAGACAGTATCTACATACATACTACCGTATACATTCATCATACGAGTCTTAACTGTGGACATTTGAAAAAAGCAACTTAATTAACTTTAGAATTTTTGTTTGCACATCATTAAATTTTGATCTTCAACAGAAGAATTTAATATTTGAATACAACTTTTACCCAGATGATTTGCTAAATTATAGCTTTGCCAAATTAAACGTTGAAATATTTCATCAAAAAAAAATTTGTTATTTTAGGCTCTACAGCAAAGAAATGTTAATTCGAGTTAAATTGTTCTTTCAAATGCTCACCGATATGTAAGCTCTGTATGAGTGCTCTCAGTACAATAAATCACTGCTTGGAATGTCATTAGCGTACTTACTACATAATCAAAAAGTACTTCAAAACTCATCTACCTACTCATCTCCATCAGCCCATATCTTTGATCTTTACTCAAGCATCCTTAGAGTTGAATGGACGGACACTAACTTATGTACATATGTCGAGTATGTTGAGTATGTTGAGTTGCCTGATTTTTCGCTCATTTTTCTAGTAGTTATTGATTTTTTCTACTATTTTGCTACATGCCTATAAATATTTGTAGAAATTGTACTCCTCTCTCCTGTGTATGTAGACACTTGGAAAACAGCATTTGCTAAAACAGCCAGCAATAGATTAACTAACTAATAGCTTTTCACTATTTGCTAGTTTTTAGCACTAAGTTAAATGCCCGTATGTGGCAAAATAGTTTCATTATCCGCAACTTGCTAATTTTCTTTGTTGCTTTATGTTTTTTTTTTTGTAAACTCTTTTTACTCACGCCTCGTAAATCAACAGCCATCGCGAACAGGAGCAACGCAACGCTGAAGATGTGCTCTTCGATATGTTCTACAATGAGGAGACGGGTCTCATATCGATGGGCAAATTTCTGGCCGCACTCAAGACGACTGGCATTAGGCGCACCGATCCACGCGTACGCGAGTTGATGGATAATCTAAAGAAGGTACACAAGCTGTCTAATTACGAAACTGGCTCGTCGGCGGAAACGCAAAATTTGAATCGTGAAACATTTAAAGCGTAAGTAAAAAGTTTTAAAAACGTCAAAAATTTGCTTCACAATAATTGTAAGTGTGTTGAATAAGTGTTGAAGTCATGGATAGCTATTATTTTGTGATTGAAATAATAAAAGTCTTTTCAAAACATTTGTTTTGGGCTTAAAAGACTTTTTTAAAAACCAACAATGCACATTTTTTAAGTCTTGAGAGACTTTTATTCGAAATTTAATTCATAAAAGTTTTCCATAAGTTATCCATAACTATTATTTTGAGACCAAAATTATAATTTCAAAGTACAATGATTATGAGTACGAAACCCTTTTTTAAGTCTTGAAAGACTTTCATTTAAGACTTTGGTAAAAAAAGCTTTTCATTAAATTATAAAACTCTTTTGATAGTAATTATAAGTAAGATAAATTATTTTAAGTCTTGAAAGACGAAATTTAAGTTATACAAGTTTTTCATAATAATTTTGAGTGAGTAACCTTTTTTAAGTCATAAATTACTATTTTTATTTTGAAACTGAAATTATATATTAAAAAAATTTGTTCAAAATTTAAAAGACTTTTGGGACTTAAATTATTAAAGTTTTTCATTCGATGCTTAAATTATAAAAGTCAATTCCGAATAATTATAGTTGCAGTAAATATTTTAAGATTTGAAAGATTTTATTTGAGTCCTAAATTATGAAAGTCTTTTTGAAAATAATTACATAATTTTTTTGAAAGACTTATATTTTGACACTTTAATTATAAAAGTCGTTTTATAATAACTATGAACAAGATAAATTTTGAATTCCGGAACGACTTTTATTTTGAGACTGAAATTAAATAAGTATTTTCATAATACAATAGTTATGAGCAAGACACTTTTTTTTGAGGTCATCAAAGACTTTTATTTGAAACTTAAGTTATAAAAGTCTTTCATTCGAGACTTAAATATTAAAAGTGTTTTCGTAATAATTATTTGCGAATAAATTTTTTTTAAGTCTTGAAAGTTTTTATTTGAGACCTGAATTATTCATTTTGAATTGAGTTAATTTTTTTTATTAATATAAAGATCTTTTCATTAAAATTATAATACATTTTTTAAAGTTGTCAATAATTCCTTTTATGTTTTACATAACTTTACCTAACTTACAATTTTCGGTTTATATTGTTTTCTGTCTTAAACCTGGAGATGGGCAAAATTCAAAGTTCTGAAGAAATTTATATAAAAAAAACTTGAAACTCGAAAAAAGAATTGGAAAAAATTAGAAAAAATTTTTTTTTTAAATTTATTGTAGCAAAAATTGGAAAATGATAAGATTGCACACCAACGTGGTGGAAAAAAATAAAATTCTGAATTTTAATGCTCTCATCCTCTACGACTGTACCGCATCGAAAAAGCATAGCACTTAAATCAAAAAATATTTTAAGGACACACGTATTGTGTGTATTTTTTTTTTTTTTTGGAATATCATGATTTTTTGAACAAACGGTGTAGAATCCTTGGAAATAGATTTTTTTACAATAGGTGAACTCAATTTCTATTGTGCAGACTTTAAATAATAATACCCAATCGTTTAATAAACCATTTTTTTTTTTAATATTATCGTTATTAAATATTATGTATTTTTTATTGATTCGTTTGTGAATTTCATCGGATTTTGGTGGACCCTTAAAAAATACTTAATATTAACAAAATAGTTTAATAAGCAATTGGAATGATTCCTTACCAATGCCAATACCAATCGGAAATATTACAACTCCAGAATTTTTGAGGGGGTATTTCTAGCCATATACGTAATGTATATCCTGAGTATCAGCCAAATGCGACACTTAGCGGGTTAATTCAAATTTCATATGAATTATAATTAGGGCATGGGAAACAGATTTTTACTATAACTAACAGCACACTACCAGCAATTTTATTGATTTTTTTTTTTTAAATGTATAAGTATATTAACGGCTATATTTTTTTATTAAAAAAAATCATGATTTAATCGGTATTTTGTGATTTTTATTTTGTCGATTATGATTGATCGTCATTTTAATAATTTTATTTATTCGATATATTTGATCGAACTAAAAATTAAAAATAAGTATCAAACTTAATCGAACAAAAAAATCACAAAATAAATATCATGCCATGATTTAAAGCAAAAAGTAGTATAAACTAAAAAATTGCGTAAATTAGATTGATATGTGGCAGCACTGAATGCGACCCTGCATTACTTTAACGTTCTCTTTTTCATATTATTCTCTTAACTCTGTGGCTTGATAAAAAACACGCGGTTTTGTTACGCTAACCTCAGGCAATACTCGTAATCTTTTGGCTAGGTTTAAGCATCTACGATAAATAAAGATTGAAGTTTGTGGGCAACTAGACGAAGCCCATAGATAGGTAAATTCGGGTTCTGTTTTGAAAGAATTCTCAAAAAACAACAAATTAACGATTACAAAAAATGCAGGAAAAATTTTTTTACCCAGAAAAAATTCACTGATGACGAATAAAAAGTTTTTTAAACATTTCTCCCAAAATAGAAAAAAACCATTAAATATAAAATATTCATCTTACCCATTATGAATACTTGTTACTTGAATCTGAGACAATAGTTATCGATAACTCTAAGAATTTTTCATGAAGTAGTACTCAAATGTATTTTTTTATGTATATCCGCGCTCTCAATTTTTTAATCACTTAATTTTTGTCGAGATATTGACCTAATAAGTTTTTAGTTTGTAGTGAGTTAGAGGGAATATCTTTACGTAAAATGAATGTTATTTATAATTTTTGAACTTCAGTTGCTGCAATTCAACGACAAATAATTTTGTCTAACACCTTAGCTCAAACAAGTTTCCTTTTGAAATCATTTTGACCCATGTTTTTCAAAAATGTTCTAGAAATCCTATTTTAAAATAACCTTCCAGAAGCAATTTGTTCTACAAATATGTCCCCAACAATATTTGACTAAGGGTCACCAAATAAAAGGAAACTGTTTGTAGGTTAATATCTCAAAAAAAAAAATACGTTTGAATACTACTACATTATCTTATATTTATAAAATTTTTTTTTTATTGGAAAATGTTTACGTTAGACAATGTTATTGATTGACTTTTATTCTTTACACTTATAAGAATTATTTCTCCGAAAAAACAATAATTTTTTATGCGTCCAATTAAAAATTTGCAAAACGTTTGTGATAAGCTAATTAATCTAAAATTTACTCTTTCCTTCTCCTTCTCTTCTCTTCTCTCGCCCGGCATAGTGTTGTGGCACAGAATATCGTTTTGATTGCGAAAGCTTTTCGTCAACAGTTCATCATTCCCGATTTTGTGAGTTTCGTAAAGGATGTTGAGGATATATACTGGAAGTGTAAGACAAATACCGATGGCGATGTAGCCAATTACATACCACAGTTGGCGCGCTACAGCTCCGATTTGTGGGGCGTGAGCATCTGTACAATCGATGGCCAGCGTTTCTCCATTGGCGATGTGGATATACCGTTCACATTGCAGAGTTGCAGGTAAATTTCAATGTCAACAATACAACAAAGCGAAAAGCGTAGGTAAAAAAAAAAACAGAGCAGTCACGTGACACTCATTGTTGCACATACATACAAAAAACCCGTTCATACAACCTGCGGCACGACAAAAAGCGGTCATCATTGCGCGACGGCGCAGTTTCGTTTAGTGCGTGGCCGGCAATGACAATTCAATGGACTAGACTAAAGGGATGTGTTCACAGCGCTCACTGCTCGCGCCACTGCATGCCGAATCGCATGACCTACATATACTTACGTATCTATGTACTTACTCGTAAATACCCTTTTGGAAATATTTCCTACATTAATCACACTTCTTTCAGAGCGACTTATGTCTTACCGTAGTTTTCGCAGTTTCTCGCTCGAAATCAGATCCTAAGTCGAGTACTCGATTTAGTACGTTTGCTTTATGGTCTAAGAGTTGCATTGCCCTTCCGCAAGCCCGAACGATCCCCCACCTCTTCGGCTCTTGCGATGCTAACTAAGAGTATCTCCTGATTCCCCATTTCCTGTATCGTCGCTATCATCGTCTAACTATCACTACTAATTCATTCATTTTGTGTTGTTTGTTGCCTTGCAAATAGTAAAAAAAATATAAAAAATAAAAATAAAAAAATTTAAAGGTTTGTAATAGTTTCAATCGATTTAAATCACTGCACAATTTGTGATTGCAGCAAACCGTTGACGTACGCCATTGCCTTGGAGAAGCTGGGACCGAAAGTGGTGCATTCCTATGTGGGTCAAGAGCCAAGTGGTCGCAATTTCAATGAATTAGTATTGGATCATAACAGTAAGTGTGCGGAAGAATAATAAACTTGAATGTTTGTGAGCTATATGCAATTACTTTATTGATTGGTTTTTTTTTTGTTTTGTTTTTATTTTCATCACTTTAGACAAACCGCACAACCCTATGATCAATGCGGGCGCCATTCTCACCTGTTCCCTATTGCAGGCGTTGATCAAGCCAGATATGACGGCTGCGGAAAAGTTTGACTATACTTTGCAGTGGTTCAGACGTTTGTCAGGCGGTGAGAATATTGGTTTCAATAATGCTGTGTTTCTGTCGGAACGCGAGGCCGCTGATCGTAATTATGCTTTGGGCTTTTATATGCGCGAAAATAAATGTTATCCAAAGCGTACAAATCTCAAAGAGGTCATGGACTTTTACTTCCAGGTGAGTGAAGAAAGTATCTTAGAATCAATAAGTATTTTGTTAATAACGCGGCCTATACTGCAAAGAGGCTTAAGCGAATATTTTGTTTTTGGTTTGGAAATATCTTTTGTTAATTTTGCCGTGGCACGGTTAATTTTGAATTAATTTTTTCATATAAAAGACTTTTCAAAGTTATTTTAGAACAGTCTTGCAAATGTCTCGTATGTGCTCTGAATTTTCTCTTATAGTTGGTATGTGATACCCAATTTGTTTAATGTACTTATTTTTTTGTAAAATTTAGTATCCAAAGATTCTGAGTCGCTGATGACAAGATTCATAAACATTTGAATTTTTAAATTCATCCGCCTTCTTGTTTCTTTAATTCATACGCCTTTTTAAATTTCGAAAACTGGTTTTTTTTAATGAAATCAGCGACTCGAAGGAACTTTAAATGCTAAATTTAAAAAAAAATATCTGACTTTTATCAATCTATCCGCCTTATTGGAAAGACATTTGAGTTTTTTTTAATTCATCCGATTTTGATTTTGAGTTTTTGAAACCTGATTTCAGATTCGGAATCAGAGGCTCAAAGAATTTTTAGATATCAAATTTATATAAATATCAAAGTTTTTTTTGGTTCTGGTTTTATTTTTGTTATTCGATTATCAATTAAATTTCATAAAACGCTTTTAAAAAATTGTTTTTTTCATAAAAAAAAATTTAATATTCAAAAATCCTTTGAGTCACTGATTACAATATTCATAAATATCTGAATTCTTTCAATTTTTCCGCCTCCTTGAATTTCTGAAAACTGATTTCAGACTCGAAATCAGTGACTTAAATTTGCATACGACTTTTTAAGTTTTGAAAACTGCTAAATTAAAAAAAAAATTGACTTTTTTAATCTATCCGCCTTATTGAAACGACTTTTTAATTTTTATTTTTAATTCATCCGCCTTTTGAGTTTTTGAAAACTGATTTCAGATTCAAATTTAGTGGCTCGAAGAACCTTTAGATATCAAATTTCATAAATATCACATTTTTTGGTTCTGGTTTCATTTTTGTTATTCGATCATCAATTGAATTTTGTAAAATGCTGTCTTTCTTTTAATCTATCCACCATATTGAATCTGACAATTTGAATTTTTTAAAATTCGTAATCAGAAACTCAAAAAATCTTGATTATGAGGTTTAATAAATTGTAAAAAAAAAATCACAAGGCGGTATTCTATTGACCGATTCAGCATAGGGAGATTCAGCCTAGAAATCGTAAATGGGTTTATCTAAAAAAAAACGGAAGAAAAGGGTTATTCTCTACTTGCCGAAAATTGTCGATTTCTTCATGGGTGCAAAATCTTGTTATATATTATCAACTAATATATAGCAAAAATTGCGATATTATTTTCTAATACAATTTTTCATGACGTTTTTGAAAATAATTTAGTGGCAAGAAAAGTCTGATGGCGTTAAAGCGAATGATCTCAGGGGCCCAATTGAAGTCTCTATTTCGAGAAATCACTTGTCCCGGAAAGCTTCCACGCTATAGAGCCATTATTTTAGCACCTAAGTGGCATTTTGCGCCATCTTACCGGAAATAAACGTTGTATGTATATAATGAATTTCACGGCTAACAAAAATATTCCACAATTTTCGATAATGCAATCCCTTCACTTAAACGGCAGCAATAGCTCCGTTTTCAAAAATCGCACCATATTTTCACTTGTTGTTAATGAAATGATTGTTCGTTTACTTTCCTGGAATTTTCGGAAGCTTAAATTTGGCTTTTTTTTGTTTACACATCCATTGAAACGATAACGAGTCTGAGCAGTTTTTTCTCCGAAAATTAAAGAGCGAATATGCGGGTATCGATCCTATTGGTGGAAAGCTGTCGATGGTACGTCACTATCGCGACTATCGATGGTGCTGACTATCGAATTACAAAACTATTGCTACTATCGACGATATTTCATACCTATGCTCTATGTATTAAAAGTGGCAACGCAATTTCTGTTAAAAAATTGAAAACCCATTTTTGCTTGTTTTTATAATAGCCGATATAATATTGATAGGTTAGGTTAAAGCGGCTGCGCCGTGCAGACCACGGAGGAACACTTAGGCTCACAAAATCCGTTATGATGCCGCAAGCGGGAGGCAGGAATTTCTTTCTTTCCTGCCCTTAGAAAGTGAACATCCGAGTACGCCTTACGTAGCCCAAAAAATCGAGAATGCTTGCCGAGCTCAGGTCGGCCAAAGGGTCTAGAAAGAGTATATTTAAGTACTGGTTTCGAGTCTCGGCCAGGGCGGGACAGTTTTCGATGCTCTACACTTCTTCTTCCCCTGCAGCTTCGGCAGTAATCGTTGGTTAGGCAACCCAATCTCTTCCCGTGTATGCTAGGAAATATAAGGCAATGCCCGGTTGTTACCACAACCATTAGTCTGAGAGAAGGTCGGTCAAGGTGAATCAGCGCTTTGGATCCACCTACGTCATCCTTTGGCCAAACTTATCTGGTAATTCTACAAGTGGGTTCCATATATTATAGATACCCTAAACAAGATAATCAAAAACAATTTATAACTTTTAAATGTATTTCACGTTCTCCATTTAGTGTAGGTTTTAATTTATGTATTCGTTTAGAAAAATAACGTTTTTACTTCCAAGTTGAGTTCCATTTGCTAAGTTTTGATATGTCACTATCGCTTTTATCGATATTTCTTCGCCATCGCTAATCCATTATTTTCTTAAAATCTCCTAGTTTTTGCCAGTTTTGTTAGTTTGCTGCATTAGCGTTTCAAAATAGTGTGAACTTTAAAACAAAAGCTCTGGTTAGTTTTATTACGATTAATTTCTTTTATTTCGTGGTTTGGTAAAATGCAGGTATAAGGTATTGTTTCTCTTGTTCGGCAGCCTTTCGAAAAGTATGTTGAAAATATGGATTTTAGTCCATGAAATGCGTATACAATTTCTCTGCAATGGACCCAACTCTGTTAGACGATACGAAATAAAAACATCTCGATTTCGTAGAAATGGCAAATCGATAAATCTATATCGCACTTCATTTGTGTCACTTTCGAAAAATAATTGTAGGTATCACTACTGTAAGACTAAGACTAGTAACGTTTTCTCTTCGCGAAGCAATGCTGGCCTATTGGGTTTTCTCAGCCCTCTCACAGGGTTGCGTATTCATTTCCCAAAGTATTACTCTCTGAGCAATCTAATATAGCTATTTTGAAGAACGACCCAATGCAACATTTTCAAAGAACGTAGATAAAAAAGAAGTTGTTTGGCGTTTCGTTTCCTGTTACAAGAAATGTTATCTTATTTCATCACACCAGAAACCAATTGGGTCAAATAAGATTCTAATAGCAACCAGCAAAAGTCAAATCAGTTCTGGTATGGTGAAATAAGACCAGTGTTTCTATTAGAGGAGCAGATAACAAAAAGGAAGGTGTTCGTATCGCAACGCAGAGTAAGGCCTCTAAATTATCCTAAATTCGATGATGTTGCGTTCAGGAAGATCTCACGCTAAAATTTCAATTTTAAGAAAAACTGACATTTTTATAATTATGACTTTATTTCACCTTCTACAATGTACTAATAACTCTTTGCTTCTCGCTCCCCACAGTGCTGCTCAATGGATACCACCTGCGAAACTATGTCCGTTATTGCTGCTACACTCGCGAACGGTGGTATTTGTCCCACCACTGAGGAGAAAGTACTACGTCCAGAAGTCGTACGCGATGTACTCTCCATAATGCATTCGTGCGGCACTTACGACTACTCCGGCCAATTTGCCTTCAAAGTTGGCTTACCCGCCAAATCGGGCGTATCCGGTGGCATGATGTTGGTCATACCCAACGTAATGGGCATTTTCACATGGTCACCACCACTTGACAAGCTCGGCAATAGTGTGCGTGGTGTGCAATTCTGTGAAGAATTGGTTAGCGTCTTCAATTTTCATCGCTATGACAATTTGAAACATGCTTCGGATAAGAAAGATCCACGCAAACATCGTTACGAGACCAAAGGACTGTCAATTGTTAATTTGCTATTCTCGGCGGCCAGCGGTGATGTGACAGCGTTGCGACGCCATCGCCTCTCCGGCATGGACATCACACTGGCCGACTATGATGGCAGAACGGCGTTACATTTAGCCGCCTCCGAGGGTCATTTGGACTGTGTGAAATTTTTGTTGGAGCACTGTTTGGTGCCACACAATCCAAAGGATCGTTGGGGTAATTTACCCATAGATGAAGCGGAGAATTTTGGGCATCATGCTATAGTTGATTATCTAAAAGAATGGACAGAGAAAGCTGAGGCAGCGGAAGTGCATACACCGGAAGCGATTGTTAAGAATACCGAGGCGGATGAGGTGAGTTTGAATTGAAGAAATTATACAAAAAATTGATTTATGTACTTCAAGAATGGCTTAGAATTTCGAATTATTGAATATTTTTTGTTTATTTTGTTACTCATAGGAAATTGTTACTTCCAATATTAGCATCGGCACTGAGTACGATCGCAGCGCCACTGCTAGTCCAATACCATCGGATTCGGGCAGTAGCAGCGGTGTTGATGATAATACAAAACCTGGTCTATAAATTACTCAAGACGCTTACTCTCATCATACGCACACACACACACACATACTTAAGAAGACAATGTCATGAAAGATTCCTGGAGAATCGCTTACTATTCGCCACATACCAAAAAAAAAAAAAAAATGAAAACATGAAGACATGAAGACAAACGCACTTGCTTGCAAATCTCCTGAGTTTCGGAAGACACAGCAGCTCTACGCTACGTTAAGCATACTAACATAATATTACACATACATACGTACTTATATAGAATATGTCATTGTGTGTGCTATTTCCTTTAATTCATTTACTGCGTACTTATTTTTTTTTTTTTTTAGTTTAGTGCTCTAAGCGGCAATAGTTTTAGGTACTCGTACCAAGCATCTAATATCTATGAAAAAGTTACATATGTTTTTTTTTTCTTAATTCTTAAGCAGATGCTGTGGTTCATGCGCACTGATAGTATTGACATATAACACATACTTGTACAAACAAAAATTTGACTATTTCGTTACTTGTATTTTTTAATTTCTTTGGATATTTCTCGATGTATGTACGAATCTATGTGATTACACTCGAATTATTTTTAGAGCGCGCCAAAAAGAGTCACAAATGTTTGTCAAAGCGCCAAAATGTGAAGCTCATGAAATTTCAGAAAAAAATGTAATTCTGTTTAAAGTTTTAGAAAATTTGATGAACTGCTGCATATTTTTCACTCAAATTTATAATTATTTATAAGTTGATGTCGGCTAAAGTTTCCTATACATTTTAGTTAAACAAAGATTTATTTTTATGCCCCATTGAGCGGTGATAAATAAAAAATATATTTATAAAAATAAAAAAAATTATTTGTTTTTAAAAAATATTTAAAGTATCTGCGCAGCACCAAATCTATTACATGACTAATGTGAAATGCATTTGAAAATAAAACGATAATTTATAAAGTTTGCAACAAATGAGCTGATGCATTAAAATAGCATAATAGCCTGTTTCCACCATGTTTTGACTGTCATTTTGACTCAAATGTTGCATTGACGTATTACATAAAAAACATGCCCAAAATTTCAGCGTTGATTACACTGTGCAACCACCATGAACATTTGCAGTAATAAAACACTCAATGTATTTGCAAAAGTTGGCACGATTTTATTTTATTTTTTTTCAAAAAAAAGGGAACAAAGTTATTAAAATATAAATTGTCTGATCCAAATTAATGGTTTAGGAAATACAGTAAAATTTCACCGAAAATATTTTCGTAGATCATTTTAACCCATTATCTCCCACCTAAAAGTGTCTTTTTTACCCTTTCTTCAAGACCCAAACAAAAAATAAATTTGAGAGAATTATTCGCGGGGAAATTTCACAAGGGCTCTTCTCAGGCAAAATCTGTGTACGATTAAATCCGTTTGAACCGATTCAAGAAAAATTAGAGATTCATTGCTAAAATAAATTGGGTTTAGTTCTCTACTTGAGAAAAGGGTTAGTTCTCTAATAGGATTCGAACTTTTTGCTCAAATAGTTTTATAATGTGGGCTTAATAATCGATAACATTTTGACAACCTCAATTGATCTTAAACTTAATTTTCATTTCGAGAATGATCAAAAAATTAAACTTTAATTTAATATTTTTTTATGCTACATAGTTGCAGAAAAGTTTGTTATCCGTTCTATTCAATATTCTATTCAAATATCTCCGCTTTTTTATGGAGCGACATAATTGAAAATAATCGTCCATTTTGAATGACAATTTCTACATTTTACTATTTTTTCAAATAAATAAATAAGTGTTGATTATTTTCTAGCACAATTTCTTCAATTTAGAGTTTTTTCTTTAGTTATTTAATATCTTTGTTTTAAAACAAATTGTAATACGTGTAAGTAATTTAAATTTTGCATAATAAAAAGACCAATTCTCGAAACTACATTTATCAAAAATCGATTTATGAATCCAACCACAACTGAAAAAACGCGAAAATATTTTTCTAAATATTGCGAAAATCGATCTAAAAATCATAACTCTAATCAGACAGAACATTTTATGTTAAAAGTCATGGCCGTACTGCAAATGTGAAAAACTGTACAGCATACTTTCGGGTGCAAGCCCTCTATAAGCAGAATTGCAACTTTGTCTGGACAAAACCTCAAGAATTCAAAACAAAAACATTGAATAATTCATTTGAATAACAAATTGATGGCAAAAAATAATAAAATACATTGAGATTAAAAAATTTTGTAAGCTCAAAAAACTACGATTTGTTAAAGTTTTCGATAATTAAAAAGCTTTCGGTGGAAACAGGCCATAAGCTAGCTAACCTAAAATGCAAAATGTGCTGATTTTAAATGAAAATTTTGAAACCTTTGAAGAAAAAAATAATTTAAAAAAAAACACACAAATAATGGAGTATAAAACTTAAAATGAAACTTCCAATTCGCAGCATACACATTTCAAATCACATAACAAGAATAATGACAATAATATTTGACTTGCAGCATTTTACCCAAAGTAAAATGTAAAAAAAACAAAAAAAAACATCACATTGTACTTAACAAAACTTTATTCATAAGAGCCCATAGCCAAAAAAAAAATTCACGCACAACCTGCTTCATTGAATATAAAAATAACAAACAAAAAAAATATCTATAAAAACTTCTCTCTTTAACTTGCAGCCCAAAGAATTCCAAGCGAATGAAATTATTGATTACAATCAAAAACCACTATAAGTAAAGAAATCACTTAATTGTCAATTACATAAGACCAGTAAATGTCCAAGTATAAAAATGTTTACAATTTACTTAGAAAATGTACTTATTTATAAATATTTGTATGCATAAATGTGTCTATAATATCTGTTTACATATATATATAAATCTAGTACTCAAAAACTAAACTAAATATTTTACTTTTCATCAACAATTTTAGCTGTGATTTTTTTTTTTTTTTTTTGGGTTACTGTTCTTGTAGAAGACTTCATTAACCTTCGAATTATTGTATGTAGAAAATAGTAAGTAGCTTACATAAATACCTATATTTATTTTACGCATACGGAGTTTTTTTTTCAGGAAAGTAAATTATTTTTTATTTTATTTTTTTCTCTGTTCCCGAAAATGTATTCAATCATTTAATTGCATTTACTTAAACAATAAAATAAATATGAAAACCAAATCCTCATTCAAATTGGTTTAATCAATAAAATCAATCACAACATACGAAATACCTACCTACAAAATTAATAAAAAAAAAACAAAATTATAATTATAATTATAAAAAAGTTATATTAAAAAAAATTATAATAGAACAAAATATAAAAATTTCAAATTTTTAAATGTGTTTATCGTCCCATATGAAAGAAAATTGTATTGATCGCGTTATAGTTAAATAAAGTGAATATGTTTGTAGCAATGCTTGTACAATTGTGTGAATAAGCATAATAAAAACTACTAAAAAATATTTTAAAAAAAATTATGTTTATTTAATAAAATACAGAGAAAATTTTCACATATTACAGTGCAAAAATAAAACGCATTTTTATTGCAATGAAGATGAGATATTTTTCCCCAAATTATAAATGAATTGCATCCCCTAAATGGGCCGGGGTTCATTAGGGTTTGCTAAAATTTCACTTACTCTATCAGAGGCGTACACAAAAAAATTATTTTTGGGGGAGTTCGACGCCCGCCAATACAGTGCCAGATTTTTATCGAATAGACATCCTGCGAGCGAAACTCTCTAAGCACCGTACACTCGACTAATCTCGGAACCTATAATACATGGCCGCAGCCTTTCCATCCTTCTAAATTGAAGGCCGTAAACCCAATAAATCCCTCCACGAACACAGATATCCAGCTTTGCATAGGAGGGCACTAGACGATTTGTTAAGCTGCATTATAATTTGCGTGAAAATTATCTCAGGCATGCCTAAAGAAAGTAAAACCGCGATTTATTTTGTCGTTTCTTCCCCTTTCCATATACTGGATTTGGAGGTGAATCCGTATCAGATATAGTTGAGGGAGCATTCGTATCTCATTACCCAAAGTTGCCCCTTTCCTGTTAAAGGAAGACAATCGCTACTGGCTTTTATTCGGTCCTTCGTTTTGGATACAGATATGATTCGAAACCTGCGTTGTGGACTCGGTATCTAAGCAGAGACTCTTACCAACCTGCAATAAACTATGCTGCGTCAGTGTGGTCGCCGGGAACCAGTGGGATACAGTGGCATACAGTGGATGCAGCTGCGGACCTGCACTTCGCACGGTAACGAGATGCCTTCTGATGTCGCAGGAACATCTACGCCAAGAGGTGAATGGATTCCGCGTTTAGGAGCACAACCTCATGTCCAGCAAGCAGTTTCTTGCTGGGTATCACCATTCGGGGCACCCAAATACCCACCTCCAAGGCACATCAGATGGCATCTCCTCACACTGAAGGACGAGATCCAGTCATATATAACACTACCGGTGAATCCGGATGCATACCGGCAAGTCCTAAGCAACATCTACAAAGAGACAGTCACTACCACCATCGACTCTCGCCTAGTCAGTGCCATAAAAGGAGCCCAACCCCCACCAATTACAGATGAAGAGTCCCTGCTGCCTCGCGAGTCTCGCGCCACTCTGGCCCAATTAAGAGCTGGATATTGTAGTAGACTTAACTCCTACCTATGCAGAATCAACCCTGACATACCCAACACATGTCCGGCATGTGGAGATTCTCCGCACGATACCAATCACCTGTTCGCATGCCCTCTCAAACCTACTCACCCAACCCCCCTCTCCCTCCGGTCGGACCCCGTCGAAACAGCACGTATCCTGGGCCTCCCCCTAGATGAGTTTGACGACAATGACCATGTGTGAATCCGTTCTTCACAGGGCGTGACTACCCGCTACAACAACAACCAACCAACCTGCGGATGCTTTCGTGTTTTAGGACGAGTTTACATATTTCACAGGGTGACATAACTATTCGATAATATTTTGGTCAGTCATACTCAGGAATGCACGTCAGCGCACTATATCTTAATGACATCCGTTCTACAGGCTCATCACCTCGAAATGTGGTTTGTCCATACATAGCTATCGAGAAAGTATTTCTGCCTTTTGAACAGCAGTCATTTCTCATTATCGGGATGTATCTCAACAATCTTAGTCTTGGCAGCCATTCTAGCGAATATCCCAAAGATGGATAGTTGAGTATGATCAGAAGTTCGGGATACTACGGCGATGGAAGCTGGCATGCAGGCTTTTGGCGTCATCTTGCAAGCACATCCTATTTAGAGCCCTTCCTCTTTCTTGCCATGCGACTCTTACCAACTGCCCGCACGGATCCCTGGTCGACATCAGAAGAACGCACAAGAACAGATGAGTCACGCTTCCCCGTTGCCGTTACGGTTGTAGAGACAGAAGGTAAAAGGAGAATGTTCGCCTTGGCTATTACTGCAGCTATTTTCTCCTTATTGCCTTCCTCTCTTCAGTAGCGTTGCGGTTTGCTTTCCACCCTCCTTGGAATGACTAGCGTTAAGCAACCCCCTACCATTACTCTCCTGATTTGCACCCGGTTAAACCCTTATTGCTAAGGTGCGGGTCTTTCAGAGGATATTCTTCCCTTCATCCTTCTACTTGCCGAGATGCACTAAATGTAATTCGCTTGTGCTCCCTCCTAGTAGCACTTGGTCATCTTTCAAAAAGCAGCCGAAACCAAGGGATTAGAGTGCTATTGGTCAGTACCCATACTGTCGCAATGACTTTTCCATCCCTTCATAAAGTCTAATTAGTGATTCGGCAAAAATTCCAATCAGCGGGTATGCGTTCTTCTGGCCACATTTTGCAAGTAAGCTTTTGCATGCACCTTACCGGCTGATCGCTTTCGTACATATAAGTACCTCGCCCCTGCCATTTCAGTTTCGTCGAAGTTGGTTAACGGATCTTGAGATTCTTTATCATAGATAAGACGTTCGGGTTCATCAGCTCCGATAGTTTTCGTGCCACCACTATTAATGAACCTAAAGAAGCCCTCCATCCATAGTTTAAGTGTGCTTTGGATATCAGTCATCAGGTTACCGTTTTTATGCTTGGTATTCATTATGTCAGATTTGGCGACAAATTTATAAAAGCTTCCGTAAGTCACCGCAACTTTTGATTAAATTTTCGGGCGCTTTTCCTGTCGTTAGCATCTCAAGCTCTTTGTACCTACTCACGTCTCTCTTTTTCACTGGCCTTCTGCCTACCACATGTCCAATTTCATTTATAGTTTTTCCATCCCAGTAATTTGTTATATTGGATGGGGAAAAGGAGGTATCTTTGGTCCTACAATCGGCAAATTCAGCCTGAACGACGAAGCATTCGCTCAGTCAATTGAAACTGATTGACTTCACCCGGACGTATCAGAGATCATTTCCATACCCGCCCGGGTATCGGTGCCACGATTTTGATATCATGACGGGAGGGAGCGGTCATACGCGCTGAAGGCACTCACAGAAGCAATTGATGGTCTCATTGTTCTTCTCTTCCACAGCTTTACACGTCATCTGTAGTAGAGTTTATTATGCTCTTTATTCCATATCCCTCCTATCGGGCAGGCGGGCAGAGGCACCTTCAACCGAGGCTTGTTGTGTGTTTTCAGTTTTAGTTATTTTCACGTGGCGGATGCTAAACCACAACCAGATTCTGAGGTTATTTAAATTTTGGTCACATTTATTAGTATATAGCGAGCCGCATGCTCCAAGTCAGATACCTGCCCACAGCCGCGCGCTCTGTGGTGAGCACGCACTACAAGCCCTGTTGAGTCCTTAAACCGAAAACGTTTAAAAGACTCCAACAGGTTTGTCTACTCACTTTAGTTGACCTCAAACGGAGGCTCAGGAGCTAGCCAGAGCAGAATTGGGTTAAATCACCCGGAAGAGAGATGCCTGAATCACATGCAGGGGAATCGTCTGGCTTTCCCCATTTGCGCGGACTTCTATACACAGAACCGCAAGCTTAGTTGGAATAATTCCAAGTAAATATGATATCTGGAAATTTTGATTAATTTGTTTTGTTAACAAAAAGGGAAGCAGCGTTAGGTTAAATATGCACCGTTTTGCCCGAGAACTTTTCGCCATATTGAAGGTAATCTAATAATATCACTCTCTTAGAAACCCTCGTCCCTTTTGAGGGGAAAACAGCAAAATCAATCGCCGCAGACAGGTAGCAGATCCGGACTATAAGGTGGATGAATAAGAACCCCCCAAACAAACTCCCAGAGTTTCTGACGAGTCATTATCGATGTGTGCGGCCTAGCGTTTTCTTGATGGAACACAATTCCTCTGTTATTGGCCTAAGCTGGCCAGTATCGAGTCTTATTTAAACGACCAAATGGGTTTTTGTGCTCCTGGGACGGTTGGGCTTCACGATTTCAATTATTTTATAGATATTTTCGACAATTGGCCAGGGCATGGTGTATCTTTGATACCGAAGTTAGCAAAATGGAATCGACGAAACCAAAACTGCGCCTGATTAGGGTTACAGTATCAGGACCATAAATACGATTCACATTTTCAACCCCTGGTTTTAGTTTTCGTCTTTATCGCCTTTATCTTTGGCGCGTGCTCAAATTCCATTTAGGTTAATATATCACTGCAGGGTTTTCCAAGCTGAGGTCTCAGCTATCATGGAGGCGGTAGGGAAGATTGGGAACGGGATTATAGAAAGAGATATCTTCATTTTTAGAGACACCCAGGTTGCAACCAGAGCTCTGATCTCTCTCATGATAAAGAACGCATTGGTATGCCGCGTGCCACTTGCAAACTGCTACTCAGAGATTGAACATATAAACAAGCTCATATTAGATAGAGGCAAAAAACGACCTGTCAAACCACAAGGCAGACGTGGCCTAAATGGGATCGAAAACGGTCGCGCAGTGTTCTCTTTCTAAGGAGGGAAAACATTTCTAACGTGATCGCTGAAAAGTTGGTAGTACCCTACCGAAGATGCTGCAGGAGCTGCAAGAATGACGAGGAGGAGGAACCGATTTTGCATTTATGTACTGTGTAAGTGTCCTGCGCTGTGTAAAAGCAGAATGCGATATCTGGGATCACTGTTTTTAGATGACCTTTCAGGTTTCAAGCACCAAGGTAAATTGCCTGTTGAGGTTCATCAATGAGGAAAGCTGGTTTGATAAGGGGTAATTTCTTCTTCTTGGATGGTACAAAATTTTTTCTTTCTTTGTGGTAACACAATGGGCCTCCTATTACAGGCCTATTTTTACTAGATCTAAAATAAGCTTTAAAAATTTCAAAAATTCCACCTTTAGCACTCCATAACATGCACCCTATGACTATGTTCCCAAAACTATGTATACCATTAAAATTAGTAAAAATTCGTAAAATAGGGCGGTACACGCCACACTATATATATATGTATATACATATGTATATGTTAGGTGGCAATCTTCTTGCGAAACATTTCATAAATGTGACATTAAATAGCCAAAAGTGGTTGACTGTTAAATATTCTGTCACTCCAATCGATTGCAACCTATGTGCATTACATTAGGGGCGCTTCTTTCTTAAAACCATAGCGTTGTAATAACCAAAATACTGACTGTAATCAGAAGACCCTCGCTAATATTTAGTGCCGAAACAGCATCGCAAATAAAATTCCTCGCCCTCCATTTGACAAGGATGCCCGCGATTGTTGCATCTTAAATTGCTAAATCCCTAAATATTATTTTGTTTAATTAAAATTTTAATTTCCGCAACTTTCGAAACACTTCTTTATAACTAACCCGAACCATAAACTTTATCTTCAAATCAACTAATTGTAATTTAAAAATGGAATGCAAAAAAAACTCGTATTTGAGCAACTCGGAAATTTCCACTTCACATGGCAGTTTCAGATGCGCATAAAACGCGAATTCACTCGAAAGTGAATTTGCAGAACATCACTTTTTAAACAGGGAATACTGTATTCAAATCTCTTCACACTTTTTTACACTAGCAAATTTAGATTTTTATGACTTTTCTGATATTTAAATAGTAATATTGTTTCTTTAAATTTTATCTGAACATGGCCAAGTCTAGCACAGAACGCTAATGCATTTGACCTTCCTTATTATATTTCCTTTTCGGGTATAGCCCACAAATGGTAACTGTATTTTTTTTTTTTTTTAATTTTTCTCTTCTTAGCTAATTTAAAATAATAAACCGTAAATTTTTATTTCAAAAGTGGCAAAAGCTATTTAAAACAAAAGACAACACTAGTACTGCAAATCAAGAAGAATTTAAGTGATCATTTTTTAGTTGCTTCGTTTTTCTTGCATTGATTGTGCTATATAGATAGCACCAAAAAATTGTGCTATATTTTCAAAATTATAGCAAAAAATGCAAAAAAACGAAAATATGAAATTGGGAAACATTTCATTTGAGTCCTCCTGTGTTAGTGTGTGTCTGGTTAGCCAACACAAAAACCGCGTTAAAAGCTCCTCTTCATGGTTGTAAGCGCCGCTACTAGCGCCACCTGCTTTTACTGTAAAAAGCACATATTAACAGCACCTTAACAGCATACAAAAAACAAAACAAAAAGTAAATGTTGCCAGCTCAAATGAAATGTTTCCCAATTTCATACTTTCGTTTTTTTTTTGCATTTTTTTTTTTGCTATAATTTTGAAAATATAGCACAATTTTTTGGTGCTATCTATATAGCACAATCAATGCAAGAAAAACGAAGCAACTAAAAAATGATCACTTAAACGAAATGTTTCGCAAGAAGATTGCCACCTAACATATTGTTCATTTAAAAACGATAGAGAACTGAATTTAGGTTGGTGTCTTTCGTTAAGGATATTAAAGAATTAAAACATTGGACCCGTTTTAATGTAACCGAGTTGCAAAAGAACGCTCCAACTCGGATAAAATTTCCTTTATTTAGAAACGGAAAATAGTTGTCCCGGCAATTTTTAGGTTTGTGTAGGTTTGTGTATTTACAAATACTATGCAAATAAAAACGAACTTGGTCTTACATCTAAATTTCCCATGTATTTTCTTTGGGCTCATTCAGCAGTTTTATACCCATCGAATTGCTAACGCATATTATTACAATAAAATTTAAGGGGCTTGGAAACTGCTTGCTTAGAATTTTTATATAAAAGTTTGATGAAATTTTGTTGAATTTTCCAATTTTTTCTTCATAGCTCGAAATGTGAATTTATACGGCGTTTGTTATATATTGATCGATAATCTTACAAAAAATTAATAAAAATTAAACAAACAAAAGAAGAGTGAGTGCTCAATACTTTTCAAAATGTCGTGATCCTCTTAAATTGGCCATCACTGTATGTGTCAAACTAAAATCATTCTAAATTAGTTTTTTTTTTTTAATATTTCATAACATGTAATCTGTTTTCTCCAACGGTTTTAAATATTTCTTAATTGCCAATTCATTCCCATGTTTTTTTTTCTCTTGAGAGCTGTTTTTCTACAATTCAGAAAATGTTTGCTTTGTTATTTTATTTATTTATGTCTTTAAATAAATATTTCAGTAATTTTTTTTGGAGAAGTAACAACTCTGATAAAATATTAAGCCTTTTGTCTAATATCAGTTCTACTTTTTTTTAATATAGATGTTATAGAAAAATATATCTTGTTTTGCTGTTTGCTTGTTTTGCTTTTATAATTTGACATGTGACGACTTACCAGTAACGAAACACATTCAATTCATATTCACGTTGCACTTACTTACTTACCTGAAAGGAAAGAAAAAAAATTAGTTCGCAAGGGTAAACAAGTAAAGGTAACATTTAGCTGTTCTATAAATAAGGATAATTTAATATCAATACACATTAAAACAAAAATTGAACTTACAATAATCACGCAAAAGAGAATTGCTTTCAAGTATCATCATCAGCATAGCAGAAAAGGATTTCAATAGAAAGTTTTATATTAATTAACGGTACATTCTACAAATTTCACCCTAATTTTATGTGGTGGCTATCATCAATTCTTAAAATTTCATTCATTGAAGGCAACACACTTTAGTAAAAGGCACAGCCAAATGCGCAAGCAAGGGGAGAAGGAAACAAGTTATTCGGGAGTTTCTATTCAGAATAGTACTGACAGACAATTTTGTATTATCACGAGACTTTACACATCTATCAGATAATGAACAAAAGTCTTGAGGTGACAGGTATCTTTCATAGATTGGAAATAGTACCATACAAACAAAGCATTTCTTCCCTGTATGTTCCCTTAATACATCATCTATTGTCCTGTGGAAGAAGCTGGGAGCGTTCTTCAGACCGAAGGGCAGCCTGCAAAATTTTTTACTTTCCATTTTTTATGGAGAACGCGGTTTTTCCCCTATCGCGCTCTGAAAGCTTAATCTGATGAAACCCAGATTTTAGATTGAGTGTAGTAAAAAATTTGCTTCCACCAAGATTGGACAAAATCCCTATGATATCGGGAATTGGATATTTGTCACTGATGGATTTTTCGTTTAGTTTGCGAAAGTCTATTACTCGATAGATGCGTGAGTTTTGTTTGTATGAAAAATTTTAACTCTTCAATTATGCCTGATGGGGGTAACCCCGTGAATCGATTTCACCATAAACGAATTTTTTACTGGTTGTATTCCTTTTAGCTCTGGTAGGGGTTTGACATAGCTCCTTGAAGCCCCAGTGTCGGCAAGAAGCTTGACCTCTTTCCCTCCTATTGATCGTGAAACCCAAGGAAGGAGGCTTTACAAATAAAATGGGAATAAATGTAAGGCAATACATTAAAATTTATTTCGTTCTATTACAACAAAATGATAAAAATTTACGATAATATTTATCGCTCTCAACTTCGTAACGTACAATTTTTGCTCACTTTTACACAACAGCTCATGATTTTACCAAAAGAAAAAAATCGGGTAAAATCTTGTAACTTCATTTTCAACACAACTCTACAAAAATCGGTATCACACAGAGCGAAAAGATCACCCAAAATGCTCTATATATCAAAACAAAATTCAGCGGATTTCTCTATGATTTTTTCCAATAAGAAGTCCTTCTTATTACGACTGGATATGTCTTTTTAATAAAATCAAGGAGATAATCTGTAAAACTAAGGCGAAAACTTTTCAATGTAATTAAAAAGGTGACCCGTAGAATTAAGATCAACAACCTTTCTGGAATAATAAATAAGTTAATGAAAAATATTCATTTTGAAAATACAAAAATCCAAAGAACAATATTCATAACAGTAAACTAAAAGCAATATAAAGTAGATTATTCACAACGTAAATAAAACTTACACTCACTGTCGCTAATTAGAAGGGACTCTTTTAAAAATTTAAAGTTTTCGTTATTATTATATTCAATAAGATTCTAGTAAAAATGATAAGATATACCTACTTATTAGTTTCTTTTTTAAGATTTTTAACATAAAAACCATCTAACAATTGCATATTTTTGAACGCAATTCCATAAAAATTAATAAACCAAAATTTATCTTCTTATTTCTAGTCGTTTTCCATTTCAATAAATTTGAGAAGAAATTCATTTTAAGAAGTTATTCGAAAATTTCTTCAATTTTGTCCCCTCTCAAGGCGAATTTATACAAGGTGATAGCATCCCATGAGCTGAATGCTTGTTCTTCTTTCCAAACCCGCTGGGTTGTTTTGTTTACACAAACAAAATACATGGGCAAACTGGGCGAATTCGGTTTTTGACATTTCACTCGCAAAGTTACACTAACAAAATACATAAGCAATACTAGACGAATTCATATTTTGACATTTCACACACAAAACTACACAAACAAAATACACAGCGGATTCGCCTTATTTATTTTGCTATCACCTTCTATGGATCCATCTTGGTCCCCTCTCGCACTCCTTGACCATCAAATTTTTTTAGACGTCAATCTCTTTAAATAGCTCTGTGCATTTACCGCATTTTGAGGTACGGGAATATTTTTCATGGAGCTCGCTGTAAGTTCGTGTAAACCCCTATGAGTTCATGGAGTACAAGAGCAGAACTAATTTATGGTCATATAATTAACGAAGCTAAAGGTAGTTGAAAGGGAATTGTAGTAGTTTGAACCGCGACTGTAAAAATATAACGAAAATTTTATAATAAAAATGGCGAAACGAAACCTACCAACGAAAAGGGGGGCTTCAAACTTCCGTTCACCACAAAAATGAACGTAGAAACATTAACATTTTTTGCCACTGCTAACTCCGCTTTTCGCTACATATGTAATTGCTATGTTAGTAACATTCGAACCGATATATGTAGATACAAATACAAATACAGATTCAAAGCACAACGAACGACCGCACACGACTGGAGAAATGGACGAATGGACGGACGTTTCAGTCGAAGGAAAACAATTGGGGTGCGCGCTTCGTAGTGGCGGAAAAATTCCATAGCAAATGTTGTTGAACGAAATCGGAGTGTGTCTATACGAATGTTTGTTTCTGCGTGTGCGACAAACGCTGGTCGAATTTCAAAATTCACAGAATTGAATTAAAATTCCTTTGGATTCCAACACAGAGACATACGCGCGAAATTTATTGTGATTGCCAAGTGATCAGTTGATTTTCGATTTATCTTCTTTTTTTTTCAAGTAAGTGCGTGGAATTTTAAAAGAAAAAAATATATATCATCAGGTCTTGCAACGCCTAATTTGCTGCAGTCAGTGAAGTGAAAAGTTAATTACGCCGAACCAAAATTGAGTTCAAACGCAGTTGCACTAAAGTTACGCTTGGGATAGGTCGGTCGTCCGTGCAGCACATACCCTAAGGTACCTACATACATAGTTTTGCAGTCTGCACTCTTTGCAATTTATGGTTTTGTTGCTGTAGTATTTACATATATGTACACACGCAGCATCCGAGAGTACGAACAAAACAAGGAAGTTATACATATTTAGTAAGAGTAGCAGGCGCGCGCAAAATTTCTGTGAAGCAAGTAAAAATTTCGGCACTCAACTCAACAGCAACAAAACAGTTCAGTAGAGCAGTCGTACCTACTACATATTTGGTTTGGGGGGGTATTTAGGTAGCGCGTCCGTTTCCGGTATTCTCGCTTGCTTTGCGGTTATTGATGCTGTTTGCGAAATACACACATTTCTATGTATCTATGTGCGTGCGTAGGTGTGTGTGTGTGTGTGGTAAGCAGTGAGCAAGCGTTGGCGGCATTTAAGTGGGCGTGTCGTGGCAATTAAAAAGATATATACATACTTATTTTCTACACGCCAATATACCGGTGAAAAAACCAATGGTGAGAGATTTGAAAACAAAATATACCAAACGACTCATAGAAATCAAAAACCAACAAATCAGAAATACTTAAAAGAAAGAACAATAAATACTCCACTCGAAGCGCATAGCGACAAGCTTTGAAAGTGACAGTCCGAAAAAAAAACAGTGCGCTCCAACGCCCAAAAATCTGCTACGTTTTAGTTACGCTCCTAATTACTCCGAAAAAGGGAGTTATGTATCTTGTGCTTATGCTCTGCATACATAGCTCAAGTTATTTTATCAATTGTAACAGTAAATGTTAGCTCAATTCACTGACTCCGTTTCTTGACCATAAAAACAAGTCATACCTAACTAGTTGGCGGGAATTCCACTGAAAGCCGAAAGTTTCATTCCAACCAAGAAACTGCGAGAAAATAACCAAAAAAAAAAAACCAAAAATTGCTTTTGAAATCAACCAAACAAAAACTATCAGGAGGCTCCCGGCTTTTTCCTGTGCGACAACTGCAGACAGATATCAACGGCGACTCACGCATCGCGCCATCATCCCCATTCAGCCATTCAGTCAGTTAGTCACTCACTTCACGCTCAGCTAAATATTTCCATCACACATCCATCTATCAACGCGAGCTATTCAATAGCAGATATTTATCGGTCGTCACAACGTTTTATCTAAGACGAGCGTGCAGTGACAGCAAAAACAACAGCAACTACAACAGCGGCATAGCATTTGCATGTAAGTGAAAAAATTTTTTTTTTTTGTTCTTATTAAATGAAGTTTTTTTTCTGTTTAACCTATTCCGAAGATTTAATTCAATTGTGATGCTGGGGCTTACTTAAAATGTATATACATATATACATATATGTGTTTGTATGTATATTAGGGTGCCTCACCAAAAAAAAAAGTAGCGAATTTTCCACATGAACTATTAAATTTGAGTTCCACCTAAATATTTCGCAAATATATTAAGATATATGTGAATTGTACCGATTTCAAAATACCTCCAGAAGTGGCTTTTTTTTAATATACATAGGTTTTCAAAAAATTAAAAAAAAAAATCAACTCAGTTGATAAAATAATTTGAGCTCACAAGCTCTGCATCAAGGCGAATTCATATAAGGTGAAGTTACCATAGCAGCCGATATGATTTTTTTTAATCACCAACATGTATTGTAAATTTTGACAATTCGTACGCAGAAGCAAAAACAAAATACATGGGAATTTTGTAGTTGTATTTATAACACCACCTTCGCCTTGTTCTGCATACTCTGAAAAAGTGTGCCGAAACTTTTTTTTTTTTGAATTTTTGTTCAAAATAAAAAAAAATGAATAAAAATCTACACAAATTAATTTTTGTCCAAAAGTAGTAAATATTTTTGAAGCGCAAATTCGTTCCCATTTCTCTTTCTTCTGGTCTTCCTCAATCCAGAAATTTTTTGTGTTTGGAGTAAGCGTACTTTCTTGTATTTTTCACAGAGACCGTAACGGTTATAACTTTTATTAAAAAACAATTATTTTGTATGTTTTGCTTCTTGAGATTTTAATTTTTTGTTTTGAAATTAATAGTTATTTCTTGAATATATTTATCGCCTTCATTTATGGATGTTTTTATTTTTATTATAAAGCAAAAAACTGTGATTTCAATTGATGCGCATTTACTTTGGAAAAATCCCACAAATTAATTTTATTTTCTGCGCAAAATATAAAATTTGAAAAAAATAACAATTAAACTTAATTTTTTTAAAAATAAATTTCAGAAAATGAAAATCAATCCCGCTATTGGTTTACTTCTTAAACACGTATCATTTATTTTCCCTTATACATTTTTTGAATTGAAATTTAGGAAATAGTCGTTATTTGCGTCATTGCGCATAACTTGATTTATTTTATTTTGTTGCAATTTTTAGCAAAATTAAAAAAAAAATTACATAAAATTGGATATACATATGTATCTGCTCCAAAAGTAGTAAATATTTCTTAATCGTCAATTCGTTCCGATTTTTCTTGTTTTTGTTTTGATAGTTGTTTTCCTCAATCCAGATAATTTAATTTTTTTTATTTTGAGTAGGCGTCTGGCGTTACATTTTCCACAGAGAAAATAACGGTTATAACTTTTATTAAAAAAAATTCTGTTTGTTCGTTTTTTATGGAGTTTTATTTTTTGTTTAGAAATTAATCATTATTTCTTAAATTTTTTTTTTTAACTAATTTTTTTTTTTCGTTATTTCTTGAATTTATTTATCGCTCTGACAATAAAACTTATTTTATGAGTGGTTTTTTTTTGTATTATAAAGCAAAAAAAATGTGGTTTTTAGTTTGTGTGCATTTACTTTTGAAAACTCCCACAAATTCATTTTTCCATTTTTATTTTCAGAGCGAAAAATGTAACTCACGGAGTAACGATTATTTTATGAGCAAAATATAAAATTGAAGAGTAAAACTTATTTGCGGTCCCTGATTGTTCATCCCAAACTTATATAATTCAAATATGAAATTGAAATAATTCGAAAAGAATAGATCCCAATGTTAAAAA
Source organism: Anomoia purmunda (assembly GCA_951828415.1). Lineage (NCBI taxonomy): Eukaryota > Metazoa > Arthropoda > Insecta > Diptera > Tephritidae > Anomoia > Anomoia purmunda. Next base: position 29,110,678 of record OX639997.1, read on the forward strand.
AAAAAATTCTAAGTTTTATAGAGTTACGAGCTTAAAATATTTTTCCATTTACTATACCAAAGGTGTTTAAAAAAAAACACTTTGAAAAAAGAAATTATTCAAATTGGTTTATTTTTCATATTTAAAGAAAAAAGGAATGTTTGTTTGTTTTTAAATCGATATCTCCAAAATGCTCGCACAAAAGAGTTTGAAAATTATCAGAGAGACTTTACTCAACTGATACTATAACACAAAAAATTACTAAAAGGATTGGATATGCAAAACCCAAATGGTGTCTTATTTAGCGCAGAATGTTCCATATATAAAAATTGATGTGCCTGTGTGTGTGTCCTTTGCATAGTATTCATAGGGCGCCCGAGCCTAACATAGGATATTTATATTTTTATATATTTATTATTTATTTATTTGGAACAGAAATCGATTAAGCCATTTCTCTCTAGCTTGTTTGTAGTTTTCTAAACCACTAATAAATATCATAATTTAAAGATTTTGGGAAAACGGAGAAAATTCACTGGCAGTTTTCACTCACAACCAGGGCAATCCGGTCTTTAGTTTTTATTAATCGGATTATTCATTTTCAACTTTATCAAATTGTGAACGGAAAAGGCACGCTTAACATTTGTGAACTAATTTTTTGTAATTTTGATTTTGGTTTTTTGCAATCATAAATAAGAAGTGGAAAGAGTATAATGTTCTGAAAAACAAATTGTAAGAACTTCCCAACTAATTCATTCTAATAAGTTCATAATTATTGAGATATCTCACCCAAGGTAGGCTAAAATGGGTGAGTTCGGATAATAGTCCAGTGGTTTAATACACGAGTACAGGATTGGGCTGAAGAATATATTTGGAGTATAAATAATTATATCTCAGAAATTTCCACACCAAACTCTATCAAAATTTGGTACATGCTTTCCATTTTAGCTCAGTAGGCTTAATTTCGAAATGGTAATTTACAGAAATTAAAAAAAAAGCGCGATATTTTAGTAAGTAACAAATTTAATGTGCAGAATGGGATTTTACAAGAAAATAAATAGGCGTATCAACGCCCAATTTAGATTTAATATGCAGTATATCTCTGAAACTAGTTACTCTATCAAATATCATTAAATTTGGTATACACATTGCATTTCAAGTCAGTAAGCAAAATTTCGAAAAATTTAAACATCGGACAAAAACCACGCAATCACATTTATTACACCATTTACAGTTCAACTCAGTAACCATAATTTCGAAACTTATAGAATTCGAGATATTCGGTATTATATTAAATCATGTTGAAAATGAGCACAAATTTGAATTTAATTAATCCTCTTATAGAGCTTCAAAAAGTCTACGTTCTCCTTTTTCTGGGTAAAGGCTAAAGAAAGCGCAATAACCGGCAGTTATCCTTTTTCATCCGATTTTATTGGAAACAGTAACCAATATTCTCTGAAATCGTATGGCATATGAGGAATATGGCGAGAATATCGAGTTTAAGTCAAAGTTTGAAAATGCTAGTTTATATATTTATTTGCAATATTTTTTAAAAAAGCAACATTTGGTTAACGGCCAGTATGCAAGTAGATATATCTTTCTTTATATATGTAAATATATTTGTGGATATTCCATTTAGCGCTTTGATAGCAAATATTTATGAAAACCGGAGTATTTGTAGATATATTTAGTTAACTTCACCACATAATATAGACCACTTGAAAACAACAACATTGGCATATAATCGCTATAGCAAACAATATATGCCAATCAAGTGTCCACATCAATGTTGGCAATATCCTTATAGTTGTGCTTTGTCAGCGGTTGACTTTACGTTGCAATAAAAGTAAATCTAAACTACAGTTATGCAAAAAGGTACAAAGTAAATGAAATTATATACATACATATCTACTGTACATACCTATGCACGCAATCGACTATGTGCTCTTCATGCGAAAATGGAAAAACAAATTGCTATGCATACAAAAATGTGAATTTAATTTATTTGCAGAGGATAGTTCCATGACTGGGTGGAGTCTGTGTAGATAGTAAGCAGTTTTTACTATTTTTTTGTATGTAGTGTACCTTCAGCCTTTTCCTATATATTCATTTCATAAGATTTCATCTTTGTTATTTTGGCTTTAGTTGAATATGCAGGCAAAAAGTGATTGAAAGCGGAAAGTATAAGTTGTTTTTTTTTTTCAATTTTTAAATAAGTTTTTACTCTAGAACTTAAAATTGAAATGGTGGCTAAATGGCAAGATCATAACTTGTTCATCCTAGTTTACTTAGGCAGATCAAAATACACAGACTAACCTGTCTCTCGACAACAGAATCAATGAAAACTAATCACAACTGTATGCTAAAAAAAAAACAACCAAACAACTCAAGAAAAATGTTCCTTATTATGATGTAATTTTTTTTATGTATATTGGAAAAATCTTCCGTCATCCCTTGTCAAGTTTTTGTTTTAAGACAGTCAAGGCGAATTCATATTAGGTGGTGTTGAGAAAGCAGCTGAGTGAATTCGCTTGCTGGAATGTACATATGTCAAAACTATGTGTTTGTTGTAATTCTCAGCGATTCTCACTGTCATTGTGCGTACAGTTTGTTAGCGTACATTTTTTTTGTTGTACGCTCAACAGCACCTAGTATGAATTCGCCTTGGAGACAGTGTAATTTTTTTTTTTTTTGAGAAGTGATAACGGAAAATCGTTGCGCCGAAATGCGTAAACTTTTCACCCTGTCGGAAAAGCAAAATATCAAAAAAAGCATTTAATTTTCTTCTTCAAACTGCGATATTTTCCCCCCATTGGGTAAAGGTTTCTTCAAAATGAATAAAATCCTACATACAAGGAAATCAGTTTTCTCCGAAAGTTGTAAATATTTCTTAAGCGCCATTTCATTCCCAATTTTCCTTCTTCTGATAGCTATTTTTCTTCAATCCAGTTACCTAATATTATATTGCAAGAAGTTATTAATCTAACCAGTTTTCTGAGGGAGAATTACCGAATTAAAAGGGTATAGATTTTCCGACTCATACACCAAACAAATCTGCTCTGGCAGAAAATTCACTGTTTAAGCCCCAAACCGGAATAAAATATCTAATGAAGCTATAGACCTGTACCATAGATTTTTACAACGATTCACAGTTGGATCGAAAAGAGATGAGATAATGGGTCCAGATATTCATGGACCTGGTACTTAACTCACTCTGTAGCGATGGGCATTTGTCCTGCCATATTTTTTTGGCTGATGTTCTAGGGATCTCGAATACTGCCAGTGTAATCCGTGAGAAACGTATGGAAGGCTGTTATTTTTCAGCCAGCCAAGTGGGCATTTAGGCTCTATCAAGTCGGATGTTCTCGGAGTTTCAGGAATGAGTTTCATACGGTACTCTGCTGTGGTCTCAGCTGGTATACTTTTAAAGGTCTGAGTGCTCTCAGAATGATTTTACAGTGGACTTATACCTCTGAACGAGGAGTTGTAAAATCTCTGCGATTTGTCTGTACTCAATAGTTTGCTTATGACTTACGGATATTTACAGACCAAAGATTATAGATGAAATTATCGCGCTTAATGTATTCGAACTTTGTCAAAACCTTTGTGGTGTCATTCAAGAAAAATGTGAATAACATAAACCGAATTTTCACGAGATCAATATTAAAATGTGAGTGAGAGAGTAAAGTGCATGATTTTACACAATAAAGCTACGAACACATCAAAAGCAATTGACAACCCGTAAGGAAGAATCTAAATGCGGGTGCAATCGAACTTTAAATAACTAGCGTGAGATTTTATTTCAGATAAATATTGCTCGTTGTATGTTTTAAAAAAAGTTAAATTTATATTAAGTATAAAAGTGAATGCGAGTTATTTATAGGCGCGCCAAGTACTCAATCGATCTTTGTGGAATTTTTAAAGAAGGTTGAGATGGTCTCCCCGTTCAACATTGGATATATGTATATATAAATTTGGCAAAATTAGAGGTAACACACTCCCATGGAAGAGAAAATTTGAATTCATCTTATATCCCATACCCATTATCCAAAATTTAAAAATTCTTTATACAAAATTTAAAAGAATTCGCGACATAATTTAAGTATACTAAATTTTGTGGGGTATGATACCGAAGTTTCGCAGATATACATACATACATACATATGTACCTACCTATTTAAAATAATGTAAATTAGACTTCGACACTTGCATTTCAAGTCAATAATCACAATTTCGAAAATTTTTGATATCAGTCAAAGGCCATGCTCACAGAAAATCTAAAGTTCTATATTCGAATAGTTTAGCAACTTTACTCAAATTTAATTAAAAGGAGCTATAAGCAAAAATCAAAATTTTAGAAAATGGTAGTAATATTTCCCACTTTAAAGCAATATGCAATGTGTCTCTGAAATTATACATATGTATGTATTGTATGTATATAAATTAATATCCCCAATTTTATTTGTAAAGCAAGGTAAATCAAAAATTTCAATTTTCCACACAATATAAGGCATTCGTATGTGTGTACATGTGAATGTGTGTAAACTATGTAAACATGAAAAGGTTTGCATTTTCTAAAGTTCATAACTATTATACACACACACACACAATTTATCGCATACTCTATATAAAAGAGAATTAACTCTAAATATTTAATTATTAGGAAAACGCGAAAAACTAATTGCGATCTAATGCAAATCTTATTGTGACAGACTTAATTCTTATTCTTAAAAATTAAAATTTTTGAGTTAATACTTTTTGGTAGAGTGTGCGTGATTTGTAACTGCAAGCGAAATTTATTTACATATATTTACAAGCTTGCATATAAAAAATGCTCACTTCACAAGCGTGTTAAATGTTGCGCTTTAAAGCATAATGTGTTTATTTTTGTATGCACATATGTATAGGTTTATCTGTTTGTATCCACGATATCCACGTCCGATTATGTTTGTCACTTGTGCGATAATTACAAGAATTGAATGTGAGAACTGACCACATGCGCGCCCATATCATCGGATATTTAGCCGGTCGATTGCCAGTAGGGATGGTTGGGGGCAATCAGGTGAGTGTCTAATTTTAACAGGTTCATATTCAGGGGTGTGTATTGAGTTTTTATTAACTACGCCGCAGACAATAATTAATATTATTTGTAATATTTATAAATTCACATATGCAGGTAAATCAGAGTTATTAATTTTTTGAATTCTAACCTTACTTTTGAAACTTAATTTGAGCGAATGGTGAATTTTTGTACGATTACGAGATTTACTTGTTATAGTTGGCGCCTAATAATAAAAACACGGTAAAATAATAATGAAAATGTCTTTATTGTTTTTCAAAATATTTTCCTTGACATTCAATACACTTCTGCATTCGCTTGACCCCATTTTCAAAGCACTTCTGCCACTCAGAATTGGACAGCTCATTGTATAACAAAATGCGAATAAAATTACAGTAAAACAATTTAATTTTGTTAGAGTTTAAAAAAATCCGCAACTAAAGATCTGAAGCTATTTAATTCGAGAAAATTTTTACAATTACAATTGATTTTAACTAATTGAGTTTGTTCAAATTTTTTCACTCGGCAAAAGAAGTGGTTTGGTTCGAAGAAAAGATCTTTCGATACAAGGAAATGTGGGGCTGAACTGGCGCTAAATAAATATTGACAAGCTTTGGAGAAAACAAACTTTGGTTTATCTAAACTTTCATTCTTTTTAAAGAAAAACTTACGCAAACCGAAAAAAATATCACGATATAAAGAAAAAATTATGGCATTTACTAATTAAAACAATTTCGAAGATGAGGTGTTTTTTTTAGTGTAGGAAATAACTACAGAACACGCGTTGGCCTTTTACAATTAAAAACATGTATATTAACAATAATTTTTGAGCTCAGGGCCAGTCTTCTATTTGGAAAGTATTGGAAAAAGGCAACAACAGTCAATGAGGTAGAAATAATAGTTGCTATTTCCGAGATCACAGCATCTACTCATCGAATTTCTTTTTAGACACTATCCAGTCTCGAGTTAGCGACCTCAGCAACGAACTCAGAGCAACAACAGTTCACGCATTTGCCTAGCAAATATGATATTAATTTTAGGTTGAAATCATAGCCGTGCCAAAAATGACTGTTCTATTTATTGAAATTTTAAGATTCGTAGTTATTTGAATTATAAGAATTCAGCATCTAATGTAGGTATCGTTTACTAAAAAATTTTATTCATATATTTGTTTGCAATTTTTCTAAAAAAAAATTTACAGTGTTACATTAGGCTCATTCTTTTGCAAACGAACTCCAACCGTTAACCCGATAACTAAATAACAACTTAAATTACTTATTTTCGTTCAAATTACTTCGCACAAACAGAGTTCATCCACACTAGTCATTCCTAATTCATTTTGACAGCTCTGTAGCCACAGGGTTGCTTCGTTCTTTGAACTAAAAAAACAAAAAATGTGAGAGATCCTGTACATTTTTAAAATATTCAAATTTTATTGTGATAGTATCGTTTTTTTTTAGTTACGATCATGAAAGGAAGTTTGTAGATGCAGTAAAAATCAAGGAACAGTTGGGTGAAATGATAATATTTCAAAATGCATCGTCCAAGTTTGGTTATGAGAGAACACATTTTTCGATTATTATCGATAAATAAATTGATTTGTTCTCGATTTGGTTCTTGATTTAAAAGAAAGTACCACATGTCATGTTAATATGTTGACAGATTTTTCTCACAAATTAAGAATGAGCCATAAATCAATAGTGTGAACGGGCTTTTATAAAGTACAAAACGGAAACACACTATTGTAAATGGGCCAAGAAAAATACGTTAATGATTTAATTCGGTTATATTTTATTTATAAAAATCTAGTGTCACGGTTTTTGTGGTCGAACTACTCAGTCGATTTGTATTAGGTTTTGTATGTATGTATATTTCGTAGTCATGAGAATAGGTCGTAAAGTATATGGTGGAAAGAGTGTTGCCACCTATTTGAAAAGTCAAATTTAACTTTACACAAGCTGTACGAAGTATTAAAATATGAGTGTCAAGCAGTTTGCCTGGGGAAAAAGGTGTATAGCTAATTTTTTATGAGGGTTGCCACCTGTTTAAAATGTTGAATTTAACAATATCGTACACAAGTTATGTGATATATTAAAATTTCGATGTTGAACAGTTCGTTTCGTTGAGGAGAAGGTTTTTAGCTAGCTATATTGTGGAGATGGTTGCCAACTATATCAAACGTCAATTTTAAAAAAATTATAGTCAAGTAGATAAAATATTAAAGCATAGCTGGCTGTGTTTTGAAGAGGGTTGCCACCTGCTTGAAAAGTCGAATTTAATTACATTATACGCGAATTATATGAAATATGAAAAAATGATTGCAACTTTAATTTATTCATTTAATGAATCATATATTTAATGAAAGACGATAAAAGGGCTGATTTTTCCAAACCACCAAAATCTATTTTATAGAAAATGCTAACAGGGTCGCTTTTGCAGCGAAAGGAAAGCGAGCTGCTGTGTTCTTTTACCACTCAATTACCAAAGAAAGCGACACTTAATATAATAAAAATAAATGCTACTAATAAGTTCGACATTATGCGTTGTAATTATGTAACGCTCAGTGGTGCAAATAATTTCGCTAGTTAATGTAAGCACATGAATTCGCTTACATTGATTTACAGTTAGTTGCTAAATTTGCCTACGTCATCGCCAATTTCCCCACAAGCAATTGACATTGCTGACATTTGATATTAAATTAACTTACTTTATATACAGAAATCATAATACCTTTCATGTACCTGTAGCTACTGGTACTCGCAAACAGATGTACATATGTACATAGGTATGAATGTATGTATGTTTGTGTGCACGTAGTATGTAAATATGTATCCTAACTAAATTTCTACATATGAAGCAATTTATGAAAAGCGAATGCTTAAAATGCTGAAAGCATATTGATGGGGTCAATGCACTGTTGCGGTGCTTTCTTACACACTGACACTAGTACGTATATATGTATTAGGGTGGTCCAAAAGTGTATTGAGTTGTTATACTTATTTCCATGTACATATTTTATATGGAAAAAACATTTTTTCTAAGAAATGATATAGAATCCGTAAAATCAAAATTTTGCAATGGGCAGACTATATTTCTATGCAGAAGTCTTCAAAAACTAATACCCAATTATGTAGCTAACCCCAGGGATGATATTATCAATGTTACTGTTATGTTCGAGACAAGATTTAATATCGAACTGGTAATAAAGCAACGTGAAGGGCGTCTTCACTGGAAAGATACCTCCAGCCGGTATCTTTAATCCCACAACACACATGTCTATGCCAAACGTTTTCCAGGCGGAGGCTAAACGCCACACTACTGTGTGTGTAGAGGTTAACTTAAAGAGGAACTATAAAAATGAGTAGATTTATTATTGAGTTTTTTCTAAGTTTACTTCCTGAATCCCAATCCTTAATATTTTCTTAAATCCTGATAATTCAATTTAACTAATTCCTTTTAACAGGTGACAACCCTCTCCAATGGGATCTTCCAAATAAAGCCTTCCTAAATCATTTGAGACCCATATATCAGTATTTGATTTAACTTACAATTTTCTTTTAAGTTTTAAACTTATAATTTTATTTAAATTTTTAAACAGATAGCAACTCTCCCCACAAATATTTTTAAAGCTTCTTGAAACTTTTAATTTGGCACTCACATTGTAAAATTGTATTGATCTTTTAAGTTTACTTAATTTGCAATTAAACATCTGGTAACTCCCTTTCAAAAATTTATTCTCTGGTAGCCAATTTAATCTATGGTATTATATTATATTATGGTAACATTTTTAAACACGTGGCACCACACTTTAAACACCTTGTCATGATTCAGTTGTTTTAAGTTTGCTTTCTTGGAATGCCGTAATGTTTCATTTATCTATTTATTTACCTTAATAATTTAATTTGACTAAATTTTTTAGGCAGAAGGAAATCTTATCCAAAGATATCTTCAAAATAAAGCTTGTTTAAAACACCGTCGTTTGATACCCATAATTCAATATTTGATTTAACTTGTAATTTTTTTTTAATAAGTGGCAACCCTGTCCAAAAATATTTTTGAAACCTATATACACTTTTATTTTGACACTCATATTGTAAAATTGCATTTATTTTCTAATTTTACTAAATTTATATTTAAACAGGTGGCAACTTCCTTTAACACAATGATTCTGTGTACTATATATGTACATACATATGTGCCAAATCTCATCCTGATTTGCCAAGTCGTCATATAGCAGTATGTTATTTAACTTATTTATTTAATATACTATAACTTTTTTTCGAATAGGTGTCAACTCTCTTTAAGATAAAGCCTTTCACATGTATAATATTAGTAGGACATGGGAAATGTTGAGCGACCAATAAATTTTTTTTTATCAAAAAGAAGGGTATTTTTTCGATATTGAACATTCCTAGGTAGTGAGAGCTGTAAACTGTTTTCTTTGACCACCTTAATATACATACCGACATGACATGCACAGTGGAGTACTTAAGTACTAACTCAGACGGGTCATTGAGTAATTGATTGAAAGAGAAATGTAGTGCCAATGAGTACATGCTAAGGACACACACACACATCCATACAAAGTTGCGTACATAAATGAGTACCAATTCGCCTGGGTGACTATACTTAGTAAGTAAGGAATGGTAATTAACTAATTTAATGTCAATATAGTCGTTAAGTTTGTGTTGATTGTTATTATGGTCGACATGAGTTCGTACGTACGTACATATACATACATACATTGATATGAGGCACCAAACCAAATTTCAATTGAAAAAGTAGCGAAGTTCTGGATACTACGGAATGAAGAGTGTTTATTTTATTCCAGATTTCCACACCAAAGTCAAAAATCATTATAAATACTTAGGTATTAATTTGGTTGCATTATGCTCCTTGGCCCAACGTCCAAATATGGTAATTTTGAAACATTCTCTGAACTTTAAAAGAACCCTCATAGTGGAAATAAGGTAAAACTGATCAACTCCACGATCAATAGAATATTAACTTTGCTCTATAGAAAGCAAAAAAAAACCACGTTTGATTTGGATGAAATTGACCTTTAAATACCCGGCACTTGGGTTTATATCAGTCTAGATCATACCTGTGACTTCAAGTATTTTGCTGACTACGTTTCCTTATAGAAGATTTTTGAAGCTAAAGGTGAATTTAAAAATAATGTTCCGTAGTCACAGTAAAGATAGAGTCGACTCTAGTGTTAGGAACAGTTTTTTGACATAAAAATTATGTGTACGTTTTCAATGTCATCTAAATCGTATTATAAAATTAATTTTTTTTGTATCACACCAGCACCATACCTCTGTAATATCATCAAAATCGCATCGTACGGGCATGTGCTGGAAATCACGCGATTTCATTCCGAATCAGAAATTGCAAATCACACGAATCGGTTTAAGGTCTGATAAAATTCACGCGTTTTAAATGAGGTTCGAAATTAAATTCGAAACAGCTGATTGTCATAGGAAACACATTTCTATTTCTATTTGAATAGAAGATTTCTGGAAAAATTAGTGTTTTTTATTTTTTCTGCTTGTACGTCGAAACATCTGGGCAAACAATGAAAACGTTTCGCGACGGCTACTAAGAGTTCACACTTATCGAAAGCCTGGGTAAGTGCATAAGGGCCATTCCATTCAAAATTTATTTTCGCGTGAGATGAAAATCAAAATATTATACACGAATTTTTTTATTTCTACATGAGATAGAAAATTTTGCATTTACCTAACGGGTGCGGTTTGATGTTCAAATACAAACACGGAAGAGTGAAATTTAGCCCATTTCATGGGAAAACGTAATGTCAGGGCTTGCCCGATAGATACAGATTTTCTGAATATCTTGACTCATGCGGCACTTAACCGATTAAAATATAGAATATGTCTGTGTCACGGCTCTAAGGCATATACTGTCCAAATTTGGTTGAAATCCTTTTGACGCGGTTTGAGCCAAGTTGTCACAAACAAAACGGCAAAATTTGTATATATATAGATAACAATACTTGTTCTAATTTACCGTTATATGAGAGATGAGCATTGTTTATATCCGACTTTTAAAATTTTCGAAATTTTGTTTATTGACTTGAAGTGCCAAGCGTGGTTAGGTACTATGTTGGCGGTTTAGATATTTTATAGCTATATCCACCTTTTTTACGAATTTTGCTATGAAGTCTGTCCATCCAGTTAACTATTTTTAGCTATAAAATTATTTTGATTTCATTTTTTATTATCGTTCTCCTTTCAATACAAAAAGTTCTCTTAATGAAAATTTTTTGATGAGTTTAACCGTTCGAATGTTCTTCATATATTCGAGAAAGAAAAAGTATTACACTTAGTTTTTAAAACATTGCAACAACATGAATTAAGTGCAAAATAATTGTTTTATATCATTTGAAAAAAATTAGCTCAACAATCAATTATGGGAAGTAAAAGAATACGGGGCGCAATAAAAGCGAGAGATCAATAATGTAGTTTCGTCCGATTAGCAATGCGAAGGTAAAAATAAGTTTATCAATATTAAATTTAACTAAAAATACAAAGAAATATACTTAACTATATGATTTTATTATTTAAACTAATATTCTACGGAAAATTTCGAGCACTGCTACAATTTAGTGAAACGACTGATATAACAGTGAGAGTTCATTTGACAACCAAAGTACATACATATATGTATATTGTTTGTTTTGAAATTTTAATTAGTTTGTTTTTAATAAGTAAAACTAATAATCTACAATATGGCATATGTACCTAAAAAATTAAGTTTCAAGTAACTAAAATTTTTTTTTTTCAAAATTCAAGCCGAATTTTAGCTACTTGTAACTTGCACTTTATAACAGTAAAATTTAATGGACTACACAACTGCATACTCCAAAAATTTTTGAAAATTGTGATTAAAAGTTTGAAACTTTTATTTACATATATGGTACATGTTACAGAAAATATTATTAATAAATTAATAAACGTAAGTGGTGAATAATATTGAATTTTTTGTTTATGAAATGCACAAACCCGTATATCGAATTACTCGTTTCTTATTCTTATCTACCATACAGAAAAAATACGCAAAATTATAGCTTACTTTTTAAAGCAACTTGTTTTCGATATAATAATCGAATACCGTATGCATAAATCTAATTATTACCTAACCACAACAAACGTCAGCTGTTCTTGATTACAATACTTTGCAACATACAGGTATAATACGCTACAAAAAAGCTTCAAGCACGTGTGATTACCTAAGGTATGTATATTACCAAATAAATTACATAATTGATTGACAATCATTACGATACTTCGACTTGGAAAATTCAATAAAAAATATATGCTTGCAAATGTATTCCAAATGAAATTTGGCACTCCATTAAGGAAATTTCATTATTGAACTCCGCCTAACTCGAATCGCATGCGCTAATGCACCTTTTTTTGCATGCCAAAACGATTGAGGTGCCAACAAAAAAGCGTGTCCAAAAGTGAGATGCCAAAAATAATTGACCAATTGCCAGATAACCAGTTAAATGGTAAAATCTCCTAGGCCACAAACTCAATGCATGAAAGTACACACATGCTTACATAACAACGACAAACAAATATATATTAGCATACACACACACACACACACATACACGCAAAAACTATTTGCACGCGACTAACGCGCTGAAGACATTGGCCAAATGCAAATCGCCTCATGTCTTATAGTGCATTGCACTTTTGAATACAATACAAATTCAAAAGCAAATTCCCATTCAGCAATCACCCATAGCAGTTGCCAGTTGCAGTTCAACTTCAATAGCGCCACAAAACGCAGCTTCCGATAATAAAAATCAAAAATTTTGCGTTGCGGACTACCATGTACTAACTACTACAACAAATGTTTTGTGTATTTATGATTTGTACGTGATTTTTGAAACGGTAAAGAGATGTTAAGAGTTTTTATGATGGTTAGGAAAAGTGGAAATTCATGCACATCTTCAATATACAGAAAAAAAAAATGAGGAAATGAGCATCAATACGTACTTTGAACTAAAAGTACGAAACATATGAAACATACGAAAATCAAAAAACTAATAAAATGCAACTTGAGTAATGACAGTGGTGAATGGAAAAGGCCAACGTATGTTCGTATGTAATGTGGGAGCAATTTCCTTATTACTTTTACAGTTGGCAATAAAAATGCGAAGTGGCATTGGTAGAAACCTGAATGAAATTTTACTAACCGAGATGTTGAAATCAAGAAAATTGAGAGATTATTTAGTATGTTTTGTTGGTGGAGTCAAATAAAGTTTAAAAATCATGATTCACAGAAAGTCTCCAAGATCGACCAATGAAAAATTTGCTATGTATAGTAAATGCGCGTAAAGCTATGCTTCACTTATTTCACAATTAGAGTTTTAAGATTTTTAAATACAGTTACTAAATTTTTTTACGCGCGGTAGTACTTACTAAAACTTTTTTAATAAAACACCTCATTTCATAATTCCGTGGTCTATCGCAATTACCACTTAAGTCGAGCTAAGTTTGAGAGATTTATATTAGAACAACTTTCCGTCTTCCCTTGTCAACTTTGGTTTAGAGACAAACCGGTTTTAGCCTTGTGTCAACTTCAGTGTAATTTCCCGTGTTTTAGTTTGGCTTCATTTGTTTCGAAAAATCGTATATTTAGTCTTATTATACTTTTAAAAACCTATCCCTTTCACTCAAGTTCGTTTCAGTATCTATTCTCTTTAGTATGTACATATGTTTTAAAAATCATAACTTAAATGTTAAAATTTTATCTCAACTTAAGCATATGACCACAGAATAATAATGCTCTCACATATTTTAAGAATATAATAGTTTTTTTTAATTAGTTTTAATTATAATTTTTTTTTTTGCTAAACATTTTGTTCTACACGAAAATTTTGTAACTCATAGATTTTGGAAACTTAAACTCAAATTAAATTTTCTTCAATCTACCTTTTACCCCAAATTATGAAACGGCACCGCCAACAAGTCAGACTCCTTAAATGATTTGGCAACTATATTCAAAAATATTTTCGAAATTAAATTCCATAAGTTTACTTCATTTGGCCCCAGCATTTCGGTGAGCTTATCAATGAAATTGAATAAACCATTTTAAAAAGGTGGCATCCCTATTCAAAAAAAAAGTTTTGGTATAAACTCCTTCGTTCACATCAATATTATGAAATCTTGGAAAACTTATAAATTGTATTGAATTAATAATTTTTAATAGTTTCGCGATTATGCCTCATAAGCCTATTTCAATTGATTATCATGCTGTTATCTTTCATTTATGTAACTAGTACAATTTATTTACTTCAATTTAATTTACTATTTAAAAAGATAGCAAACCTCCTGATTGTAATATTTCATTTAACTTATTATTGTGATTTAATTTTTTTTTAAGTGGGAACCATTTAGTAAAATATTTTTTAAGTCATGCTTTGCCACACATTTTTTGTAATAATTGATTTAACTTCTCAATAAAATTTCAAATATTCAAAGAGGTGGCAACCTAATGCAATTTTTTTTCCAAACTTATTAAACTTATTAAGTGAAATTGAATGTGATTTTATAATTTAGTGGTTCTTACATATAGTTTAAAGTCATTTCAAAACACTTTCGACTTACAGCCACATTGTAATAAATAATGTCTTTTATTAAATTGCACTGCGTAACAAAAATTTAAAAAAAAAAAACCTGCGATCATGATTTTGTTAATAGTTTTTATTAACATTAGTAGCAGGCTTACGAACTGTGTTTTTACTTTTTTTTTTGATTGGCTCTAGTTCTTGAGATAAACGAAACCTAAGAAATTAATGAAAAAAAATTATATGACCCAGTTCCAGTTGTATTAATTTAATTATTCCTCAATAAGTTTTGTTATATAAATTATTAAAACAAGTAGTTCGTTGGTTTAAATATTTTATTTCCTTTGCATGAGAGCAAGGGCAGTTTACCATAATGTAAACTCGGCTAAACCCCCCGTTTTGCACAGTCATGATTTGCCAATTCCAGTATTTTTAGAATCATCTGCTGCAAACTGTGATGATGTACAAATGTCAGAGACATCAGAAAATCCGCCAAAAAAGAGCAGTGTACGAAACAGGGATTTTCTACAGAAGAGCTCAATGACTTGGTTCGTGACTTGAATTTATCAAAAAAGTCGTCTGAACTTCTGGCTTCGAGGCTAAAACAAAAATCTTGTCTCCAACCTGGTGTTGTTATTACAGCCTTTAGGAACAGAGAGCAACACCTTCTGCCTTACTTCACCAAAGAAGACAATCTTGTTTATTGTAACAATAGTTCTGGACTCTTGAGTGCTATGGCCATTCCCGAATATAATCCCGAACATTGGAGGCTTTTTATAGATAGCTCAAAAAGAAGTCTGAAATGTGTGTTGCTACACAATGGACAATGGAAATAACCTTGCTTCGGTTCCAATCGGTCATAGTACCAAACTAAAAGAAGTATACGAAAATGTAAAAATTGTTTTAGCAAAGATTTTGTATGCACAACATAAGTGGTCGGTATGCGTGGACTTGAAGATGGTGAATTTTTTATTGGGCCAACAAAGTGGGTATACTAAATACCCCTGTTTTATATGTTTATGGGACAGTGGTGCAAGAAATGAACATTGGATTAAAAAGGACTGGCCGGTGAGCGAAAATATCGAGGTAGGAACAGCAAATGTGGTTCATGACCAACTGATAAAACGAGAAAAAATCATTCTTCCACCACTTCACATCAAGCTTGGGCTAATGAAACAGTTCAACAAAGCCCTTGATAAGACAGGTGACTGTTTCGAATATGTGTGCAAAAAATTTCCAGTCCTTGGTATGGAGAAATTAAAAGCAGGAGTCTTCGATGGTCCTCAAATTCGTACCCTCCTGAAAGACACTGAATTTTTAAACCATATGTCACAAATTGAATCTGAAGCCTGGCTAAGCTTTGTTAATGTAGTCAAAAATTTTTTGGGAAATCATAAATAACCAGACTGTACAAAACTAGTTGCTGATATGCTTCTCAATTTTCGCAAACTAGGAGCTAAAATGAGTATTAAATTACATTATTTAGATAGTCATTTGGACAAATTCCCGGACAGCCTAGGCGATTACAGTGAGGAACAAGGTGAACGGTTCCAGCAGAACATAAAAATAATGGAAGAAAGATACCAAAGTGGATGGGACGACCACATGATGGCATACTACTGCTGGAACTTAATGAGCAACGACATCATAGGAGATCCTACAGAAAAAGTTGTTTGTAATTTTTTTGAAAATGAATTAATGAAAAGAGTATATTTTTTTTCATTTTTTTATTATTTTTATACAGGCGTGCAATAGAAATATAACTTAAATCCATATTGGTATTTTTAATTAGGTTTCTTCGTGAAATATTTAAAAGTCTTTATCTGAAAAACTAGAGCCAATTCGAAAAAACTGATATTATTTTCGTAATCAGCGCCCCAAATTACCCAAAATCGACTTAAAAATCTCCAACCGCAAAATTTTATTCCGCAGTGTTATTTGAGTTCAGTTTAATTTTAAAACAGATGGCCACCCTCTCCAAACACCTCATAAATATTTTAAATGCTCAGATTAAAGATACTCCTAATACCTGCTAAATTGACAACAATCTTTTTAAACATCCTATAGCTTGTGCTTAATTAAATTAAATTAAACTTTTCAAATAGGTGGCAACCCTATTATAAATAGTTGCAACTGCAGACTTCTTAAACCTCTTTTTCCTAACACCCATATATTAATACTTCTTATAGTCTGAATGAAGCCGTTTCAATCCCCCTTCGATTGATATACATAATGTAGTATGTAATTAATTTAACTTATGGAATTGAATTTAGTTTTTTTTTTTCAACAGTTGGCAACTCTTTTAATTTTATAACCTAGATACATATGTATGTGTGTATAACGGATTGCACCGTGTGTCAAAATTTGAGTTTAATTGCTACGGCACTACAAAATTTTAGTATGTATATAAAATGTATATTTCAAATAGCTACAAATTACAATTGATTTTTCACAGTTTTTTTTTTTTATTGCTGACGTTCTTCCGGAATTTATTTATGTATCGCATGTTCGAAATTTTAGTTATAAAGAAAAAATCGCGCTTCTTCTATTCTTTATCTTCAAGAGTATATATATTGTTTGCTTACCAGATCCGATATCTGCATTTCGCAACCATTAAGTTCATGTTCCCTTGATCGTTTAAATATCTCAATGTACGGCCATTTCTTTCCTGTCAATTAAAAAACGAACACTAGATTCCTATTTAAGTTCGCACCGCCTCTGATTTATTCAAGCAGTCCTTAGTCAATTTATCCTCTCTAAAATTTTTCTCGATATTCCTGGGCACTGAACATTACTTCATTTTTTATTTATTCTCTATCTTGGGTTTATATTATGTTAGAATATACTGTAAGTTTGTGTAATAATCGAGTTATTTAGCATCTAACATATGTCCCACTCTTCCACATTGTCCTTAGCAACTACTTAGATTCCCATTTTATTACATTCGGCAAGGGATTATGTTTGAAAGCTTCTAGTGAGTTCAAGATAAATTAATAAATAACTAGTTTTTAGTTTTACAGATTTGAAGAATTCAATTTGTGCTAATTTTCAACCTGAACCGAATTAGATGAAATCTACCATATTTGATACATTTCGGACAAAACGGCAACCATGACTTTTGCTGTTATATCTTGTTTATTAAATGACCCCAGTCAAGACACATTGAAAAGCATGTTTTTTTTGTTTGCTTAATACCCTTAAATATCAATAAAATGTCGCTCAAATCGCATTAGACTGGAATCGATTAATTGCGAGCACAATAAAATGCGAAGTAAATAAAAGCAAAATTTTACAGTTCTGTAAAAAATCAAATTAGCTACTCCGCTGATGTGCCTTGTCCCCAGTCCTAATCGCAGTTTAAAAAAAAAACTACTCTCTCTTCAAAAATTATCGGTACCTGCCGCTAGACGATTAAATATATTTGCTTAATTTACCATAACTGCTCTGGAGTTCACGCCGATACACCACCTGCGTGGCAAAAGCTGCCATAACCGAGGCAAATGTGTTACGTCTGTTAAAGTGTGGTAATAAAGTAAATGCAGTTTTCATGGCATAATACAATTGCATTAATTCCGATGCTGAACAGTTGTTGTTGCATTCGCGATGGTGGACGTGATGGTGTCAAAAAGATCACAAATATCAATAGAGGTATTCTGAAACCATTACAATGGAGTGGAGAAATGCAATGCCAATGGAGATGCCATAGCAAGCTATACTTAGAGTACAAGCACAAAAAGCAATTGCAAAACATGCCAAGAAATTGAAAAAAAACGAAGTGATGATTTCTTTTATAAGTTTTTGTAGTAGAAATAAGATGAGCGAAAGAATTGCATATATAGATGCCTGAGTTGTAAAGTATCTATTCCACTTCACTGCCAATAGCATCTCTTGAAAACTGAAAACTGAGATACCAATAGCAGCAAATGAAATCCGCCAATTTTTGCCCCGTTTACTTCAGAAAGAAAAAAGACACCATTTAAACTTGATAAAAATTTATGTAGAATATCAGAAAAATAACAATAAAAGAATACGCAGCGATTGAAACTTTATATGTCTGACGCCTTTTCTAAAATCCGAAAATCACTATAAAAGCGCATATGATCAAATTGCATAGTTCTAACATTTTTTTTTTTAACTATCAGGATCATGGATCATCGCAGCATCAGCATGAAAGCATTGACCAATATTTCCCGACATTAAAATAATAACAATATTATCATGAACTTTGCTAGATTATAAATGCAATAGATTGCGAACACCCCTACTATTAAAAGCTATAGTTATTCAGCAGTTAATATGATTGTGGTTAGGTATTCAAATCAACAAAACAAAATTTCACACAAAAAAAGAAGTAATCCCTCGAACTCTGTATATTTAATTCTGTAACAAAAGGGGCAACACCATCAGCAAAAAAAATTATCAAAAATCAAAAAAGAAATTATAATCACTTGAAACTTGCACTTTCTAATACTAAAACCCATACACCAAATATTAAAACAAAAAACAAAAAGCAAGAATTCCCATTATTTATGTGACACGATTACATTCATGTAGCTTTCTTGGCTAAATTGGTGACTCCAATCGTTAAAGGGAAAAAAGATGAAATCGCAACTCCGAGGGGGGGCAATTGACAGCACCAAAATGGCTGAACAGAACTTGACGCTCAAAAGATCGATTGTAGCATGAGGCATGGCTCTCGTCGTGTTGAAGCCAAAGATCGTCCAAGTCTATGTCTTCAATTTCCGGGTCAAAAGTCGTTTATCATACTTCTGTACCGTTTACCGTTGACAGAAATATAGTTTTCAGTAACGTTTTCAAAAATTGTCCAGCGATGACGTCGCTCCAAAATATGTGCGCATAATAATTCAGTGAATAAACAAAAACTACTAGGGATTTGATCAAAGGAACGCGCAACAAGGGTATATTGAGGAGAAAATTTACTTTTCGCGAAGAAGCTCCAAGAAGCTAATTTAAGCTTCTCTTTTAAAATGTTGAAAGATATAATCGCACAATAAAGAAGGCAATTTCATTGTCACTTTTTGAACGGCTTTTTAACTGTTCGATAATCAAACCGATTATAACATTTCGTGCTACTATCTGTTGTCGTAAAAGTTATAGAATTTCTAAAAGGAAAACATATAGAATGTTTTATCAGCGCATAAATACAAAGCATCTATGAAAAGGTTCTTTCAATTCTCAGTTATGACGCATACTCGAGGTGTTAAGGAATGTGACTTACCCAAAGTATGTGTTTGCTTTGACGTTGTGTCAAAATAACCACAATGTTTTAAGAGATAGACGGTGTTGCGGTATGCAGATCTTCTGCTAGAAATAATTCGAATTTTATGTCGCCAATTTACATTCGGAAGGGGGCTATATATGTATGTATATACTCGTATAAGCAACTTTTTAAATTTTTTGGTACATGTAATAAAACATTTGTCAAAACTAATTGGGATCTATTAATCGCGTATCTTAATTACATATATGCAAAATTTATTCTACGTCCAAACTCTAATTTAGATGACAATGTAATTCTAAAAAGGTGTTGTACTTTTTCAGACCAGATAATAAGATAAACATAACAAAATTATGCTATGGTTATTTTTATAATGCTTGTATGCTTTTTGCTTTGTTTGTTTTCTTCTTTGACAATATGTCGCATATGCTTATGCTTTCAGGACCAAAGATAACGGAAGTGTCTTTTCTTTTTTTTTACTCTCTCATCGTATTTATTCACTGAGCACAGTTTGATTTGAAAAGCTTTATTGGAAAAATGACTAGCGAAGGAAATTATAATTCAAGCAGTTGTGACAGTGATGATATTTTCTAAGAATCAGAATATGAATTTTCGAGTAAACGAAACATAATTCTAGTAGCAAAGGTGGAAATGAGTTTGGTTTGAATTTAGCAGAAAATGCTGTAAGTAATGGTCGAGAAAATGCCGGTCTTTCTATTCAAACTCAACTCAATTGAGAATAATTTAAAACCAACACAAAGCAGTCAGATTTTCTAACATGAAAAAGACGTTAATTGAAGATGAATAATGGAAAATCACAAATGATTTCAGATTATAATAAGGCGAAAGGAGAGGTTAGAGGATAGGTGCGACCAAATGATGGGAACATTCATTTACTGTAAAACGAGGTGTTTGGCATTGGCCAATGGTACATTTTTAGTACATGCTAGATATATCTGGTATAAATGCATTCATTATATATCGATACGTAAGGGAAATCGATGGCAAAATAGTATGGAGTTTTTAGTTGTATTTTGAAATGTAGCCAACTTGTAGCACTTGCCCTGCCATTAATTTCTCAGCGTAAGTCTATGCCACACAAGCCAAATGCATCACAAATCATAAACAAAATACGACAAATACGCAATTATGCCAAAAAAAAAAACCTCAAACGCTTTCCAACAAACTAAGCGATTCCTGCTGAGACAGCTTGCTAGAAGTCAAATATGCCTATACAAAATAAATAAAATAATAAATGGTAATCTTTGACCCTATTCGCTTTTCATCAAGGAGGTAGGGTTAAAATATTGTTACTCGAAATATTTTCCTACTGCATATTCGTACATGGACAATTTTCTTGTTTAACAATTTTACAGTTTCATAAAGATTGCGGATATACATTTGTATCATTTAAAGTGCCTGGTCGGCGCTCCTCGTTAGCTATAATTACAAATAAACAAAAACAACAATACTGCACACAATGCGTCAACTGCCAATATCCTGTGACGTCTTGTATGCGCCCATACTCACGCCCCAAAGTGCCAACTCGGGCACAGCTGAGCGCTGCAGAAAATTGAATTGGAAATAGAAATGAGATTAAGAGGAAATATTGTGATTTTCTACAACAGTTCATTGCTCTCTCCGTCAAGCGGGTATTGTTTTGACAGTTGGTTGTCGAGCGTAAAATAAAAGTAATGCAAGAAGAAGATGGGGAAAGTTGGATGGCCAAAGGGAGTTCAACTTGATTGAAAATATACGTATTTCCAATATATTTCCAAGTGTAAACGTACGCTTCCCGGATTGCACAGATGCAACGAAACACATACTAGGAAAATTGAAAATAAAGTAATGCCAATATTTTATTTATTTACAGGAGCTGTTTATATGCAACATGCGTTTGCTCTTCATAATAATTTTCTCGTATTTACTGCTAGCACATTTCTGGATAAAATTCCAGCTGCGTGCATACCCAGAATCAGATCACCCTCACATATCATAATACATTGTGTCCAATCGAACACGCGTAGTTTTGTTACTTTAAAGACCTCCGCCGAACTTTTTGCTTGCCTAATAGAAAATATTAAAACTGTGTGAAAAAATTGTCCGGCTACAATGTCAACTAGATGGAACTAGAAGTATTTGCGGTATATTCGAACCAGTTTAATTCTACTAAGATTATACTAAATGAGAAAGTGTTTGTATGCTTGTTGTCTTTTCACACCAAAATGTCTAAACGGATTTTAATAACATTTAGCATATATATATATTACTTATGACCTGGACTAACATATAGAGCACAAAGAGTTGCCAACTTGTTAAAAAAATTATAGTCAATTAAATTAAGAAATTCATTGGGTTGTCTTAGAAGCAACTTGTTAAATGGAGTTGCCACCTCTTTAAAAAGCATTGGCAAAAAGTGTTGAAAGAAAGTTGCCATTTGTTTAAAGGAAAATTAATAAATTCAATGAAATTTTACAATAGAAGTGCTAAACTAAAACTTAATGAAAACTCAATTTCAAAAATAATTTAGGAACCTTGCCACCTGTTTTAAAACTTCATTAGGACTATAATAAATTAATCAAATATTGAAATATTTTTGAATTGGGTTGCCATCTGCTTAAAAAAGTAGATTGAATTTAATTAGTAAGTTAAATAAAATATTACGTTATGGGATTAAAAAAATATATATTTAGGAAAATGTGTTTAAAGAGTGTTACCACCTTTTTAAATATGTAACAATATTAGTGTGAAACGAAAGCGTTTATACGGCAAAAATTTTAAAGCCGAATGCCACCTTTTGAAGTTTGTTGATTCAATTTATACGATCAGAAAGTACGGCGCCTTACAAGAGGTCTAAAGGCCGGGACAATTTTCTGTAAGAGTGGAAACGGCGAGCTGATAACCGACATCTAGAGCACACTCAAACTGTGGCGCGGAAAATAGCGAAGAGCTGAACGAAACTCGAACGGCAATAGCGCAGCTAAAGAACAATAAGGCCGCTAGCGCTGCACCAACTCATTAACAAAATATGGTCGGACGAACGCATGCCAACTAATTGGAATTTAAGTGTACTCTACCCAATCTACAAAAAGGGTGATCCTGCAATATGCGCCAACTATCGCGGGATGAGTCTCCTTAGCATAACACATAAGGTTCTGTTCGACTGAAGCCCACTGTGAACGAACTGGTTGGACCTTATGTTGTAGTCTAATCTAATAAATCTACCTGCCTATTTGTTGCGATCTCTGAATTTGATATCCAAATAAAACTAATACGGCCTAGCCGTTTCAAACCAAGCGTGGTTTTCGAGCTGCAGAATTAAACCGTTCGGGTACTATATTTTACAATAGCGTGCAACTTTTGGCGTATGCTGATGATATCGACATCATCGGTCTTAACAACCGCGCCGTTACTTCTGCCTTTTCCCAACTGGATAAAGAAGTAAAACGTATGAGTCTGGAGGTGAATGAGGGCAAAACTAAGTACCTAAACATTCAGCGCACTCGCATCTTGGCTTCCGCATCACTGTTGACAATAATAATTTCGAAAAATTAGAGGAATTAGGACTTTGTTTATCTGGAAACCAGCGTGAACACCGATCATAATGTCAGCTTCGAAATCCAACGTAGAATCTTTCTTGCCAAAAAGTACTACTTTGAGTCGAGTAGGCAAATGAGCAGTAAAGTCCTCTCTAGACGAACCAAACCCAAGCTCTATAAGTCCCTCATAATGTTCGTGCTATTATATGGCGCGGTAGCTTGAACGCTAGCAACATCGGATGAGATGACCCTCGGAGTGTTCGTCCGAAAGATGTATGGATCTCTACGTTTTTGCAACGGCGAATACCGCAGATGATGGAATGATAAGCTGTATGAGTTTTACCGCGACAATTGGCACCAGCTAGCAGAGAGAAGAAGCGACTGGCGCAGTTTATTGAACTCGGCCAGCATCGCTATAAGTACCAAGTAATTCATGTCTACAGCACATCGAGTAAGATGGATACATTTAGTTTTCTCCCAATATCTAAACAAGTTTTTCAAAATCTCTTGTCACCCGTCACTTTTGGGAGCCTGTCGAAATTCCCTGCTTGGAACAGAATGAGTGCATTGCGACGGCTGTGCATTGTGCTATCTACATTTCCACACCCTTGCACTTTTCTTATTTTACGCACTATATTCTATATTGGCTTACTATCTGTACGCAGTCAGTAGTCATACAAAAATTAAAAAAACAAAACTCAAACAATCTCCCCACAGCAAATAAAATTGCATTCATGAATCGCCCATGAATTGTGCCAGTGTGTTCGTTAGTGTGTACTTTGGTGCAGAATTAATGGAATAGCGGCGCTTGAAACTACACTACGTGAAACACTTGATGCCACTCGCAGAGTGCCCTTACATATAGATGTATGTATGTATGTATGTGTACTCGTATGTTTCTTATATTCGTGATTGATGCTTCGCAGCTAATCATTCGCGAGTGGAGGTGGGGCCATAGCGAATTGTGATAAATATTCGATGGTGATGAAAAATGTAATTTAATTGTTTCGGTCAAATTGATATCATTTGTGTTTATACTACTGACGGATTAAGGCCGACATCTGCCAAATATTGATGATCCGATTTCTACTAAGAATTATAATACAGTTTTTATTGGACTCTTCATTCATAGTGGAAATAGTGGGGAGTAAACATTACATTTCCCATTCAAAGAAACCACCTCTAGGTCATCGAAGAAGTCATTTTCGGAAATGGCGAACGTATTTTTCCAAGTACAGGAAGTGCTTAATGGATTCTACTTCTACTTCGTCTTTGAAGGTTCAGTAGATATCCTTCTAAGAACTTAGCTAGCATGTGATAATTGTGCAGTTCCCTATTACAAAAAAAAACTGTATGAATCGTCGGTATAATTTATAGAGCTTGTTACCAGCTCTGTATTAGGAATAATATGAGAAAACAAAAATTTTTCAAAGTGGTAGAAGTGATAGCTGCTATTTCGGAGATCACCACATCTCCTCATCAGACTTCTTTCTTTCTAGACTTTACTTGGCTTCGAACCATGGTACACGGGATTGCTAGGCGAGTTCTACAGTCGGTTCTACGATATTGGAACGACTGGATTTATATCTGGCCAAGGACAGTCACTTCAGCAGCATTCCCCAAAATTTTATAGGGAATATTTTATGTTGTTAGAACAACAACAACAAAAACATTTCTGTAATTTTTGACCTTACTTTCCCCGACCAGGAATGGAACCCGGAACTCATCGAATGAAGCGCACATACGCTACACACTCGGCTACGCGGCCATAATTAAATAGCTGCCAAAATATATTTAACATAAAAGGCATAAAATGCATTTAATCCTATATATAATATATCCATACAGTTAGGTTTAAGTTTTGTAAGAAATTTTTATTTCTTTGTGTTGCTGACGAAGAAAGAGTTGGCCTTACTGACGGTTATGGTTCTTAGCGGCCGAAGGTCTCTTGAGTTGAATTGTCAATTGTTATATTTTTGATGCTGTGAAAAACGGTACCATATATATATGAAGAGAATTTTCCACCCCAATAATTATAATCCTCAGCGGATTCGGAGTCCAACTTACCCTAGAATATAATGTTACGAAGAATTGTTTGTAACAAGTCATATGTCAAATGTAACGGATTTTTATGCTATTTTTAATAGATATATTTTTGCAAATAGTTAATTACGGATTTTTTAAAGAAAAATATAAATATTAAAAAAAAGTTGCCATAAATTCGCCATTTTTGGTTTTTTTCGAAATATATATATAATTATATATAAAGTCTACCGGAGAAATCCTGGGAATCCAGCCCCAGTATACTCAGACGGAAGTACACCATGATAGTCAGACCGATTGTAACCTATGGGCAGTGACGTAGGTCTCAAGGGCCACGCTCTTGATGGTGAGGAAAATCTAAGCTTCAACGTCTAGTCTATATATAACAAGAGTCATGCGTACGTGTCGGACGGGGCCTTGGAAGTGATTCCAGACTTGACACCGCTTCACCATAGAACAATCAGCCAACCGAACCCTACTCAATATAGCAAGGGAAGGTCTCTGAAAAGGGAAGATTATATCATGGACATGGAAAAACTGAGCACAACGCTCACACTGGCTCAGCTCCTCAGGGATGATATTATTAGAGTTACCAGATTCGAGAGAATATTTACGATTGAACTGAGAAATAAATGAACATGGAGTAGGTCTTCATTTGAAAGACATCTCTAGGTCAACAAGCTGCACTGGTAAACGGACTTCTCCAAGATCCCGGAGGGTATAAGGGCCGGTGTATTTGGTCCAAGAACACACATGTCTGTGCCAATTGGAAGGATACAGAGTATCTTCCAAACGGAGATATATGCCATTCTCCTATATGCAGAGGTTAATTTGAGAAGGAATTATAAAAATGACAGTGTAGTCATTTTAAGTGACAGCGAAGCCGCACACAAGGCGCTATCATCATATGAGGTAAAATCCTCTCTAGTGCCTGAGTGCATAGAGAGACTCAATTCTCTAGGTATGAGGAATCATATTCAGCTCATCTAGGTTCCAGGCCACAGAGACCTCAAAAGAAATGAGGAGGCTGATAAATTAAATAGGAACGCGGCCACAAGGACGCTCATAGGACCCGAGCCCTTCATAGCGATAGGGCAACTCTCTATTAAGGAAGAGCTTAAGAAAGAAGAAAACACACAAAGAAAAAGATATTGGCATCTCAAAAACCGACGCTTCAAACAGCTTATGAAACTCTCAAAGAATAAATTGAGGATGACAGCAGGTTTTCTTACAGGTCACTGTAGATTGCGGAGTCATCTGCACAAGCTCCGAATTTGGTCGACTGAGCTGCATTGCGACTCGGCTCCGGAAACCCCGATGCACTTGGTATTCGACTGTGAGGTCATATCGAGAAGACGAAAAAGATACAAAGGCACATACAGCCAACCTCTTAAACTTTCTAGGAGCGTTGGGTGTGGATGAGGTACCGTAAGAAGCGGATGGCACAATGTACCTTTTAGGTAGAAGTGCAAACCTCAATAATATATTTAACCTCATTAATATATTTATCTTTCCATCAATATATAAAAATATACATTCCAACCATATTTGGAAAACAGGTTCAATAATTTTTGAAATATAAACTTTCAAGAATTTAAAAAATTCAATCTTTTCCACCGACTCTATGAATTATACCATTAAAAATAGTAAAACGGGGCGACCACCACCCATTTTTTCGTATTCCAGCTCAACGGACCGCATTAGCGTTAAAAATATAGTATATATGTACATATGTATATGCAATACCTTTCCATTTATTTTCTATAGATTCATAGCATCATTGCTTGCAGTTTTTGCCTGAGAGATCCATAGTTCACTCAATTAATTCCAAGTCTCTCAAAAAATAGTTAAACCGACCTCAAAGAGTTTATCTGTTTTGGGAAACATTATTTCTGAAATTTCACAATATAAGTCCCAGCTACCTATTTTCATAGTAAAATTTTGCCATTTTCAGGCACCGTAACAGTTACAATTTTTAATAAAAAAATGGATCATTAACGGTTATTTTGTAACTTTTATTTAATTACTTATTAAATAACAGTTATTCTTGACTTTTATTTTACAAATCAAAAATAACAGTTATTTGTGATTTTTATTGTAAAAGTCATAAATAACAATTATCTATTATTTTTCTTTTTTAATCAAAAATAACAGTTATTGAAGTTTTATTCGTAAAAGTCCCTGTTTTTTATTTTTTAAATCATACTTATAAAAGTCAATTTAAATTTTCGAAAAAAATAATATGAATAATAAATAATTTTGTCGTTCCCCAACAACTCGTTTACTACGAAAAATTAAAATGACTTTTATAAGTACAACTTAGAAAATAAAAGCCAGTAATTTATGTATATTGATGACTTTTATAAATAAAAGTCTTCTATGACAGTTATTTTAGATTTATTGAATAAAAATAATAAATAACCTCTATTTTTCATTTATAAAATAAATATCAAATAATAAGTGTTATTTTAGCTGTTTAAAATAAAAGTCAAAAATAACTGTAATTTTTTCAAATTTTATTAAAAAAAATTGAAAAAAAAAATTATTTTAAATTTTTTAGAAATAACTGTATTTTCCGTCCCTGGTTATTTTCCATTTTTTTTGTTTAAGTATAAAGTACATAAGTGAAACTAAAGTAAAACTTAAGGCATTAAAGAATAATTTGAGGTGATATGGCAAATTCTTTGAAGCTTTCACTACATGGGTATAGTAAATACATTGATACAAATAAGTTTCACAATTTGTTATCAGGATTGCCCCTCCACTATACAAGTATTTGACTGATCAAAAATTCTTTTGTTTTTCTTTCAGCAAACGACAATTTCTCAATCCATTCCCGGGCCAATAATAAACTATCACAATTCCTTGCTGTAGTATGGATACGAATTCTGTAAGTCCACTGCCACCACCCGAAGCACCGCTGGCTATGATGGAAGTTGAAAAAACACCACCGGGTACACCAACAACAAACGAAATGCCACCACCACCGGATGAAGAAAAGTGAGTGGAAATAATCAATTATCTACTTGAAGCTAATAAAATTTGACTGCGAACAGTTATGAGGAAAATAATAAATAAATAAATAGCGGAAGTGTGAAATTTTACAAGAAATTAAAGAGAGTACAGTGCATGTCATAATTATAGCACAACCAAATATTGAATCGGTTTGAGTATTTATTTTTCTTTATTTTTATTTTTTTAATACATGTGCAGTTTATTCCTCAAAAAAAAAACCGGCTGAATGCGGCGATATATGGAAAAATTCTCTCCGAAGCATGCCAGCAAATAAAAATATAAAAAAACAAAGGTAATTTGTAATCACTTGAAACTATTTGCACTGCGTACCCAAACTCCTCCCGTGCACGAAGTCATCAGAAACAAGTCCCAAAATATTCTTGAACTAGAATCGAAACTGTGCCGAAAAATTGCGAACTGATCCTGGAATGGTCTTGAAAAAGGTGGCGAAATGATTTTAAATTAGACACGAATGGTCCCGAAATAACAAGTCGCAAAATTGCATAGAGATTTTGCTCCTGTTGGATTTCGCCTAATTGCATCTTGCAACATCATTCTCAATACCGCTAAATAAGTTTTACTCAGAGATCCAGAATAACAATTAGTTGATCGTTAAGTTTTAAAAAAGTCACCCTAATTTTAATAAGAATAATACAAGACTTTTGAAAATAATTTTGAGTCAGACAAATTTTTGAAGTTATCGACATTTATTATTTTGAAACTTATTTTAAATTGGCTTTTAAGAGTAATTATTTGTAATTACAATTTCACAAATCAACAACAACTAATATTTTGAGGCTTAAATTATAAAAGTATTTCCATAACAGTTATCCGCGACATACATTTTTTACGTCTTTCAAAGACTTATATTTTGAGACTTATATTATAAAAGTCTTTGCATAATAATTATGAGCAAAACAACTTTTTTAAGTCTTGAAATATGGAACTAAATAGTACTGAACAATTATATAAGTAATGCCGATATGGTCCCAATTATATTTCGAAGTAGTCACGAATCAGTTCCATACTATTTCCGAAATGGTTTTAAAAAAGTCCCGTCCTTCAAGACTTAAACTTTTCCTCACTCATAATTGTTATGAGAAGACTTTTATAATATAAGTCTCAAAATAAAAGTCTTTGAAGACAGAAAAAAGTTGATCTCTCTGATAATTATTATGAAAAGACTTTTATAGCATAAGTCCTCGAATAAAAGTCTATGAAGACTTAAAAATATTTATCTCGCTGATAACTATTATGAAAACACTTTTATAATATAAGTCTTTGAATAATGGTTATAGATTACTCGAAAAGTTTGTATCTTACTTTAATAATTCTTTATTAACTTTTACTGCTATATTTTATAATAGTTTTGCCTCTAGTTTTACTTCAATAAATAGTCAAACATTTTCATATGTAGTGATGTTATAGTTATGACATCCACTGTACTGGTATTTGAGTAGGAAATATGAATCGAAAGCCAGAGACGACAACTTACGTCTTACTTGCATGAATATTTGAACTGTTGCT
The DNA here is from genome assembly GCA_951828415.1 of Anomoia purmunda. Classification (NCBI taxonomy): domain Eukaryota; kingdom Metazoa; phylum Arthropoda; class Insecta; order Diptera; family Tephritidae; genus Anomoia; species Anomoia purmunda. Next base: position 29,140,680 of record OX639997.1, read on the forward strand.
GCTACAAAACTTCATAAAATTTTGCACATGACTATAAATAATTTGTATCCAAGTGGCAATTGTCAAGGTCCATTTCAAGATTTTGCCATTAAATTTGTAGCTCTAAGTATAAGACATTTGTATGTTTGTATTGTTTTTTTTTTTTTTTGTTTTTTGCTTGTCACGTAAATTCTCGTCGTATGCGTAAACTTAGCGTTCGACTTACTTAAATTCTTACTCTTCTACGGGTATGTACCGAAAGTGTTTGCGATTGTCGGTGTAGGTATAAATGTCTGTTCTTAAGAATTTAGTTCATCAAGTTGGTAAATAACTACTTATTTCCTGAGCTGAATTAAGGTAGCTTCTCTTTCGTGTGGAATTTCGCACGGATAAGCAAATGATACGCGATTACAAGCTACACATACATACATACATAGATTTTGACATTTGCATAATTTTATATATATATATATATACATACATACATATGTACAGCTAAGTAATTTCACTTTGGTCACTCAAGCGCAAGTGCGCTCAAATTTAATTAAGTACGACTGCCTCGAGGCAATATGAACCTGTGAAATGTCACAGCATGCCACAAGCTTTTTTTTTTAGTATTGTTGATAGTCAGCGGGATTTTAAGCAAACTATGCGCATTGCTCATTTAATCGTTAATTCGTAGATAGTACACAATACAAATATTACACATACACACATCCAGTTGATAAACAATAAACTTTTGCTATCACAGCAGCAATATCAGATAATTGGTTTTAATCTGCACAAATAGTTGTATAATATTTACTTCCACCCACATTTGCAGGATCTACATACATATGTACCATATACATATGTATATGCCCATAAGGTTGGGTCGATTTATTTGAAATGAAATTTCTAATGGAACTTCAGAGACGGACATAAATATTTTATAATCCAGATTATTATACAGAATATTTTCTAAAGAGAGTTCATTTTAATTTTACATGGTTAGGTTAGGTAGGTTAATGTGGTAGTTCCCGCAGTAGGAACTCACTTAGGCATAGTAGAGGAGTCCATTGTGATACCACCTGTTAAATGAACGGTAACTAAAATCGGAAAACCAAGAATGATTAACCGTAGAAACGTTGCGTACCCCGAAAGAAATCACGCAAATTACTAATCTCTACACCAGAAAGCTCCTCTGGAGTACTAAAGACGTACGGGCTTACGTAATTGAACCTCAGTCTCGCAAAAGCAGGGCAGTTGAGCAGAAAATGAAAAGATGAATCTATATATTCAGCCTAACCGCATGGATACCCATCGGACAATGACCAGTCAAAACACCTACGAGCGTCGAGAGTTGGCGCTTAGTAAGCGACCTCAGTTCCTTTGAGCGCCCACGAAGAGAAGTCCGTAGGTAATCAAAGGAACCCCCACCCCCACCCTCTCCCTGCAATGAGTAATGACTTCCAGGGTGCCCCGCCGAGCGAGCTCATCAGCCATGCATTTCTCTGCAATGCCGCTATGGTCCGGTACCCAAATTAGTCCAATGTCGAGATACTCCGAGGCGGCTGCGAGAGAAGTCAGGCACTACCTGATGAGTTTTGATCTCACCATTAGCGATCCTAAGGCCTTAATAGCGGCCTGACTATAAGAATAAATGCTTGCCCGTCTAGTGGGCATTGCATTGATGATTAGCCAATCGACTGCCTCCTTGATTGCGGCCACCTCTACCTGAAACGTACTACAATAGTCCGGAAGCCTAAATTTTCAGCTGAGGGAAAGCTCCTCGCAGAAGACACCCCCCAACCTTTCCGTCCAGCTTCGAGCCATCCGTGAAAAAGTTCACTGTCCTGCCGCCCCACACGCTGCCCTCACTCATTCCTCCCATCGCGGGTTATGAGTGGAGAAGGAGTAACCACGGGCTGGAGCCGGCAGACGGCAATACGTTTCCGGAGGGACAAAGTCGAAGCTGGCAAGAATTCTAAAATGCCTAAAGGCCGAGCTGAAGCTGTATCCATTGCATCTTAGCCGGGCTGCTGCAACCTTGCTTGCAATGTCCACTGGTAACACGTTAAGCATAACATTGACTGCGAGAGTGGGTGTGGTCGCCTAGTCGCCCCACTGATTCCAATGAGCGCACCCGCTCTAGCTGCTTACACGGTTAACTGGGACCCAAAATTTTTCGCCTAAAAATAAATAAGTTTTCATGCAAATAAGACTTTGTGGTCCTAGTTGAACAAATCATCGCATAAAAATAAAAACAACAAACACTGGTACACCTAAAAGCGCGAGCCAGAGGTAAAACTTCTTTGCCGACTTTATAAAGAGATAGAGAAGGTCGGTCAAGGCGAATCAGCGCTTTTGTCTTTAAACTGTGTTTGCAGGAGATTAGAGGCATGCCCGCTTCTAGAGCACAATTTATTATAGGGAATTCCAACCCTTTCCTTGCCAACTCGTCCGCCGCCCAATTTCCAGGAATGTCACTATGCCCAGGGACCCATGTCACAGTCACGGAACGCTTACCCGCGAGTAGATTGAGGCAACTTTTGCAGTTTATGGCAATTTTGGATGCTGTTTTGGGAGAATTAAGGGATTCAATAGCCGCTTGATTGTCCGAGTATAGAGTGGCAGGTCTCTGCAGACAGAGCGGACCACTTAGAAGGGAATTGATCTTATCACCGTTGTGTACATCTAGTGTACTATGTGTGGTTTTATTGCCCATTTTTTTCCTATAGATGCCTTGCAAGCGTGCAAGGCAAGTGATGGCCTTCCTGGACCGGTTTTCGATGTTCCACATCCATTTGAGCTTCCTGTCTGGAATAACTACGAGGTACCTGAACTCGGTTGGGAAAGTTTATGAGGGTGGTTTGAACGGAGGAATTTTATATTTTCTCGTGAATAGTGCCATCTCGGTATTTGTGGGGTTGACGCTAAGCCCATTTTCTTTCGACCAGATGTTTACTTGGCTCCCTCCCTCAGGGGAGGGCTTATTATGGGAGCTCACTCAAAAGCTGCAGATGTTTACCGGTTGTTACGATTGCTATGTCATCGGCATTCGCTACGACTTGACAACCAGGGCCCCATAGGTTCCAAAGCAGGACATCAACGGGTAGATTGTAGAGGGGAAAGCGATACCCTCATTGGGGGGGCCTCTGGTTACATGTTTAGTAATGGACCCATCCCCTAGCCAGGAAGAATAGTTCTCTTTTTTGAAAGAACCCCAACAGAGGGGGGAGTGGTGAACCTTCTGCACCCCGACACCAAGCAGGGTCCTGGCCACCGAGTCCAGGTGAACATTGTTAAAGGCTCCCTCTATATCGAGAAAAACTCCCAGCGTGAACACTAGAACTAGAAATTTGTAAAAATAGTTGAGTATTAGTACAAATAGAAGTAGAAATAACGTAGCCGTTTCAAGTTTAAATGAAAATTATCTCAGCAAAACGGTGAATCATCCACTCATGTCATTTTTATCGACTGAAGAATAACGCAAAACGTGATTTTAAAATAAGTAAAATTTAATCAGCTCAAAGCATTACATGAAAGGTAGAATTTGGACGCCGGAAGGTGAAGAACTGGTTGTCGAGGTATGGAAGGATAAAATAGAAAACGCCAGGTTTCAATGCAGTGAGAACATGGTATTAGCTTATGCATGGCAGTAAAGTAGAAAGTCGATAGTGGTTTGGAAATTTGCAATGCTTACTTCTCAGCTTTTTTTTTTTGGAAATAAATTAGAATCATTGATTATTCTTATCGGATGGTTTCAGCTTTGCAGAATGCTCCTTTAGGTTTTCAGCTATAAGCCAGATAGAACAATTACTCCAAATGACATCGTGTCGTTCAACGACAACTGAAGAGTCCAAAGGAGAGGAATATTTTTACTATGGAACGGCCAAAATTATAGGAAAGTTTTTTCAACTAGCGGCCACCCCTCTGCAGGTAAAGAGAAACTTCCGAGTGTATTTATTCCATGAAAAACTTGTTCACAAACATCATTTGCAATTTGTGTTACAACATCAAAACGCATACCACAAATTGTAGGATAAGTTCGGTCAAACAGCAAGCTATATGGTGAAAGGGCCAAAGTATTATTATTATGGCGTAATTCTTGCACTCCCTATTAGGAAAGCGCATAAATTGTCAGATGAAATTTTAACATTGTTGTCGATATCAATACATACACAAAGTATATATATATATATTTATAGTACAGAAATTGTACATAGTCATTCTAAGAGCCACCTATGTACATTTCACCTTACTATTCGCGAACTTCCTGCGACATCCTTTTCGTTGCTGTGCTGTGCTGCGCTTTGGCCAACTGACCTCAAACAGTTATCAAAAGTTTGTAATTAAAATGAAAATGTGTGTGTGTGTGTGCGTAGTAGTGAGTTTAGTCTAAAGGACATATCGCAAACTTAACTTAGATACATAATGGCATTCAAACTCTGTGTTCGGGTGACACCATCAAAATATACGGTGTGTGTGCACACACCCATTATGCAATATATTCAACAGTTGATTGCGTGTTAAGCAGACTTTTCTTTTTATATCACGATTTTGTGCTTTTTTTTTAGTGCTATTTGAAGATTATGATGCGATTTGTGGCACGGAACGGAAAGTAAAGATAGTTGAATGAATTTAAAAGGCGAACAATGTTGCAAGGATACTTCGCTGAGGGAGGCCTTCCTTTACATCACATTTTTAAGTTGCCTACTTTAGTCAAAAGTGAAAGCAAACGATTCGTGCTAATGCCAAAAAAATAAACTTATACAATTCATTTTCACAAAACCATCTCTCCCCCGCAGTTTTTTTGGGGTCTACATTATCATCTTATACCTTGTCATAAATCAACAAAGTCGACCCCGAAGGGAAGGCGAAGAATATTTCACTCAGAAGTGGGTGACTTGTCATGTGTTTGACAGTGGCACAAAATAAAGAGCCGAGTAGCGCAGAATCCAGGAAAGTTGACAGCACACTTTTGTACGGCAATGAAGCTATGAATGGCTAGGAATGAAACGATAATAGGCAGGTAACGATACTTTTACTTGGAAGTGGTAAGTTTCGATATGTAAAAAATATCGGATATAATGTCTCGATACCTACTCGTATCGATTCTTTTGGTATGAAGGCACACCGTATGAATAAGTTAAATTTTATTTTGTTAAGCAATAAGTTAATCATTCTCTGAGAATCCCGAACTCTGAATAATTAAAGTTGATTATGCAAGAATGGTATTTAAAACAAAAAATAAATTAGAAAAGATTGCCATGAATTTAACTCGTTTAAAAAAAAAATGTATTCATACAATATTTCAGCGAAAAAAGTCTTCTTTTATTGTACTTCCCAAGAATAAAGTTTTCCAAACTTTTAGCCTGCAATGTGGAAGCAGAAGTGGAAACCTCCATTCCTATAAAGGGTTTGACTTTAGATAGGACACTGAGCTGGATAAATAGTAGGACACTTCGTAACCTTTCGTAGGCCATTTTTTCTTAGACCCATGACGCATGTGCTGTTAGTGGTGTTGGCAGACTTCCTCAAGTTTGTATATTTTTTCTAATTGTCTAAAAGATGTTTTTTAGGCATGTGGCTTTCAAAGAGAAATAAAACGCATTTTATTTAATGATATGGCCAAGAATTAAGCTTTATTATAAAGATAGGAATTTTCCATTCTATTTTAAGAGACCACCACGGCTGGCACGAATAAATCCCAGCCGCAAGTCCCACTTTTCGACCACTTTTTGGAAAAATTGAGGCCATATGCCAGCAATAATGCGCCGAGTATGCTCTTCCATGGCCTCAATCGTCTCGGGCTAATTTGGGTAGACAAGCTAATTTGGTTAGTCCAGCGGTGCTAAATCGCGCGAGCTTGGAGGCCACGCCACAGGACCACCACGCGAGATATGGCGCGCACCAAAAGTTTCCTTCAATAAATTTATTAGTTCGTTGGCTGTATGACATGTAGCGCCGTCTTGTTGCAACCAAAGGTAGTCCATATCACCATCCTCCGATTCAGGCACGAAAAGGTCACTAACCATGGCTCTATAGCGTTCCTCATTGATTGAAACTTTATGGCCGGCTTGATTTTTGAAAAAATATGCTGCTCATAGAGCACACCAAACAGCGACTTTACAATGGCTTTTGGTTTATCAACACTACAAATACCACAATTTTTTTATTAACGTATCCATTCAAATAAAAGTGAAATGCAACTCTGAACAAAATTTTCTTGTGAAAATTGGGATCGACGACCATCTCGTTTTGGGCCCATTCGATCGTTTGGCTTCAATACTTGCACGAGGTAGGTTTTGTAGCCCGCAAACTAAGATCCTTCCGCAAAATCTTCAATAAAGTGGATGGGTACAGCTCCAATTGTTGCGCGCTATTGCAGATGGACTCATTCGGGTCTTTTTCGGCACTCTGCTGCATAGCACGTCTTCGGTGCGCACTGTACGGCGTCTCTGAGGATGCGCATTATCCGCAAGTTGCCAAATCGATATTGGACGCAGTGCACAATGCATTGCGCGAACCGAACGATTATTTTCTTAATAAATTTGCAGTATTTGCAAACATTGTTCCGGAGTAAGTCTGTTTAGTTTACTAAGGATGGCCGAACCAAACTGAGTATAAATCAAGTAACAGCTGTCAGAAGGATCAAGTATTGTCTAATTTCAAACCATACCTTTACTATTTTTCATTATATAGAGTTTGGTGCCTGCTCACAGTCACTGTTGGCAATTAGAGTACATTGTTTATCTAGGAACCAGCATAACACCAACAACAATGTCAGCCGAGAAATCCTACGGAGTATCTTTGAGTGGGTAACTGCTTAGAAAATCCCTCTCCCGACTAACGCGAGATTCAGCGGCTACTTTGGCTAGGACATGTTGTACGTATGGAAGAAAATGTTCCAGTCCTTGTGGTTGCAGAGAAGAGCCTCTTTTGCGTTGAAAAGTTCAGGTGGAGAAGGGCTTGCCTTCACTTGAGATCTCTAGCTGGTCCCAGTTGGCAAAGCATAGGAGCGACTGGTGGGTTATGTTGGAATCGACCAACAATGCCTAGCCGGTAGTAGCGCCAATTAAGAAATAGAATAGAAAGAATAGTGTGGACTTCTCTCTGTACCAGTTTGGCGCTTCCAATGATGTCTAATAAACCGACGTTTCTTCTGGTGCTATTGGTTATTTTGCGGCGCTTGTATATCGCTATTGACGGAATTTTCCTGAAGCTTCTTGCTCAGTGCTCTCCGCGTAAAACTCGTCTTTAGCCAAAAGCATTGGTATATCTGATTAGGGATCATTTTAGTTATCTCTCGAAAGTTGTACCTTACAGGTTTGATAAAATTGAATAGCGATAGCATTGTGTCTGAGAATTGAACAATGGGATCATTCAGTAACTTCTTAAGAATTGCCAAGTGGACTGGAAAGTTTTATCAAAAAATAATCTTTCGCATCAAAATCTCCAATTAAGTTAATCGCTGCTTGCAGCTTTACCTGCTTAATTCTTCAGGATATTTTATTTTTTTTTTATATACAAAGACAGGAATATTCGTTCGGCAATTGTGAAACTGAACTGATCACTCACAGCGGATAATTTTTATAGTAGCATTTCCTAGTGTGACCTATATTCAGTTCAAAGAGAGTAAGAGCGATTGAATTGATACAAAAAGCCTTTCTGTGGTGTTCTCTGATTCAGACACGTTAAGTGCTTGAAAGCAATTCTCGTTCATACCCTCTTTTCTTTTCTATTTGCTTTCAGACACGTAAAGTTTTTGCTTCTTTGATTTATTACATCAACAAATATGGCGAAAATGGAAGATGGAGAAAATGGAAAATGGAACTTGAAGCGAGGTGACGAATTGAAAAGCAATACTTGACGTGTCTGAAAGCAGACTTACTCTCCATTTTGGCTTAACAACTAGTACGCATGCATTCCACATCATTCGATTTTCATTAGTCGAGGCACAAACCTTTTTCCAAACTTCGTTCAACAAGCGAGAAAAGCTATGCAACTATTAACAGTAACTTTGCAGCGCTGTTAATTAACAGCGATCTACATTTTGTATGACTGTTATTAAAAGCGATCGTTGATCTCTAGCCTTTCTAATGTAAATACTTCTGTAATTGAAGAGATTTTATAAATATGTACATATGTTTGTATTTAATTAAATCTGTTAAAATCTCAGCAACGAATGTGCTGTACCTACATAAATGCAGTTTTATCAATTATCTGTACAATGATATCAGCTCCGACAGCTGACCAGTCAGTAAGTGAACGCTGTTTGTGTGAAGCTGTTGGGATAGCAAAGGAAGTGAAAAAAAAACGAAATTAAAATAAAAAATAAAAATATTAAGTGAAAAATGAAAAGATACGAAAAGTTTCGGATTAATTTGAATGAGAAAGAGTTTAATGTGAAACCGTTTTTGTTGTAATAGAGAGAGAAAGAGAGCGAGAGAGTGGTGTAAATGAAATAATAAACAAACTTTAAAAAATTCAATTTTTAAGCTAGTGCGCATTTGTAGTGATATTTACATAACAACCTAAATTCATAAAAGAAAAAAGGGAAATTTAAAAATCCGTGCAAAATTAAACTGAATTTTTATATGCACACACTTTAGGGTGTCTCACCAAAAACAATTACGGCTTGCCTACGGGAATTATAAGGTTTATTATGTTTTACGACCTCCGCCTAAATATCACGAAAAAATATTAAGATTTGCGCAGGTTGGAGCGACTTGAAAATATCTTCTAAAATGGAGATTTTTATAAATGAAAATAGTCTTTTAAAATATTTGCTATTTAAACCAACTGAGTTGATAAAGTATAGAGCTTACAACGTATGCTCACGCGAATCTTAATACTATTTTTCCAAAATATTTTGGTTGTGGTCTTAAATTTTTTTGTATGCACCCTAATGTACATAAATATTTTAAAGAGATTTGCAACAAATTTTAAAACTAAACACAAAGAAAAGTAAATGCAAACTCTTAAAAAACTTGGCAACTTAGTTTCACATAAAACAAAATCGAAACCAAAAATTCCCTCGGCGTGACTCATTGAAGGTCAAGAAGGAAATGTTCGCATGTGGCTTAAAAAATGTACATGGCTGGCGTAGAAGAACGTAAGTAGAGTAAAATAAATATAAAAAAATAATATAAATATTCGATTTATGAAATGTAATTCGCACACCTATGTATACTAGGGTGGTTCAAAAATCCATGAGGAAAAAGTAAAGTCGAAGTTTTATTGATGTCACACTAGGGGAGTCTACATATGTATATCGAGAAAGTAATGGCACTTTTTTTTGAAATCAAAAAATATTTAAAAGTCTCTCAAAGCGTTCAAAGTTGCCCATGCAGTTTATATGTGAAAAAAAACTATTGTACGTAAAAATGTTATAAAATGCTTGAAAATCAAAATTTCAAGGTATAAAAACTAATAATTTATTGCGCTCTTTCTTTAATCTTAACTTCTTTTAATCCGAAAAGCACAGAACGCCTAAAAGTAGCCAAACTTTTAACTTTTTCCAAGCATTCCAAACTTTGTCAGCTGTTTACACCAACGAAGTAATCGATAACTCTACAACGTTTTTCTTTTCCACTTTAGACAATAAAATGAGCAGGAACTTAGACGATTTGTTAATGCTTTCTTCAATTAAGTTTACAATACAATAAACTAATTAAAAATGTTTGAAATAAGAAGATATATGCCGGTATTCTGTAAATCAGTCTCATCTCAAGTCACAAAATTTAAGATTTTACATTAGAGACATTTTTTTTGTAACTAGAGACGATTTCGGTATTCAGTAGTCAACATTCTCAAAAAATTTCACCACAAGTGGTGAAAAGTAGTAGAGACAATCAGCTGATGGTATGGTCAGCTAGAGATGCGCAATCAACCTCAATGAAAATGTGTTCATCGATATCACACAATATACTATTTCGATGCTATCTCAACAGCATTATTGCATTTTAAAAATTAAAGAAATATGGTTATCGTAAAATTAACATTGAACCATTCACAGTTCTTGTTACTGCATTTTATGTGAAGCGATTATATAAGGTATGTATTTTTTCTATTAGAACTATCAACAATCGATAAATGCAGCTACTCACCAAAATGGCAGAACAAGATATCTAAGTAAATGTAAACAAATATTTTTTTTTTTGTATTATGCGTATTGCAAATAAATTATTATTTTTTACATATTGTAGCAAAATATAGCAAACTACCAAGTGGCAGATGGCGTGCTACTTTATTTTCGCATTTGTTAAATACTTTCCTCAATTTCTTTGTTTTGTGACCTGCTCATGACCAGCTGACAAATTAGTGACTTTATTTTGTGACTAGAGACTTGAGACGGCTTACAGCTATAATACCGGCATTATTCCCATCGCATTCACATTTTTTTATCGACAAATTGTTTGGCTGAGAATTCTTCTCTACACTTTTAGGTTTGTTCGATGAACGCACTAAAAGTGTAGAGTAGTGCAGAAAATATTCCGTTCGATAGAGAAAATTTCATATTTGTTTTAAATGAAATCTCCTTTGTTTAGCTTTTCTTGTGTATACCCGCCCTTCCAATTCTTGCATTCATCGAACAGATATTTTGAAAAATGTAAACTGTAAGCGAAGAAGTATCTTGCCAGAAAACTATCGTATGGAGTTGCCAAATTCGAATGCCCGAAACGCCTGTAAAACCTGAACTACTTCGAAAAGCACAACGTGGAATTGTAGCTTGAGTGACATCAAAATATATTTTTTTTATTTCAAAAAAGAAAAAATAATATATACGGTACTTTTCTATATAGAGCAATCTTAGTGGTAGGGGTGCATAGCAATAAAATTCCAACATTTTTTTTCTGGCCACCCTAATGTGTACACAAATTCATATTTAAAACAATGAGCATTCTAATACAAACCGCCAATTAGCGTAGCAGTTTTTTAAAACCAAATGGGGAGTCTGCGTCTTCAAAAGCATAAATACCTGCTGATTTAATTTGATTGCTCACTGAATGGAGCCAATAAAAAAAAAAACACAAAAAAAAATATAAAACAAATTAACCGATAAGTAGCAATGCTTTGAATTTTTTATAAACAATATCAATAAAACAAAAATAACAGCATACATATTTACATGTTTACGAATACGTACGAGCATGCACATGCATACATTAAGGTGATTCGCGCTTCTGACAAAAAAACTGCGGCATTTCTCATAAGAATTAGAGAATTTGTAGCTTTTGAGTGGCAATAATAGTTTTGTCGGTTGGGCGAAATGCAACCAAGCCCGAATGGGGTTGCCAATTTTTTTGAATAAATGCTTTCATATCATAGAGACACGATATACATATATTAATGGTAAAAAATGCCCTTAGTGCTCGAAATTATGTGATATTTATTGCAATTTTATTCAAATCATAAATCCAATATTCACGAATATTTGATCCAGTCAACGGCATCTTAATCGAGAGTTCATAGTAGTATGGGTTAAATATGTAAATATCGCATGTCCGCATGAGTTCCCAAGAATATTCGAGCTGAAGATGGCACAAAGCTTATACCGGGTTGTCTTCAAAACAAATTTGACCATGCGTGAGAGGAATTTCTTCCCAAAAAAAACTATCAAGATCTATTCACCTAATTTTAGCTATATTTCATTCAACCTACAACCATATATCTGATGCCTCATTTGGGTAAAAATAGTTTTTCTAATAGCGGCTGACCCTCGGCAGACAATAGCCAAACTCCTTGTATTTCTTTATTGAAAAGTCTTCATAAAACTAAATTATTATTGTTCTTCCATTTGTACAACACAACCTTACCACCGTAGCCGCTGAACTCTGTATGTCTACGTCGCCGTTAAGGTCATACAGAGGTCGCAAAATCGTAAAGTTTCAAAAATCTTTAGTTTCATTCAAGGTGGATTCATATCTAGATGATAAAAAGATAACCAAGGCGAATCCGTTGTGTATTTTGTTTGTGTAATTTTGCGAGTGAAATGCCAAAATCTGAATTCGCCCAGTATTTCCCATACATTTTGTTTGTGTAAACGAAACAACCAAGTGAATTGGAAAAGAAGAACAAGCATTCAGTCCATGGGATACTATCATATTATATGAATTCACCTTGGCTTCATTGTACAGACAGTACAATAAAAAAAGATTTTTTCGAAATGAAATTAGTTGTATGGAGAGTGCTTCATTTAGCATATAATTTATCATTACAAATGGCGTATAGTTTTTAAGTTATTTGTTGTTAAAGTGACAAAAATTGTCAAATTTAACCTCACTTTCGTCACAAAAAAAAAAACGGAAACAAAAAGCAAATAATGTGGTTTATATATATTTTTTATATTTGGTTGTAATGGCTGGTGAGAGACACATTCTGCACTTAGGCCAAGAGTAATCCTATTCTGTTGCCATATGTACACTCTAAGTTTCCCTACGATGTTGCGGCGCCCACGCGAACTAAACCATAGCGTAGTGAGCTTTGAGAATAAGCATTCGTCTTCTGCTAAATGCTGAAAAGTGGCAATCTCTAAGCATGCACGGCACTTAGACTGTGAACTGTAAAAGTTCTTGTGAGAATGGAAACTTCGTTTCGATTTCCCCTCAGAAGTAAGGACCTACGCCTTTTTTCATAAAAGGACCACATGGTCTCAGCAGTTTCACAGGATTTTTTTGTTTTTAAGTTCGTTTGCCGCTTACATTGTGATATTCCTGGCGCATAGTTTAAATGTGGGCATTGTTCTAACTGTCTTTTCCCGGTCAGATGGAGGCGATCACACCATTCTTTGCCGGTCGTACCGGCCTTGCAGTTACCCTGAATGGCTTAGTGTAAAGGCACCCACATGAGTCATATTCTATAAAGTCACTTAAAGACCTACGGCATTCAGTTAGAGACTTAGTGTTTTATGCGCATGATTTTAGGACGTTTACGGCCAGTATCTCCGCCTGCTGGCGAAAGACGGAACTATGCTTCTAGCTTCAGCTCTATGGAGGAAAATTCTCCTCCGACCTTTCTATCGAGTTTGGAGCCATTCGTATACATCCTTATGGTGTTACGCATGCGATGAGTGCTAAAATGTAACACCTATTTATCGAGACCCAACTACGTCGTCAAGGTGAGGGTGGTGCAGAATCGCATTCAGAACTGTTTAAGCACTGTCGCTCTGCCAAGGGTCGGCTACCAATCTAGGGCTCCTGGCGGACGATGACCGTGCAGATTCAGTGGACTATCATAGGCGCCGGTTGGCATTTTAAGTTATTCGCACTTAAATACATATTTATCTGTTTTCTTTCCAATCGCCGCATCGTGGCCCGGTATGCAGCATATTTACTTTTGGACAGTCTTATTAATGATAGTTCAGAAACAGAAGAGCGACCCACGGCTTGCAGAAAAAAACAACTATTCCAAGAAACATTCCTCAAAGTGTTTTGTGGTTTTATCTAGCTAAGTGTGAGGGATATTTTGGCTCTGGAGTGGTCCATGGCACCTGGGTACATCTAAACTCCAGTGGGTTTTTGGAACAAAATTTGGAAGCTTAATTTTTAAATGTCGTTAAATTTCTTCGAACAGAAAGTGTTTTATTTTTATCAAATGCATTTAACAAATTGTCTCAATTGCTATTCGTTGTTAGACTCCGATATCGGAAATATTTGAGTGCTCAATGTTAATCAGAAGTTTTTCGACATCAATGTTTATTAGAGCACACAAAGACGTAAGTTCGCTACGGAATTCGAGGATAAATGAACTCAACCCAAGCTCAAAGTTTTAGCACCTTAGGTGGCAAATTTTGATATACAGAGGTTTATAACAAAAACTTATAATACCAAACGATAAATGAAACTATTATTTATGACTTATCATCAAAAATATTTTACTACAAAGAAGAGTATTGCTTACTTCAAATTTATGCATGACCTGCAGCTCAATAACAACTTAATTTATTGAAATACATAACTTCTAAAAAATACAAAAAAATTCCGACCTTGGCTCATAGTTCTAACTCGCAAACTCTATTGATTTTTTGTGGAAAAATTTATGAATTAAATTATACGAGTCTACTGGATAGCAGATTCAGTATTATCCTAGCATATAATTACATTTATGCCTTTTATTCATATAAATCTGAGCGAATGTCGGCATTCAAGCAAAGCAAATGCTCAAATCAATTTTCAACCATATGAAACTGAGCAAATACTCTCAAGATCAAAGCAATTGTTGCAAATTTGTGCAAAGCTATTTTCTTTTTTATTAAATCATACGCTTCGATTGAATAAAGAAATTTATTACAAATAGATATTAACAGCTTAGTTGATTGGTGCAACATAAATTATATGCCACTTAACCTTAAAAATGTAAATTTATGAGTTTTTCACGAAGAACTATTCAGCCAGCTTCTTACACAATAAATAACTATACTCTGGATCAAGTGTTTGACTTTGTTGACTTGGGAGTTACAATGGATTCCAAACTTAATTTTAATAGTCATATTAATGCTATAGCTAATAAGGCTAGAGGGATATTTGCCTTTATAAAACGATGGTCAAAAGAATTCAAGGACCCATATGTAACAAAGGCTCTTTTTACAACTTTAGTAAGACCTATGCTAGAATACGGTTCGATAGTTTGGAACCCACGTTATCAAGTTCACATTGATCGGCTGGAATCAATTCAAAAATAGTTCTTACTTTTTGCCCTAAGAGACTTTAGATGGGATTCTCGGCTTAATCTTCCTCATTATACTGATCGTTTGAAGCTAATAAATCTTCCTACTCTTTCCAGCCGTAGAGAAATGCTAGGCATAATATTCATTACTAAACTACTCACAGGGTCTATCGCAAGCACATTTCTTATTGCCGAATTTAAACTTAATGTTCCTTCTCGGATTTCAAGACACTTTAAACCTCTTTATTTAAAACAGTGTAAAATCAATTATGAATTAAATGAACCTTTCCGATGTTTATGTCAAGATTTCAACTGTCTTTCCAGCACTTTTGATATTTCGGACTCACTTTTCACCATAAAAAGAGCTTTACTGTCCTTTCTCAATAAATGATTAACGGCGGTATAATATATATTTGATTCAGCTGATGAAGTTTTTTTCTGTAGCTGAGCAGTTTTGGAGCTCGACGCTTAACGAACTTTTTCCTTTTAACAACTCGGCACAAAAAAAAGAATTATAAAAAACAAAAAAAAAGATCCGTACGTCATGCGGACTGTGCCCCCCGTGTCGGTTGGGCGGGAAAGAGGGTAACCGTTGGGCTTATTATTATTAATACATCCAATTATGTGTGAAGACTCACTTTACAGAAATATATTTCTGTTTTTTTTTTCACAAAATAAAATATACATATGCTAAATTAATTCATATCAACTCAAAAAATTATTATTTTCTTATTTACTATTTGCAATATAACTACATTTGGGTGAAGAGTTGGGTGACAATTTCAGAACTTTTTGCTAGAGCGCCAAGAGAGTAAGCTATCTGACGCATTAATAGCTATTATTTAATATAACTTTAAGTTGCTTGCAGGCCAAATTTTTTTTTAAATAATTAAATTAGATATATGAAAAATTTATAAACTTCAACTTAAAGCTTGTAATAGTTTCAAAATTTGTAGGCTTCCTAAAAAGAATTTATGTTCTTAGTCACAAACCTCTTCAGCACTGCCATCGCATTTACTTTACGCCCATCAATTCATTTACGCCAAAAAATTTGCTGTCATTTTATTACGCTGTAATTTGCGTGCCATGGCGTATGAGTGACATACCGCGAATTCTTGAATTCTTCGGACGTATGTACCTACTGCTCATACTTGCTATACATATGTGTGTGGGTGGGTGTGTGCATACTAAAAAAAATGTGTGTGTGTGTGCGTGTAAATGCATATACAAATCTACATATCGTTAGCTTCATAAGAAAAGGTCGTAAGTCAACTTTTTATGAAAATTTTTTTTTTATTGCAGTTCGATAAATAAATTAAAAATATATAGTATGAAAAGAAGAAAATAATAAATTTATTGTTTTTTCCATTTGTTTGGCAATGATGTGCAAAAGTTGTAAGTCAGCTGTTTGCCAAAAAAAAGCGCCGTAATTTATGCAAATTTAGGCTGTTGTTCTGCGCACTCATTGCACTAAATTGTTAATTTCAATACTTATTCGTGTAAAAAGGTAAGATATTCTTATTATTGAATACAATAAATAACTTTCAACTAAAAAACAATAATTATTAGAAGAATCTCATGAATTTGGACGATTTTAACAACAATAGTGCATCAACATATCTGCCTTCAGTGAACCGATGATAGTTATGGAATTGAATCTGACGATGGAATTGTTGGACTGGTGCCGTACGGATTTAATAGTGACTCAGAAGAAATGGAGGCCGGCAGCGTGCACTCTACTATACGAAGTTCGTTACCTAACACACGATTTTTTTTTTAAATCCAATAAAATTGAATTTTGTAAGAGTATTCGTCCAGGACGTGTGAAAGGCGATGCAAAAGTGACAAATGGAGATATTTATTTTAAACTAAGATTTAATGATCCTTGGAAAGCTTTACCGCAAAGAATTAATAAAAATGTAGTTGCAATGAAGTGGTGCAATTTAGAGCAACTTTACCAAAATAGAAGACCAATCACACGTAAAAAAAAATATGAAGACTTCCAGTGTTTAAAACTAACATTGCCAAAAGATTATAATCAATTTTGTGATGACTTACCACATGAATGAATTTTTATTTTATTATACTATTTTTATTTTAATTAATATTTTAATTTTAATAGCAGCAAAGAATAAGACTGTGAAATTTTAATTTGTGATTCAATTTATCTAATATTTCAATGTTAATGAATTTTTAATCTCATAAAGAGATAATATGTATACTTTAATCGTAATAAAATAAACAAAGAAGTTCCTATTTCCGTTTAATACGTCAAGATTTTTTGATTTTTCTAGCGCTAAGTACAATTTTGTTTTTATTTTTTTCAGTAGAAAATGTTCTAAGTCAAATAATAGCAGAATCAAAGGTATACACTTTTTTTTATTATTTTTTCTAATCAACTTAATTTAACAATCACTCATTTCAAAAATATGCATTTAAAGTTATAGAAAAAAAAAATTTTGCTTAAAAAGTTATGGAGTTTTATGTCTCTCCTGTATAATTTGAAAAAAAATGACTTACGACCTTTTCTTATGAAGCTAACGATATGTATATAAAAAAGGATATATCTTCTCACACGAATTTTACTTCATGCTCGTCTCTGTTACTCGTTCACGCATTAATATCCAATTTATTATTTTTAATTAAATCGAATATGTACCGAGAAGGTAGGTGCGTGAGAAATAGTCGCGCTTATTAATATCAAACAAAAAAAAAAAAAAAAAAACAAAAAAACAAACACAAACGAAAAAGTTCCAAAACCACCTGCCGCCTTATGCGGAGCCAAAAGTTTACAGGTGAAAAATAATCATTAAATCGAATAGTATGTGCGCCGTTGCCGCGTGCCAACCTAGTCGAATTAATTTTAATACACACCTTGTTCGAAATTCTGCGCCACGCTAACGGATGCGGAGACGTTGCTAAACTTGGCACGCTTCACTAGTTATTTTTGACTTTGACTGCTATAAATTTTGTTAAACTTTTAGTTCTTGTTCTTGTGGCTAGCGGCCACCCACCTGGGGAAGCAACACCTCATACATATTTACAGTCCTGGCTAGGACTAGCCTTAATTGTGGCACGCACGCACGCACGCACACATAGCGGTAATCAGCGCAGCCCTAATGGATGTGATAGTCGCGCGCACCAGCTCGCTGCCCAAGAGAGATGTTCAACAGTTGTTCGCGTGTTACATTTAACTCAAGTTTGTTTGTACCTAGCTACTTTTTTCTTTCTCCTACTTCCATTAAAGCTCTTAATTTTTAAGTCTCTAATTTATCTATTGAGGACACACAGCTGTGCGGTGTTTGTTTCAAATAATAGCAGTGCAAAAATCAACGAAGTATCGCGGTAAGATAGTTTGTTTTGCTTGATTTAAGTTAAGCGACAAGAATAATTTATATTTACTTTATTTCTAACGCAAGTGCAGTAATATCAATCAAAGTTAGGTGAAAGTGACACAAAAAAATAAATTAGAAATTCTTTGTTTATGAAATGAGTTTACAAATTACTTTTATTGTCAACAGAGAAAAGTTCACGCTAGCTTAATAGCAGGTGTTATTTTTTCATTGCGACCACAAAGCAAACACGTAATCTAAAATTTAGGCGACAATAGATAAATTGGTAATTATATAATCTTCGCTTTACGTTGAGGATGTAGGAATAAATCTAAATTGGTTGTTGGAAGCGACCTCATGCTTTGCCCTTTCTACTCAAAAGATGAATGCCAATTCAAAAGAGGGTATCCATCTGAGCCTTCTAAACAACTAGGAAAACAATTATTATGAATAATATTTTAGTGATCACAAGAGCCGAACCCGATGTACAGATTTGGATAAAATTTGTGTCATAACAAGTTGGCAGCCTGGATAGGTTAGGTTAGCGGTTTTACTCCATGGTCACAGGACCCACTGTGATGTCCAGAAAGGGAGTTTCCCTCAGCCTATCCATAAACCCAAAAATAATCACTGAAAAATCTGAAGCGCACATTTCGTAATGCAGGGCCCTCGCACCGAAAGTGCATAATGGACTCTACCTCTTCCATATACCGACAGAAGTTGTTATACAGGGCTCCAAACCTGGCGGGCTTGTGTCCGCTGAGCAGATGCCCCGTTAGTGAGAAGCTTGATATTAGTTTTGGGTATGAAGACCACCCTTACCAAAGCTTTGGTATATAGCTAAGAGAGAGAGGCTAACTCTGTAGATTTTACTTAACCAGTGTAGTACCGTAGTTATTGGCTTTTGAATACCACTGGCCCCAGTGATTTATAAGGCTAAAAGGATCTGATAGCCCATCCTATTCTTCAGTAATGGTGTCGCCTGAAATATGGAGTCAGCCATCTCTTCCACGTTACGTGTACGTCCATTCAGAGTTCTGGTGTTTCAAGACTTCTCTCTGTATCTTCCAGGCCTCCTCCAGGCCTTTCCAGAAAGCTTGGTGGAGTCGAATTTTTAGAGATCATGAGGCTTTTCAGGCTGGTTCGAGATCTTCGCAAAACCTGAACCACGAAGATGTCTTAATCTTTCTTATTTCTTTCTTGAAGGTGTTGAAGCTGTGATAATATTCAATCCAGCTTTTCGCACTTCTTGCAAATTTTGCTTTCACACCTTGCTGTTCTGAATAGCGGTAGCTCTTTCATCTGCCACTTCGCTTGCTGTTTTGAGGTTCGGCTTTCAGGATAGTTTTTTTGTTAAAGGGATAGTTTTAGAGAGTTCGTAAGGCGACCGACTGCTTTTTCAACCCGTCCGTCCAATCCAGTTCCTCCGGTAATGAAGGTGTATTATCGGCTGCCAGTCGATTGTAGCAGAGACGAGGAGGAGGTAGAGAGTGTAGAAAACTACTACTGGCTCAACCAAGCTTTGGTAAAAATACTAGCTATCGCTTTCTCCAAATACTTCGTTCTGTGTCTGGCTGATATCGAGTTCGTGGATGTCCGCGATTTGCAACGTATCGTTATAATAAAAAAAACGCAACGGTTCTATTGCACGGAAAAATGAGGGAATCTTGCAAGGGAGCTCCTAATTGTGAATCCCTTCCGGAGGCAGAGTAGTAGGCAGAGTAGTAACCACCTTACCATAACCATGCCATATCAACTACTTACCTAAACTACTAAAATGGCTTAATTTCGAAGATATTTTTCAAAAAGCGTTGCCACCTTTTTGAAAAATTAAATTGAAAGTGTTCATTAAGTATAACAACATGAGTTTCAATCCAATACGTTGTCATCTGTTTAAAATTAAGTATTTCAATATTGTTATAGAACGCAAGAAATGTATGTATGTAAACAATTTTAACGGGTTGCCACCTGTTTATAAAGTTAATACAATTTAATTGCTAAATTAACAGAAACGCCAATATTTTGATGTAATGCAGAAGTGGTTTAGGAAAGCTTAAATTAGAAAATATTTTTAAAGAGAGTTACCACCTGTTTGGAAAATGAAATTAAATTAAAATAAAAATGTTAGTAAAATATTGCAATATGTGTTCGCACACATAGTCTAATTCAGAAAATATTTTTGAAGAGAATTCCCGTATGTTTGAAAAACGAAATTAATATTAAAAATATTAATAAAATATTATATTATTATTATGGGGCGGTCGAAAAAACTTTTGAATAGGGTGGCCAGTTTTTTGAAAAATCGCTAAATTTACGGGAACGCTAATAATTTGATATCATACCGAAGTGGTTTATTTTTCAACAGAGTTACCACCTGTTTCAAAAGTTAATTGCAATTATATTAAAACGGTGAATAAAATATTGCAACATGAGTTGCCACCTCTTTGAAAAAATTTAATTAATATTAAAAATATTATTTGGATATTACAATATAGGAATGAATTGGAAAAGTTATGTGCTTTATTCGATAAATGTATTTGGGCAAGGTTTTCACCTATTTTGAATATTAAATATTAAATTACAATAGCATGGCAATGCTGGAGGGCAGCGAAAGAGGATTACGTAACCCTTTTCCCCTATAATTTTTGGAATTTTTGCTATAAAGCTTCACTTCAACCGTGTCTTGGGGCTCCGCGCAACCAATTTTCTTTCGGTATTGATTCTGGATCGGCTACCGTTCGAATATCTTGCGTATCGGTTGCGACGAAAGGTAAATATTTGAAGACAGTATTTGACAGCCGGTATGACAAAACAAAATTATCTGCGAAGACGTCTTGAGCATGTATAAAGGCGCAGTTGAGATATTTATGAACGTAGATTGCTGAAAATTTTCCAAACCACAGCGCTTAACAGCGTGCAGTAACAGCGGCTGAGAGAAAACTGTAAACAGGCATACAGATGAAAAACGCTGTTATCATGCTCACCATATGCCAAGCAACAAAAAAAAAAAACCGTACAATTGATAAGTAGTTTAGCAACAACAATTGTGAGGAGACTTCATTGAACATCGCACATCTCAATTGTAGCCGGCATCAACAATAGCCACAGCAATAACAACACCAACACCAAAAATGAAAAACGTAAAATGAAAATAATTGCCAACGAATATCGAGGCTTGTGAATTGCTGAGATGATGCTCCGCGCTAGTTGACGTTTGATATTCGCGCTGATCGGGTGGAAGTAATCGTGGTAGTTATCGACAATCTTTGAGCGGTTTGTTTGGACTGTAGGCGGTTAAGGGAAGATTTGGAGGCTATATTGTTAAAGTGTAAATAAATTCTTACAAATTAGAATATTGCAATTAGTGCAATGCAAGTGAAATAAAATTAAAAACGATCGGAAAAAGCGAAATTGAAGTAAAAGAAAATCAAAATTATTTACTACATTTGTGTTGTGTGAAGCGATCGAAAATTTTATAAGAGCTGAATACAAACCTAAATACTCTGTTCAATTGTTTAGGTCTAACTAAAAATAAATTTAAAAATTTTTTATTTTGCTAAAATCTAAAACAACCTGCGGATTAGCACAATTGCGTAGAAAAAAAAAATACAAATCGAAAGTGTGCGTGAAATAGGTCGATGCTGCTATTTATTTTGGTGTGGCCGAATACAGGCAGCTAAATAAAACAAAACATTTGAAACAAAAAATAACATAAAAACAAAAGAAATAATCAAGCGGAAATAGCATTTTGCAAATCAAGATTTTGTGGTGCAAATTTTACATTTCGATGAATTTATACGCAGCGTGCAAATAATTGTCGCCTTTTTTATTCTTATACGAGGGTAACGCTAAAAGTAACTGGAAACGACAGTAAGACGTCAGCTTGGAGCGGCCAAAAAAAAAAAACACTTTGTATGACTCGCTTGCCAAATGTTGACGTTGCCACGTCAGGCTTAGTGAAGAATTCTAGAAAGGTTATCCTTCGGATCGGAGCTCTCAGAAGGTTCGCGTGGATTGTAACGAAAATTTTTTTCAAAAATCAATCAGTGAATTTATTCATATGAGCCCGAAACAAAAGAACAATCCATTGTTAGGGTGCTTCAAAATTAATAAAATTCAAACAAACGTAGATCGTTTAGAGAGAAGTTCGAAAAAATATCGCTTTCCCCTTTTTATCGCCAATATTTTTTAATTTTTTTTTTTTGCAAGTCAGCTTGTTCTTCTTCCTAGTCTTGAGCAATACTCGAACCCACGACTTTTTCGAAACACAATTCAAAATAGGCCCGAACAAGGCGAGTTTAAACAAAGTGATGTTATTGAGGTGATGTTGACTTCTTCTTCTGCTATTAAATTTCTATTTTTCCTTTCCCAATTGCATTCTAAAACCACTTTGTATTCGGCTTGAGCTTAAAGCTAAAAAAAATATAAAAAAATGTTGGCTCTTGAGGATCGATCAATGGTGATTCTTACAACAATTTGCTCGTTCGAAATCATCGACAAAATCTAAAACAAATGACAAAAAACGTCGCATCATCCTTCCCCACTACAATGCCAGCTGTCACAAAGTAAATGAAGCAGTTGATTATTTAAAGGAGAAAAATTTCGAAATAATGACTTATATTTGTTTCTAATTAGGTCAAGTTTGACGTAAAACTGATTGAATCGAAAATTTTGACATATTTCGACTTAACGTCAATGCCAAACTGTCAACAAGTTGGCATTTCGTGTCATATTTTTCCAACAAAATAATGACAAAATGAGAACCAAGTATTATTCTCCAATTTACATGATCTAATGACTCTTTCCTACAAGAAACGTGGTGAGCATTTTTCAAAATCTGAAGCGGCCGTTGAGTCATTAGAAACAATATTTCTCAAAGTGGAAGAAATGTTTGGAAAACTAGTTTCTGCGAATGCCAAACTGTATAGAACTTGAAGGCGAATGTTTAAAAAAAAAAAAATCATAAACATTTTTTTTTGCTTTTCCGGAAACTTCCAGGGTTACCCTCGTATTGATCGATCGTGCGTGCAGAGCATTACATTCGGTCCCACTAAATCTGCAGTTTCCTTAATAAACTATATTTTTTTAATAAACACGCTATGCTTTATTTATAAAGTGCTTATCATAAATATAAGACAGAAGCTTTTTGCCAAGTTTTGACTTTTTTTCCTAACTAGTTTTTTACAAAAATACAGTTCATTTTGTAACAAAAAATATATGAATTCAATTTTAAAATTTTGTGCAAATTTAAAAAAAAAATGTAAAACAAAAACTTCAAAAAATTTTCATCAAAATTTTAAATTTTGTAAACAGCGTTTTTAGTATATTTTTGGGTATGCGCTTTGATAACCCATTCAAGTTTAGTAAAATAAAGTGCACGTTTCAATTGGCTAAAAATTTCCATTAATTTTTGGTAGTTGTTTTTTTTGTACATTCGTTATATGAAGAAAATTACCAACACCATTCGAAACAAAAGCAAAAATCAACAGAATTTTTTACCACCTTCCAACTTGCATTTCATAATAAAAGTGGCTAAATAGGCTATAAAACTGCATACCGAAAAATTTTCGAAAAATGTCAAAAATTCTTATTGAAAAGTTTGAAATTGTGTTGAAAATTTTTGGATTTTTTTTTTTTTAATTGACACAAAGTTTTAAGGTTGAAGTAATGTGATTGGTGTTGTACGTTTATAAAAAAATATTTATAAAAATTGATAAGCTATAAATTAAATGCTGAAATTTGTGAATAAGTCCCTGTCGTATAGTTATGGCAAGCACTATATATGTATGAATATAAGCCCCTTATTCCCCATCATGATCAAATTCGAGAAGTTAACGGTAGCAAATGCTCTATAGTATTTAATTTCACATTCGCGTTCACTTTCCGCGCCTACAAGACTTTTTCGTATCTGTTATTTGTTTTTTATTATTTTTTTTTTAAGTTTTCACTTTAATTTCTATGTGAATTGTGAACGAATATTTAGAATTTCAGTGCAAGTAAATATTTACACAGCCTTCTTTCTACATGCTCCTAAATAAATATATTAGTATTTGTTCGTGTATTCAGATATATCTACTATATATATTTTTGCATGGCAATGTGTGTGTGTCGTGTTCATTTTGCAGTGTCAAGTGCAAAACTAATGAAATGTTCACACATTATTGCTGGAGCTCCACACACAAACACATAACTAACAAACATACAAACATTTTCAATTCTAAAATAATTTCAATTCTCTTATTCGTTTCATTTGAAGCTGCACCCACAAGTTTTGTTACATTTAGAAAAGTGACATTGAAAGCGAAAAATTTGTGATTAGTGTTGGTAAAATAAAAAAACCAAAAAGAAAAACAAAAACAAAAAACTATTATCTCAACTCAACTAATGCGAACTTAAATCAACAACTTTATTCTCGGCTACTGTTATTCAACTTTACAAAACAAAACTTTACTTTGAAAGTTGCTAGCCAGCGTTGCCAGCGATTCTGGATATTTACATGCGCGATCGAGAACTGAACAAAATGCCACGGGGTGGTGTAACTACAGCGTAAGTTTTGTGAAACAAAAAGTTTTAAGTATATATTTCTACGTGAAGCTATTTTTGCTTCAACATATCATATTGCTGATTTTTTTTTTTCAAAGCAAGAGTGAAACCAAAACCAAATTGCGCCTTGCGCGCTGAGAGCACCGTACAGTGTGACGTAATAAAAGCCAGACAATGAGAAGGCAAAGAAACAAATTTAAAATAAAAGGGTGGAAGTAGCGTAGAAGTCGGAGACAAACGGGAGAGCGATTGAAAGTTTTGTTTGCATTATTTGTGCTAAATATAAGAAAAGTGCTGTTATGAAGGGAACGAAAATAACAGTTATTTTTTTCGGTGTAATAAAAGTTCGGGGCAAAATGTTGTTGTAGAAGAAAATTATCAATGTTGCTTTGATCTCAGGACCCTGAATCCTGGATTATTTACATTTTGTCAACTTTTTGGGGGAGAACTCCAATAATAACTGAAAAATCCGAACTTTTATTTTTTATTTCAGTAATAACAATTAAACCTTTCCAAGTCTTTTTTAAGCCCGGAATAAAAGTCTTTTTCTAATAGTAAACAAACCGCTTATCTAAATTAAACAAATTCAGAGTTAAATAAAAGAGGAGTGAAATAGATTTCAAACTGAAATATCTAAACCAAGATTGCCACATATTTATATATTTTATCTATAATTTAATAATATTTTTTATGCCCAAATGAAGGCGTCAATAACTAGCAAAATGCAAATATACAATACTACAATAGTTCTTAAATATGTAGCTATAAATAAATCGTTTGTTTAATAAATGATGGGAACAGGGTTGCTTTTGCAAGTAAAGGAAATTTTAGCTGAGCTGGAGCGTTCGTTTGCAACTCGGGAACAAAGAATTGAGCCTAATATGTAAGTGTTTAAAATCAGAGTATCCCCTTATCAACTTAACTATTGAGCGATTATTTTATTTCAAATAAACTGAAAACCTATACGTAATTTTTTTCTAACGACTTTTATCATAAAAGTTATAAAAGTCCGGCGCTCTGATTTTATTTCGTCAGCGAACGGATGTATGCTCTCAAATCGGCAAAGATAGGACTAGCCATCCGCAGAAGGCGCAATCTTGTATTCTATCATTCTTGTGTAGGATGGATCTAACTGTCAATTGAATTGTTTACGGGAGATGCAAAAAAAACTTAAATGTTAAAAATATAAGTGTACTGAGAACAAATTCCGTACAGTCATTTATGATTGTAAATTTTTTAGTTACCTTTCTAGACCTGTAAGAAAATATGCGCTTTGTTAAAATCTGTCTGAAAAGAAAAACACAACGATTTCGAAAAAATGTCGGTTCGAGGCTTTCTGCATTTCATCAAGTAATGTTAATAGCAGTGTTTCATTAGATAAATTTATGAAAAAATCAAGTAAAATGTGCCCACAAAAAAACTTCACATTTGGGTGATTCATAGTATCATAGTGCATCATAAAGTTATAAATTGTAAATTTCAAGAGTTATGTTTTTAGATTGTATTGAAACAAATAAGTTAAACTAAGCTATTTTGGATTTTTTTTTTTTTAATTTTATAACTTTATGACTTTTGACGCATTCTGACACCTTGTGAATCACCCAATTGCAAAACAGCAATTTTGTCACAAATCGTGGTATTTTTCAAAGATTAAGAGTATCACGTGGGGTCTTTATAGCAAAAGCACAAAAACTTGAAGAGTTACAACCTTGCTGCCTAAGGAAATTTTGTACCTTATAAAAAGTTTAACATTCCATACCTACACTTCGATCCGCTACCATAAATTGAAGAGATTCCCTCAAAGTCTCTTAGAAAAGCGTTTGTTAAATGTGTGACGGAAATCTATCTAACTTAGATAATATTTTGTGGTTGTTATCGATATTCAAATCAATGGTTCTAACATTCTCCTGAAACAAAAAAATACAGAAACAATCCCATGATATTGAAGTCGTCGTGGTGTGGAACAACGAAAGATATTTTGTGATCTAAGTGATTGGCTGGGTTTGTTTCACTTAGTTTCGCCCAATATTATTAATCCTCAATATTTAGCTATACTTTTTGACATAAATTTCAATTAAATTAGTTAACTGAGGAGAGGAACTGAGTTGCCACTTTACAACATTCAAAACTACCCCCCACCCCTACACATCCTAGTATCACCTGCGTAAGAATTCTGCAAAGTCGTACGTTAATCCTCATAAGCTACAGAATTGACATAAATGGAGACAAAATAAGATAGAGATGATTATTCGTTTGGTTTTGGCGATAAGCTAGCGTTAGTTATGTCATTTTATGTTCCAATCTAGCCGAATTTTTCGAGAATTTGATTCATGCATAGATTTAAATAAGTGACAAATTTGATTTGATTTTATTTTTTTCATTCATAATTATTCTGCCTTATTTATTTAAAACAACAATAATTTTCGAGTTCAAAACCAGTTTTAATAGGAAAAGGTTTGGAAAATGGCAATAAAAGTCAGATCAATAGAAATTATAGCTTACTTACTTACTTAATTGGCGCTATAACCACTTAAGCGATTTTGGCCGAACTTCTCCCACAATTTGTGGTGTGCGTCTTGATGTTGTAACACAAATTGAGGGGCCTACAGTTTAACACCAAATCCGAACGGCGAATGTTTTTGTGAGAAGTTTTTTCATGGCAGAAATTCACTCGGCTGTTTGCCGTTGCCTGCCGAGGGGCGACGGCTATTAGAAAGACTGTTTCTATAATTTTTGGATGTTACTTGCTCCGAGCTGGATTCGAACCTGTGACCCACCGAATGAAGCGCGCACACGTTGCACATTCGGCTACGACGGCCGCCAATATATAGCTGCTATTTGTCAATACTTTTCTAATTGAAAGTTGACTTGAGCTCGAAAATTATTGTCGATTTAAATAAATTAGGCCAAAAAATTAATATATGTAGCGAGGGACGTGCGACCCGCCGGACCCACGGTACTAATTTGAAAATGGCGGGATTGGCCGATTCGGGAAAGTCTTAAAACAACGAAACAAAAAATCCTTTCCCGATAAATTCAGCCCACTTCAAAAAATTCAGAAATTTTTTTAACCCTCGATTTCGAAATCCAACGTGCGCGAATGAAGAAAAAATTAAGTTCCTGTTAGCTACTGCAAAATGTCTGCCAAATTGTACAAATATTTAGAAAGCTAAAAGGTATAACCGAAAATCAAAATATTACAAGATTTGATAACTGAAACTTTGGTTGCAAAGCATACTATCTATTTGGTTTTTCAAAATAAAAATAATTTCATACGGAAATAATGTCCTTACACACAAAATCTATATAAGTTCAATATTTCTGGCGCGATCAGAAATATGAAAGCGTTCCAAGTTTGCAGGAAGAAATAGTTAAATTTTTTTTAGGAAATTTCGTTCAGTAAAGTTGGATTTTTTTTAAATGATTGAACTTATTTCCTATCCTAGCTGCCAAATTAGAATTTCATATAAGATTTCACTGTTAAAAATGACGTAGCTTGTTATTAAAATGTAAATCAGTCTTTTGAGGTCGATTTATTCGTGCCTGATTTTTGTTAATATTTTTATTAAATATTTAATCCGTGGCCCGCTATTAAAATTTCAAAATATTTAGGTATTTCGTGATTTGAATCGCCATCCATCAATACTGCTTGCTAAACGTTCAATAAATATCGCAATATTGGACCACAACCAACATGATTACTAAATAAATGTAGCACGACAATTTCTTCAGTACTGCGATTCACTAACTTATTTTAACGATATTCGCATGGTAAACTCAACTTAAAGAATATTTTAACGATGTTGCTATTCAGCAGCCATTTATTTTAACGATTTTCGCTTCCGCCGAATCAGCTGTTGTCGTTAGCTAGTCGATTATCGAATACTAAACGACAACAAATTTGATGTTGGTAACTCAATCGAGAAAAAAAACTTAAATAAAAGAAAAATTTAAAATTCGATAATTTGTTTTCTTGAAATTAAAAAAGGAACATTAAATAATGTCGTTTGAATGTTTGGAAAATGATTTATTACGAGGTGACGAAGAAGTAAGCGCTCCAATAGTGGATCAACGTTACTCCGGGATCTGGACAATCTCTTTCATTTGAATGCAATAGAAATTTTGAAGTCTTATCGGTTAACTCCAGACTTGGCTGGTCAACTTGACAGGTTTCCTATGAACCAAGAAAAGCTGCTAAAGAAATGTTTGCTTCAGTCCCGTCACCTTTTTGTGGGAGGCACTTTTGGGCCCGTCGATTGAGTCATGTATCAACTTTGGCGCCAAAGAATCATGAGAAGGCTTTTATGCCAATCACCATATCTACCATTTAATTAATGTGAAAATAGTAAAAGCAAACTTTTATTAAGGATTCAAGTATATGAACAGAAATATGGTTTATTTTTAATAGATAAATTAGTGATCCTAATTAAAAACATGTGAAATATAAAAGCCAAATACCTTGGAACACAACACGACTCATAATGGACTGAATTTTGAAACTGTAAACCATGGCATTTTTGCAGGTGATTCCTTAGAGTCGAGTTGATGACTCTTCTACCAGATCACTCAGAGGAGAGTCCGAAATTCTGCAACAATGGAACATTTCAATATATAAAAAGAATCATACAGGTTTGTAGTTTGAAATAAACTAGGATCCTGTTTCACTTTATTGAAATATAATAAAACGCGCTCAAATTTATGCTCGGCAGCACGCATTTGATTATTTTTATTTTGCTATTTAGTTTGACCAAGATGGCACTCTTTAGTACTCTGAATAAATACAACGAGACAGCTGTTAAGTGTCGTTAAGAATAGGTTAGTGAATCGCACAATCATTACTGCAAGCGACAAAAATTGTTGACAAAAATTGCGATTGTCGGATCGTTTAAAGTTAGTGAATCGCGCTAACTGAATCAGAGATTATTCATTATGGCGCCTTATTAAGATTTATGTAATCGATCATCTCTTGTGCTATCGCTGAACTCCAAATGTCATCATTTTACATATACATATGTAAGTAGTTCAAATCTATTAAGCAATTGCCAATGAGGGAATATCTGTACCGTGGGTGTGAACATCAGAGATTTTTTATGCAATACAAATTTGTAGTAGAGATTACTTAGAAGAGGTATAACGTCGAAACTCAACTTGTCTTAATTACCTTACTATTAGGGATGATGATTTAGGAATGAGTTCTTCAATGCTCTCGGAACAAAAAACTTGGTATTATTGGGCGGGGTACCAGACCATGAGGACTATGACTGTAGCGAATTAGCAAAATGCAGCACTGTAACACTATTTCATCATCGTGAATCCTTCTATTCACAAATAGGAGGAGATCAGTTTTTACAGGAACTGGGATGGCATGTTCTGGACATATACAGGCCAAAAACTTATTCCTTCCATCAGTTGAGGCATCACTCATACTCCTTCACTTAAGCAGAAGACGCCATCTCCGAACACTATCTATTCTTTGAAGCGTTCATATACTAGCGCCTGTCGTTTGTTTTCTTACAAGCTAAGCGTAGACATGCCAGAGCCATTGCCTGTATCACTAGTCATAGATTTATCCATTTAGACGGTGTGTCCCTTCATCCATTCGAAATGTGGAATAAAAATTCGACAATTCGCCTTTACATAGATTAATGTAGTTCTGCTACCTTTAATATACCACAATTGAAGTTAATATTTCGAAACTGAATTCATTTCTTCTGTTATGCATGCACATACACATACACACATGCATATGTATGTATGTGTTCAAGTTCTTTTTAAATTACTTTTCATTGGCTTATTCCCTGCGCTATATTTACTATACAAAAGTAATGCAAATTGAAGGCAATAAAACTTAACTAAAATAATTAGCACGAATAAGTAAATGGCGTTCCCGGAAAATAACAAACGAAACTCCTCACTTTCGATATGCTTACATTAGACCGGGTTGGGGCTCACATAAAAAAAAACAAAAACAAATACAAAATTTGAAACTCTCTACTATTTTAAGGCTCATGTTGAGTGAAAGTCGAAACACAAGAAATGCTTTCGGGTCACATTAAAAGCCATAGATAATCCTTTGGTTATTGGTAACTGATTTTTATTAACCATAGGTATATTGTTGGAAAGCCCTCGAAGCTTTCAGATTTTCTTCAAAAACAAAGTACTCTGTTCCTGTTTCATATGAAATTTGCAAATAAATTGATTTGACGTGAATTATACCAGAAATTCCATAGTATTTACACAACAATTAAGTACTCAGTTAAAGCGATGATGGTATACAAAATCCCCAATATGAATATTATTGAAGTTTCGAATTTTAGTGTCTGAATATCAAAAGAGTGCGAGCCGATATATTTTCAATTTGATCTGTTATTTTTGTTTCTTTTAATTCATATTCTTGAGTATTTCGATAATCGAGACCTCGTGAGATCGAGTTTTCTATATCATCTCGGGTATCGTTCTTGTCGCGAGAAATGTTGAGTTTTTATCGAGAGGTGAGTATTGCTCTTAAAACAAGTAGCAAAATGCGTAGAATTCTGCACACACGCAGTAAGTATAATTCTACAATTGAAATGAGTATCGATCAGCTCGCGAAGGTTAAGAGATTTTCGGATACACAAGAAACTATATAAAAGCGGTCCTTTCGAGAAGTCGCTTTTCGAGCAGTACCGATAAATGCGAGGCTGTAAAATTCATTGGTTTCGCTTCTTCATTTTAATTCATTGGAAAATATAACAGCTTTCAAAAAAATATTGAAGGACCTAAAAATAATATAAAAAAAAAAATTTATCCTTAATTGAAGTGGCGAACTGTCACTTTTCACGCAAGTCTGTGTGGAAAATTCATTTTAAAATTTGTGAAAAAACGTGCCTATAATCATGTTGCGAAGATCTAGTGTGCTTTTTTACAGCATGAATATTTTACGTGATACGGCAACACTGTACTTTGCTTGAAAACTGAGGGTTGCATTTTAACATTTTTTTCACTCCTACTACTCTCTACCTAAATTTTAAATAGGGTGCAGCCAAGGCGAATTCATATAAGGTGAAGTTGATCAAGTAGATGTTTGAATTCGCTTGGTGAACGTTAAGTCAAAATAGTTTATTTGTTGTAAGTCGCTCTGTCGTTGTGCGTATATTTTGTTAGTGTAAATTTTTGTTTTTAATCTTATAACACCACCTGATTTGAATTCGCCTTGGGTGTAGCTTTCAAGAATTTATTTTTTCTACTGTACATTAGGGTCTTCAAAGTTTAAAACTGTTTCGATTTGCACTTACCGGGGATTTTTAGGTTTTATTACATCAAAGAACTTATGATTTTCAAAGAGATTACCAATTTAAAATTTTCACATATTAGTTCGAACGCCTCTAGTGTAAAGATGTAGCTGCAGATATACAGACCAGATGACCTGCAGGAACTGAAAATAATACAAAATTTATAGTGTAATGTATTTGTTGTAAAATTTGTATAAGAAACATATTTGAGATAGTAGAAAAATCAAATCTTAAAATTGGCTAAGTTTACTAGAAGCGTATCCAAATTATAAACTGATCTGTTTTTTTTTTTGATTTCTAAGTCGAAATTGAACTTAATATTTTCTTTTATCATATTAATGGTCAATAAATAAACTGATTGTCATTTTAAACATAAACTCATTTCTCATCATTTGTTATTTCTATGATATTTATCTCTATACCATTCGCCCAATCGACACTCAGAGCAGCTTTGCACGGAGCAAATTGCAATTAATTGACAATTTACTGTAGTACTCGGGTATTATGTCGATATCCTCACAATCTATTAGGGGTATGACTTGGCGCCTTTCGCAGAAAAAAGAGCAGATAGTTTTTCAACGTGTAGAGCTTAGTATCGATGATGTCGGCTGGAGAGCGGTGTTGTTGTGTTGTAAACAAATAACATAAATGGTAACTTTGCAGTTCCAGTATGTGATTACTGAAAGAAATGTCAGTAAAAATACTGATAATATAATTTTTTTTAGGCCGGTAATCCGAAATAGGGTTCCTAAGCTACAGGCAGGGTTTACCATTACAATTAAGGCCGGAGAATGATGAAGAAAATGACGGATGAAGGGTAAAAGAATAGGGAACGCGGTAGGGATGTCACTTTATTTCACCTAAACAAATCTTCTAGATTCCGATGAATCTGCGAAGCTTTTTCCGGGATTGAGAATGAACATTTTCCTTTCTCAATATATCTGACTGAAATATGTTCCATCTCAGCCTAGCAAAAGCAGGACAGATACAGGACAAATGCTCCATGCTATCCTCATCCTTCAGGCAAGATGTCTATCCTTGATGATGCCTGATCGTGTGCTAATGTCTTTTGTCCATGGATTGTGTACTTTAATCAAACCAACCAAGTGTCGGAATTCATTCTTCTTCTTCACTGTCTAAGAAGGAATTTCGCCACTAACCTGCCCGGTCTTTTCAGGGATCACTTGACTGCTTTGCAGTTGTCGATAGAGCGTCATACGTCTTATTCTGCGGCCCAATGGGGTCTGCCAAAGATCCGCCATGAGCAAATTCGTCATCCAGTTCTTTAACTGGAACACCGCAGGGCAAATGTACCACATGAGTGCAAGCTTATTCCATTTTTCAACAGAGTTCAGCCTCAACTTAGTTTTTTGGGTACAATTTCTGAAGAGGTGCGAGCAGACTCCAACGTCTTAAGTGCAGCTTGATTTTCTATGCAGTTTCTGATTACGCATCCATGCTACCTTTCGTTAATTATTCAGTCCGATACCTTAAGTATAGCAAATGTATTCAATTGGTAAACCATTGTCATTGTGTCTAAGGTAGAAAAGCATCTGAAATAGCCATCCAGGTGTCAATTATCTCCAGTTACACTTTATGTCTTGTAGCCCGGAATGTAAAAAGTTCTCACCGAGCCTCCCAAGAGTGTACATAAATCTCTTATAGGAAAGCTTATCGTATACTTATTACCAAAAGAGACTCTCGGTATCAGTTTGTCATTTGGGGCCAAACAACCTTCCAAATAACTTTCTGTGTCCGGAGTACTCATCGTCGTTTTTACTGTGGGTCGTCTCTTCAATTGATTGTATACTATGTTTTAGTTTAAGGAACTTTGGTAATAGCGTTTCAAGAAGCTTCCCAAACTCTTGCCAATTCGCTTTTCGATGATTTCGAAATTCATTTAATCGATGATCAGAAAGGGGTTTCCTTCCAAGAACCTCCATCTCTTGATGTGATATTCCATACCTCTGTTAGCTGAGATCAGATCGGTCAATTATTTTCTTTTGGTGAAGACAATTGTAGGTATATTGCCTACGTCCAATGTAATTTGATCATTCTAGACTTGAGCAGGTATCGAATTCATGTCTTTTGTTATAACCAACAAGAACTACACATTCATATAATAGGGGCAAACTGTCGTACCTGTATTGTGTTTGGGAATAGGAAGCTGGGAAAATAAC
The DNA here is from genome assembly GCA_951828415.1 of Anomoia purmunda. NCBI lineage: Eukaryota > Metazoa > Arthropoda > Insecta > Diptera > Tephritidae > Anomoia > Anomoia purmunda. Next base: position 29,174,637 of record OX639997.1, read on the forward strand.
AACAGTTTACAAGGCTTAGCTTGGTATAGGAGGTCCGTGCTTGTCTGGAGTGCCAAAAGTTCGTGGGTTCGAATCCTTGGAAATATTAGCTATAAAAATCAACCGCTTTGACTGTTGTTGCTTTTTCAAATAGCTTCAAATTAAAAAAAATGATCTTAACATAAAAAAAAAACTCTTATTGTTGATATAAATATAAACAAACCAAAAAATGAATACAGGAAAGTAAGACAAATTTTATTTGAAAATAACGTCATACCCCAAATGTTCATAATGTGAATATAGTATATACAATATCGTATTCAATATCTGAAGCAAATTAATTTGTATTCACAACTCTAAACGAGTGTGTGTGTGTGCGGATAAATTATTGTTAAATTGTCGCTGTCTTTAATTGAGGGACGGTGGTCGGTCGTGTCGTGGCAGACCATAGTGCACCCGCAGGATTTCTATTTTTGTGTGGTAAACGCAATAACCAGACAAAAGTAGGTAGTTACATATGTATGCAGTATAAATAAATGTCAGTATGTGTGTGTCAATGTTTATACAAAACACTCGAAGGGTGATTACAATTTGTACATACTACACATCATATTCTAGGCAAGCAATTTAATTTTTGTATGTTCTTAAGTATCTACCCTGTAGGAAATAGAATTACAATTTAAAAAAAAAATGCTTTGTAGTAGTAGAAATTAATAAAAGTAGTCGGGGTAATTAGTACTAGCATTAGTAAAAATAGTGGGGGAAATTATTAGTACAATTAGTAAAAATGGTGGTAAAAATTAGTTAAAGTAGTGGTAGAAAGTAGTGAAAATAGAGGTGGAAATTAGTAAAAATAGTGAAAGAAATTAATAAAAACAGTGGTGGAAATTAGCTCAAATAGTGGTAGTAGTTATTAGAAGCATTATTAAAAATAGTAGTAGAAATTAGTAAAAATAGTAGTAGAAATTAGTAGTAGCATAAGTACTAAAAAAAAGTGGAAGAAATGAGGGAAAAGTAGTGGTAGAAATTAGCAGAAATAGTGGTAGTAATTAGTAGAAGCAGTGGAAGAAATAAATGAAAAGTAGTGGTAGAAATTTGTAAAATCAGTGGAAGAAATAAATGAAAAGTAGGGGTAGAAATTTGTAAAAATAATAGTAGAAATTAGTTAAAATAGTGCTAGAAATTAGTAGTAGCATTAATAAAAATAGTGATAGAAATTTGTAAAAAAATAGTGGTAGAAAGATGTAAAAATAGTGGTAGAAATAAATAATAATAGTGGTAGAAATTAGTAGTAGCATTAATAAAAATAGTGATAGAAATTTGTAAAAAATAGTGGTAGAAAGATGTAAAAATAGTGGTAGAAATTAGAAAAAATAGTAGTAGAAATTAGTTAAAATAGTGGACGAAATTAGTAGTCGAATTAATAAAAATAGTGGTAGAATTTAGTAGTAGCATTAATAAAAATAGTGGTAGCAATTAGTAAGAGCAGTGGAAGAAATTAGTGAAAATCGTTTTAGAAAGTAGTTCAAACAGATTACTTTAAAATCAAAATTTAAAAAAAGTTTAATTTCGACCAGCTATAACTCTACGTGTTTTAAACCAAATACAATTAATATAGCTAGTATTTATCTACATAATAATAATTAGTAAAACTAATTAAATTTTTATAAAGATACGTCAATAATTTATTGACAATGTATTTAACCAAAGGAAAATTATAATAATATACATCGTTACATACAAATATACTTGGTGCAAGTTAGATCAAAATAATTAATTTATTATGCATTTGTTGCAAAGCAGTTGACTTCCAAATACTTTTTAAATTTGTAAATTTTTTAGACTGCCTGCTTTTTTTCCTACAGGGTACACACACACGACAGACAGTGAGAGTGGAAAATCATTATTATTTTTACGCTTTCCCAGCAATGTTCACAGACCATAAAATAAAATGTAGAGTAATAAAATAAAAAAATTGTATTTTCCAACACATACGAAATGTACATATATTCTCCGAAATTCTCATCAGCAATGTCAAGTTGTTGTCTGCCTCTGCCTTCAAAATAGCACACACATTTCTATTCTATGGATCGTCGATTGACTTGGCTTATCGCTGATCTTGTGTACAGCCACTTCAGACGTCACTTGCCCAGATACCCAGCTCTTCCTCGTTTGCCTCTCTATTTAGTTGATTAGTTAAATTTTTGGTTTTGTACTGATAAATGAACTTGAATTTATGTATTCTTGTATTATTAGTTTTCATTGCTTTCGCATCGCCTTCGCGCATAATGAGATGTGACAAAAGAGTTTTTAGGAGAGCAACAGCTGATAAAATAATAACATTTTGTTAAATATTCTTACACACTTGCTTATGCAAAGATTATGACATAATAACAACATGTCTATAAAACTAAGTTTGTTTTTTTTTTTTTTTTGAGTGTTCAAAATATTTTTAATTCTATTAGCGACATGCGTTCAATATTTGTTTAAAAACATGCGCTTCCAAATATAGGAATGACAAATTCATCTACCTTTCTCAAAAGAAAACAACCATTTACACTTTTAAGGAAGTATGGAAACCTTTAGCACATTAAATTTGGTTACTACCTTGGATTGTTGTGTGGGCAATAGAGATTTTTACGAGTCCGGGATTTTCGGGATCTCCTTTTAACAATCCCGGGATCCTTATGTATTTAGAAATTCATTATTTTGTAACAATCTACCTCGAAAAAATTGCAACAATATTGTTCAAAGAGCTCAATAACAAATAATTTGGGTTTGCCTAAAATATTCTTTTTGTATTGAAAATTATTTCATTCATAGCAAAAAAAAAAACAACAATACGCCTTTAGTAATATTTTAACGTATAAATATTTATATGATAAGGAATTCTTAAGATATCACAAACAACTTAAAGAGTAAAGATTGTGTTTTTTATTTGAAATAAATTGGCATATTTTTCGATCAGATGCACTCTATGCAGAATAAGCGGAAAGTATTACATTAAAATGGGAACAAAAAATCCTCGAAATTTTAATTTTTTTTAACAAACTATTGCCTACAGTGAGTCACACCCAAAATTGGGTAAACAAAAAATTGAAGTTTTGATGTTTCTTATGTTAAATGATATTTATTATTTTTATTACAAAACTATGCTTTCTTGTTCAACAAAAACCATAAAATCCAAAACTCCAAACTTTGTTTAAACCCCAGAAAAATTAGACAAAATTTCCTTTAAATTGCAAACAAATTTCGAGCTTTATATTAGGCCCGTTTTTTTGTACCCGAGTTGCAAACGAACGCTCCAACTCGGATAAAACTTCCTTTAGTTGCGAAAGCAACCCTGTTAGCCTCTTTCATGTCAGTTGCGGTTTGTTTAGTGCTATTTAGGAACGGAAAATAAGTGTGCCGGTAATTTTTAGGTTTCTGTAGTTATATATTTACAAATACTATGCAAATAAAAACTAATTAGGTCTTCAATCTAAATTTCCCTTGTATTTTCATAGGCCTAATTCACAATAGCGCAGTTTTTTCACTTCACAACACTACATCTCTGGTCGGATATCAATTAACCAAATTGGCTCAACTCGCATATTTTACCGAGTTTGTGTTGTTGTTTTACATGCAATTCATTATCCTACCTAATGTTCTTTTCATTTATCTCGGTTACAAAGGACCGGGCTCATTTTATGAAAAACAGCCAAGGCTGTCCATCAATAAAGGTTTCGAGATAGTTTGCAAGTAATCCCCAGATTTTCGGTACTTGAAAAGGCTGGGCTGATTCCATGATTACCATCACTAGTTGGAAATCATTTGAAGCTCGGAAAAAGAATAAAAATCATCTTTGAACTCATTTTGAGTTTGTATATAAATTTAATCAAAACTAGTGAAGAAGTGCCCAATTTTTATTGCTAATAAATGGTAGTTGTTGTATGTAATAAAATCGGTTAATCTTATATATAAAAATTAATGTGTGCCCTGTTTAGGCGTCCAAAGCGATCAGTAAATCTTTATAAAATTTTTAATGTAAGTTCATGTGTGCATATTTTTTATTTATAATGTTGAAAAAAGTTTCCGAAATTTTGCCTAAACCCCGTATTTTTCTGTCCAATCTAATTCAAATTACCTTTTATAGTTAGCGAAATAACCAAATTTTTATTCTTTGTAAATTACCGTTATATGAGAAGTTAGCGAGATTTTGGCACGATTTTAATAAACTTCGAAATTATTCTTATTAATCTGTGGTTGGGTTTGCTCACGTACTTTCAGAAATATAAAGTTATGTAGTAAAACAGCTGCAATACACTTGGAGCAGTTTTGGCTATTTTAAATCCAAAATTCAAACTTTGTAGAAAGCGTATGAAAATTTAATAAAATTAAGCAAAATTTTCAAACTTACTAATTAGCATTATGCAGTTTTATAGTATAATAAATTGCACATTTCAAGTTTATATAAATTTCGATGCTTTTTGATATTTTTTTTGTGGGCGATGCTACGCCCATTTTCATAATTTTTGACAGCGCGCTCTCCAATTCAATCGTGTGTTCCAATTCGGTTTTAGTAAATAACCATTACTTTTTTTTTTGATTTTTGTAAATTATCCTTATATTTCTACAATTTCAGAAATTGTGCTTGATCTCAAATTCAATTTGTGCTCCAAATTTAGTGCAGTTTGGCAGATTAGTTTCGGAGATATATCGTTTTGCTCTGCGATAGGTGGTGCGGGGACTTTTTTTACAAATACTTTGCTACCTGTGTACTCTTTACTCCAACATAATCCTGTTTATAATGTTTTTTTTTTTAATTTACCGTTGTATGAGAGGTGCACGTGGTTTTTATCGGATGTCCCTAGTCCCATTTTGAAATTTTTTTTATTCCGAGTATTTGTTTCTGCAAACCTTATCTTGTACATTAAATTTGAATAAATTGCCCATAATGCTGACTTTTTACGCATTTTTTAATTTTTGTAAACTATCGTTATTCACGTCCTTTCATTGCGACTTCGGGTGTTCCACAGGATAGTATTTAGTGACCCTTGTTTTTTACTCTATTTATTAATGATATTGATACCCGTTTTTCTGCAGCCAAATTTCTTTTATATGCAACTGACCTTAAGATCTATTCGGTAATAAAAATCTGTGATGCATCGCATGCTCTACAATCGGACTGCACTTTTACTAGAAAGCATTACTCGATTTCAACAAGATATTTTATCTCTGGCGCACGATTAAAATGCGTGTCCGAAGTTAAGGACTTAGGTAATTACTTTGATCTAAAATTGAGTATCTCTTAGCATATTATTTATGTATATTGTGGCAAAATCGTATGCCATGCTAGCTTTTATCTGACGTAGTAGCATAGCTTTTTCGGATCTAGATACACTAAAATTTCTGTATACAACTTTTGTGAGATCTATGCTAGATTAAGCCTCTTTTATCTGGAGCATTCATCAAGTCTCGCATATCAATCATATAGCACGCATCCAAAAAAAATTTTATTAAATTCGCTCTTCGCTCATTAAAATTAATGGATCCCTTGCCTGCTTATGAATCTCGCTGCCTGCTCTTGAACTTAATGATTTTAGATACTCGCAGGAGAAGTGCCTTTATCGCCTGCACCTTCGTTGCAAATTTCTTAACCGGGTCAATAGACTGTTCTGACCTCTTGGAAAAGTTAACTTTTAATATCCCTTTACGCAATTTGAGACAGTTTTTTATGTTTTATATTGGATTTTCTAGTACTAATTATGCTACAAGTGCTCCTCTGATGCGACCTCTTTCGGAACTGCATCGTACACAGTGCGTAGTTTATTATATAATTACTTTAAATAGTATTAAGCGCTTTTGTTAACAGTCAGTAAGGATTGTGTTCTGTTGACTGAATTTAAATAAATAAATAAATAAATAAATATGAGAGGGAGGTGTGTTTTTGTCCGAGTTTTATAATTTTCGAAAATTAGCTTGCTCACTTAAAATGGAATGTATGTCTAATAATGCTAGTGTTTGGTAAAATTGTTTGGGAGATATACATATTTCCTCTAAAATGTGATGTGTCACGCCCATTTTCTCAAGAAAAATTTAACCGCGTATTTCATTCCTCAGCCCGGTGCTGTATATAATTTCACAAAACACCGTTAAGTGGGTGTGGTTATTATCCGATTTCGCCCATTTGCAATAACAGGGCAATTTGTACAACAAGTTTCGTTGAGATAGCCCTATTATTTACCCCAGGGATGAACGGAGGGACGGGCGGAGGGACAAACATACATGGCTTAATCAATTCCGCTAATAGTTCTAAGAATTTTTGTATATATTTGTCTATATCTATCTCGGTTGCTTTGTACTGTTACAAACAAACAAATTTAGAATAAGCTAATTATCTCAGGTACATGTGGGCTGCGCACCGCTTACCCTCCCAACTCGAAATGCCCCTGTCCATGTGCTTACAATGGAAATATGTAGTACGAAAAAAACTGATATTAAAAATGTATTAAGGTAGAGTGAATGTGAAATCATTATTACCTCGCACGAGGGCCAATTTCGAGTAAAATTCTGTGCACAGTAATAAAAAAGTATGGACAAAAAATATGTACCATTGAAAATTTGTCTTATATTTTACGCTTAAATGAAATTCACAATGTAATAATTTTTATTTGCCACAAACTTAACAATTAAAATTTAACTCAAAATCATTTTAATAGCGGCTTTTAAAAACCGACTAAAACGTTGCTTTTAACTCAACACGTAAAAGAGTTGCTTTAGCTAAAATTAGAGTTTATAAAAGTAAATGAAAAGGAAACCAGCAGCCGACGTAACATATTCTATACATCCATATCTAGCTAGTAACGAGAATGATGCACTCATCTACTCGCATTGCATATTGTATATATGTAAATATATTTAACCATATTTACTCACAGCCTTATGTGCATAAATATATATTTTCTCTTTTCACCTTTTGTTATCAATGCAATAGCTTTTACTTTTTGCTATGGCATGGAAATTGTTTGGCCCGTGGCAAATCGCTGAGTACTCTGATGGATGGCTGCACTTTTGTCTATCTACTAAAGTTCACTAGGAGTGAAGTTCAGTCAGAGGTAAACTGATGCTAGACAGTCGAGTGCATAAATGGTAGGAAAAGAAGCATCAATGTTGTTTCGTATTTGAATAAAAAAAAAAAACCCATGGAACAATCGCATGCACATACATACCTACCATACATCCATGTATGTACACCATGTACGCCATGTATGTATATCATAACATGCGGATGCTCAGAAGCTTTTATCATCTTCGTTGCAGTTAAGTAGCAAAATGCAACTTGCAGCATGCCAGTAATGTTGTTGTAGCGGCACTTTTGTTTTGTTTACCTTTGTGGGCATGCAGCCATGTTTAGTTCATACCCATAGTACATAAACAACCATAAAAATATAGAGGAGTCTATGTGTACATTAGGGGTGTTCACTTATAACGGAAAAATATTCGAATATTCTTATGTTATTGCTGAGCTGGAAAGTATTGAGAATGTATTTAAAAAACGTGTTATTAGCATCAAAAGTGTGTTTATGTATTAGAGCTTTCGAACTCTTGAGATTGATTTAGAAGCGACTGCTCGCGAGGATCGCTTTCTCACGAGCTTCCCGTGCATCGAAAATCTCGTAAGGCTCGCGAGCTTCTCGATACTTAATTTAATTGTGCTGTGTATGGGCAATTTGTACGAATTTTGTTTTATTTGTTCAGTACTCATTTCGATAAGTATTCGGCGGTGGTTTCTCGATTTCGAAAGCAGAAATCGAAAGCCCTATTATGTATACTGAAAATTAATCCTCTAACCACCGAACCCAAGATGCGAAAATGACAATCACTTATTTTTCCAATAAAGTTTTTCCACGATATCAATGGAAAACAAGTTTTAATGCAGTTATTGTAAAAAATATTAAAAACAAAAATTACCATTTTCTTCCAATACTTGGCGATGTATTTTGTATATCAATCGAGATGGTGGAGAATAATTCATTTTCAAGACTTTTTAGAAAATCGTAAATCTATTCTTTTCACTTTAGCATTTGTATGGCAACTGACTAGAAAAAAAAAATTATATAACTCGTTAAAACTTTAGCATTGATTTATTAGAAAATTTCAAATAATAAACTTTTTCATAAAGATATTTATTATATTCTTATTTTTTTAATTACTGTTCAGTTATTGCCATCTGAAGCGAATTAGAAATAGAATTACCAAGATCCACTTGCAGGAAATCCAGAGTTAAATTTATATAAACTTTGTCTTGCAGCAAATCGCCCAGGACAAGGTGGTGTTACTAGAAGAAAAAAATTGCTTGCATTTTCGCTTTGTTTTTTGTGTACCGATTGTCAAAGTCAATTGACTGCTTCTATCAGAAAATAAGGAAAGCCACCTCCCATAACAACGAAAACAACCGGAACAAGGCGAATTCATATCAGCTGGTGTTGAGTTTCAAATTTTAAATTACATTGCTTTTTGTCAATTTCTGCAAAATATAAAAGAGCTTGAAATACTTGGTATCTCTGTTCAAGGAAGTGATAGCTTCGCTCTACTATAGGTTAGGTAGGTTAGGTAACTGTGGGAACTCACTTAGACATAATAGGAGTCCATTGTGATACCACTTGTTTTATGAACGGTAACGTGAATCGGAAAAATCAGGAAAGATTAACGGGAGAATCGTTGCGTACCCCGAATGAAGCCACGCAAATCGTCAATCTCCACCCCAGAAAGCTCCTATGCAGTACTAAAGAAGTATGAGCCTAGGTACTTTAACCTCAGTCACGCAAAGACAGGGCAGCTGAGCAGAAAATGAAAAGATGAATCCAACTCATCTTTCTCTATACAGCTGCAGCAGAAAGAGTCAGTGACTAACTTCAGCCTAACCGCATGAATACCCAACGGACAATGCGCAGTCAAAACACCTACGAGCGTCGAGAGTTGCCGCTTAGTAAGCGACCTCAGCTCCTTATAGCGCCCACGATCCACTCTCGACCAGAGAGTCCTTGCAATTCTGCATGTCGTGGCAATTTCCCAGCGCTCGCTGAGCCGACAGAGAGCCCATCTGTCCAGGAGAAGTCTGTAGGCAGCCAAAGGAGCCCCCACCCTCTAGCTCTATTAAAAAAACTACGTCCACTGTATTCTATGATTTCCTCATCATGGTCGGCAAAGAGCGATTCGTTTATTATTTTTTTGTTTATTCAAAAAAAAATCCCGATACAAACATAAATGTTTTCTTTATTAAGGCCAGAATATCAAAAATTTAACAATTTAATTCTCAATAATTGCTGGGTTAAAAAATATTTTTCCTTACAGAGTGATGGTTAATTCAAAATGAAAGTAATGCAGTGAAAACTCTTCTAACGGGCAACTGAACGCCCCCCTTAGGCGGACACTTCTTCCATATTATTCGATTTAGTTAACTTTATAGAGCAACTTCGTAACTATTTTTCGAAATATTCCAACTAAAGCCTCTCTTGGCTGGAATCAGTAAAAAAAATTACAGTATTAGGCAAAATTGCCGACATCTTAAAATAAAATAAAAAATTAAAAACATTTTGATGTATCCTCTTAAGCGGCCACTCTACTAAGGTGGACAAAAGTTGGCCGACAATGACTGCCCGGCCAAGGGAGGCTTCACTGTATACGCATATATTTAGTAAAACCTTCAAAACTTTTTGCTTTCTTAGACAAATTGTTAATGGCCAAATTAAGTTTTAAATTGAAACAGGTAAAGTAACGTCGTAGTTCGGGCGATAGGGAAATTTAGTATTTTATATAAACTGCAATAAAACTCAGCAATTTTGTATAGCTTATTTAGCTTTAGTTATGTTGTGATGCCTTGAATGTTAACGGCATTAACACATTAAGCAAATATCGTATCCTTTACTGTGATCCTCCTAAATTTATTTATTTAAAATTATAGAAAAATATAACCAGACAATAAATTGTGTTTTATTTAAATCTGGACTTGGGTTCAATAAATTAATACATACATATTTGTATGAAAACTGAAAATTGTTTGAATTCTTTTTGAATCAAAATTTGAAGAATTTTTAAAGTAATTAAAACATTTTTTTTTTTTGTACATAATCATATGTTATGCTTCCCAATTCTAATGCTGCAAATGATTTTTAGTATTCATTTTGTAATTTTTAAGTCAAGTAAAATTTTAACACTCTCCAAGAAAAATAAATGACTCTCCCTAACCCACAACATGCCGCGTGTCGTCAGTTTATTGCGAACCACCAACAACCACGCATGGCCTTAACTCACCTTGTCCATTCAGTTGTTGCTATTTTACACAAACTGTTGGCGGCGCTATCTCATTTTCCTCATCAATGTAATCACATGAAGAAGAAGATTCGCTGTGGCTGTTGTTGTGGAAAATTAAAAATTTTCATTGATAATGATTAACAGCTTCATGACGTTGACTCTTTAACAATTACTGTGTTAGTTAAGTAGTGGTTGCTGCTAATTTGTTGTTGTAACCAGCAGCATTTTCACTTTTTACTTTAAAGCGTCAACTGCTTATTAGACGCCTGCGCAGGCTATTGCCGTTATTGTCGGTCGGTGTTGATCGCCGCTGCACCTTAGCCAACAAAAAAAAAAAAAAAACAACAGCAGCCATGCGACCAACCAACCAACCAACCAACCAGCCACCCAGCCGCTTCCTCCAGCAATTCTCTGCTATGAGTACGAAAACAATTGGCTGCCGCTGCCCAAACAGCACGTTTCACCTTCGCGCCCAATCGAATTATGATCGTCAGTTAGAAATAAATGAGGCATCAAAGTTGATTATTAAGCCATAATGTTTTTTTTTGCTGGTTTCAGTTGAAAGCGTGTTGAGTTTTACTCGTAGCTCAGCTCAAGTGATAATGATCGTAGCTAATGAAGGAGCACCACGGCTGGCTGAAAGTGATGGCAAGTGACTGCTAGCGGCTGGTGGATATTAATAATAATATTTGTACATAGTACTTTCTTTTTTTCAAATCAACAGATGTGTATAAGTACATTAGGCCGGGATAAGTTTGTTTTGCGAATTTTCAGGTTTCAAGCCTTGCTCATTTAAATATGACAGGGGGCTAAAAGCAACGTAATGCAAAATTTTTGTTAATCGTTTGTGTGGAAAATGCTGTGTGATTCAATCAATCGCAATAGAGCGATGTACTATATGAAAATATGGAATTTTCCAATACACTGATTTTAAAAGCTGTTGTTGTACGAATGTAATAGAAAAGGAAATAAATAATTTCAACAAAGGTAATAAACATTTAATTAATTTTTAGTTTAGATTGTAATTTTTTTACTATATAAAACAAAATCTACCCCTACTTCATAATTTTCGATTACGGTTAGTTGCTGAACCTTTTTTATCATTGGCAACTATGCAGTACTCGTATGCCAAGCCATTCGGATTTAGTGAAACCTAATTTATTGTTACAAATTCCCAACGTAATCAAACGATCAAACTCAATTTCATGGATTAAGTTTTCTTAAGCCTACTTCCATGGAAATTCATGGTATATATTTCCTTTAACTTAATAATCTAATTTTATTTACTTTTTGAAGTAGGTGGCTACACTCTCCAAGGTATTTTCAAAATAAAGCTTTCTTAAAACTCCTCCGCATAAGCCCCACATTTCAATATTTGATTTAACTTGTTATAATTTGAATTGAGTTTTCAAACCTTCTCCAAAAAGATTTTCGAAATTCAGTATTCACAAATTTTTTTTTTAGTTTGAAATTGTAAAAAATCTGTGTATTTAACTAAATATATTAATGGATTTGATTTAACTTATTATATTTATGTTAATTATTATTTTCTTTATTTTGATTATTTTTTTAAATATGTGGCAACCGTGTCCAAAATTATTTTTGAAATTAGGTTTTTTAAAACTTTTATTGTAAAATGTCATTTATTTTTTAAATTAACCTTATTTGCATTTAATCAGGTGTGGCAACCTTTTAGACCCGAGCACAATAAACTTGAACTAATTTAAAAAATACACTGCTACACTTAATATATCGAGCGATATGATAATAGGACCGTTCGTTAAACTTGAAGTTTTTGTATTGGAAGTAAAAATTAAGTAAATATGTATGCAGTAAATAGTAGCAGGATTTTTTCATTCATTTATAAAAAAAAAGTATTTATTTATTAGAATATAAACCAAAAATATAGTAAACGAACTAAAGCCAGAGTTCCAAACCGAAATCTTCGGGTTCTACTACGAGTAGTTTAATTTATCGAAAGACGTCTGATAAACGCGATTGGTTTTGAGCTAGCTACGAACAGCTGATTATAGTTAAGGTAAACAGCAAAAACAAGACACCCTGCGATCGGATTTTTAATGTTTTCAATATTGTAATTTGGGATGTTTGTTTGTTTTAGAATAATTTGATCTTTGAGAGAGAACAGATGACAATTTTCTGGAATTTTGTTGCTGGATAATTTTTACTGAGCTGATATTGCAACTGGAGGCTTACTCTGTAGTTCGTTTCGAAAATAAATTTCTTCGTTTTCGAACGTTTGGTACTCTGAAATAATCTTTCGAGTCGCATTCGTTCAATGTACGAATTCCATTCTGTTCCGTTCGGATATAATATATCACCTTTCGTTTAACGAAAATTTGGTACGAGTACTCTGTGTCTCGAAAGCAAATGACAAAATGGTCGAATGTTAGAAAATTATATTCGACAACAAACAAGCATAGGGGGTTTGCCACACAAAAATGTAAGTTCTTACAATTGTAATAAAATAAAGTATGCATATTATTTTCATTAATTTATTAAATTATTTTTTAGGGAATCTAAAGTTAAACTACCGAACACGAAGTCCAGATAGTTCGAAGTAATGGTAAATTTTATGCAGGGTCATAGTGATTTAGCAAAAGGCCTAATAAAGGATTTAGCGAAAGCGGAGCTTAACTCATGTGGACCTCCAACTCATAACTTTGCTGAATGGAAAAAGGTAGACCAGTGTCTACATTTCTATTTAATTTAATGTACTTTTGTAGATATGGGTGGATTATAAAACTAATATAAAGGTGAAGCTGCGAAGAATTAAGGAGAGCATCTCGGGAAAAGGAGGAGAGCCTTCAAAATTCTGCACACTCACTGCAATGGAGGAACAAGTGGTAGCTCTTTTGAGCATAGAGAATTCCATAAGTGGCGCGGCACAAACAGTGCGGTTCGGTGCCAATGTTATCGATCATCCCCTGTCCAGTAGCCGAATTGACTTAGAGCCTTATCAAAATAACCCAAGCTGTGATGAGGAAAATCATCATCCAAATACTAAGCTCGCCACTTTCTTCACTTGGCCCACATCTTCATACAACCATACCGCCACTGAATCCAATTGCTAATTTTCTTTAACTCAATAATACGAAATGAAAATACCAAAACTTACGATCACAGCATATTAAAAGTTTCTGTTTTGTTGTTTTGATTTAATTTTCTTTGTGTATTTTGTTTTCCCTCTGGCATTTGGCGGACTGTGTTACTAATTGCTACTACTATTTTTATTACGTTCTACCACTATTTTAAATAGTTTCTACCACTATTTTAAATAGTTTCTACCACTATTTTTACTAATTTCTACCACTATTTTTATTACTTCCTAGCACTATTTTTACTAATTTCTACCACTATTTTTACTAATGCTATTACTAATTTCTACCACTATTTTTTCCTTTCTACTACCATTTTTACTAATGCTACTACTTATTGCTACTACTATTTTTATTTCATTCTACCACTATTTTTATAACTTTCTGCCACTATTTTTAATAGTTTCTACCACTATTTTTACTAATGCTATTACTAATTTCTACCACTGTTTTTACTTATTTCTACTACTAATTCTAGTACTAATTACTACTACTATTTTTTTTATTACTTTCTACTACTATTTTCACTCATTTCTACCACAATTTTTACTAATTTCTCCCATTAATTTTACTAAAGCTATTACTTATTTCTACCACTGGTTTTACTTATTTCTACTGCTATTGTTACTAATGCTACTACTAATTGCTACTACTATTTTTACTACCTTCTACCACTATTTATTCTTTCTACCACTAATTTTACTGGTGCTACTACTAATTTCTACCACTATTTTTACTCATTTCTACAACTATTTTTTACCAATCTACTACTAATTTCTACCACTATTTTTACTACCTTCTACCATTATTTTTTCTTATGCTACTACTAATTACTAGGACCACTTTTATTAATTTCTACTACAACAAAGAAGTTTTACTTCTGGCTCGCACACTTATGTACATGCACGCGTGTTTTTTTAATTCTTTAGGCTGGTCTAATGTACGTATGTATGTTTGTATGTGCATGCAAGCCCACAGTTGCACTCATGCAAATAACCAAGCAAACATGCGCTTTGATGCACCTTGGAATAATTTTACCACGATAAGCAAGCCGATCCGCGCTGCGCTCGGTTGCATTTGCATTGCTTTTTCCACTGCTGTCCCAACCACCACCAATAGGTTTGGCATTGAACCATCATAGTTTTATTTTAATTCTGCTTCTGCTTTTTTTTTTTTTGACTTTTTTGGCTGCAATGTTTTTTTCGTCTGCGGCTCTGACACCGTGTGACACCTGCGCCGCATGCGAAAGTTCAAACAAATCTTTACAATGGAAAAATTTGTAGCCAATGAAAGTTTATAAAGTTAATGAACTTGTACAAAAAAAATTAATCGAAAGAAGAAAGTCGCACATATGAGCATACATTTATCCTTCTTATTGTGGCCGATGGATAGTTATTGATGATATTTTTGTTGAAGGCTTGTTTTTAGTTACAAGTTAAAGCTTCGCATATTCCCGGGGTCAAATTGGGTTATTAGCAGCACAAACACAAAGTTTATTTTGACATACCAACAACTTTTATCAAATTTGCGTTTGGAATTAATTTTATTTTCGGTGTACTTGAAGTCCTGTCTGATGGACTTGAAGTCCTTTGGCTTCCCATGAGAGGTCGAACATTTTTCGGATATGAGCGAGGTGTAGGCCTGCCTTAAAGATTTTTGTTAAGTGATCAGAATAGATTCCACCTAGCCCTGGAGTTTTGTCGGATTATAAGGGCATAATGGGCGATTTCACCTTGCCCCCCAGAAGATTTTCTAGGTGGAATTGCTTGGGACAGCCGAACCTGCTCTTGGTTTCTCAATGCATTCCGGGAAGTGGGTGCACAGCAGGATATCCGGCAATTCTACCTCTGTGTTGAAATATGAGGATTCTATCAGTTATTTGGTGAAAAAGTTCACCGCTTCATCACTTTTGACGAAGAAACTAGCTCTGCGTGGTAAACTGCCTTTATAGGCAGTTGTGGTTTCATTAGCTCTTGTCGATAAGTTTCACTTACCGAGATAAGCTTATTTACTGAACTCACGCGACATTGCTACTTGGTATTTAGTTCAGTTAATTCGCTTCCTGTTGCTGTAAGATGAGAGAGTTATACATGTGATCAAAAAAAAAAGGCGTAAGTTAACGCTGGAAATATGTCAGTCACTGATTCAGAGAGATTATTAGATGTCAGGGTAATGTGAAGAACTTCTTCCCTATTAGAGATGACCATCGGTTACATATTGCTATCAAATATAAAGCAATGAGAAATTTAATGTTTCTGAACGATTCTTATTCAAAAATGGCAATATTTAATCTTGTGTATACTTTTTTTTTAATAATTTAATAAAGCAAAACTAAGCGTAATAGTTTTTTATACACGTCAGTTCTTTCTTTCTACCGCACAGATTGGCTAAAACTTCAATCTAGTAGGCGGTATTAGACATAAGAGTACAATTTTTAACATATCATTTTTTTTTATTTAATACATAAATGAAAGAGATGTAATCTTTATTAAATAATTGGTAATGATTCACTCGTCATTAATTATTTTACTCCAATGCAAAATACCATTTTTTCTCGTTTGCATACTGGCATTAGCCGATTAAAACCACAACGCCTTTTAGTCTGTGTTCATTTATTAATAAATGCATTATTTAAATGCGAAAAAAAAATCATTTCATTAGCATTGTGGAAAGCTGCATTAAAGCGCATTGACCTCTGCGAGAGAGTAGCTGCGACATCACTCACATCAACACTAAGGTGACCAATAATTGTTTATGATAAATTTAGTATAGTATTTATTTAAATTTTAAAAGCACTGTTGCTGCTGCTTCTGCCGCTTTTGGATGTGAAAATTTAATCGAATAATTTGTTTACCTATACAATCGGTAATATGCATTTATTAGAGTTTATTTTCGATGTACAAACAACAAAGTAGTTTTTTCATTGCGGGGCTGTTCTAAATTACTTTTGTTTTGTAGTAATAATATTGTATAGATGTGGCGGCCGGTTTGTTGGGGGAATTTGATTTAACAGTTGAAAAAATAATTTATCAAAAATAAATTTAAATTTAGGTTGTTTTCAGAAAGCTAAAAGTGCCAGTAATTTGGATGTCCACAAATGCAGTTAAGGAAAAATTCACATTTCATTTCAATACTTCAAATAATGCAACTGAAATAAATTGGTGTGCAAGTATCTTAATAACGAAAAGGTTCTTTCTCGAAATGGACTTTTTTTTACTTTCGAATAGAAGACTACCTAATACCCATACTCTGTAATGTAATAAATGTAGAACTTATGTATAACAGAAAACCCAACAAAATGCATTGCCTTGCAATTCGAAAAATTGTCAATGTTTTCTAGTATGAAGGATATATTTGCGCAAGGAAAATAAAGAAGACTACAAAACCCAGCTTAACAAAAATTTTATATTCATTAATTCTTAGAGTTGTCGTAATCCAGTGGAAATGGTCTGGGATTTGCATATTTCGATGCATCTGCAAAAATGCAATGAATGTATTACATATGTATTTTGTTTTAACGTTGCCATAGTGATTTGCGAATGGCATGAAGCTAGGCTATTTGCCCGAAATCGTGAATTACATTATTGATGACATGGATTCATATGAAAAAGCTGGATTCATCCTAAGTCAGTTAAATTTAAAAGGGGACATTTAGAAATTTGGCAACATAGACTTGGAGAAAATTGTTGCCCGAAATGTTATATTTTAGAAAAAGACTTTAATTAATTAATGTGGAAACTTTAAATTTGGAATATTTAACCTCTTGGCGAAAATCAAAGAAATAAACAAAAACATTCCTAAAATTTAGAATACATTTTCAATTTGAGTTTTTAAACAAAAAACTTAGATACCAGAAAATACGTAAATAAATATTACAAACCAAGAGAGAGAGTCAAGCAGTGGCCGGGCTAATGGAAATCTCTCTCGTCTTGGTTCCCGGCCATAGAAAGATATCCGGTAGCGAGAGAGCCGACGAATTGGTCAGAGCCGGAGTTTGTCTTGGCGTATCCATAGCAAAATATATTAGCTGCCCGCTATGGGTAATCACCTACAGTTCTCACGAACGGCGGAAATAAGATGGAACAGATTGACTATATGCAAAATTGCGAATGAAATCTGACCCACAAATCAATAACAGTAGACCTACAAAATATTTCAAGGAAAGATATATTCAGACAGACAGCCACAATAACGGGATACTGGCGAACTTGCGGCCAAGATGGGCATCCCATACAACACTCGATGTTGGAACTACAATGTCGAGGATAGTAAAGATACAGTTCTTCACTACTTATGTGATAGAAAATACTTGGATTCTGCATGGCGAGCGATCTGAAGAACGTCTCTAGCTGTACAATGAGCCACATCAGTAGAATCATCCACAAGTCATCTTTCACTCATTTTATGTGCATAGAAAAAAAATTACATCGAAATAAAGAAGCTTTTCCTTAGTTTTTTTGCCTTTTTTTTCTTTGTATTGGGCACTTTTTTATTTATGTAATACTTTACTGTTTCAAAAAAATCTCTAAATTAGCTTCATTTCGATAAAAAATCATTGAACAAAAAATTGTAAAGCAAAAAATCGAGATTTTGAAGAAGATTGGTTTGTATTTCAAGAACCCAAAATAATGGATTGGGAAGAAAATGACTGAGGAAAATATACCTAGATCGAAATTACAAAATATACACCCAAGACCAGCATAAATTTTACCACATAAAATGAAATAAAACAAAATGTCCCATTAAATGTCACTGTGCAATAAATTTAGATATTTCTAAGCCCCAGAGCAAGCATGCTATTCTTCTACTTCTGAAAATGGCCATCTTGCAGTGAGTTTTTGCTGAATCACGTCAGATTTTTTTTATATTTATTTTTACTTAAAGTTTAAAGAGGCCGCGACGAGCATTTGTACCACCAGAGTTACAACTTCATGGCTAGAGAAATTTTGTTATTTATTAAAAGCTAAACATTTCATATCGACCATCAATTTGATTTTTATTCTTTTTCATTCGAGGGTTTACTGATCGTGGACCCCATCAGTCAAACTCCAAAGGCATATAAAATTGTCTGCTTCTTCATTCACTAGCATTCACTTTTCACACAGCGTTGATGACGCTTCATGGACCACCAGCAACAGCAAAATATACGCCCGGGTTGTATTTTCTTTAATCTAGCTACCTGGTCAATGTGTTTCAATGCACACCTCATCCGTTTACATTTTTTGAGACAGAATTAAATAAAATTTTAACTATACGAGTATTTACCAGTCAACAGTCAACAGACGTCACGACGTCACGCCGTTTTTTATGTATTCAAGTGTTCCTTAGGTAGTATTGCTATATGTATGTTAAGTCTCGAGCGACGAAAGTTGTTTATCACTTATCATTTAAAGTATGAATTATATCGAAGCAATTAACATGCTATGTTTGTACATGCAGACAACAACCAATGAGAAACTGTGAAATAAATAGCACAAGTGTTTGTGAAAATAATTAAGAAAAATAAATGTGATCATATTTCATTTTCCCCCTGATGACATTAAATATTTAACAAAGATGTTTGCATATAAAAATGAATATACGATTATGTATGGACTTATATAAAACATATGTAGTATAGGGTCTTGCAATAGAGACGCACAAAAGTAGGCCGATAGTGACAGCAAACGACGCCATATTTTTCCCCGCTCTTTTGACATTTCTCTTCAGTAAGGTTTGCCATTTCATCATGGAAATAAATACGATCCAACAACGAGTCGAAATTATTAAAATTTACTACCGAAATTCGGAGACAATGGCCTCAACTTTAAGAACGCTATGTCCAATTTATGGTCGTCGTCATTTCTGGCTGAATGGCTTCGTCAATAAGCAAAATATGCGTTATTGGGCAGGCAGCAATCCACACGTACGAGTACTCCATGAGCCAACATTGTATCCCGAAAAAATTACGGTTTGGTGCGGTTTATGGGCCGGCGGCGTCATTGGGCCGTACTTCTTCCGTGTGGTCAAGACCGGGACGTTACTTTGAATGAGAATCGCTACCGCTCAATGATAACCGAATATTTTTGGCCCGAATTGGATGATATGGACTTGGACAATATGTGGTTCCAACAGGACGGCACCACAAGCCACACAGCGAATGTCACAATCGATTTATTGAAAACCAAGTTTGGTGAACGTGTTATCTCACGAAATGGCCCAGTCAATTGGCCGCCTCGGTCGTGCAATTTGACGCCGTTAGACTATTTCCTGTGGGGTCAATGCCAACAAGCCAGCGACGATTGATGAACTTCGTACAAATATCGAACGTGAAATTGCAGCAGTATCGGCCGATTTATGCTTGAAAACCGTCGAAAATTGGGTTCAGCGTCTGGACTTCTGCAGGCGTGCCCGTGGTGCCCATGCAAAAGAAATCGAGTTCCATACATAATGGCATCGAATGTATTTTCACAGGAATAAAGAATTTAATTCATATTCCAAACCGTTTTTGTTTTATTAAAAAAAAACTTTTGTAGCGTTCCTATTGAAAAGCCCTGTACACATGCATCATGTATGTAAGTATAGAGCATCTCAAACACCTACTTTTATTTAAAAATTTTATACTACATATACCGATGGACAGCTAATTGGGTCAGTCCCAACACAAAAAGTAAACAATACCAAACATTTTTAATTAAAAGTATACTTTATTTACTTTATATGCCCGGTCGCCAAAAAGTAACCGAAAATCGTTTATTTGCCAACTCTTGAGCGAATGCTGGTGGCTCAGAAAGAGTAATTTGTGTTCGTTATTTACTCGAATCCAGCGGATTTTTCCAGTGAGTGAGTTTGTGGGAACTATCACATTCTAGGCAATAGAATACACAAAATTTGGATTTAAAATGTTTATTAACTATTAAGGTTTTTATGCAAATAAAAGCTGTAAAACAAACTTTAATATTATTGTAAATTGCGACCAAACTATGGTTACGTATTAGTCCGTTTACGGTAAAAAAAAACGTCGAACTTAAGCGGCACATTTGTAAATTTTATTTAAATAAACCTAAGCAACACTATTCTTTTCAAACCTTGCATATATTCGAGCTTCAGGCCAAAATTGGCTTGAGTTCGGTTTGGTTAGGTTCGGCCCTTAAAAATCGATGTTCAGTCGTTCTCATTATAGTTAAGTTGTAATTTGAATACAATAGCACTGTCGAGCATTAAAATATTTTCCAAAGGCTTGGAAGCGTGTTTTTTCTAGGGCGGAATAGTGGCAATGAAAGTGCTCTACAATTTCCACTTATCCCCCATCCCCACATTTGGGGCAGAAATCATTGGAGGGGAATTCCGTTCTGGTATCGTGTAACTCCGTCAGACGGAGCCCTATTATAATACCCAACCAGTGACCTAGACCTTCTAACGTCGAGTCTTAGCCAAAATTACTTCCCAATCTAAAAGCAGCGTTCTGTGGCCCATCTTTTTTCAATGAACGCCGACCTTAGTAGGTGTCTACATGAATTAAAAAGATGCCTGCCTTTTGGGCCGCGCCGCCAAAGTTAATTCGGTGCCCTTTCTATCGAACTCATCTGCGGTGCAATTTCTGAGCCCACTACTAATCTTATAAAAATATATTTGTTGGTAAAAGTACAGGTTATGGAATAAATTATATTTCCTAGATTTTTTGATTCGAAAGTTATAGCTAAAACTAAATCAAAAAATCATAAAATTTTTTCCGCTTTTGTATAGCTTTTTTGGAATAAAACTAGCTCTAATGGTGAGAATATCTATAAACGATTTGGAAACATTAAATTTTCATAATCTGATGTATAATTTATATCAGTTTACTTACATTAAACTGTATTGGAAAAAATTGCGTAAAAACCATGAAAAATCTTCGGCAATCTATAACTCGAAATCTAAACGTAATGCAACAATGTCAGTGTCATTTTCGCAATCACCAAGCCCAAACCGAAATAAACTGTAATAGCACTTGAATTGGAAGTTAAAAAAACAAAAGAACCACGCCTACGAAATAACCTAAAGAGATATCTGGAAATTAAGAAGGAGGTGTAAAAAAGCCGAGTGTACATACATTGCATTAGACAAAAAAAAACTAAGATGGCATGCAGCCGAGTGACACAGAAGGAAAGAGAGCGAAATGCCTGTAATCAATTCGTAGAGGTCTGTAAAGGATCTTTACGGTTTCCAGATGCGCTTGCGAGATTAATTTAAAGTTTAATTTAAAGTATAAAAAAATGTCGAAGGGAAAGAATTCATAACCGTGGATACAAATAACACCGATGTTTATATAAAAGAGTGTTTGGAATGGATACTTTTTCCTTTTATACAAGGCCATGATGTTTCTATTTTCTTTTGGCGTGATCTATCCACTTGCCACTATTCAAAATAAAAAAAAAAACAAAGCTATAAAGTTTTACTCAGAACATGATGTCAATGGGGGGCCGAAAGAGGGCAAACCTCCGAACTGCCCTGAGTTACGGGTCTTCGAAATTAATTGGACCCAAATTAAATGATAGTTGAAGAAGATCTGAAGGCTATACATTGGCGCAGTTTCGAAATCAATGGCGTAATCAGGCTTAGAAACTTCTTTTTTTTATATTACGCTCGGCTGTTGAACACGAAACTCTTTATCTGAATTGATAAATTGTGGTTACTGTAAATCTGATTGATAATCAGAGCTGTTTAGCGGAGTTATATTTTTTTTATTACGAATTCAATTATTTTATTTGCTGATGGGCTTGAAAGCGATATTCCGTCGTTCCCTTCAAATTTGGCCTATACTCGTACCCTGTAGGAAGAAAAACCAAGGATATATTTTCCTTGAGTTTCATATCTCTATTTTTTCCACTGCAGCTTTGACATCCATGAAGTTTTTAGTTTTATTTTTACGTTTAATGGCAATAACTATATAACTTATTGCACTTTTATATTTATTAAAATACCTACATATAAAGAGCTACTAACTACAATACAAATTTTGCAAAAAATTATATATATTAAAAATTAAACATAATATGACCACCACTGTATGTCTATCTATATTTTTTGGGTGCATCACTTTGCGTTGCCTATCGCGCATGTGAATGAAAAGCGAAAATTACAAAATTATTATTCTATTCCTTTTTTGCATGCTTCCAATTTAATTCAATTCAATTCAGTTCATTTCAGTTAAGTTGAGTTGAGTTGAGTTGACGATGAAATTGGATCTCTCCAGTTTGTTGCATTTAGCTCTACGGCTCGATTTCATGCCATCATTTAAAATGAACGCAAACATTATAGGTTAAAGTAAATACTACTAAGTATCTATGTGGTCCAGCTTTATTTCTGATTGTAAATAATATGCAAAGAATTTTTGTTAAATACATATATATGTATATATATTATATATATATGCACACGCCTCCTATGTGGCGCGCTTGTAGCAACAATGAACTTTTGAGCATGCGTGCATGTGGGAGGCGCCCTATAGTATACAGTGGGGAGCACAATTGAGTACACCACCTAAAATGCCCTATAAATCAGAACAAAACTTAGGGGACTTCTTTATGATTTATTTTTCCAATAAGAGCCCTTCTTAAGCAGACTTGAGAGAAATCCAGAGCTAATTTATAAAAAGAGAGATAAGTAACTCAGAGTTAAATTTGTAATTTCATAACCCAGACATTGTCTCGCATCAAATAAATACAGTAACCCACGGTGTACTGAATACTGAAGGCGACGCCTTTAGAAGTACCGCTACTTTGGTTTTGCCGGGTTTGACAATTCTCAACTTCAACTAGACAAAGCTTTTTTCACAAATTAAGAAAAAGAGACACTTTTTTTAGTATTTTGCGAATTTATTTATTAAATGTCTGCCTATAATTCATACTTTTACACTTTAGAACAAGTAGAACACGTTTTTCAATGAAATATTGGAAGTTGTTCAATTTTCTCTCTCCCGTATTCTTGTTTACTAAAGGCGAGATCTGTCATTTCACCGCGGGAAGGCGCAATCTTGTATTCTATCATTCTTGACAGTAACCCAGGCAACGTACACTTCTTTTTGACATTTTCTTCGAATTTTATGGATTTATTGAAATTTAAAATCAAAATAATTTTTGGAGGTTCTAGTACATGAACGAAATGCTTGGTATGCTTGATCTCTAATCTCGTGGAAGTGATCGCTTCGCTTTGCCAAACCTCTGTTAAAGGGCTTTGGAGCCAACGTATTCGATGGCATCCTCATTATTGTCGAAAAAATCGATTCGTTTCACATTTTTTCGTTTATTTCAAAAAGATTTGTTTGACAAATATATATTTTTATTTATTTATGACAGAATGTCACATATGTACTTAAAAATGTAACCCTGAATAGTTGCCTAACATTTTGCTGTGAAAGCAATTTTATCAATTTAACCGGTAAACTCTGAGTTAAATAGATAACTTACTTTCTCGCAAGTAGGCCTACCCATAGTCTAATAAATACAATCTCAATCAGTAGATAATCAGTAGATAATTTGTAAAACAAATATGAAAACTTTTCAATGCAATTAAGACGACGACCCGTAGAATTAATATGATCAATAAAACCAAATAGACTGTAAAACTAAGATTATACCATATTATTTAGAAGGGATTCTTAATTTTCATTAAAACTTCCTTTTAATTTTAATAAGCCAATGATCTTATCAATTTCAAATTATTGCCACCTAAATTTTTTAAGCCGATAATTTTCTGGGAATAAGTAGTATACTGTTTTTTTAAAAAGTTTCTTTTTGTGGTTTTTATTTAATTCTACAAGCTTTACTTCTAATTATAATAAGTTCAAATACTTTTATATTATTATAACAGCTTTTAGATATTTGATTATAATTTTTATAATTCATATTCCATAGCCTCAAATGAGAATATTGCATTTTACGACCCGACGCAACATAGTTGCAATGAGTCAAATTTGTGTGTGATTCAGGCGGAGGTGGCCGCAATCACGGAGGCAGCCGATTGGCTACTCACCAATGTAATTCCCTCTAGATGGGCAAGCATTTATTCTGGTATAGGTAGGCTGCTATTAAGGTCTTAAGATTGCAAATGGTGAGATCAAAACTTGTAGGGTAGTGTCTGACTTCGCTCTCGCAGCCGCCTCGGAGTACCTCGACATTGGACTAATTTGCGTACCGGGCCATAGCGGTATTGCAGGAAACTGCATGGATCATGACCTCGTTCGGCGGGGTACCCTGGAAGTCATTACTCCACACAGGGAGAAGGTGGGGGCTCCTTTCGCTGCCTACGGATCTTTGTTGTTTAGATGGGCTCTCTGTCGACTCATCGAGCGCTGCTACTATTACTACTACGACAAGCAGAGTTGTAAGGATCTTTTGGCCGAGAGTGGGCCGTGGCCGTTCGAAGGAGCTGAGATCGCTTACAAAGCGGCAACTCTCAAGCCTCGTAGGAGTTCTGACTGGACATTGTCCGATGGGTAATCAAGCGGTTAGGCTGAATATAGTCACTGACCCATTTTGCCGCATCTGCGCTGTCTTTGCAAGACTAAGCTTTGGGTACCTAGGCTCCTACGTCTTTAGTACCCCAGAAGGGCTCTCTGGCGGGGAGATTAGTTGTCTGCGGGACTTCATTCTGGGTACGCAGAGTTTCTCAAGTTAACCATTCTTAGTTGCGATATATGTTACAAGTGGTATCCCAATGGATATCTTTTACTATGTCTAAAAGCGTAAGTCAAGTCGTGAGATATTTTTGGAGCCAGTCAAGAATTCTGCTGCTTGCCGTTAAAGTGTCGTGGGCACAAATAAATGGAAAAGCCTTTAAAAATTTTTTAAATTATTATATTAGTTTTTGGAATTATTTTAGAAGCGAGTGCAATTTTATTGAGTTTGATGTCAGTTTTTATTACGGAATATTACGTCACACTTTACAGCGGTTTGGTTCCTTACACTTAAGAACCCAAACCACAAGCGTATTATTTATCAGGTGGTGTTATAGGTACAAAAACAAAAATTTACGCTAAAAAATTATACACACAATGACAGTAAAATTTACAACAAACACATCATTTTCACATTATCTCCACCAAGCTGTTGGTTCAACTTCTCCTTATTTGAATTCGTCTTGTATTCCATATAAATAAATTCAATAAGAGTCGTGTAAAAATAAGAGGATCTTCTTATTAATTTACTTTATATGATTTTTAACATGCAAACAAAGATATTGCCTCTTAAAAAAGCATATTTTTGGACAAAAATTAATAAGGGCTTTCAGCTGGTTTCCTTTCAATAAATTTGAGAAAAATTTCAAAGTAAAATTAAGATGTTCTAGCAAAAATGTCTTCAATCTTGTCCCTTATCGCTCTCCTTGGGAACCAAGCTTTTGTTATAGGTGAACTTTTTAGCTCTGTGCAGTGATTTTCTTACATATGCCTAACAAAATTACAAATTTTTAATTAGAGTTTCGAGAAAATAATAGGGAAACCTTAAGCCTTAAAAACGATCTTGACAAACTTTTTAAATTTTGATTTGGAGCACTTCCATCCATATAATGGTGGTGTTCGAAGTATATTAATTCTAGTTGATTTTAAAATTTTCGTTTTACTGACGTTATTGCGCATTTTCTGCCTGCCGAATAAAAACAAATTTCCAAAACCAAAATTTGAAAATATTGCCCAAAATCAACGTGCATTTTTAACCACTTCAGATTACTTGAGAATTTTATACTAAAATATGTAAGATGGGCGACGTATCTGCATACTAGAAAGTTTCTTAATTCTGTACAAAAGAATTGAAATTTGACGAAAACATTGCGGATATTGTAAAAAAGTTAATTTTGTCCTTATTTGTGCTCCCCACTGTACATATGTAAAATGAACATAATAATTGAACATGAAGGCAGTGATCTCACGCACGCAACTACATATGTATGTACTATATTTGATAATTAAATACCACACTTGTTGCGGAATTTAAATTCACTTTCCTACAAAAAAAAAATGTTGACCACATGTTCATCGGGGATGAACATATATATTTATGTGTATGTATGTATATGTATAATATATAGCAAGTATGCATATATTTTATTAAATAAACATACAAAGAAATTAATAGTGACATTTGTGACTGTGAAATTAAATTCAATTGCACTGCAGTATGCCAAAAATAATCCAGACAAGGTTGGGCGTTAAATGATACCCTCCCACTAAAAGATAGTCATTAAGTTTATTTCTACATGAATTTTTCTAACAAACAACTGCCAGGAGACAAGATTTTCGGCTAGTCCGGTCAAAAGGCACGTATTAAAAAAAAGGTAGTTTTATTCAACACGGGATCAGTGGTACTACTACCAAAGATAATAAACGATATACTAAAAACCCACAATTTACAACTCTTGAACATTGTTTATACGTACTATCTTTATGTGTATCTTATCTAAACTTTTATTGGATAAAAACTGCTATTTAGAATATTCGTATAAATAATATAATTATAAAATCAATTGGGCAGTACTGTATGCCCACACGTGGCTACAAAAGAAAGTTAGTTAAGCACCATTTACCTTTATATGAAATGGAAACTGTTCTTTATATTCCCTTGCATTTGAAGTAAGCCTAAAATATCATTTCGAAAAAAAAGGATCAACCAAGAATGATAGAATACAAGACTGCGCCTTCCGCGGACCGCTAGTCTTCCCTTTGTCGATTTGATAGCAACGCTGAAAAAACTTTTCAATCATTCTGCCGATTGTCCGCTTCTTCTGCGCATTTCCCTCTTCTTCTTTAGAGTTTTTTCTTTGCTCTATCCTTCTCTAGCTATTATTACGTCACTATCAATTGCTCTCAGCGTGGAAAGTGCAATCTTGTTTCTATCATTCTTGAGGATCATCGAATTGTGCAACGATCAGTCTACACGCTTGGCACGGCACTTTGCCTTCCACTGACACAAATATCCTGGAACCATTACTTTTTACGACTTTTTTGTTCCAGTAGTCCTCAGGCAAGCTGCATTGCAAATATATTGAATGCAATTCATCCCTTGAGGCCGTATATTTAGTCATTCATTAATTCTGAATAGTTACGACAGAATATTTTTATTCTGTTTTGACAGCAAGTTCTCAGCATGCATCCCATAAATATATGAACAGAGCAAGAGCGGCTACCTAAACCCAACATCCACAGACAATTTTACGGTGGTAGGCAGCGGGATGCCTTCCGGTGAACTCTCACAAACATGAGACGTCTACCCGACCACCGTTGGGTGTTTTAGGCTCCATTGACAGCAATAGCTGAAGCCGCTCTGCAGCTTAAGAACTTTAGACTGACTCTCCGACACATCACGATCTATTCTGATAGCCAAACTGTAATAGTACTATCTCTAAGCTCGCTATCGATAGTAGGGGAGCCCTAAACAAGCTGGCGGCAGATAAGCTGGCTACTAGAGGAGCCGAATTACCTTTTTTAAACGCGGTCCAGTAGGCTACCAGCACCAACTAGGATAGGCTTTCATTGAAAATGCAAACATCAAATGGATCTAAGTGATTTGTTTGTGTAGATTCGGCATCAAGGCGTTTTAGTATTGAATGAAGGACTCTTTAAATGAAATTTCGACGTAGAATACATACGTCCTACTCTTCTTCGGTATGGAAGTCATTCTCAGCTTATTGTAATTGTAATTTTAGAACTTTACAAAAACGCGAACGTGCAGTACCGAAGCGATCTTTTAAATATGTGGCATTTGAGGAAAGAACTCTAAATTCTCCTACAGATGAATTTTAGAAGGTAATTATCAGTGTAACAATTGGGAATAGTTAATATAATGGATTCTTATCAGAATTTAGGTTTAGGCTTAGGTTTATTGATAAAAAAAATGATAGAAATTAGTAGGAGTTTTATTAAAAAAGTGGAAGAAATTAAAAAAAATAGTGATAGAGATTAGTAAAATAGTGGTGGAATTTATTAAAAAAAAATAGTGATAGAAATTAGTAAAGCGGTTCTGGCGCGACTTTCGTTACACGATGTAAAAAAAATACTGCCACAAAAGAAGTCGGTTTAGAATTTTGATTAAATCGATGCTTGTTGATATGAAATGACAATATGACATTATTTATCTAATTTATTTTCCTAAACGAAATGTTTGTTTATTTTAATTCAAAAGCAAATCGATAACATTTCGCCTTGTTAGAGGCGACGAAGGTTTTCATTTAAATGGCAAATATTTACAGTTAATATGATATAGTGAGAATAAGTTTTAATAAATTATTATCTTAACTTTATAACTGTTTTCAATTACCTTAACACCAATGATTTCCTTTAACTTCTAAAATCATCAGAAATGTCATAACTGTTTACTGTTATATGTATATTTGTTTATACACATTCTCTTATATGCCTCGCATTTATTAGCTGTCTTATCTCCACTCAAATTCACTTGAAGAAAAACCTAATTTACTTAATTGCCTTGTTACGCCCACACGAATGTTTTGCATATGTCTTGTTTATTTATTTATTTACTTTTTTTTCAATTAACTTCCTCAACCTTAAACAAAGTACAGTTGTTTACAATACAAATGTTAATAACATTTTCGTCTGCTTCGACATTTTTAGTTATTTAATTTACATAGTAAGAAGAAAATGGTTTTAATAAATTAATACCTACTGGTAATTTTCTCGCACGTTGCAAGAATAAGCAAAAATTCTTCACACGAGCTAGTAAAATGCGTTACAATTTTCTTATACTCTCGGTAAAAAATCACTTTCCTCATTCCACATAACATCAACCCATTAACTATCCGAGTTACTTGGTAACAATCAGAGTAAACAAAAAAATATAAAAGGCAATGCTTTGTCTGCGTAAATTGGCGTTTAGTTGTTGCTTTGTAAATTTACAATTTAAATTCAATTAGAAAATCACAATTTCGCGTTGAACTTCCACCTCAATCGAATACTTTGGTACTCGCGTAAGTAACTGTCGCGTTGCTTAGGCAATGCCCACTTACCCAGCAGGAAAGTTTTTTTTAGCTATGGAAAGAGATTATTATCTACCGTGATGAATATCTGTACTAATATCCTTTTGGAACATTTTGACTACTTTGAAATAATATTTTTATAATTTGCAGAACGAAAATTTTTCTTTAAATGCTTGTTTTTAAAAACACTTAGAATATGAAATTGAAAAATAATGGAAGATGTATTTGCATAAAATTTTTAAATTGCTAATGAAAAATTTTGATTTCCAAAAAACGCGTATTGATAGATGATTTTGAAATTTTTCCTTAAAAAACTATCACTTATTTCGCAACTTTTAAGCCTAGCCCGATAATTTCATAACAACTCTTCTTTTTTTTCAAATTTTTCAAATTTCCAATTCCACACGACAATGAAAACCAGTTTTTCATGGCTCATTCGTAACTTTAATACGAAACAATCATGATAACCTCGAAAACATCTAAGTTTTCGTTGTGATTTCATAAGGAGCTCTGCTCGATAACTTTTTGCAAAAAAAAAAAAAATAATGATTTTCCTATGCACGGAAGCGAAGCTTTTATTTCAAAGCTCTGATGGGTAATTCGGTTACCAAATTACCTTAGAATAAAAAAGGTAAACAAACAAAGAAATATCATCGAAAAGCAGTTTAAAAATAGGAATGCTGTCTGGACGGTCATGTTTAATATTCAAAACATCCCCTGAAAACGACTTGATTTAATTGTCGTGTGGACATGGTATAAGGAATATTGTTTCCAATGTTATTTCAAAAGCACAAATGTAAAGTTATCAAATATTTATATATTTTAATAAACTATTTTTATTTATAAAACAAAAAACTCCACTTTTGGAGGTGTTGTCAAGTCGGTTCAGCTCACGTATGTAAATCTTAATATTTCTCCCAAATATTTTGGCTGGAGTCTTAAAACATAATAAACTTTTTTAATTGTGATGGTAAACTTACAACTTATTTTTGGTGAGAAATTCTAACGTGATCATCATTCTGGTATGTTATAAATTGAAGTGAAATAATGAGATTCCAACTGATAATTTACTTCCTTTTAAATATATTTGTATGCCATTGTGTAGTATTTGAATATATTTCGGGCTTGTGGCCGCCGCTGTAGGAGCTAGCTTGGCATAATCCGAAGACCCACGTTTTGAAGCAATTAGGACCGCCTCACAGTAACTGTGCGCACAGTATTTTCTCTGCGGTCAAAGTTTGGACAATTTCCAAAAAATGACGCTTATTACACCAAATGGTTATTTGATTAAGCACAGCACTTAATAACATGAGGCGCCATCATGTTGAAACAACAACATTTTTTCAGTCAAGATTCCATTCAATTGGGATACGAAATAAACGGCAATCATGCCCCGCCATTACCACTAAAGGCCAACGATTCATACGGTGGTAAATCTGTTGCAAATGCTAGTTGTCCATTGAGCCAAAAATGAGCCACAGCACTGAAAAGGCACAGCGAATGGAAACATTTGCGAACTGCGCGAAAACTTTCGAAATAAATTTGCTTTATATTCGTCCTATTTCATAGCAAATCCAACTGATCACGATTAATAATAGCGTTCTGACCGAATTGCGGCAGTTTACTCGTTATCGGAAAATATGCCATCTAAGAAACCAACATTTAAGAAGTTAGGGTGTTTTTCCATCAAAAAAACAAAGTCCGGTTTATTTGATACATAAGAAGTTTAAGGGGTTATATATACCTAAATATTTATAAACTTATGTTGATCGAAAAAATCGAAAATTTTTTTTAATGTGTTTTCTTAAAGTATATCTTCTTGAGATAATTTCTTAAAAAATAAAAGTCGCGTTATAACTAAAAACAGTCAGAAGCAGGGATCGAAAATAATAGTTATTTTCGAAATTTCAATTTAAAAAGTTAGCTGGAAAGAATTTGTTTTTTTTAACATTTGTATATACCAATGTGATGCTTGTTAGCCAAGGAATGCTAATCCTATATGATTTATATTTTTTTGACTTCTTACAAAAAAGTCAGCAATTAACGGTTATTTTTTTACTGATATATTTTTAGTCAAAAAAAAAGTTAAAATTTGACTTTTACTTTTTCGGTCAAATATAAAAGTTAAAATTTGACTTTTATTTTTTCGGTCAAATATAAAAGTTAAAATTTGACTTTTATTTTTTCGGTCAAATATAAAAGTTAAAATTTGACTTTTACTTTTTCGGTCAAATGTAAAAGTTAAAATTTTACTTCTATTTTTTCGGTGAAAAATAACAGTTAAAATTTTAGTTTTAATTTTTCGGTTAAAAATAGCAGTTTACATATTACATACGATATGTTTTAATAATGAAAAAAAATCAAAGTAAAAAACTCACTTCCTTTTAATTGCAATTTTCCGTCTTCTGTTAATATATTTCCTAGACGATAATTTAATTTCTTTAATTTAAGGTTTAAGTTATACAACAAATGACAAATGTCTTGTTTATACGTATCAACAAAATGTTTTTATCTTAAAAAGTTACATTCAAATAGATTAGCAATAAAATATTAACTTTTATTTTCGATCGAAAAAATAAAAGTCAGATTTTACCTTTTTTCTTTGACTGAAAAAATTAAAGTCAAATATTAACTATTTTATTTGACTGGAAAAATAAAAGTAAAATTTTAACTTTTATATTTGACCGAAAAAATAAAAGTCAAATTTTAACTTTTATATTTGACCGAAAAAATAAAAGCCAAATTTTAACTTTTATATTTGACCGAAAAAATAAAAGTCAGATTTTAACTTTTATATTTGACTGAAAAAATAAAAGTCAAATTTTAACTTTTATATTTGACTGAAAATATATCGGTGGAAAAATAACAATTATTTATTGACTCTTTTGAAAAAAAGTCATAACAGTTACGGTCCCTGGTCAGAAGAGATAATCTGTTTCTATTCTTTTCAAATTTTTCAACAATATGTACATATTTTCCATACCAAAAATAAAGTTGTTTCCCAAGAGGGAGTATCTTTTAGATCTATTCAATTTCGTAGAGACACAGCTGTCAAATCAACTGTCAAAGTTAACATATGTATTTGACATTTTATTTACGTTCAGTACAAATCTTGTTTTACAAATCTTGCAAATTTATTTCTAAGTAACTCAACTGTCGCTTACAACGTTAATCTCCATATATATTTGTTTCATCCAGATGTGATTATAGTATTAGAAAACTTTAAGCACAACTTTAAAGCTACCTTTATGCAATTTCATTATTGAGTAGGCAAAGGCTAGGATGTTGCTTAAAATTTTACTTAATTCATATAAGTGTAAATGCATATTATATTATTACCAGTTGGGTATTTTGCTGCAAAGCGAACTTTAAGAAACATACTACGCTGCTAATACAAACATAGATCCATTTGTTTGTACCCGGCTTGCAATAGAACGCTCCCGCTCAGATAAAATTTCTTTTAGTTGCAAAAACAAACCCTGTACGCATCTTTCAAGAAAGATGTGAATTATTTAGTGATATTTAGGAACGGAAAATAATTGTGCAAACAAATTTTAGGTTGACATAGTTATGTACGTATATATATAAAAATACTATTCAAAAAAAAAACGAACGAA
Organism: Anomoia purmunda; assembly: GCA_951828415.1. Lineage (NCBI taxonomy): Eukaryota > Metazoa > Arthropoda > Insecta > Diptera > Tephritidae > Anomoia > Anomoia purmunda. The sequence continues at coordinate 29,207,590 of OX639997.1, forward strand.
TTCGGTCTTAAACTAAAATTTCCTCATGTATTTCCTTAGCGCTCATTCACAATAGCACAGTTTATTTCATTTCCAAACTCGCATATTTCGCTCAACTCGCATATTTTTCCGAGTTAGTGTTGTTGCTTTACATGAAATTCGTTATCCTACTCGGTTACAAAGAAACGAGCCTTATGTTGTTAGACACCATCAACTACTCCTACACGCCACCATCACTCAATCACTACATCTTGACGCAACCAATTTAGCTAGTTAGATTATGCGGTCGGTCGGCAAGAATAGTTCTACGAGTTTAACAGAGCTCTGACCAGATGATATCTGCTACATACATAGAGTTGGAGCATCATTTTAATCATAAACATATTTCACTACAAACTACATGCATATGTTCGTTTTGTGTGGATGCCACTAGATGATAATGACGACGACGACGCGTCGCTCTTTTAGCTGTCAATTAGCAATTCTAATATTCCCTCGACTTGTCTGTGAAATAAGTCGTCAAAGACGTACTATAAATCAGAAGAAAAGCGTAAAGCATATGGTGGTGCTTGAGTTGATGAACTAGATAAGAATTCTTCATATACAGATGGTTCTTAAATTCATATATGAGATAATTATACATACATACATACATCTGTATTATTTGTGCGTGTGTGCGTGTGGACGCTAGACATTTGGATAAGTGGTTGAACATTTTGATAAATATTTGATTTGAGACTGTCTGTCGGTTAAATGATTTACGGAAATTTAAAGACAGTTGTTGTAATTGTACTACCGCTAATAGAATTGTCTTGTAATTATGCATCGTTTGAATGATTTAATGAGCAATTACTCTATGAAAAGTTCACATTTTTTGACCAATTAGAGGCTGGCTCAGTTCTAGATATGCAGATCTTGGCAATGCAATTGAATGAAAATTGTCGAGGGAATCAAGAAAATACGATTAATATTGTAGCTTTTAGATAGAGATCGGATTGTATGCAAAAAATAAGACAAAAAGTATTGCCCATCTGAAGCTATGGCTTTTTCCCATCTGTCTGGCAATTTGTGAATCCCATCCCAAAAGAACTGCGCCGGCTTGGCAGTCAAGAATGAATCAAGCCAATTTTTGATATCCTGCTCTGATGCGAACCGTATTCTCCATCGATCTGAAGAAATGGTAGTCAGAAGGAGCAAGGTCTGGGCTATAAGGCGGGTGGGGTAAAACTTCCCATCCACTGTTTTCCAAATAGTTCTTAACCGGAATAGCAACGTGGGCCGAGCGTTGTCGTGGTGGAAAATTATTGCATCGTGTCTGGTCGCATATTCCGGGCATTTTTCGGCTACTGCTCTCTTCAAACGGCTTAATTATGTTCGGTAGCGTTCTCTATTGATGGTTTTGCCCGGTTTTAGCAGCTCATAATACAGCACACCCTTCTGATCCCACCAATTACAGAGCTTTACCTTCGCGCCATGGATATTCGCCTTAGCCGTTGATTTGGCTGGTTGGCCGAATTTCACATATGATTTTTTGCGCTTGGGGTTGTCGTAATGGATCCATTTTTTCATCACCAGTAACAATCCGATACAAAAATGACTTCCGTTTGTGGCGTTCCAGCAGCATTTCGGACAAGCAAAACCACCTTGCTTTTGAATATGTCCAGCTGTTTTTAAACGAATTAAGTTATAGATTTCTACTTGTAGATCAGGTTCTAGGGAACGTTCTCGTTGCTGGAAAATATATGGGGCAATAACTATACACATATGCCCTAACAAAGTTCAGAAACCCTCAAAAGTAGCATCGAAAAAAGTATTTAGAAAAGAGGAGTTTTTCTGACGTAAAATTTATTCTTTCTTGTCCTTTTTTTACAAAAATTTTACTGTGGATCTTTTAAAACAAGATCGGTGTATATGTTAAGTTTCCCTGAATATATGCAACGAAAATGTGACTTAAAAATATACAATATAACAGAGCTAGTGGAAATTATATTTTAAGGTGTTAGATACTAAGAGAGATTCCTAACAAAAGTCAATAAAAAATGAATAAGTTATGTTATTTCTTTTAATGGAAACCTTGACATTTCGATATATTTCTTTTTATGGAAACCTTGACTTTTCGATATATTTTAACTTGGTTTTGGATGGTTTGAAAATATAGTTAATTTTATGCGCATTAGGACGTAACACTCCCTTTACAAAAAAACAAAAAAATTGGTACTGTTTTTCCATCGGAGTAATAGGATATAGTAGCTTTCCATGCGAAAACTCGAGAGTCTACCTATAACTTTCATGAATTTAGAAACTTCTTAACTAATTTAATATCTGGCAAAAGCTTTGAAACTATTTTCGAAATGAAGCCCTCTTAAACTTTATAGCATAGTAGCATTTCAGTTAACTTAACAATAAAATTGAATTAACCCTTTCAAACAGGTGGCAACTCTCTTAAAAAATGTTTTTTAATAAAATCTTTCATTTCACACTATTATTCTCAAATCTCATTTAACTTATTAATTGATTTGAATTATTCCTTTAAAGCGCCCTCTTTAAAAATAGGTTCGCGATTAAGCCTCCTTAACCCTGGTTCATTTGATTGCCATGCTGTGATTATTCATTCAACTTAATAATCAATTTTAATTGATTATTTTAAGCAGGTGGCAGCCCTCTTGAAAAATATTTTCGAAATAAAGATTTCTTAAACTTTTCCTTTTACACACATACTGTAATATTTCATTTAACTTAATATTATGATTTAATTTACCTTTTTAAAAAAAACAGCAACCATTTTGGAAAATATTCTCAAACCAAACCTTATCACATCGCTTTCGTTCGAAGCCCATATTGCAATATTTGACTGAACTTATTAATTAATTTGTATTTAAATTTTGAAAAGATGGCTACACTCCGCAAAAATATTTTTCAAAAGAAAGCTTTCTTAAACATTTTCGTTTGAAAGCCAAACTTTCCAAATTTCATTTAGTTTATTAAGTTAATTTAATTCACCTTTAAACAGGTGGCAACCTTCTCTCATAATAAAGCTATTTATTAAAGTTATCCTATGTAGTCTCTATATTATAAAAACTTTACTAACTTATTAAATTATGTGAATTGAATTTGTTTTTTAAACAGAGGGTTGCCACTCTTCAAATACCTTAAAAATCTTCTAAATGCTTAAACCAACGAGTTCTTTCGTTTGACACCCTTATGTTAACAATTCCTATACTTTGTGTATAATTAAATTAAACTATACTTTTCAAACAGGTGGCAACCCTCTTAAAATATTTTCAAACTGCTAACTTTTTAAACCCCTTTTGTTTTATGCCGATATTGTGGTACATAATTAAACTACATAATTAAACTACCTGATTCCTTTGATTCTAGTTTAATTTGACTTTCAAACAAGTGGCAGCCCTCATTTATGTTGTAACTCGTAGATATCGGTGTTTTTCCAATCGGACCACGGCAACATACAGTCTATCGATGTCAAACTTTAAACAACTTTATTATACGTATACATATAATTGCAGTCGAATATAACTAATGAGAACAGGTGGAAACTTTATTTAAAATATTTGGGAAAGTAAGCTTTCTTAAATCCCTTTTCGTTTGACATTCATATATTGTAATATTTCTTTTATCTTATCAAGTTGGTGAAATTTAATTTTTCAAACAGGTGGCAATAAAGTTCGATATATATGTATATATATTTTTTTTTTGTGAGTTTGTGAGGGGATTCAGTGATAGCCCTGATTTTCTAATCATTTTGAAAACAACAACCAGGACATGGAAACCTTAGTAGGTCATACAAAAAATGTGGGCTAGCTTTCAAAAGCAGCCAAAACTAAACCGATTTAGACTTCTAAGCATGGTACAAATATTTATAGGGCACATCCTTTGGGAGCGAACTTTAGAGATTTTGACGTTTTCTAACATTTTAAAAAATTTTTCTCGCTGTAATTCCATTTGTTTTGATTTTGTCTTAAGCCAAACAAATATCACTGCAAACACATTCGGAGCACTCAGAATTTATGAGTCTGCAAAGAATCCTACTATGTACTCGTAAAAAATATGAACATCAAAAAACGTTTTTTTTTATAGGCCACATATATGATCTAAATTATGAGATGGCATTTTAATGAAAATTTGCATAAAAAAAAATAATGTTTTATTGTTCAGATCTATTTAGTATTATATATTTATAAAAGCATGTAGCCGGAAATTTTACTAACGAAATGTATCAAACTCTACAGGGCGGTGTGAGGTTAGGTTAGAATGGAGGCGAAGGTACTCAACGCCCAATTAACAACTAAGTGTAGTTTTGATACCATAGCACCTGGGGAGATTGCGTTGAAATTTCAGAATGTTGTTGAGACTAGAGAGGCCTACTGGTTTCTCACTAAGCCCGACATCTGCTCAGAAGGTGGTTAACTGTCTGTTGTTCATTTTCATCTCTGCAGCTTCGGCAGTAATCGGTATGGGCAAGTTTTTCTAGAAATCACGCTAACTAAAATTCAATATTGATGCCAAATTGGTATTTCTAAAGCACCGCTAAGCTTCACATTTAGAACACACATATATTTGGTACGTTAATTTGGATGCCATTGAGTCATAAATGAGTCTAAAATGAATCAATAATAGTCAAGAAATAATCTAGAGCTAGAGTCCGAAAAGAGCTGTATATGATCACAATAAGAGTCACATATGTATGACTCAAATTGGGGCTCATTTGATGTATGGATTTCAGATAAGGGAAACATTTTAATTTTGGGCTCTTGAATGAGCTCCTTATGAGCGTAAATGCTCCGTAATAAGACTCCTTAATAATGGACTTATGACTCCAAATGTTTACTGGGATATTTCAATCGAAATAACAAAATTTTAATGTACATATGTATGTACGTATGTATGTTAACATTTTTGTTTAATGAACCTCTGCTTCATCAAAATTTAAAATTATTTTATCTTAAGGGAACTGCACTTTTGTAAAGAACGATCTTGTGCTAACATTGGATCACATGATGTGGCAACAAATAAGTCGAAGACACATTGGAACGCTTTGGCGAATTCTCTTCCATAATTCATTTTTATTTTTCACACTTTCAAATCAATTTTTTAAAACAAAAATTCATTTGCATAATTTCGAGAGAGTGTTCCAAGTTGAATTTTTATAAGGTGGTGTTACCAGAACAGCTGTTTTTATTTGCCTTACGAATTTGAATATCGAATCGGTTTTCTCACATCCTTGGCTTGCGATGTGAATTTGTATAATAATTTGTCAGCACAAGCCACAAAAGGGTGGAAAAATATATGTAAATGTTTGTTTTTGTACTACTACCATTATCACCTTATGTTATGAACTCGCATTGGAGTATTCTATTCTTAAAATGGTAGCAAAAGTCCAAAAACCCCAACAGCAAAAGAATTGATCGAGTATCAAGGCGAATTCTTACCAGGTGGTGTTGAACGTACAATAACAAAAATGCGCGCTGCCAGTGATAATCATTAAGAATTACAACACACAGATAGTTTTGACATTCAGTCCAGTGAGCGAATTCAGTCAGCCGTTTTCTCAACACCACCTTATATGAATTCGCCTTTGATTGTACATTATAAATATTTTTATCACCTTGATGAGGCGACCGCCGTAGCCGAGTGTATAGCGTATGCGCGCTACATTCGGTGGGTCCTGGGTACAGTTAAAATCCTGGCCGTGGCAAGTAACATCAAAAATTATAGAAAAAGTTTTTTCTAATGATGTAGTCGCCCTTTGGCAGGCAATAGGAAACCTCTGAGCAAATTTCTGCCATGAAAAAACTTCTCACAAAATACATCTGCCATTCGGAGTTGGCGTAAAGCTAACTAACTAACTAGGTTCCTCAATTTATGATACAACATCAAGACGCACAGCACAAATTTTAGGAAAAGTTCGGCCAAATTATTGTTATATTATTATTGCCGACACTGATCAATGATTTGGGGAATTTGTCGAATTTAGATAGAAATCATGATCGCAACATGATGCTTAGCAATTTAGACGTACTCGCACAAAGCCTAAAATTTATTTTCCCTTTAGGAAGGCATCGCTAAAGTTTCAAAAAAAATCGAAAACAATTCCGTTGTCAAAATTTCAAAACTATTGACTTTTTCTCGCTTTCCAGACATTTAAAATAATAAATTTTGTAAGAGATTGAAACGGCGAAAAGTTACAGAAGAGAATACAGTGACGATGACGGTTAACGAGGAGTTTATGAAAGAATTGAATCGCCAAATAAAGCGGCGACCGGATGCGGATGCTAAGTATAGACGGTTGTATCTAAATGGCAGACGGTTATTATACTAGTTATACATACATATATGTATGTATAAAAAATATTTTAAAGTTGTAAATTACAAATAAAAATAGTTTTCTTATTTGTTTTGTATGCATAGTTTATATATCTACCGAATTATATAAATGACTAAAATATTTTATGCATTTCAGACGCTATGAGGAGGATTCGGAGAATGACTGGAACTGTGGTTCGTGGTTCGAGTACTTGCTCATCGTTATACTCTCGACCATTTTGTTGGTGGGTGTATTGGTGCTCACGCTCTTCTGGATACTCTTCTATCGTGGCGGTTTCGCTTGGTCCGACAATCCAACGTTGCAATTCAATTTGCATCCCACCCTAATGGTGGCGGGCTTCATAACGCTATCAGGATTTTGTAAGTATCTAACAACAAAAAATAGCAAAGTGATGAAAATCTGTTTTTGTTTTTGTTTTTTTTTTTCATTTGCAAGAACACACACACACATACTATATATGTATTTAAATTTGTATTGACAAATCGCTCTTCTCTGTTTTTCAGCAATTTTGCTCTACCGGCTTTGCCGTTGCTTAAAACACATTTATGTTAAGTTAATTCATATGTTCTTTCACGCCTGCGCCATACCGTGTGTGGCTTTGGGATTTTTATCCGTCTTCGATTCGCATAATATGTCGGAGCCGCCCAAAGTGAATTTCTACAGTATGCATTCGTGGTTGGGTTTTGTCACCATGGGAATGTTTGTGCTGCAATTCGTTGTCGGATTTTTCAGGTATGTTTGTGCAAACGCGAGTGCAATTCGCTTCACATCAATTTTCACTCCTACTGGCAGTTGTTGCAACGCTCCCATATAATTACAATGCAACATCTGTCAATTTTGCTTGCTTGCCACATTTGCATTATTGCTTTAATTTCTACTGTACATATTTTAATATCTGCTTGCAGTTTCTTGGTGTTGTTGTGCTGCGAGAATCGCACCTACAAGTGTCGCAGCATTATGGTTCCGATACACGCCAGTTTCGGTCTGGTGAATTTTATGTTGGCAATCGCCACTTGCATCACTGGCCTGGTGGAGTACGAACGCCAGAATGCGGGCGAGGCTGTATTGAGGTTAGTTGTGTTAAAAAAAAAATAAATAATAATTTAGTTATATAAGTATATTAAACTGCAATAAAGCAGTATTCATATTTTTTTATATCCTTTCAATGTACCTTAAAGTAGTATTTATTTTTTCATAGTTTTACATTTCGACCAGGGCACATTGAACTGGTTCTTAGTAATAGCAAATTAGCTGCTGATTAGCTGATTTTTTTCATTCCAAGACGCCGCGGAAGTGTCAAAAAGAGTCTTAAAGCAAAACAAAATACAAACTACATCTATATTTTGTTGTATTATTTGTTCTACTTCTTCAATGAGCCTTGATTTTTTCATAGTATTTTGAAAAAAATTCTGTATTCCAACCATTACGCAATAAATAAAGATGCCCATTGTTTTGTAGTTTAGAATTACGTGAGAATCGGGAAAAAATTAAATCTGCTTTAGAAAATAGTAGTAGATTTCATACATTTTGGCTGTTTGGTTAGGTTCGCTTTAGGAGCATTTATTGAAATGATAATGTTAATGTTTTTTAAAAATCAGGGCAAAAAAAAATACATGATTGTTTTATCAAATCAAGAAATAAAATATATAATTCTAAAATGCGTATTATATTATACAAAGTGGCAGTTAATTTCATTAACACAAACACCGAAAGCCAACTTTACTTTTCACTGAGTATGTAGCATTTTTAGTACTTCTTGTTAAACTCGCAGTTTTTGGAAAACGCACCATGGTATTCAGACCGCACAAGATGACCAATTTAGAGCGGGAAAAAAGTGCCAACGTACAACAACTTTCATTATTGCATCATGCATTTCAACTACAAATTTTTCCGGGTTGAACTTGGTTATTTTTGTAATGGTATTTTTGGGGACAGTTTTATGCAAATTTTAATTTCTCAAAAAATCTCTAAAAATATCCTGTTTTAAATTTCAACATCAAATAAAAGCATTCATCTCTGCATATATATTATAACTGTTTATATAAAGAATATCCTAGAACCAAGGACTTTATTTTTGAACCAGTTAATTTTTCTAGAAAATGCTCCATTTTGGAAGAACTGGCAATGACGAAGGAACAATGCTTACTTATTTATCAACAAATAGCGCCAGTCGCTCCTCCTTCCTGCTAAATGGCGCCAATTGGAAATACCAAGTGAAGCCAAGTCCAATTCCTCCTCGTCTTTCCAACCAGCTGGTAACGCGTTGAATACTTAGCATTTTCTTCCATACTTGTTCAAGCAAAGCGTTTCTATCAAAGAGCCGTCTCATCTCATGTTGCACTCGTTCACCTCCAGATACATTCGTTTCACGTCTACATCCAGTAACGGCGCTATTGTTGACGCCATTCATGTCGATCTTAAAAAACGCTCGTATAACATATGGTCCCTGACTGGTTTAATTATGCAGCTCGAATTTAATTTTCCTTCATAATGTTAAAGAAGTCGCTCATAGAGAGTCACTCTTTTTGAAACCTCGTTTGCTATCAAACGGCTCGGATTCACCCTTCCCAATTCTGGCGGAGCTAGTTATGCTACTCAGCGCCATTTTACACACCTAACATATTAGCTTTGCAGGGATACCAATATCAGACATCGCGGCATATAGGCAGCTTTTTTGGTGCTATCGATAGAGGATTTGAATTCGACAAAGTGACGGTGGATGCCTATTAATTTCTCGCGGTAGATGGTCGATGTTAGGCTTGCCATCTGACAAATTCTAATCAGTTCATTTACGGTGGGCTGCAGTCATTCACACAATGCGCTCGACGGAACCTTATATGCTTTGCTAAGAAGACTGTGTCCGCGGTAGTTGGCGCATTTTACAGGATCACCTTTTTTGTGGAATGGACAGTAGTACACTTCAAATCAGTCATGCGTCCCTTCTACAGTATTTTGCAAATAAGCTCGTGCAAGTAATTTAACAATTCTTCACCGCCGGAATTGAATAGTTCTGCTGACAATTCGTCAGCACCATCAGCCTTGTTCTTTAGCCACGCTATTGCCGTTCGGAATTCATCTAAGTCCGATAACGTTCCGCTCGACTCCGTCTTCATTGATTTTAGGTTCGGGATCATCATCTTCATCGTTTTCCGCCTCATCACAGTTCAGCAGCGTGAAGAAGTACTCCCTCCATAGTTTTTGTGTACTCTGGATGTAGGTGATCAGTCGCCGTTTCCAGCCTTACAGGAAATTGCCCCAGTCTTGAAAACTTCTGTAAACCGCCGTACCGCCCGATAGAATTTTGAGGCGTTTTCCTGTCGGCTAGCATCTCAAGCTTCACACACATGCACCTTTCGATGATATCCTTTTCTCTTTTTGGAAGATACGACTCGCTTCCTTCTTTGACTTCTAAAATATCTGGCGAATAGCTGCCTTGCGCCCGATCAAAGCGTTGCCTTGTAGAAAACATTTTCCTTTCTATGGCGGCGCGGCATTCCTCATCGTACTAGTCGTACTTTTGGGCTCCCTAAAGCCCAATGTAATCCAATTTCTCGCAGATATCGTTTAGTCAAACGTTGATCTCAGAGAGCTCAGGAGTGCTAGTCGAACGGGGAACTGGTAGGATATTTGTTGCGATTGTAGCTTTTCGGCGCGAGCTGTCCTTGTATTAATGGATGCGCGCTTTTTGCTGCACAAAGGCGCGTACGTTTCTTGACTGCGAAAAGATGATGATCCAAGTCGAATAGTCCGCACGTCTAAGACACTGGAAGCATGCCTTCCATCTACCCCAATATGATCAGTGTGGTTTCGTGTTTTCCTTCAGGAGGTAGCCATGTAGCTGGTACTACATAGTACTCAGTTTCAGGTCCCGGCGAACTCGATCAGCCTCAGTACGTTTGCGGATGTTTCGTCGTGTAGGCTAAATTTACCGACTGTGGGACCGCCATGCTTTTTTACAATGCTTTCTCAGCAAAAAAAAAACCTTAAAATGTGATGTGGATAAAAATATAGGTTAAATTTTGAGTTTCTTGAAATTTCGATACTACGATGTATGAAACTTACATAACACATAAATTCCCACCGATTATATTTTTTCTTTTTACTGAAGACCTTGAAATACTTTTCTAAAAAGAAAATGATCCTGATAGGCATCGTGAATGTTATAAAAAAAAATCAACATGTGGTCAATTATTTGAGTCACTTTAAATATCCATTGGATGGTATTAAAGAGAATTAATTGAAAAACTCTATTAGTTACAAAATTACTACTAAAAAAAAAAAGTAGAAAAAAGTAAAAAAAATTAGTTTACAAAATGTACCATTATCTATATACATATGTATGTATGTACAAACATATACCACTAGAAAATTTAGTTTGGACAAAATAATCTTTTAAGTCAAATGTTTGAAATTTTGTTAGTTTAATTTTTTTTCATTTTATATTGTTAAATATTCTACGATTTTTCCTAAAACAGAGAGCTAATGTACCAACTTTTGTTTTCTACATTTTCGTTAATTTTAGCTCACGCAACTCCGAAATCGAGCACTACATTATGAATTCGTTGGGTATCGTCTTGGTTGCCATTGGTATCATTGTCTCGGTCGCTGTACGACGATCGAATGCTCCAGCCACTGCCAAAGTCTATGTCACCGAACGTTGCTGAATACATTTTTATTCATAAAATAATTCATACTTTTCGAAGAAGTTGTTAATGCGACTAAATTCGAAAAAAAAAAATATAATAAAAATTTCAAATGGAAATCACTTTTCTTTTACAATATTTATATGTAATGCATAAGTAAACTACTTAAAGCGAAAAATCAAAACAAACAAAAAACAAAAATATCGTATAAATATTGGAAAAAACCCCTCTTCTTATCGTCATTCTAAAATTTAATTTGTACAGCAAAAACCTGCCAAATTGACATTAAGTTTATTACCAAAAAAGCAAAAACAAAAACAAAAGCAAAAAAACAGCAAATAGTAAAAGCCCACCCAGAAGCCAAATGCAAATGCAATGCAGCTGTAGAAAAAAGGCATTAAAATTTTCTTAAAAAATTATAACAAAGATGGAAAAAATAAAGCACAAATTATTACAAACAAATTTATTAGTGAAAATCTCAAAGCAAAATTTGCAGTGATTTTAGGTAATCAACAATTAAAAAAAAAAAAAACAAACCAAAATTTTCAATAATCAGTAATCAAAATTTAAAGCCAAAATCAAATGTTTACCATACTATATAAAATACATACATACATAATTTAAAAAAATATACAATATATCGTATCACTAAGTAGCCCAGTATTTGTAGTACGCATACGACGTGTAATTCACAACGATCTATCATTAACAATAGAAAAAATATGTATCGGCGAAGCTTCAAAATAAATTTTAAAAAAAAAATTTGAATTCAACAAATGTTGCAAAATTATAAATTCAAAACATCATTAAATTATAAGTCGTAAATGTATGTAGCAAAAGTGTGTTTTGTTTTTATTCTGTATGATTATATCTGGATATAAATAAATATGAAAAAAAACATACCAGCGTGCATACAGCAAATATAAATTCATACATACATACATACACATATACATACATTAATCTAAGCAATATATAAATGTATGAAATTGAATAGAAATCAAAATAAAATGTCCCTTTTTGTAATTTAAACGTAAATGTGGTTTATTCATTTTAGATGTTAAAACGATTAGGCAACACAATCTATGGTACAGGTAAAGCCAGTTTCTTGCCCCTAAAAAATTATATAAGGGTGATTCAACTAAGCCTCTATAAACGTCTAAACCTATAAACATGCAAACAAACTTGACAAATTTTTTAACAACCGCTTTATTTATGATATTTATACGTTTATCAGCTTAAGACGAATTTTTATGAATTCCTTAGATCCGTGCTACGGACATCCGTTATATTTTAATACTTTAGGTGGCGCAGTAGTCGATATTTTCAGAAAATAAGATAAGGATGCCTAATGTATGTAGATGATACAAGAAGGGTATGGCGCTGGTGCAATAAAAAATAATTTTATGAAAAATTAATGTGCTAGGTGGCACTAGATGCGAATTATTCAGAAAATCTGTATTGATGATCCGCACAGAGCTAAAAAGTTTATCTATAATTAACACTAAATAAAATTACCGCTTTTGAGACAAATAATCAAAATTGTTAAATTCCAAGTTTTTATTTTTCTTGAACTTACTGCACTACTTTTTTTTATAATATATAGCTGTTTAATTTTTCAATATATATTTCTCTTCTTATTTCGTTTTTAACAATAATAATATGAACTCTACCGTTGTCTACCCTGAACGGTATTTTGACCGCTGGAATATATATTGAAAGTCTATGAAGCTATCTGCATTGAAATCTCAAACTTAACACAAAAACAGTAGTTTTCCAAGAAAATGTCATCCGATATGACGGATCAAATGGCTAGAAAGTACAGTAGAAAATCTTAATCTAATATATGGCATGTCCAGGTATTTTTCAACATTCTGGATTTAGCTGCTATAAATAATTGGATTTTATATAGTAAGCAAACAACTGGAGAAGGATTTTTATTTCAGTTGGCGGAAGAAGATGCCACCGAATACTACGAAATGCATGAACAAGAAAAAATAGAAAGTATGACGAAAACTTCATCAGATTTCACTACAATTTCTGAAAGATGAAAAACGTGTCAAATTGGGTATTGCAAAAAAAATACAAAACCATAAACATAGGTTTTTGGAAAATGTTTATGGGAGAGACCATCCATCTGTAAAAAGTACGACAACGAATAAATTTTATTTTACTTTGAATAAGGATATGCATGTAAATTAAATTTATGAAGTAATATATAATTTTTCAATTTCGAGCCTTATTTCTAAAAATGTACTCCTAAAGCCCGAAAAATATTTTTTTTTTTAATTATTATATGATAATTATTTTGTGTTTATTGTTATGCTAAATTCTGTATTAATTACAATCAACTGGAAATGACTATAATTGTTTATTTCAAAAGCGGTTATTTGGCCGCTGTTTGGTAGAAATAGGTATATAGGTATATATGTATAAAAAAGCTTGATGACCAAGGAGTGCGAGAGGGGATAAAATCGTAGAATTTTCATTAGAAAATCTTTTTAATATTAGTTTGAATTTCTTCTCAAATTTATTAAAAAAGAAAACCGGTGGAAATTAGGAGATAACTTCTTGATTATTAATTTTTATGGGATTTTTTTGAAAAATATGGAATTGTAAGAATAAATCTCCTCGTTTTTATGTTAAATATCATATAAAAGAAATTAATAAGGAGATCTGTCTCTCTCTCTTTTACTAGAATCTTATTGATTTTGTTAATGATTTTTTCCCACTTTAGGTAGTATTTTCGCCCTGTGATATTGTGACGAAATTAAAAACGTACAATTAGGACGCGACAAGAAATTTTTTAAGGTTTTAAGGTTTTAATGGTTTCACTAGATAGCGCTAGTATCGAGTTATGTAGAAAATCCTCATTTGTGATCCGATATTGATGAAATTAGAATAGTATAGTGCTGGTGCAAGAAAAAAATACTTTTATGAAAAACCAATGCGCTAGGTGATAGCAGAGAAGGAGAGAGTAACGAATGAGGGTGTGACGAGAAGAACTTCTAAGACGAATGGCTATTATAGAAAATCCGTAGTTTTCCGTTTCACCGAAACAAAATGTTTCCGATATTTTTCGGCGATTTTAATTTCGCTGCGAAAATCGCATTTTTCCGTCTTAAAATTTTTATTTTTTTTTAACGCTCATAACATCTCTAAAAACTAACTGATTTTGATAATTCCACTTTGCAAAATGTTTGTAATTAGTTGAGCATTAAAATGCAAAGGTCCCAACTCATGTCGAACAAATGAAAAATGCACTTTTTCCAAAATTAATTTTTTTCACATCTGAATGAAAACACTTCAAAATGTATTTTGGGCAAGCGGCTATTAGCCAAATTTTTTGTTTAATCAAAATCAATGTCTGATCATTTGGATCAAGAAACAACATTTTCTACCGGTTGCATTCAAATAAAAAGGTTCTATACATATTTGCCAAACAAAAATTCTAAAAATCCATTAGATTGCTATGCAGATGAGATTTCTGCATCAAAATCCATATATATGGTTCGATGTAGTTCAAATTTAATATGCTTTTGCCCTTAGTGCCCTTAGTGCCTTCAAGTGATTTGCAGGCCTGCCAAATCGCGAAAAGCTCCGCCTGGAACACTGCAGGATGAGGGGAGTCTGAATGACATGACAACTCCAGAATCCATCTTATATTTTTATGCCGCTATCGGCTAGGACCTCACCTCTCTTTCATGCATTCTTGCTTGGAAAGACAGCCTTAAGTTAATTACAGCTATATTTGGCAGTTATGCCATTGAAAATTATGTGAAAGAAAATGTCTACTAAATTTAGAGTCGGCTTCACCTTTGCCGGGACTGCGGGGCATTGGTTTTATATTCATCGAACCAGCATTTAAAAATATGATAAATATGTACATATGTGGAAATAGTTTTCTTCTAATTTTTATTACTGTTATTTTTATTTAATAAAAAAAAGTACCTTTTTCCACCGGAATTATGGAAATTTTAATGCTTCCGCCAAATTTTTCCAAAATATATTATGATTTACGTGAAAATACATACCTGGAGTTTTTTATAAATTAAAATGGTTTTTTTTTTATTTTTACGAAAAAACCACCTGAGATGTTAAAACAGTTTAGGCTTAAAAGGTCCGCATAAAACTATTTAAAAATTTGTTCAACGGAATTATAATGAGATTTTCGAAAAAACTGGGACGTGAATGGGTGAGAAAATACCACTAAATTCCAATTTATGAGGTGGCGCACATTATCACACCGCTAACAACAGATTTGTTTTTTTACAAAAACCGTATATAGATGTATCAGCAGAGAACTTGTAAGAAAGGAGAAGGCGCAAATGTTAAATAAATTTGCCTCTGCAACCGAAAGAATTCACCAGCTTAAAATTGGCCATCACACTAAATTTAAATGTACCATTTGAATCACAACCATTTTCACCATATTTTGCTATTTTCTAGGCTGAGAAGTTGCTGAGGAGGCAGGCGGCTGCGTGCGTGCAAAAAGAAGAATACTAAGTAATAAATGAGAACAAAAATGAAAGAACAAAAAAAGTAAACGAAGAAAAAACCCGCTTCTGGATAGCGAGGGACAACTTGAGGCGGCTGAAGAGGTGTGCATAAGAAAAGTGTGGAAAGGTAAATGTGGGAAAGAGTTAAAATAATATTCTTTATGTTATTCTTTAAAATAATGAAAAATATACCTATAGCTATAATAGTAATTATCTTACTTTACATCCTACCTGATTTAAAAACAAAATATTAAAAATGAAAAATTGGCGTTAATAGTGGGATTTGAACACTGGCCAAATACGAAATTCACATTTTCAAATTTTCAAAGTTTTTAATTCGAGTATTTAGAAAAATGTTGGGTATGCAGTTTTATAGCCTATTCAATTTTAGATTAATAAGATGCTAGTTTAAAGTGATTGAAAGTTTGCTGACGGTTTCGCACATTGAATAGGCTATAAAACTGCGTACGAATTTTTTTTTTGTAAATTCGAATTAAAAAGTTTTAAAATTTAAATTTGTGAATTTCGTAACAAGTTTCAAACTTATGTTGAATAAGCTATGCGTTTATGTTAAATTATTTTACAATAATTAATACACTTACATAAGTGGCAGTTATTTATGTGAAAATTCGTAACATTTATCGTGAACATTTTTAAAACCAATGACTGTCGCAATGCAAAACACACACAACAACAAAGCAAATCCACGCCGCTCTAAGCCCTACTGCAAATTCCATTGCGCTGGACTTATTCACTACACTAATTGCAGTCTCATTTTTCGTCAGTTTCTTCAGTTTTGCATACCTTACATTTCGTTCGGCTATTTTCGTGAGCCCCGCACTCCTATTCTCACTATCACTATGCACACATTTTTGTTGTTTTTGCGCTGGCCGCTCGGATATGACGCTCATTCACATTAAAAAACTTTACTTGCGAAATAAACACTTGAAAACCATTGCCCGAATAAATTTTTTATATATTTTCGGAGGAGCATAAACTCAACTACATTTTTATTAATAAAGCACTAAATTTAAAGCGATATTTACATCAAAATTTCACATTTTACACACGCGCTGCGGAAACCTGTGCGAAATTTATAAAATGACGACGGAAACTGAACATTTAAGCAGAGAACTTGTAAGAAATGAGATGGAGCAAATCTGAAATGAGCTTTTTCATCTAGAAAATTACGCGTGCAGTGAAAGAAATTCACCATGTGGAGAAATTTGCGAACACACTAAATTTAAATCTACCACACGAATCGAAATGGTGAAAATGTCCAAAGTTTCGTATATTTTTGAAGAAGGAGTTTTTGCGGCGGCAGGATGCTGCAAGCGTCCAAGAAAAAGAAGCCTAAGTAATATATCAAAACCAAAATGAAAGAAAACAAAAATGAATGAAGGGAAATAGGTAAACGAAGAAAAACCCTGTTTCTGTATAGTGAGGGGCAATTCGAGACGGCGGAGTTGTGCAACAAGTGTGTCGATCGCCGTCCGCGCAAATTATGACTTTTATGATTATGGTATATTATTAATATACATACATACAATGTATTTAGGCATATTTTCTTAATATATGTATACGTATGTATGTACATACATATGTACATATGTATGTCAGCATATGCATGGTATGTCTAAACATAATTAATGATGTAATAAAATACATATTTGTAATTTATATGCATTTATTCAATTCTTATAAGTAATGCTTAACAAACAAATAATTTGTGTAAAAATGGTTTCAAAATAAAATGAAGGGGTGAACTCCTGCCCCCCGTTTTATTGACATTTTCGTCTTTTCTTATTTAAAATTCTTTTTTTATTATAGCTAAGTCTATGACAAAAAGTATGTGAGTGAAGGATTAAAATATTTTAGAAGATTTATAAAAAATTTAAGAATTTTAAAAGTTGTTATCAAAATTTCAAACTTTTTAGAAAATTTGCCAATCGTTATCTAAACAATCAAAAAGAATTTTTAGCAACTTGAAAATTGGACTTTATTGTAGTACGCATACGACGTGTAATTCACAACGATCTATCATTAACAAATAGAAAAAATATGTATCGGCGAAGCTTCAAAAAAAATATAAAAAAAATAAAAATTTTAAATCAACAAATGTTGCTAAATTATAAATTCAAAACATCATTAAATTATAAGTCGTACATGTAGCAGAAGTGCGTTTTGTTTTTATTTTGTATGATTATATCTGGATATAAATAAATATGAAAAAAAAACAATCCAGCGTGCCTACAACAAGTTATGCTAGTACTTTACATACCGCAAATACATATAAATCCATACATACATACATACATGCATACATACTTATACATTAATCTAAGCAATATATAAATGTATGAAATTGAATAAAAATCAAAATAAAATGTCCCTTTTTGTAATTTAAACGTAAATGTGGTTTATTAATTTTATATATTTTATATATGTATGTACATATAAACAATCTATGGTACAGGTAAGCCAGCTGCTTTATTTATGATTTTGATGACAGTTTGTCAGCTTAGATGCATTCCCCTATTGTCTATATACATATGTATGTATATATGTATGTGTGTATATAAAAATGTAGCAGTTTTCTTTGTGACAACTTGGACAGTATATTCCTTAGATCCGTGCCACGGACATCCGTTATAATTTAATACTTTAGTTGGCGCAAGAGACGATATTTATGCTCCGATATATGTAGATGATACTGGAGGAAAAGGTGTTGGTGCTATAAAAATTAATTTTATAAAAATAAATCCACTAGGGCGAATTATTCAGAAAATCGCTGCATATGATACGATTTTGATGAAATTAGAATAGTATAGTGCTGGTGAAAAAAAAATATGAGTATAAAAACATTTCTAAGCCGACTTAGATGATATTGAAAACATACTGACGTATGTATGTATGTATACTGTACTATACTAAACTATAGAGCCTTTCCTTTTCACGACATCTTCGCGATTAGACTTGGAATATTTTCGTAATTAGTTGAACATTAAAATGCAAAGGTCAAAAATGTTGACTCATGTTCAAAAAATTTTTTTATAGATTTTGTATTCATTCTCAAGAAAAAAAAAAATTAAAAAAAAATAACATTTTTCGAGAAATTAAATTTTGAAAAAGGTACCTTTATTTAATTTTTTCGTAAAAAAAGTTTTTGGACATGAGTTAGCAATTTTTTTAATGTTCAACTAATTACTAGGACTTTGCAAAATTTTCTTAATTAGTTGAACATTAAAATTCAAAGAAAAAAATTTGTAAACTCATGCCCAAAAAAATTTGTAATAGATTTTTAATTGTATTCATTCTGATGTAGAAAAATAAAGGAGTAAAATTTTCGAGAAATTAAATTTTGAAAAAGAAATTAGGCACCTAAGTAGCAAAAAGATTGCCGTTTTGATGCCATAGACTCGACAAGCCCTTATTGAGTGATAGAAGGATGTGCACTACAACCAGTCGGCGTTGTTAATGAAGTCTACTATGTCCAAGGTATAGATCTAGATACCTGTCCTCGTTCATCCAGAAAAGCACTTCCTAAGGATGTTAGACGAATGCGGGGTACAGCCGGATATTTTCACAGGAAGTTATGAATAAAAACAAAAATGAAAGAACAAAAAAAGTAAACGAAGAAAAACCCCGGTTCTGGATCGTGAGGGGCAACATGAGGCGGCAGACGAGGTGTGCAACAACAAGTGTGCATAAGAGAAGTGTGGAAAGGGATATGTGGGAAAAGTCAAAATAATATTCTTTATTTTATTCTTTAAAATAATGAAATATATACCTATAGTTAAAAAGAAAAATTGGCGTAAATAGCGGAATTTGAACACTGGCCAAATACGAAATTCACATTTTCAAATTTTCAAAGTTATTAATTCGAGTATTTAGAAAAATGTTGGGTATGCAGTTTTATAGCCTATTCAATTTTAGATTAATAAGATGCAAGTTTAAAGTGATTAAAAGTTTGCTGACGGTGTCGCACATTGAATAGGCTATAAAAAACCATGCACAATTTTTTTTTTTTTTTAATACGAATTAAAAACTTTGAAAACTTAATATATATACATTTTTTGCAAAAGTGTTGAATTTTTGTGGATTTCGTAACAAGTTTCAAACTTATGTATAGTTTCAACTATAGAAAAAGCTACACCTTTATGTAAAATTATTTAATAGAAATTAATACATTTTCTATGAGGCAAACTGAAGTACATATGTATATTGAACATTCGTCACATTTACCGCGAACATTTTTAATACTTTTAAAATGTCGACTTCAATTCCAATGACTATCGCAATGCAAAACACATACAACAACAAAGCAAATCCACGCCGCTCTCAGCCCTACTGCAAATTCCATTGCGCTGGACTTATTCACTACACTAATTGCAGTCTCATTTTTTGTCAATTTCTTCAGTTTTGCATACCTTACATTTTGTTCGGCTATTTTCGTGAGCCCCGCACTCCTATTCTCACTATCACTACGCACACATTTTTGTTGTTTTTGCGCTGGCCACTCGAACATGACGCTCATTCACATTAAAAAACTTTACTTGCGAAATAAACACTTGAAAACCATTGCCCGGTTGATTTTT
The DNA here is from genome assembly GCA_951828415.1 of Anomoia purmunda. Lineage (NCBI taxonomy): Eukaryota > Metazoa > Arthropoda > Insecta > Diptera > Tephritidae > Anomoia > Anomoia purmunda. Next base: position 29,227,652 of record OX639997.1, read on the forward strand.
TTACTTATTTTCGGAGGAGCATAAACTCAACTACATTTTTATTAATAAAGCACTAAATTTAAAGCGATATTTACTTCAAAATTTCACATTTTACACACGCGCTGCGGAAACCTGTGCGAAATTTATAAAATGACGACGGAAACTGAACATTTAAGCAGAGAACTTGCAAAACATGAGGTGGAGCAAATCTGAAATGAGCTTTTTCATCTAGAAAATTACGCGTGCAGTGAAAGAAATTCACCATGTGGAGAAATTGGCGAACACACTAAATTTAAATCTACCATACGAATCGAAATGGTGAAAATGTCCATAGTTTCGTATATTTTTGAAGAAGGAGTTTTTGCGGCGGCAGGATGCTGCAAGCGTAAAAAAAAAGAAGGCTAAGTAATAGATCAAAACCAAAATGGAAAGAAAACAAAAATGTTTCTGTATCGTGACAAACTTTTTAGAAAATTAACCAATCGTTATCTAGAGCAAAAGGCGTAGCACTATTAAACAAAAAATGTGTCAAAAATCAAAAAGAATTTTTAGCAACTTGAAACTTGGACTTTTTTGCAACAAAATCGTTATAGCTACAAAACTGCATACCGAAAAATTTGATTAAAAATTTTGAAAATTTTCTCGAAATCCGTTTTAAAAAGTTGAACATTTGAATGACTATTTTTTTTTTAAATTGCCGACTTTTGATAAATTTTCTAAGTGCATATGTTTTTATAAAAAATAATTAAAATTTAATAAGTCAAGACAAAATTTACATATTAATTACGCGTCCATGTTCTATGTAGTGTGTATCCATTAAAGACTAATTTTTTAGAATTTTTGAATATTTTTCTAAATTTCAAGCGTCTTTACTTTTAACGAAGCAAAACAAATTTCGTTTTGTCGACGCCAAAGATATTTAAAGAGAGTTCTAAAGCAATTTAGAAAAGCAAGAGAAGTAAATTCGTTTTATATTATTCGCAAAAATTATAATCAATGTTTGATTGTTCTGTTAAATTCAAAAACAAATCGAAGTAGACTTGCAAATTGAACGAAGTAAGGGAGGGATTTTTGAAATATGTATGTACCGCATTAAATTTACTCCGATTGGAGTACGCTGCCAACCCTGAAGACGCCATATCCAAATGCTATCGCAACAATTTTCATTGCAAGTATGTTCATGTGTATTATGTTTAATTTCCTTAAGATTGTCTAATATTTAGATCTCACCTCACATAATTGCAATATTTATTGTTTCTCTTTTACCTTTGCACTTCACTATTTTCACTTTCGTTTCACACATTTTGCTTTTAGGCTGATCACTGGCCAATCGCGCTCACCCACCCACGCCCTAAATTGCACTTGCAAAATAAACACTTGAAAAACATCGCCCGGTTGAATTTTCTTTATATTTTCGAAGAAACGCGCACTGCACTAGATTTTTATTGCAAAATTTTCTTATTTTAAGCTATGTTTATCACAAAATTTCACATTTTTCACACGCGCTTCGGAAACTTCTGCGAAATGTATAAAATGGCGGCGGAAACTAAAGAATTACCACTTTATACTTATTGACAGATATATTAAAGCTTTAATTGGCTATAGCGACCTCTGCTGGTATTCTGAGTGAATTGTTGCAAAGAACCAGAGAACGTAATTAATTTACGTTCTCTGAGATAACGTACGTAGATTACAAAGAAGTGGTAGATTTAAATTTAATGGTGAATTTCTTTCACTGCACGCGCAACTTTTCTTTGCTGAAAAAGCTCATTTCAGATTTGCTCCATCTCATTTCTTGCAAGTTCTCTGCTTAAATGTTCAGTTTCCGTCGTCATATTATAAATTTCGCACAGGTTTCCGCAGCGCGTGTGTAAAATGTGAAATTTTGAAGTAAATATCGCTTTAAATTTAGTGCTTTATTAATAAAAATGTAGTTGAGTTTATGCTCCTTCTAAAATATATAAAAAATTTATTCGGGCAAGGGTTTTCAAGTGTTTATTTCGCAAGTAAAGTTTTTTAATGTGAATGAGCGTCATATCCGAGCGGCCAGCGCAAAAACAACAAAAATGTGTGCGTAGTGATAGTGAGAATAGGAGTGCGGGGCGCACGAAAATAGCCGAACGAAATGTAAGGTATGGAAAACTGAAGAAATTGACAAAAAATGAGACTGCAATTAGTTTAGTGAATAAGTATAGGGCAATAGAATTTGCAGTAGGGCTTAGAGCGGCGTGGATTTGCTTTGTTGTTGTATGTGTTTTGCATTGCGATAGTGATTGGAATTGAAGTCGACATTTTGAAAGTTTTAAAAATGTTCGCGATAAATGTAAAGAATGTTCAATATAAATAATTCCGTTTGCCACATACAAAATGTATTAATTTTTGTAAAATAATTTTACATAACGGTGAAGCTTTTTCTATAGCTGAAACTATACATAAGTTTGAAACTTGTTACGAAATTCACAAAAATTCAACACAATTACAAAAAATTTCATATGAATATTAAATTTTCAAACTTTTTAATTCGAATTTAAAAAAAATTTCGTATGCAGTTTATTTAATGTGGCGCCATTTTTTAGAAAATTTGACAGAAGCGTCACAAGTTAGTAATTTTCACCGTACCATCAGTGCCCAAGGTAGAGGGGGTATTCATAATAAAAATCCATTAAAGTAGTTGCAGAGATTAGTGAGTTCAAACAGGCAAACATACAGACAAAGTTTCGAACAATAAAAACGGGATGGAATTGTACAAAATTTAGCACACAAATAGCCCTACGCTATAACATAGGCTATATTATATGGAGAGTATGCCACCTATTAAAAAAGTTACAAGTTAAATCACATATTGCTATATAACAACTGGATATATCCGGATAAGATTTGGCACAAACATATTGTATAGTCCGTTATAGAGGTTATCAAAAAATTTATGGATAGTTGCCATCTGATTGAAAGATTAAATTTAATTAAAGCAATGAAAGATAAAATATTGCAATATGGGTATCAAACGAAAGAGTCTTAACAAAGCTTCATTTCCCAAAGAAGGTTGCCACCTGTTTGTTTAAATGGAAATTAAGTTAATTAAAAAATATTTATATATGAGTGTTAAAAGCAAAGTCCTAAGAAAACTTAATTTTAAAAATATTACTTATGGAGAGGGTTGCCACCTCGTTGAAAATTAGTCGAAATTATAATAAGTTAAATCAAATACTGAAATATGGGTCTCAAACAAAAAAATTTTGAAGTAGCTTTATTTTGAAAATACTTTTGGGGAGGGTTGCCACCTGCTTAAAGGAGTAAAATAAATTATAAAGTTAACGGAAGTATCACGTAATGAGATTCAAAGAATGTAAGTTTAAAAAAACTTAATTATTGCTTAAAAACACAATACTGGTTTGAACTGGCAGAGGTTTAGGGAAACATAGTCTCGAAAAATTTGTTTGGGGTTGTTCAGTGCTTGGAAATTAAATAAAAACAATACATATATTTGCACAAATTTTTTTGAAAGACGGTCATAAAAGTGTTGCCAATTTAAAGCTCAATTTAGTTAAATTAACTGATATTTTACAATATGAGCGTCACACTAAAAATAAAAAAATATGTGAAGATTACATTTCAAAAATCTTTTTGGATAGGGTTTAAAAAATCAATTAAAATTACAATAAGTTAAATCAAATATTGAAATATTATTGTGGGTCTAATGCGAAGGAGTTTTAAGAATGCTTTATTTTGGAAATACCTTGGAGAGGGTTGCGACCTACTTCAAAGTGTAAATAAAATTAGATTATTATGTTAAAGGAAATATATGCCATGAATTTCCAAGGAAGTAGGCTTAAGAAAATGTAATCCATGAAGTTGAGTTTGATCGTTTGATGACGTTGGGTATTTCTAACAATAAATTAGGTTTCACTAAACTCGAATGACATGGCATACGGACCAGTTGCCAATACGAAAAAAGTTTCAGCAACTAACCATAATCCGAAATTATGGCAAAGGGGTAGATTTTCGTTTAGATAGTTGAAAAATAAAAACCTAAACTAAAAACTAATTACAAGTTATTACCTTTAAAGAATTTTTTTTTTCTTTTCCGTTACATTCGAATCCATAAAGTTAAGCCAAATGCCATGGAAGCGAAGCCGCGAGCAAAAGCTAGTTTAGTATAAAGATAAGACTAGCCCTAATCACATGAAACAGAGTGTCGATGTACCAATTGCAGCGCTTCTATTTAGTTATTTTTTGCAACAATTTTGTGTGAAAGCAGTGTACATATTGTTGTTTTTAAATTCGGTTCAAGAACATTCAGTCGACAACACTACGACTAAATTACAATATTATACTATAGAATTCGTAAAGTGTAAATAGTATGCAAAAATAAAGTAAGTATAGAAGTGCCGCTAAAGCCTTTGTTATTTGCAAATCACCTTGTCTCCTGCATTATAAATGACACACTACTTAAATACTTAAGCCCTTTTTTAAGCGCAAGTATTTAGGTACCTACCTACATACCCACTTACTACTCGCATTAACTTAGCTAAATAATAAATTGCATAAGTTCACTGCACTTTCATCATTACAACGCCAAATAAGTACTTCCTATTAATAAACGATCGTCAAGTTAAATCAAGAAGGCACTATTAATAATCACATTAACTAAGTATATACATACATACACATATACTTATATGCACATTATGTATGTATATATACAGATACGAAATGTATGATATTGTTAATATAGTCGCTATTGTGCGCATAAATTAAGTGGCAAAGTGACGAAGTGTAGAATTGGAAGTGTACGAGTATGAGCTGTGAGCTGTGAGCTGTGGAGTTGTTGTTATCCATCAAAGAATCACTTAGTGAAGCTAACATAATCTGAGCATGATTTGCCGGGCTTGCAGCTACTTATGATGTACATATGTATGTGTAGATCTATGAAAGTATGTATGTATGTATATGCATGCAGATATTTATATAGTAAATATAGTTTCTGATATCCCACCACACCACAGCTCTTGCATTTGACTAAAATCGGACATTTTTTCAGGTAGGTTGTGGAATTCGGAATATGAAAATGAATCGAGGTTAGGTTAATTTAGCTCAGGCTAGGTTGATGGTGTAGTCCCCGTAGAGGGAACTCACTAGACATGGTAAAAGAAGTCCATTGTGATACCACTTGTTATTGTTGTACGCCGCAACTAGGAATGGTGGTTTACTGGAGAAACGTTGCGTACCCAGAATAAAGTCCCCCATATTACTAATTTCCACCACAGAGAGCCCTTCTGACGGGCTAAAGAAGTAGGAGCCTAGGTACCTGAATCTCAGTCTCGCAAAGACAGGGCTGCTGGGTGGAAAATTATAAGACGATTCCACCTGGCCATCTTCCATACAGCTGCGGCTGAAAGGGTCAGAGACTATATTCAGCCTAACCGCATGAATGAATACCCATCGGACAATGTCCTGTCAGAACTCCTAAGAGAATCGAGAGTTGCCGCGATGCAAGCGACTTCAGCTCATTCGAACGTCCACGGTCCACCATCGGCTAGAGGGACTTTGCAATTCTACAGTGCTCGCTGAGTCGACAGATAGCGAAACTATCCAAGTCTGTAGGCAGCCAAATGAGTCCCCATCCTCTCCCTGCGTGGAGTAGTGACTTCCAGGGTGCCCTGTCGAGCGAGCTCTTGAGCTATGCAGTTCCTGCAATGCCGCTATGGCCCGGCTCCCAAATCAGTCCAATGTCGAGATACTCCGAGGCGGCTGCGAGAGATGTCAGGCATTCCCTGATAAGTTTTGACCAGACCATTTGCGATCCTTAGGCCTTAATAGCGGCCTGACAACCAGAGTAAATGTTTTCTCGTCGAGATTAGCCAATCAACTCTTTACTTGATAGCGACCACCAACGCTTGAAACACACTACAGTAGCCCGAAAGTCTAAATTTCCGGCTGAGGGACACCTCGAAGAAGTTCACCGGCTCGCGTCTCAAATGCCTCTCACTTCCCATTCCTCCCTCAGCGGGATGTGAGTGTAGAACGAAACGATAAGAGCTAGAACCGGCAGACAGCAATCCGTTTCTAGAGGGGCAAAGTCGAAGCTGGCAAGAATTTTAGAATGCCCATAGGTCGAATTGAAGCTGTATCCATTGCCCTTTAGTTGGGTTGCAGCACGGGCTGTTTGAGATAGGTCGGGCATCAGTCACTCTTCACATTCTAGTAAACAAGACGAGCTCCATTTTGCTAAGATTAATAGCGACCCCACATCCTGTAGACCACTTCACGATCATGTTTAGGTAACCCTGCATGATATCAAAAAGGGTGTCCAATAACTTTCCCCTGACAATGAGTGCCAAATCATCGGTGTAGGCAATAACAGAGCATCCTCTGCATTCCAACTCCTTCAGTACGCCGTTGATAACAACGACCCAAAAGAGTGGGGAGAGAACTACCGCTTGTGAAGTGTGAGTAATTACGGGTGATCAAAAATGGATTAGATGCGAGAATAACCAACGCAATCTGACTTGATCAAAGATCGATAACGCCCCACAAACGATTTCAAAGCCTGGATTGACGGCAAAAACGGTTATGTTAAGTATTTGGTGGAGTTCGAAAAGAAATGTCCATTATGAACATAACAATCTAACCATTTGAATGAAAAAATTTAGAAAGTGCGACCAGAATTGGCTAACAGGAGAGGAATGGTGTTTCATCGTGGCAATCCCAGGTCAAACACTTAATTGGTGTCTCGGCACAAACTGATGGAACTTGGTTGCAAAATTTTAATGTATACCCCATATAGATCGAACCCGCTGACTAACATTTGTTTCGATCTGTTAATAACTACGAGTATCTGTTGATGGTATAAAAATCTCTTATCCAAGTTTCCTTCTTTCTTGATGAATTCCTAAAAGAGGAAAATCCGTTGCGACTTCGAAGAATTTGTTTTAGATGAGTCGATGTAAACATCAAAATAAAATGTTTGTTGGGTTGTAAAAATAAATACTCATAAGTAAATATGTACCTTTATGCCATATGCAAGTTTATGTGTTTTAGAGCGGCTAGTGCTGGTTGAGCCTCTGGGCCATCGTACAATGTTCAATCGACCCAGTGAACGCGACGAGCAACAGTTCTGTTGCGAACGTTGTTGTGTCGAGTTGTGTTTCCATTAGGTCGTCGGGCTTTTCGTCATATTCACAAATGTAATATCAACTTATAGTAAATATTTAAAATATTTTAATTCTTCCCTCCCTGTTACTATTACCAACATTTATGCTAACGCTAAGGCGTGAACGGTACGCATCGTTAAACTGCAGGTGGTTATGAAGAAAAGTGTAAACAATATTTACTATTTTCTTTGCATGTTTTAGTGAGCCAATTTAAGTGTAAAGTGAAGGTGAATTTAATTTTGCAAATCTGCAGCTTGAAGAGGTTGCAAAGACCATTCAACTGTTAAAGAAAAAAAAAACAAAACACGTTATGCAAGAAATCGTTACAATAAAAATAACGATAAGGGAAAATAAACAAAATATCATTATTATTAAAAAAATTAACACAAATAAATGTGAAATGTGAACGGGATTAGTGCAGAAATATAAAATATAAAAATGCCCACTAAAATTTATTTAATATACATACATATAAATAATACTAGTTAAACAAAATTGAATGAAATAATAAAACAAATCAAAAAAGTTTATAAAATGTCAGTCATTAATTGGTGTCTATGTTATGTTTTCGTAGTGTGCGGTAGGGAATTAATGTTATGTCCATATTTCATAATTCCCTTAAGAATAATCACAAAAACTAAATTCCTAAGAACTCGACAGCATTTATTCTCAAAATGAAACACTGTCCCTATATGAACATATTTCTTCTTTTCAGATTTGTGCTATATTCCAGCGCTCATAGAAATAATAGCAAAATGAATTGGCATGTTTTGACAATTTTTTCTAGCTTATTTCATTTAAAATAATTTCTATAAAATTATAGGTAATTTCGAAAAAAAACTTTCTATAAAGTTTATAAAAATTAATAAAAAAAAATGTCATCAAAATTTCTAATTTATAATTCGCACAAAAAATAAGAAAAATTAACAAAAAATTTTAGGCACTTGAAACTTACAATGGGTTAAAAAACTGCTTACCTAAACAGATTCTAAAATTTGAAATAATAAATGTAATACAACTTTTTTTTAAATTTTTTTAATATTTATAAATTTTCAATAAATCTTGAAACTATGACTTACATTGTTTATGTTATGGAACTATCTATATTTTACTAAAAATAATTGAAATTAAATAAGGAAAGACAATATTTTAAAACAAAAATATTAAATTAAAAAATTGTAAAGTAAATTTCAATAATTTTGAACGAAATAAACTTTTATTCATGCCATCCATTTTTTCGCTGTTTATTTTTAATTTGGAAAAGTCAACTATTTGGCGTTTTTTACAGAAAAAAAGTTTTTTCTATTGCCTTTATTTTTTGGGTGTTACTCTCTTTTTACTCTCACTCCTCCGAGTATTTTGCTGTTTGGCATTTTTAAAGCATTTTACAGGAAAATTACTGAATCAGAGCTACTATTTCTTGAAGAAAATCTGACAACACTCAAATGCAAAAAAATATTTGATAATACTTTGTTTGACGCAAGAAATATTGCACCATTTTCATAAAAGTAAATGCCACACTTTAAGGGCTTCCAGAGTCTAGGAATTATTCATAAAACTCCGTGACTTAAAAAAACCCCACAGAAACCAGTCTGTGATTTAAATATGGTGATCGTGCCGAGAAAAGAATATCGCCGAAAATTTAAATCAAAGGTCCCCGAAGAGTACAACGCTCCGCGGTTACTTCACATAGTACATCCCAATTACTTTTACCCAAGGCACATTAAACTGGTAATAATGGTTGCTACCTGGCGGCACTGAAATGCCAAAGAAAAGTTACACAAGTTATATCCCTTGACTTTTATCTTAAAAATTTCATAAACGAATTGACATTTACCGCCAATTGCAAAAATTATAACATCCTCCGATAGGTTGATTACTTTTGCGCCACCCTGTATATTGATACCTTTTCCGGTGGCACCCTACTTTTTCGAACCAGCGGTGCAGATAACACTGCGACAAATTTTGATCGAATACGAGTATCTTCCTCCCGGGAACTTCTAACTAATAATGATTCCCATGGACTTTTTCAATGTCAGCTATTTGCAAATAACTTTTTTTTAAATATATTTTTTATCAATTACCCCACGATTTTTTAAATTAAAAAATCATTAAAAAATCATCATTCAGCAGAAGAAATTCAATTAAATTTTGTTGTTTGATTGTAATTAGAGAATTCCGAGTGGGAATCAGACAGAAATGATTACGATTGAAAAAAATACTTAATATTTATTTGAAAACGATGCATATATCATTCAAATTTTTGTTAAAAAATTTAAAATTGAAAATAAAATTTTTTATTTATAAAAACACTGATTTGCAAGTATCCCGCCTACATGAGCTAAAACCAAAACAGTATTCGCATTAGGAATGTATCTTTTCTAAGTGTTAATCTAAATATATACACAAAAAATTATAGAAAACAGCAAACAAAAATGTAATATATAATTGTATGGTAAAATTACTTGTGATATGAAAAAATAACTGAATACAACTGAAAATTTCTGGAAAAAAGTTAGCTAAAATTAAATATAGGAGCTAAACCCCCAATTTTTGGAGCTAAATGGCTCAAAACACCAAAATGGCAACACTGCCCGGTACAGTCCTACTGCTCGCTTCGCCAGCAACATAAATCAATCAAAATTTCTTACAATGCTTCAACCAAACTATAACAAATTATATAACAAATTAAAATAATTTTTATGCTATTTTTGATAAAAATGTTTTTGGATATAGTTAATTACATATTTTTTTTAAGTAAATCGAAGATGGTTATTAAACTACTTAACAGAATTTGGTTTTGTTTTTACTTTTTCTCAAAATTTGTATATATTATATACATATATAAATATACATATGTATTAGATGAAGAGTCTTTTACTTATCTTAACAACCAGTCAATCCTTTTCAAAATTTAAAGCTTTTAAAAATAAATATTGAAAATTCAACCTTTCCCACACTCTAACACCTAACCTATTAATCATTGAAATCAGTGGAAGAAGGCGAACTTAAGTCTTTTTGTATCATGCCATGAACTTATTGAAAAGTCAAGTAGTTGACAACAACAACGAATATCAAAATTGAGAATCTAATATACATATGTACATGTTAATACATACATACATAAATACCTAGCACTCAAAATTTGAAGTCAACTTTTTTTCAACAAACATCGTACATAGTTTTATGGCAGCCTGGAAAATAACCAGTAGTGTCGATCTATGAATTATAAATTATAAATAATAAGATGAAAACTGAGTGCCGTTTATTTATGCTTTATATTTTTCTTTAGCCAACTTTTTGCATTTAAGAGCAGCACACTATACGGGGATTGCCAAGATTTTGTTTATCTATTATTTATTTATTTATTTATTATTAGAATATCAATAATACAATTATTAACATACTTAATTACGAGCACTAGCTACCAGGACTTTCAGCTCGATATTCTACATATTAACAAATAGATGTGATAAAATAAAAATAATGAGGTCATAACAGGTTAAAAGTAGAAATAAGAAGTTAGCTTTTACATATTTTGGTAGACTAATCCGTAGTTAAATAAAAGTCCGATTAAATCTCAAACTGCAAATTATTATGTTTTAGGAACTAATGCATTAGGTTTATGTTTTCTATATTAGTTGTTTTAAGTAAGTCCATTAGGTTTCCGCTTGGTGTTATGTTTCGTCGAGATACGGAAAGTTGCGGGCAGTCAACAAGAAGATGGCTAATGGTGATAGTTTCAGAGTTGCAGAAACGGCATTTTGGTGCATTTTCTCCTTTTAAGAGATATCCGTGGGTTTACCTGGTGTGGCCGATACGTAATCGAAGAAAAGATTGCGCTTTGAGGCAATTAATATCGACAGGATACTCTGGTTTTGATCCACGAATATTTCAAAATTATCGTTTAGCAAACAACACGCAGCACAATCTGTGTTTCTCAATCTGTATTCCTAAACAAACACTCAGAACTTCCTGCTACGTCATTCTGTCAAACGAAGCAAGTACGAAGTAACGGAAGTGCTTTTGTCGTCACCTTGTTTTCTCTGCGCCGTGCATATCTAGGTTAGAGCATAAAAAGAGTTGCTAGGTTTTAAAAATTTGAATTCAAATAAGTTAAATTAATTACTACAATATGTTTATCAATTGAAATGATTTTAAATCGGATTCGTTTAAAAACTACATTGTTTAATGGAGAAAAGAAGTTTAAAAATATTTTTAACAAGGTTGTCTCTTGTTTGAGAAGTTAAACTTAATTGAATCATACGCAAGTTATAGGAAATATTAAAATATGGGTGTCAAACGAAAGAGTCTTCAGAAATCTGTAGTTTGAATTGTTATAGTATTTTTGAGTTGTTTAAACATGGTTGCCATCTGTTTCAAAATAAAGTTGAATCCATTATTTTCAATAACTTAAATTTATTATTATAATGTGGGTATCAATCGAAATGGTTTTGAAAGGGATTAATTTCTTAACTACATTTATGAGGGTTACCAACTGTTTAGAAAGTCAAATTAAAATTGAATTATGGGAATTCATTAATCTTAATATGTTTCGAGTTAAGGGTGTTAGAAAAAAGAAGTTTAAGAAGATATCAGTTTGAAAATATTTTTAAGAAGGTTGCCACCCATTTCAGAAGTTGAATTAAATTAAATTATAGACAAGTTATAAGAAATATTGAAATATGGGTGTCAAACGAAGGTGTGTTAATATATCTTTAGTTTGAACATTTAGATCATTTTTGAGGTGTCTGGAGGAGGTTGCCACCAGCTTAAAAATAAAATTTATTGCAAACTTTGTAGTTAATAAGTTAAATGAATTATTACAATATGGGTATCAATAGAAATAGTTTTAAAAATACCAAATTTCTAAATTTTATGATTTTAATGGGTTGCCATCTGTCTAAAAATTTCAATTCAACCTGAAGTAAGGGAATTTGGTAATTGAAATGTGATTCCCAATATACATAGGTGACAAGCGAAAGAGATTTAACTCACCTTCTATTCGAAAAAGTTTTTAATGAAGGTTGCCACCTTTTTAAAGTTAAATGAATTAAACTTAATAAGTTAAGCGAAATTTTGCAATAAGGGTGTCAAACTAAATGGTACAAAAAAGCTTCATATGAAAAATATTTTTTGAGAGTGTTGCAACCTCATCAAAAAGTTAAATACAAATTGAATGATAAGTTAAAAAAAATTTAGCTTAAATACAAGTCGTAACATTACTATTTGTTTCATTTAATATTATATTTAAAAGCATAAAGTTAAGCCAATTGCCTGCGGTCAAAGCCGTAGATACAAGTTTTTTTATAAAAATATAGTTTATCATAAAAAAAAGCTTAATTCCAAAAGTGTTCCAAATTTATAAAAGTGTTACTCAAAATTTAAAATTTTGAAAAATAATTTAAAATAGCAGAAACTTGTTGCGTATGCCCATTAAGTTGTAATACAATAAAGTTCAAGTTTGAACGGGACGATTTAAAAAAAAAAATTATGAAAAAGTTTTTGATTTTTTTCATAGTTACACAAAACTTGAAACGTGGATTTAAACCTTTATTTTCTTCAATGTATATTTTTATTTTAGAAAAATTTAAAAGCGAAAAAAATTAAAATTTCGTATTTTTCGCACAGGGAAAATAAAAAATTAAATCTAGAATTTTTTGTTATAGTTATCCAAAAAATTTGCTCAAAATTTTAGATTTTTTTTAATCAAATTTTCTGAAAATTGTTGGGTTTGCAGTTGTAAAGCACAATAAATTCTAGTAGAATAAATTACAAGATTGAAATTGCTAAAAAGTATGGTGGATTTTTGATTATTTTTTTTCTCTTTAAAAAGTTCAAAACTTTTATTAAAATTTATTATGTAAAAAAAATAATTGAAATGAAATAAAGAAAAATAGAAAAGCAAAACTTGTTAATGCATTGGGGAATTATAATTATGAAAAGCGCTATATATCCGCTTTCCCGCCAATAGCGAAAGTGAGACCGAAAATATTCATCGCTCACCACTCAAACAGGATGCGCGTAATGGCCAACGCATCACGTTCAACTGGTAACTTCATAATTGTGCGTAAACACTTCCTTCCTGTTGGATCATCGCAATAGTGCTGTGATTCACAACACTACTTGCCTCCATTTGTGCTCAGGCAGCTGACTTTTACTACATACAGCTAGACACAGCACGTTTTTGATTTTTGATTTTTCGCTTTTCAATTTTACATTTCATGTACTCTTTGCGCATTCGGTGGAAATTCATGATTTTCCACTTTACCTTTTTTCTGAAAATGCAGCTTTGCAGTTGATGGTTTTTTTTAAACATGTTGTTGTTTTAATTGCACCTTAAGTTTTACTTATAGCTTTGTTGATTTTGTAGCAAGTGGCTTTGCGATTTTGTTTACATTATAAGTTCGAATATAGCTGGTTTACGTAGTGAGTGAAGCAATGAATTTTGCATGGTCTCACCGCACATTATTGAATTTGTTATGATTTTAACGGGTTTTCGTTGTTTGCTATGAAATATCGATGTCTATCTGTCTGCGCCTTCTACTCTCTTCTTTTGTTTAATTTTTTTTTTAACGCAATTGCTGTAGAAATTTTTGTACATTACCGGTCATTGCATAACGGGTGGCCACCCATCGGCCAATGGCCATCGTCTGCCGTCTGTTTGCTTTTGTCTGTGGTCTGTCGTCTACTGTCTGTTCGCGTGCTGCCGTTCCTCGCCTCCAACTTGATTGACCATATCACTTGCGGGCTTTAGTCGGTGGTCTATATTTACATTTTATTAACCCACTCAAGCGGACGGACACCCACAAGAGTTGCGATAGAAAAATATTTTATTTACCTACTACTTTACATAGCAAATTCAACTAAAAAAATTTGCTTTTTGTTCGAAAAACAACAATAAAAACCGCGAACGCAGTTAATGCCTCGAAAAGCGGTCAAAGAAATTGCGCGATTTTTGTCGTTTGGCATATTCAATTAAGGGAAAAATCGAGTGACTAAGTATTTGCATTTTAGAGACAGTAATCCAAAAAAAAATCGAAAACCCAAATTCCAGATTTACTCAGTTTACATTTATTGAGTGTGTGTCTTTTGTTTTTTTTTTTTTTTTTTTTTTGAAAGATGGTAATCGACGTCAAGTCTTGAAAAAGACAGTAATCAAGAGATAAAACTATTTAAAAAAAGTTACATGCAACAAAAAATTAAAGCGATTAATAATTGTTTACAAAATATAAATTAAAAAAAAAAATAAAGCGATTAAAAGTTATCTAAAAAACATGAATTACCCTCAGTTGCATATTGCGTCCAATAAAGCTAAAATTGAATATAGATTAGGGTGTAATTCATCTAACCTACAATTTATTTGAGTATAACTTCTCAATGAATTATTTAATTAAGCTTCTCGCTTGCAATCCAAATGAGGCAAAGAAATAACGGGGTTAACCTTCAACGAGGTTGCATTCGTGTATACGACAAGATAACTATAAAATTTTAATTTCGAAAAACTCTATACTTAGTCTAAGATGGAATTAGACAATGCGAAATTGTTCGATTACGCAACAATCCTTGCCAAATAGTTTCCAAGGCAATTCAGCGGTTCAATAAACTTGGGCATAACGGTGATCGTACGGGACGTGGAAGAAAACCAACTGTCAAAATATCAAGAAACCACCAGATAATCAAAAGGCGAGTTCCCCGAAATTCAAGGGTTTCAATTAAAATCAAATTGTGAATAAGAAGCTCGACATTTACAAGTTTCCAAGAGCGCAAGAAAAAAGTTCGGTTCGAAATATGTTGACAACTCTGTTGTCGTGCCGCAAGTTCTCGCTGGGAAAAAATTCTTTACATTGATGAGAAAGTGTTTGACAATAAGGCAGCGCACAACCATCAAAATGAGAGGATCTGGTGGGTAGAAGCTTCTTGTTCATCACACATCATCGGCCATCGCCAAATCTCAAATCGGTGATGGGTTGGACTGGAGTAGGTTCATCCGGCGAAACGCCTATGATTTTCGTAGATCAAGGGGTCGAGATCAATAAGGAAACATACCATCGTAACATTTAGGAGATGGTGGCACTGCTTTAGGCCCAAGAACATTTAGATGGGCAGCTACCGTCATTCCAACCAGACTCGGCTCCGGCACGTAGGGCATTAGAAGCCCATTGATTACAGCATTTGATGCAGTTTGGAACCAGGATTTGTGCTAAGCTAAACGAAGGCTTGGAGTCTTTAAAGCAATCACTCCACTGTAAATGGTATCTACTTATAATTTCGCTGGAGGATCCGCGGCGTTTGGCCAAAAATTGTAATAAACGTTTAAAGCTCTGCATTGGTACCAAGGGAGGCCAATTTAATCCCATTGAAACGCAATTTACTAATTTCGCAGCCGCTTAAAATCGAATGGCAAGTCCGTGGATATCTTCGGAATGTGCGGAGTTAAAGCATCGTCTCCTTTGTATTTACCCTTGATGATCGTTGCCTTGATGTCGTTATTAATTAGATTTTCTAAAGCTAGTGTCGCTTCATTGCTTGGTCGAGGTTGATTCAAGTTACGTCACATGGTGATGCCTGAGTCTAGGCAATTCCAGCGAATCCGGCAAAAGTTTAGTGGGATAGTTGACTATCTTATTGTATGTTGTAAACTCTTTCTCTTTTTTAAACATATAAAGTTAGGCTTTTGCATAAGTGGCAACCTTTCAAAGAAATGTTCTATTATAGCTTCCCCAAACACTTTTCGTTTGGTACTTATCTTGTAATATTTTATTTTAATACTTTAAGCTCAGCTTTTTAGATACAGATTTTTCAAGATTCAAGATTTGGTTTGATATCCATGTTATAAAATTTCATTTATCTCAACACTTTAATATAAGTAAATTTTCCAAACAGGTGGCAACCCTCTTCAAATATGTTTTCGAAATTAAGCATTCTCAGGCCACTATATACTTACTTTAGTTTGATATCAATATTATAATGATTAATTTATCTTATCCAGTTAATTAAATTACTATTTTAAACATGTGGCAGCTCTTTTCGCTAATATTTTCAAAACAAAAGCTTTCTTAAAATTCTACCCTTAGTACCCATTGCAATATTTCGTTTATTTATCACTTCAAAATAATTAAATATTTCAAACAGATGGCAACTCTCGTAAATAATATTTTCAATAATAAGCTTAAATTATTGCCATTTAAGTAAATAATTTATGTTATGAATTTAATTTAATTTCATGTAATTCTTCAAAGAGCTCTCTATTTATTATTCTATCCTAATATTTATTGCGAACAAATAAAACAAAAGGTTCAAGCCCTTTTCGAGTTTTAGCGAGCCATGTCTGTCTGCCCAATATCTAGAGTAAATATTGAGATATCTAACGAAGCTTTGTGCACAGATTGCCCTTGGCCCAAAGTAAGTTAGCATTGAGAAAAGGCGAAAACGACTATAAAATATAACTAGCTTAATTCTGATGTTCGAGATTGGGTTGGGATATGGTGGAATCCGCTGATTTTTAATTTTTTTTTTGTTAAATGAGCCGATTACTTTAGAGCGAATAGGTAGGAAAATATTTTGTCAAACTCTCAAACTTACATTTCAACTTAGCAGGCATATTTTAAAAATGCTATAAAATCATAAAAAATTAATAATTTTTTGGCTAATTTAATTTAAAAACCTTCATATATAATTTCAAAGTAGTGTCAGAGTTTTAAGATTTGGAAGGGTTTTGAACCCCCTCCTTGGGTGAGCAATGGCACATATAGCTATCATGTAATACAGAAAAGCTGAACATATTAAATCTTAAACTTTATACAATTTTTAAATTAATAAAAATTGAGAAATGCTCGGACAAAGTTCGTCTTTTTTTTTGGCCGAGACCGAACCGAGCTGCTTGTGCCCGAAGCCGAATTTTGGTCGTTCTCTAATAATTATATATCAGTATAATCTTATTCGATCAGTAAATATTTGTGTGCATGAGATCGATCTCGCATAAAGTCTAAAAAAGTAAGTCGTATGATGAGATGTGGTTGTAGTTCTTCCAAATTAACACAAAAAAAATCCCTCAAGTTTGTATAAATATTGTTAAAAAAGAAAATGGTTTTGAAACAATTCCACAAATACATGAGAAATTTCCAAGCCCTACTTATCAATTTCAAAATAAGAAACTGCGATTAATTTGTTCCATTTTCTGCGAGAGGTTGAAAAACAAATGTTTGGGACCATCCTAAACTAGCTAATAACATATTATATTTATTTAGCAAACATAAACTCATTGTATCGGGTTAACTCCTGAAATTTCTCAATTTTAAGCAAAAATAAACATACATACATACTTACGTCATCACTAAACTTTTACTAAATAAAATAAGAAATCCAAAATAATTACATACATTTTAAAAAAGTATTTACTTTGCAATTAACAAGTGAACATTTCATCAGATAGTGCAAAAGTGAAAATTATCTGCGTTCGCAAATAAGAAAGTTAAAGTCAAACCAAAGAGCAATAAATAAATGGAAGAAAGGAAATAGTGAAAAACAAATGTGCTAAAATATATTGATTGCAAATTGTTGTTGTGAATTCTAAATACATATCTTTCAAAAATTACTACAAATGTCTAAGCCAATTTGGTTGAACAACAAAAATTCACAGTTGTTTTGCTGCGCCTGCACCACTGCATTGCTGACACTTTTGCTACGCACCGATGGCGCGGAGAGTTATGGCTTTGGCAGGTGTCCAAAATATCCATCGATGCCGAAATTTAATATGAGCAGAGTAAGTGTGGAAAATTCCGTTTTTTAAATATTTATTTTCAATTGAAATAATATATTTTTTATAATATTTATTTATTCTAACTTTAGATTTTAAAGCGATTTGTATGAAAGAAATTAATATAAATAGCTATCGACCACCACCAGTTTATGAACTCGATAGTATGAACGAGGCCTATCAAAATCTTTAAAAAACTAGCATTTGCTTAGGATTCCGAAACTGCTTGCCCGATTACCTTCGAATTTTATTTGATATTCAACTAGCTCTGGAGACAGGTCTGAAGACTGTTGTTTCCAAACAACCAAAAGGTGTACTCTTCGGGAAAATAAAAATATATCGAGCAATCAATTGTACATGGCAAATTTTCTTTTTCTTTTACAAAAACAAAAAAAAACAGACTAGTATTGTGATATAGCAATATCGCAGAAACAGTTTAGCTCTGAAACGGTAACATAGAAATATTTTAAAACTCTATTAATGTTTGCGAGCTATCTCAAAATTACAAATATTGGGAAGGCGACCCCGCTGCTGAAACCAGGGAAATCGGTCAATAATTATGAATCCTATTCACCGCTTTCCCTTCTTTCAGTAGCGAGGAAGACACTTGAGGTCCAGCACAACAGTGGCTCCAGCCCATCACAACTACAGCCCTCAATGCCATAAAAACGCCGGTGTACCACGGCTTTTCGACATGGTTAGCCACTTCTAGCTGGCGTTGAGAAATCAACTATCCCGGTGGTTCGGTAGTCATCGGTGTGCATTATAGACGTAAGGCGGGTTAGACAAGTAGGTTCGCAGTGTGGCGTCCTCTTCCCGCTATTGTTTAGCATTTCCATCTCCATTCTCACTCAGCGGCTAGAGGGATTCATGTAGTTCATGTGCCCGATTATCTCTCCGATCTTACTCTTTCCCCTACTACGTCCTTGGTGACATTTTTAACACCGCAGCATCCACGTGAACGACCCCCAACTCAAACTCAAGGAATTTAAATGTCAACTTTGAAAGCATACCTTCCTTCTCAGCGCACACAGCCGCAATCCTCAGCAAAGTATATACCCCAAGAAATTCATCAAGTCGCCCTTGGTAAAGGCAAAGAATCTTTAGTGGAAACCATACATAGAAGGCGATTGGTCAGGATGTCTGCTGTTGTCTCCTGAGCCACAGTTACACCAAGACTCCAGCAGCCATCTAGTTAGGCATCCTAACCAGCAGTAATTTTCTCGTTGAGCGTCACCTGTGGCCGCTGTCTAGTTGACTCCCAGGCATGTCAGAAAGCACCTCCTTCAATTTACAAGGAATATCCGAACGTATCCGACCGAACCGCTGGATTCAACCGCGTATAAGGCGATGAACAGGCGATAAAAAGCTTCCACCGAGAGACAATCAGCACCTTCTCCAAATTCCGCACCTTGAATGCAGTTACCGGAATCAAACCGCCACCCATTGCAGACGAGAAGCTGCAGCTGGCTCATGAGTTCCGGCTTACTCAATTCCTACTATTCCAGAATCACTTATCTATGTCCCGCATGTTGAGATTCCCCGCAGGACATAAATGTCCTATTCACATGCTCTCTTGAGCCCGTTCAACTAACACCCCTCTTCCTTTGGTATCTTTTCTTTCAACGCCTGGTATTGCTCCCAAACAGTTTGCGTTGTCCCCGACCGCATTGTAGCTCTGTAGGCAACGCCTTCCTTTCTGAGCGGGTCATTCCTCTCCGTACTGGTTGTTTTTTCCGGCTTGCTGAATTTCAATAATTCTTCAGCAGCGATACGTAGAGGACGAGCAATGTGCTGCCATTGCCCGCGAATTCCGGTTTACTTGAAAGTGCTCTTAGTGAGCAGGTGGCGAAGGTAGTAGCCATCTGTTGCGATTGCAGCTTTCCAAGGTCGAGCTTTCTAATACACTAGAAACATGCCCTCCCCCTACAATAGGGGTATTGTTACATTATCGATACGGTTTCGCGGTTTTCGATCTGGAGACAGCCACGTTACTTGGTGAATCTTTCTAAGCTGAGGAAATATGATTCCACCATATTTCGAGCACAGGCAAAGTCGATCAGTATAAGTCCGTTAGCTGAGATTTCGTCATGGAGACTGAATTTTCTGACAATGTGAATATAGGTCCCTTCCTTACGTAAGCGATCATAGTGCTATTAGGTTCTATTCCAATCTTACCTTGCCCCGATCATTAAATTTCCTCGATAGTGGCGATATCAGTTTACCCTATTAAGAGTTCGGACATTCCAGGTGCATGCCCTCAAATCATGGCTCTTAATAGATTGCCTATGATTAAAAAATGTATGGCGGAAATACTCATTTAAAAACCTAAATCCCTAACAGCCGATTTCAGCGCACTGCGATCCCAACAAAAATGCTATTTGAATTTAGTATTTCAACTTCTTTCTATCATTCTTTGTTATCACCTCTTCTTTCTTGCTTATATTGAAGAGTTTTTGTGTGAATTATGATAGGAAGCCATCCACAAAAGTTTCTTTTATAAACCATATACGTTTTAGGAACAATTTTCCTAAGCTCACCTATATATATACATCTTGTATATGACTTACTAATATACTACATATTTTGTTGTACAATCACGAGAGGCAAAAAGCTATCCATTTAAATTAAAAGTTTTCTTAATTACTTTTTTAATAACTTTGTTATTCAACTTCCTCGACAAATATGTATTTACGAGTATAGTAAGTAATAAAATATTCCAAATCGTTCGCAATATGATTTTCATTTCGGAATTTTCTTAAACAGTGCTCAGTCATCGTTTCTATAAAACTTTAAGTTCGTTTGTCGTTTGAGTTAATTAATTATGCACCGATTTCGCTCATATTTAGAATATATAAAAGGTAAAAATGCAATACTTTGACCAGATCTTTCTTTTGTTTTATGTTTATATTTTCTTTATAGAAATCTAGCTAACTACTAGCAACTATCCCACATACCAAATTTTTGTAGAAAAAGTAAAAAAAAAATTCAACAAACCTTTACGCCAGCACCAATCATTTTACTCAGAATTTTTTTTTAAAATGTAAATGTATAATAAAATATTTTTGAGTTTGTTCATTAATTACACTAGCTGAAAATAGATCTGATCTATGGCATCCGATCATCCAGTATCCATATAAATTTTCTGCTGAATCCGAAATATGAAGTCAGACTTTAAAAAGTAGAACAGCCTTTGACATACTATAGCTAGATTTTTGAGATCTAAGAAAATGAGATGTCACTTAATTGTAATTATCTCTGAACATAGTTGAGTGATCACAAATTCATTTTGATTTACATATGTAAAACTAGTAAAATGTTTATACAATCTTTTTTTATCACCGTTAGCAAAAAAATTATCAAAAGTTCTGAGTAAACAGTTTGTTGTTATTATAAAAATTAGTTGGTATATAAAAATTAATTGCGCACGAACGTATCAACGGATTTTTTTTTTATTTTTTGTTGTATTTGGTTTATATCTGCCTGTAGAAGGTTTGTAAAGAAAAAAATGGAACAATAGTGTTGCCAGAGATGTAAAAATGGAACAAAAATTTTAAACTAAAAAACATGATTACAGTATTTAACTGCAAATGTAGAATATATTTTAAAGCGGAAATTTTGTATGTGGTTGCCTGCCACCTTCCGAAAAAGATTACAAAAAGCTATTTACATAAATAATACAATAAATGTAACAGTAAAGACTTTAAACGAAAGAAGTTTTAAAGAGCTATACATCACGTTTAAATTTAGTTTTTATTGCTTGTTTTATTTGGTTTCCTTCTGTATGCAGACCAAAAATTGTAAAGAAAATTTTTTTTATGGGGTTGCCACCTTTCGAAAAAAATTACAAAATAATAAAATAAATGTAACAGTAAGGATATTAAACGAAGAAGGGGTTTAAAGTGTTTAACACATATCTGAAAAAAAATTCTAAATTGGTGTTGCCAAAAAGAGTTTCTTATATTGTAACATTTGCATTAGGTTACCTGTCGTCTTAAAAAATTGCTATATTAATAGAAAATGTTGCACTCTTCCTAGGTCTGAGTGCAATATTTTAAGAAATGAACAAGTAAGAAAAAAACAAGCCCGGAAAATTAGTTCGAGAAGAAAAACGTCATAAGCTTAAAAAAAACAAAATGAATAAATGAAACGCAACAATGGAATTTCATTGAAAATGTGTAAACAAATTTTAAACAGAAAAAAATTTCAATAGGGCTGCCAACTTTCGGAAAAAATATAGAAAGAGTATTTAAATAAATTAACTACGCATACATTATAGCATTACGGATTTCAAACGAAACGTCGAATTTAATTAAATTATAAACAAGTTTTATGAAATACCAAAATATGGATGTTAAAGGGTTAATTTTTTCCGGAGAAGAGGTTTGCAACTACATACATATGTATGTATATTTTGAGGAGGTTTGCAACCTGTTTGAAAATAAAAATTTTAAAATATGTATGTCGAAGATTTCGCTTTGGTTATATGTTAGAGAATTCGAACAGCGTTTTCTGGAAGCATATGTAAAAGCAATTATAAAAATTGAGGCAGGACAATGTTTCTCGGGTGTTTGTAGTTTTAATTAAAAATGAGATCATTGAAAGCATTTTTAGCAAAACGTAGCGTATTACATATCCGCTGAACCGCACTGAACGCAACTACCAACCCTGTCAACTTTTGCCATTAAACAGATTCCTTTATGGCCAGCCAATTCATTTGCACAGCAAGTGCAATAAAATGGACTTACTTTCCCCCCCTCCCCCCTGCGATTTCTGCTTTAAGATGCAGTGGCTGTGGAAGACAAATAAGAACATGAAAAAAATTTTAATAACCAAACGAAAATGTTGAAATTGTTGACTCATTACATATTGCCATATGTTTGTGGGTTTATTATCGTGCTCTCAAATCATTTAAAAATTTATATATATATACATTAGGATGGTGCTTAAAAATCAGATTTCCCCCAACTCGATAGTAGTATTGTCGTAGATATCGCATATTAATTATAATTTCTTTAGTTTTCATAGCGTAATCTGAACTTTAACCCTTGTGCAAAACGCCTTACCCGTCTCCGATTGGCGCCAAAATTTATAGGTGATATACTCGTATTCGACTATAGTAGTAATGATTTTGGGTATTAGATAAAACAAAATTATTTTCTTTTTTTCCTTCTTATTGTAATATACACATTAGCGCACCTAAAATTTTAAAGTTGTAATACTTTTGAGGAATTGAGTTTTTTATTATTAATTTTTCACTGTTATGAATTAGATTAGGTCATCGTCAATTTCGTTTAAGAATGGGCAGACGACGAAATTACATTTTTTTTTTGTTAATGAATTGTGAACTAGAAAATGTAATTACGGGAACGTTTCCAAAACTTAACAAAAAATCAATTCATACGGCTAAAATTTGTAGGGGTTTGAGAGTATGCTACAGTTACCGCGTCTACTTATCCTAATATTAGAAATAATAAACGATTTTTACCTACACACCTTTACACACAGCGTTCCCGAAATGATGCCGAATCGATGGACGTTATACACACTTGCAATTAAAACTGGCTTATCGCTTTTATTTAATTATGTATTCCATCAGACGAATATACGACAGTTATCTTTCAAAGCACACTGTGGAAATACCGCCAGCAGTTGAAGATTTATGGGTGCGTTGCCGAAATGACGAATTTCGTATGAAAAACTCTTTAATTAAACACAAACAAACGAAGTTTTCGATTTATTTTGAATAATGCACTTATTTGACTAGGCACTTTAAATAATTGTTTGACCAATTAAATTTACTTTAATGAGTTATAAAAGCGTTCCCGGAATGATTTTTCGTGTATTTTGAATAAAATAAAATTAATATAAGAATGTATTTACCTAAAATGATTAGAAGTGTCGTTGACTATCCATTACATATATTAATTGGCAAATTATTGTCAGTTTAGTGGAGTTTTAGACGGAAAATTCTTTCAAACTAAAATTCATCATCTCCATGATTTTGGCCCACATGTAGATATATTCGCGAAAATCAGAAAAACTACCATTGTATGACAGTGAAAAAAAACTTGGTGTTAGAGATGACAGAACTTGCGGGTCTAGTCGAGTAACTGCATACTCGAAATTTAAAAAATACCTTGAAAATCTTGACCTGTGGTAAAAAAAAACTGTTTTTCAAGCGTAGCATTTTTTGTTTGTTTATAATTTGAACAAAACCAATTTTGAATTTTGATATGCCATTGGATATAGAATAAAAATACACTTATAAGGTATGTAGTTTACTGGATTTTGGTATACAAAAATGACGTACTTACCTTAAATATTCCAAAAAAATATACATTTTACAGATTTTTTTCGAATTAATCTGAATTTGAAATATTTTTCGATATCAAAACATTTATAACTGTTCACAAAACAATTTATAAAGCAGAAAGTCTTACTACATTTAATTGTAATTTTAATGTGATACTCCAGTGACACGTATAGAATTCGAAAATATTGAAATTATAAGCAAATCGAAACCCAATTTTTTGACCACAGATCAAGATGATTGAGGGTATATTTTTGAGTATGCAGTTTGCAGTAATAACTCGGCCAGGCCCACAAATTGTGCTATGTGGCACTCCAAACTTTCCAATTTTTTTTTTAGTTTTTTTACGTAGTGTAATTTACATATGTAGTTAAGATTTGAAAAACTTAATTTAGCGTAATAACTTTATATTAACCATAAACAATATTCGCTCGAAATAAAAAAGAACATTGTATACAGATTTTTTTTTGCTAACTCACTTACGTATTGTACATTGCACTACTTTAAGGCCATGAAACGCTAATTAAAGCAAACATAATTGATCAACTTGATTATAAACGAGTTCTAGAAAAATGAATTGACTTGTAAATTTCTTACATAAAGAGGTCATGCAGCGTTTTCTTACAGCTACATCTACATAAGTACCTTTTCAATTGAATACTGAGTATGCTGAGGCAAATGGCATTCCCTGTAGGAAAAATTCGGTGTAATGAAATAAATTTTAAGTAAGTGCAAATTAGTTTGCCAAGACAGTTGACTAAAATAGTACATCTTTGACGGCTTTTTTTACAGGGATCGTAACGTTTATAATGTTTATAAAAAAAACATGATTTGAAAGTCATTTTTGGATTTAAGTTTTTCCGATCATATTTGATCGTTATTTTGTGATTCTTATTTGTTCGATAAAAATGATCGTTATTCTTGGGCTTAAATTTTTCGATCATAATAAACGCAAAAAAAATTTATCGGCGATGACGGCAATAGCAGCAACACCAATAATACGATTTTGTGTTATGGTCGAAAAAATAAAAATCACAAAATATCGAGTAAATATGATCGGAAGAATTTAAATCCAAGAACAACGATTAGTTTTTATAGAAAAAGAAAATAACAATTATACAATTATTTAAAGCAAAAAAAAAAGGTTCTAAATAAAAGTATGATTAGATTTGCAGAATATATGTATGTCATAAAGTTTATATCGATATATTCGAGTTTTGGTTTTTTGTCTGATTTTTTTATCCGAAAAAATCACAATAACATTCATACATACATTTGTATATTACGAAAAACCCAGGTACGTACTCGTATACGACGTAAAACATCAAAAAAAAAAATTTTTTTAAATGTCGAACACCTATTCTATCTGAAATCATTTGATAAAGTAGCCTATTTGTGATTACTTACTTACTTGCGTCTTAATGTTGTAACACAAATTGAAGGACCTACAGTTTAACACCGACTCCGAACGGCGAATGTTTTTTTGTGAGAATTTTTTTTCATGGCAGAAATACACTCAGAGGTTTGCCATTGCCTGTTGATTAGCGACCGCTATTAGAAAAAAGTTTTCTATAATTTGCCAGGATTTGAATCCGGAACCCACCGAATGAAGCGCGCACACGTTACACACTCGACTACGGCCGCCACCAATTTGTGATGTGTGAGCAGAAATTCGTACGAAAATCAATACATCTTTATTTTCTATAGTACAGGTTTTTTTGTACGCGTATATAGTCGATTTTTAAATAGTATTTGACGGAATGCAAAAAGTTTATTCAACAAATTCGTTAGATAAAAAACCCTCAGTTATGCATTAAATTAAAAATTTGTATACTTCCTTATTTATCTCGATACGCGTTATATCAATAGAAACATTGGTTTTGATATATTCTCAATAATTTTCTAAACTTTTTTTTATTCAAAACTAGCTAGATTCGCTGGCACAGCATTCGGTTTAAGGTTATGAATTCGAATTTAGCACAGAAGTTAATTAATAACTTGACTAAATGAACTTTTATATTAATTTTTATTTTATTTTATTTTTTATTTTCTTTCTCTTTTCTGCTGTGTAATTTGTGTATTTAATGTGTATTTAATTTTTCAAATACCAGTTGGCAACTCCTCAAAAGTTGTTCGAAGCCAAACGTTTCCAAAAAAAATTGCGCTTCAAACCTGTATTAATGCTTCACTCTTCATGATTCATTTATCCTGTAGTATTAATTCAGTTTCGATTTTTCTAACATGTGGCAACCCTCTCGAAACAAATTTCTTAAAGAAAGCCTTTTTATACCTTTTTCGTTTGACATCAGTCATTGAAGAATTTCAGTTACCTTACTAATTAAATCAACGTTCGAAAAATGGTGGCAACCCTGTTCAAAAATATTTCGCTTGGCAGGTGGCAGGAGAACTTCTTTCACAATATTTTCAAAATAAAGCCTTCGTTTGATACCCATATTGCAATATTTAGTTCACAGATTATTTTAATTGAATTTAAGGTTTTGAAAAGGTGGAAACTCCCTTTCTATCTGTCAAATCTTATTTAAATCCGTCCAGTCGGCATTTACCAATATGTGATTTAATGCCACGTGTTGAACTGTTATTGAATTGAACTGAAAAACAGAATGTACATATGGCTCCACCTGGCGAGTATTTTTTGATTTTTCTTTTTTACAATTAAACCTTCGCGTAGCTATTCCGAACATGTCCGCAGAAGGAAATATCCAATTTGGTCCAGTCGTTTTCAAGTTTTAAGCAGCCGAACAAACCACGATTCATTTTTATATAAAATAATGGAAACCTCCATGCCTGCGTCGACTAAACATAAATAACAACTAAATTTATGACTACAAAATTTTAAGCTAGAAAAAATGTACGGTACAACTTGATTATCCTCAAAACTATGTATTTTTTTAATTAACTGAAATTGTTTATTCTAGTCAATAAGTACGCAATTAAAAACGGTCATTTGAAAGTTCCCAGAAACGAGTTGTAAATTTTACACTATTTAGAAACGTATTTAAAAAATTTTCGTTTGTTTACTTATTTTTTTTAAGGTCTTAACAGACATTTTTTCTAAAGGTTACAAGCGTGTCTACATACACACACAAACCCACGTATTTATTTGCATGAATAAATTCATAGGAACATGCAGCTTTCTTTGCGACGCTGAATTACTGACGACTGACCTCTGGCTGCGTAAATTCTTATGTTGATTCTTTTGATACTTAGAGTAATCCCACGGTTAAGAACAATGGGAGCATATGCAACTTATGTAAATTAATTAAAAACTGAGTGTAAATCTTTCAAGTGGGCAACCATTTTTTGAATGCCGAGCGATGCTTGTAAAATGGATTTGGCAAACAAAAATATTAAAAATAATTTTTAAGTGTTTAAAAACTAAGCAGTATTTGAATAAGCAATCGCGAGAAAATAAATAAAATGCAAACGATTTCAAAAAAAGGTTAATAGCTATAACTTTCGAAAAATCTGCGTCTACTGCACACATTTCGATTCAACTTTTGGTCGTTTTTCTCGAATTCTTTACTTTTTGAAATATGCCAAATGAAAATTGCACTTGCTTTGTTTTCTTTTTAGCTTTTATTGTAAAATTAATAAATTCCTCAACCTAACCTAAAACTTGGTATTCTTTTATAAGTATTAGGTAACAACTAAAAACTTCTAACCGGGGACTGTAGCGGTTATAATTTTTATAAAAAATCATGGTTTAATAGTTATTTTATGACTTTAATTTTTTCGATCAAAAATAATCGTTATTCTTGGATTTACATATTTCCGATTATATTTGATCGATGCTATTTGATTTTTACTTTTTCGATCAAAAATAATCGTTTTTCTCGGGTACAACATTTTTCGATACTTGAATTTTTTTCGATCATAAAATATACTATTGTCATCGTCGGCAAATTTATTATGATCAAAAATTGTAAAAAAAAAGAATAACGATTACTTTTTTATGGAAAAAATAAAAATCGCAAAATACGATCAAACTTGATCGAGAGATAAAAATTCAATAATAATATTTATTTATGATTCAAAAGTAAGAATCACAAAATATGGATTATGCAATGATATAAAACGAGAAATCTTCTAAAGAAAAACTTGGTCAGATTTGTATAGCAATGATGTTATGATGGGATCGATATATTTGAGCTTTGTTCTGAACGAATTCTAGTCAATGATTTTTTAACCCGAAAAAATCAAAAGAAAAGTTATTTTCGGTCCCAGCTTCTAATAGGAGCACTTGGTGTTCATAAATTGAAATTAATGGCTTGAAGAAGCGTCCGAATACCGGGAATTGCAAAGATGTGTAGGAATACTAAATTACCGATCAGCAGGTGATCAGTGGTTCAAGAATGCAGCTCAGCAGATGCACACTGACATTCTACGACAACGTTTTGTTCTCAATTTATTTATTTGATTTATTTTATTTAGCAATTTTCACTTATTCAGTTAATTAGCTTGTTCACAGGGTTTTTCTTTTTATTTTTATAATCGTGGAACTCAATCCGATTAAATAATGCTTAATTTTGTTACTAGTACTAAAATAGAGTATACATATATACTTAGTCAAAATAATACATTGATAAATTTTCCATAAGTTGCATTTCGTTTTAATAATTGAAATGAAACGCCGCCGCGGTATCAATATGTAGACGTGTCAATATATCAATTTTATTGATAGGGGAAAAAGTAATTTCCAATTAAAATAAGTTCAAATGTTTAATAAGTCAAAATCAATGCATAGCAAACTGATTTCTTTACGTTAATTATAATTGCTAGCATGAGGCTGATTTTATACTTAGGTATAGTATATTTTAAGAAACATATGTACATATTTACATGCATACGTTAGAGGTGTTCAGATTTTCATGGTAAAATATAAATTAATTCATTTTAGTTTTCGATGCCCATATAGTTTTGGTTACCGAACTATTCCATTTTTAATTTCTTTCATTGAATCTGGCGTGAAGTTAAAAGCTGTGTTGCTTTTAGGGATGGGCGAATGAGCGAAATATATCGATATTTTTAAGCTATATTACAACATATCGATATTTTAACCTCAGGGCGCAATTAGCTAAAGTATTGTAAAAATAATCGATAGTGAAAAACATTGTAAATATTTTGAGGTTTTATTATTTTTATTTATTACCGATACCCGACTTTGTTACGCCTCCAAAAGTACAACGTATCGTATTTTATGTATACCGAGGCAATTTATTAGAAAATAACTTGGGTTTAACTTCGATAAATATACATATACATATATAGTGCGTCTCATCAAAAAAAGTTGCGGGTTTTTATAATTAATTTATCACTTTTTAAGACTTCCGTCAAGATATTTTGAATAAGAATAAATATGACCATGGCATCTTCAAAAATATCGAATTTGATACAAACTTCCTACTCGGAAGTAAATATCGAATATCAATATTTCAAGATTAAAAATCATCACGTTCTAAATACAAAAATATCTAATCAGAAAATTTTCATTAATTTTACTCAAAGGATTAACGTTTAAAGGCTAGGATTTATGGATATGATAATGCGTTAAATGGGAATGATAAACTTATTTCTGTTACATATTTTTCAAATAACAGTTACATTAAAATTTTGTATGCGTATTAAATGCATGGGTAAAAGAGTCCGATAGTATAGACCTTTTTACTTCATCCACGAGCTTTTCTTAGTACTGAAATCGCTGATTATTTCGCATTTTCATTTGACGCTTTCTCAATTTCTTCTGACACTTTCGCTATTCTCTGATTAATTTGGCGCTTTCGCAATTTCAAATGACTACTCTTATTTTCAATCGTCGCTTTCTGAATTGCAATTGACTATTCTTATTTTTAAGTCACGTTTTCGTATTTTAATTTCACCATTTCTAATTTATAATTATCTACCACAAATTATAACTGGTTGAAACAAAAATTCGAGCAATTGTTATATAAGTATATGCAAACATATAGAAGAAATTTCGGAAGCGCGTCAAAAAAGATTTTTTTTATAAGTTTTAATTACAAATTTTGAAATATTGAGTAAAATTATGCACATTTTTTAAACTTCGCACAAAATTTCGAAATAGAGTTTAAATGTATTGTATTATTTAAGAACGTATTGTATTTCTTATACAAAAATAATTAAAATTAAATAGATATAAATAATTAGTGAAAAGTTGTCGATAATTATGAAATGGGTTGTATAGTCTGTGCCAAGGCGAATAGCATAAGGGGGCGGTTATAAATATAATAATTGCTTGAGTTTCGATTGTAAAAATTTAGCTATACTTCCCTATAGGTAGAAGAGGAAAAGAAAATCCAAATATTCTGAATTTTTCACTCACCCACTATGCCGAAATAAAAAATGTTGACAGATGAATAATCAACAACAGCCTACATGAATTCGCCTTGGTTGAATACCACTTTTATTAGTTTTTCTTTATTTTTGTTTTGTTTTATTTATTTATAAAAAACACGTGTGCACCTAAGTGCGCGAGCCAGAAGTAAAACTTCTTTGGGGTGGTAGAAATTAATAAAAGTAGTCGTAGTAATTAGTAGTAGCATTAGTAAAAATAGTGGTAGAAATTAGTAACAATATGGTAGAAATTAGTGGAGTCGTGGAAGAAATTAGAAAAAATAGTAGAAGTTAGTAAAAATAAATACAATTTTACTAATTTCTAATAAAAATAGTAAAAATAGTGGAAAAAATTAATAAAATTAGTGGTGTAAATTAGTAGAAATAGTGGTAATAAATAGTAGGCATTAGTAAAAATAGTGGTAGAAGTTAGTAAAAATAGTGGTAATAAATAGTAGGCATTAGTAAAAATAGTGGTGGAAGGTAGTAAAATAGTGGTAGAAATTATTAGTAGTATTAGTAAAAATAGTTTTAGAAATTAGTAGAAATAGTGGTAATAAGTAGTAGGCACTAGTAAAAAATAGTGGTAGAAATTAGTATAAATAGTGGTAGAAATTAGTAAAAATAGTGGTAGAAATTAGTAAAAAATAGTGCTAGAAATTAGTAAAAAATAGTGGTAGAAATTAGTAAAAAATAGTGGTAGAAATAAGTAAAAAATAGTGGTAGAAATTAGTAAATACAGTGGTAGATATTAGTAAAGCGATTCTGACGCGACTTTCGTTACGCGATGTTAAAAATCACTGCCGCTAAAAAAGTTTTACTTCAATAAGTGCCGTCCTAATGTGCACTCAATGTGAAATCGCTAGACCCCCAGAAGAAATTTATTTAGTTCTAAGCGGATTTAATAGAAACAATTTAATTTGATTTAAATTAATTTAATAATGATTATGCAAATGTAGATATTTGTATGTTTGAATGTATGCGTGTATATAGTTTTTATATGCACGTTGGTTCAAAGTCCTTTTTATCACTTTTTTTTTATTATTCTACCAGTCGAAACCAGTCTATTATCTCTATTTACTGTCATTGAAACAAAAAAAAAAAGAGCCTAATCTGAGGGCTTGTCTCAACTTTAAACCAAACAGACTTTGCAAATGCACTACACATTTTAAATATTTACACTCATCTAATCATCTTCCGGCGCTCTCTGCTAAGTTATGACTTTGAACTAATTTTAACACTGATTTCTGTCTACGAATATGTTGTACGTTTGTATGAATGAGTGTAGCCATTTATGATTGTTTGAAAACCTGTTTTTTTTTTGTTTTATTAATGCTCCAAACCTCACGCGTATGCTTTTGCGCTTGCGTCTTTCATGCTCTGCGCGGCTCGCTATTTTTGATGTATAATTCATTTTTTTTGTTGTAATTTATGTCTAATTTTGCGTATCTTGTATGTATTGACACTTAGTGATTTGCTATTGATTTGTAATTTTTTTTACGTTTAGCCCATTTAGCACTCCTACAGATACATTTTAGGTACTATGTACATATGTACGAGGGTTGTCTGAAAAGTTTCCAATCTAAAAAAAAAATAATCAACTAAATTTTAAAATTTTTAAACTTCTTATGGGACCTTGAAAACGATTGCGTTGAACCTTTAGCGCCACGATAGAGAGGAGATATAGCGAATGCCTGGACAGAAAAGAGAATGCTTATGTTTCTAACGCGGTTTAATACGTAGTTATGAAAGTTTGTTTGAAAGTATGAAAGTTTCCATTTTTATAACCTTTGGCGCTGTGTAAAAAGCTAATTAAATTAATAATTTTCAAACAAAAGATGCACAAGAAATTTTAGTTCCAAAAAACTATTAATTTTTCGGCCTAATTTATTTATATTAACAATAATATTTGAACTCAAGGACAGAGGGAAACGCTAAATGGATCACTGA
Organism: Anomoia purmunda; assembly: GCA_951828415.1. Classification (NCBI taxonomy): domain Eukaryota; kingdom Metazoa; phylum Arthropoda; class Insecta; order Diptera; family Tephritidae; genus Anomoia; species Anomoia purmunda. Next base: position 29,260,179 of record OX639997.1, read on the forward strand.
CTGCGTACTTGCCCAGCAAGTCGGAGGTTTGGAATTCAAACCCGGGAATCTGAAGAGGAGATGTGGAGATCTCGGAAATGGCAGCCATAATTTCTACAGCTCTGACAGTTGTTGTCTTTCTTCAATACTTTCCTAATAAAATCTGGACTTGAACTCAAAACTTATTGTTGATATTAATTTCGAAATATTTTTGAGGAGGGTTATTATAATATTGCAGTAAAATAAAAGAGATTTATACGAAAATATTTTGAAAAGGGTTTCTAGCTATTTAAAAAATGTTGATAATTTTCATTATTATAATTATCATTATCATTTTCAATTAGATTTCTTTGCAAATTTTAATTTTTTTAACTACTTAAATACTTAACCGATTTTGAATAAATTAAAGTGGAGCAACTGCTGAGCTGCGTAAATCAAATAAAGGGTCTTGCAATAGGGACGCTACAAAAGTAGACCGATAGTGACAACAAACGACGCCATATTTTTCCCCGCTCTTTTGACACTTCTCTTCAGTAAGGTTTGCCATTTCATCATGGAAAGATATACGATCCAACAACGAGTCGAAATTATTAAAATTTACTACCGAAATTCGGAGACAATGGCCTCAACTTTAAGAACGCTATGTCCAATTTATGGTCGTCGTCATTTCTGGCTGAATGGCTTCGTCAATAAGCAAAATATGCGTTATTGGACAGGCAGCAATCCACACGTACGAGTACTCCATGGGTCAACATTGCATCCCTAAAAAGTTACGGTTTGGTGCGGTTTATGGGCCGGCGGCGTCTTTGGGCCGTACTTCTTCCGTGATGATCAAGACCGGCACGTTACTGTGAATGAGAATCGCTACCGCTCAATGATAACCGAATATTTTTGACCCGAATTGGTTGATATGGACTTGGACATTATGTGGTTTCAACAGGACGGCTCCACAAGCCACACAGCGAATGTCACAATCGAATTATTGAAAACCATGTTTGGTGAACGTGTTATCTCACGAAATGGCCCAGTCAATTGGCCGCCTCGGTTGTGCTATTTGACGCCGTTAGACTATTTCCTGTGGGGCTACGTCAAGTCTATGGTCTATGCCAACAAGCCAGCGACGATTGATGAACTTCGTACGAATATTGAACGTGAAATTGCAGCAGTATCGGGCGATTTATGCTTGAAAACCGTCGAAAATTGGGTTCAGCGTCTGGACTTCTGCAAGCGTGCCCGTGGTGCCCATGCAAAAGAAATCGAGTTCCATACATAATGTCATCGAATGTACTTTTTGTATTTAAAAAAGCTTTTGTACCGTTCCTATTGCAAGACCCGATATAATATTAATAAATAGAGAACGACCGAACTTCGTCTTCGGCCATGTTCGGTCAATAAAGATCGGTTCGCCTTCGGTCAAAAAAAAAAATCCGAACTTGAGCTGAATATTTGTATGTTTTATTGTTATCAAAATTGTATAGAATTTTACTTTTAATAAGTTTCTGGTTGAAAAGAAAATAACTTAGCTTTTCAAATTTATATGATAGCGATATGATTTTCAGTGATAATACTGAAAGAAATTATTTGTTCCTAATTGGATACCTTTTTCTCAATGAACATCTGGTTTAGGTTTCATATTTAAAAAAATGTTTGAGACTCTTCCGACTTCAAAAGTTATTACACCATATAAATACAATCAGTTATCCTTTAGAATTGATCTATTTTGTTTATATGATTTATTACTGAAGACAGGTCCTTGCCAGGCAAATTAAGTTATTGAAATGGATAAATAAATTTGTATCTGTATTTTTAGAACATTTTCAGTTATAGTTTTTTACTTGAAGTAGCTCATTTATGTTAATATACTAAAGTGCCTCAGAATCTAATTTGCTTTTTTAAAATATTTTTTGCGACGTCTCATGCATTTTCTTCAAAATCAAAAATTCGTCCGTTTTGAAGAAATACGAAAAAAAAACTATTTTATTAAACATGCGGGACTTTTCAGGCACTGGAAACACGATCACTTTCCCTCAAAAGAAGGAGAAGCAGAACCTAAGTAATTATGTGAAATATGGAATGGAATGGGAAATATAAAGGAATTAGGCTGTGCGTCAAATTAAAAACAAACAGTTGTCTGCGGCTTTCAAAATAAAAATGACTAATGGGGGGTAGAGTGGGTCCCTCTGATTATATAACTGAAAGTCCTTGCCTCCGAAGGCTTATAGGTTTTAATTTATTCGTTGTTAAAGTTGTTAAAATTGTTGAAATTAACCTCACTTTTTCCTTTGTTTTTGAATTGAACTGAAATTCAGTACTGCCACACAGTACGAAACAAAGCCGAAAACGAATTTATGAAAACAAGAACAAATAAATTCTTCTGCAATGGCAGTCTTCGGCCGCGCCTAAAACACATAACCCTGGTCAGTCCAATTCCGGCTACGCCATCCACAGAGTATTTTTACAAAAAAGTCCATATTACAAACGTAATTTCTTATAAATTAATTTTTGGAAATTACAGTTCGATTTCCCTACGCCTATCCACATGTTTTAGAGTAAAAAAAAAAGTATTTAAATTTTGAAGGATCTGGCATCACCAATGGCAATGAAGTATAGCAGCCAGCTTTCAGCAATTGTGTGTTAACGATTATAGCATTTGCGATTGGAAAATAGGATTAAAAGAATGAATTCTTACACATTTTGTAAGAAAATAAGAGCGAGTTAAGGTATATACGCGCGAAAGGTCATGTACAAGTAAAAATAAATAATAAAATATATTAAAATTTTTTAAAGTTAATCTAGAAACTTCAAGCAACAAATAGTTTTCAAACTAGTATTATTTTTGCCCAAAATTTTATAAATATCGGTCAGTGAGCACCTATTCAACCGCCCCGGTGAATTTCATTATATAATGCGAAGTAGTTTGGCTGAAACAGCCAATGTATTCTTATTGGAGTGCTGAGCCCATTCCTGGAAGATAAAACCCTGAAGAATTGGCTGTTATGGCTGGGCTTTTAAAAACAGCAGTGCTTTGAATCGTGCAATAAAATTTCGGCATGAATAAAACTGGCTCACAAAACTTTTTTTGCGTTTCAAACCCCATAACGAGTGAAATGATGTACTCAGTTTGTATCCCTTTGCTAAGAAATAATTATTGGATTCACATTGTTGCTGGTGATGGAACCATGGTACTTTATCACTTGACTAAAGTGAATCGAAGGAGCGACCTTAAAACTAACTAAATTGGTCCATGAATGAAACCAGACTTTGTAATTGTTTCTTAGTACTCCCGACCTTAAACCTGCATAAAATTGGAAAAATTAGTTTGAAAATAGTATTTGGTATCCAAAAAGTAGCGAACAATCATACATTTTTTCGTGTATTTTCAGCAATTTTCCAACTCTACGATAAAGCGCAGCATGAAAAAATTGTGTTCGACAGAAACTTCGATTCACAACGACAATTTCAATTAAAATAAAAAAATACGGGTTTCTTTTTTCATTTTCTATAATCCTAGACGATGAAAACATCAAATTATAGAAAGTTGATTCTTCAATATAATTTTCGTTCCTCCTAATATAAAGGGTGGTTAAATTTATTTTGGAAATTATTGTAATTTCTTTTTATTATGATAATATGGTGTGGTTCAATTATGTATGGAACAAAATATCGGCCAAATGTCCGTCGCGACCTCGGCGGCACACCTTCATCCGATGGTCCAAATTTTCGATGACGCTGAGGCATAATTGAGGTTCTATGCCGTTAATGTGCAGAATTATCTCATCATGTAGCTCTTGAATTGTTGCTGGCTTATCGATGTATCTCTCAAATAACCCCAAAGAAAGTAGTCCAACGGTGTCAAATCACATGATCTTGGTGGCCAATTGACATCGCCACCACGTGAGATAACACGGCCATTGAATTTGTCGCGCAAAAGAGCCATTGTTTCGTTGGCCGTGTGGCACCATCCTGTTGGAACCACATATCGTCCACATTCATATGTTCTAATTCGGGCCATAAAAAGTTCGTTATCATCTCACGATAGCGAACACCATTCACAGTAACTGCCTGACCGGCCTCATTTTGGAAAAAAATACGGCCCGATGATGCCGCCAGCCCATAAACCGCACCAAACAGTCACTCTTTGTGGGTGCATTGGTTTTTCGACAATCACTCTTGGATTATCATTTGCCCAAATGTGGCAATTCTGCTTATTGACGAATCTACTGAGGTGAAAATGTGCCTCCTCACTGAAGATGAGTTTCTTCGAAAATTGATCATCCACTGTGGCCATTTCTTGCCAACATTCTGACAATTGATTGAGAGGTGCAATTGTTGGGCACGACGACGAGTTGAGGTGGACGACTCTTCAGCCACACTAACGCGAACAGCAGCAATATTTTCTGCAGTACGAGCAGTACGAGCATGCTCTGGTGTTTTCACATCTCCTACATACCCGGTTTGCTCAAATTTATGCACGATTTTCCCGATTGTACGCACATTTGGACGATTAAATTGACCGAAAGAATTACGAAGTGCACGATATACATTTTGATTTGAACGCCCATTTTCATAATAAGCCTGAATAACTTTAACACGTTGCTCGATTGTGTATCTTTCCATGTTCAAATTGAATCAGTCTGAAATTGACAAATGTCAAATGAAAAGCAGAAAAAACTTGACGTTTACATAGGTGTGGTTCACATTCAACAACGGCCCTTAAAATTTAACCACCCTTTATAGGTACATATGGTATATCTAATATTTTTATTTAAATAAAATTATTTTGATTTGTTTATCAATTCAAATTGTTTGTACTTACCGTTTCAGGTGCTGGGTCAATGGTATGAGGTGGAGCGTTCCTTTTATCTGCCTGAAATCGCCTCTGGCTGCACGCTGCTGGAATTTCAGCCATTACATAAAGAGCAGCTGTCAAAATTCAATAATTTTGAACTTGAAGTAGCAATCAAAACAATAAATAGACTGTAAGTGGTATAATTCATTATATATTACATACAAAAAATTATTCATATTTTAGCTATAATTTTTTTTTGTATTATTAGAACTGGAAACCCCTCGGTGAATTTGGGTTACGCGACGCCGGAGAATCGAAAATCGTCTATTATGGATTTTAAGGTAAATGAAAAAATGGAAAGCAATATTTTAGGCACAATAAAATTTTTTATCATTTTAACAAGTAAATTTTAAAAATCTCCATTCTATTAATTTTATATAACAGTTTTCTGTACTTTTGCATGGAGTGCTTTTATTTTCAATATACTAATTTCTAAATTAATATTATTTTTATATTTTCTTCTCACAACAGTTTAACACCCGTTTCCCCGACGTAATTGCACGTCTACTACCCGGTTCTGGGAAATATCAGGTACTCTACACCGACTATGACAACTTTGCCATTCTCTGGTCGTGCGGCAGTCTTGGATCCATCGGATATTCCGATCAAATATGGGTATTTGGACGCGATCGTGATTTTCCCGTCGAGGTGCGAACGAAAATATATGATGCTTTAAAGAAATTGGGACTCGATCCGGAGAGACTAGTGTTGAGTAAAAATAAAAACTGTCCACAAACATTGTAGCTCGTATGCCATCAGAAGAAACAAACGGAAGAAGAAGAAGAAATAACTATTAAATATAACTCGAATTAAATTGATAGGAAACAAAACAAAAAAAAAAACAAATGACATTTTGGAATTTTGGAATTTTTAAAGTTATATGCAATTCGGAAATACCCAAAGTCAGGAGCATTGCGATGTAAATAGATGACTGAAAGAAAGGCAACTGAAAGTAGATCATTCGGCGGAGTATTTTTAAGTGAACTAAAATTTTTTTAGAGACGAGCAATGAGATTATATCCATAGCAGAGTCATCGTCTTGAGAAAAAACCTGAGCCATAAGAATACTTGGACGTTTGGAAATATTTAGTGTCATCGATTTGACCATGAGAAAGTTTAGGTTTCAGCGCTATTTTATCTTTTTTTTAACTTGCTCTACCTTCAGATCGCATTTTGTTTATTTTTATATTGTACATACATAAGATTAGGTCGCTGTGATAATAAGGAAAATGATGCAAATAAATTTTATATACTATATACTATGTTATTTGAATAGTTAATTATTGTCTTGAAACTTCTTTATGTTATAAGGTGTAAATAAATGATGAGAAATCTAAAAAAAGGTAACTATTTAACTTAGTAGTTGCTTATGTTGCTGAATCAAATACATATTATACCGCCGTTAATCATTTATTGAGAAAGGACAGTACATGGTGAAAAGTGAGTCCGAAATATCAAAAGTGCTGGAAAGACAGTTGAAATCTTGACATAAACATCGGAAAGGTTCATTTAATTCATAATTGGTTTTACACTGTTTTAAATAAAGAGGTTTAAAGTGTCTTGAAATCCGAGAAGGAACATTAAGTTTAACTTCGGCAATAAGAAATGTGCTTGCGATAGACCCTGTGAGTAGTTTAGTAATGAATATTATGCCTAGCATTTCTCTACGGCTGGAAAGAGTAGGAAGATTTATTAGCTTCAAACGATCAGTATAATGACGAAGATTAAGCCGATAATCCCATCTAAAGTCTCTTAGGGCAAAAAGTAAGAACTGTTTTTGAATTGATTCCAGCCGATCAATGTGAACTTGATAACGTGGGTTCCAAACTATCGAACCGTATTCTAGCATAGGTCTTACTAAAGTTGTAAAAAGAGCCTTTGTTACATATGGGTCCTTGAATTCTTTTGACCATCGTTTTATAAAGGCAAATATCCCTCTAGCCTTATTAGCTATAGCATTAGCATGACTATTAAAATTAAGTTTGGAATCCATTGTAACTCCCAAATCATGCTTCGCTCACAAACATTCTTGTATGCAGTTTGAAAGCCAATGGAATTTCCGATAAAATGGTAAGTATCTCTTCTTCTTATTTTTCTTAATTGACGCTATAGCTGCTTAGGCGTTTTTGGCCAATTCCAACATAGCGCGCCAGTGGCTCCTCTGCATAGCTAACTGGCGCCAGCTAGAAACTCCAAGAGGAAGCCTTCCTCCTTCCCTGTCACCTAGCCAGCATAGACGCTGTATCTTAATTCGCTGAGCTATGTCTACGTTGCGGTAAAGCTCATTCGGCACATCATTCCATCGTCTGAGGTATTCGGTGTCTCAAGGACTTTAGGGGGCGAAAATCTTTCGAATCAACTTTTTCTCGAACATTAATTTGGCAAGATAGATTCTCCGTTGTGATCGAGGGTGACATTATTATCGGTGTTGATGCTGGTTCCAAGATAAATTAACTCTCCTCTACTATTTTGAAATTATAATTGTCAACAGTGATGTTGGTGCCAAGACGCGAATTCGCTGACTGTTTATTTGATGACAGGTGATACTTCGTTTTGTCCACCTTCAACGCCAGAGCCAATCGTTTCGCTCTTTATCCAGCTTTGAAAAGGCAGAAGCAGTTGTATACTCTTATAAAATACGGTGGTTTAATTCTGCAGCGCGAGTTTTGTTTTCCAACATAATGTTAGAGAAAGATCGTATAGAGAGCCACCCTGTCTGTAACCCCGTTTGGGTCGGAGAGGTCCTTCCCATAGCCGTATTTGTTTTGCAGGAAGTAGATTTAAAGTCGACAAAGAGAGGGGTATTTTTCAATATTTGGCGTTTCGTGAATATGCAGGATTACCCGTCTTGTGGATTTGGCAGAGCACGGGCATGCATTCGGCCGACCATATTCTGGAAAACTTCTAAGTCTAATCTAAAGTAGTTACTAATAAGGATAGTTCAAGTTCAGGCGAAACCGAACTTTAAATACACTGCGCATGTTTTACTTTTTTCAAATAAGACGACTGCAAATCAGAGATCTTCCAAAATTTTTGCAAAATTCAAAGTCGTTTTAGGAGGTGCCATTGGATCGCTATCTTCGCGGAAGTCGTTACTTGGATAAAGGTAGCCGCCCCTATAGCTGTTACTTCGGGCTGGAAAACGCGCAAGTAGTCAGAAAGCCGGAGGCTGGTGTTTATTTAGAGATCTATGGAGTGAATTCCGCTACCAACTCTCTCTCTCTTTTGTGTCGCTTTGACCCATCTATAAAAGTAGCGGTGAACCCTGGATCTAAGTTTGAGTGGTCTATCCATTCGCTTCCGTCTACAACTTTTATTTCCGAAGCAGAACATTGGGCTAATGTAGTCCAGTTTCCGTAAAATTACTGGAATGGAGTTTATAATTTGCAAACTCAAAGTATCTCCATGTTGTAGTGGCATTTAGTCTTATTGCTTTGCAGCTCGCTGGATACCGACCGTAAAGATCGATAGGAATTTGTAGGGCTTTGCTGGGACAGGGCTCCTATCATTGACATGAAGGCAACCTTTTGTATCTTATTCAGTTTCCGTAAGCAGTGATCCCCTAAAAAATGATGGCTCGGAAAACCGCAGTGTACATCCAGAGTATTAACCGGCATATTCCACAGAATATATCCTCTCAGGCTTTTTCAAAAGCTTTTCTCCATGGTTTGATGATAGCTAGCTATATGAATTCGTTTTAAAATAGCGCCCAATTAGCAGATCCCATTCGTTCTATTTAAAAAAAAAAATGTAAATATGAAAATTCAACCTAACGAGACTACACTTTACTTTTACATAAATAGACAAACGGGGAATACCACCGAGTTGTTGCGTTTCGCAGTAAGTTAACAAAAGCTCAATATTAATATAGAATGTAAACAAAAAAGGGATAAATTTACAAAACAACAACAATCAACAGCAATACATTTAACAAAGAATTAGAATTCACCCGATGCCGTTTACCTTTAATTAGAATACAAGTCCTAATTGATTGATCACAATTATTTTTTTGAACTTAACTGGCTGCATATTAAAGTTGATGTTTTGATTTCAGTATTAAACGAAGTGCTGATATTTCAAGATGGCAAAGGTCCCTGTAATATTTTTCATCGCTATTTTATTGATGTTCGGTGGATTCAAATTGGTGGCCGCTAGAGGTGGCGGAGGACATGGCGGTGGTGGTGGCGGTCACGGCGGATTTGGAGGTGGTGGCCACGGTGGATTTGGTGGTGGGCGAGGCGGTTTTGGTGGCGGATTTGGCGGTGGACGAGGCGGTTTTGGTGGTGGATTTGGCGGTGGACGAGGTGGCTTTGGAGGAGGAGGTTGGGTACCCGGTTACGGTAGAGGCTTTGGCCGCGGACCTCCAATCGTTTATGGTGGGGTGGGTGTCGCAACGTATTTACCTTATTATGTGCGACCACATTGCCCCTACTATTTGTGGCCATGTTACTACGATTAAAATAAAATTAGTTGGAAACATACGAAAATTTAATTATTTTTAATTTAATCTTTATAAAAGCAATATCAGCCAAGATTTGGACGATAATTGGAAGAAACACGCCCGAGATATGCCTTAAGTCTAACCACAAAACAACTCAAAACAAGGAAGAATTTTAAACGATTTTAGTTTTCGTTTATATCTTAAGAAAGACGCCTATACTGCGATACAAAACTCTTCCTTACGATTGAAATCATTGTGATGGTGTGTAGCGTAAAATCCTTTCGCAATCGAAAATGTTTGCTGGAATGAAAGATAATTAGCAACAACATGAGAAAAAAATAATAATATAAATATGTGTTTATTAGAAAGTAAAAGAATTAGCGAATATTATTTTTCTTTTCCTGTTTTTTTTTATTTAATAAGAAACTACAATACATATATGTATGTATATATTTTATACTTGATACACATTACTTAATATTAATACAAAATTTGTATAGCTTTTAGTTATTACACTCACATCGATTATTTGTGATATAATTTTTGGTATTTTGTATTTGTATTTATGTTCACCTGTGTATTATGTACAGTGTAAATATTTTCAAAATACAAACTTTTTGTTGTGTGTGTTTTTTTTTTAAATATATTCTTAAATATAAAATATTGTACTTAAAGCAACTTAAATTGATTTCTTATTGGAAAAGTAAACCAATTATCAGTTTTTTTTTTTCAAATAATTGTTTTTTGTAGTCGATATGGTAGTTATATATAAATAAAACTTGTATGTTTGTAATCAAATTCGTACCGATACGAGTTACATGTAAAAATTGTCTGTATGATTCGTTGAGTAGAAGAATGCAGACTTGCGCTGCTCGATGTTTGTATTGTTGTTTTTGTTTTTTAAGCAAATAAAAAGAGTATAGAGCGATAAATAGAGGCAGGACGTCCGCCACAGATAATGGATATAAGACTTACAGGACTCACAAAGTTTCAGACCTCAAAGGGACGAAAAATTAATTTCGAAAAATCATCAAAAATAATTTATTTGTATATATTGAGCGGCTCGATAGACTTCGGTGTAATTAAAATATGCAGTTATTCAAATAATGCACCACATGGGGGTTTTTTTTTTTGATATCGCAATGTTTTTCATGATATATTTTTTTCGCAAATTTCTTAAAAAAATGTTGTTTGTTCTATAACAAAAAAAAAAATCGATTTTTTCAAGCTTTGTACGAAACTTATAAAAATTCAACAAATTTTCGTTAAAATATCAAACTTTTTAATCAGAATTTATAGATAACTTCTTTGGGTGCAGTTTTGTTGATTTTTGAATTGTTTTTTTTTTTACGAAATTATGATATTGAATACTTTTTTTCATTCAACGCATGCAGAAGCTGAGCAGCACAAAAAAATATTAAACATCAACAGGAATTATAAAAATAAAAACAAATCGTTATAGAAGAAAAGTTCGTAAAGTTAACCGAAATTTTTAGTTACTTCAGACTTCCTAATATAAAATGAGCTGCCTATCTAAAGATTTTCTAAAAATTCAAATTAAAAAGTTTGAAATTTTTATGAAAATTTCTACAAAATTTCAAATTTTGATTTATATGATTTTTATTATACTGCGAACTAAAGTTAAAAATAAAAAAAAAAATTTGAAAAGGGCAAATGTATTTTAAAAAAATTAACCCTCCGGTATTATCGCAATTGATACATTACATTAAAAACAGAATGGCAGCTTCTTAATTTAAAATCTGAAAAGCGGCGAGTGCTTGTAACGAAACTACAAATTTGGCTAATATCCACTACCGATATATTCGCCGGAGAATCGATAAGATACCATCCCAGATACGTGAGTCTTAGTATCGCGAAGGCAGAGCAACTGAGCAAAAAGTTCTGAGATTATTCCATTTCCTCATTAGCAGTTGAAGATCGACGCAGATGGCGTCGTATACCCTCTGCCGAGAACTGAAATCAGCAATGCGGATGCCTCTAGACAATAACCGATATGTGATCTACTAAGTAAAATTTACGACTAAGTACAAGCGTTTCCACGACCCGGATTTACATATATCCGACAAAAGAAACAACAACTATACAGAAGCTTTAAATAATGGCCCTGTAGAGAAAAGCGAAACTAATAACCTAACATACTAGTTTAGTAACTAGTATCTAATGGAGGTTGTCAAAACAATTCGATTATGATTTCGAAATGTAGACATTGCAAACCGAGAGAGAAAACGTAAATGAGCGCTCGTTTCGAACAACACGACCGTTGCTGCATCGTGATATGAAAGCTATTTCGTATTATTTCAAATAAACCATGTGTAGGTTGTGTTAAAATTTTTAAAATAATATTTTTTTTTTATTTTGCTAAACTAATTAAATTCACCATTTAAAAAACCAAATCAAAAATTTAAGAAGCCAAAATCAAGGAAAATTTTTTTTGGCGAATTAATAAATCCACAGTTATTAATTTAATTAAATATTAAATAATAATAATAATAAAATGTCTGGCGATCTAAAACCCACAACTTTCTAGTGCTATACCGCGGCTCATTGCGACGTCGTCAAAATTACAGTTTTGTATTGAAATCTGCATTGCGAACTGGTTTAGACACCGCCATGTAAAAAATATCAGCAGCTTACATATATGGAAGAAAAAAAAGATGGAGGAACATTTAGGACTGAAAAAATATGCGATAAGCTTTCCTACCGATGGAATTAAAGTACGCCATTCCGCTTTCGCTGTTGTTGTCAAGATGAATAAGAAGAGGATTTATCAGGCGCCAGGCAAAGAGACTCAAACAATTTGGGTAATGGACGTAAAATTTTCAAATATTAGGTCTACTAAAAAGAAATCCATTATTTTTGTAATAAATGACTTTAGTCATCTGTATCTCGCGTTGTATAAGTGCGACCAAGTTATACGGAATTACAAAAATAAAATATCGTACTAAAAAACTTCTCAAGACGGTATTACTTGAATACGCGTCAAAGATGGGCAACTTTTCTTTTTCGCCATATTTAACAGAGTTCTTCGGTAAAGCCGAAAACGTAAGTCAATCGGCTGAAAATATTAATATTGTTTGTGTTTCTGATACTGTAACAGACAATCACGCGCAATTTTGGTTTCGTCGATTCCATTACGGTAATTTTGATATTAAAGACGCACCACCCTCCCTGGAAGGCCAATTGTCGAAAATATCGATCAAATAATTGAGATCGTAGAGTCCTTCAGGCATGTAAGTACTGTTTCGATTGCTCAGGAGCTCAAAATTCCACAAAAAAACACTTGGAATCTTTTAAATAAGGCCGGCTTTGTTCAATAGGAGAGAAATTGTGTTCCATCAGGACAACATCAGGTCGCACACATCGATAGTGGATGTACCAGAAGTTCCGGGAGCTTGATTAGGAGGTTCTTATGCATTCACCTTGTAGTCCTGACCGGACCTGACACCAAATAATTACTACCTGCTCCTGTCTATGGCGAATGATTTTGCATCAAGATAAGCTTGAGAAAATCGACTGTTCGAATGTCAAAATGGCTATAAATTATCGAGCAAAACGGTGCATATTTCACCTAAATCGGATCATTCTAACTAAAGCCTTCATTTTAATGCAAAAATAATTGATTTCTTGTGACCAAACCTAATATTTATTGATTAAATTTTTTCTCGAATTGAAATAAAGCCTACATTGTCTATTTTCGGCTGAATGTATTGCCATTTGTATGAATTGATTTTAATCGAACGTCAAAAATTCGATCAGGATATCCAGTCATGTAAAATCGAGGAAAGCCAACTACAAATTGCCTTTTAAGGTTCGCTGCACGATGAAATTTTTTCCAAGGGAACACAAACACTAGTTTGTGATGACAAAGTTGTAGGATTCTATGTGCTGTGGTTTTGTTAAAAATCCATAAAAAATGTGTGAAAGTAAATCTAACTTCGTAAGCGGCGAGAATTAATTGGAAATAGAAATATTTAAGCCTTCTCAATCTATGATTTATTTTGTAATGTAGTTTGGAGGGATGCGTCAAAGCTAGACAGGATCGTGATGTTCAAAATATATGATTTTTTTTCTTAATTTTTTTTAGCTTTAAAGGTTGAAACTTCATAAATTCTAATCGTATAAATTTAGAAAGCAAAAACAAAGAAAAACAAGTAAAAACAGCGCTGTCTTCGGCTATGCCGAAGTTCGGCTATGCCGAAGGCTTCATACCTTTCATGAATGGAAGAATAGTAAAAAACGTGTTATTGTATTACAATTTCGTATTACCTATAGTTAAAAGCGAAAATTTCCTTCAAATCAATAAAAATAATTCTAGTAAAGGCATTGTTATAAATTATTTAATGCTTTTCCTTATGTAATTAAAAAGAACTATGTTTTAAGAAGGGAATGGTTTTTGAATATTTTTAATATCGTATCGACGCTTGATATTCAACATTTAAAAAATACAAATAATTAAGTTTTAATATGTAAGACCTACATATGTCGGTCTTTGAAAACAGTTATCAGATCCGTAAATAGTTCCCAAACGTTTAACGCTATGATTCATGTGATATTGCGCTGAGCTTATTACTTTTCGCAATAAATATTTGTCCTGAATTTATCTTGCCGATTTACACTGTGAACTCCGATCTTGATGAATACTAATATATAGCTAATAATGGTTGATGTTTGTGCAAAATTTCAAGCCTTTAGCTGTTTAAATGGAGGAGTTATGGTGCAAAATGCAATATCTGAACAATCGGTTGTATGGGAGCTAAATGTTATATTTCTCCGATCTTCATGATTTTCAATACTGATACGTAGCTAATAATGGCTGATATTTCTGCAAAATTTCAAGCCTTTAGCTGTTTAAATGGAGGAGTTATGGTGCAAAATGCAATATCTGAACAATCGGTTGTATGGGAGCTATATGTTATATTTCTCCGATCTTCATGATTTTCAATACTGATACGTAGCTAATAATAATAAAATTTCAAGCCTTTAGCTGCTTAAATGGAGGAGTTATGGCGCAAAATTCAATATCTGAATAATCGGTTGTATTATATGTTATAGTCACCCGATCTGGCCGATTCCGACAAATGTTTAATCATTTGTACAACGACACCTGCTCACCAAATTTCATCAAAATAGCTCTAAAATTGAGGGACTAGTTTGCGTTCAAACAGACGGACAGACAGACGGACATGGCTAAATCGACTCAGCTCATCGTCCTGATCATTTAGGTATACTTTTTGATGGGTCTATCTCTTCTCCTTCTGGCACTTACAAACATCGGACCAAACTTAATATACCATTTCATTCTCATGAAAGGTATAATTAGCACAGTCTGTGCGGTGTTCTCTGCCCGTACTTATCCCGCTGCATATTACAAAATGTTTTACTGTTTACTGTTATTTGCGAATTTAGCAGTCACCACATTAGATATATGTATATATATATATGTATATATATATATAGATTATGAACTTGACTTAGACATAATGTGTTGTAGAGTATATATTTTGTAAAAAAAAATATAAAAAATAAGGAAACTTGTACAGAAATATAAAAATTATTGCCTGAACACAACTTTTCTGAGACATCATTAGTAGTAAGTGTAAGAGTATTCATTAATAAATATGGCTGTATAATTTGTGCTTCGTGCTTATTTTTAGTAATATGTATTACAATTACATATACATACATTTTTATTCGTTTTTTTTTTTCAAGAAACTATTGCTACATTGTAACTCTTTTCAAAACTAACAACCACTGGCTGAGTGTTTTCGAACGGAAGTGTTTTCACTTACACACTAAATACTTCAATGTATTATACATATATATATATATGTATGGATTTGTATAAGGGCAGTGGACAGTTGGAAGTAAGGACGCTCGCCTATGTTTTTTGCCCTTTCATTAACTTCTCTATTTAACGCTTCCCCCCTCCCTCCACAACTCTGTTCTACATCATCGTCTTGCATTCGTATTCAACTAGACTGTGTTGTATACAATGATTGATTTCCGCAAAACCGGGACGTTCATTCGGTTTACGATTCCAGCAACGTCGCATCAATGCATATACCGACAAGGGCGTATTATCCGGACAACTAAGTACATTTCCCTCTTTGATAAATTTAATCACCTCTTCGTGTGTCAATCCAAAGTAGGGTTGCAAAGCGAAAGAGAAAATCTCCCACAAACAAATACCGTAAGCCCATACATCCGATTCAATTGAGAATTTATTATACAAAATACTTTCGAGCGGCATCCAACGTATCGGTATAACATCATTCTCATCACCCTTATAGTAGTCTTGCAGATATATTTTATGTGACAAACCAAAATCGGCTATTTTCACTTCCATCTGTTCGTTGATTAGACAATTGCGTGTAGCCAAATCGCGATGTACAAATTTACGTTCGGACAAATAAACCATACCGGCGGCTATTTGGGCGGCAATCTGCAGTAGATGTCCCTCATTCAATTCCTGACGATTACGTTGTTGTATTTGGTGTGTAGCGTAGGGCGAACAGGCGCGTAAAAATTCACTCAAATCACCGGGTGACATGAATTCGAAGAGTAAACACATGGGACGTCCCAGCGCACAGACGCCGAGTAGCTTAACAATATTGATATGATCGAATTCGGCTAAGAGACAAGCTTCACGTTCGAAATCCATTTGCATTTGATCGCTGGCGTCATCTTTTAACATTTTCACAGCGACCAGATAGTCATCATTGCCGGATACAAGGCCAGGTGCTTTAGCCTGAAAGAAGATAGCGGTTATAGTTTGAATTCGACTTAGAGGAAAATTTATGAGCAACTGTTAGGTATTCTTAAAAGGAGTAGCCACCTGATTAAAAGTCAATTTAATGAATGACCGAGACCAAATATTGCAATATGAACATCATAGCAATGGATAGCAGTTAAATAAAGCTTAAGTTCCAAAATGATTTAAAAGAAGGTTGCCACTTGTCTACAGTAAACTTAACTTTAAAAAAGGGCTTAAAGCAAAAAGCGTTAAGAAAGCTTTATATCAGAAATACTTTAGGCAGTTGGTTGCCACCTGTTTAAAATATTAAACAGTATTATAGGTATAAGTTAATTGCAAAATAAATGTGCTAAAAGGTTTAAGAAAGCTTAGTTTCAAAAAAATTTTTGGCCGAGCGTTGCCACCTGGACAAAAAAGTAAACTAAATTCAATTATTAAGTTAAGTGAAATGTTATGATTCAAACGAAATAGGCTTTTGTAGATTTCATTATGTTAATGTTTTCAAAGAGCTTTGCCACTTAAAAAAATTAATTCAATTCATTTCTTACGTTAACTGAGAACGAAATATGTAGGTGCAAGCTTAATTTGTAAATTATGTTCAAATGCATAGATGTATTCGAAAGAAATTTGAGAAAGCTTAATTTTTAAAATATTTTCGGGTTGCCAGGTAATTAAAAAATTATAATATATAATCATATTATAAAGTTAAATGCAATATTACAATATGGGTATCAAACGAAAGAGATTTAAAAAAGCTTTCTTTCGAAAATAGTCGAGGGTTGCCAACTGCCTAAAAATAAACGAAATTCAATTATTACGTTAAGTTAAATATTATTAGTATATGAGATTCAAACGAAATAGGCTTGAGGCTAAATCGTAAAAATATTTTCAAAGAGCGCTGCCATCTACTTAAAAAGATTAAATCAATTACCATTATTAAGTTTACTGAGAAAATAAAATTTTTGTATGGAACGAAAAATTTTATAAGAAAGCATTTGTAAAGGGAATTGCCACCTTTAAATTTTATTGGCAAATTAAGTGTAATGCTACTATTACTGATATCACATGAAAAAGGTTTCAGAAAGCTTATCTAATCTCGAAAATATTTTTTAATAAA
Source organism: Anomoia purmunda (assembly GCA_951828415.1). NCBI lineage: Eukaryota > Metazoa > Arthropoda > Insecta > Diptera > Tephritidae > Anomoia > Anomoia purmunda. The sequence continues at coordinate 29,277,340 of OX639997.1, forward strand.
TAAAGCAATAAAACAGTATAAGCGTTATACAATAGAGTGGTGAAGAATGTTGCCACCTTTCTAAAAAAAAAAACCCGGTTTCAATTTAATTTCATTGACACTGGTGTCAAGCGAATGAGTTAAGAAAGCTTAATTTCAAAAGTATTTTGTAGAGGGTTGCCACCTATTTACAATTTTAAACTGAATTAAATTTCTAAAATAACTAAAACATTGTTGTGAGCCGCTAGAGGTATATGAGGGCTTCGACTTGAAAATTTTGTAAAAGATTTCATTCTTTCATCCTTCAATCCTTTCCAAATTAAAAACCGTATAAGGTAAATAGGGTATAAAGCTTGATAGAATATTAATCAAAAACCCCCTGAAACCAACAAACTCCGTTAACTCCATCTTTGCCCATCAAAGATATTTGTATTGAACGAAATATTACCTGAAATACTCTACCGAATGCGCCTTGTCCCAACGAACGCACATACACAATATCGCCACGTGGATATTCCAGCTTCTCCAATTTGGTATTCAAATTTGTTTTCGGTTCAGCTGAGCTATGCACGGTCGCTGTACTTTTTATCGTACCACACTTGTTGCTCAACACTCCCGCATGACTCGAACCCAAAGTTTCTCTGCTCTCGGTCAAATTACAATCGGTGCTACCGCCACGCACCGAAACATTACACTCGGACGTTGGTACTGGTTGGCGTTGTTGCTGTAGCGAATATTCTTTGTGCCGCGAAATTTTATGCACCAATAAAATAATTAAATGTAACGCCACAATGCCTATAAAGCCTATGCCTGCTAGTAGGAAGATCATTGATGGTGTAAAGAAAGTTTCCATTTTTATGGGTGTGTTGAGATCTTTGGCAGTGAGATCAATGTAGTCGGCTGATGAAAAGTAAAAGTGTGAAACAGTTGTATAATTATAGAAGTGTGTGTTTTTTTTCAATATGCTTACGGCAAAGTGGTATATCACAATGTTGCCAACGTACAGACTCGTCGAGCGTATAACACCAGGGATAGGGTTCCTCGCCACCGGCATTGCGGCAATAATTTTCACCTTCTGCTATTTGCGGAAACACCTGCGGCGGTTGGATATGTTTATGTGGATGCTGTATATCCCAGCGTTGGCAAGGTAAGCCAGATTTTGTAATATTTACAGTACCAAGATAGTAGCGACCATTACCATTGCGACAATCGTCTGGAATTGAATGGAAAGTTTATTTAGTAAGGGAGACAAGTTTTATTATCTTTCAAATACAGCAGTGGACTTTTGATAAGATTTTTCATTTTAAAAAAATTAAAACATTTCCCTAAAAAAAATTTTTAAATGGTCTGTCAAACTGCAGCCTTGATCAACTGAGCGCTTAAATATTTCTTTAGATGGATGCGAATAAGCTTAAAGTGACAAAAAGACTAAATCGATAAAAGTTTATTTTGCAAAAAGTCCACTGATATTTCGCTCAACTTACAGCTAAGTTCATCTTCTTTGATTTCGGTGAGTCCAATGTACGAACAATTTGGTTTCTTTGCAGTGTTATTGTATCTTGGCAGTACACCACAATTGGGCAAACGAAAATGTCCTCTACTCTTTAAGAATATATTACGTTCCTTCTTCTCTTCAATCAACACCCAGTCATTATAGCAAAATTGCAGATGTGTAGCCGTGCAATCCTCATAGCACAGCGGCACCTTAATTGTCCGTCCATTTTCTGTTTGGCAGCGTGGAAAGGCGTAGGCGCATAACATTTTCTTTAAAAAAAAGTAGCGATTAGATTTTAAGCTTAATTACTACAATAAATACACTAACCTCTGCTGCTGTACGGCATAATCCTGATAGGTCTGCAATTAATTCCTCCCATAATGCGGTCGTTATCTGTTCATTCTTCCAACCACCCGTTGGATCTTCACGACTATACCACACCTGTCCGCTAATATATTGCTTACAAATTTTACCATTGTATGGCGCACAATAGCCCTTCTCCTCGTATACTCCGTCTTGCTCGTGCCATCTCTCCGCATTCATGGCGCTATATTGAAGATGATGATGCTGATGCTTTCGCCCACCCGCTACTCCCCCAATAGCATCCTCCAATACAAGCTTCGGTGGACTAGCAGCAGCTGCAGTAGTGAAACTACCGATTGTAAACAGAAATACCGCAGCGACCGCGAGCAAAACAAAAATCTGAATACAAAAACAACTAGCACCTATAGAGTGACCCATGGCAAAATTACCGCCTTTGCCACATTTCCACTTTAGTTTAACGCCATTAGCGCCAAAACTACCCACACCAAGTGCTGAATTGCTTCTGGTGTTTTCTGTTGGCTGCGCCCCCTTTCGCAACTTTTTCGGGCACTTCATGGCTGTGCAAATTGGAAAATTGTATTTTGAACTAGTTTTTGCAGTGAATTTTCAACATTTTTGCTAATATAGTTATAGTGCACTATTTTGTTTTGAAATTCTTGATAATTTTTTTTAGAAATTTTGATAAAAATCTTCTTAAATATTTTGCAATATAAAAGTGGCTAAATTATTTTTTCTGACTTTTGAAGACGCCTTATGAACTGTGACTGACAACTGGGAGGATAATTGATAATAGGCATTGCTAGGGGTGGTTTTCCACCAGCACAGGGATGTTTCATTGCTCGAAAAGGACAACGCAAAAAGGACGAAAAGTTTTGACGGTATCAGCTGATTTTGTTTTGTTATGCGATAGAAGAAAAAAAAATATTTGCGAGTTTTACATTTTACATATTTTATTTAATATCTTTCACTAAGAATACACTCTAAATGTGATTAAATAGCATCTTTACACCAAATTTATTCCTTTTCATCTGGAATGGATTCCAAACCCTGTGAGAATGAAAAGAAAAAATATATGTTGCTATGTTATTGCAGATTAAATCGGGGTATGTTTGAATATCATTTAATAGTTAAATGTAGATTTTTTTTTAAACAACTGACCGAAAATAATATTTAAAAATCTCTTTGAGTAAAAAAAAAACAACAAAACGAAACAAAAACAAAATCAAATAATAATTAAAAATCTTTAAAATAAAAATAATTTAAAATCACATATCATTTTTAATGTAATGTTTTCGATAGTACACTTTATACATATTTATTAGAGTAAGGCGAAATTAGGGGCATGGATGTGTTCGATTTTAATGTAATATTTGGCCGAATACGAAAAACAAAACCGAATATTATATTTTACATCACTTAAGTGATTCACAAGATATCTTAATGTGTCGAAAGTCATAGGCACAAAAATTCAAAAATATAAAATTTTTCCATTTAAATTATTTCAATACGATCCAAAAACATAGCTTTTGAAATTAAATTTTTTTTCTTGTGAATCACCTAAATCAATACAACAACTATGCAAATTCAATAAACAATTGCTTTGAAAAGCAAAACTATTTTTTTTAACCAAAAAACTCAATCAAATTATGTAAAAGAAATACAAAAAAGTTTTATTAATATTAAAAAAAAAATAGAGGAATTAAAAAAGATATTTTTCCCAATATCCATCTACCTACGAAGGGAAGGCTTTTCTAATTGGACGTCGCTTCCATGAAGATTTTTAGAATCGTTTCTATATACCATGTGGAATTAGCCGAATCGGGTAAAATGCAGATTATGAAAACGTTTATATGTGTAATATGTTTTATTATTTTAAAAAAGCAACCTAGTTTTCTGTTTGTCACCCAAGTTTTCAGAAACAAAAAAAATAACAATAGAGGTCTACTTCGCGCCACGACAATTACAAACAAATTTTAAATACCTAAATACTACGCGGCGATAAAAGATAAAAATCTTTACCTAAACCTTCGGCTTATTCGGTCAAACACTAAATGCGTTTATGTATAAAGACTCTTATTTAAAATGTTCAAAAATTGTATGGCCCTTTTTTGAAATTTGTAAATTTTTTCATTCAAATATTTAATTTAATTTTTAAAAATTTAAGATTAATAACTAAACAAAAGTGGGGAACTGTATTATATTTTAATATACTTACATATGTATGTACAACACTACTTATTGCGACTAGAAATAATGTTTTGTTCCCACGACAGTCGGTTCTACGATACCGGAACATCCCGGATTTATATCCGGCCAAGGACTGTCACTTCAGTAGCATTCCCCAAAATTGTATGGGGAATGTTTTATGATGTTACAACAACAACAACCACAACAACTAGATATAATAGCTAAACTGAATTTTAAGTATTTTAAAAGTTAATTAAATATTAAATAATATTTTCATGCACAATGTTGTCAATTTAGAAATATTTAATATAATCAAAAATCCTAATTTGATTATTCTGTACAATTTTTATCACGTTTCAAAAGTTTAAAACCCTACCGAACTACACCTACATATGTACATACATATTTATTACTCAATGTCAACACAACAATATTAATTGTTGCTCTAAAGCTCTACACCGATTGCCAGCCCTTGCGATGTGATTAGAAAATTGGCGTTACAAAAAAAAAGCAACGCGTTTAATTCATATATTTATAATTAATTTATAGCTTCATGACAGAAATTTCTTTTAAAGTTGTTTCTTTTGTTGATAAACAAACACTCGTCGAAACGTCAGCCCAGTTTTGCCAACTAGTTGATACTCACATTCTGAACATACGGATTGTTGGTTAGTCTACCGTCACGCAGATACAATGCTCGATCGAAACGTTCATCCATATTGCGGCGGTAAGCCTTTTTAGTATAAGAAGAAAAAAACACAAGATAATTACAAACATATATAGCTTTCGGCAAGTGACGTGATAAAGTGAAGTGAAACAATTATTTTGGCACATAAAAATGATTAAAAAATGTGAAGCACTGCGATCCAGCGCACGATTATGTAAGTTGACCATATCATCCGGTGTGTGTTTCAACCAGCGTTTACTTACATTGCCCAGAGCCAGTGTGTTCAGACCATACCCAGCGTATATGGGAACGGCAAGCAGTATGGTGATAATACCAGCTGAAGGTAAGATTTCGTACCACATTTTATATTAGCTTGATAAATTTATATTTGTACAAATTAAAGAAACTATCACCGAAAACTCGCGCACAAATACAAATACCCTTTTTCACAAATTAGATGTGACAGTTGAAACAGCTGTTCGCTGTCAACACATAAATACAATGGCTGATGGGTAAGAAAAATCGACGGCGTTCAATTACGTCTACCTTGGATAGGGCTATTCAAGAGAAGCTTTTATCAACAGAAAATTTTCCATATATTGGTTAAGGCCAAGAATGATAGATTCCGAACAGAGAGTAACATATAGTGACGTAATAATAGCTAGAGAATGAGAGAGCAAAGAAAAACTTATCAAAAAGAAGTACGAAAAACGTTGATGGCAAAGAAGTGGCAAGACATTTCGTTTCCTGTGGCAAGAATCGTCCGATTCACAACACATAGAAACCAATTGGATCTAATTTAATATGAATCAGCAAAAATTAAATGTCTGCTATTTTCATATGGAATGAAACTTTCTGTTAGAGAAACGGAGGGAAATATGCCATTTCTTTGTAATCATATGCTTTTTGGCGACACCGTATAAATCCCCCCTTAATGACTTCCTTACCCCTCAGCCTTTGTAAATTCAGCAAATGTGTCAAATGATTTAGTAGATTTACACAGTTTCAGAAGAAAATGCACAATAAAATGTTTGACTTTGTAACGACTTAACTTTGAAAGGAAACTTTGAAACCCTGTATAATATTTTTATCGAAATGGGTAAATAAATTAAAAAAAAAAACAATATTTTAAATTCATGAAAGCTACTTTTTCGTTTGATTTTTCCAAAATTTCAGTGGGTTATTGTGTAATGACATTCAGTTTTTAAAAATAATTTAGAAACAATTATACGAACAATTTGTTGTGCATAGCGACATCTATTGTAAGTAAATTGCAAGATTTCCCAATTTCACTTGTCACCGGCCGCTATTTGTAAACGGTAAATGACAACAACAACAACAATAAATAAAACACCAACAAAACTGGCACCACCAATGGTGACAATTGCATTTCATCGTTCCTTCCATAGACTGTAGAAAAAAAATTGTTGATTGGACTTTTCGAACAGCCAGTTTTTCGCAATTAGTTTTAATTAGTAAAATTCAATTTATTTTTGGTTTTTCCATAAAGTCCAACGTGAAGGAGCAATAAAATCAACAATCAATTGTAAAATTATACAAAGCGTTCGAACAAGCAGGGGATACGTAACGATTAGTACCGCAATCGACAAACGGCAAGTTATAATCGAAAAGGCAGATCAGGAGCAGGCGGAAGTAACAATGGCGGCTAGCAATAATAGTGGAATTGTTGAAGCCACTTTCCCAACTGGCGCATTGGTGCCCAAAGCCGAAACTGGTGTGCTGAACTTTTTGCAAAAGTATCCAGAGTATGATGGGCGTGACACAGTGATTGCCGTATTCGATTCTGGCGTGGATCCACGTGCCACAGGACTAGAGGTATAACCGTCGTTTTAAATGTGTTAATAATAAATTAAAAACAATTGTGGTGGGGTCTAATTGTGTAAATGGTTTTTGTTTTTGTTTTTTCCTTCTCTGGCAGACGCTCTGCGATGGCAAAACTGTAAAGGTGATCGAACGTTTCGACTGTACAGGGTGCGGTGATGTGGACGTGTCAAAGAAAGTAACTGCTACTGAAAAAGGTTTCATCACTGGCCTTTCGGGACGCCAACTTAAGGTAAACTTATAAAAATCATAAACGAGATAATTTTATTTGTTAAAAAAAAAGCTGAACCTGAAGCATAAAATGCACACACATGAAACTATATGCACATTTACAAAATATATCATGCTGATTGCAAGCATAGGTAGCAATCTTAAGTGGTGCATATTAATAATGAACTATTAAGAAATTGACTTGATATGAATTGAAACCGAAGCATATATCTTGAAAAAATAACCTTAAAATATAATTCTACATGAGTATGCACTTTAAATCGCTTTTATAGCATTACGCAAATAATTATACATATTTATATACTTATCTGCGCACATCAAATTATATCTATTTACATACATATGTACATACATATGTATGCATGTGCTTTGTATCTAAACCTAGAATGTATTTAATACATCTCAGTGGATAATAAGTTTAAGCATTTACAATTCCGTTTCTTTGTTTTGTTTAATTTTAACGCAAATGTATGTATGTATATATGTATGTGTGTAACTATTTGTTTAATTGCAAATACTATTTCTTTATCTAATCATGAATCTTTTGTAGTTGACACCCCAAATGATTGCTTCCAACACTGCCGAAGGCGAGTATCGTATCGGTTTGAAAAATTTCTATGACTTATGCCCGTTTAAGGTGAGGGAAAATATAATAAATTTCTACAAAAACAAAGAATGGGATGGTCCAAATAAACTTGCCACAGCGGCGACTTCACGTAAAATCAATGAATTCGAAGCACAAAACTCAGGTGGGGTTGCTAAATTTTTGGATAGCCATTTCATTGTGAGATAAAAACAAAAAAATAAAAACACATTTCAGACTTAACAAAATTGAGCTTAGAAAAGAAATTGATTAAAGAAGACTTAGACAACACTTTGGAATTGTTAAACATTTATGATAAGCTCTACAAAGATATCAAAACCACGTATGATTGTATTTTGTATCAAACTGCAAACGGTTGGCAAGCGGTCATTGATACCACAGAGAAAGTATGTAGTCATTGACTTAACAAAACAAACCAAAGAATACAAAAAAAAATTTACTTAATTTGTTTTTGAAATATTTTTAGGGTGATCTCGAAAATGCACTGCACATTGGGGAGTACTCAAAAACGCATGAAATTAAAAATGTCGATCACTTTTTCTCCATCTCCATTAATGTCCATGATAACGGTGAAGTGCTGGAGATTGTGGGCATGTGTTGTAAGTTGTAGTATTATATTTATTGCATACTAGTGAGCACCCATGTACTTTGTTACGCCTCAAAATGTGCAACATATTACATTTTTTTTGGATTTGTGTATTGAAACCATTTGTTTTAAAAAGTTTGGTTCAACTTAAAAAAAAAAATACATATAGGGTGCCGGCCTCACATAAAAAAGTTGCGCTTTTACACTGGAATTATAAAATTTATTATGTTTTGGAACTTCCACCTGAATAATTCGAAAAATATTAAAATTTACGTCAGCTGGAATTTTAATATTTTTCGAACTATTGTGGTTTGAAAATTACTCCAAAAGTGTAGTTTTTTCTAAATAACATTTTTTTTTTTCAAATATTAAAAAAAACTACAATTAAGGTTTGCTTAAAAATATTGAAAAACTCAAATCAAATTGCCAAATTCCTAAAAAAAAAAAAAAAAAAAGGTCGAATACAGCTTCAAAAATTTCATTATTATGATTCCGCAGGTAATTGTTTTTTTAATATTTGTAGACATAACTTTTAAGCTTTAACTATTTTATAAGCTGAGGCGATTTAAAAAACAAATATATATACATATATTTTTATGAACTATTTTTATTTAAAAAAAAAAAAACAAAAAATGGTGAATATCTCGAATCTCAATATTATTCCGAAATATTTGGGCTAATGTCAAATGTATAGATTTTTTTTAATTCCAATACCAAAAACAGTAACGATTTTTTAATGAAAAAAAGAAAGCTAAGTATGTCAATCCATTGTTTTTCGCAATGTTTCATTTAAAAAAAAAAAATGTAAAATTGGTTCTGTACTTTGGGAGCTAAATCGTTACAAACTCTTTTCATATAATATATGTAGATGTGTAGATCAAAAAATAATTAAACCCCTGTACACTAACTTTTTCAGCATCGCATGGCACTCATGTCGCTTCCATTGCCAGTGGCAATCATGCTTCCAAAGATATAGATGGTGTAGCGCCTAATGCGCGTATCGTTTCACTAACAATTGGCGATGGACGTTTGGGTTCGATGGAGACCGGCACTGCACTGGTGCGTGCAATGATGAAAGTAATGGAACTGTGCAGATCCGGCACCAAAATCGATGTTATCAATATGAGTTATGGCGAACATGCTCACTGGTCGAATGCAGGGTAAGTTTCCAATGGTGTATGTTTGGTGCTTTTCTGCAGCAACTATCTCTTAATTTTATTTAAAAAAAAAATATTTTTCTTTTCAAACTTCAAAATTGCTTATTAACGAATCTACTTTGAAATTGTGTACGACAAATCAATTAAAATTTGAAATGAAAAATGAATACGAAAGTCCTTTGGTCGTTGATAAAAAACGTAGAAAGAAACGGAAAGCCTGTATGAGGTAATAATATTCAGACCCCGTTTGTATGATTGTTTATCGTATTAGCAGCACACTTATAGATTAACGTACTGAACCAATTGTGAATAACAATGCGTTTGCACGCAGCTAAAAATACGAGAAAGAAAATTTCAAAGTAAATTCAATTATATTCAATTATAATTTATAACTGAGTTTATGTAGTATTTTTTGCATTGGTTTTATTTATTTAAATCTGTGCTCGCAAGCAATAATCGTCTAAGTCGAAAACGAGATATTTCTCTCTTTTAAAAAAAAAAATTATAAAATGAACACTCCCGAGGCGACAATTGAAATTTAAAACATAACCGGATAACCCGTTAATCTAATTGGCGTGATCAACTTAAATATTTTTTACTTGTGCAAATAATAATTCATTTAAAAAATTACTTCATTTTTTGTCTGATTTAAACTTATTGGAAAAAGCCTAAATAATCGCTTATTCTACACCTTATACCATGTTCACACGGTAATGAAAACAAGTTGCTTTCAAGATATGCTTTCAATATTAAACGTGACTGCCCATACAGCACTGGTTTTCGTTGACATTTCTCTATTTATTTACCTTTTTTTTTACTCGTAAGTGAAATCCGGTAACCAAAATACAACCCAGACATTTAGAAAGGAAGTTTCGCTCTATGGGTGCCAAACAGTACTGTTTTTTTAAATAAATATTTAATTTTTTCTTCATCTACATTTATTCCTTTTTATAAACTAGTGACTACAAATCATCGCTTTTGTTTTGGAAAAAAAGTTATCGAGCACAGAGTTGCTTATGAAAACACAACGAAAATGTAATTTTTTCCAAGATTATAATGATTGGCTCGTGATAAAGTTAGATCGTTTTTGCAAGACGAATACAAGTACTTTTAATTTGTTTTCACAAAATATAATAAATGAGTCATAAAGAACTAGTTTTCGTTGTCGTCATTGTCATATTATAAAATCCCAGTATTACAAAGATTATATCGACTGAAGCTTTTAACTGTGAACATGGGTCTAACAGACTTTGCGTGCCTCTAAATTTCTGGTAATGAAATTCTATGTCTATTAAGTTTTATTGTTTTTTGTTTCCTTATAATAAAAACGAATTATTCTAACATTAAATATATTAATTTAATGCTTATTATTACATTCCTTGTTTTCGTTTGTGAGACCTCATAAAGAGTACGCAAGATTGAAGTCTCTCATGTAAATTCGATCGACGTCAGGATCAGTAATTTCGCCATGTAAAATCTGTAAATAAATTTAGATGAAATGAGGTATTTTAACATACTAAATCAATAACAAAATCACGAACAAATATTGTCGACTCTCAATTTTATCGATAATAATCGAAAAGTATGTTCTCCCACAACCAAATTGGACAACGCATTTTTAAATTGGATCGGCAAAGCGACAGCATCGTTTCCGGAAAGTGCACAGCACAACAACAGCACTTAACGGCATAAACATGCAGGTGAACTACGGCCTAAACGGTAACCGTCCCTGTGAGGCCACCATCCTAGTAGCGTTAGATTTTTCCAAGGCTTTCGACACTGTCAGCCACGCAATGCTACTATCCGATGTGGAGACAACAACTCCCCACAGGGATTGAAGCGGTAGTCTGCCAATTATCTGTGTGGCCGACAGTCATCGGTATGCTTTAGAGATGCTAACTCTAAACTGAAAAGAGTTAAACAGGGGGCCCCGCAGGGTGGCGTCCTCTCCCCTATGCTGCTTAATTTCTACCTCTCAAAGCTCCCTCAACCGCCAGAGGGAGTCAGCATCGTCTCGTATGCTAATGACTGTTCGATAATGGTTACCGGCAATGCAATTGATGACATGTGCTCAAAGGTGAACAGTTATATCTCTTGATCTAGCTTACTTATTCACTGAACGTAATACCACCTTATCCCCTACCAAGCCCTAGGCGACTTTTTCACCACATGAACAAAAGAAGTCAGGCTGGAACTCTTCATTAATGTTGATGTACTCCCATCCCAATGGTTAACCACCCGAGGATCCCAGGAGTTACCTTCGATAGCCTGCTCTTCTTTTCAGCGCACACAATCGCGATCGTCAATAAAGTACAGAGCCGCAACAAGGTCTTCAATTCGCTCGCCGCAGCACTTGGGTCAAAGACAAAGAAACGTTGTTGGTGATTGGCCGGTCGGCTGTAAACTATGCTGCTCCAATCTAGGGGCAGGTGAGACTAGTAGGACACAGTGGAAGAAGCTACATACCTTTCAAAACGCCGCACTCCGACTATAACGGGATGTCTGCTGTCTTCTGTTGGCGCCTGAGGCACACCTCCATCTAGAGACATGTATGCTCCCGGTTGAGGGGGTTCTGCTCTCAAGCAGTTCCTGATTGGATGCCACCCTACGGGACACCCAAATAGGAATTTCCAAATGGCCTAGCCGCCTCCCAGACACGTCAGGGTACATCTCCGTGAACTCAAGCTGGCGATCCAGTCGTTCACCAGTCAACCACTGGATCCGATGGCGTATAGACAGGCTCTGAACAGCATTCACCAAGAGTCAATTACCTTTATGAACTCTCGCCCTGTGAACGCTGTCATTGGAGTCAAACCGCCACCCATTGCAGATGAAGAGTTTTAGCTGTCTCGCTGCTTTTGAAATATTAGCATTTCACTCAACTGTTCCTTAATTTTTACTGCCTCTAGAAATTTTCTTTCACGATCGTAAATTTGGGAAAAGGCCATTATCACAATAAAATTTAAATATTTTAAAAATGTGAGAGTTTTTGCTTTGATCAAAGAAATGAGTGACCCTGTGACTACTGAGCTGTCAATACAAATTAGGAATTACATTGTAGTGTGTCAGGTATATTCACTCCGATCTGATATACTTTCGTACAACAAACAATTTATGAGAACTACCGCATCCAGATGAGATCTTTAACAGGAGTTAAGCTTAAATAAGCTAGGGCTAGTGTTCTGTGTAAGCATCCAAGCGTTTTAAAAGCACACACTATGATTTAAATTTAGGGAAAGGAAAATTGTAAATGCAAGAATGACGATTATTTTTGATCGAAAAAATAAAAATCACAAAATATCGATCAAATATGATAGGAAAAATGTAAACCAATATATAACGATTATTTTTGTTCGAAAAAATAAAAATAAAAATCATAAAAAAACAATTATGCAATCATTTAAAACAAAAAATTCTCTTAATGAAAATAGTGCCAGATTTGTACAGCATATGACATAAGGATTAAAACGACATATTCAAGTTTTGTTTTGAACGAATTTTTGCCAATGATTTTTTGAACCGAAATAACAATTATTTTCGGCTCCTGATCTCAAAGGAATATTTCCTCACGAAATTTCCAACACCTTTTCGAAGATATAAGATCTTGATATACATAATCTGCATTACCGAGACTTTCCAGTGATTTTGAATTTTGTTGTATTTAGATAGCAATTTCGACGTACACGCACACACCTTAGGCCTTTAAAAAGACGAACCTTTTTCATATACCTACATATGTATTATCACCTTGTTAAAGGCGCGGTGTTGCAATGAAAATAATCTGAATGAATATATTGCGGTTTTTTTTCTATTGTTATTTTTTGGGTTGGTGCTACAAAAAAAAAAAACAAAAATATAAATCGAAGCGTCATTCTCATTCATATTATTTTGTATTTTCGTTCGTTGCGCTGGTTATTTATCACATTATTAATGGAATATAATTCAACAACATAGATAGCATAGATCCATTGCATGAAAATATTGGTTTGATAAAGATTTAGTCAAATATTTGATATTTCTCTTGTCACCAGCAACAGAAACAAGTCCAAAGTACCTACTTCTTTGTTTCAATGTTTCTGTTTCTGATGTACTGAATTCTGTTCCTGTCGCTAGCAGCAGTGTGTGGAAAATGTACTGAATTCTGTTCTTGTTTCTGTTCTTTCCGACACCGCGCCTTAAGAGAAACTGCTTATAAAAATTAAAAAAAAAAAACCTTTATTTAACATTAATTTTTTCGCCTTCTTCAAGGCTTACTTACATAGTTGACAAACGATGCTATTAAACCAAATTAACCAGTTAAATCGGAATTAACTCGCATTTATTGGAGATAATCCAGATTATTTATAAGCATAAATTCTCGAAAGTTAAAGAAGATTGGTAACACTTTTAAAAATGTCATCCTGCCTAAAACCAATCAAAGAAAATGTGTGTTTTTTTGTATCGAATTTGTAGAAAGGTGTTAAGGATTTATTCAAATATCCAGTTTTTTGATTGTTTGTAAATTACCGTTATATGTGAGACGCATGGAGGTTTCCCGATTTCTATAATTTTCGAAAGTGTTCTTATTGTGTCGAATTTGCAAGAATTAAATAAACAAACTTCCGATATTTACTTATGCGTTCTCAAGTTAGCTCTCTTATTTCTTTCACCAATCTTTTTCTGTGTATCAAATTTTGAGCAAATTATCTTTAACAGTGACTGAAATATGGATTTTTTTTTTTTTTGGATTTTTGTTATTTACCGTTATTTGTATGTGCGTTAATACTGTATATCAAAATTTGAACTAAAATCGCATTCTTTTGATTTTCACATAACACCATTATATGGGCGTAGCTAATATTTGAATTTGCCCATTTTTAATACCGACCTACCTTGGAGCTAGGTCAATGTCTATATAAAGTTTCGTTAAATATTTACTCGAGTTATCCAATACGCAGACGAATTGACATCTTCATTCCGAAAATTTTGGGTAGCAACCGTTATGTGAACAACCCGTTATGTGGCCACTAGTGCGCTCAAGTAAAAAACAGATTGAAAGATTGATTTTTATTTGTTTAAGTTATTTTACAAAACCCAGTTATAAAAATAAATTTCTGGTTGTTATTTATTGCCCAGAAATTATTAAGCAATTTTTTATTTTATTTTTCGGTTACATATAAAAATAAAGCCATTTATGTATTAAGACTTGGCTCATTGTAATAATTCGGTCATAATAACTAAAAAATAACAATGAAAACTAGCGTACATATTTCAACCAATTTTGAATAATATATTCCTTGGACCCATGGAACGGATATAGCCTGTATTTGAATCCGCTAGGTGGCGCATAAGTCAAGATAATCAGAAAATCGAATTTTACCCAGAAGATATTTTCTTCATCCGGGGATTGGACCAAATAAGTTTTTTATTAAATATATGGAGCCGTAAATAAAAATGTGGGGGAAATTAGACCTTTACTAAACAATTATTTTAATATACATATATGTAGCAATTAAAAAAAAATTAAAATATGCTCCTTTCCTCTTATTTAAATGGCATATAATCTTTTGTGTGCAAACTTATATTACAGGTGCGATAAATGGTCAAAGGAAGAGATCTTTATAGATTTCAATTTTTTTTTTAAATATGCTGATATGTTTTTAATTTAAAAAAAATCTAACTTTTGACCTTGTAATATAAGTTTGAACAAAAAAGGGTATATACCCTTTAAATTGGAGGAAAAGCCGGCTGCTTTAACTTTTATAGTTGTTTATATATAATAATTCAAAATAATTTTTTAGACCCATTTCGAACTTTGGATACCCTTATCTTGATTTCGGAGGTTAATTTCGAAAAACAGTTAAACTACATTTATTAATTATGACTCAATCTGCTAAAAAAAATTAGTTTGGTCAAATCTCTAGAAAAAAGTGGATTTCGCCGCATACCTACCGTAGGGAGTGTAGGTGGCCTCTCGGCTCCTCGGAGGGCCTTTTAGAATGGCTTAACTCGTGAAATTATCTACTGTTTATGATCTGATTTTGATAGAATTAAAAATTATAATGGAGTGCGATGAGAGATAATTTTACGAAAAATAAATCCGATAGGTGGCGCTAAAATAGAGATATTCATAAAATCTGTATTTAACGCCCGATTTTGATGAAATTATAAACGTATACTGTATATATGTTTGATAAGAAATACACTTACCAAAAAATAAATCTATAATATCGCTACGTACTCGACCTGCATTTAAAAAACTGCTATTAACTTAAGAGTCGACTTCATCTTAACATTAACTACGGTGCATAGATTTTATGTTCATCAAAGCTGCATTTTTAATTCTAACGATCTGCTGCAAGTATATGGAAAAGTAGTAAGTTTGCAGACAGAGCCGCGGGTATCAGCTTATTATGCTGTATAACTCAATTCTTTCTTTCGTCCTTCCTTTTTTCGAAAATTTTGCTAATGTAAACTCGATGGGTGTCGAAACATCGATTAAATCGACATAGGCGGTTATTGCCTATCTGCATTGTTTATATTGATTTTTATTTGTTGATTTTAAAGTAACAACAACCGAATTTCCTCGAGTAATTTCTAATCTTAATCTTTGTGTGTTTTCCAGTCGCATTGGTGAATTGATGAGTGAAGTGGTGAATAAGTACGGTGTTGTTTGGGTGGCATCTGCTGGTAATCATGGCCCTGCTTTGTGCACCGTTGGCACACCACCCGATATTAGCCAGCCAAGTTGTATTGGTAGGCAAACAACAAAAAAAAAACAACAATCATTATATCCTTCATAATTCTAACATTAAAATAATTTTTATTCATTTCATAGGCGTTGGCGCTTACGTCTCGCCACAAATGATGGAAGCGGAATATGTCATGCGTGAAAAGCTACCTGGCAATGTGTACACATGGACATCGCGCGATCCCTGCATTGACGGCGGTCAGGGGGTAACTGTGTGTGCGCCTGGCGGTGCCATCACATCAGTGCCACAATTTACTATGAGTAAATCGCAGTTGATGAATGGCACCAGTATGGCTGCGCCACATGTTGCTGGCGCTATTGGTGGGTGGCAATTTCTCAAATGTTTTGCAGTGTTTTGACTTTTTTTTGTTTGTTTGTAATTTTATTTTCATGCGTAGCTCTGCTAATATCCGGACTGAAGCAAAAAGGCATTAAATATTCACCCTATAGCTTAAAACGTGCAATCACTAACACCGCGACAAAGCTTGGCTATGTGGATCCATTTGCGCAGGGTAGTGGTTTATTGAATGTGGAGAAAGCGTTTGAGTATTTAACACAAAATGAAAATGCCGTTGAGACTATGTTGAGGTGGTACTTTGTAAATTTTTATATTTTTTGTTGTTACAATTTTTGAATTGTTTACAGATTTGCGGTGCGTTGTGGTGCGCATAACGCTAAGGGTATACACATACGTCAGGGTGTGCTGAAGAAGCCTATCGAATATGATATTGGCATTGAACCGGGTTTCTTTGACGAAGTGGAAACTGGTTAGTTGGACAATAAAGAATGTTAAATGTTACAAAATTTTATCGTTTTTTGATTTTTTTTTTCTAACCAGAACCACAACAAAAGTTCACTTTCAATGTACGTTTGAATCTCGTATCGTCGCAACCATTTGTGCAGTGTGGTGCTTACTTGGATTTAAGTTATTCAACGCGTATGATGGCTGTTAAAATTGATCCTACTGGGCTGCCGCCTGGTGTGCATACGGCGATGTGAGTGATGGCAACGAAAAATAGGCCTTAGAACCAAATAGTTGTTGTTGTTGTTGTTGTTGTTGTTATTATTATTGATTGTCAGATTTCATAAAATTTATGAATCTTCTCTTCTTTTCCCTTGTATTTACTCCTACAGCATTTCGGCCTATGACTCAAATTGCATACAAAAAGGCTCATTGTTCGAAATACCAGTCACTGTAGTGCAACCTCACACTGTCAATTGCAGCGAATCACGCACCTTTGAATGTTCATCGGCTAAGAGTGACGGTAGCATAGAGTTCCAGCCGAATACAATACAAAGAGATTTCATTTTGGTGCCAAATCATGCCACTTGGGCCGGTGAGTAGCGAGGATTATTCATACAAATTAAAATTTACGTTTCCAAAAAGCAATCGGGTAGATAATTCAACATTTATTTAAGCTATAAAAGTTTTTGAACAAAAAATACAAAACACGGTAGGTTTTACTATTTCACTACAGTCAACACTTCCGGAATAGTAATCACTCCGCTACCAGAGTCATTGACTTAAAAAATATTGCACTTTCTTTTTTTTTTGAATCATAAGGCAAATGATTCGAAATTGATTGCGAATTGGATTGCGAATTGATTAAATCGAATTGGGAACACCACTACGAAGTCGCATCAGAAATCGTATCGTATTACTTTCTAAACCAAATCGGAAGGCAGTAAAGACCTGAAGAAAATATTTTCAATTCCTTTAATATAAAATTCTTCATAATATTCCTATAAAAAGGTCCTATCTCACTATCAACGTAATTTTACGGAAAGAGAAAAAAAACAAAATAAAATAAAATAGCAATCATAAGATATGTAAATCTTTGAATGAGTTTTGGTTTTTAAAATACGCGCATAATATTATATGAAATTACTTCCAGATACCCCTGACTACTGTGTCAGTGTAGCTTACTATTTTCCCATATACCTACCGCAGATTTTATAAAATTAAAAACAATGTATCGTATAGTGACAGTTAAAAAAGCTGTAACAAAAGTTAGAGTATGTATTTTTAATCGCACCTGCTGAATTATTACTGAATTATTCGACTCTAGACCCATCTGTCGGGTAAATTTTTTGTTAAAATATATCTCGTATACATCTCTAATTTCATCAAAATCGGATCACACCCTCAGATTTCCGAATTAATCGACTCCAGCGCCACCTTGCGAGTAAATTTTTCTTCAACGTAATTTTCATCATGCAATGAGCATACGTTTCGAATTTAATCTAAATCGGTCCATAACAAGAGATTTCCTGAATAACTGGACTCTAGCGCCACCTAGCGGTTTTCTAATAGGATCAGATATACAAGAAATAACATCCGAAAACTTGACTGAAATCTATTAAGTAGTTTAGAAGTTAAGTTCGAAAACCGATTCGCTTTAATAAATACATAATATAAATACTTTAATATTTTTATTACAAGTGAATATTGTGTTAGATCTTTTTCGGTTTCTCTTAAAACTTCGAAAGCGATTTCTATAAGATTTTATTGATAGTTCATTAAGTAGTGTTCTATCCAAATATCTAAAGGATTTGCTTTAGAAAAAAAATTAACGATAATAAGTTATCGATTCCGCTATTGTCATCGTTATCTGCATTTTTATCGATTATGTTATCATTTTTTTAATAATCGATATTTTTATCGTTATCGCTATATATAACCATAGAAAATTATTGATTACGCTGTTGTCATAGTTATCGATATTTTTTTATCGATTATGTTATCAATATCAATGTCATCGGTATTAAAATGATGTTATCCATAATTCATATCACATTCGTATTCGTATCCTCTTTGTAAAGAAACAAGATTTCGCTAATATCTTCCTAAGGCTGTATTTATGTCTGTGCAGTGGGGGAAAAAACTAATGATACACAATTTTTTTTATATTCACAATGTTTTTACGCTAACACTTTTTTGTTCATTTTTTTTTAGCACATTCTATGAAATAAAAAAAAAAAATTCAGCAATTTTTAAAAGTTATTGTTGTTGAATGTTTTGGTTTTTAATTTTTCTTTCTTTGCCACTTGCAGTGCTGCGTATGCGTTCGACTGATAAGAATCGTGAAAATGGTATTGGCAAATTTTTTGTGCATACAATGCAAGTTTTGCCAAAGTCATCATGTCGCGTGTTGGAGTCCATGAAAATTCTGGCTGTGAATTCAGAAAATGAAACAGTTATGCATTTCGCTTGTGAGGTAAGGCTGTACTGTTAAATTCTTGACACAAAATTCTTTATTAATAATATTTTTAATATGCTTATATTTGACCTTTGACAGCCAAACAATATACTGGAGCTGTGCATTGCTAAATATTGGTCCAACTATGGCACAACACATATCAAATATAGTTTGGAATTCCACGGCATACAAGCAATAAATCCGAATCCATGTAAGTATTTGTTACCACTTTTAGTTATATATTTTCAGATGTTGACGGTGGTATTTTTGTATTGGTAAACAATCGCTTATCACTTATTGAGGCTTTTGCGCTGGGAAAAAGATTTTGACACAATTTGGTTTTTTTTTTTACATTTTGGTGCTCGGCAACTTTTATCTCTACATATGTTTATTGAAATTGTGTAGGTCGCGAAATAAACAAAACTTAAAACTATTTCAATTTTTTTGTCTGCATACAGGCCTTTTGTTTTGTCTATTAGAAACCCGAGCGGCTGCAAAAAAAGTCGAAAAAAGTTGGAATAGTGCAATATAAAATTAATTAGTTCAAAACCAGAAACGGTTAACTTCAATTAATACATTTTAAAATACGTTATTCTGACTTAACAATATCAGTTTTTTTTAATATAAAAAAAAAAATAAAATGGAACTGAAAACTTAAACAGCGAAAACTAAAAATTTAAATAAAATTAAAAATTCGATTGAAATATAAAATGGGAGAGGTACTAAATTCTGCTTTTCAAAATTCTTTTGGATGAAAATTCTGTAAAAATCAAAAAAAAAATTCTGTCCAGCCTAAATTCTTTTGGTTCAAAATTCTGTATTTAAAATTCTGTATGATCAAAATGATGGAGAACTGAAATTCTGTATATTAAAATTCTGGAATCAAAATGCTGTAAAAATATAACCAAATAAGCAGATAACCTGATAAGCACGCTTACCTGAATAGCACATTTATTTTATGAATAATGGAATTCCGATTTTATAGAATCAATGGTATATATACATATGTACGTCAATTAAAGAAAAATTCAAAAATTCATTCAAAACAAAAGTTATTACATTATAATGGCGAAACAATTATTATATTATTAAATTTTTAGCAATTCGCTTTAGAAAAGAAACATGCCTTAATATAAGCCTTTTTTTTTTGTTATTCTTTTAATTCTGTTGTTTGCTTTTACAGCCTTCTTCGTTTGACTAATTTTGTGACCATTTTGAAATTTCTGAAGCTATAAATACATACAAACATATGTACATTTGCTTTATGTAAATCTGTTTTGATATTATAGGAAACCATATGGGTCAAGACAAGTCATGTATTGGCCAATACATAATTTTGATTTACAGAATTTAAAATTACAGTGTTCCGCAATACAGAATTTTAACAGTACAGAATTTTGAATTACAGATTTTTGAATACAGAATATTGAATACAGAATTTTAAATACAGAATTTTGAACCAAAATCATATTGTACCCAACCCATATAAAATAACATGAAAGAAATTTAAAAAAAAACATTTAATAACAAAAAAAGAAGAAAATTTTAATATGACAATAAAATATATACATTCATAAAATTAAATAAAACAAAAAAAAAAGACTTATTTTAAAAAAGTAGTAGAATGAAGAAATATACATATCAACTTAAAGAAGGTATGACATAGATAATAAAAAAAATAAAATACCATTAAAATAAACCAAACAGCAAAATTTAAAAAAAAAAATTTAAAAAATTTGACTAATAAATGAATTTAAATAAAAAATAGTTTACATTAAAACATAAAAATAAAAAAACAAGTATAAAATATATGAAAAATAAAATACAATAATTCTCTAGAGTAGAGTTTCTACTCTAAACAAAAAAAAAACACAACATTAAAAAAATAAAAAAATAAGGTGAATATTTAATAAAAGAAAAATATTGTTAGTTAAGGAATTGAATTAAACATTAAAAATATAAAAATAAATGAAAATAATGAAATAAAAATGACAGATTACATAATTAAACAAACAATTGTTTAAGAAAATAAAAAGATAAAACAATGAAATAAGCAAAATTTAAAAATTCAATAAATCAAGAAAATGAAACAAACCCAAAATTTTAATAAAACAAACAAATTTAACCAAATAAAAAATATAAATAACATACAAAAATAAAAGTAAAGAAAAAACTAAATATAACCAATATGTCATATAGACAATAAAAATAAAATTAAAAAAATTAAAAGAAATAAAAAAAATCAATCGCAAATTAATGTTGTTTATAAAAATGGAATTAAATAAAAAGTAGTCTAGATTCAAACATATAAAAAATTTCAGTACCCCAATTGCCAAAAAAAAATAACCATTAAAAAATAAATACAAATAAAGCTCGAACCGCTAAAAAAAATGTAAGCGACATTTTTTTCAAAACTTGCTTTTCATGCAGAAATATTCCCAGAGCATCTTCGTAAAAAAAAAATTTTTTTTGAAAGAAAGGCTCGTTTACGATTTTTTGGCGGTTAGGGCTCATTATGAAAAAATAAGATAAATTAAAAAAATGCAGTGGAATAAACAAATATAAAAAATTTAAATAACACTAATAATAACTGTAGAGAGGATATGATTAAAATTTCGAAAAAACAGAATATCAAATAGATGTAAAAATTAGTATTATTAGATTGGGAATTAAAACAAAAACATTTCTGCAATTTTCAAGTTGCTTATGGGCTTTCGAGTTAGTTGCGGGAAACTTAAGTTGTTGTTGTTGATGTTGTAACAGCATAAAACATTCCCCATACAATTTTGAGGAATGCTGTTGAAGTGACAGTCCTTGGCCGGATGTAAATCCGGGTCGTTCCGGTATCGTAGAACCGACTGTTGTGGGAACGAGAGAAACTTAAGACAAGTTTTTTTTGTTATAAATTCGTCAGAAGTTTTACATGAAAATTATCATAGAGAAGTACGGAAGTCCGCTGTCGATATACACACGCCCAAATATATATAACTAAAAAAATCTCTGTCATAGGGAGGTATGTCGTAAATACCCAATAATCACAACTTATTGTCCGAATATTTAAACCACTGTATTTGGTGTACTTTTTGGATGATAGATACTATTCGTTTCTGAATACCAAAAAAGTCACTCCCGATAACCAGAATCACTGATAATGCAATCTTGAGATGATACTGAATTACTGAATACATTTTACATTTTCCCCTTCGCCTCTTAGACATGATGCAGGCGGCGCGCGGTATTCATAAATTTGACTTTGTCGCATTGAATAGCGAAGATTTACAACCACAAGCTCAACTAAAGACTGCTGCCGTTGTACTGCGACCCAGCGAATCACGCATTTCTCCACTCAGTCCCACACGTGATGTCATACCCGAAGGTCGCCAAATATATCAAAATCTCCTCACATATACCCTCCAAGTTGCCAAGGCACAAGAAATTGCACTTTATGCGCCCATTTTCAATGCATTGCTCTACGAGGCTGAATTCGAATCACAACTTTGGATGATGTTTGACTCCAATAAGCTAATGTTGGCTTGCGGTGACGCTCATTCCCATAAATTGTTTGCGAAATTTGACAAAGGCGAGTACACGATTAAATTGCAAGTACGCCACGAAAAGCGTGATCTATTGGAGAAAGTATCGGAGGCGAATATGGTGGCGCTATTTAAGTTGACCAACGCAATCAGTTTGGACTTTTTCGATCATTTCAATAACTGTTTGACTACCAGACGTAAATTCACCAATTGCGTTGTGAAGGACAATCCACCCAAGGTGCTGTATGTTGCGCCGTTGCCGCAGGAAAAATTAACGAAAGCTAATTTGCCACCGAATAGCGCTTGGTTGAGTGGCACCATTACATTGGCCAAAGATGAGGCAGTACGTCGTATTGATGTGCATAATTTTACATATTTATTGAATCCACCAGAAAAGAAGAATGGCAATGGCAATTCGGGTAGCGGTAATGGTACGACAAACGCCTCCAAATCGAAAACGAATGTGTCCATATCTAGCACAACAACAAATTCCAATACCACATCATCGAATACGGCGACAGCAGTAGCCGCTACAAATTCGGCTGCCTCCGGTGATGGTGCTGCTTCAGTTAGTACTGGTGGTGCTGCGACGCCTAAGAAAACGACTACGGACGAGTATGCAGAGGGATTGCGAGACTTCCAGTGCATGATGATCTCCAAATGTGGTGAGTACCTGGATATGGTTAGCGATTAAAATTACGAACCGTAACGATTAAAAGTTCGCTTTAGAAAAATAATTTTCTGAATGTCATTTATTACGCAGAAAGTAATAGTTATTCATTGAGTTTTGTTTTTTATTTAGAAATAGTTATATTTTGAGTTTTATTTAGAAAATAACAACTAGTGTATATCTTGAGTTTTTATCTGCATAGAAAATCATAGTTATTGTTTGAGTTCTATTTTTTGGTTATAAAGTTAAAGTATTTTTTGAGTTTTGCATTTTTTTCGAAAAATAATAGTTAATGAGTTTTATTTTTGCTAGAAAAATAAAAGTTTTTTTAGTTTTAGTTTTATATTTTGCGCGAAAAAAGAGTTAATAGTTTTATTTTTAAAAAATGTTTCTTGAGTTTTATTTTTTTTTCTTAGAAATTAAGTTATTGATTTTTTTTTGGTTATCAAGTAAAATTTATTTTTTGCGTTTTTTTTTTCGAAAAAAAACTTGTTTAGTTTTATTTTTTGCTTAGAAAACTAAAGATACAGCTTTTACAACGGCTTTGTTTTTTTTCTTAGAAAATAAGTTATTTTTTGAGTTTTATTTTTTGTTTAAAAATTACAGTTATTTTTTGTGTCTTAGCTATGCTTAGAAAATAAAAGTAAATTTTAGAGTTTTTTATATATTTTTTTTATAAAATATTACGTTATATTTTGTGTTTTTTTTCTTAGAAAATAATAGTTATTTTTTGAGTTTTATTTTTTGCTCAGGAAATAGTAGCAGTTCCTTTTTTGTGAAAAAAATCCACGACGAAAATTTCCCAAAAAAATTTCAAAAATAAACTGAAAGTTTTATTTTGCTGAAATATAAAAGCAAACATTGAATTGGCTACAAAACTACATTTGAAAAAATATTGTGAAGGGGTTTGTAAAATTTTTTTGAATTTCGTAAAAAAAATTTGAATTGTTTACACATATTCTTTTTACTATACATAGAATGAACTATGTATATTAAAACCCAAAGTTTATTATGAAAAACATTGTGAATATTATAAAAAAAGTTAATTGTTTGAGTAACTTTAGATTGACACTTGTTTTACATACTGGCGTTTTATCCCAAGTCGAAAACTAATATTAATCAATTTGAGGTCAAATTTATCTATTGAATTATTAAATTAAATTAAAAATAACTTTTTTCAAAACCAAAAATAAAACTAAAAAAAGGTATTTTAAAAATAATTTTCTAAAAAAAAAATTAACTATTTTCTGAGCGAAATATAAATTTCAAAAAATAACTTATTTTCTCAAAAATAACTTTTATTTTCTAAGCAAAAAAAAAATCTCAAAAACAATTTTTATTTCCTAAGCCAAAAACAAAGCCCAAAAATATTTTTTATTTTTTAAGTAAAACTAAAACTAAAAAGGTAGCTTTTACAAAAAATTATATTCAAACAACATCTATTATTTTCGAAACAAACAATAAAATGAAAAAGGAACTTTTATTTTCTCATTCAAAAATAAAACTAAAAAAATAAGTTTGATTTTTAAGAAAAAATTAGCTTATTTTTTAAGCAAAAAATAAAACTAAAAGAATAACCTAATAAAACTAAAATAATAACCTATACCGCTAAAACAACAACAATAGAAACTTTTATTTTCTAAGCAAAAGTAACTGTTATTTAAAAAAAAAAAAAAAAAATTATTTCCTATGCAATATTATCTTAGCAAAAAAACTAAATACTTTTTATGATTGAATTTTATAATATAACTTTTACAAATAAAAATTAATGCAACTAAATAAAGCTCGTGTAATTTTTTCGTTAAGATTTTAAAACTAATCATTATTTGCGATCTCTGATATTGATAGCTTGTAATTTTTTGTTTCATCTATACAGAAATCGGTAAAGCTGAAGACATTTATGACGAGGTAATTGCAGCGCATCCCAAACATTTGCTAGCACACGTTCTGTTCATGCAAAATATTGAAGCGACAGAATATAAGCAACTACTGCCGTTCACTTTCTCCAAAATGGTGAATACAAATGTGGATGCCGATAGTCATAAAGAGGAAATGGTTAGAATACGTACGGCACTCGAGCGCGTTGCACAGCTGGGCGGTTTCGTATTGAATGACATGAAGGAGGAATTGGACGTTTTATTGGCATATTATGGTCTCAAGAATGACACGCGTCCAGATGCTAGCAAAATTAAAACGTAAGTTCAAACGATTTCGGTTACGTAGGAAATCATAAAATGATTGAAAATTCCATTACCTAGCAATATGGATAAGAAAAAGGCGAATTTGTTGGAAGCGCTAGCCAGAAGGGGTGTGGCCAAAATCAAAATAAGCATCATCGATGGCAATATGAAGGAACATTTGGAAGAGTTCAATGAAATCTATGTCGAAATATCCAAATTGGCCGATGCCACTGACTCAAAGGTAGTACATATTAAAAACAACAACAACAACAACAAAAAAAAAAAAAAATAAAAAAAATGTGTTGCTCTAAAACTTCCCGTTCTTCATTCACCCTATAGGTTATTCAATTCACGCTCTGGCACGCTTTCGCCAATGCTCAATATGGTCGCATGCATAAAATACTGCAAAAAATGTACGATGACAAACGTCAACGTGATATATTTGAAGAGTTATATTTGGTGGCAGGCGCTTTGGAATTTTCACACCTACAGACTCTCATGCAACGTATGACTGTAACCGCACATCCGAATAGCTTCCGTATATTCTAAATATATGTAATGGTTTAATTGATTTTAAAAAGTAGAAAAATAAAAAAACAAACAACAGACCGAAGTGTACGCACATCATAAGCAAGGATCGTAAACAAATTTAAGATAATATATAATATTACTATCTACGTACGTACATATTTACTTATAGTTCACTTGTTTTCATCAACGTATGCGTGTAAGATTATATTTCTTAGGAAGTGTGTAATTAATTTTTCTGTTCAATTTGTTCTTCTACACTTGTATTGTAATCGTGAAATTTAGCTCAAGTTGTAAACTTCTCAGCAATTAAAACAAAGTAAATTAAAAACGAAAAAAAAAACTTTTTATTACACAAACCAGTGCCTTTTCATTTTTAACAAAGAAAAAAAGTTTCACTTGGAAATATTTAATATCTATTTTTATGCTAAATTAGCATGGTCGTTGTCATCAAACTAATCTAAGGGGAAGTCCAGAAAAAACGAGCCGTTTCGTCGGGGTCGGACCAATGGGGAGGTGGGTTGATGATTGGGTATGAGAAGTGGGCACGTAAGAAGTGGGCACGAGAATACACTGCCGAGCTAAATCGGCCGAATTGTGATTCTTCCAAAATATTGGCAACGTTTTTTTTGACAACTTTTTTCTTAGGTAAATTTTATATAAAAATATAGTGCATACTATAACAAATACTATGAGAAAAAATCAAAAAAATATTTATCAAAATTTTCCACATTTGTATAAGGATCTTTAGAAATCCTTAGGATATGCAGTTTTTTTTAGCCTTTTTTAATATTATGTTAAAATGCAAGTTTGAAGTAGCTAGAAACTACGGGTAATTTAAAAAAAATTATTCAAATTTTGGTTTTTGATTTGTTTTATGTATCACCTATACATTCACAATATTCTGGGTATATAAAATTATAAAAAATTCAAAAATATTACAATCAAAAACGTTCGCATGAAAAAAATTTCAAAAACAAAAAATCAGCGGTAGTTTCTAGCCACTTAAACTTTAATTTTTATACTAAAATAAAGTAAGCTATAAAATGGGCACCCACCCAAAAAGGTTCTACAAATTAGAATAAAAATTATACAAAGCGTCCGTCCCTTTTATTTCTAACAATAAAAATAATAATAAAACAATAATAATTTGGCTCTCAAGCCATAGCTTGATGTTTGGCCGAACTTCTCCTACAATTTGCGGTGTGCAACTTGATGTTGTAACACAAATTGAGGGACCCTACAGTTCTACACCGACTCCAAACGGCAATTGCTTTTTGTGGGAAATTTTTTCATGGCACAAATTCTCTGGGATGTTTGCCTTGCCTGCCGAGGGCCGAGCGCTATTGGTAAAAACTTTTTCTATAATTTTCAATGTAGCTTGTCCCAGCCGGAAATCAAATTTTGGCCCACAGAAGGAAGCTAAGGCTATGGCGGCCGCCTCTCTGTCAAAAATAACTGCAACAAATGTAAGGGTCTAACCTAAACTACCTAACGTAAGGGCCAACTTTATCTCGTAAGTCCGATCGAAATCGGATCAAAAACAGATTTCATAGCTAACTCGCCTCTAACACCACCTAGCGCATCAATTTTTCATAAAAAAATATTTTTTACTGCCCCAGCAACATTCCTTTATGTTATAATCAATTTCGGACCTTACAGTTAGTGAATATCTCGATTCATGCGCCACCTACAGGACTAAGAATTAATGTAATATCCAAATTTGGTTGAAATATCTTCAGCGGTTTTTGAGCCAAGTTGTAACAATGAAAAAAAACTATATATTTATATATATATTGTGATTAACGAAAGAAATTGTCCAGAAAAACCTTGTTAATATTGTAGAAACCATCGCAATTCGACCAGTTTTGCCCTTCAGTCTAGGTGATTTAATGTCGTGCGAGGAAACTCACAAGCCGGAGTTGGAGTGTCAGGCTTAATTCAGGTTAGGTAAGAGCAATGTCTATTATAGTATCCAGATCGTAATTGGGCCAAAGTAATCTGGACAGCTGGAGCTTCTCGTCGCAAAACGTGGTGGTTTGACTCCAATTATAGCATTTACGAGGCGAGAGTTGGTGATGATGGTGATGGTCTCTCGGTGAAAGCTATTTAAGCCCTCTTTGCACGCTGTTGGATCCGAGAGATGCCTTCTGACTCCCCTGGGTTGCGGATCGACGTCTTGCAAGCGCCTATGAGGAACTGTTTGTTGGGAATGATGTTGCGCTTTCCGACTAGTGTAGTGTGTTTCAGGCCGAACTAGAAGCTATAAGAGAGACCGCTCTCTGACTAATAAGAAACTCGGGTATCTCTACACTATAGTACTATTACTCTGACCGCTGCTTGGTAGATAACTACACTGCGGGAACCCCTCCTTGAAGGCATATCCCGCTAATGATTCTGTCGTAGCTGCAAGAACGAGTAAAAGGTAGAGATTGTAGAATGCTACCTCTGTCATCGCCCCTCTCTGGCAAAAATACGATCGATATAACGCTTTTTCCAAACACTTTTCAGTGTCTGGTTGATCTCGATTTAGTGGATGCCTGCAACTTGCAAAGCTTCATCAGAAAACCACGATGGTCTTAATGGGCCTAACTATCCTAAGTGTGACTCCCTGCCGGACTAGTCAGAGTGGCAACCATCGTACAATACCCATTCTTTCTAACTTACAGCAAGAGGCAGGTGTGTGTGTGACTCTGGCGACATCAAAAGGCATCGGCCTACAGCCTTGAGTGCGGCGTTTTGGACAGGCCTGCTCTTCGTCCGCTGAGTTATACGTTTTTTATTTTTGCCCCAAGTGCGGCCTTCGAGGAATTCGAGAACTTGATGATTGTGGTTGTGTGTGCAGATAAGGAAAGCAGACCAGGTAGCTAGGAATCTTTACAATTCTTACAATAAGGGTTCGGTCGATATGGATGTTAAGTCCAAGTCTAACCTCAGTGGTTATGTCAAGACAAGGAGATACATAACCGTTTACCTTCGAACACTGGTCCTTCACTACATTGCCGGTAGCCATTTTATATCAGTCAGATATAGAACATAAAACTGACTCTCTCTCTCGGCTGAAGGAGCTTGGGGAAATGGTAGTTAAACAGTAGAGGGAAGAGAACGCCAACCTGTGGTATCCATGTTAAACTCACCTTACCTTTGATATACCATCTCTATCTCTGATATACCATCTATATCTATCACAGGGGCTGTCACAGCTAAGGCCGCGGTTCACCTGCGTGTTGTGCTATGTACGTTACGGAAGACGTGTTGATACTTGCCGGACCCAGGTGGTATATAAAGTGCGGAGACGGCAAGAACTCCAGAATCTTTACTGCTCGTGAAAAAAATAAGTTCGGTCAAGAGTGTTTACCCTTATCGGACGGTTACCTTGGTTTTAGTAGCGGTATGGTACTCCCACCTTCCCAGGAGCCTTAAGGACCTTTGTAAAACAAGATGCTCCCTACAGACCCAAATTTTTCAGCACCAACATGCTTATTCCGTCGAGAGCACGACAGCTGCTTATTATGATATTTATCAGGCTCTTGCTTGCTACCGCTAGGTCAGGTGAGTTGCTGCAACTACCCAAAATCCTGGCGGGAGCGTCGTCGAAAAATCGAAACCCATTTTTTGTGGGTTTTATTTTTTGAACACTCATTAAAAGAAAAATAGCTTTTTCCAAATATTGTATTAATAATTACATTGTTTTTTATTTGTTTTTCCAAGGCAAAGTTCATGCAGATACAGAGACTCTAATAACTGACCACCATAAGGGATTTTTTTTACAATATTTACAATGTGTTTCATACTAAGACCCACTTGCGGAAGATTCAGAGTTAAATTTATAAATAAAGAGATAAGTAACTCAGAGTTATATTTTTAATTTCATAACACAGACATTGTCTCGCATCAAATAAATACAGTAACCCGGGCTACGTACACTTCTTTTTTGACATTTTCTTCGAATTTTACGCAGTTATTGAAATTTAAAATCGAAATAATTTTAGGATGTTCTAGTGCTTGGTACCTAATCTCGTGGAAGTGATCGCTTCGTTTTGCGATTCGTTTCAAATTGTTTAGTTTATTTGAAAAAAAAATTGTTTGACAATTTTATGTTTTCTTTATTTATGACGACAGAATGTCACAAACTTACAAATTTAACGCAGAATATCTGCTAGGTTAATATTTACATGTTTAACTCTGAGTTGATGCCTAAGAAAATTCATCAATTCAAATAGATAACTTGCTATCTCGCAAGTGAGCGTAAGTTTTTGTTGTAAATTTTTTACAAAACTTTAGTTGGTTCTATAACAAAAAGCATATCAGTCGAAATTTCAAACATTGTACAAAATTTGTAAAAATGCAACAAACTTTCTTCAAATTATCAAACATTTTAATGAGAATTTTTAGAACACTTTTTGTAGCTAATTTAATTTTATCATAATAGTCAAAATTTGTGAAGTGTGCCAACATTTTTTCGAAGGTCTATCTGTTTTTGAGAAAATTATTATTTGTGGTTCATAACGGTAAAAAAAATTTGAGGATGACTTTTAGAAATTTGAAATTTTCGAAATTGAAAATGAAATAAAAAATTTGCAAAGCAATTATTCAAAAAATTTACAAAAATAAAATCGACATTTTTAGCCACATTGTTATGTTAAAATTAAATGAGCTACAAAACTACATACCCTAAATGTTAAAAAAAAGTCTGATTAATTGCATGCAAATTTGACGAAAATCTATATAATATTTATAATATATTAGATATATTATTATATACATACATATATACTATACTAAATAACTCTAAATAAATCAAATGACATAACGAAGTGGCAACTAATTTTGACTGAGATAAAAATCACCCATGATTAGGGTATAGTTCCCTTCTAACTAAATCAAGACAACCCCATTCCATATGTCAACTTTCTTTAAGTTGATTTAAAAAGTTGAAAACTCAAACAAGAATGTATACATTTTCTATATCTTTTTATATTTGTCAACTCGAAAACGCATTTCAATTAACAAGATCCCGTATACAACTCTGCTCATTATGCATGCATTATTTTCGTAATTAAAAACTTCAACTTTTTCTAGAGTTAAACTCATTTCATGTTTCCACGCTGTCATTACCAAAATCATCATTATCCACACTCCTCACCCCATTGGTGGTGAATGCATCCCACCGCTTCACGATTTCGTCTAAATATCGCCACTCCTAACTTGCAACAACTCTGCGCGCTTCATTAGAGACCCTTTCAATGTTTGCGCCAACTTCGCTTCCGGTTTACTTCTGCTACAAAAAAAAACAAAAAAAAAAACAAGAAAATGTAAAAAAGAAAAGGCAATTTTCTTCAGTAAATCACTCGAAGTACGAGTACGTATTGTATAAATAATTGTGCTGTAATTTTACGTGTAACATTTTGACAGCTAATGAGAATTTCTACGGAATCTCATTTACTTACTTACATACGCAATGGTTTTCGGTTGCACATCTGTGCCGCAGTGCGGCAGTGCGGCAATGCGACTTCTGTTTGTGTAATTACCCGAAAAAAAAACCAAAATAAATGATCCAGCAGTGCGATCGCTTGTCGGACAATCCCATACTTAGCAACACCACTCCTTCTTAGTCCCTGTTCTTAAGGTTGATTGGTTGTTGTGGCTTGGTGTTGTTTTTGTCGTGTGGCAGAATTTTTTGGGGCACGTGTGGTAAATAAAGCGAAACATTTGTCGGTTAACAGACACGGGAGTTGGCCAACGAATTTATTTCTTCTTTCATGGATGAATGCATTTTTAGTCCACACGAGAAGAAGGTGATGCGTTTGGTAAGGAAGAAAGCATATACATATATATATTTACATATGTATGTATATTTCAATACCCAATACGGTGGAAGATATGTTTACTGTTATATGCGATCTCATGGCGATTTTCTAAGTCTACATTTTTAATGTGGTTAATAACCACTGGTTATAATAAAAACATATGTATTTCAAGAAAAAATCGTCAACTCAAGAATACTGTTTATTAAAGCGCAGATGAATTTGGGCACCTCAAAATGGAAATTTAATTTGTTATAAATTGTTAAATTAATAAATAACTTACATACATATATACAAGAATGTTCCGAAATATGAAATATTTGAATTCGACTTGATATCGAAAATCCTTTACAAAATTTCGAACTGAAATAGTTCAAGTTTAAAATATCCAGTAATTTAAGCAGATATAGAAAATAAAAAAATATTTGAAAAATTGAACGATTTTAAATTGTTCGCTTTCCATGATCGATAATTTATCGTCGATTGAATGAAAGACGTTTAAAAATTTCCACTTTTTTGATCATAAAAACCCTCTAGCACTAGAAAAAAACGCTGTACTCGTTCTAAGTGAATTCGACCGAGTCAAATCGGCATATACTCCATAACGAGTTGTGCACAGTTTTGTTACTTACAACAACATTGATTCTGAAAATGATTTTGAAGCTGTTTTACGTCATTAGAGTTTCGTTTTAAGTGATATTACACTGTAAAAAAGAACCGAAGAAAAATGTTCTTTATTTTAATTTTCTTCAAATTGCTATACTTTCAACCGATTTTGCAAGTCGAATTCATATAAGGTAAAACATACTGGATTCCCATCTTTCTCTCTTAAACCCAGATATACTTGTATTTTTAGTTTAATTAATAAGTAAGCTATCTAGTGATGGTTGCACCGCGACAAGCAATGATAGAACTTCGTGTGTATTTCAACTCACACAAAATTATCTGCCGGTCGGAGTCGACGTCAATTTATGGAACAACATCGAGATGCACACCACAAATTGTAGCGAGCCAAATTAATATTATTATTAGTTAATAAGTGCCCGCAGTGTTAAACTATTTTCCGGCACTTTGATTCGGAAAAATTCTATATATTCCTTCTTCACTTTCAGTGGTTTTTGATTCTTCTATCCTATCACTGTAATCTTGTGTTCTTCAATATTTGATCGCTATATACGCGAATCACCGCGATCTTGAAGCAGCCCAGAGTTTAGATATTGTTTGGACCTCGAAGTTTTTCCACTAAGTGCCTTCGAAGTCAATAAGAAACATTTGTTGGGAACATAAAGTTTTCGGATCCACAATTCGTCCGAAACATATCTTATGTCTACGCAAACTCGATTACAATGATTCATACGGGCTTTCGGCGACTGCTATACTTTAAGAATTGTGAGCAATGAATTACACGCCATGGCATTCCATTTATGTTCTCAGACTGCCAGGAGTGATAGAATACCAGGTTGTGCCTTCCGCGGCCCGCTAATCCACTGCTTGTCATCATTCACCCATTCGCTAATATCATAAAAGTATTTTTTTTCTGCTGACACTTGTTTACAGAAACAAAACTTTCATTCGTTCTGCCATATTTTCTCTCAGATTCTTTTACTTTTATGCCCTCCTTCTCAGTTCAATATCTACCTATTACTACAAAGCTTTGGAAAACAGACGTTTAAAAGCGAAATATTTCACAGTTATGTCTGCACTTCTACAAATAACAATGCTTAGGATCCTATATGAACATTGAGGATGAATTAGGTGAATTTGAAAATTTCCTTCAGCTCTTCAAAAACAAGACTGAGTGAAGTGCTGTACTCAGTTTTTATCACTTTGTGATGGCCGACAGAAAAAAGTTTTGTATTCAATACTTACTGACGGTGAAACCATGGTGTGTAGCGGCGTCTGGGCTCTCCACAAAAGTATAGGTGGCTCGATCTCAGAAAAAAAGTACGGCTACAATTCTTTGGAATTCCGAAAGAGGTTGACTAGTGGATTTTAAAGATCGCCACGCAACAGTAAGGTGATTACTATTACGTGATTAAGTGATTACTTTGCGTCACTGCTACATCAATCGCAGGATGCTATTAAAGAAAAGCGTATCGACAAGTGTTGTTGCTTTATGACAACGCGCTAATCCATTCGGGTGTATAAGCAAGTGTCAATTGCCCAACAATAAAAATTGGCATGTATTTTAAGATGAAAAATTTTCCACTGTCAACTGAGGAAAGAAGAGAAATTACAACTTTATGAAAATTTTCACTCATTTACTATGCGAAAATAAAAATGTTGACTATCAGACTATCAGATGATTAATCGATACCACCTTAGTTGAATTTGCCTTGAAACAATTCGGTACTTGTCAATATAATGGGGGAGTGAAGTGAATCTATAACCTCTCCTTCTCAAGACAACCTCATTCACAGCCCGTAAGGCCCTGGCGATCCCTGTTTCGCTAACGAGGTTCTGTTAAAAACTGGAGGAGACGTTAAATTAGTTGATTGAGAATGTGAACGATGGTAAGGAGTATGATGCGGGTGGCCTCAGATGCTTGGGATGATGAGAGTTTCCAGTAGGGTACCGTGGGCGGACTGCCGCCGGATTGGCTTGGTGTAGTAAGCGTTAGAGTGATTGAAGAAAGAAGACAGGAGGTACCAGAAGAGGTGTTTGAAAGATGCATAAATTGGAGGCAAAGAAGGAAGACAAAAAGTGTCAGAATAGGTGTTTGATAGCGATAGAGTCCAGGGCGGTGTGGGGGCTCGGCTAGTGGTGATTTCAGCCCCCGTGGAGATTGGCCGTAGATTAGTCTGGCGCTACTGTGGGGAAGGTGTCTCCGGAGTGGTAGCCTACACCGAAGTTGGACACTCTGGAGCTCCAGTTTCTCGTGGTTCACAGGGTGGGAGTTTTCGAAGTGCGATCCAATACTGAGGTTGAACACTCTGGGACTCCTGTTCTCAGCGTTTGATCTCTGGTTGGGCTTTAAGATTTGGGCCGCTGCCAGTCGTGTTCCCACACTACTCTATCGGCTGACAGTCTGGAGTGGGAGCTCATCTGATAATGGTCTTGGTTGCGTAGTTTGACCGGAGACTCTATTTGGGAACAAGATTCCCCTAGGTGCGATCCACACGTGGTGGACACTTGCCTATTCATGGGTACCATAGCTTAGTTTAATACCTAAATTCTGGTCGGCCTCGAGCCTTACCTAGGTAGTAGTGCGCCCATTCCACATTATTGTTGGTATCGAGTATTATGCAGGTAGATTCCGGCGTTGATCAACGTAATATACCTTTTGAGGTAAATTTCACGGTACCACCTGAGTAAATGCAAATTCCGATTTCAAAGGCCTCTTTCGATTGCCTAACAACCGAAATTTTGAGACAGACTAGCGCACTCAAGATTATTTTGTCTAGTTAATTATAAATGTGTAAATATAATAATAAATAATGTCGTATATTAAATGAATAAGTGTATGTATATTTATAAATAAATGTCTACGATCTGCAGACTGGAATGGTATGGATGTATGTTTGCACACACGTACCTGTATTTGACGCAAGCGACAGCACGCCCGTTCGTCGCCGCATAAAATATTTAAAATATCACCAAAATCAAATTTAAAATTAGCTGTTGTGACATTAGTAAAATATTTAGTAAGAAGTCAGAAAAGCGCGCGCTAAAAAATCAAATAAATTTACACGCTAATATCTAATGCTGTTGATCCTACAGGAATTACAATCGCATACAAAAAGACTACTGCATAAATATTTTCAATAATACATACATACATACATACACATGCCTGTTTGTATACCCATGTCACATGCGCCAATGAAAGTGTACTTCGAGATGCCTTCCTTGGCACATTCTCAGCATTCCTTTTTGTCACACCCATTAAGAGAACTTTGAGTGGGTGATAATTACTTTCGGGAAGAGAAACTTTTTGACAAAGAAAATTTCCCGCTAAAGTATGGAAAATGTAGCTAACGTTGAGTATCGATACGCATCTTGAGAACACTTTACCATAAAAATGATGTGAGCGTTACACACATCCAATATAATAATACATTATTTTTGTATATACCCAGCCAACAAAATAACCGCAAAAGTATCTGAAAAAATTGTGGATAAAATAAGGACTCTTTATTCGGTATATTTTCAGATATCGGGTAATTGAATTAGATACACTTTTTTCAGTAAGGATTTTATGACAGCTCACGCGAGCATCGATCAAACTTTAATGGTATTTTTTTCAGGATTGTTTGATATTTAATTATGGAAATATCGGGTTTTGCAATAGGAACGCTACAAAAGTTTTTTTTTGAATAAAACAAAAACGGGTTGGGATATGAATTAAATTCTTTATTCATGTGAAAGTACATTCGATGCCATTATGTATGGAACTCGATTTCTTTTGCATGGTCCAGACTCTGAACCCAATTTTCGACGGTTTTCAAGCATAAATCGGCCGATACTGCTGCAATTTCACGTTCGATCTTCGTACGAAGTTCATCAATAGTCGCTGGCTTGTTGGCATAGACCATAGACTTGACGTAGCCACACAGGAAGTAGTAGTCCAACGGCGTCAAATCGCACGACCGAGGCGGCCAATTGACTGGGCCATTTCGTGAGATAACACGTTCACCAAACTTGGTTTTCAATAAATCGATTGTGACTTTCGCTGTGTGGCTTGTGGCGCCATACTGTTGGAACCACATATTGTCCAAGTCCATATCATCCAATTCGGGCTAAAAATATTCGGTTATTATTAAGCGGTAGCGATTCTCATTCACAGTAAAGTTCCGGTCTTGATCATCACGGAAGAAGTACGGCCCAATGACGCCGCCGGCCCATAAACCGCACCAAACCGTAATTTTTTCGGGATGCAATGCTGGCTCATGGAGTACGTGTGGATTGCTGCCTATCCAATAACGCATATTTTGCTTACTCACGAGGCCATTCAGCCAGAAATGACGATGACCATAAATTGGACATAGCGCTCTTAAGGTTCACGCCATTGACTCCGAATTTCGGTAGTAAATTTTAATAATTTCCACTCGTTATTAGATCGTATATCTTTCCATGATGAAATGGCAAACCTTACTGAAGAGAAATGTTAAAAGAGCGGGGAAAAATATGGGGTCGTTTGCTGTCACTATCGGTCTACTTTTGTAGCGTCCCTATTGCAAGACCCTATACATAGCCCGACACCGTTTCCGTCTTTCAGCGATGAGTCTCATATTCCTCTAAGCGAAATTGTCATTTTTAGATTGAAGAACAACCGGAAGAAGTTCAAAAGCTATTATTACATCCAGACAAAGCAATGGTTTGCTGTAGTTTATGAAACAATTGAAGTTTATCTTCAAAAATGAAGCTGGTCAGAAGAACTCGGTGAACAATAAATTTCACGTTTCGTACTGGAGAATTAGTCGCCTAAATTTTGTGTCACGAAATTTTGTGGGCGAAAATATATAATAAATGTGCCGAATAAGTACAGAATTAATGCGACCACTCTCTTTAGCAGGCTTGTTGGTTGGTTGGCTGGTTGGTTGGTTGTAGCATTGCCTAGGAAAAACCTAAACTTTCGTTTGGAGCGCCATTTTGATACGCTGATTCTCTTGAAACTTGTTTCTTCTGATGTGGCGATACCTTATTTTCAAACCATTTGGGTTTGATTAGAAGAATCTACTGATGCTGTTCATTGTGCAACTAGCGACATTCTTCTGGTCGCTCGCCAGGAAGAATCCTAGTGTCTGCTCTCTACTACGAGCCAGATCCGGATACTCCCAGAGGTAGTGAAGAACTGTTTCTCTACTGTCCTCGTGATTGCAGTTCCGACATCGAATAATGTATGGTATGCCCATCTTGGCCGCGTGTTCGCCAATCGGCCAGTGTTCTGTTATCGTGGCTGTCAATTTTACAAGTGGTCAATCTGGTCCAACTTGGTTTTCCCATTCGTGAGAACTGTAAATGGAGTTTTCTCATAATTACCCCTAGCGGACAGCCTATTGCTTCGGCCCTGCGCACATCAGAATAAGCTCCGGCTCTGGCCAATTCGTCGACCGTCTCGTTATTGTACATATTCCTATGTTCAGGAACGCAGACGAGAGAGATTTCCATTGACTCAGTCGCCAAGCTCAACGTCAGCTCACAGTCCCTTACTATCTTAGAGTATGTCATTTATGAACCCAATGCTAAAAGTGCTGCTTGACTATCTGAGTATATGTATGCTTTTTGTACCTATCGCAATTTCTTGAACGCATTCTGCAGGCCGTCTCAATGGCTAGCACCACCACTTGGAAGATGATGGTAAAGTCAGGTAACCGGAACGAGAGAAAGGCGTCTAGCTTCTCTGAGAGCACCCTCGCACCCACCACGCAATTCATTCTGGACCCGTCGGGCTACAGTCCCGTCTTGGAAGGAAACCTTAGCTTAGTCTGATTGAAGAGTTCGCCGCAATTTCCTGAAAGTGGAGCCCTATGGGCAGTTGATTAGGAATTACATTAAGCGCATCGGTGAGACACGTGGCTAATGGCTCCTTTAATACTCGTACCTGTGCAAGCCGCGCGTTGGATGGCGCCTAACTTTTTGAGGCTTGTAGTCAAAATTAATTCTAATATTGTTGTTTATCGCTTTGAATGTAAAGAATTTTTTATAAAGTATTCAGTTGGGAAACATATGTGATACCGGTGATGCGCTGCACAATATGCCAGACTTATTAGAGAAATACAGAATCTCAGAGTTTCTAATAAAATACATATCGGACAGCCTTGCGGAGTGAACGTTCTGTCAGTGTAACATGTATCGAGAACTTCAATGTGCATATGTTAAGATCGATGGAGGCAGAAACATTTTCTCAAGAGTCGACGAATTTGCTATGGTTTTATATAAAATTTGTACTACACGCGAATGACAATGATCTCCTAAATTCACGACGGCGGTAGCTAATATAAAATGCCGCAAACCATGAATGTAAGGCTTAGAAATCCGCACAGTAGATGACATAAGATTGGAAGAGTTAGGGAACGCGAACATGAGAGAATTAAGAAAAATCAAATTTGCGTACAACCTGATCTCAGGGACGTCTATGAGCTAAGATATCTCACTTGTATTTATTCTCAATGACAATTATCCTGTGTTTTCTTTTTGCTAGCACCGCGAAATATAATATTGAGTGAGCTAGCGAGCGTTAACTTGCAAGATCTCCCATGAATCTATCCTACTAAATTTAGAAGATATGCTGTACGAAAATTATTTAACAAGTGCAGGATTCAGCTTGGAATCAATTATTTAAAGAAGAGTCTAAAACTACAGAAAGGAAAAGATACATAAATTAGTAAAATTGGATATTTTCGTATAAGGAATAAGAGTGAATGAAAAAATTTCGAAGCAAAATTGAATGAGTCTTTTTTTTCGATATCTACTAAGTACTTGGTTCAAAAGTATCGATACCAAAATTACTTAGTTTCGAACAAAAAATATCGAGTATCAACTTGTATTTACTCGTATCGTTTCATCCCTAGTTAGATAGAGGCACCTTCCCTATAGATGGTCTGGGTGCTTATCAGTAATCCGTAGTGCTTGTTCCGTTTTCAGGGGTCGTTAATTTTGCAGAGTTTAATTTTTCGAGGTTACCTTGGTTTTTTCATTAGATGTCTTTTTTTAAGTGGCACATCCCAAGCCCATCGCACAACCGTTTGCTGGGAGAATTTCAACAAAGTGATACACAATTATATAAGTAACTGCCCGCTTACTCGAAGACAGGCGCCCGCTTGCTGCCGCACCTACCGCTGAACAGACGCTGCTAACTTTAGTGGACCCTCAAACCGAATAAGTCGGAGTGGCGCCACTAAAGCTCCTCCTCTTTCAACCGTGACCCAAGGCTCCACAAGGGTTGCTCAGGTAAGGCGGCACGTTAGAACCGGGATTGAGTATAGCCATTCAAGTGAAACTAAATACCCAGAAGAGCGACCATTAACGTTACACTCCAAGTGATTGTATTTCCGGCTATGAACTTTCTGTGCTTCGAAAACTGACCTAAAAATATGAGTTGCGACCCCTTTTTTTTGGATATGAAAAATGTACCGTTCTGGTAACTTTCGCCAAACACACGTTTTCTTGCTGACTGGGTGTGTACTCGTACGGAGTTAGCACACGTGAATGCGAGTGTGTGCATTGGTGCATGAAAAGGCGCCGAAGCTGCAGCTGTTGGAGTGTGCAGCATAAACTTCCTTCGGATCGTGTTGTTTTCCAAACTCTGCCAACGCCTACGCCAACGTAAGCGCTAGCGCTAGCGCAACACAGCACAACACGCTGTGAAGTCCGCAGTCGGTATTCAAATATTTATTCATTCACATA
Source organism: Anomoia purmunda (assembly GCA_951828415.1). NCBI lineage: Eukaryota > Metazoa > Arthropoda > Insecta > Diptera > Tephritidae > Anomoia > Anomoia purmunda. The sequence goes on from OX639997.1 coordinate 29,317,409, forward strand.
TGTACTATGTATATGGTAGGCCATCGCTGCCGCCACGATCACTCCCATCAAACAACACACGCAGTTTTTGATCGCTGATCACTGATAGCCGCGCGCTGTTCATCGCTTGGCGCATCATGCTGCTGTCTCGCAGCTCAGGAGGATTCATTCGTTTCAATTTTGTATCAGTTGTAAAATTGCGGCAGTGGCGAACAGTTCGCCAATCGGGCTATCTACTCTACTCTACTTCGGTGTATTCTAGTCGTCCCGGTCTTAAGTTCTTGGGGTCCCACAACAACAGTCAAGTAGGGCAACAGGAAAAGTAAAACAAAAACACAAAAGAAAAGCAAAAAACAATAAACAAACAAAAACAAAACGAAATCGAAAACTAAGTGCTGAAAAGTGAAAACTCTGATTTCAGTTGGAAAGTTATTTTTAAAATATATTTTTGGAATTTTAATTTCTTTCTTGGTTGCCGCTTGCTGTCATGTTGTTGTTGAAGTGCAAGCGAAAATGTTGAAGATTTAAAAGTGTTTCTCCTAAGTATATTGCGATACTACATTGGTGGCTGAATAAAAGAGTTGTGAAATTTTTGAAAAATAAGATTTTTGTGTAAAGAATAGTATTTAACATTGAAAGGTCGAAAATAAAAGCGCGCAAAAGTGTGCTTCGTGAATATGTCGACGAAATCGAAGGATATTGCACAATTCTTGTGGCTTGCGTTGCTGCTGTGCGTGACGGTCACCGCCCACGCGAACACTTTGGACGCTGATGTATTCTATGAATACCAGGAGGGTTCATCGGGGCCTATTCATTATTTGGAGGAGGGCGATAGCGAATATGTGGAATTAGATTTGGATAGACCATTGCATTTCTATAGCGAAAAATATGATAAACTTTTTGTAAGTCTAAATTCTCTACATATGCTTGTTAATTATTAAATTTTATTAAATGATTTGAATTTTTTAATACATTTAAATTAAGAACTGTAGAATAATAATAGTAAATATAATACAAAATAATATAATATAATTAAATATTACATGCCCAATGAAAAGTGTACCTCAGAATAACTAGGTGTAAAAGTCACTATAGGCTTTTCTCAGCGGTTCCATAAAAAATGAAACATTTTCTAAGTAAAATAAACAGAAAAATTAGATACCGTTGTTCACTATTAATTCTACAGTTAAATTTTTAAGTTTTAAATTTTTAAGTTTGCATTATACCCAAGATTGCAATGATATTCGATTCAATTGTCGATGACAAAAAAATTACCTAATGTAAAGGGACGTGCACCCATTCTAGCTGAATTTGCATGTTTGGGTTCGACGCATAGTGTCGTGATGCTGTAAAACTTGCGGCAAAAAAAAAGAGGTTGCCGCAACCAAAAAAAATTAAAAATATCCGCATCAGAACTTGTTGCTCCATATTGTTTTTAAGTCCATTATTATACAAACGTCATTAATTTTAATCGTGTTGCGATTTTCTCCACATCAAACAAGAAAAATTAATCATTAAACGCATAATACGAGTACAAACCCCCGACTACGATATATGGAGCTTCACTGAGAGTTATTATTTATTAGCTTCTTAAATCTTGTTGTGCAAAATAAAATTTCTTCATTCATAGTTGTAAGTTCTGTGCGATGCAGAAAATACCAGTCTAACGCCTACTTAGGAGAATCCTACCAAGAGGATGCACCGAAGTTTGTTACAAGACGAGAATGCCTGGAAAATATCTCAGTACTCCAAAAACGGTACCAAGTTAATCGGTTCTTCTCCATCTTTACGGTACGAATTTAAAGCCTTATGGCTGAAAACTCTGTCTACAATCACCTATCAGTAAAGTTCCATTTCATACTCGCTTTATCTACTCACGTAAAAGCTTCAATAGTTATTTTTAAAAAATGTGCTTTCGATAACAAAGATAGTTTTGAAGAGTTCTCAACTCTTTTCAACTTGCGACGAATAAGTCCATCTTCAACGACCCATCCGACTAAGAGCTGCATACTCTAGGCCATTTTGTGGCCGGTGGGCATTTGTTAATCCCAATATATAATTTTGTGCTAACGCGAATCCCTCCTCGATTGTAAACTGTTGACAAAAATTAAGTGGACATTCTGCTTACGGTGGAAGTCGGTATAAAATTCAGAGCAGCGTAATAAATGTGAACAAAGTAATCCCATTATCGCCCTACACGGAAAGAAATGAGAAACCAAAAATCGTTCCCACGACAGTCGGTTCTTCGATATCGAAACGACGCAGATTTATGCCGGAACGATACGGATTTAATTAATACTTCTGAGAATTAACACTTCTGAGAACCAACAATCTATTGAAACAAATTGTTTGTTCCATCGAGCAATCGTTTCACATATCAGTATTCGTTATATTGTAGCACCATTGTGATTCCTTACAGGCCCTTAATTTATTGTAAAAAAAAAAAACAAATCTAAAATATGGTGAAAATTGGAAAACTGCCACAGTTCTAGTCTAGTTGACGGGAAAATATAAACAGTTTCAATGTTAATGAAATTTGGTGTATGTATTTATAGTTATTACTCGTATCTCAAAAAAATTAGGTTGCATTCGGACTTCAGATACCCCCACCGCATACATATATATGAAATAAGTTTTGTTCTTCCGCATAGAAGATAATGCGAAAAACCCTCGAAAAATAAATCTCAAAAATCAACGATAATTTTTAGCCTACATACATACCTACTTAAAAATTGTTTTAGGGTGTGTTTGATTTAAGACTCTTTTGAACGAGACCGAAAGTTTTTCAATGAGTCGCACATAAGTCTGAATTATCAATCTAGGTAGACAAAACTGCGAAAATCGAACTTCATAAATTAAGTTTTAGTTTCGCCTTTTGATATTTAATTATAAGTAAATCGTGTGCACCTATTTAACTATGACTCAAACATTTAAATAGTTTTATATGATCGTTTAAATGCTTTAACCGGAAGTCATTCACGCAAAGCTGGTGTTGCCCTGAAGAGCATAGATTTACTTCTTGATCGTAATTAGTGTGGTATACAACTGTCATATTCTAACTAATCCTATATCACTTTGATAGTTTGATTCACGTACTATAAGATAATGTAAACTATTCTATTATATTTACAGTGAATACACGGACCAACGAAATTTATAAAAATCGTACGTTGTTTAAAATATTACAGCCGTTTCTTATAGGATTTTTCCATAGAGTCTGTGTGTGCTCGGATTGGCACGACCGAATGCCGGTTCTCAGGGTCAAAGATTTTCACTGAATTTTTGAAAATTCTAGATGTTTATTACAGTTATTAAAAAGGATAATTTAGATCACATCCATTTCAGTCTATCACATAAACATGAATGTAGTCTATGTATGTACATACATACATTTTTTTAAGTCACACTACAAAATATTCACATGTACTTACATACATATATTAGGTAGCCACAACAAAAACAAAATTGTGGGTTTCCATCGAAATTAAAAAAAATTTATGTTTCAAAACTTCCGCCGAAATGTTTCGAAAAATATTAAGATTTACGTGAGACGGACTGATTTGTAAATATCTTAAACAAATTGAGCGTTTTGTAAATATAAATAGTTTTTAAAAATATTTTTTCAAAAAGCCCACTTGAGATGACAAAGCTGTGTAAACCTAAAAAAATCTTCTTAAAAGTATTTAAAAATTTGTTGACTGGAAAGGAGAAACTTATTTGAGACGTTGATTAAATAAAAAGAAAATACCTTTCTACTGATATATTGTCATTTATGTATATATAGTATTCTTCAAATTTTTCTTAAACGAATATTGCACAAATGGTCAAAGACATCATTCAAAATTTCATACTGATTCTGTTGAACAAGTTTTCAAATATTTGTATGCTAACTGTTGTGATCTGCTGTGATTTTTTTGAAATAATATTTAATAAGAAACCTCAAAATTGCAGACAATTTCAACTTTATTGTTTTTCGAAAATGTTTTATTCAAAGAAAACTATTAAAATTGATGGCGTACTCTGAGAGTCAAATCGTTACAAACATTCTTCATATAATCAATTTTATATGATAATTATATATCTACAAATAAGTAATAGCCTATCTGCATTTCCACCTTGGCACTAATTACGAATAACCTAACCTGCTGCACTGAATAAAAAATTTTCAAAATATTTTCTAAATCGAGTCGACTTCAAATTTTTCGAATTCAAGAACATGACTGTATATATACTTTACACAATTTTTTAATAAAGCAAATTGGCCAAAGTCCGGCTTTTTTTTAGCCGAAGATGAGGTGGTCGATAATTAAGACTCTCCAAAAAAGGTGAGTGTTTGTGAATTTACATATGACAAAATTCAAAATGACCAAAGTTAAATTGCGGGAAATGTTTCGCAATACTATTTTTAAACTATTTTTAAAATAATATTTATTAAGACAAGGCAAATACATATAAGTTGTAGTTGAACGAACAGCTGAGCAATTTCGCTTCGCGACGAGAAATGTCCAATTAACTGTATTTTGTTTTTTCCTTTACTTTACAAGCTGAAGCCATGAACACAAAAATTAAATACAAATAAATTTTGACAGCTCAAGCCCCAGAAGTTGAAATAAAATCCATGTGAATTTTGTTATTGGACATTCGACATAATTGATGTAAATTCGGCTTGACTTTGACTTTTGACTTTAATACTTACTCGTATTGCTACTTTTCAAAATACTCGTATTCATGCCATGAACATTAGTTTTTCAAATCATTTTAATATAACTTTTAATACTATTTCTGAAAACATTATTGTGTATATTATCTATACTTAAGTTGCTGCATTCATAAAGAAGTGGTATTTTATTCAAAAATAATATATAGCGTGATATGTAGTATCTATGTACATACCAGATATTGTACATCTACGTCAAATAGTTGAGAAGATAAAATGAGTTTGGCTTATTTCTGGGATGGGATGCCCATGATATGCATGTATGTGCATATATAGCTTGATCTATAGGAGATATGCCGATCTCAAATTTTCTCTTCCCTGAGTTTGTGACACCGTCCGCCTTCCAAAATTATGTATAACCTATGTTTAGCCCAGGGGTTTCATGAAGCTATTGAAAATTTCATACAAATCGGTTGAGTAATTTGGACGGCTATATAGGACACATACACACATTAATTTTTATAAATAAGATAACAATATGTTTTTTCAAACCAGTTTCCCATACAAAATTTAGATGAATACCCATAGTATATTATTCTGTGCCAAGTCGGGCTTTTGCTTCTCCGATTTTTTTCATAAATTTGTATTCTATATTCTATTGTGTCAATTGAGTGAGTCCTCTCTGATTTTTAAAATTTTTGTTTGTGCAGCCGTTTCCGAGATATCTAGTAAGTGTGAAACAACCTCTTTATTTTTAAAATTTTCTTTAAACAAAATATTAATTACCACACAACACGTACTGAACGATTTTCATCAAAATCTTTGTAAAATACTATCATTCATACCGCAACATTCGAATATAGTCCGATAATAGAATGACAATGGTATCTATTTTTTCGAATTTATTAAATTTCATATTTGATGTATGTTAAAAAAATATTTGAAAATAAAAGACAAAAGTAGGAGTTGCCAAGTGTAGTGTAGTGTAGTAGATTTTGTTTTTTCACACAGCGACGGTGATGAGTGGGAACAATTCAGGATACAATGGCCAAATAGTGTCCGACTTGGCACAGAATGTCCCATATGTACATATGTATGTTCGATCTGTTGTTTGAAACCTAAAACCCTAAATACGCCGTTTAATTAAAATTTATCGATTTCTTGATTTTTGTGTTCGCCATATTGGCTGCGCCATTTTGAGCTTTGGAAATCTGACTTCAGATTTACACTCAGGCATCTCAAAGCCACAACAGAAACAAAGTGGTCTCAAATTCTAACAAAGCGTCTTTGAATAGTTTTGACCGCCAAGATTTGAAATTTACATCACTGTGTGTCGTAATGAAAATAGTTACAAAAATCCAAAATGGTGTCAATGCTACCGTAAAAAAGTGTTGAATAATTCTCAAGCGAATTAGTCCAAATTCATACAAGGTGGTAGCAGTATCACAAAAATAAAAATTACGCGCCCAATGATCATTGGAAGTAAAACAAATGTACGAGTACAGCAAACACCTAATTTTGATACTCAGAACCATCGAGGCGAAAATTTAAGCTTCTATGAATTCGCCTTGAATTGATGCTGATTTCGAAAGAAATTGTACACATTAGTATATTTATTTCAAAAACAATTTTTTAATAAGCTGCTCCAAAGAATAAATCATAAATAATTGCCATTTTGTACAAGCATGGGGCTATTTTTTGAAACGGCTACCATTTTCAACATCATCGTCATCCTTGTCCGAGGCACGTATGTACCATATGTACTATGTGTGCTTGTAAATCGAGTAACACCCACGTGTGTCGTCGTACGACATGATTAATCGCAAATTTTAATGTTAGAAGCGACAAAAAAAAAAATCGTAATTCAAGTGAAATTGTTAATAAATGATTGCCCATGCTATTCGCGCCACAACAAAATCAAAATGGCACTTGGCGTGAAATTTGCCACAAAAATAAACTGTGTATTAAGTATTTACTGTGCCTAAAAAATATCATAATTTTCAAAAGTGGACGACAAGTCGCCATTTTTTGGCTAGACGCCAACGGTGCTACTTTTATTTCTAAATTTTTTATATGATTGTGGAGAGCCACATGGCGTGGCTATTAACTAGATACTGGCAAAATGTCCTGACGATAAAAACGATGGGAAACAAGAAATGCCGAGCAGGCCGTTAGCCGCTAGCAACTCCGCCATGTGGCGCTAATTGAAATGAAAACGCGAACGATTTTTGTTGATAACTGTGTCGTGGCGGCGCTAAAATGTGTCAATATGTGGCGACACTAGCGATGTTTGGAAAAACTTTGGTACTTTACACAAATAGCGGGTTTTCAACCGGAATTATAAAACTTATTATATTTTAAGACCTCCGCCAAAATATTTCGAAAAATATTAGGATTTACGTGAACTGGATCGATTTGAAAATTTCTCCAAAAGTAAAGTTTTCTTTTTAAATAAAAATATATTTTTTTTCGATATTAAAACCCCCTGAGAAGATAAAACAAACACAGTATCCAAAATTTCATTATTTTGATTCCGTTGAAAAAATTTTCAAATGCTCTTATCTTGAGCTTTTATGATTTGAGGCTTTTTTGAATGAAATTAAAAAGGGAAAACAATTTTTATTTATAAATATCTCCAAGTACCGATTTTTTGTATGGGGAGTAATGTTCCTCTAATGTACATAGTGTTCAAATAATTTTAAAAAATATGAGTCATTCTATTGGTTTCACAAATGTTTAATAAAAAAAAATAAAAAAAATACTTCAGTACTTTGAGCGCCAAATCGTGTAATTATTTTTATATAATTGAATGGATAGTAGATTTTAGAACATAAACCTATTAGTCAAAATTTTAAAACTTTATCAAAAATTTACAAATATATAAAAAATCCAATAATAATATTTCCATAACATTTTCAAATTTTTTAATCAGAATTTTCAGTAACTTCATTAACAGTTCTATTTCGAATACAATATTTTTAATACGAAAATATTGCAAGTTTGAAGATATTAAAAATTCCCGTTGCATTTCGAAAAGTTTTTTTTTTTGCGGACGGTGTTGCACATTTCCTTCCATATAAAAATTTTTGAGAACAAGTTACGTGGAAGAAATTGCGGAATAGAGCCATCAAAAAAATTGTCAAAAATCAACGGTAATTTAAAACATTTAATAAAATTGAATGGACTATAAAACTGCATACCAGACAAGCTTTGATTAGTTTTGGAACAATAATTTGTTGAATTTTTGTGAATTTTGTATAAGGCGTGTAGCCTTGAATTACATGGTTAATGTTGTATAAGGAACTATATTTTTATAAAATTAAATGAAAAATTGGCATTAATTAAATTATTAAAAATATTGCAGGAAGTTTTTGTTGGCTAGTATTTTTTTGTTGTTGGAATATCTTGAAATATCCTGATCCAGTTTGCGTTATAAATACATATTATATGTATACTAAACAAATATATTTGGCCGCACTTCTGCTAAAACCTGTGGTGTGTGTCTTGACGTTAAAGGTTTGTCATTGCCTGCCGAGGGGCGACCGCTATTAGTAAAGACTTTTGGATGTTATTTACCCCAGCGGAGATTTCAACCCAGGACACTCAGAGTGAAGCACTCACACGTTATACACTCGGCTATGTTTACGAGTATCTACACCCTTCGGCCAGTAACCTAAATCTTTCCAATCTCTACTTCGCTTATTTCAATTTTAGTTCTCATAAAAGTAAAAATTTTAGTGATGAATTTGAGTTAGGTAAATTTTGAGATGGAGTGGAATTTTGTATGAAACTAAAATTTATTTTTAACCAAAATTATAGAAGGAGTTGGCAAAAACCTAAAATTTTTGTTTTATTTCCATATTTATATTAAAGGTATTCACAAGATGTCACACAATTCTTAAGTAGCGTAAAATTTATTTTTGGGCAGCGTGCATTTTGTGCCTTTTACTTTTTGACTAGACCATTATAGCAACACTATACGATGAAATGGTGTGATCAAACTACGTGTTTGAGGGATTTGACGAGACGATTTACTCATCAGATTACCCATCAAATTTCAGTTTCACCACTGGGTTCTAGTTTTCTCAATATAAGGTAGACAAACTAAATGACACGGCTGCCCTGTGTATTACCACATTAAGGGAGATGAAAGAAATATCAAACCGTTGAAGGGGATTTCTTGTTTACATGTGGACCAAGTCAAACACACTTCAAATTTGATGAAAATCAAAGCTTTATTAATTTTTGGTTAAACAACCATCAAACTCCTACATTTAATACATATGTACATACAAAATTTGATTAAACAGAAACGTAATTTGATCAAACAATTAGACCGTATAAGGTTCTTTTAATTTTAAAACCGTCTATGAAGTGATATGCTAAAAATTCCGAATTACTATAAAAATACAGAATTTTGACACAAAATAAATTTGTATTGAAAGTTTAAGTACCAAGAATATTTGGGATTAGATCCCAATACTGTTTTTTTTTATATTTTTACCAGAATATTGATCCAAAAGAATTTTGTAATGCAGAATTTCTGGGCGCCTCCCATAAGGAAAACATTCGAATTTAAATTAATGTGCAACATCGTGCGCAAAAAAAATTACGAAATTACTGGAGAGTTTTTGGAACCTGGAACTTGCACTTTATATACTATAATTGAATGCGTTACAAAACTGCCCATTTGAAAAGTTTCTGGGAATTCAGAGATCAAAATTTAAAATTCTAGTGTAATTTTGTTCAAGTTTCTTCAATTAAATTTCTACAATGAAAAAAATTTCGATTTGTACGCTTTATGTATTTTAATAAAAAACTCTCTCCTACAATTTGTGGAGTGCGTCGAGATGTTGTACCAAACACTGAGGGGCGTACAGTTTTACGCCGTCTCCGAATAACAAATAATTTTCGCGAGAAAAAGCTTTTCCATAAAATTTTTGATGCTATGTACGGGGAGAGGCCCAAAAGTTCGTGGAATGGAAATGGTCGTAAGTGAAATAGAACAGCAGATTTCTTTTTCCTTCTCAACATAATCTCCCTTAATCCGAATACATTTATTGGATCGGTTAATTACTTTTCTTAATATTTGCGTCCCAAAATTTTTTTTGTCCTTCGCCTCAAAATCGCCTCATGATCTCATTGTCTTCGTGTAATTTCCTTCCCCTGAACTCTGAAATTGGAAACACTGCGGGCCAGTTCTGAACTTTGGGGTTGTTGAACCAACCATTCGAAGCCCATGCCTGTGCAAATCAGCCATATGCGGTGCTTTTTCAGAGGCATTCTCAACATTTTCAGCATTCTCAACATTCTGGGTACCCATCTTACACTGACTTTCGACATACCCAAATGTTCACGGTATGATTTGCAAAATGTTGGTATCTAATACTCTAACAAATGCAGATAATACATTTTTTTTCAGACGGGCATTCTCCACTACAAGTTTTTGTTTTTTTTTAACTTTTTCCACGATTTCTGATGTGGTTGGCAGATCGGCGTCGTCTTCAATCGACTCCTAACCTGGCTTAATCAGCCTTAATGCTGTTTTTAAATCGTAATTGGCGCGTCTTCGAGTCTCAGCCGAATGAAGCGCGCTACGGCGGCCGCCGAAATAAATAAATATGGGAAAGGATATACTCGGAAGTTTTGTTTTAATATCATTAAAGTGGAGAGGCCCTTGATAATACTCACAATTTATAAAACTTAAAAAAAAAATTATTATCCGTCAGAATTTGTTTATTGAGACTACATTCCACAAGCCGTTAAAAGCAAGTTTCAACGGGAGGGAGAATTTAAAAAAACTTTACTCAAGGTTTACAGAATTTTAGAAATAAATTGGGGTATGTAGTTTTACACAATAGCTCAGTAAATTTTATTATAGTTAGGTTTAAATTTGATGTGGCTACAAATAACCTTCGATTTTTGACAATTTTTTGTTTGCTGATGGCGGGTTTATCCATTTAAAAACAATTTCAGAGCATACGTTATATGGACGAATTTGCGCAAAAAAGTTGATTGGATTTTTTCCTCATTTGAACAATTTGTGTGAACTAGTATATTTTTATTAAAACAAAATTATGAAGGCTAAATAAAGAAACACATTTGACAAAGCTTCTCATTTATTTACATATAAAATTTTACAAAACTTATTTTTTGAAGAAACCCCACAGAGATAGCTTTTACTTTAGTTAAATTTTGTTAGTTATACCTGCTATCACCGAATACATACAAACATTTGTAAGTGTCATGAAATAAAGGTTCACTCAATTCATCCAATACAGATTTATTAATAGGGGGAAAACTGCAATCGCATCAGCCTAACAATTCTGATAACGAAATTGCATTTACTATATTCATTTTGAATGTAAACATATGTATTGCATTTTGTATGTTTGTCGACGATGTATGTAAATAAACTCGATTTGCTCTCGTGCTGCTTTTTCTTTGATATGTCGATTTATATTTGCATATTTGCGTATATACGAGTATACCTATATATAAAGATCACCGATCGATCAATCACATTGTAAATGTGTGCGTTGTGGAAGGTGTTCGATGAGTGTTGTAGACTTTGCTTACAAAATGCAACAACAGCTGCTTTGTCTCATTGTAGTGGTCTGTGCTCTATTTTCTGTGTGTTGAATTTGTTGTATGTATATTTGTAGTACATATGTATGTGTTAGTTTGTTTGTAGTAATCAAAGTTGATCGCTCGAAATTGTGTTATCATGTCAAATGCTTGCAGATGTGTTCGATTTGTTTTTATGCTCTCACTCGGTTGTTGGATGCAATTTTAAAAAATGAAATTTTATTGTTTTTATGCAAATACATATGAATGCACATATTAACCGCCTCGAAGGGGAGGCGGCAATTAGGTTTGTGCGCTTAACCCCAAAAATAAATATATATACATATGTACAATGTGTCAGAAGTATATACATACATACATACAATATCGAAATCAAACTTTTACGTTAACTTTTTGCAAACTACAATAGAAACCATATAAATATTTAAAAAATTTGAAAGAATGGTGAGACAAATTGTCCTAGCTTGCATGTTCTAATCAGAGAATTATTAGAAAAATTTCAAATATACTATTCAATTTTTGACCAGGTTTAATGCCACTAACAATTTGCGTTGACTTGATTGGCTTTTAAGTTTTCTACTCGAAAAATTCTAAAAATGTTCAATACTTGTAGGATGTGAATCATCTACATAAGTTGGACTGAAAAAAAATATTTTCTGAATATTTTGCTTCCAGCGCCACCTAACGGTTCAACTTTTCGTAAAAGTATTTCCAATTTTACTTTTAGCATACTTTTTAATACTATCAAATTGAACTACATACATATATGTACATATATACAAATATATTTTGGCTCATTTACCTCCTAACAGATTCAAATAGAGTATATCCCCGTGCCGAAAAAAAATCCAAAACAACCAAAAAAAATTATTTATTGATCAAAAAATCTGAGTGTAGCGAGTAAATTGTTTTCTCCAAATTTTGAACATTTATCGTTTTTTGGCCTACATTTGTTAGAATCTTATTTGAAAAAGATTTTAATGCCAGCAATATTCTCCAGGCATATGGATCGGATTTTTTGATTATCGCTTTTTAATCGAGGATATTTTCTGATGAAACCCCTCTCTCCAAATTAACAAAAAAATTAATAAAAGTAAATGGTTGGCCAAAAAATGTATCCTAAGTGACATAATCATTTCTGCACAAACTCTATCTATTGCCGAGTAAATTCTGAATGGCTTTCCAATCCATTTTTTCAATTGAACTTAACAAATCTATGAGTTCATTTTGCTTTATAAGTTGTAAAATTTGTGGTCCACTGAAAACGCTTGCTAAAAAAAAACTATGAATACAACGAAAATATCACAGCATAAAATAAAAAATTGAATGCCAAGTTTATCGGCATCATTATCGGCATTGTTTGCAAACATTTAAATGCATCACATTCGTGCTTCAATGCTCGACCAACACCGAGCTTAATGTGTAGTGGAGGCAAAATTACTTTTGATGGGGGTATGTCGATACTTCTGCCATTCGATACCGATATTTTTTACTCGATACTTTTAAGACGATATTTTTTGGAAATTATTTACAAGACACTGCGATCTATAGCCGCCGGAAAAAATTTTCTTTTTTCTACAGAAATGCTCCTAGAGCATCTCGAAAATTAAAAAAAATATGGATATGACAATCAACCGGAATGAAAAAATATTAAAAATACGAGGTTCGCATCAAGGTGAGGATGTCAACTAATCCCCTTCCAATTTTAGATAAGATACGTCTTCTACTCTCTGCTTTGCTCTAGCTCCTAGTGCCATTTTGCTATAATAAAACGATAGGCCGGAAATAGTACAGGTATTTAAAAATTGGTGTCATTAAATTCGGCAAACACAAATTGTGCAAAAATTTCTAACTGACAAACGGATTACGTTTTATAAAAACTTATGATATGATATGATATTTTTAATGTGGTATCGATATTTTGGCTATCGAGTATTTGATCTTCGGTATTTATGGGTACCCGATTATTTTAGAGTGATACTTTGTGCCCGATATCGTGTCCCTAGGTATGGGCGGCATATGGTCGATATGGAAACGGTGCACGATAGGTATGAACAATGCCTACACATAACAAACTAGGTGTCGTTTTGGGCATTCTATTTTGAAAAGATATTTTTCTTCGATTTTTAGTAATGATTGACTTTGCTTCACAAAAACGTTTAAATCGTATTTTTTTCGAAACTATTTATTGTATCTTTCTTATGAGAAACAACCAACACTTTTTAAATTCTTAAATCTAAAAAACATATAATCCCTTTGCTGTCACTGCATCAAATCGTAAAGCGAGCGAAATAAATTTAAAAATGCACTTTATTTAGTAGCGAAGTTATTTATGAGGATATCATGAGGGATATCAAACAAAACTAGTGCATTAAAGGGCACCATAACGTTGCCATAGTATAATTGATAGTCAATATTCTACATGATATTAGCAGAAAATACAATAATGGTATAATTTTTCTTATTTATTTTGCTACAGCCATAAGACTTAGGAGATAAATTATATTTACAATACATTACAGAACATTACAAACTCTATATATTGACTTTAAGACACAACCTTAAGATGGGATATGTGCGCTGTGACGTCGGATAATTCAATTCAAATCGATTTTCCTGTACTCGTATTGTCGAGACGGTCTGAAAGGCCGAAATTCCGATCTGTTTAGCCATTGTACTTTCGGCTGCGCATAATGTTAGAATTATGTGCTGCCGAACCCCACTGTCTAGACGGTTGGAAAGGCCTAGCTTCCAAGCCACGGAAGGTACGAGCTTCTGACCCTCTGCCTGTTTTGAGGAATGGTCGAACTCTTAAATTTTCTGTGCGCACGATTGAGTTTGTCCCTTGGCGTTTGATTGACGAAATGGTCGAAACATCCGAGGTTCTGATTCATTTGCTGACATAGGATGGAAAGGCCCAGTCTCCACGCCTACTCTCTTAGGGGGAAAAGGTCAAGTTTTCGAGTCGCTGCCTGTAAGAGAAATCGTATTAAATGTCAAAGTTTATATCAACGCGTTGATGAGCTGTAACTTATTGATGCTCGTTTATACCTTTTTCCAAAAATATAGGCCCTAATACAATGAATTTTCAAAAGTTGGAGAACAGAAAATTTTGCTGAAATTCTGTTCCTCTCTTCAAGAGGGCTTAGGAAAATGTATTGAGAAATGAATATCTTCCGACTTATAGTATGTGTGCAATTAGTTTTTCAGTCGTGCATGAATCTGTGTACGTATGTATGTATGTACATATATAGCAATACTTTGATCGGGTAATGAATTTATGAGGCGGCAAATTGCCGATCATTAAAGTGCCTATTAGCCCAATAACTTATCGGCATATTCAAACATTAATTATGTTGTAACAAGAATAATAACAACAACTGAACTGAAATTATTTCGCACTTAAAATGTTGTTGTTATTGAGTGTGAAGTACATTGTAAGTGTCGATGTATTTGGCGTCTATATATTGTAGTAGGGTGTCTTATAAGTAGTGAATTCTCGTAGTAAAGTACCAAGCGTTTAGTACTGCGGCCGTGTGGGGGGGAAGGGGGGCGCTGCAGAAAACAAAACGCGCATTTGGTATCATACTCGTAAAAATATGTTTGCATGCACGTATATTGGTACAGCGTTGAACAGAACTATAACCCCGCTTGCCCTAGCTGGTTTATACAAAAGGCTGTTACATTATTTAAGAATCTGGTATTTTTTTGAAAGTATCGAACGGTTATCGATTACAGTATACATGCAGGCAAATTGCTAAGATATTTAAATTTACTTTAACTTAACTTTGTCGCAGTCGAAGCAATAGATGAGGTTTGGAAAAAAACTGGGGATTTCTTAAGTAATGTTTTAAAAACGGATTTCCAATAAAAAAAATAAAAAAACTTTTTGCCACACTTAAAAAATATTTTAATGTGTTTTATGTACATATCTGATAGCTACGAAAAAATTTTGTTACTTTATTGTTCACATAGCGTAGAGCTATGAGTTAAAGTGAGGTTATATTTCCGATCCTTTCAGTTCGTTAAAAGGTATATAAAATAAATAAACCTTATATTTTTATTGCATGTAAAAAAATGTTGATGCATTTGCAAAAATATCGAATGAACATCAGTATTGCACCGAAAAACATCAACTTATTTTTTGAAACGCATACCTAATTTCAAGGCACATTTAATAGGTTACATCGCGTTACAAAACACGCCTCAAAATCGCTTTACTAATTTCTTTCACTATTTTACTAATTTCTATCATTTGTTTTACCAGTGGGACTACTAATTTCTATTACTATTTTTATTAATCCTACTACTAATGTCTACCACTGTTTTTAATAATGCTACCGCAATATTTTCCAATTTCGACCACTAGTTTAACTAATGCTACTCATTACCACCCTTATGTTTAGAAATTTCTACCACTATTTTTACTAATTTATACCACTACATTTACTAATGCTGCTACTAATTTCTACCACTATGTTAGGAATTTAAAAAAATATAAGGATGTACATTTTATAAAAATTTCGCCCATATTTCGCTCTCTAACTCTTTGTAGAAACCGCACAGAAGTTTCACTTCTGCCAAACGACAAAGGCACATACAATTGTGTTTTTCTTCATTCACTTTTCGCACAGCGTTTTTGAGGTATCATGGGCTGCCAGCAACAAGAAAATACACGCCATGGTTTAATGCACCTTGCCTAGTTCTTGATAGGATTGATATCAAATTTCGGGACTACTGCCTAAAAAAACCTTAACATACATGACGTTGGTTTCACATTTTTCACAAATTTTTAAGAGCAACGTCATCTACATACAAAATACATTTATTACAAAAAAAGACAGAATATCATACTTGCATTTACGAGACTTTTACTTTAGTATTGGTCAACACTGTACAAGTGTATTTGTTAATTGAATGGTGAATGCCTTTTAATTTATTTATAAGTACATTCATATGCAAGCACTTAAGCTTATAAAAATAAATAAACAAACTGTTGATAATTCAGAAAACAGCTGAGGGATCCTTGAGAAGACAAAGTGTCGCATGAAAAATTAAAACAAAAGCGAAAGTGAATGTGAATGTGCAGTAAAATAAAGAAAAAAATAATCGACTGCAAGATGACAATCTCGAAAATACAATATGTGTTTGTGGAGATGTCATACGCCCTACGTAAGTACATAACTACATATGTATGTAAACATACAGTATTGGCAAGCTAAGTAGCACACCCTGATACGAGCGTCGCGACTGTCGTAGCCGATCATATAGCACGATCGTGCTTAACAGTCGGTGCACCCCGCGCGTTGAAAGCTCAACTGGAGTGCAAACTTAAAAAAAATTAAAGAATAAAGGTTTTATCTAATAGCCTTCATCGAAATCAGCTGCCGTTCAGAGTCGCCGTAAAACTGTAGATATTTTGTTTTATTTTTGTTTTTTTTTGGGGTGGCAACCATCAAAAATGTTTTCGTGTAAATACTTTCCTTTCACACCAATAGTGTTATACTTCGGAAAGCCTAGAAATTTAATTAAATTAATATTTTTAAATAGGTGGCAGCACTCTTTTAACATACTTTCATGATTAAAATTTTTAAAGCATACTTAGTTTGAATTGCATGCCATTATATTCCATTTAACTGAATAATTTAATTTACTTTTTGAAGCAGGTGGCAACCCTCTCTTAAAGTGCTTTTAAAATAAACCTTTTTAACTTCCCTTCATTTGACCCCCATGTTTTAAT
The DNA here is from genome assembly GCA_951828415.1 of Anomoia purmunda. Lineage (NCBI taxonomy): Eukaryota > Metazoa > Arthropoda > Insecta > Diptera > Tephritidae > Anomoia > Anomoia purmunda. The sequence continues at coordinate 29,334,373 of OX639997.1, forward strand.
GCACATTTGATTTAACCTATTATGGTTTTACTAAATTTTTAAGAAATAACAGCACACAATTTTTATTTAAATTTAATAATTTTACTCATATATTGCAACTAGAAAAGCTCGGCAGACGTTATCCTGCCTATATTTATTTATTAATTGCCCTTGAATATGTAATGTAAATATAGGTATGCAGCTTGTCCGCGCCGAGACGAACAGTTTGCTATTCATGTTTAAATATCTTATTTCCTTGATTAAATTTGGCTTTAAAAAAAGGTGGCAACACTCTCAAAAATTTACCTATAAACTATCTCCTATTGAAATGAATGGTTTGACAGCAATATTTTACTACATATTTTACAAAAGTCGTGTATAATTGAATTACATTCGACTTCTCAGGCAGGTGGCAACCTTCTTTAAAATATGTAAAACGAACTGTTTGGCAGCCATATTTTACTATTTTATAAATCTAGCTTGTGCATAATTTCATTAAGTTTGACTTTTCAAGCAGGTGGCACCCCTCTATATGTTATGGTCTTCTACGCAGCGAATCGAACAATTTGGTCCTTTGTTTCCTTATTTCATATATCAAACTTGTGTATAATTTAATTAAATTTGAATTTGTATACAGGTGGCAACCCTCACGTCGAGACGAATCGTTACCGATACCAGTATTTTGATATTTCATATAACCCATGCATAATTTAATTAAACTCGACTTTTCAAGAAGGTGGCAACCCTCTCAAAAATATAGCTAGCTAAACCTTCTCCTTAGCGAAGCGAATCGCCTGATACTCATATTTCATTATTTTATTTATGTATTTGAGTATACTCAATAGAATTTTACGTTTTAAACAGGTGGCAGCCCTCCAAAATACAGCTAGCTATAAACGTTATTGTCAGCGAAACGAATCATGTAATATCGAAACATTAATCTTTAATATAAACTGAGTATAATTAAATTAAATAAGAGTTTTCAAAATTTATGTATGCACCTCGACCTCGCCAAAACGAATCGTTTGACGCCAGATTTTGATATATCGTATAACCAGTGTATGATTTAATTAAGTGCGAATTTTAAAGCAGCCGGCAACCCTTTTAAAAGTTAGTTATGCACTCTCTTTCCGAGACGAACTGCTTGACACCCCTATTTTAATACTTCATATAACCGGTGCATAATTTAATTAAATTTGACTTTGAAAACAGGTGGCGGCCCTCTCACAAGCATAAAATATACTCTAGGACCTGTTCTCGCACCTACCAAATATTCATACAAAATTTCATATAAATCGGTCGACAATTGTTCGCTAGACACAATCGATGGACCGCAGACAGATATTTTAAAGCAATTTTTTTTAACAGAATATATGGGGAAAAAGTGATACTAAAACTTTATACAATTTTTAAATTAATCAAAATTGATAAATTTTCGGTTAAAGTTTGACTTCTTTTTTGCCTGAAACTGAACCGAAACCGAACTGAAACCGAACCGAACTTAGTTAGCCGAACATTGACAAAGCCGAAATCGAACTTCGGGCGTTCTCTAATTATAAGTTATAAATGAAAAATTTCTTACAACACAAAAATTTATGATACTCAAAATATTGATGAGGGTGTGTTAATTAGTTTGCCGGCGGTGTACCCTAATGCTCCCTATAATAGATTTGTTAATTGACTTGCATCGCATTGCCACCCTGCTGCTGGTGTGACTAATCGCCGAAGCTGTAGCAACAACAACAATCTGATAACATGTGTACATCAATGCCTATGTGTGAATTTAAGTATGTGTTGAAATAAATGAGACACTGTGGTCGTCGTCAACATCCAACATCAGCGTCGCAACATCACCAACATTACTCGTATTCCGCGTTCCGTTAGACAGTGTTCAAACGAGGAAACTTTTGTTGCTTATTATCGGCGATTTCCCTTTTGGTGTTGCTCGTCACGTTCACACAGAGCAACTCTGTACAGGCGATTTTCTGGCATTTCATTTTATATCATTTTCGCAAATTTCTGTACGCTTCGCTTAAGCGGCATTTACACATTCTGATAAATTTTGTGATTATAAGTAAAAGGTGTTGAAAAATGAAGTTTTAACATAATTTACGTTAATATGTATAGTATATGCATACACATGTGTATATTTAATCGCAAAAAATAAGAACAAAATTTCATTTCCCAACTTCCCGCATGTATTCACTTAAAACTCAACAAAACTGCACCCACTGAAAGAATTTATAAATGAAAAGGAATGACAAATTTCTTAGCTGCCGACAGAGACGAATAAGAACACAAAGCGTGTCGCCCGAGCACGATCAACTCGGTGCCCTTCCCCTTTCCCCGTCCCTCTCTCACCTACAAGTAACGAGTTGCCGCGACAAAAGTTTCCTCGTTTGAACACTGTCTTACAAATGCATGGATTTGATGCGCCTGCTCTCTGCTCTAAGTGGCCGGCCGCCTAGCAATTTCTCTCATCATCATTCAACAAATCATGCATCGAATGCACGCATTCCGTCAAGCGTTGAACCAATTCGGCTACGGTTCACTCCCCAAACAAACGGAAGATGCACAACAGAAGCATTGGAAGACAATAAGTAGTAGCTGAGTAGTCCGCTGAGTATGGAACGCTCGCGGCACTTCTCACAGACAGTTGGCATATCGCGATTGCATTGCAAAAGTCGAAGATGTATGCAGTTAAGAAAATATTTTGCAGCAACAGCAAGCGCAGTGTGAATGCAAAAGTATTGGCTTAGTAAGTTCTAAATTTAGTTGTTTGTATATTGTTAGTGTTGTTTTTGCTAAGCATTTGCTAAGTGCTGTGCAGATCCAGCATTTGTTTTGGGCTATGCGCATAATTGTTATAAAAATTGGAATTTGTTTTCATTGTTGTTTCGTAAGTGAGAAATTCGTTGCATTGTTGTGTTTTTTTTTGCCGCACACACATATCGACAAACCCAAGACGCAGCAGGAGCCAATGAGTTGCAATAGCAGTACTAGCTGCCACACACATACCAGATGTGGCATATGTAGCATATGTGGCATATGTGGCATATGCCACACATGTTTTTCGTTGCGGTAGCTATTTGCGGCTACTCTAATAAATTTTTGTTGCTGTATTTGTATCGTGTGATAGCTTGTGTGAATTTTTATGTTTCTGTTAAATGGATTTCTATTATTTCTTCATAATTACCATTCGAATTTTAAACAACACCTTTTCGATACCAAACATATAAAAATAACAATAAAATGAACACAAGACGCATTTTGAAATAGAAATGAAATCATGGGAGAGTATTTTAATATTTAAATACCTACATATATTTAAAAAAGAAATCTGTATTTGGAACACAGGTGTTTTGAGTTGTATTATTTTTATAACGAAAGTGGGTGTTGAAGGAGAAGGAGAACTGCAATGCCATTATATAGTTGAATAGATAAAGTTGTTCTGAGTTTTTTTTTTCTGCTTATCGGCAGGCAATGGCAAACCTCCGAGTGTGTTTCTGCTACGAAAAAAAGTCTCACAAAAAAAATCATCGCCTTTCGGAGCCGGTGTAGAACTGTAGGTCCTTCAATTTGTGTTACAACATTAAGGAATTGTAGGAGAAGTTGGGCCAAAATCATGCCACCTCGAACTACTTAAAACCAGTCTTGTGCATATAACAAAAAATATTTCTTAGATTGAACAGAATTGACTTTTATTGTTTGAAAAAGAAGCTAAATGTTAGCTCTGCGGTTTTTATAATACATAATTCTTTTTTCGAACATATAAAAGCTTGGTAATAGAGGACTCAAAATTTTTTTCTACATACCGGTGAAAACTATACTAACATCCATTCACAGTATCGGGTATTTGGCGGGTTAAATAGACGGTCAATGAGACTCAAAAAAAAAACATAGATATGAGCCTAAACACTAAGGCCTTCGATTTCTCGAGATTGCTCGAGAAGCAATTTCTCTTCCTGTGGTGGATCGAAATGCTCGAAAGGCTCGCGAGTCTCTCAATATTCTATTCCATAAGATAACTGAATTCCTTGCACTAATTTTGCGCTACTTATCCTACCTCGCAGTATATGTTGCAAGCCAAGCTGCCAACTCAATCAATTTTAGAGTCTTAAATTTCTCGATACTGCTCGAGAAGCGATTCCTCGCGAGGATCGCTTTTTCGTATATCAAGAGTTTCGCGAGCTTCTCAAAACTCAATTTCATTGTACACATTTTGTTACTTTAAACAATGAACTAAACTCCTCTCGATAAATACTCGACATTTCGCGCGATAACTGCGATACCCAAGATGTACCAGGAACTCGATATCACGGTATCTCGGTTCCTCTATTATCCAAATACTCGAGAATGTGTGAGCAGAAATTGAAAGCTCTACTTAGAACAGGCCTCCCTTTCAAAACTCATATAAAGAAATTTCAAATAAATAGTTCAGGTGAAAAGTGATCTTAGATATGCCTATCGTACTGCCAGAAACAATCGCTGAATCCTAATTGCAGAAACTAGCGACAATGTTAAAACAATATTTCCGTTCCTATGACTTTTTCTCGATGGCCATTTTGTAGCCGCACTTTACTCAGGAACATAAGTTTTTCTAAGTGTAGGAGACTCGCAGCCAACTTACTACATTATTTCTTTCTCTATGTGTACACTTTTCCCGCACTTCTTGTCTTCTACTAAAACCTACTTAGAATCTTCCTCGGTAGTTTTACCAAAAGTCAAGTCTAAAGGTCCCCCATTGAGAGATAGTCAAATGCTCACGAGCTTCATGTGGCACAATTTACACTGTAATTGCTTGCTGGAGGATTGATACATAATCGACGAGTGAACATTCTACTCAGTCACTTTGTTTCGCCTACTGCCCCTTAAGGTCCGGAACCCAATGAAGGTACATAGTTTTAGCCACAGTGAACCTTTTTTGTGATTCCTTTACAATCTGCTATTATTTTTTAGCTGCTTCTTTGCGAAACGATGTAAATATTTGTAGGCCCCCTGAACGGTTTAAATATAGCGCAGTAGCTTAAATGCTTTCTTCAGTTCTGTTCTGTTTTAAGTATTTTATTATTACATATGTTAAATTAAAAAAGCGCGGTCTTGATGGATCCTCTGTTATGACAGCAGTTGGAACTACTTCCTAAGTTAAATAACATTTTTCCCCCAAAAGAAGTGTCTAAAAAAATTAACTTGAAGATTTGGTGAAAAAATGAGCATTGAACACTTGGCAAATTCAATTGGAAGCTGCAAAATATTCTTTCCAATTAAACAAAAAATTTGGAAAGTCTAACATTTTTAGATGATGAAAACGCGGCGGGAAAATTAAAAAGAAATGGAAGAGTAAGATGTTTCCGCAAGCTCGCTTCAATATTTGATAGAAATATTTGGTATTGACGAATCCATTAGTAAAAGCGGATTCGTCTTTGTCTTTGATGTTTTATCCTAAAAATACGACTGCAAAGTAACCGGAGTGTTAAAATGTTGTGCAAAATTACTCACCGGAAACTTTTGACAGTTGTCAGCTCAATTAACCGGTTACCATTAATACAGATTTTTAGAAAAGACAAATTACCACCAAACTGCTCTTGCGTTTCCTTATTAAATCCGCAGAAGCTGTTCAACTGTCTCTTTTTTATTTTAACCACTGCTGCTTTTGCAATAATTCTTGCGGTAATTAGCAAGGTTTCTGCCGTGGGTTCCGATATGCTAATGGGCTGTGAAAACTGCCACTAATCTTTCAACGTCGTCCTTATTTTTGTCAGCAGAATAAATGCCTTCTTTGGATCGAATTGGCTCCATGTTTCTTTCGCAATTCTACATCCTGGCGTTGTGCGCCATGGATGGTGGTGGAAGTAAATGAATCAGTTTATTAATCCTATCGGGTATGGAATCGGCACCTCATTCGAGGTAATTACTACACCCTATCTGACTAGATGGCCGACTGTTTTGTTTCTAGCGATATTGCGATGCCCAGGAATCCAAATTAATTATATTGAGAGTTGATAGCAAATTCCATTCAGTAGAGTCCTGCCACGCTTCGATTTGGTTGTGAAAAAAGCCAGTCTCAAATTGACACACCGGCTATTTGAGAAGATGGCGACATGCTCATCTTGAAAATGTTAGAGGGCCGACAGATTTCTGTGACAGCAACTACTTCTGTCTAGAAAAACTGACAAATTGAGGCAAGTTATATGATTTCGTTTACCCCTACCCCACATCTTGCTCCATCTTGGAGACATATCGGCATATGCGCTGACTCCAAGCACAGTTTGTAGAAATCTATTTCAGAATGCATTTAATCAGTAACTTGTCTGATCGCGGCGGGCAAGAGGAAGATAAGTTTACTTTGCGCCTTCATTGTCTCCTTTCACAAACCCAGGTCTTTAGGCCTTACAATATATGAAGACCTATAGGCAGGATATATTTATAATATTTAGGGCATCCGTAGGATATGTTCTGAGTGTCCTTGCTACCCCAACACACTCTGCCCTCTGGGCTCTACCAAGCTTGACTTGGTTATGTTGGTTATGTAGGGCTGTTTACCAGAGCAAGGAGTCATAACATAAAATTGGACGAATTATGGCGATGTACATTGAAAGATCCATTTTCGCGTATAGAATCTACATCTCTACAAAAAGCAGCTAGAAGGAATAAAATGTAATGATTTTCTCTTTCACCCCCTCTTCGAATATTAATTTTTCTACTCAGCTTAGTATCTAGACACCATTCAGGACTGGATAATAGAATGTTTAAGTATTCAGCTGTGGAAACTCTCAAGCTAGGAATCCGGTACTGTCAGTGAAAATGTTGAATGTTAAATTGATTCCAGAATATGCGTGCGCTAATTTCTATTTAAATTATTATTATTTATTTTGTATGCATATTTATTTTTAATGAAATACGCAAAATTTCTGTTGACCAAGAAATCTTAAGCTCTGCATCCACTTTCATTCCAGATCAACACCAATGGCATACTGACATTCAACATCGAATTCTCCGAGTATATCAATCAACCATTCCCCTTGGAGTACCCCTCAATTGCGCCATTTTACGCTAATGTTGACACCACTTTGGCTTATAATATTACCTCAATATCAGTTTTTGAATCAACAGACGAGCAACAACTACAAAAAGCCACTGATTTAGTGAAATATACATTTCCTGACAAATCTGAATTCGTTGCAGATAAATTGATTGTTGCCACGTGGAAGAATGTGGGCCACTTCAGTGCCAAGAATGATAAACTCAATACCTTCCAGGTGGCATTGATCGCCAACGAACAGGATACTTTTGTGCAATTTATTTATGAACATAACGGCATTAATTGGCTACAAGGTGAGACGGGCGCATTGGGTTTGCCAGATATACGCGCACAGGCCGGTTTTGTTGCCGAAGATGGACGTCATTATTACATCGATGGCTCCGGCACGGACAGCGTAAGTAGTGGATATTTAAATCGTTTGAGGTTAATGCTAATTTTTCTATATGCATAAATATTTCTGCAGGCTCGTTTTGCCTTGACAGAAAACTCAAACATTGAAGTGCCTGGTGTTTGGTTATTCCGCGTTGGTGGTTTAGATGAAACTGCAAATGTACAGACGCCCATTGTGCTCGCTCCAGCAGCACCAGCGCCAACCTGTGCCGAAAGTGAACACAAAGTGTGCAGTTTCAATTCAGATTGTTACGATAAGTCAGATGGTTTTTGTTGTGTCTGTCGCGATGGCTACTATGGCAATGGTAAGGCTTGTCTTAAAAACGACTACCCTATACGTGTGACTGGGGCTTTGGCTGGTGAAATTAACGGGCAAACGGTCGACGAACGCGCCAAACTGCAATCGTATGTTGTAACGGCCGATTCTCGCAGTTATACTGCCATCAATCCGGTTAGCGTGGAGTTGGGCACGCAACTCCGTCTGGTTGTGCCCATTTTCAGCGCCATTGGTTGGCTCTTCGCCAAATCGTTGAATGGTGTACCGAATGGTTATCATCTGACCGGTGGAAATTGCGTGCATACATCGAAAGTACGTTTCGATACGGGTGAAACTTTGATTGTTAATCAGACATTCGAGGGACTCAACTATTGGGATCAGTTGTCTGTGAAAATTGAGCTTTTCGGTGAGGTACCGTACGTTAGTGGCAATGCCAAGTTGCACATGGCCGACTATGTGGACGAGTATAAGTATGTGTCGCCAAACGAGTTGTATTCGGTGCATGCGCATGTGATTGAGATTCCCGAAGAGAATCGTGTAATTAACTTACAGCTGGAGCAGTCGATTTACTTCGAACGTTGTGTGCTCGATCATGAAGAGCTACCGACGGGTACGTCTGTAATGCAAAAATCATCGAAGATTGTATCGGACTATTTGGAGCGTGATCAGGCGTTGCGTACCAGCGTATTGACGAAAATTGGTGTCGATGCCGAATCGAATGCTTGCACCGATGGCAGTGCAAGTTGTGGCGCGAACACAGTATGTGTGCCATATGAGGATACCTATAGGTGCGATTGCCGACATGGTTATGGACCGCAGTTGCAGAGAGATGGCCTGGAGGTATGTGTGGATATTGATGAGTGTTTGGAGCAAACGCATGTCTGTGATGAAAATGCTCTGTGCACCAATAACGAGGGTGGATTTACGTGCATATGCTTTGAGGGATTCCAGGGCAGTGGCTATCGTTGTTTGCGAAATGATTCCGTACCGGAGGAAGAGGAGCCATATACCCCAGACACCATAATCAGTGGTAACTACCAGGATGAATGCCAGGTGAGTTGAGCTATCGAAACAGTCAGACCCTAGCACACAAAAAATATAATTTTTCAATATAAATCTTTCGCTTTTAATTTTCATTTCTCTCCCCTTTTAAATACCTGCTCCTTAGCGCTGCTCTCACGATGCCGATTGTGTGGAGGGTCACTGTCAGTGCCGTAGTGGTTTCGAGGGTGATGGTTATGATTGTCATCACATTTGCGGTCCCGATAAAGTTTTGGAGAATGAGCGCTGTGTACCGATTTTGCTAGACGAACATGAAATTCAACCACAATGCAACTTTTTCGGTGACTGTATCTGTCCGGACGGTTACGAGCTGCTTGAGGATTCTCAAATGTGCCGCTCAAATTCGCAATATAACAGTGACTTTAGGTCCGATGAATTAGGTGAGTAGATGGTAGAATCATTCACATACTTCTGTTAAACAACGCAGGCATCTGATGTCTATGTCTGATGGAATGCGAGTGCAACTGATTGAATAACAACCTGCCGAAAGTTGGTCAGCCGAGGAGAAGATGATGAAATGATTTCAGAGAGTAATCCTCCAAACAGATGGAGAACAAAAGGAGTAGTGAGCAAAAGCAATATTTATTAAGTAATCGCCTATCTATCGAAATGTTCGCGAATCGTGTGAACTTTCCGATTCACGAGAAACTTGTGAGAAACGATTCTGCGAGAAATTACTTCTCGAGCAATCTAAGACTCTAATTTATAAATACCTTCTTGTAGCAATGCCCAAAATCAGCGATTTATTTGGTGACTCTGCAAACAATCATGCGAACCCAGTTTACGACCAAAATGTGTTTAGAACTCTGCCTCAGATGGAGTAAGAAGTTGGGGCGGGGAGTTTTTACACTCCATAAGATAAGGCAATTCTTACCACTTGCCTCAACTTTACGGTGCTTTAACAGGCAGAAGTTTTTAATATCGCTCAAGGCTGTCGCGCTTTGGAGGGTAATTGTCACTGTAATTTTCAGGATGAGCACGTCGCCTTCTTTTCAGATAGTCGGCTCTGACATATTACACAACCAAATCGAAGCTGGTTAAGCCGGACTATATTGAATGGAGCCTTAAACTAGTTCTAAGTAAATTTAATTCGGGTTCCTGGGCGTCGCTTGAATCGAGCCAGCCAGCCATAGAGGGTACAGTGATGGTCGCTAATGAGGTGCCGATTCCAGTCACAGTGGGATTAATAAACAGGAGAATTTAGCCCACAAACTTCAGCAATCTGCTCAACGATGGCGCACAGTGCCAGGATATAGAATTGCGAATTATCAGGCCTAATATGACTTAAACATGACATCCATTACTCTGCCGATGGGTAGGCCCAACGTTGCGAGACTCGTAGCAGTTATCACAGGATACTGATCTATTGGAAGTCTCACCAGAAAACTTGATATTGCTCACATGATTACAGCAGAAGCGTAGGGACGAAAATGAATAACAACCAGTTGAGTACCATCTGTGCAGATTTTCGGCTCTAATGAAGAAACGTAAGCCCACTCTGGGGTTGTTCGAGAACAACTCTCTACAGGAGTTACCCAAACGTAGCCTCGGAAACATTCTAAAATTTATCAATTGAGTTAGTCGGTTCTAATGCAATCTCTCGAGATTCTCTGGTATCTAACGGCACTCAGTGCCTGATTGAACATTGAGTTCCTTTTCCGCCATTATAACCTACCCTAACAATGACCCGTAAAGTTGATAACATCAAATTCAAATGAGATACGCGAAATCGGCCGGGTATAGAAGCGAAAAGAGCCCATCAAATTCGTTGGTGGATGTCGCATAGTTTTAGACAGGCGAATATAGAAAATTAAGCGTACCTAATTTAAGAACCACACTGCAATTTTTCCTACAATACTTTAAGAAAATATTTACATGACTTCCACACCTTCTATTCCAGTGCCTTGTGATGTGGACGCCAATTGTCACATAAATGCGTCATGCGAATGGTACGAAAATGAAATGCGTCACGCTTGCGCCTGTAGTCACGGTTTCCAAGGAGATGGCTACAGCTGCGAACTAATTGACACATCCTGCGTATATGTAAGTTCATCTAATTGAAATATTTTAAAACTACAACAAATTTCTCTCTCCACTAGAACGCTGACGTTTGCGATCCACACGCTTATTGCGTTTATAATGAGTCACGCTGTGTCTGCGAGGATCGATACGAAGGCGATGGCTATCACTGCCAGCTGGCACCCGATTGCCGCGACAATTCCACCTGCAGCCAAAATGCATTCTGCGATTCTGGCGTCTGCCAGTGCCTAGCCGGGTTCGAGCGTGATGTTTCGGATATTTGCGTGCCAGCGGGGCGCTGTGGTCCAGTCTTCTGCGGTGCTAATGCGATTTGCAAATGGGACTCTGTACAGGGTGTGCAATACTGTGACTGCATTGAGGGCTATGAGGGTGATGCGTTAGAAGGTTGCCGCAGCATACCGCCACCGTGCAATGTGCGCAATAATTGCGGCGTGCACGCGACCTGTGAGCCCACCGAGTGAGTATCTACATGGAAAAGCAAAAAGTTGTTGTAATTTTTATAAAATTCAATATACATAAATTATTTTCCACAGCGATCCGGCCCGTTATGAGTGTCAGTGTAATGCTGGTTTCCACGGCGATGGCTATGTTTGTGTCGAAGATCAGAATTGTCTTAATACGCCACAAATGTGCGACATGAATGCCAAATGCTTGTCCACCAACAATGGTCTTGTCTGCGTCTGCAATCAAGGTGAGCGAACAGTTTGCGAAAGTAAAATTATTTGCATAGGTTTAGATGAAAATCGTTCAACACTATTTTAACAACTATTTGTAAGAAGTACACTTTTCCATTGTTTTTTTATGGAGGTCATTCAAGTTGCATTTAGCTAATTTTTATTTCTTTCCTTTTTGTTCAAATGAAATTGTACGCGGCCCTTCACTTTTGCAAGCTGTGCAAAAGCAATAACCAAAAATGGCCAACCCAAGTAATATGTTGAAATAACCGTTATTACGATCCCAAGTGAGCGGATGCAGCATGAATTCACGTAGGCCGCCCATGGTTGTCATTCTTGGCTTCTTTGGACTGCTACCGCCTCTGATTTGTGTGCCGCCTGTTTTCAGCGTTGGTGGTGCTGTGGCAAAGTTTCGTTTAAGTTTCGTCGGCAGCGGTGTTGGTAACTTCTTCGGGGTGAGGCCATGTACTGTAGTTAATTTTTCCAAGCAATGAAATTTACATATAAAATTTTGTGAAAACATTTTTCTAACTATAGAAAAATTGCTTTAATCGAAAAAGTTGAATCGACACTGAAAGACATGTTGAGTGAAAGATAAAGCTAGGGGAAATGAAATAAATTGTAATGCAAAGTAAGCAGGAGGATTACGATTACTTAAAAGGGCAATACGAGTAGTCAACCTTGTGCATCCGAAACCGGAACGACAACTTTCTATTTATAATCTGAAAAGAGGGCGTAGCTCTTGTAATGAAGCTACCAATCCGGCTAATCTCCACTCTAGATATACATACATATATGCCCATATGGTATTGAAAAAAAGGTACTGAGGGAATTCCATCTCCTCATTCCCCAAGCAGTTGCCCCGATAAGGATTAGTGCTGGTATGAAAACACACCCCAACCATTACCATTGGAAAGTGTCCTATAATAGATGAGAGCTATAACTTGGATAACCGTTGAAGTTTCCGTGACCTCCTCTGGCCTATTTTTTGGCAAAACAATATCGAAATCCTGCACGCTGTAGTAGCTGTCGAGCGCTTACCAAGCTGATCGCAGGTCCCTCCACCCAGGAGCCGCCGACAGGTGGCTGGAGGAACCCTGCTTATCTCATTGCTTAATGATTCTATTTAAAATAAATCCTCCCTGGCTATTTCATCTGCCTCAAATTTCCTTGGATATCGCAGTACTCCAAATTATTTTGAAGAAGAAATACTCCGAAGCTCTCGAAAGATAGCCATAGCCAAGATAATCTGGTCGTAAGCGAATGGGAGTTCAATGCGCTAAGTCTTTGAATAAACAAAGGAGACAGCAGAAGAACAGCTGCATTTGTAATTTGACTTTGCCAGAATAGGAATTTACGGAACATTAGATAGTGTAGAGAATTGGACAATCGTTAGTTAAATCGATTAGAGAATAATTTTTCTTTTTTCATAACACCCGGTGAGCTTTGATTTTCTACCCCTATTTGTCAAACAAGCTATATATTTCACCTAAATCTAAGGCAACCGCTTCTAGCAAAGAGAGACGATACTATGGGTTCGAAAGTCAATTGAAAATACTGCGCGATAAATTGAAGGTTTAGTTGTGTAGTGCTTCGTATTTGTAACCAAAGTGAAGTTTATCCAGGAATGTATTGGCGAAATCTTTTTATATTATATACTCTAGCTTCATTTTTCGCTGAATATTTCGGGTATTTGTCAATAAAAGGGATAAAAAGATTCACTATGTGAGATAATAATAGGTTAAAATGTTTGATAACATTTGCTCCTCAAATTTTAATTACATGTGACGAAACATAACATTTAGCTCAGATTGATTCTTTACCCGTTGGTAACATTATGAAAACTTATTTTGATCGCCAACAAAAATGTTTACCTATATTGGTCTAAGCCGTTGGAGCTTTTCATATACTTACCCGACATCATCGTTCGGCAAAGAAATTTCTCACCCCCAAAGTTAGAGATCTCTTCCGACGAACAAAACACTAGGATGACTTCCAAGAAAGATGATCAAATTTTAAAGCCAACGGAGATAGATAACTATTCTAAGCAAAATTTTTAACTCTATCTGCATGTGCACTGACGAACTCTACTGGACCATTTTACGACGAAAGGATCTGCATCGTAGTTTGATTTAAAGTTTAAAGTGCAATTAAAAAGACTTTTTGGATGGAGAACAAACTAAGAGGCATACGCGAGGAAAAATATTATAAGTAAAGGCGTGTCGCTTTGGCCCAGTTACGATTTGGATATTGTAGCAGACTTAACTCCTATATATCCAGAATCAACCAGGATATACCTAATGTATATTCGGCATGTGAAAATTCTCCGCACGAAACCAATCACCTATTTACATGCCCTCTCAAAGCGACTAATCTAACACTCCTTTTCTTTGGCACGACCCTGTCGAAGCTGCTGGTTTTTTGGCCTGTTTTTGGGTTCATATTTTTAAATATGTATTTATCAATATTTTTCAATATTTTAGGAGTGCTTTAAAAACATCAATTGGAATTCCGTTACCTTTTCAGGCTTCTATGGAAATGGCTCACTTTGTTTGGAACGTCAGCAACACGAATCCGGTTTTCTGCTTGTGAGCCAAGGTGTTGTTATTGTACGAGTGCCGTTAAATGGCAAAAATGTAAGACCTATTTCTGTGGCATCGATGGCTATTGGCCTCGATAAGGATTGCGTGGAGGGACGCGTTTACTGGGGTGATATTTCGTCAAAGAAAATCGTCAGTGCTAAATACGATGGTACGGACTCCAAGACATTCCTGGCTGATGGTAAGTGTTTGGAGGGTTGAAGAATTCAGTCACTTTATATAGCATGACTTCCATTATTTAACAGACATCGAATCACCGGAAGGTATTGCTATCGATACAATTTCGAGACGGATCTATTGGACTGATTCGGTGAAGGATACAATAGAGGTGGCGAGCTTAGAAGACTCGACATTGCGTGCTGTTTTGGTTAACAAGAATTTGGTAAATCCACGTGGTATTGCCGTCGATCCATACAGAGAGTAAGTTAGCGCTATTTGTTGGAGAGAAAAACTTATCTAAAGTAATTTAACTTTTAAAATTTTAGAAAACTCTATTGGTCCGATTGGGATCGCGAATCGCCAAAAATCGAAATGTCCGACCTTGATGGCACTGGACGTGAATTATTGCTGGGCAGTAATGCTGTAAATCTACCCAATTCCCTGGTCATACTCGAGAGCAGTGGCGAATTGTGCTATGCCGATGCTGGTACCAAGAAAGTGGAATGCATCGATTCCTACTCCAAGCAATTGCGTACCATTTCCAATGACCTCACCTATCCTTTCGGTTTGACATTCACGCACAATCAATTCTACTGGACCGATTGGACAACGTAAGCGCTTGAAATTTTCTAAAAATTTGTTAAGGAATTTTCGCCTTTTTTTTGCAGCAAAAAACTGGAAAGCGTCGACACTTTTGGCAATCGTCAAAAGGGCATTCAGACACCTTTCTTCGGTAGTCATAAAATGTACGGTATGACTGCCATCGAGGACAGCTGCCCTCAGCTAAGCAGTGCTTGCCAGATCAGCAATGGTGGTTGCGTTGATGCTCGAATTTGTTTGGTGAATAGAAAAGCGCCATCGGGCAAAAGCTGCAAGTGTACTGCTCAGTCGAAGACCTGCAGTGTACCACAATATGGTATGCCATTTTAAAATGGCACAGATGATGGTGGTAAATAGTGCAGCTTCTTTTTTATTTAATAAATGAACACACTAAGAAACTTGATTTATTTAAATTTTTGCCATTAATTAAAAAGATGTTCTATTAAACAACAACAACAACAACAACAACAACAACAAAAGCTTAAAGTATGTTGCACCAATTTCATAATCAAAGTATAGTTTCTTAAATTATGCGATATTATATATATATATATATATATATTTATAGTATATACATACAAGCGTTTACTTTACATTTGGTAAATGGAAAAGAAAAAAAAATATTTATACCTGTAAGCTAAAGAAAGCACCAATGATTTTGTTTTTGTATTTTTTTAAATAATTGTGAGTGCATAGAAGTGCATTAAGATGTGCTCGAAAATATATGTTTTCGGTATACTTAAGAAATAAATCGAAATATCTGTATTTAAAAAGAAATCTGTTGCATTTGATAGAATTTATTTGAATGAAAGTCGGAAAATACACGGGCTCTCAGTACAGCATTCGAGGACTCAATACAAAGCGGTTAAGCTACAAAGCTTCTTCTTTTTATTGATATCTATATGTGGGATCCGAGGGCGTTCTTTAAAGATAACGCCCCTTCTTTGCTTATTCCACTCAGAGCTGTTAAATAATAATTATTAATTACAATGATTGCCGATAAAATTAATTAACAATCGTTTTTACGAGATCAAGACCGTTTATTTACTAGAATTTTTTTTGAAAAAATAACAATGGTGGAAGTTATAGCTGCTATTTCGGAGCTCGCCACATCTCCTCATCAGACATCTCCTTCATTGATTATAACAGTTACTAAGATTGAAAGCATGAACTTTATGGATATGTGCCCAGTGGATCGAATTATCCGACGTATGCCGAGGCGGTTGGAATGAACGAGTTTCCGATGATAGAAAGAATGACACGATCCCATTGTCTAGGCGTTTTAGGCTCGACTTCTTAAATTTGTTTTGCACACGATAGCGTTTGCTCTGTGGCGTTTGGATGATGGAATGGTCGAAACGTCCGAGGTTCCGATCCCTTTCCTGGCGTAGGGTGGAAAGGCCGAGTCCCCACGCCTACTCCTACTCAGAATCAAACTTTCAAGCTGCTGACTGTTATCGAAGGAAATTGTCAAACCGTTCGAGGTTCCGATCCCTTTCCTGGCATATGGTGGAAAGGCCGAGCCTCCACGTTTACAACCTGTGAGCGATGAGACCGAGATTCCTATTGTGCCTTGCAATCCTCAATTAAGAGAGTATTGAATCTGGTAAAACTATCGCAATCTTTTATCAGAGACGGTAGTTCATTCAAACATTTTAACTCTTTGTAAAAAATATTAGTTTTGTCCACTTCAGTTCTATATGCCGGTAGTCTAAAAATATTATTTTCCCTTAATATGTATGAGTGGGTTTTATTTATATACCGAATATTATCACTCAGATAATCCGGAAGCCTATCCTTCCTTATGTTAAACACAAATTTAATACTTTCATAAAAAATTGCTGTTTCACACTCAACCACGTCATATCAGAGATCACCTCACGAGTGGGCGTATCATAGCGCTTGTTCAAAGTAAATCTCATCGGTGTATTTTTTATTTTTTTTTGTAATTTGTCGATCTGTGCGTCGCTCATTATGACGAAAAGCGTTGGGTAATATATAAAATGAGAACCTATTATAGACCTCTATACCACTGTGGTTTATAGCCCGTTGCATTAGATCTACCTGTTAGTACCAGGATCTTGGGTTTTTGAGACATAGCGTGGTTAATATTGGCACGATAACTCCGTGGATTCGCTCAGTGTCTACGCTTTCAGATTTCCGCGTGTGTTTTTGTTTTTAGGATAAAGCCATGCAAACGTCAATTCCATCTACTTAAATGTTGGTCCTCTCAATCGACTTCGAATGCTTCGGAGTGCTGCGACGTGCCTTATTTCCGTACCACTTCAATGTTCTATACTGGAACCGAAATCCTGTAGATTTACTGCCCAACGCGAGACTCTAAGTGGGGTGTCGCGTTTCTTCAATGCCATCGTAAATGCATTGCAATCGGCGATGATTTTGAATTTAACGCCAATCTTTTCTGATGCCATTTCGCTTATTTTCATTATCCTTTTGAAGTTCTGCGCACTTTCTGTAACATTTATGGGATATTTCTTCGTTTGGTGTTCTTTGGAGGCTATTGCCATATGATGGTCACATTTTAATGTCCTTCTTTTCCGATGCTGCCCAGATCAAAGATAATGCAAATTCGGCAGTGCCCTTCATCTTTGGCAGCCGAGTATGTTAACCAAGTGGAACTTAAATTCTTCTTATTTATTTCAGTCACTGGAAAAACAAAAAACCATAAGCCGATCGATAAAAAAATGTAGTTTTGCCTAGTTTTAGGCTCCAATAACAGGGTGTCGCTTTTTACCAAATACCTTATCTAGTGCATTGACAAATTTTTTTGCATCGTTGGTCACCAAGTTGGTCACCAAGAGAAAAATCTCCAACCTGACAGTTGTCAGGTTTATTGCGCCTAAAACTATAGCATAGAATATCAACTGAGCCGCATAGTTTAAGGTGCCGTAAACCTGACAACTGTCAGGTTGGTGAGTTTTGTCAGCGGCTAGCTACAATTTTGATTAATAAGTGGACAAATAATCCAAATAATCTTTTTAAGAAAGTGTAACAAATTCGATGGACTTTTGAAATTTGAAAGTCAGTAACTGAATTAAAAAAGGATGTACAGGGATTACACACAATATAAATTCCAAGTAAAAAAATCATAATTACGTGTTGTTGTTCTCTTCAAATCATTTTCGGTTAATATATTTCATTTGCAATAAAATCCACACATAGTTAGGAAACTTCAATGAATACTTCTTTATTGATTTAATTTTTTCTTATATTCTCCAAATTACATTTTCATCGCTATCAATTAAATTTGTTTTTACCAATTTCATATTCAATTGCATTTTGTAGATATAGTACAACTTTGTAGCTATGTATTTGTTTTTCTGTTTTTTTTTTGTGTTTCTTTTTCGAGAAGAACTACATATAATTTTACAGTTATAGCGGCAACAATTACAGTTACTTTTTTATTTGTAACTAAAATTACTTTTCCTCGTATTTTAACATTTTTTTGTTTTGTATTGGTTTAACTTTCCTTGTGATATATTATATTAGCTTTAGGAATAACGGAATGTAACTATATTTTCGTTCTCTACTGATATTTATTTACACTTTTTTTTTGTCATTTGTTTTGTGTTAATTTTTCAAGTATACAGGTGACCTAATGTGCTGCATTGAATTTTTTAAAGGAAAAAATATTTTCAAGAGCTATAAGTATCCTAAAAATTGCAATTCAAGTTACAGTTGAGTGCAAAAATAATTTAAGTGGTTTATATTTTCACACAAAATAGAAACCAAAAAAGATTACGTTAATTGCACTCTATATGTTGTTTCTTTTTTTAAATTTGTATTTGCATCTACTTAGTAGCTAAATATTTTTTTGTCAAACTTTTTCTGTGCTCTTAGTTGAATAAAAAATTTTTTTTTAAATAAAATTTTGTTTTTAATTTTTTTTTTTTTATTTAAAGAACTTACGCATCCAAATAAAATTTCGCGGTAATTTGAAGTGCTTGGTTCTAATAATTTAAAAATTTTCAGTAAATTAAATTTCTTTGAATAAAATTTTCAACTATTATATTTTTTTCATCAAAATTGCTTATACTAATTTTATTTTATTTTTCTGTGAAATGATGGGTTTCCGCATTATAAACATCTTATGTATTTCTAATTTTTCTTTGTATAGTAAACTTTTCATTTTTATTTTATCAACAAAAATTACATTGAGCTACAACTAAAACTTTGTTAACATTACAAAATTTAGCTAGAATTTATTTTTTATGGTGTGCAAAAATTTTGACCTCCAGGGCCAACATTTTTTTTCGATAAACTGGAAAAATTCGTTAAAGCAACAGTCTGAGCGAAACAAAAACTTAAAACAAAACACATCGGGACATATTTCCGCAGAATATTTTAACCCATTAGCTCCCAAATTGAAGTGATATTTTTAGTCTTATAACAGGACACTGCTCAAAAGCCAAATTCGGAAGGTTGGGGAAATTGCCCTAGCGGTCTTCGCAGACAAAATCTTTGCGCGAAATACATAAAAGTCTACGGGAAATAAAGAATATTCAACATCGAATTTTATATGTTATTTTATTTTATGTAGAATTTGCTATTAATGGCACACTGATGTTGTCTGAGATGAACCCTAGTGAAATTTCCCGGTGAATAATTCTCTAGAAGGTTTTAACACTCTGATGAGTTCCCAAATTTATTTGTTTAGGGGTACCTTTAAGTAAGGGTCAAAGCGAGCTAATGGATTAAAATGTATTAAAAAGTAGACATTCATATTCACAATCGGCTTGGAAGGTTGAGCTTATCTATAGCCCAGCAGGAGTGCTCTACTGAATCTGCACTTGACGAAGTCGTGCAGGCAGTGAAAGTCTCGCTGGAGAGCTTTATTGGTTGCTTTCTTAGACAAAAAAGGGGCCTTCCGTACTGCCAGCTCAGAGGCGACTGTGCAATCTCTCATCAACCTCGGGGTTCATAGTAAAATAAATATCGTCAGTTCTGCGTACATGGATTTTGGCCGTAAAGCTTGGCAGTAGCGTTGAATTGAAGTTTAATGCATGGTCGGGCAGCTGTGGACTCAACATTAACCATTCAAAGACTGAGTTGTTTCTAATCACCACTAAGAAGAAATTTCCAAACTTCTACCAACCTTCTTTAAATTGACAAAGCCTTACTCCTAGTACTAGTGTGAAGTACTTGGGAATTATACTGACTTCTAAGATAAACTGGAGACTGAATATGAAAGACCAGGTAAAAAAGGCATAAGGTGCTCTCTACTCTTGCAAAAAAATGTGCTAGGTAAGAAATGCGGTCTGCATTCGGAAGTTATTGCCTGGATTTACAAAGTGGGTTATTTTAGATTTGGAAACCTGAATGAGTTGGGTAACGTGTAATTAAATAATTTGCTTAGGCTCCTAAGCTCCACGGGCTGAATCTAAGCCTATTTAAGAGTTTCCGCGCTTTTCTCTTACCTTCTTCATTATTTTTTCTATCTGGTTCGACGGCGAGTACGTGATAGGTATTAAAACCAACCAGCAAGGGTCACAACGACACTTTTAGGAGAGAATGGGTTAAAAAGTTCTTCGAAAATATTTCCCGTTAAATTCTATTATATAAAACTTAAAAGTTCATATCGCTCGGACATAGATCTTAACAGCAGGGTGAGATTAAAGGGTAAAAAATGCAAGCTAACTGTTGCAAGCTTTCTGTATGTTTTACGAGTATAACTGGTTAAGTTTACTTTCAGAAAATATTAGCAACGGATATATCCATATTACTATATACCGTTTAGGGCACATACAGCTACGAGTATTTGTTAAGTGCATATCTACATGCATTATGTGCCAATGTAAGTATTTTCATGTGATAGTTTTTGAAGTTATTTTTTTTTATTTCTATGCCTACTTATCACTAAAATTTTGTTCCAGAACGTGTAAGGCCTTATAATTAAGATAGTACACTACATAAATAAATAGGAGCATCTATACTACTTTGTTATATGATATCCTTGTCCAACAGGCTTCGACATCCTCAAATCTACTTAAATTTCTAATAAAATTCATTCTCTAAAGTTTCTCGTTTCGAAATAGTATATGTAAGCTAATTACAGTTTTTGAAAATAATTTAAATTTTATACAATAAGTTTTTGAATTTTTTAACAAACCACTCACGTTTGTATGAGTGTATGTACATGTAATTAGATCTTTCGTAGTTGTGTTTTTTTTTTACAATTTTATTTGCCGATCATATCATCTCCCTAATCCACTACTTTCGACTCATGTAAAGCATTAATAGTATACCAAAGCGTTTATCAGTTTTACTAAAATGTTTCAATACTCTCTTAGCATAAATCTCTAAGCCATTCAATATTCATTCAATTTATATACAGGCATATTGTATATATATATATATATATATACTTATAGTAATATTTTCTTAGAAACTACACGTTAACTATTTGGTTATGTAAGTTCTTAAGATAAGAATGTTGTATGTGTACTTAAACTATTGGTGCTTCTACGTTACTTACATATTCATATATGTAGATACTTATACATAAAAGTCTAGTAACTAGTTTATTTATATGCAATTTGTATGTAATTAATTTTTAATTCTATTCCAATATCTAATTAGCATACATTAATTTATTTCTATCAAATTAAGAATTGACATTTTATCTAACTGATTGAATATCTTTGGAACAAGACAAATCTATATTGAATTATGTAAGAAATTTATTGATCAAATTTTATACAATATGATTGATAAAACACTAAGTATACTTGGTACGTCGGGCAAACTTATCCGATATTAATATCATATTCTTGAACATCAAAATTTACATACTGAACAAAAACAAACGTTCGGAGTTTTAGAAGCGACTTTCTGCCATACGGTGTTGCGGAATTTATTTCAAGTCACGGAAGTAAATTACAACGCATGTCGGCGGTAAAAAACTAGACTCAAAAAGCTTATTTCCACCATCTCATATTTGAAATAAGATGCTTGGTAAATAAATGTGTAAAAATCATAAAATAACTGTGGCAATAATGTCAGACATTTTTTGGCTTAATACATAGAAAATATTATGAGAACAATTTTTGAAGTGACCCACCAGTTTTTCGAAGTTCAAACTTTTTTTGTGCAATTATATTTTTCTGATTCAAAACGTTAAAAATAAAAGTTTGACGAGTTTTCGGTATTCGAAAGATTTTAAAATTCTTTTAGATAATATTTATTTTCTCGCGATTGGCAATACGATTCTGCTCATTTTTTATATATCCATTTTTTTTCCGTTGTTGATACCTTGACTACAGAAACTAGTTAATGCAATTAAAAACTAATTTGAAAACAAAATTTTTCCAAAGCCTGCCATCATATTGCTAAAAAATTTGCAGTGAGTTTAAAATTTGCAGATGTTTTTGTACCGATCCTTATATTAGAATTCTTGAATTCCTCAGAACTGGAAAGGAATTTTGTTATTATTTATGCACAAATGTTCGATGCAATTGCATAACTTTTTTTTTATAATACTGTAGGCCAGTTTGTATCAGCCATTCCTTACACTTGAGTGTGCTGATTTTTCTGGATATTAGTTGAAATTTAAATTTTTAATTCTCATTATTTATTCGTATAATCAAAAGTGGTAGTGCAATAATTATTTTGATGTTTCTTGCCAAATCCCAATGGATTGCGAACTTCAGATCTATTGTGCCCTTTCATGGATTGCAGAACTTCTTTTAGTTCAGCTTCCGAGATAAAACTTCGTATAGAACCTAAATCTCTGGAGTTCATACTGCCATCCGTTATTACTTAGATATTCACTCAGGTAAACTTTGCGAGTAAATTCCCAATCTATAAGAATCCCCATAATAATTCTTAGGTTATTATTCGATAAGCCTATGAATTCTACAAAACGCTTTAGGTTATATGATCCTAGGAGCGCTTTGGAGTGCTCCAAACCTGATATATTTCCCCTGCTGTTGTTTGGTTCTTTCTGCCTACTCAGACGTTAGACCCGAAGGTAATTACAGGCCGTACAACAGCCGTTTAGATCGATCCTTGTATTGGCGTGGGGGGAGCCTCAACTCTTTTTTTGCCATGAATCGGCAAGTTATGACTGCTCTTGTAGCTTCCTTCTGCACTTCCTCTAATTCTGGTTTCCATAACAAAAAAAGTATATTAATATAAACAATCTAACATAACCAACCCGGTGCGGGATGTTCATATATTGCGAGAGCTAAATTATAATTTTTTTACCTTTCGATTGTTTCCCCTTTATTCCCCTCAATATTATAATAAACACTTATAGCATGGGAATAAAGTTTTTGACTTTAGAGCCCAAGCAAATATATAAAATATTTAATCGCCGACTGAAACTACTCAACAGGAGTATGCACAGAGGATCTGTAGTGAAACCTATACTAAACTATATTCATAATGAACATTTTTTTCTTCAATTTTGGCCATGTTTTTCCGGCTGCGGGCTTTGTGTGCTAGTCTTGAGTGCCATTTAAAATAAGTTTACGAGTACTAAGGATATGGTATACGAATTGAGGGCACTTAAAATGTTCAGTACGTTTTATATGTATTATATTTAAAAAATTCAATTGGTGTGCTTCAAATTGGAACAAGTTTCACTATTGTATTAGGATATTAAAAGTATAATTACTAGATGTCTATTCTATTGCTTTCACATTACTCATACGCCATGTTGACTTCACAAACTTACTTTAATTATATTCTAATGAGTTAAAGTAGAAAATGTTTGCTCTAAACATATAAAGACATGCAATAATAGGCTCATTTTTATGAGTGAAACCGTTGTTTTGCTTTGAATAAATTTTTAATTAAAATTTTTTTCTGGAATTATAAATAACCTTTTTAATACAAAGTTGTTAGTTACTTATATTAATAACTAAAAAAAAATAGCTTGAACTATCTAGAAGCATTTATTCGACCGAATTCTGATCGATTTTCTATTGCCAGCTTCATAGCGACTTTGGGTAACTTTGAATTCAGTTGGCCAATTGCAAGAATGTTGGCTTTTTTCTTAGGAAATATTTCCAGACACAGAAGAATACTTTGTTGTCTCGCATTAAGAGAATTTTAGTCAGAGGAAGTGCTTCTTCTGATCGCGAAAGGATAGCCAATTGCAATATAAGAACTTGTTCATCATACAATGCAATTTTAATTTAAGGGGGGAGGTACATTTAAAGGTTGGAAATGGTATTTTTTTTTGCAGTTGATTTGTAAAGAAATGAAGAGAGTTCTTCGCAAATAAATATAATATTTTTTTAGAGTGTAATGTTTGAGGTTGAAGAAAAAAGATTTTTTACAAAAGTGAAAATTGGAAATTAACAAACAAGGATCTTATATGTCATGTCGCCGCTGACGTCGCAAATTGCGTTAGCGATGCTGGCCGCAATTTTCATCTGAAATGAATTTACCCAACATTTTTTTACTCAAGAGGGGGTTTTTTTTTTGATCGCGGATAGACTAAAAAATATTTGCGATTTTCGAAAATCAAACCTTTAGAAACAGGCTCCAAAAAAAAAACAAATTCGTTGTACTTGCAGTCAAAAAGTTAGATCCTTTGATTTGTTTTTAAAATGAATGAGTGATGATAAAAATCGGTTTACTTGTTCTTTTATTATTTAGAAAAAGTTGGTTTCGAGCAAACTCCGTTTAAAGTTTGAGGGCACGAGCTCGGCCTGGTTTGCGCCAGCCACTTTCTCTTCCACAGTTTTGAGAATCGGCTGTTGAAACTTTGACAACAGATATCACCTATCGATTAGAACAATAAAATTAAATCGATTTTTTGAAATGCCTACAGGTACTGCCCCCTTAAAATACAACCAAATGAAAATCGTCTACAACTCCCCCCGAAGAATGGTGCAAACAAAAAAATACAACATTCGACTCTGAAAAATAAGTATACATATGTCAATTTCATACATAATTTTGAAATTAAAATTCTCAAAAATGAGTTTAAAATCAGTTTTACTGCATAAAGGAAGTAACTTGTTTGTTTGCCGGTCGCTTACAGTGCTCGCTTGAAAGAAATACCATCAGATGCATTTCTGCAGCAAACAGAAAATTTTGAAAAGAATGTCGCTCACCTTTTTTTGTTTGCGTTTAGAACTCGATATGGTGACATGAAATTCGGTAGTAGAAAAAATTAAACACAAATCACAAAAAAGTCTAATTTGTGATGATCGTAACGTGTTTTTTTTGCCGAGTATGACCACAACATTTAAAAAAAAAAAAATTAGTACAGATCACTCTCTTGTAGTGGGCCAGAAAAGCACTAAGCCTTATACAAACTTGTGTAAGCTTGTTGATAAAAAGTGAAAAGTGAAAAGTGGGTACTTTCGTGGGTGCAGTCATTAAGAATAGAACTTTCTTATTGACGTTATAAAAAATTTCGCTTTTCATCAAGAAGTTCGAAAATTATTCGAAAAGCGTTAGAACATTAAGGAGGATATGTCATTGAACTCCAGTACCAGAGAAAAGTCAGTAGCATCTCAGAAATATCGCCGTTTCAATCGAAACATCAGTGAAAGTTAAGGTTAATTTGCAATAAATAAAATCGTGAATTTAGACTTGTCTTCTTATGTGGGAACTGAGATGTAATAGGTAATTTTTATTTAAGTTTTATTCCCATTTCAATACCAATGAATAATAATCACATAGTGCGACCTCAGATGAAACTAAAAGTTGGACATTTTTTTAGTACTATTATTTTGCAATTTTGCTCTTCCAGGCATACAGGCATGACTTCATCACTTTGAAAAATATTCCACCAATCTTAACACTGGCCGTTGGGGGTATTTTTTTCATTTTGCTTGCTTTACATTTTATTAGTTTCTATGCTATTTGTCAAAAAGTAAAGCTTTGTTTTTGTATGAAATATTTCATCAACACTAAATTCAGCGCTGGCTGACCAAAACCAAAAACTCACGTGCCAAAATAAGTTCATTGTTTGCTAGAAATACTGGCGAAGGATTTGCAAATAATTTTTATGGTTTGATATTGCGCCTCTAAACTATTCTTGAACCATATTGTGTATGAAAATTAATAAACAGCACTAAATAGAAATATAATGCCTGAAAATGAGCCTTTTAAATTGCAAAAAAATAGTTTAAAATTTTGGTTAGAAAAGCGGCGAAATTCAACTATTACTTTGTGAGCGTCCTCCCTGAACGAAATGTAAATGAAGGTCAAATAGGTTCAAAAAAAAAAAAAAGAGAATACATTGCTATTAACTAACGCTATTTTTTTATTTACAATTTCTTCGACTTAATAACTAACTTAATTTTATATTTTATTTGTGCTTTGGCTATTTTAGGTTCACCATTTATTTGTACAATTTAATTTTATGGTTTTCTTAATGATTTTAATGTATACACTAGAACTCGATTTTTTTGTTCGCGTTTATTTGTAGTAAGTTAAAAATAAACAAATTTTCTAATTCTACGCTTAGCTAATATGTATTTACATAAATCTTTAGAAGTTAATTACTTTTCATATATGTATAAATTTTCAACAAAAATTTTATACCTAATGTAAGCGTTCGCATTTGTTTTATTTTTTTTTTATTTATCTGGAAATCAAGTGTATTTTAAAATTAAAATTTATTGGGTCTTCGTAAAATAAATTTATCACACATTTGAAAAATAAGTGTATGCAATTTTTTGTTATCTTGTTGTGTTTTTTTTTTTTATTATTACTTTTTGAAGTACATTCGAACATAATATGTAAATTTATTGTTTATAATTACGGTAAAAGAAAAATACTGATCACAAATTATTTTAATATATAAGTTTTTTTCGCAAAATTGTGCGGAACATAAAAAATTAGAAATTAGGTTTATTTTAAATACGTAGTATATGTAAGTAGTTTGAGTTACATTAAGACCAACCCATTGTTCAACATTTTAGTTAGTGATTTTTCCAAATAGTCCATTAATTAATTACTAGAAAATTCCGATTAGTCAAAAGTGAAGAAAATTGAATAATGTAAGTTTAGAACATCACAAATGAAATAATTAAATTAAAATTTTATAGTTATTTGAAAGGGAGAGCCAAAATCATCAAAATGCCGCCAGAGATGATCGAAAAAGTTACGAGAAACGCCGCAAAAGGGCAGATTTTGCTTTGGCCAGTAATAGCTGCCACTTGAAGGATGTTGTATTCAAAAAAAATGTAACGGAAGAATGTAATGAAGAATTTGTTTCGGGTCTTGGCCAGGGCGGCACAGTAGCAGGGACAGTGTTTGATGGTCTCCACTTCCTTTTTCGTTTTTTGACACTTTTGCCCATTGCAGTAGCTACAACTGAGCGAAATGTTTCATGTTTTAAATCTACTTGCGAAATTCAACAGAATTACAAAAAAAAACTTAGAAAAAGATTAAAAAGAAGTTAAAGTTCTTCGTTTTAGTGTGATTTCGAAATTTTCTGTAGGTTATCAAGATACTTATTAATTAAAATATCTAATACATATTAATCACTTCTTCAAAAAAAAAAAAAAGCTCGTAAAAATTATGTTCCATTTAAAACCATGCTGTAAATCGTTGAAGGGTTTTGATCGAAATCTGCAAGAAATCGGAGAAATGTCATGATTTTTTTGGGTTTGTTATGGGGCTATCACTGTAGAAGCACACAACACTACCAATGATCGCAAACTATACGGCAACATTTTATCTTACGGCAAAATGTGACAGCCAAAATAAATTAAAGCCCCTAAAGATGCTGTAAAAACTCAAATATTATCAAACAATACAAAAACAATTCCTTTATTAATATTTTGATCGGATTTTTTTTTTAATCAACAAAGATTTTTTCAAAGCTGTGGATTTTTCCAGTAAAGGCTGTTATTAATTTCCCAGCCGTGAAATTTCGTCAGCAACGTGCATTTGAATTACGGTGAAATGTTGCTAGCAACAAAAATTATCGAATTACCTAAAATAGGCTGTAAAAAGCAAATGTAACAAGTAACACAAAATGAATTCCTTAAATGAAGTCATGACCGACGGGATACAGTAGGTGACGTCGCCTATGGTACCGCTATATTGGTTTTGCCGATTCTGACAGTTCTCTTGTTCTAGTATGCCACACTTTTTTCCCAAATGAGCGGCGAAGAGTAACTTATTTTTAGTATTTCGTAGATTTTTTTCCAATAAAATCTTTGCCTATAAATCACATTTTTACTCTTTTGCAAATTTAAAACATTTTCCAACTGAAAAATTTGAAGGAATTTTTACTTCTTTCTCCCATATTCTTTGTTTACTGAATTTCTGCCGCATATTTTAAAAGTTGTGCAAAAAGGTTGCTGGCATCATGTTGCCAAGATGTTGTGAGCCTTTTCACGGCTTGAACTGAGTTCTACTTTGTCGAGAATATTGTGTGGGATTTTATCTTTAAAATAAAAATAAATGGTTAAAATAAAAATAAATGGTTTCAACCTCAAAAAAATTATTCTTGAAACAAAAAAAAAATCATTAATTAATCAAAAAAATTATTCTTGAAACAAAAAAAAAATCATTAATTCCTTAAAAGAACTGCCACTTTTCACGTAATTTGCTATGGCACAGCCAGTAGTAGTTGCTAGCATCATGCTGCAAATTTGTTGCAAGTTTTTTCACCGCGTGAACAGAGTAGTACCCTAATGAATTCCACGCATATTTTACATCGAAGCGTTTTATATGGATTTTGACCTATAATGCTTAAAACTATGTGAGAGGGCGTTCTTAAAACCAGTACGTGATAGATGACGTAAGCATGCTATGAATCAACACGAATTATAAAAACAGATTTTATAGTGTTTTTTTTTTTGAATATTTAGAGAGAATTCGTAAACAGTGATGGAAGAAAAAGCGCCTATATACTGAGTCAGGACATGCTTTAATATACGTTTCAGATACGAAGGTTGATTATTAAAAAAAAATTAAAGTGTTTGTAAACTTGAAAGGTGAAATACAGGGAATGATGGAAATCTGGTTTTGGTGGACAAGCAATTAGCAAATTCGCAACTTTGATTCCACAACACGTGTAACGTAAAGCCATCCGGCGGCTTTAATGAATTTTAGTATGCCATAAAGAGAGAGGCGTTCAGCCCTCCAATGGTTGGCCCCTTCCATTTGACCAGTCCATACTTCTTGGGTAGGAATAGGGTGCGTGCGAACGGATTAACCGATTTGGGTAATTTTTACTGTGGTCCGAGTAGTGCTTGTATTGAAAAAAATGTGGTTAGGTTTCGCTGTGGTTAAGAAATTTTTAAAAGTCGTATTTGTGGCTTGATTTGGTTCATATTCAGCATGTATGTACATACTATGTAGGTTGGCTGTGAAAAACAAATATTTCTGGGAAAAGTACACTCAATAGGTGGGGCTGAAATCAACATATTTATAAATATCTTTTTGGCAAATTTCAGATAACTGGAAATACTTAAATGAAATCTGATATTTGTGCTTTTCTGAAACACATTTCAATTTTACAGAAATATATTTATGGGTTTCTGAAATAAATTTGGGGTTTTCTGAAAAAAATTTAAATTTTACTGAAATATATTTGTGGTTTTCTGAAATAAATTTGTGGTTTTCTAAAATTCATTTAAATTTTTCTAAATAAGATTTGCAGTTTTCTGAAATACATTTGTATCATGTGAAATACATTTGGGCCTTTCTTTACATTTACATTTAAATTTTTCTGAAATAGATTTGTGATTTGCTGCAATACACTTGGGGATTTCTGAAATACATTTTTAATATCTGAAATACATTTAGACTTTTCGGAAATACATTTAGGTTTTTCTGATATAGATTTATAGTTTTCTGAAATACATTTGGGGGTTTCTCTGAAATACACTTTTCTGAACCACATTTAAATTTTTCTGAAATATATTTGTGGTTTTCTGAAATACATTTGGACTCATTCACTTTCAATTCAATTTTTCTAAAATAGACTTTTGTTTTTCTGAAATACATTTGGGGGTTTCTGAAATACATTTGACTTTTTCTGAAATAGATTTATGGTTCCCGAAATGCATTTGCGTTTCTCTGAAATACTGTTGGAAAAGATAATCACAACAATTGACGATGTGGCCACAAAGTTTGCCAAAGCTTTTCACTAACTTGCAAAATAAATCTAGAAAAAATTTATAAAACTTTGTACAGTGCAACCAATGTCTGTTGAATCAGCTTGTTTGAAATCAAAAAGAAATGCGTTTGTAATGTATCGTGGGTTTGTAGGAAAAACAAAAAAAGTATAGGCAAAACAAAAATAGTGATTTATATTTAAGAAAAAATAAATTTTATTTCAACATAAACTAACATTTTTTATAATTTTGAACATGCATTCATTATACGTAGAATATAATGAAATAATATTTTATTAAAGATCGTTTTCGTAGTGGAGAAATAACACGCACATTTAGCGGCTAAGTATCGATTTTCATTTTATAAAAAAAAAACCACAGCTAACTGCACAAAGTAAGTAACAACCACTGTGAAAACGATCAAAAAAAAAAAAATTATGCTTACATATTTGTATGTATTTTTATCGTATACTTATCGTTAAACTTTACACTTTCCCTACACAACTACAATTGCACGAATCACTTTACGTACGTAAATATATTACAGTTAAACACTACGAAGCTTAAACAAAAGAATTTTCAACTACGTTGCTACAACATTTTTGAAATCGTTGCATACGACGAATTTGAATGAGCTCCCATTCGATGAGTTGATCTCCAGCCACGCCTACTATTACATTATATTAACTTATTCCAGGTACGACTTGCTTGCATGAATTTCTTACGAAAATTCACCACACTTACGTCGCATTTCCGTTATGTAAAATTTGCGCAGCTGTGGTTTTACTGCGGTACGAGTATATTGCTGTTTTATTATTCGGCTATTCGGTTTGCTACGAAGTGCTCCTTGTTTTTCTTTTTTGTACATATGTATGTGTGATTTTTGTGATCTATGATGTCCCATGTAACTACTCGTATTCTATTATTGACTCTGTTGCAGTTACGCTTCTTCGCATTTTAGTACCGCTCCGATTTCTATTTATATTATATCCATTTATTTTTCTTCGACATCGACGAGCGGAGTCTGCGACCCCACATAAGGTTGTATCATACAATTGTCCCTTGTAAATGTTGCGGCGATTGCATTTGTCCGGATTGTTGTGAATCCTGTTGTGGCACTTGTAGCGGTGAATTTATATTACTCGATGTCGGCGATGCACCCAAATCGGCGGTGTTAATGGCCAGCGATGAACCGCCACCGAGTGTGGAGCCACCCAAAGTCGAGGGGTTGATACCACCACTATGACCGCCGCCAACGATGCAGGGCACACCTAAAATGGGTGTTGGTTCTTCGGGTGGCGTAACCTGTCGACAGCAGTCATATGTTTTCAAAAAATAAGTTGTATTGAAAGCGAAAACAAAAAACAAAAAATAATAAAACAAAAACAACTCACCTCTAAACCTATACTGCCATTGAGCGCAATCTTTATTGGATTCATGTGATTCGATGCCTGCATCAGCGTTGTAAAATGACTGATGCCAATTTCCTCTAATGATGATTTACGCCGTCCATGGCTTACACCAACATTGGGTAAACCCTGCCGCAACGAAGAGGAACGTCGCAGCAATATATCATTGTCGATCTGCAAGTGAATGTAAGCGGAACAAAACCGATTCAAAAACGGGAAATGCTCCAATATTTGAAAATAACAACGAAAAATGGGGGTGTCATTTTTTGAGTGATCAAAAAAACAAACAAAACAGAAAACAAAAAAATGAATATAACAATATACAACATTCGATTGTGACAACGCTAAAATTTTTGGTTAGTTAATTTTGCTAAATGTAAATTAACAAATTATATTAAATATTAACACTGAAAATACGAAATTAGTTTTTCTTCTTTTGTGATTATAGTATTAATATTGCTCTCATATAAGATATGCTAAGTTTTTTTTTTTTGTTTTTTTGTTTTTTTTTTTAATGCAAATACAAATGCGGTGATGCGATTCCAGTGAATTTCGCTCTCCACTGACATCGAGCAATCAAAAGCCAGCAGTATGTCTCGCGCACATCGATGACGACGGTGGTGTTTAGTGAAGCAAAATGTAGAGCTCGCAAACGGTGAACGGTGAGCGGTGGTAGCAGTTGGTGGTTGTGTTGAACATGGTTGGGGTTGGTGCCTTATATATTTGAATAATTGCTAGTGATTAGTAGGAGTGAGGTTGGTGATTTTTGGTTATGGGGGGGGGGGGGCGGAGTGGTGTTTACAATGTTAGTGGTAGGGAAATTTATGGTGTGCTCTACTATTCCCAAAATATCAACGCAACAAAAACATTGGTTAAGCTAATCATTTTGAAATAAATAAAATTCAGAGTACATCGTGGCCTCTAGCGAAGGTTTCCAAAGCCAGTTTAATAAACTTACAGAATTAATACTCGTAAGTAAAGCATTGAGTAAACGAGGGTCCATTTAAATCGTGTTTTAATTGCACTTTTTTGAAAATCCAAAACTTTTTATACAAACATTTTTTAAAATTAATTAAATAAATAAAGTAAATATTAACTTTTTTTCTTTTTAAACGCTTTCTGAAAGCCTCTTTACGAGATAAATCCATTTGAGTGCCGTATATGGCACATAAAATGACAGAAGTTAGAGGAAAATATGCCAAAAAAAAAATAAGGAATGTTTTTCATAATAAAAGCCTAATTCGTAGGCACTATGAATAGTAAAGGGTCTTGCAATAGGGACGAACAAAAGTAGACTGATAGTGACAGCAAACGACGCCATATTTTCTACCGCTCTTTTGCTATTGCCATTTCAGTAAGGTTTGCCATTTCATCATGGAAAGTTATACGATCCAACAACGAGTCGAAATTATTAAAATTTACTACCGAAATTCGGAGACAATGGCCTCAACTTTAAGAACGCTACGTCCAATTTATGGTCGACGTCATTTCTGGCTGAATGGCTTCGTCAATAAGCAAAATACGCGTTATTGGACAGGCAGCAATCCACACGTACTCTATGAGTCAACATTGCATCCCGAAAAAATTACGGTTTGGTGCGGCGGCGTCATTGGGCCGTACTTCCGTGATGATCAAGACCGGTACGTTACTGTGAACGTGAATCGCTAGCGCTCAATGATAATCGAATTGGATCATATATGCTTGGACAATATGTGGTTCCAACAGGACGGCACCACAAGCCACACAGCGAATGTCACAATCGATTTATTGAAAACCAAGTTTGGTGAACGTGTTATCTCACGAAATGGCCCAATCAATTGGCCGCCTCGGCCGTGCGATTTGACGCCGTTAGACCATTTCCTGTGAGGCTATGTCAAGTCTATGGTCTATGCCAAGAAGCCAGCGACGATTGATGAACTTCATACGAACATCGAACGTGAAATTGCAGCAGTATCGGCCGATTTATGCTTGAAAACCGTCGAAAATTGGGTTCAGCGTCTGGACTTCTGCAAGCGTGCCCGTGGTGCCCATGCAAAAGAAATCGAGTTCCATACATAATGGCATCGAATGTACTTTCACATGAATAAAGAATTTAATTCATATCCCAAACCGTTTTTGTTTTATTTAAAAAAAACTTTTGTAGCGTTCCTATTGCAAGACCCGATATAACCTCTTAAGCTATAGAAATGTCGTTTCCTTAAATCTATGGGTTTTTCAAAAATTGTCTGTCTGAATATCAAACTTCTTTTACTAGATACGGAAATCTTCCCTCAGATCTTGACGTTACCAAATGTTAATCTATATTTTCATCTTACTTCAAGGAAATTTGTTTAAGAATATTCCATTAACTAAGAAAAAGCCATACAAGTTTCGGAAAAAGATTTGGCTTCATTTTAATTAGTATCAGCAGTTTTTGAGGAAGTGCAATTGCCTAAGTAGTTTCTCTATAGTGCGAGCTTTTGCAAGGGCATCTAAGTGTGGTTAGCAGTTGTTATCAGAACTGTGGCCTAACTGAACTAACTGAGGAAGTACAAGTTTCCTAGCGTTCACCTGTCTTTATTGGGTGGCGCTCAGCTCGTACTTTCGGATAGCCTCGTAACTGGAGCTAATACTCAATAGGAAAATTTTCTGGCAGCTGAATATTGAGGAAAGATTGGAAAAGGCATGTATTGCCTTGTATTGTTGTGGGGAGGTCATCGGTAATCGCCTGACCCTCTCGCCTAGAGGTATTAAATGGCTTAATGAGCAGATAGTAGAAACGATACTTTTGTATAGCATTCTAGTCTGGTGGCATACCCTGGACAGGATGTTGGAAAGAGTAAAAAGAACGGCTCTTATTGGAATCAGTGGAGCCCTTCAGACCATGCTGTACGCATACGTATAGCAGCCCGAGGATATTCCAAAGTTTTGACTTCATACCGCCAACAACGGACCATTGCGCACCGAAAGGATTCTTTGTTACCACTATTCCTACTAAAGTGGACTGGGCAGGGGGGCGATATGTGGAGCCCAGGGTTAGTGAAAATTTTCACGGATGGATCGAAATTTGATGGAAGAGTTGAAGGTGAGGTTTACAAACTTAGGCTACCAGATCATTGTGGCGTATTTCAAGCGGATGTAACCGCCATAAAGGAAACAGCCGAATGGTTGCTTATCAGTTCCACCTCTGTAAGGGAAGTGAATATTTACTCCGATAGCCCAACGGCAATGAGAGCTATGAACTCAATAATAATGCTATCGGAAGTGGTTAAGCATTGTCGGACTTCTCTTTGAAAGTTTTGGAGTATTTCTCCATTAAATAAATCTGGGTATCGCACAGAGATATCCCAGGGAATAGTGAAGTAGATAAGTTAGCCAAACACTTGCAAAGGACTTCTTTAACAAGGCACTTTTCGGGGGTCCTTTGGCCACCTGGCGGCTACTTCTGAACGAGTGGGATCGCGATCGGCTTGGCAAATGCTGGGCAGGTACTAGAACATGTAGTGTCACGAGTTTGTTTGGACCAAAAGTAGATCTCGTGAGATCACAAGAGCTAAGCCACAGCTCTAACTAATTATGGGGGTACTGACACTGACTCTTTTTGCAGAAACTGCTTAGAAGATGAGGAGGTGGAATCATCTCAGCACTTCATGATCAGTTGCCCTGCTTTTGCGAGACTAAAGTATCTGGGATCGCACCCGATTCACTCTCCGGCGGACATAGTGGGAGTGGAGATTAGCCAGTTATGTTGCTTCATATCAGGCACGCGCTGTTTTGTAGAGTTTAATTAAGAACTTGCCGTTTTGCTGAATATTCTGTGGTATCACAAGGGATCCCAGAGGATCTAAGTGAGCTCCTCGGAGTAGCCGCCTTATATCTAACCTAATTATGTTCTTAGAGTGAGATTGAGAATTAAATCGTGTTCTGAAGCTTTCTGTCACTAAATTAAAGCTAATAAATCCAGCGTGTTGGTGTTCCATTGGCTGTTAGATTTTGAGAAAAATAAGCTAGTTCACCTCTAGATATAGCCAATTATCTTTTTACATCGAATTTTGTTTTAACTAACATAAATGAACTTTCGACCATCTTTCGCAAAAATTGCCCAGCATTAGATCACCTCGGAAATTTATTTTAAATAAATCGTTAATTATAAGGGTGCATGACTGGAAATTGGCAGTAATTACGCATTTCTTCAAAAGTGGTAAAAAGAATTAATTAAATTACTGGGTGCTTATTTAAATAACAGGTGCTGCGTGGTTTCGGCAGAAAGTTATCCTTAAATCCACTAATAGCATTTTCAGACGTATTTTAGGACTCTTATTGTTCGTTCATTTTATTAAGGATATTGGTAATTACTTTTCATGTTCCAAATTTTTTATCTACGCCAAAAAGTTATATCT
Organism: Anomoia purmunda; assembly: GCA_951828415.1. Classification (NCBI taxonomy): domain Eukaryota; kingdom Metazoa; phylum Arthropoda; class Insecta; order Diptera; family Tephritidae; genus Anomoia; species Anomoia purmunda. The sequence continues at coordinate 29,370,046 of OX639997.1, forward strand.
TTAGAGCCTTGGCTCAAATTTTTATCTTCATATCAAATGCTGTCATATAACAAATGCCATACATACGACTTGTAATATATCAGGGTATATTCTTCAGTCTGTTGATGAGATTAAAGGCCTAGGTATTGCCTTTTTTGATTCCATAGCTCCAACTTTTCAAATATACTATACTTCGATACTGCTGTTTGTTTCGTTTGTACAAAAATTGAATCAGCCGCATTTATCTAGAGATCTGACCATAAATTGGGTATTGATTGAATTGAGCGTATTGAAAAATTGTTCTGTAAATTTACCTTCAGCCCACTATAACTCCCGTATACTCTGACATAATTAACCCAAAGTTCCTTGATAGCAGAATGAATATTCTTTCAATGTCTTTTCTGTATTCTTCTATTATCAGCTTATTTTCGTAATTTTGGCGATGGATATTTTGGCAATAGTGAGTTTCGGAGACGCATTGTTTTACACATTGAGAAGATTAAGAGACAATGCCACATAAAATATTAAATAGATATAATTAGCCAACATAAAATTAAAAAAAATATACCCAAGTTCATTAAAATAATTATGAAAAAATGGAATACACAAATTCGTCAGTTCAGTCGCGAAGCTAAGCCAATTCTTATCCACATAAGGCGTTCATTATAAAAAATTTGGTTTGAAATAGGGAAAATGTAATTTCTTTAAATTTTCTCCGGCATAAGGTGCAGCAGCATTTAGTTAAGAAATTTGTGGACCAAATAATTGTATAAAAATGTAAATTCACTAGGAATTAATTTGTATTGATTTATTAGGAGATTATGTTAAACAATAAATTTAGACTAGTACACATTAGGTACTTTGGTATTTTTTTTATAAAAAAGAGTCGTTAAATTGTGCTGTAAAAATTAAAATATAATTAAAATATAATCCGAACGGAATATATTTCAAACATCGCAAAGCCTAATATTGTTGTTTAATAAAATTAATTTTAATTTAATTCATATTTTCGATGTCTTGAAAAACTCCTTGAAAATAACTCTATTATTACTCGGGTGGATCTTAAATTTTTTTTGCTGTAAAACAAAATGAACACAGATACTAAGAGAAACTGAGGAATCATACTATTTTAATGATACATTTTTAGTGATCATGATCAATAAATTTCGGTATCGCGATCAGTAATCAACGGCGTACATCAGGAAATTTAGTGGCCAAAGATCACTGATCAGCGTTGAAAATGTAATTTTGAATGCGCCCTTTGCTATTTATATCGATTACACTGTCTCACGAGTAATTAACTTTTTTTTGGTCCACCAGATGCCACTAACCAATTGCTATGTAGAATCGTTCGCTGATTTCGAAACTCGAGTAACATTTTTTTGCTTAGTTAAATTTTGCAGATATTGGCAATAGTCAATGCAAATCAGATAAAGAATCTTATTTAGAAAAAAAGCACATGGATTGAAAAAATTGCATAATATTTTCAAAAATGTTTATCAGAATTTTGGAAACCTTTCGGGTAAGGTATTTTATAGTGACATTCAATTTTACAATAAATATATAAAACCAAGAGCAGGTTCCAAGTGGCGAAAACCAGAGACCAAAAATAATCGTTAGTTTGATTTTTTCGAATAAAAAAGCATTGGGCTGGATTCGTTCAAACCCGAATAAATCGATCCAATTCGTGTGCCATCATGCTATGCTAATCAGATCCTTTTATTATTTAGAATTTTTTTTTTGTCGTAAATCATTGCGTCATCGATATTTTGTCATTTTTTTTTTTCGATAACGTTTATCGATATATTGTGATTTTTATTGTTCGATACTTTTTTTCGATAACATTTGGTCGATATTTTGTGTTTTTTAATTTTTTTGGTTAACGTTTTATCGATATTTTGGGATTTTTAGTTTTTCCTTATTTTTGGACTTAAATTTTTTCGATCATATTTGATCGATATTTTGGGCTTTTTATTTATTCAGTCATAAAGGACAAATCGTTTTATCATTATTATTGTCATCGTCGAGAAATTTCTTTGCCTTTATTATGATCGAAAAATTTTAAGTACAAGAATAACGATTATTTTTTATCTAAAAATAAAAATCACATTATATCGATCAAATATTATCGGAAAAATTTGAATCCAAGAATAAGTATTATCTTTATCGATAAAATAAAAATTATTAAATATCGATAGATTTTTTTATAAAAATTATTACCGTTACGGTCCCTGGCTAAACAGGTAAACCAATCCAATCTACTCAGTCGTATCAGTTTTTATAAAAAAGAATATCAAATTCCGAGTCTTATTATTTTTAATATACTTTATATAGACAAACAGAAATTAAGGTGTGAAAACATGAAACTGTTATTGCTGTACATTAGGTAGGGATGGTGGGGATAGACAGTTAGAAAGAGTGAAAAATACGAGATGCGAAACACAAAGTGTAACAAAATACGATATAGGAGTACACAAGTTTTACATCTTCTATGTATAATATGTAATGGGTGTAATTAAGCCAGTGATAGAGATAGAGCAACAAATGATAAGTGTTAACGCCAATGGAAAAATGAAGGGGAAAAAATGGAAAAAAATAGTAGCCAACCCGCAATGAATTGCTCCGGCCGCGCTGTGTACCAACAACCGTCGGACTGTCGGGTAGAGAAAGAGAATTGGATTTAATTTGTTGTATGGGCGGCGAGCAGCGTGGCGAACCATACCCGGCCAACGTCTGGACGCTTTGCATTTGCATTGGATTTAGGCCGGCCATACCAGATCCACGACGCGAGCCGGCGCCAGTGGTTGCATTAACATTTGAACCGCATGCGGCACCCAAATTGATATTCGAACAAAATGATATGTTTGATTTCCGACGCGAATTATGACGTTCGAAAGTTTTTTGCGCTGAGAATGGTGATGGTCGTACCAAATAGCTGCAGAGAGAGAGGGAGAGAGAAAGAGAGAGAGAGCGAAGAAATACAATGCAGAACAAAGTTAGTAGAGAATTATGAAATTGTTTAAGTACCAAAGTGATCATTGACAATTCTCAACTCACATTACATCGCCCTCTTCCAATTTGAGATCACAGCTCGGATTGATTATCACATATGAGAGATGATTACGCTTTTCGCTCACGTCATCATAATCGTTTGTCGGCAAATTTAACGACTCCATACGACTGCGCACCAGATTCGCAATTTCGGCGCGTTCAATTTGTTGCGCATGATTGTTGCGTGCCTCGTCCGCCAAATTGATCGAATACTGAAAAAACATAGAAGACTGCTTTACGATTAGACAATTTAGTTTGGTTAGTTTAAGTTTAGCACTACGATAGATATGGGTAAAACGTTTTTTGTTTTTTTTTTGGTTTTTTGTTTTTTTTCTTTGCTATGCGTTCCACAAATTACGTGCCCATTTATTTAGACATTACTACTAAGTACTATAATTCATTGTAGTGAACATCTATTGCATCGCATTGTGAGTTGAGCTGTGAGAATGCATTGATTATTCGCCTTTGTTGTTGTGGTAGACGGATGGTGGCCCAATCAATCGATGGTGAAATGGTGTTTGTTGTTCTACACAACGTTTTACATAGCAGTAGTGTTCGATTCCAAATATATGTAAGTAAATTTTTTTCCATTCTTTTCTAAGAAGCCGTAACATTCGAGTAGCATAATTCGAGCAATATTCTAATATAATTTCAAGATTATTTTAGAATAGTTTTGTATGTTTCTATATAATTTGTGCTAAGATATTGCATATTTATGTATTTACAGTTATTTGTTGATTAAATGCTCTCAACATTTTCTAAAAACTAAATGCATTTCAAAGTGCAAGAACTCATTCAAGATAATAATTTTCAATAGTCTATTTAAAGGCACTAAGTTTGAAAATATGTTCACAATTTAATTGAATACCTACCTTTGGGGGTAAATGAATATAAATATATTTTCTTTTATAACTATATGCAAGAGAATATATATAAATTAAATATAAAAAATATGTATGTACGTACGTAGGTACAGTGGGGAGCATAAATGAGTACACCGTTCTTATCCTATAATATTCGCAATATTTTTCATGATGTATTCTATTTTCTATTTTTTATTTGTTTTAAATTTTTTATACTAATATATCTCATTCTCTAACAGAATGCATAAAGCGCTAAACTTCAAAGTTTGTAAAAAATGTATTAAAATGCAACAAAATTTGATCAAAATTTTAACTTTTTTCACCTATAGCAATTAGGTTACTTATCTAATTTTAGTACAATAATGTGGATGTCTCAAGTGGCTACAAATAATTGGCGATTTTTTGAAATTTTCGTTTGGATCACTTTTGTTCATAAAACGGTTGCATTTTATATAAATAACCGTAGGATTTAAATATTTTTTGGCAGATTTTCTGTCATATAAGCTACATGCGAGAAATGAAAAAAAGAATTCAGGACAGAACTTAAAAGAAAATCTCAAAAATTCGCGTGAATTTTCAGACACTTAGAATTTCATGGTTAATTTATCTACTTACCCGAAAGTTTCTTAAAATTCGAATAAAAAAGTTGAAAATTGATAAAAAGTCCCTGATTTTTTTATTTAATTTTCTACAAATTTTGAAACTGACTCTATGTGCGTTTTTATAAGAAAATAACAAAAAAAAAATTATCACGAAAAACATTGCGAATATTGTAAAAATATCATTGTATACTCATTTGTGCTCCTCACTGTATGAATTTGCAATGAGGTATGACCGGTATCTATACATCTATCTGCATATTCAAGTTTATACGATCTTTTTGCATTTCAAAAATTGTATTTTTAAATATAATGAAATCCATAATACCATCCATCTAATCGAGGTTTCAAACATGGTGCAAAATGCGCGAAAATTCGAAAAAAAATCATGCATCGAAGGTTTACATTTTTTAATTCGAATTTTCACGAAGTTTCTGGGTACTCAGTTTTGTAGCTCATTTAATTTCAGTATAATAAAATGCACTTCAAAGTCGCTCGGAATTTCTGTTTTTTCTTCAGTGTGTCCAACATGGCGAAAAGATAATGTGTATTAGATTATAACGATTTTCCGTCATCTCTTATCAAGTTTGGTTTAGAGAAAAACCGGCGTCGGCATTGAACCATCTTCAGTGACATTTTTTGTTCTCGAACAAACGAAAAATCGTGCCAATATATATACATCGCTCAAAATTTGTAGTGTTTTGGGATAATTGTTTTGCTTCTTTTTTTTTTGCTGATGGTTTTGTGCTTTTTCTTCCATACAAAGTGTGTTCGACAATTTTCTTTTGTACTATATATAGAAGAAAATTCACAATAACGTCAGCACAAAAAAAAAAGATCAATTCAGTATCTTTAATGCTTAAATGCCTCGTGAATCACGTGAACCTCATAAACGTGAATGAGAAGTGGGTTAAACAAATTATGTAAGTTCAAACGAAGATTTCAGTGAGTAAATTTAAGCGAAGGCAGAAAGCAACCCTGTTTAATGGACAGCTGTTTATATTTGTTTACTCGTATTAGTAAAAATGTAATAGGATATTTAGAGCAAATATTATTACATATGTATATTAGGGAGTCCCAAATTTATAAATTGTCAAATATAATAACGCATGCTCCCCTAAAAGTTTACTTTGGATGAGAAAAGGAACCTCAAAAAATTTCACGCGCCTAGGACCACGCCTTCCCGTGCCGAATTCAATTTGAAATTTTATTTAACATCACTCATACGACATGCTGATCTCTTAGTACTATATAATGATAAATCACAAGTTATTTTAGTAAGATTTTGATTTAATCAGAATATTTTCTTTTTTAAATGTTTATTGTACAATCAGGATACATTTGCTTATATTTTTGTGCACTAGGTTGTCCCAAAATTTCTAAATATTGAATTTGAACATGCATATGGATTTTTTTTGCGAATTAGTTAAAACTAGAGCTGTGGAAAATATTAACCCTTTTGCTCAACGTTAACACTTGCCGAATTGGGTTCAAAGTTTATGTTAAGGATCTTTTATGTCCTTATATGAAAGTTTACGCAAAATATTGAATTTTTCTGAATGCAGAAAACTATCAAATTCCACACTTTACCCTTTCGATGTCAAACTATAAACTTTGATTTCAAAATATATACTGATAACATTAAAATACAAGTTAAAATATAGCAAAGCCGTGATAAGATATTAACAAACATCACATGCCTGATTTTCACTGCAAATACGTTTTTTAATATAAGCTCGAGAACGTGATGACGGCAAGCAGAAACAACCAATTCTCTGTCAAGCTTTTGCTCAATCAGCGCACAGGCACCATTGATGTGTCCTTGATGATTTGATGCTGTTGTGTCACAACGCAAAATCTGCACCTCATCTTCCAGATTCCAGTCTGTAATAGCTTACCAAACAGCTTGCGCTTGTTCTTTGCCGGTTGAATGATCCAGTTTGGGCACAGCAGTAAGTTGGTCTTTATCGCTATACGAATTTACAATAGGGAGGCGTTCTTCTTTAGATTTTCTGGCATTCAAAGCAGGTAACAGCTTACCATCCCAATGGACAGCCACAATTTCTGGTACTTCGTTTTGGAAATTAAATTTTATGGCTTCAGAACGCTGTTTACGTTTTTCAATCCGGATTCTTTGTATAGACGATTTGCTTATAGTAAATTCATCTAAATTAGGGATCAGTGCTTCAATTGTAGCTTCAAGAATAAACATAGATTCTCTCATACTTAACTGGCATCTGTCTAATGCAGCTACTAATTTGGGGGTGATAAAATCTCTCTTCCTGATTTTTTTGCATAAGCCAACTTGCGTGTCCTCAACAGTGTCTGATAAACTATCAGAAAAAGAACTATCTTGTAAAGGTTCGTATGATCCATAGGAAGTTAATGCTAAGGTATTTTTAATTTTACGATTTTCTTCTTCAATAGCTCTAAGTTGGGCTCTATTCTCTTTTTGAGTCAGTTGTTTATCCACTCCAGTGAAATGTCCAGGTCGATGTGGTTCTCTCTGACGCTGCAGAAATATTCTGACCTCCTCTATTTTTATTAACTGAGGTGCATCAACATGTGCTATATCAAATAAGTTGTCCAGTATGGCGATGAATTATTGCTCACGCTCGTTTAAATATTTTCCTCCATATAACTTTGGGACACGCTAATGTATATACTACAAAGTATGTGTGAATGCGGAAAAAACTGATACTTTCATTCATAGACAAACGAAACTAGACACTTCATAGAAATCAAAGAGAAAACATGTACGTAAAAAGGGACGAAATAAATTAAAAAATACAGATTTTTCTAAAACAAAAATTCGTTTCTATATCTTAAGACAGTTGAAAAAACCTGATTAGCAGCTGAAAAGCATCATTGGCTATTCCATGAAGGAGCATTCTCATTTGGCAAAAAATATGCTGCTAAATTGTGCGCAGGGCAAAGCAACTATAAGACTTTCCAAATCAAATAATAGCTTGGCATCCATGTTATTTAAAATGTTATTTAAAATGTTATTTAAGATGTGATGATATTTTCTTGTCAGAATTTGTATTACAATTATTGTAGAATCTAGTGGGCCCTGTGATAAAATACGATACTCCAGTAATCGCCAGTATTAATTCCAATATTATCGTACGTACGACCAGTCACGTAAATTACTGTTATCAGATTGCCATTTCGTTTACTGAACTCGTAACTCGACACCAGTTTTCAAAAATGAAAACGGTAAGAGCATACATTTGGTTTTAAGAATTAATTTTTGAAGTAATATTATATACATTTAGACCTTAATGGTATTAAAACGAAAGCGAAGTAATGCAACGCATCGATGTACAGATGCAAAGACCCCAAACCATTTCTGATGACGTCAAGGAGCATTATATAGTTTACATATGTATTCAATGAACTATAAAAATATCGCATAAACTTGAAAATATAAATATGTAACTACCGATCATAATTCATTGGCCACATACTGTATAAATAAAATATATATTATTTTATAGACTGACTTTCAACTCGGCGAAGTTTATTTTGTGCTCTTTTTTAATTTCTGTTATAATGATTATTATTATTTTTTTTCTAGCTAATTATGATTATATACATATATTGATAAACAATAAATAACAATGCTTATTTGCTATAGAGAAATAGTTACAGATTGCACATTCGCACAATTTAAACCCTTTCAGTATCAACTGGAATCAAACATTCCAGTAGGCAGGTAAAAAAATTGCCAAAAATACAGTTCTCGCTTTATTTAAATCAGAAAATGTTCCATTGCTTCGAATTTTTTTCAAACACGATCAGCTGATTTGTGTGGGTTTGGTGATTGATTTGGTTTTTAGAGATACAGTAGGTACTACCGATTGTGTTTGCAAAAATGCTAGAAGGAGTTAATTTACTGGTTTTAATGATTATTTTCAAATAACCTTAAACTAAATATGAAATACGCAAATTCCATTGATACTGTCTTGAGCGGAAATGTTGACTCTCTCAGCGGTAAATTGGAAATTAATGTTGAAAATAGTGAGGAAGAGTAAATTTTCAAGTTGATAAGTAACAAAAATTGCAAAACCGAGCAATGAGATTCATCCTCTGCAAAACACAAGATACACCAGCACGATACTTGCTTATAGCTATGAATTAGTTAAGCGTGGACGCCAATGTTTTTATCACACCATGAAATTTGTATAAAATATTAACAATGACAACCTATCGGACTATGTTAGCGATCTTCTCCAGTACAAATGAAACCCATACATCCATATAAAGAGAGATTGAGTGCTTCAGACTTCAATAGAATGGAAGTGTACAAAAAAGGTATATTAAGGCTTAGGGTCTTTCAATGAACTACCAGCGGGTAAACAAAATGGTGAAAATATTTCTCTTTATTCAAGAGACACCTGTTCAACTGTTGTAGATCACCGTCTAGTTGAAAGTGATTTGATGATCAATAGCGCGGAGTGGAAACTATGCCTCTCCAACTGCCAAGGATTATGTTTGGGTAGATTGAAAACTTGGTTTTTTCGACCGCCCAGCTAAGCTTCAAATTTAATAAGATAATTAAAAAATTAAAGCGAGCCGGAAATTAAAACTTTACAACCACCATATTCTGAATAGAAACTCCCTGAGAATTTTTCTCATGCTAAATTAATGGGAAAAGGAAACAAATTACCCGGATGTTTTTATTCAGAACAGGGCTGAACATTAAAAATGGATAATAGTTTCACAATGAAAACTTGGATTGGAAACTAGGATTCTAAGCGCGAAGACAGCGTGACTGAGTGAATAGGAAATGCGGCTTTCCTGACCGGCCAGAAAACATTAGCTCAAAAATGTCTTTTAAACCGCCGATACAGCGTGAGCGAAGTGAGAATTAACAAAAAATACTTACCATGAAAAACACTGCAAATATTGCAACAAAAAATCACCATGAGGTAATTTTTTGAGTCACTGTATGTAAATATAAGTTCTTACCCATCCCACTGGAAAAACAGAAAAACCTAAGAAAAATTTTCCTTATTTTCAAATAATTTTTTCTTCAAATCGTACATAAAAATCTTCATAGAATAAAATCTGTTTTCTCCAAAAGTAATAAATATTTCTTAAACGCTATTTCATTCCTATTTTTCTTTCTTTTGATAGCTGCTTTTCTTCAATCCACATACGTATATTTAGTTTTTTTTAGTGCATGAATAGCTTAAAATATATCTAATTTTTACTACAATAATCATAGTCAATATATGTATTTGCAATACCTGAACGTTGTCTAAAATTTTTCAAAAATATATATTATGTATGGAAATCCGCTAAACAAATAAAACACAGAACTTCCTGCAAGCATACATTTAGGCGTTCGGCACACGGTGTATGGAAAATGTGAATTTACACAATTTGTATTATTTTGTTTTCACTGCAATTTCAACTTTCTTTTTGCCTTTTTTTGTTGTTTTTTTTGTTGTTACTTACTGAGGAGCCCTTCCGTTCCGAGCAGCCACCCAAACAGGTGGTCGATTTGTGTTGTGATTGATGGCTTTGATGATGATGACCAGATGCCGAAGGCGGTCGGTATGTAACGCCACGAAGGACTTCGCTGCTGTCCTTCGTCGAATCGGGTGTACCCGCTTCTTCGTCGTACTGTACCGGCACCATTTGATTGGCAAGTAGTTAGTTACACATGAGGGTGTTTGTATTTTTTTTTTGAATTTTTTTTTTTGGTAAATGTAGCAGTAATGCAAATGTTAAATACAAAATGAATTTTTAATTGAGTAACAATTTAATAGATTATGTTATTTTTGGTGTTGTTTATAAAAAATCAAAAAAAAAAAACAAAACAAAAATCAATTATTTTCAATTGAATAGAAAGTAATCGTAATGGAGTTATATGTTTCATTATGTTAAATAGAAATACATATGCACACACACACGCACATACATACGTACAAAATATATATGAACATGCATTGTGGATTAGTGGGAAGATAAAATTTATTTAGAAAAAAAAACACATTAGTTATTTAAAAGACACATATAGGAAAAAAGGGAAAGTACATTGAAAATTATTTTATGGAATTTATGAGTTGCAGTAGGCTGTGGGATTTCATATGAAGTTTGCTTCATCGAAGATAAGTTCGTCAGGCTTTGTGAGCACTTCGTGAATTTTTGTGATCTTAGCTGGTAAAAATACCGGACGGTGCAAAAGGAGGAATCCTTTTCTGTTATCGGTTCATTTTAAAATACTTGAGAGGGTATTTTGCCAAGCAATTTAATTTTTTTTTTGACGTAAAAGATCTTATAACTCTAAGCTGCATTGGTGAACTAAGATATTTTTTACAGTCAATATGAATCAACGCTAATAATTATAAAAGAGTATGTCGCGCCATAATCAACTTTGCCGAAGACAATATTAGTTCAGTGGGTGTCAGTTTTATTAGAGAGGTTTAGAGTTTTAAAATTTTTGACGAAAGTGCAAATGTTTTAACGAAAATATTATTCGTAAAATTACTTCACATATTATTTTTTTTCGTCACAGTTACAGGAACTGTAGCAAGTTTGTATAATAACAAAAAAATATAAATCAGATATTCAAACTTTGTACAAAGTAGTATTTTCGGTATTTAGTATTTTAGCCAATTAAATTGTCCTAGCGTGCAAGTCTAGAGCGACTGAAAATTCCGATTGATTTTCGAAATATTGTTTGAGATCAGGGCATACGCATTGCAGTTTAACGATGAGTTTTGTATAGTACATTTTAACTCTCTACCTTCTTGGTAAATGAACTTGAACATTGGTGAGGGTCGATTTACATCCCCCCTTAGGTTTAGGTAGTTTATATTTATATTGTTTCTACTTACATCATAAGTTGTAAATATCTTTGGAAAGATATTAAAAAGTGGAATAAGGAAAAAAAACTATAAAATGATAGTGTTACTCCCTAAATCGTGCTTTGAATTTTTAAATCCAGTTTTGATCGATATTTTCAAAATTTTTAAAAAAGTAAATTTATTGATATTAACACAAATACTAAATTATGCAAACGAAAACTTTTAAATCTTTGCAATGAACATCTAAAAGGATAAACATTAAATTTATAAAGATATACATACATATATATATTTATATATTGATTTTTCGGCCTACATATTTAAATCAAACGATAACACTAGTTTACAGTACATTTGTTGCCGAAGAAATTTTAGCTGTTGCTGACTACATATAATATGCTATTTTCAAAAATATAATTAGAATATTTTTATCAGCTCTAGTTTCTGAGTTTCAGCTATGTAGGTATTAGACAGAAAAAAACATGTATTTAATAAGAAAAACTTTATTTAAAGAAACAATTAATCATTGAGTTCTAAAAAACTTCGTTTTAAAGCTTTTCTCCGATGTGTCGACTTTGGAAAATGACGTATTAGAGACCAACAATAGTCAGACATCATATTTGTATCCCAGAAACCCTGATAGCGCTCTTCCATGACGCGTAAGTCTTGATGCATACGCTCTCCCTGCTCTTCGCTCATATCTCCTAAATTTTTCGGAAACCTGTCCAGGTGACTATGGCGAAAGTGGACTTTTATACTCATTTTGCATCCCATATTTCTTAATTGTAGCAGAAGGTCTTCTACAAGTTCAACATAATTTTCAGATTTCCGATTTCGGAGAAAATTCTGCATCACAGATACGAAAGCTGTCCAAGCCTTTAGTTCTGACTCAGTCATAGAATTTCTAAATTGAGTATCATTCGTAAGTTGTCTAATTTGAGGGCCATCAAAGATACCGGCTTTAATCTTTGCCATAGTGAGCTGAGGAAATTTTTGGCAAATGTAAGAAAAGCAGTTCCCATTTTTATCTAGTGATTTTACAAACTGTTTCATGATGCCCAGTTTTATGTGTAATGGTGGAAGGATAATTTTGTCACGAGATACTAATGAATTGTGGACTATATTGTGCTTTTCAGGCTCCATATTTGCTCTCAAGGGCCAGTTTTTTCTTACCCAATGTTCTTGTTTAGCTCTACTGTCCCAAAGTCATATAAAACAGGGAAACTTGGTGTAACCACTTTGTTGACCGAGAAGAATGTTGACCATTTTTAAATCGACACAAATTAGCCACTTATGGTCATTGTATTTTATTTTGTTCAAGACTAGCGAAATGTTACAATATTCCTCCTTTAACTTTGTACTGTGGGCAATAGGTACCCCAGCATATTTATTTCCATTATGTAATAGAATACATTTTAGGCTACGTTTTGAGCTGTCAATGAATAAACGCCAGTCATTTGGTTCGTATTGCTTCAAGCCCATTTTTATCAACACTTTTTTGATATCTGAACAAAAGGTAATGCCATCTTCTTCGGAAAAATAACACCGTAATTCTGAATCTCTTTCACGATAAAAACTTATTTTAGTATCCGAGGATAGGAAATTTTTTTCTTTTAGTCTTGATGCTAACAATTCTGAAGCTTGTTTAGAAGATTTAAATCTCTTCCAAGATCATCTAACTCATTTTGGGAAAAGCATTTTGGCTCATTAGACATAGCTTCAAAATCAGGATCATTTTGTGATGAGCTTGGTCCTTCAATGTCTTGCTCTAATGGTTCAGATATATTTTTAAGCTTTGAAGAGTGAGGTGAACGCTGCACTGGACGTTGAACACAACTAGTACTTGGGTATTGCCATTTAGCTCGATTTTTAGTGTTTAAACCGTTTATGTTCACACTACAAAAATAACAGTCTATGAGATGATTTTGTGGTTCTCGCCAAATAGTCGGTGTTCTAAATTTAAAGGCACTTCTTTTACCACTTTTTCATAATCTTAAATATTCCACACACGATTTACAAACACAATTGGGAGCCCAAGACTTCTCATTTTTATCCAAGAGCATCCCAAAATACTCAAAATAGGTATTTTTCACCAACTCTGATATAACTTTTCTACTATTGTTAAACACATATTCTCCGCATATATAGCAAAAATGATCTGGATTGTTTAAACAACGTCTCCTTGAACTACTCATGACGCAAAAACTAGAGAAACTAATTTTAACACAGTAAAATATGTCTGTTATCGATTAATATATATGATATAAATTAATATAAATGATGAAATCAAAAACCAAGTAACTTGAGCTGCTCAAAAAATTTTGAGGGTAGATTTGACAAAAACAAGTGATGAGTGAACAATATCAACCACAGGATTCGCGGCAACAGACAAAAAGTTTAATATTGTAAACAAGTGTAATTGTTATAAGCTCAAGAATATTTTAATAGGCAAATTTTATAGAAAAAAACAACAATGGTAGAAGTAATAGCTATACCGGTTATCACCCCATCTTCTCATCAGACTTCTTGCAGGGATCGAACCTAGCTTATACTCATTAAGGCAAAGCCTACACAAGTAAGTACTGTTGTTGCTTTTTCTTCTTCCTATTTTAGCATTTAATGAGTATAAGCTAGGGGCCGTAAGTTCGATCCCTGCAAGATGTCTGATGAGGAGATGTGGTGATATAAAGAGTTATTTTTTGTGAATTCTTCATAGAAAATATTTATATTGCCTTCGAAAAGTAAGTGGGCCATAACAGCGGCTTAAGTACTATGGTACTTGCAAATCAATGTTTCCTTCGATTTTGCTTTAAATGCTTCCGCAATTACTTTGAGCTTGAAGTGAAACCGCGTCGAGGTTATTACGAAAAAAAATAATAATGGGAAAAGTGCAAAAATTGGGGCATCCTTATTTTTGGATCTCGCGGTGTAGCGTTGATTGTCGGTGCAGATGTAGACCCTCGTGCTAGCTGGTTGGTTATCTAATATCAGCAATGGTTTGACAGCTTATAACACCTACTGATTGATATCTGACTCCCGGTAGTAGCTCGCAGCTCGCAGCTCGAACTCCCATTTCCATTTTACATTCGTCCGTGGATATGTGTGTCTTACCAATTGTCCTTCTCGCTCCCCTGCGCCACCAATCGACCTCTTCTGTGGCTCCATGATACCCATCGAAGCAAAGGCACGAGTTCACATGATCACTTCGTGTAATTAGAGGAGATCGTATGTTTTCAACTCAAAATGACGCGAGATCTCCAGTAACATTTTACTGCCTGCTTTAAATTTATATCGAACCATGTACTCGTAACTCTCTAACTTCATTTCTCGGTGAACTATAATTATACCTATCCGAAGCAGTTCTAAAATGCTCAGTTAGCTAATATGTAGAGAGTTAAAATGTACTACAAAAAAATTCTCTTTAAATTATATTATGTAAATAAGTAAGTTTAATGATTGGAATTATATTTCAGGTTGTTTTACCCATAGTCTTTTCGATTAACCATTTACCGTGTCGCTCAAAATTTTAATATTTTAATACTCCATAAAAAAAACTCAAACTCTCTGCACTATGTAGCACTGTTTTTGCGAAACATTATCCTGGGGACATCCTACTTCATAATTATTAGCGTATGTTCCTGTTACCAGGGTGATTAGCTAAACTTGTGTAACCATTGACCTCATCACCGCCGCTTTTATAAGATATTCGGCTCATTTAATTGAAATACGAATAAATAATCTAAAAACGGTTATCCTCTCCAGAGTTGCATGTACTTATGAGATTTCCTTAAATTGTACATATGTATGGATGTAAGTATGTGCTAGTGTATGTGCATTAAGTTGCCTCGCGTTCTTTTCATTATATGAATTGGTTTAAGATGGATGTGACTAAGTGATTGGTATGGTGCGGGGAATCTCCACACGGTGGTCATATATTTGAAATGTCTGAATTGAAATACGATTTGAGGCTGCTATAATATCCAGATCATAGTTGGGATAGAGTGGCGCGGGACTCACAAGACAGCTAGAGCTTCTCCACTGATACAAGTCGGGGTTTGACCAAAATTACGGCATTCACAGGGTGCGAGTTAACGTGAATACCGTTCATGACCATATTGTATTGGGAAGCAGATGCCTGTTGAATAGCTTTGCCGAGCATCCAACGAGAAACTGCTTGTTGAACCTCAAGGAAAAGTTGACTATCGAAAGATACACCCAAAATTATGAGGGTGATTTATTGTTGGAATTTATTTTCCATCTACGTAAGTGTTTACATATATCCAGCCTGACTTCCTTCGTCCAGGTTAGACTCCGTTCAGTAAAGAAGTGGGCAAGGAGAGATGACCGTACAACATTGTGAACATTTCATCAATTACATTGCCGGATGTCATTATCGAACAAATAATCAACATATGAGATTACGAGAACTCCCTCTGGTAACTGAGGCTGCTACGAGAAGTAGCAAGTAAACAATTCCGGGCGGAAGACGCCTTCCTGTTTGATTCATCTTGGTTTGGAAGTCCAGTCTCTAAAATATAGGACGGCTCTCTCACAGGAGTGGTTGGAGTTAACGCCACGGTTCACCTGCCTCCTTATGACGTCAAGTGCTTTGTACTTTCCGTAAGCCATGCTGTTACTCAGGAAATCGGTTAATACCTTTTACCCTAGTCAGATGGCTTCCGTGGGTTCAGCAGCGGTACCACCTTCCCAGATTTTCATATATTGAAAATCTCTCTAAGAAACACAGCTTGCGGGCTTCAAAGTAGTCAGCATAAAAATGCATAGCCTAGCACAGCGTCTTTGATTTTTTTGCCTTCCGGATGGTTGCCTTAGCCTTAGCGCATGTAATGGTAAGTGGTGCGCCAGGTTTTAATATTTTGCGCAGCCTTCGCTTGATCCTGCATTCTGAAGGATGCAAAATGAACTGCTTGGCAAAATTCGGGCGTTGGATAGGGCAGGGACATTATAGTGTTCTGCAGACTGCTTACATCCGCCGTCATGTTAAGGAACTTTAAGTACACTGCCCGCTTATATTGTCTCACCAGATTCCGAATCGCCGCGCTTACTAATACAGGGCGTACAAGGATGGGAGGAGGCGCTCATTAGCCGGATAATTGGTACGGATTTACCGAATCGTGCTGGAATCATGCTGGTTCGTAAATGATATCCTGTCTCAACATTAGACGACGGGGTGTATACAAAAGTCCAATATTTTCGAACTCGACATCGCCTGACCAGTTGGATATGCCCTGACATTCAATGAGGTATCCCAGCGGTCGATGTCTGACAGGACGATACTGCTCAGTGCGGTTTGTGATGCATACTAAGCCGCCACCAGTATCTCGCTTTCGATTTCTTACGGTAAAGTCTCGTTTCCTCGATTGCAGCTATCAACAGACCATGCCTATGCCTAAAATAGGTCACATAAGAATTCGGTCTTGCTCTGGAGTTTGTATCCGTTAAGTTGGAGAAGATTTGTCAGCCTTAGTCCAATCAATGCGCTAGGAACATGCGAGGTAGCCTAACTCAGCTTTCTTACGATTGCCGTTGCGAAGGTTGCTACTTGGTGATGATAGATGACAGCGCTATTGGGAATGTATGTGGCTGTGGAGTTCTGCGACATGAGGCAAGGTAGTCGTCACCCGTCCACTCATCTGTGTGGTGGATAGCAGAACAGAGGACACCCAGAAATGACACCAGCCTTGGCAGGAATTACACCTTGCATTCCGGCGTATTCTGGGCTGAGCAGACAGTGTGGGGTACGAAGAGCTAAGGGGTTAGCCTGCGGCTGTTGGAGCGGCGGAAAGAGAAGGACGGTTCACGCCATCCGTTGCACTTATAACATCTTACCGATATGGAGTTCGGATGGAGCCTTTTCCGGCATACACTGCAGCAATAGATTTCTAGGGATTCAGGGTTGGGCTCCGTACCACCGCTAAACATTCATTCTATTGGAAACTTTTTTTTGGTGAGGCAACATAATATATACATATGTATGTATGTACGCATGTATGTGTGGTATGTGTAAATATTTTCGTCTGCAATATCTGTAGTGAATACCATGAGTTTATCGTGTATGAATGAAATTTATTTGTAAGAGTGAAAAAGTAATGAAAAACGAGGAGCTACATGTTTGTATCTTGACACTACCAAGCAATGGTTTTCAATTAACATTTTCTACACTGTATTACTGATAGTATATTCTATGTATTTAAGTTTGATTCAAGAAGCATAAAATTAAACGAAATCTAAGTACACAAAAAAAAAAAAAAAAAAAAAAAATAAAATTAAAAAAGAATCAATTAATAAATACAAATGAATAATATGAGAATGAAAATTATACGCTATAAGATGTCTACACTGAAATCAATATTGCAATTTGTTCGCCAATCAACCAACGTTGCCAATACAGAAACAAATATAAAAAATAATAAAAAACAACGCTTAAAATCAAATTAATCTTAGAAATTTAAAATTGTAATTTTATAAGTGGTAGGAAAAGTGTTAAAGTGGAAAGTAAAAGTAACACAAAAAAAAAGCGATAAGAAGGCAAAAAACTAAAAATCAATAAACATTAGCAATAGGTTGATTTGCTACATATGGAAATGATTTTCCATCATGGCTTGCCAAATTTGATTTGAACAGAAACCGCTGTAATTTTCAGTGCCATTTATTTTTCGTTCTTTGCTGGCAAACTAAATTTGACAAGGGCGGACGGCAAACCGTTTCAATATTCAACAGGTGTTCAACATTCGATTAAGCAAAAAAAAAAAACAAGGCTAGAAATTTTCGCCATGAAAAATTCGATTTGATTTCAAAAAGCATATAAGAAATCATGCAAGCTAGTTCTAAGGATATTGTAGCGCATGCAGCTAACTAGGCAGCATTTTTTTTTTATTTTTGCTTTATATTCAGATTTTTCCGTAACACAATCAAATTAAGCTTAGCAATTCGATAACTCCATTTTGAAAACGACTAATTAATATTTAATATAAGCGAAAATATATTTTATACTATTTTTCATATACAATTTACTCAACGGCAGCGTATTTTTTAAGTAAGTAAGATAGAGATAGAGAGAGAGAGAGAGAGATATATAGAGAGACTCACTGCGTGCGTGTGCGCTAGTAGCTTGGCCAAGTCCAATATATGTAATATTTACGCAAGTAGGTTTTTTTTTTTTGTTTTATTTTACACTTGTTTACTTGTTTCAAAATTTGATTTGGTTTTTCTTAAATTTTTTATAATTGAAATTCGCATGGTATTTTCCATATTAATTCTGTACTGTATACACAAATTGGGTTCGATTTTTATTCTTCTGTTTTTAATACGATAGAAAATGTTGTTGTTTTTTTTCTCTCTTGTATTGTTTCATGTGTTGCAATGGAATTTGGCAAGTTTTAGGCGAGATGCAATTAAAATGTTGATTACATTTACATATGTACATACATTTATACATGTGTATGTTTGTATGTGTGAGTAGAAAGTAAAAATGTTTTGTGTGTATGGTAGAAACGCCAGAAGCGTGCATTTAAATTGTGGCACAGAGTGGAAAAGAAATAAAATATTTCAGCGAAACGGTATAGAAATAAATTGAAATAATGATTTAATTTAATTTTTAATAAATGAGCATATATAAAAAAAGTAAATAAGTTGGCATACTTAGCTATGCGATTCTCATATAAAACTTAAACGCAAAGATCCAGAATAT
This sequence comes from Anomoia purmunda, assembly GCA_951828415.1. Classification (NCBI taxonomy): domain Eukaryota; kingdom Metazoa; phylum Arthropoda; class Insecta; order Diptera; family Tephritidae; genus Anomoia; species Anomoia purmunda. The sequence goes on from OX639997.1 coordinate 29,389,070, forward strand.
TAATTATAGTCAACCAAATTTTCATCGGAGTCTTTTAATAATTATTATGGCATATTGCAATTTTTCTAAGTCATCGTTAACTGTTACTTTGAGACTTAAATTTTGAAAGTCTCTCCATAATAATTATGTGTGAGACTTCAAAATGTCTTGAAATACGAATCTATTTCGGGACTACACCTTTTCCAACTGTATTTCAGTGAAACGAAAATTTGATTCTGAAAAATTTTGGACACAGTAAAATACATTTGTGGTTTTCTGAAATACCTTTGGGCTTTTTTTTTTTTAAATTCATTTAAATTTTTCTGAAATAGATTTGTGATTTTCTGAAATACAGTTGAAAAAGGTGTAGTTCAGGATAATTGCGGCACCGATTTCTATACGGTCCCGAAAAAGTGCCAAAAAGTTGGTACAATTGAGCTGAGTTTAATAGTCAGCAAAGAAAAAGCAGCAATCAACTGAGTTTTAGTTCTTGCTAAAAGTCGACTATCCGACTATTCGACTAGTCAATTAGCAACTTTTTTGTTGGTTGATATTCGAATAGCAACTATTCGATTAACCGTTAACTTTCGAAAAATCGAAAAAGAAACGGCTAGTCGAAAAAGTCGAGAGAAAATTTGTGCGCATCCATAAACCGATTAGTCGATTAACAAGTGCTCTATTAGCTATAATGCGGCATGGGAAAGTTCTCGTAGAAGCTGTGAAGTCAATCGGTTTGTTTTTGTTGGTTCATATGTAGTTTGAAATCAAAAACGAATTTGGGTAATAATGCATCAGATGTCATTAGCAATGGATTTGAACCATGGCATTTGACTCAATTGCAGTCAAAATGTATGGTTAAAGACATGCTAAGATTTTCGAGTCAGAAAATAGTAGACTGCTCAGCATGGTTCAAAGTCAAACAGAGAGAGGGGGATGCTTTTCTTACTAAAAATAGCAAAGCGTCAAACAAAGCATTGCATTTACTTAGTGCACACCGACATGTGTGTCCAATGATTGAAGCGAAATTGCCGGAATTCCTGTGGACTGAATTGATAAATACATTAAAAATCGTTGCCCTACAATTTTAAATACGATAACAATAAGACTCCAAGAAGTTGTGTAAAGTAAAAGTTCCAAGTGTTTGCGATTTTCGTCAAATTGTCAGTAAGGCTTTCGTGTTAAAGAAAAATCCTGGAAGTTTAAAATGGGTTCTAAAGAGTGAATAATATAGTTTGATTGATTATTCTGACGAGTCGAAAACATAACGGGTCTGGAAAAGGGGACCGCGTAAAATTTTCGAAAGCAGAGCAGTGGAGTTCTCAGATGCCGATTTTGAAAATGACAACAAAAAAAAAAATGCGTTGAAATAGATGATACCTTTTCCTAAGAGTACATATTTGGGAGAAAAATTTAAATTAACAAACACTTTACTTTGGAACTGAAAATACTCTAGACGATAGGAGTGCAATAGAATCAAACGAAGGAACTTTTACCGATTATATAGATCAAATTCAAAAGTAATATCAATGATGCGAGAATGGAAATGGTGAAAAATATCTCGCAGACAGAAATAAAGAAAGACGCTACCACAAGAGGAAAGCTTGAAGATTGAAATGAAGTACCTAATTGTACAATAAGGAGACGTTACCGATCATAAGTAAGAGTGATAGAAAGCAGGATTGCATCTTCCGCCCCGAAAGCAACTGATAGTGGCGTAGAGACAGTAGATGACAGAACAGAGACAATATTGTAAAACAAAGAGCATTGTTTGCGTAATAAAGGCAAAAATCTTTAATTTCGTCAGCGCTTGGCTGGATGTTAAAAAACAAAAAAAAGAGAGAGGACTAGCTGACCGCGGACGGCGCAATCTTGTATTCTATCATTCTTGGGTCATTGGTATATGGGAATGAGTCCGCCAAGAAGGCGTCAGAAGAGGAAGGTCCTAAATGCTATAAGGATGCTATATTAGATGAATCTCTCGTAAAAAACAAAACCTGAAAATTAGTAGCCTCATTCGAAAAGGAATAAGAACAATTATACAAAAAATCTAGGTGGAGAAAACTGAAATATTTGTAAAAGGCGGCACTGGCTGTTGGTGCGCACAGAGCGAAGATTTTATTTTGAAGCTCTGGGGGCATTTCGGTTACCGGATTGCCTTAGAGTAAATGAATGCCAATTAGGCTAGAGATGTAAATGATCGTAAAAATCAGACTGAATTTTGTTTTTTTTTCTCGCAGGAGGCATTGCATCTTGGTAGACGAAGAAATAGCGAATTGTGATCACGAAACAGAGTACATTGCGCTGCGAGTACCAGCCAAAGAAGAAGTACAATACTTGAGATACCTGGTGGGATTGAACAAATTGATTAAAGTGAAGGATGCGTGTTGATGAAAACGACTTTTGATATATTGTACTTGTTCTTCATTCGTTACTCAAATATTCAATAAACCGATCAGGTACCGAAATTGTTTTGTATTTGAAGACTTCAAAAAATATTTTTTTTTCTCTTAATTATTACAACAAGACTTGTGCAATATAAGGCTAAAAATAACAGTTACTGATGCTTAAAAAATGATTGCGTTGTTAATTATTACTTTTGATACATTTATAAACAAATTACAAAATAATAGTTATCGATGACTCCCAAAAATAATTATTGAGTGACTTTTATTATTCGAATTTGTAATAGTCATGTCTCTGCTTAAAAGAGGAACAATTTTAGTACAAAAACAAAATAGTAGAGTAAATAAAATAAAATAATTAAATTGGTCTTTTATAAAGCTATGTAAAACTATGTATGTATTTTGTAGTTTAAAAGTTTATTTAAACAACAGTTCAAAATAGGTTTGTAGTTAACTTTTTTCGACAAATGAGTTTAAAAATATTTTACATGGATAAAAGCATTTTTTTTTACTCCAAATAGTTAACTGTTTTTTTTTTTTTGTTTTCTTTAATATTTCATATCGCTAAGTATAAAAGTTCTGCGAAATTTCATACAAAAGCATTACAAAATTAATACTTATACTATTTGATTATTATAGGAAAAAAACTATATTATGTAGTAGTCGAAAAAATTGTGTTAAAGTTGCATTCGCAAAAGGTTCGATAGTTTCATTAAAGTCAAAATGGCATTTCTAAGCTTTAGTAGCATAGTGGATAGGCTTAATTTCGATTAACCCATTTACAGCCATATATGTATATATTAAAATATATATGGTATAAGTATATAAACTACCATAAAATATGTGTAAGCAAAAATTTTTATTATAATTAGTAAATATCTATATTTTTTTTTTTTTTTAAGTACATAAGTTTCTATTTGCTTGGTGTTATAGAAATGTTCCTGCGCTGGCACTAGGTATTTGGCTTAAGTAGTTTAGGAATATTTGAAAAATCTAATCAAATAGCTAATAAATTTATATGAAATTTAAGAGTTTTTTGTTTATACAAAATTGAAAAAAAATGGAAAAATAAAACTAAGGCAAAATGCAATTAAAAAATAATTATAGTATGTTGGAAAACTGTGGTATTTTTAGGTTAGGTATTATAAAAAATATTGTATAGCGTGTATAGTTTTGAATTTTGAAAAAGAAAATAAAAGTAGTGACTATAAATTAGAGTGATCTCAGTTAAGATTAGAAGATCGGTAATAACGAGGTTGTTCTAAAGTCTTTGGGCGTATCTAGAATGACGTCAAGGCTTTTGGATGGCTACAAAATGGTTCTGAACCACAACAAAGTAAATGGATGGTGTGTTTCGGGCAATGACAGGCTTGGCGGTCTCATCACATAATCTGCTTGGTCCAGAGTTTTTCTGTGAAAAGTTTATGTTGTTGGTATAAAGGAAAGATACAAAGTCTCAAGTTATTATCACCTGCTAAAATTAAAATGCGACCCAAGAGGTTGATACCTTCCACTTTCAAGCGGTACTGAACGAGAGCTATATATAAAACTGGGAAATCTAAGACCAATCTGGTAAGATTGAACTGACTGAATAAACCCATTTAAGGTTTTGTGGGTTGCGCCTAAATGGGGAACGTTTCACCCTTCAAAGTGCTAAACATCTTAAGATTGGAGTGACGCCCCGAAATTTTGGATTACAGCAAGATAACCTAAGACCTAGAGAGATCTTTGGCTTTAACTTGCAGATTGGGAGGGCTTGAACCAGGAAGTTCCGAAATATAGTTTAAGGGCTCAAATTCTTTATGCTTTCCTCTACTTTAAAGTTGTGGGACAGGCTAGAACAACTACTGATAGTTGTTGCAAATATCTTGATTCCTGAAAAATATCGATTCTCTAGTATTGAGCGATGATTTGGGAACCTATTGAGAATATCAAATACGAATATAGTGCATCTGACGTGAATAGTAACGAGCCACTTGTTAATTAGGTTTATGACCGGCAAAGGTTAACCCCCGCAACAAATATTACTTCAGGGCTTTTTGAAAGAAGGAAGCGGCAGTTTTTTTTAGATTTTAGAAGACCATTTTTTCGCGGAGTTTTGGTAGCATACTCCAAACAGAAGTGGACTTTAATGGTGATCATATCTTGCAACTGATACGATTTTCGTCTTTGATTTTCATCACCCGAACCCATCATACGACGTCACGTCACATATTTGAGGTCAATGCATGGGAGAAGCATCATTCGTATATTAAGCGAAAGCCGACTTTAGTTGTAATAAAAAATTGGGAACAATTTTACAAAAGTTGGCGCTGGTTTTTTTATACGCAATCAAATTTTGCTAAACGACAAGATATTCGCCTTTTGCTTTTTCATCACACGATGACATCCTATGATGTCATAATAGCTTTGATATTAACGATTCGATAATTTTTGTTGATAAAATATAAGCTATGAGGTGCAATTAAAAAAAATTCGGCTGATCTAATTTTATTTTTATTTAGTTATGAAATCCATCAGTATCAAACTCGTGCTGCCTCATATGATGCGATCATGTGATGTCATCATATTATGATGATGTCGAATGTTCATATCAAGCATCAATCACATGATGTTATCTGATGTTCTAAGTCATTTATTATTTGAGCCAACTTCGCCAACCTTGGTGGGAATGAAAATGGAATGGTTTACTAGAGAAAGAAGTTACAGCAGGTCGGGTTCCATCGTTGACAGGCATAAGATGCGGTGTATAGTGGGATACTGTAAATCTTTCAAAGATGCAGGTGCGGATAGAATAATCCGATCTGGTTTTACGACCAGTTATAGTTTTGAGTATATAACGAGTACTTGGAGGTAGTTATTTGTTTTTTTTTCGTAAATCATACACACCCACAGCCTATTAATCTGTTTATATGGATCCCAATATTACTTCTTCCCTTGGAAATGCTTCTGTGAGCATTGCTATGGTCGCTCATAGTACACGAATTTAAACCAACCTCCAATTCATATTTTTGATAGGCTGCAGCAGCCTCAAAATAGCTGCAATTTCGTAATCCTAAATAGTTTTCTTCATTGGAAACAAGTAGTATTTCTCATTCCATGCTATTTGGCGGATTTCCACATTTCGACTCGAGATCTATACCTCTATACATTAGTACATTCTCGGGTCAAAGGCAGATGAGGCGGCAGGTGTCAAAATATATGCATCGCGATGAGAAAATGAGCCACCGTCTTTCAGTCCCGGGTGGTGGATTTGTAAGCCGCATTGACAACTAACATTTCAAACGGCCAAGCGGCTATTAGGGCTCTCTGCAAGGGGACATTTACGTCGTAGCTGATTAAGGAGTCTTTTAACTTTAGCCTCGAGGAACACAGTTGTGCTGCGCTGAGTAACGAGATCGCCGAGAGAATGGGCAGGAAGTGTTTGGAAACAGCCTGAATATGACCTGCATCATTTTAGGACCCAACCATGACATCCTTCATAGGCGTAATTACTGAGTGGGTAGACTCAGCGCGGAGTAAGTACAGGAAAACAATTGGGGGTCACAGACAAGCGAGGCTCTTCTGCTGTCTCTGCTGACCCTGTCTAGTAAGGCAGAATGTCGGCTATGCCTTCAGGAAGATGCCACTTCGAAGCATACATATATTTTATGCATATCACCAGACAGAGATTAAAACAATTGAACTCGTGTTTGGCGATACCAAAGCGTTGGGAATTCGCTCGCTTACCGTTTACTTTATAGCGTTCATTACGAAGACGAAATAGGGGACTAGAGAGAACATCTAAATGATCCAACCAATGAGTGATTAGTTAGGTAAATAGATTTGAGTAGGTGGCGCAATGCTTAATTGCAATCTTTCTCTTTCTCTCCGCTAAAGGTAGTGCTAAACTCGGCCTTTGAGGTACTGAGTATTGAAAAAATCTACAGCATAAATTCGAAGAAATGCAACCAATAGAAAATCAAATCGTTTTACTCTTTCTCGCAGACGGAATCACACCGTTCACTAACAAGGGGTTCATTCTAACTGATAAAAACGACCATTGGAATTACTTGCCCTTTTTAAAAACGAAATAACTTGAGACCTCTAGTTGCTCTGCATCTACTGATCTATCTATCATTTGCTATTTTTGTTTTGATATTCTCTAAGTGCATAGGAGGCAAATTCATTCAAAAACAGGTTATATTAGGACACTATGGATTTTGAGAAATGTGTGAAAAACACTTTACTAAATACAATGAAAAAAATTCACCTCGAAAATATTTGAGTAAATTAAAAAAGTGATACTGAAAATCGTATATGGTTTTCTACAATTTGTAAAAATTATCTAAGTTCATACAAATGAATTCGTCTTCTTTATGTATGTAAATGTATATGTTAATGTATGTGTATATGTATGTTAGTATAATTAAATGTAGTGCTCGTCATTCTTCATTCAAGTTTTGGTTTTTTTTTTCTTAAGTAAGCTAGTAAGTAATTAGCATTAGTATTAGAAATTTTTGTATTATTATTTATGCAAGTTTGAATTTTGTTTCAATAAACTTGGACTTTGATGTTTGTGCGCTGGTTTTTTTTAAATTTAATTTACTTTAATATGGACTCACCGATGGTCGCAAGCGCACACAGTGCTTTCCGAAAGCGGAAAAGGGTCCCCACTTCTCTACAGGTGAATTACTCACATGTGATGTTTCCGTATTCGAAGTGTCCTGAGTGCGATAAATGCCAATCGGTATTTCACAAGTTGTCGAGCAGAGTTTCTGATATAATCTACCATAGGTGCGTATCCACATATCATCTTTGGTGATGCGCATCTGTGCAATGGAAAATTATCAAATATTTTAGTAAAATTTTAGAAGTAAAGTTAGAAATGTGAGGAGATTAGTTTTTTCAAGAAATACAACAATATTTGCTGTTCACATTCGAAGAATTTGCTTAGTAATATTCTTTCCAAATTTAAATTTTTTTTTTTGGGTTAAGAAAAATTCCTACTCAAAAAAATTCTAACTCAAAATTTAATTAATTAATACGGGCCAATGGGAAATTTAACCTAAGATATAATTTGTCTAAATTTAGATGCATGTTGCAAACACCAACTGGATTTCGTGTTCAGTACACCAAAGTAAGTTGAGTTTTCTGGTTTAAGGCGCCAAAAAAGTTTCGTTTTTTGATATTTTGCAATAAAAAAAAATCCCTTATAAAAGTTATATCTCTTAGGGTCGTATTTTGGGGGTTAAAAATACAAAAGCGAAGTGTAGTCTGATTTTCCTGTAAGAATCAAAGCGGCGACCTGATGACCGATTAGAGATCTAGAGTACACTCAAACTGCGGAGGGTGCACTTCTTCACGCTGCTTAATGGTAGTGGCGCGGAAAACATTGAAGATAATGAACCCGAACTACCAATCAATGAAGACGGAGTCGAAGTACCCCGTCACCGGACGTGAACGAAACTCGAACGTCCATTGCGGCGGCGAGGGACTGGTAAAGTGCATGCACCAGCTCATTTGCAAAATAAGGTCGGACGAACGCACGCCTGCTGATTGGAATTTAAGTGTACTCTGCCCAATCCACAAAAAGGGCGATCCTGGAATATGCGCCAACTACCGCGGGATCAGTCTTCTTATCATAGCTTATAAGGTTCTGTCGAGCTTATTGTGTGAACGACGGAAGTCCGCCATGATCGAACTGATTGGACCTTATTAGTGTGGCCTTAGACCTGGCAAATCTTCCACCGGCCAAATATTCACGATACGCCAAATCTTGAAAAGTTACCCGAGAAAGAAGAAAAGACACACACCAACTTTTTGTCGACTTCAAATCCGCTTTCCATAGCACAAGAAGAAGCTGCCTATTTGCCGGAATGTCTGAATTTGGTGTTCCAAAAAAACTAATACTATGTAAAATGACGTTGGAGTTTCGAGAGAAAGATTCTCCGAAAGGTTTTTGGACCTTTACGACTTTGCGACGGCGAATGCCGCAGTCGATGGAACGATGAGCTGTATGAGCTTTACCGCGTCATAGACATAGTCCAGCGAATTAAAATACAGCGATTACGTTGGCTGGGACATGTCGTGCGAATGGACGAAAATGCTCCAGCCCTGAAATAATTCAACGCGGTACCAGCTTATGGTGGTAGAGGAAGAGAATGGCATCCGCTGCGTTGGAAAGACCAAGTGGAAAAGGACTTGACGTCACTTGGTATTTAAAATTGGCGTCAGTTAGTAGGAAGAAGGAGTGATTGACGCAATTTGTTAAACTCGGCCAAAATCTCTTAAGAGGTTATAGCGCCAATTTAGTAAGTAAGTAAGTGCAGTCTGATTTCTGGTTTAGGCCATTTTTTTTTGTGATTTATAAGAGTTGTTTAGATTTCTAATCTTAATTTGAATATAAAAAATATGATTAAAAAACAACAATAAATAATTATTAATAATAACTAAAAACCGGGTTGAAAAAGCCATCCCAAAAAAATACTTGTTTGAACAAAGCACTGTATTGTTTATTTGAGGTTAAATTAATGATTTAGGTGTAACTGAAATTTTTTATTTTAAATTCCAACTCAGAGGATTTAACTGGTAAAATTTGTTTTTAAATCAAAGCAAACAGATATACTCTAAAATGATTTTTTTTACTTTTTTCTTTTAACTAATAATTTTTCCAAAGAGCTATTTGTCGAGTCATATTTTTTTGTAAATCAAATAAAACTGTTTTTGTTTTTGAATTTTAGTTATTTTCCGAGTCCTTATTTTGCTCAAACAATAGAAGTTATTATTTTAGCTCTCTTTTTTTATATGCAAAGTAAAACAATTTTTTTTGTAAATAATTGTTTTTGTTTTATTTGTTTGCTTAAAGACTAAGAGTGTAGTTTGGAGTCATATTGTTAATTAATTTTTGAGGTTAATTTTTTGCTTACACAAGAGTTATACATATTTTGTATAAAGAGTTATTTAATTGTTTTTGAGTTTATATTTAATTTTTTGCTCGGAAATTAAGAGTTATTTGCCAGTGTTTTTTTACATAAACTATAAGAGTTACATTTTAAGTATTGTTTTTTTTTTTTGGTTATTCAATACGAGTTGTTTTGTCATTTTCAGTTTTATTTTTTGCTCGAAGGCTAAAGAATATTTTTGAAGTTTAATATTTTGCTTAAACAACAAATGCTACTTTTTAAGTACGAGTTTTTTTTTATTTTTTGTTCGGAAAATCAAATTTATTTCGGAGTTTAATTTTTTTCCTTAGAAAATGTAAGTTACTTTTTGAGTTTATTGCTGTTTAAACTATGAACCGCAATGGCTAGATTTTTTTTAGAAAACACATTATTTAACCTTTTTTTTTTGATTTTTGTTATTTCGATCAAAAATAATAGTTATCCCTCGATTTTTTTTCGATTTTGTTTGATCGTTATTAATCGTTATTCTCGGATTTTCATTTTTCCGGTCATATTTGATCGACATGTTTTTCTTTTTATCTTTTCCATCAAAAATAATCGTTCTTTTTGGATTTAAAAATTTTCGATCATTGTTGATTGATATTAGGTGATATTTTTTCGATCATAAAACTTATTATTGTCACCGCCGTTTATATGATCGAAAAATTGTAAATACGATAAAGACGATTATTTTTGATCGAAAAAATATCGATTACCTGATCGGAAAAATGTAAATCCAAGAATATTGATTGTTTTTATCGAACAAAGTAAAAACTAAAATATAACGATCAAACTTGATCGAAAAAAGAAATATCCAATGAAAACGATTATTTTTTATCGAAAAATTAATAAGCACTAAATAACGATAATGCAATGACTTAAAATAAAAAGTCATCCAAATAAAAATAAGGTCAGATTTGTACAGCATGTGGGATTAGAATTAGTTCGACATATTCGAGATTTACTTTGTAGGACCACTGATTTTTTGATTCGAACAAAAAAAACAAAATAACGATTATTTTCCATCCCCGGTATTCACAATAAGAGTTACTTTTTTAAACATAAAAATTGAGTTTTAAATTTATTTTTTTGCATAGAAGTTAAAAATTTAGTTTTCGATTTTTTTGGTTCGAAAATAAAACTTATATTTTGAGTTTTAGTTTGAGTTTAAAACTATTTTTATGTATTTTTTGCAGGGTGAACAAAGCATTTAACTTAAAAAAAATCATTTTTATGTTAAAAAAAAAAAAATTATAAAAATTACTAAAACTCAAGAAATAAATCGTTCCAACTAAAGAAAATCTGTGAAAAAGTATTTTTTTTTTAATAAAATTTAAAACCGCTACCCTGCTTTGCTATAATTGTTATTATAAAATAAAAAATCCTCAAATTTATTAAATCAAGTTTTTTTTTTTTCGAAGCCGATGTGTCGTAGAACGTACTACATATACAAATAAAGATATCACACTGAAAATTCCCTTACCGATGTCAGAAATCCACTGCCCGGCGCTTGATCGATGCCCAACAGGAGGCGCACAAATGTAATCACATAGTCCTTGACGAACGCCTGATAGAGTAGCGTATCCAACATGGAGGCGCTAAAAACAGCGCCGGCAGCGAAAGGTAAACGAAACATGTAGGAAATGTGTGAGCCGCGCTCCTTTTCGCGCTGTATGCAAACAAAAACCAAAGAAGCAAAAAACCAAAATCAATTATGAGACATTCAATTTTTGAATATGTAAAATTTCTCACAACGGTACATTTCTAAAATATTTACATTTCATATTCGTACCTTCTCCATTTTGCTCAAATGTAGTGCATATTTGTCGTGTGCACGAAATTGCATGAAGCGCATATTTGAGCTTTGCGATAGTTCGGTAATACTCTTGATGCTCGGAAAGAATCTGGGGGAATCGATTAATAAGTGAAAAAATTATATATATACATATGTATATGTGCAAATTGTATTATGTAAGCGACTGTGTCTGCTATGTGGAAATAAACTCACTTGAACATCGTTTGCACTGCAACAATGGTATTGCAATCGGCCAGCGAGTCCTCCTCCGCCGAATTGGACAACTCTTTGTTCACCACAACAACACTTTCGGCTAATGTTATGCCGGCGCGCAGTAGGTCATCCAAGCAATCGATCGAACCGAGCATCCAATAAACCTGCAGAGGAGTCAATGAAGCGGAAAATTGTTTAAGAAAACTTTACACATTGTTATAACAAATGAACAGCGTTTGTATAAATGTTTTATTATGTTTATTATTAATTTTTTTAATTTCACCCTTTCTTTCTCTGTCCATCAAAAACTTTTCAGCTCACTGAAAACTGGGTAAATGGTGATTTTTTCCGTTAATTTTTTATATCATAAATATTTTTCGTAAATTCATTATGAAAATATATTTCATACTCTAACCAAAATTATATAAATTTGAAACTTTATTGTACACAACTACAAAACCCTGGCAGAATTTGTCATGCCTGTAGTTTTTATCAATTATCCTTTGAATACGTAACCAGAAAACGCTTTTAGGTTTCTGCTGCATATAACAGGTGGCAACCCCCGAAAAAATATAGCTATGATTCTTTTCCTCTTCTAGACTTCTGTCATATTTTAATATTTATTATCTTTGTGTACAATTTAATAAAATTCAACTTTAAAAAAGGTGGCAGCCCTCTTCAAAATATACCCATAAATTTCCTCTAAGCGAAGCAAATGGCAAAATTGACATTCATATTTTACTATTTCATATAACTTGTGTAAAATTTAATTAAATTCGATTTTTTATTAGGTGGCAACTTTATTTGAAATATAGCTACTTTTAAACCTTCTCCTCAGCAGAACGAACCATTTGACACGCACATTACACTATTTCGTTATACTTGTGTATAACTTAATTAGATTTAATTTTTCAAACAGGTGGCAATGCTATAAAGTTAGCTGTGAACTTCTTTGCCAAGACGATCCGTTTGACCCGAAATTCTAATATCCCATATAATATTAGTATAATTTAATACATCTGCACAATTTAATTGAACTCGACATTTCAAGCAGCTGGCAACCCTCTTAAGTTAGTTAGTTATAAACCTTCTCCTAAGTTAAACGAACGGTTTAGTACTCATGTTTTAATACTATATATATGTTTGCATGTACTTTTGTATAATTTAATAAAACTTGACAATCCAATCAGGTGGCATCTTATATTGACTATTCAAACAGGTGGCAACCCTCTCCAAAGCATAAAATATACGTTACGACCTATTCTCATCCTTACCAAATATAAATAAAAAAAATTTCAGAAAAGGCGGTCAATCTGCTCCCGAGGAGTTCGACCACAAACACCGTGGCACGAGATTTTTAAATCTAATATTTTAAAAATTCAACAAATTTTCACCAAAGTTTTAAGATATATGGAAAAACTATGCCAAACCGCCAACAAAAAACAAAAAAATTGTTAAGAATCAGCAGTAAATGCTAGAATGATTGGGACATAAAAATGTGTACTCGAAATTTGTTGGAAAATTCTTACTAAAAAGTGTAGATGAAAATTTATTGGATTTTTGTGAACCTATGTACTATATGTATTGAAAAATAGATCGTGGTTTGTTCGGATGGTTAAAGTTTGAAAACCACTGCACCAAATTGGATACTTCCTTTTGCAAAACGAGAATGTGCAAAATTCCCATAGGTGGCGCTGCGCACATTTCGCCTTTCAAATTTTTTTCATTTACAATTCAACACGTGGCGTTAAATCACATATGGGTAAATGACGGTTGGACGGTTTTAGATAAGATTTGGTACATAAATAGACCGTTATATGGAATCCCATTTAAATAGCTTGTAAAGGGGGTTGTCGCTTTTGCTTTTCAAAAGCTTAAAATTCTATACAAGTAATCAGTAATATCAAATATAACAGTATTTGAAACCCACACGCTTTATTTTAAAAATATTTTGAAAGAAGGTTGCCACCTGTTGAACGTAAATTATGTAAAACTCAGAAATTTTTTTTAAATATAATTCCCAAAAGTATTTGAGATGAGGACCAGCAAATTCAGTACAAAAAAGGTCAAGCAACTCAGTTCAGCAGTCAATGCCTGAAAAATCTGCCGAACCAGCAGGGAAGCTTTCAAAGTGAAGTTATTAGTTGTTTTTAGAAATCCATTGTGGAGGCGTCATATTTTGTGTTAATCGGCATAAAAAGAGTAAATCAACGAAATCTTTCCAAAAAATCGAGTGAAATAATTTATTAATTAAATAATAACCGATACATTAGACTGTAAAAAAAAATATTGAAGAAAATTTGAAGTTTGCACTACGTTTGAGATCGTTTTTTCTATCGAAATTCTGAGTATTAAGACCAATTTCTTATAGATGTTCGCGTCCCGTGCTCCAGTATTTTCTATGGAATAGTTCAGACCATTTTTCATACAAAAATGTTCTCTGCTCCTTCACCGTCCAACTATTTACGAGAGACGAGTTGTTTTTCATACTGTCGCAAATATTGTCCATATCCTGGATTATAATTTTGGAGACTTACTAATCACTGAAATACAGTCTTGGTTTATATAAACCAACTGAATAAGCGCATTAGGGTGATCAGCAAACACCTATAGCATTCGGTGTATCAGATTACGATACAACTTTTCCGCACTACTATTTTTCCAACTGTATTCCAGAAAAACTCAAATGTAGTTCAGAAATGGCCAAATGAATTTCAGAAAAACACAAATGTATTTCAGAAAAGATCAAATGTAATTCAGAAAAGGTCAAATGTAATTCAGAAAAGGTCAAATGAATTTCAGAAAAGCACAAATGTATTTCAGAAAAAGTCAAATGTATTTCAGAAAAATATTTTTAGAATATTTCTGGCTAAGTAAACTTAGCTAAACTTAGAACTAAATAAAAGTAGCTACTTTGGCGAAATTCTTTATTTCCTCTTCTGTTATATTCGAATTCATAACGATAAACCGAATGAAAATTCTGATTTTTATGATTTTCGTTGCGGAATGAATTATATTTTTATAATAAATTTTCGAAAAATATTTAGCATGAAAATATCAACATTTATTCAGCATTGCTTCATATAAATAGGGTATGGATGCGTTCGGAAACTTACCAGCGGAAAGTAGGAGAGCGCATCGAGAAAGGCCACATCCGGTCGACGATCTAACAATAATATAATCGGATTCAATGACGTTTTCGAACGGAAGTGTGCGCGTAACGGTATGATAAAATTGTATATGCCATTCGATGCATAATCGGCGGCCAGGATAATCGTCTTGTTTTGCCATTGGTACTCCTTGGCATTGCGATAGCTGCAATGCTCGCACACCTGCATCATTTTAAGCAAACACAAAAAAAAAAAACAAACAAATACCAAATACAAAAATAAATGCAAAATATATTTAGAAGGGCAAATATTTATATAGTTATTGATATTCTGCTACTCACCTGCGCCATTTGCAGACAACACAAGGGCTTCTTCTCTTTGAGCAAATAACATAGCGTCGGACTGACACCGATGAATGGTGAGACGGGTGGGAAACCCTTAACGATGCTGTAATTTATATGAAAATGGAAATAAACATACATATATAAATGCAAACGTATGTATAGCATGATTTTGCGTACGACTGTTCTAAGTTTTTTTTTTAAATAACAGCAAACATTAATTTTAATAAAACACAATGCCCATTAGTAGCGAAGAATTAACTTTTCAAATACAGTTTTTGTTTCCAACAAATTGAAGCGTAAATAAAGGTGCTATATATGATGGGGTGGATAGCGGAAAGGAGTGGATTGTTTTGATGTGAAAATAAACCAAAATATTTAAGGAACAATTTACAAATACGAGTATAGCCACATTGCATTTAAAACAATCAAAACATTTTTAGTAAATAAAATTAACAATTAATATAACTTTTGTATTTAACACTTTAACCAAACTCACTACATTAGTGCGCTGTGTTCAATATATATTTTTCTCATAGGCAGGAAAAACACAAAATTTTACAATCAATCATCAATTTGCAATACGAATGATTATTTTGGCAATCGCCTTTAAAAAAGCATTAAATGTTTTATATCACAATTATTAAAGGTTAAAATCGATCTATGGAGATAATATCTTTTTTTTTTTTATTTAGTAAATATTCGTATAATTAAATTAGCGGATACCCACATTTGTGTCTACAGCTTTTTATACTAAAAATTAAATTTTCTTGAATTTAAAAATAATGTCTCAAAGTCACAGCAAATATGAAGATGATTTTAAAGTAAGTAGTCGTTTTTTGACATAATTTTCAATGGGATATCTGCTAAAAATATTTGCCACTAACTTAAGCGTAAACTCTATCTCGACTGTGACTAAATACCATTATTTTAAACTGCACAAAGCTTATGAAATGTAAACCAAGTCGAACCATAAAGAAAATACCATATTCAGACCAAACCATAATCTTCTAATTGTCGCAGTTATCGTAATTATCTCGCAATTGATTTGACAAGATTCTGCCACACAAAAATGTTACTTTAAAATCTCGTCACCGAAAAGATCAAGTCTACATCTAATGCTCTGTGGAACCCTGATTTGTGTTATCTATTTGTTAAATTAATTGTCAAACTGCGGTAAATTAAAAAAAACTGAGGTGTATTCATACAAGATGGTACCAACGCGTGAGCTGAATTCCTATTATATCTCCGTCTTGCGCTTTGAAAATGTCAAAATTGTATTTGGTTTACACTTTCACTTTCTCTTTAAATTCGAATTTGTAAAACCACGCTTTCTTTCTTTTATTTGACTTACCACACGTTATGGCTGTCTTTCTCTATTATTCAATCAACTCAAAAGCTGAAAAAGATATATCAGGTTTTTGTATTTTCGATGACGCTACCGCCTTTAATGAGATATGAACCTCAAAACCGCGATGTGCATTAACTTCGATTTGAGCTGATTAACTTTTAGTTCGGATATGGTATAAGGGTTTTCTGGAAATTTCGACTACAGAGCTATTTAATGGATTTTTATAAATATTTTTAATATTTTGGGAAACTACATATATTGGGAATATACATATTTAGATGTTAAATACCAATTAAATCGAACCATAAATGCATTTCTAATTGCACCTACAGCAAACTTTTCAAATATCATCAATATCGCACCATAAATACAGATTTTCTGAATAACTCTCCTTTAGCGCCACTTAACGTATTTATTTTTCATACAAGAATTTTTTCATTGCACCAGCACCATACCTTTCAATATCAAACCATATGCTACCGTAGCTCGCTCAGTTGACCCGAGTAATACAAACACAAAATTATATGCCGCCGCTGCTGCTTCCGCTTCTACTTCTGCTACTGCTGACAAACCCAGCAATAAATTAAATATGCAAAAACGACTTCCTCGTGATTCAATTGCTGCCAATCGTAGGACATTAAAACTGCCATTAGTTATTGGAACTAGTAATAATAAGGAGTTAAGTGTAGTTTCAAAAATTAAATGGCTGCATCTCTCTTCATTTACGAATAACGTGTCTAATGAAGATATATTGGATTACGTTTCTAAACATGCAACTATTGACAAAAAGTTCTTGGAGTGCTTTATGCTGGTAAAGAAGAATATCCCGATTGCTAGTCTTAAAAAAATCAATTTTAAGCTAGGTGTTTCTGAATGGTGCTATGAAAAGGTTCTGGCTGCGGATATATGGCCAGCCAACGTCAAAGTTCGTCCCTTTAGGTTTTTTCCCAAAGGCGACGTAATTCAACTCGATCCATGAGTCTCTCCACCTGTGATGAAGTTCAAACAAAACAGCTTCGCATCTACTTCCAGAAGAGCTCATTACAGAACTGGTCAAATAGTGTAAGGTTAGAATCTAATAAGGCTACGAATAAAGCTCTTAAAATATACTTTCAAAACATGAGTGGAATGCGAACTAAATCTAAGGATATTTTTCTATCAACGTCTCGCGCTGAATTTGACGTTTATGTTTTTGTTGAAACTTGGCTCAACAATGATTTTTATGCCGAAGAATATTTTGACCATAATCTATTTCATACATATCGTAAAGATAGAGACGCTACAAAAACAGGTCACCTCAGAGGTGGTGGTATTCTTATTGCTTTGAGGCGTTCTTTAAGATCCTCAATCTATCAACTTTTAAATTATGATTCACTTCTTGACCAGCTGTGTGTCTGTATTTTTGGCTCATTCGGTAAATTATTTATATGTGTTTCTTATATTCCTCCGAACAGTTCAGATGATTTGTATAGAGATCACGTTGATAACATTGTTAATCTTTACGAAAAAAATGAAAAATGTAATTTTTGTATCCTAGGCGATTTTAATCTCACTGATGTAATTTGGTCTCATTTTCAAAATAATGATACTTTAAGTAATGATATTTTAATACCAACCAATGTTAATAGAGCTCATGAAATTAATTTTATAGATAGTCTTTTTAGTATTAATCTAGTCCAAATCAATAATGTATTTAATAAGCTTACTAAAATACTTGATCTTGTTTTTGTTGATGAAAACTTAATATTTAATTTAGATGAGTGCTCTTTTCCCATAAGTACGACTGATAAACATCACGTGCCCCTTTCTATTTCTTTGGAATTTTACGATGTTGTTGGCAATGAAAACAAGAAATCTCTTTCTTATAATTTTCGTGATGCTAATTTTAGTGACTTGAACGCTGCCATATCAGAGATAAAATGGGATACTGTTCTTTCTTCAAATGATGTTTCGGAATGTGTTCAGAATTTTCTGCTCAAGATGTCCGAGGTGTTTTCGAATAACCTTTCCGTTCTCTTGCCTCGTCTCCACAAATTACCCTGGTACACCAAAAATCTTAAAAAACTTAAAAATCAACGAAATAAATATTATAAATTGTACAAGGCTTATAATAATAATATCTGTTACAAAGAGAAGTACTTTTATTACATGAATCAATTTAATGTCCTCGATAAATTTTTATACAATCAATATATATGTAGGTTTGAATCTGAACTGAAAGAAAATCCTAACGCCATTTGGAAGTACATTCGTTCTAAAAAGGGCTGTACGAACATTCCAACATGTATGAATTTTAATGGGGTTTGTTCACGAAATTTGTCTGATACTGTCAATTTATTTGCAGATTATTTCAAGACTAATTATGTGACTGACGATGGAATCGCTGATACAACCACCAATTTTGGTCATAACCAATCCCTGGATTTTGGTTGTCTTTTCTTATCTGAATTAGATGTTATTATTGGTATTTCCGCCCTAAAACCCTCTTTGAAAAGTGATACTGATGGTTTTTGCTCGAACTTTTTTAAGCAATGCAACTCATCTATTTGCGTGCCTTTACGTATAATTTTTAATATGTCTCTTTCTACAGGCGTTTTTATCGATCATTGGAAGATTGCATCTATCACCCCGATTTTTAAATCAGGCAGCAGAAATGATGTGGCAAACTATAGACCTATCTCTAAGTTAAGTGTTTGCTCTAAACTCTTCGAGAAAGTGGTTAAAGAGAAGCTTTCTTTTGCCATTAAATCAATTATTGAACCTCACCAACATGGGTTTGTCCGCGGGCGGTCCACCGTAACCAACCTAGCGGTTTTTTCAGAATTTTGTGTTTCAGCGTTTAAGTGTGGGTTTCAAGTAGATACTATTTATACTGATTTTTCTAAAGCTTTCGACAAAGTTTCGCATACCATTTTACTCCAAAAGCTAAAAAACTTGGGGTTTCACTCAATTTTTTTATCTTGGGTAAAATCATATCTTACTAATAGATCGTTGTTTGTCGAAATTGAGACATGCAAATCGTATTCGTTTGTAGCTACTTCTGGTGTTCCACAAGGTAGTATCCTTGGTCCTATCTTGTTTATACTTTTTATTAATGATATTGGATCTTGCTTTAAATATTCAAGGTTTTTACTTTATGCCGATGATTTGAAACTTTTCCGTAAAATAACACGCCCGTCTGACGTATATCTCTTGCAATATGATCTGGACAATCTTGTTTCTTGGGGTCTTAGAAATAAGCTTTCTTTGAATATCGATAAATGTTTTTACATGACTATCTCTAAGTCAGCAAATACCTTAATTTCATCCTATAGTATATTAAATCATCAGCTCACTGCAGTGAAAGATTTCGTCGATCTGGGGGTACTGTTTGACAGTTGCTTTACTTTTGTAAATCATATATATTACATTCTGTCAAAGGCATACAGTAATTTAGCCTTTTTACGCCGATATGCGAAGGACTTTAAAGATCCCTATACAAGGAGTTTTCTATTTAATTCGCTTGTTCGCTCAAAATTGGAATATGCTTCCATAATATGGAGCCCAATTTATAACTGTCATGCTAATAGAATTGAAAGAGTGCAAAAAAAATTCACTCGGTTTGCACTTCAACCATTAAACTTTGCGGGCCCCTTCCCAACGTATAGTGCTCGTTGTATGCTTATACATTTGAAATCTCTAGAAAGTAGAAGAATTATTCAATCATTAATGTTTGTATACGATGTGATTTGTGGTTTCATTAACTGTCCTGAACTCCTTGAGCAGATAGGCTTTAACGTACCCAACAAAGTATTGCGTTCTCAATATCCATTTTATCTCAATGTTGTCAGAGCTAATTATTTTACCATAGCTCCAACCTATAGGGGACTTTCAGAATTCAATAAAATATCGAAAAAACTGTTTCCTGACTTTTCATTGCCAAGGTCGGTATTTAAATTCGGAATCGAATCATTGTATCCTTAGAATATATGTATATATTTTTTAAGTGTCGTAATAATTTACTTATAAGTATTACTTTGTGAGTCTAGTCTGTAAGGTTATTAAAATCATAGACTAATAAATTGAATTGAATTGAATTGAATTGAATTGAAACACTTGCCTCATGCGCCACTCAATGGATTAAGATATAACTTGTGTCTATGTCATGGATCTGAAGAATATAGGTACTGTCCAAATTTAATTGAAATTTGTTCATATATTTTTATATGTACATATGTAGATATATGTATATATATATATAGATAACACATATTTCAAAGCGTGGAACATTTCTTAAGGTGCTGGCGCAGTGCAGGCTAGCTTGCCTAAGTTTTCTTTGCTTTATTTTAAAAACTTCTATTTATGGGGATAATTGATGGAAAAATTCACTGGAAACTAATTTTTTTGACAACTATGGTAAAAAATTTTTCAATAACAATAATCAAGAAGAATACCGAAAAACATACGCAACACATATATATCGATGTTCAAACATTTTCAGCTTATAACTGATTTTTTTTTCGAAATTGGCTTATGTAGATCAATCTAGTCGCCAATCCTTTTTTTGTATACTAGGGGACGGAAAAAAGTACACTTATGTAGTTGACCACAAAAAAATAATCTTTTATTATTATTTATTCTTAATCTTGGCCATTTTTTATTTTCCCTTTCTCATAAATTTCTTTTAATTTTTGGAAATAACCAGAAATCGCAAAGTACAAGATCCGTAGAATATGGCGCTGATTATATTTCAAAATATTCCATATGCCAAAGTTCGCAATAAAGTTGTTGGTTATTTTTGCAGTGTCAGCTGTAGCCCCGCAAATTCTCTTTCTTCTGGTTTTCCAAAAAATTTTTAAAACTTTTGGTAAGCAGTCATGGGAATAGCAACTACAATTTTTGGTCGGGGTAGTAAGGTGATGCCATTACTTTTTGTTGCTTTCGACGTGTTTGCTCCTGCGGGGCCCCATGCCATGGACCGCTGTTTGGTTTTCGGAACGTATTTATCGACCCAAGATTTGTTAATAGTAATGACCTTAATACAGTTACTATACTGACCATATTCGAATTTATTTAGTAAAACTTTAGCTAAATCTACTCGAGCCTCTTTTTGGCACTCATTTAAAATTCGTGAAACCCAACTAGCAGATTTCTTCCTGCATCCCAGATGATTCTTTTATATTCTTTCAAATATTCAGCTATGGAATTCGAGCCCAATTCATAAGTAATCATTTCTTGTGCTAATCGTAAATCTTCGCCAGCTTTGGACTTCGGCAGGGCCACAGTGTTATCAACTGCGGAAGATTTTGGTCGACCTACTCGGGGCTCGTTCTCTACAAAAAAAAAAAAAATAAATAAATAGCCCATTTCGTTCATTGCGCATTTGTAGTGGCTTCTGATTATGCCGAAAAGCGAAGAGAATCACAAAGAGAATTCTGTTGTTGTGTTGTTGGTGAAATTTCGTCTGATCTAACCTCAGCTATTTTGAATTTTTGTTTGGAAGAAATGAAATCAGCAAAGGAAGAAATATTTTTCTCATAAAACATACCATCGAATTTTTAATTTTTGGTCTTCATTTATTCAAGGGGTTCTTTTGAAACTCCCTTTTCTAAAATGACCTAGAAAAAAAATGAGCAAAAATCGCGTTACGTAATATGTGCACGACCCCTAAAATTAAACTATCAAAAAATTCGAAAAATGAGATTTTTACTGGGCCACCTAACGAATTAGCTTTTATACTCCATTGCAAACTGACACCTAGGTCTTGGAAAACTGCGTGCATAGAATGCGCTACTGCGAAGTCATCTGCTGCCTTATGAGTGAAATCGAGCTATTTAGAATAAGTTGAAAATGAGCCCCTCGGGTTTGAATACTTACAGTGTGAGGATTTCAAAAGTAGGAATTTTTTTCGCCACCGGTAAAAACAGCTAAATTGGGGGGTATTCCTATAATTTTTCTATTTGATCTTCGATTTTTATGAAATGGGCGGAAGAACCCATTTTACTGGCATGCGTTGTCATTTCAGTACACAGTTTTTAAAGTAGGTACAATAGTATAACTTATGAAATAGATGGCGGTAATTAAAATTATGAATAATTAAAAAAAAAAGGTTCACTGTTGTTTACGTATTTTTCATATTTCGCTTTAGCTTTAAGTTTTATTCCTCAGTGATGCAATTATTTCTTGATGTAAAATTTCTAATGTACTAATTTTTATTTTTATTCTATCATAATATTATTCCAAGTATGAATTTGGGAATATTTTGTTATGCATTGTAATAACACAAACAAATTGATTAAATTTATAATAGCGAATGTCGTGCCAGCAAACTAATTAACACCTAAGTTTTTAGTTATTTATGTAAAATTTTAAAGTGACTCAAGTAATTGACCACATGGGGATTTTTTGTTTAAATATTTGGAATGTTTTGTACTATCATTTTTTTCCGTTAATTTTTATATATATCAACAATAATTTTTAAGCTCAATATTCGCAATTTTTTTTTAATTTTGCCGTTAATTTTCTACTTTTTTCAACAATCATTTCTTGAGCTTAATGCAAGTTTTTTTTTTGGAAGTATTGGAAAAATACAACAACAGTCAAAGCATTTAGTAATTATAGCTGCCGGAGATCATCATCTCCTTATCAGATTTCTTTCTATGTAGACTTTGCCCGGAGTCGAAATCCGAACTTCGTGCCTGCCCGGCAAGCACGCAACCGCTGTGCCCAACTGACATGTGAAGTGTTGTTGCTCTGCACCTTCCACCATCTTACTTCCAAACGCAATTCAAGAACAACAGTTAGCGATGGGCAAATTAAAAATATATACATCGCATTGATATTTTTTTAACAATATATATATAATATTTTGACCACAAAATTCAATTACCCAAAGCACTGTAAAAATAATCGATGGCAAAAAAAAATTAAGGTGCCCATTAAAAAAGTTGCGGTCTTCACCGGAATTATAAAATTTATTATATTTTAAGACTTTCGCCCAATATTTTCAAAGAATATGAAGAAGGACCTTTAAAAATTTTGAAATTGATACAAATTGGATACTCGGAAGTAAATATCGCACATAAAAATTTTGAAATTAAAAATATCGACGCATTTATCCATTCTTTGTATTAATTTTTTTTGCCCAAGCCTAACGGGAGTTTGCCGTGCGTTATGTAATAAAAAGCAAATAAAGTAGAATTTTAAATTTTGCACAAAATTTGAAAAATCCTATAAATTCTCATCAAAATTTTTAACTCTTTAATTCGACTATTTCGATAACTTTGGGGCATACATTTATTGCTTATTGAATTTTTGCACTAAACTAAAAATCCCTGTTGTGTGAATATAAAAAAAATCAATTTTTAAATATTTTTTAATTTTTCCATGTACAAAAACAAAAAAAGAGATAAAAGTAAGGAGTTTCAAAGTAAAACCTATTATCATTCTATCTTTTTCGGACAAAAAAAAATCTTTGGGAAGAATTCGTTAAACAAAAAATATGTCGATCTAAATCTAATGCCATACGCTATGCAAATCTGACCATATTTTTATTGAAACGATTTTTTATTTTAAATCATTGTATAATCGAAATTTTTCAATTACATTTTTTTTGTTTGAAATTATGGTCTTGGAATTTTTTTTTGAAGTTTTGATCTTGGATGTTTTTTTTCAGTTAACCAACGGAAAAAATATGCAAGACCGTCAGCACAAAAAAAATATTAACAATCAAAAGGAGTTTTTATAACGTCGGTGATATCGGAAAAAAATATTAAGATAGAAATTTTTGAAAATTTTCAAAATTGATCGGAATTCAGCTTTCAAAAACTGGAATTAAAAACTTAGAAATTTTTTGAAAATTTGTGAAATTTTTAATTCCAGTTTTTAAAATATGAGGAATTTTCTGAAATTTTGTGCAATATTTGAAATTCTGATTTGTATGGTTTTTGTTTTATTAAAAGCTAAAGTTTTATAAAAAATTTACGAAAAAATTGTTATGAAAAATATTTTGAATATTATAACAAAAATCAAATTTTGGTCATTGTTTAAGTCACTGTATTTGGTTGCATCCAAGTATGATGATGATGAGGCTCGCAACACATACATATATTAACATTAGCATATCATTAGTTAATTAACTTTCAAACAATTTCGGTCACAAAGTAATTTAAATTCAACCAACATGTACAAAGTTATGCAAGCCAAGAATCTCATGTGCCTGTGTGTGTGTGTGTTGGTTTGTTTGTTTGAGTCAACGTGTGATTGTATTAATCTATTTGCAATATATCAGGATTTCAACAGCCTCAACAGGCGCGATCCCCAAAAAACAGAAGCGCATCAACTGCTAGTTAAGGTAAGTAGAAGTGAAACCGGCAAAACGGCAAAAAAAAAATTACAAACTGCAGCAGGACACACGGCAAACAAACGATGAGTACGATGAGTACGAGTAGTAGTACTTATGATACGCACTCGCACTTAGTTAGATGAATATTGTCTCGAATGAGTGTGACCAAATTTTATGCCGTCGCATGCCATACTTACCGCAAATAGTCCATTGCCCAAATGGGGCGTGTCGGTTTGCCACCCGATGTAGAGCTGCTCGAAGTGGCAGCAGTGCGTTGGGTGCCAGTCGTCGAGTAAGTGGTCGTTGTCGCTGTTGTTGCTGGTATCCAAGTGTTCGTCGAACATAACGAGCAATAAGTATCGACAGCATCGGCATTGCTATCGGTAATTTGGGTGAGCGCGCGATTACGTCTCATTAGATTGCATGGCAGTACACGACGACAATCGCTATCGCAACTAAAACTTTTGGCAAGTATGCGATAACGTGACTCGTTTTGTAGTTGTGGTTGACTGGCGCAACAACAATGATTATTTGAATCCTCCGAAGAGCTCATGATTAGCGAATAGGTGCGCGATTGTGGAAAATGACCACTTAGGGCACTTATTTATTGATAGTGGTGGTGGTAGTGGTGGTGGGGATAGGATAATAATGATGGAGAAGAAATATAGAAAGGCGGATTTAAAAACCTAAACTATAAATACTAAAGAACGGTACAGAAAGTTTTGCAAATTAAGCAAAAAAAAAACGCTCACTAAGTGCATACAATTCGTTTGTTTTTATTTTTGTATCTATTAATATATAGATTCATATTTGTAGTGATGATAAGGAAAAGAACTTATTTAAATTTATTCTTTGCTATCCGTACGCGTGAATTTTTCTAGAGATGTCCGTCATCAAGTTTTGTGCAAGGGGTTTGTCCCTCTCCTACTCCTACTCCTTTTATGTACTTCTGTTTTTGTTTTGGTTGGTTTCCCAATTTTCAAAAGTCTGGCCTTCAGCACAGCCAAATGCCGCCCAATTGGTCGTAAATTCGCCACATTAAGAGGTTTCAAGTCTTTCGAAATACACATTGTCACCTTCGAACCTCTTTTGGATGACATTAGCGTATTGTGCTGGATCCAAATCCGGTCAAAATATAGTTGAATCATTATGATGACATAGGAAGAACGGGAGACGATTTTGAAGACACTTCTTCACGTAAATTTCAATGTTGATGGTTTCCATAGTACAGACTGGCGTGGATTTATGTCCACATTCACAAATGGCTTGCCAAATTAGAACTTTTCTGCCAAACTTTTCTATCAGACTGCAAGCAGTAAAATTTGTTACCCGACAACGCACAGTGGACGATTCGGTGGCGCTAGCGGCGTTTTATACAATTTTTAAGTTTAATAAGGCGGAAATTTTGCATTTCCCATCGATAACGCTTAAAGTATGCGGTATAGTTAAAAATCGATAGTTAAATACCACCTCCAAGCAAATACGAACAACTGTTAGCTATCAAACAAAATATACTTTTTTAGCAAGTGCTTTACGAATTTTTTTTGCCTTATCGAACGTTCTTTTGATATCGCTGATTTTTTTTATTTCTTTATTTACTTAAAAATTTTACTTTCTAATTTATATCAAGGTAAGAATTTAATTCTATTAACAACATGATATTGGTAGTAGCGTACACCTTTTTTTCGTGGAGCAGAAATTTGTAAAATTCAAGTACTTGAACCGCTACCACCCGCTACCCTCCAATTTATTATTTTTATAGATACAATGTCCTCACTTGCAAAAATATCCAGGCAGAAGTCTCTTGCTATGAAAACTACATTTTTGGCGCAGTTCTTAAAAATAATAACCTAATTATGCAGCTGCATTGCGAAGTTGGTAGAAAACTACGAAATTTTAATAGTAGGCTTGTTGAAAGCTGGTAGAGTTGTGATAAATATTTGTACTAACACAAATAGACTCTTTTAGTATTCATCACCAGTTTCATATGACTATGCGGCTGGAAAAATTTTTAGCGTTATCTCGGAGTGTTCTTCCCAAACATGCGGAATATGTAGAGCGATATCAAAAAATATTATATGAATAACTTAAATTTGGTTCAAAGTTTTTCAATTGATTCTAATCTCCTTGAATACGAATGATCAAGTCTTCACGCCTAGATTAGGATTTTCGAGTGTGTCTTGCACATTTCTTATAGGCTTCCAATAGAAAAAGTAACTTGCCACTTGCGGTACTGACAAGAATGCCATTGAAGAAAATAAAAAACGCATACATGAAAACATACGAAAAGAAATGAATCTATTTGTGAACCTATTATTTGCCTAGTTCGGGTAATAACAACAACGGAAACGCCTCAAGAAGATTTTTCCAACAACCAAATTTAGTTGCTCGTACAATAGGAGAGAACGAATTTTTGATTTACCAATTGAGCATAATCCTAAGTGCATTGGCCTGTGGGCATGACACTCACACTGAAGTTGTTGGGTCCTATGCTTTGGAAACTGCCTAAATTTGTGCTCGTTAATACTCCCGATTTTACATGGCTTCGTCTATTCATAAAATTTTGATTCATAGAAAAGACAATATAGCACATTTTGCTCTTCAGCTTGCTATGTTGTCTGAGGAAGCCCTTGAAGCCAGAAATCTTCCGATCCTTTAATAACTTCATTGTTCAATAGTTCTTCAGTTCCCTTGCAAAAAGTACTATAATGGACGAGGATATTGTGAACTTGATATTAATAGAGAATCCGGAAAAAGATTTGTCAGACTCTGATAGCACAGATTCGTGCATAATTATATTTTGTTTTGTGAATATTAAGAAATTATCTAGCTATATAATCGATTTTCTTGTATAATAACCAAATATTGATACAGCTTGCTAAGCCTTGATAATATACTCGTATTTATAAAAGA
This sequence comes from Anomoia purmunda, assembly GCA_951828415.1. Lineage (NCBI taxonomy): Eukaryota > Metazoa > Arthropoda > Insecta > Diptera > Tephritidae > Anomoia > Anomoia purmunda. The sequence goes on from OX639997.1 coordinate 29,416,420, forward strand.
GGCGGTGTCACGTTTATTTCCAGAAACTTATACAGTTTTGCATTAAGGTTTACAGTTCTGCCCGTGGAAATAAATCTCAGCAAAGTATCTTTAATTTTGACAGAGATATTAAATTCAAAATTTTCTCGATACGATAACGACTGTATACAAGTGGGCATGGGTCACTAGGGAATTAAGCTGATTTCATTTAATTTTGGCACGCACCTTCCTTTTCCTTTGAAAACTTCCATCATGCAAAGCTTTATTCTGATCTGATTAGAAACAGCTGACTTATTAGTTTAACGCCGCTAGCGATACCAAATCATAAAACTTACGCGAAAAGGAAATATTTTTTGTTAATTTGTTTTCTGGTTCGTTTTGGAAATTTTTTTCTTTTTATAAGTTTTTACACCATTTCTCTTTTTAATTAGAGGGACTTGCAGATGTGCGATTTTAGCTTTTTTGGCGGCATCTCTTGGCTATTGGTTTTTTCTCCTACTAGACCAAAGAACGTTGATTACAAAGAAGCTGCATCCCATCCCACCGTTCCTCTAACAGAAAATCTGACACAATTAATTCTCCATACCAAAACTAATTTGACTTTTGACTGATTGATATTAGAACCTAATCAGATTCAATTGGTTTCTGGTGTGGTGAAATTGGACGAGAGTTCTTGCCACAGGGAACGGAACGCCTTGCAACTTCCTTGTAATTTTCGTTCTTTGTACTAGACGTCTGCTGACCCATTTGGGTGGCTTATTCTTTACTGGTCCACCTTTCTTAATGCGCAAAGGAATCTTTCGTGCAGTGTCATAAAATGTTCCACTGCGTTTCGCCAACTTTTTGTAACTAAAATTGGGGTTATTCGTCCAAATGTACAACTTTTTTTTTTTGTGAAGCTTTTCGTTCATATCCTTTTTTAGTTGTTGATAACTTTACTGCGAAAACTAATTAAGTATCAAAATGTAATTAAAAACAAATTTAAAAACAAACTATGTTATTGCTAAAAATTTTGCAGCGAGTTTAAAATTTGCAGAACTTTCTGTACCGGTCTTTATGTATGATGAATATTATTAATATCGAGAATGAGACTAGCTTTTGCGAGCTGTTCTGTGATAACAGGGTGAATTTTTGAATTTTCATTTTATATTTGAGGCTTTTTGGTATTTCACATAAAACTAACTACTTTTCATCCAATAAAATAACATTTTTACATAGGTACATTTATGTATTTTAAACTCACACACCAACTCTTATTTACAAAAATTTTTTTACTAACCTTCTGTAACGATCTTTGTCAACATTTTTGACTAAGACACATAAAACTCAATATTTTTAATAATTACATTAAAAAAAAAAACTTTAGTTCAAATTAAGTTACTTAGCTATGACAAAAGGACACCTAGACATCATTTGACAATAATAATAAGGGAGGTGTCGCAAAAAAACATATGCACACACTATATCAACTAAAATATTGAAAATCAAAATCAATTTCATATAAATACTTATTTAGTAGTAGTACATAGATGGTGGGTAACATTTAGGGGTGTTTGGTAATTTCTATATACTAAATAGTTGAATAAATAGTGATTGTAGATTTTGTATGTACATAAATTTTCAAAACAAAAAAAAACGCCATAACCAACGAGAATTGCCAGGAGAAGTACGAGTAGGAGGTAGAAGTACATATTTGGTCTATTTTTTTTCTTCTTTTTATCAAGGAAAGAGATAACTTATTACATGGATTTTAGTGATTTTAATGGATTTGGGTGCAATCGGGGAATAGACATACATAATACATGTACATACATCTATCTATCTATATATATACAATTATTGTACAATATGAAACATTTAAAATTTCACTTACGCTATTTTTTCCGATGGCGATCGCCAAGGTACATCATCATCAATTTCATCCTCACTCTCATCACCCTCTTCGCCATCGTCATTGCCCGATATGCTGAATGAGGAGGAGGTGAACATATCCGGTACGGGGAGTATAGATGGTCGGCGACTTCCTGCGAAATGACCAAGAAAAGAAAAAACGAAATAACGAACATTTTTTGTATGCAGTATATAAAAAATATAATTGAAATTGATTGATTGGAAAGCACTGGCATAAAAAGACACATATGTACATATGTATCAGAAACTGAATACATAAAAAGCTAATGAAAGTGTTGTCTGCGATCTTGCCGTAGCCGCCGCAGTATGAAGTTCATACCTTTCACGAGTATAAGAAATTAAATTTTAAAACATTATTTATTTTTTTCATATCAAAAAACGGATTAAAGCAGGTTTTTATTAAAGTAAAGGCTTGCATCCAGTGGGAGAAAATAATTGTTATTTCGATTTTTTTCGATGAGAAAAAATTTTGGAAAAAAATCGTTCAAAACAAAATTCGAAATATCGATCTAATCCTTATGCTATGCAAATCTGAATAAATTGTTTAATTGTAGTTTTTTTTATTTAATGGTTATTTCGGGATTTTTATTTTTTCAGTCAAAAATAAAATTTCTGAATTTAAATTCTTCAGATCATATTTGATCGATATTTTGAGATTTAAATTTTTTCTATCAAAAATAACACTAGTTTACGAGAAAAGACTACCTAATTAAAAAAAAAAAAAAATCTTTTAGTTTAATTTTGGGTCGCTAAACACTGCACCTTAGTTTAATATATCTTTTCCTTATTTTAGTTTGGTTCAGTAGTTATAGTCAAAATTATCTCGAAGAAGTATGCAATTTTGTAGATATTTTGCCATTGGCATAAAACGGATTCTAACTGTTAGAAAGTCTATAAGAATATAAACGTTTTATATATCCAAATTTTCACAATTTTATGCTAAATTCAAACAATATCCTTATAATATTATTTGTATTTGCTATTTTGGTGTTTTTCAGCAATAACTGCAAAAATACCTCGAAAACATTGGGTTTGCCTATATCTCAAAAACGCTTCTTTTGAAAAATAAGTGAAAATCACTTGCGTGTTCAGCGACCCAAAATTATTCTAAAAAACACTTTTTGAACGAGGTATCACACAGCTATAAATTATTTGATATTTTTTGTGTCAGATCGCACTTTAAGATTCAAACAAAATGTTTATTTTATTTTCTATTTATATTTGTTATCGTTTATCGACATTGATAGAATCGATATGAAGAAGCATCTTCGATACTCGTATATCGACGCGGAAGATATCAAATAAAAAACTGCGATTATCGGAATAATCGATATTGTATCGATAATGCCTAGTTTTATGCACTCTTTGTAATTGGTATGTAATGCCTTGAAATAATCTGCAAAAAAAAAACTGAGAAATAGTAATGCCACTGAATAGAGCAGAAGGAAGAGAAGTGAAATTACGTGGAATAAGACGGGAATACATGGGAAAAATTAAGGAGGAACTACTCATAATAGAATAAAATAAAGTGTATACTGAAAATTACACTAGAATGGAGAAAAACAACGAAAGCAAAGAAGTCCCATCACTCCCACCGTTCCACTAACATACAATAATATCAACGCTTATTTCACCATACCAAAACAAATTTGACGTTATCTGCAAAGAACGAGAACGTTGAACACAAGAAGAAAAAGAATTTGCATGGCGTTTCATTTCCTGTGGCAAGATTGTTCGTTCCATTTCACCACATCATAAACGAATGTGATCTGATCAGATCCTAATATCAATCAGAAAAAGTAAATTTAGCTCTAGTATGGTGAAATTGGATGAGATTTTCTATATTTTAACCAATGTTTTTTCCTCTGAATGATATTAGAACCTCATCTGACCCAATTGGTTTTTGGTGTGGCTAATATCAAAGAATGTAGATTACAAAGGAGTTGCATCCCATCCCATAGACCACGCTGGTTTCTGTGTTTGGTGAAATGGCCAGAATTCTTGCCATAGGAAACGAAACGTTCCTTGCTAACATTTTTTGCGAAAGGAAACGAAACGTGGCGCAACTTCTTTGTTTTCTACATTCATTAAGTGTGGAGTGAAAAGATATTGAATTAAAAATGGATGATAACTTTTAATGAAATGGAATTTACTTCAATAAATCGAAGGGAAATATGAAAATCAAATTGGTATGAAAGTGAACCAAATGAAATTAATAGGATTGGTGCGAAGAGGAGCATTTAAGTAAAGAAGAGAACAGAAGAGAATGGGCTGATATAAAATGAAATGTATCGGGAATAATCTGAACAGATTTAAAAAAAGAGGAGGCAAGTCAAAACGAGACTAGCTCAATCATAAGCTTCGGAAAAACAAAACATCGAAAAAATCTACGTTTAGTTTTAAGTATTCATATAATCAATTATCTCAAGTCATGCTTGATAAAATAAACTGAATTGCAAAACAAAATATAAAAATTCAGTGTAAAAAATTTAAGACCTTAAAATTTTTAACTTTTAAACTATTCATTTAATCCATTTTTCGGAAAATATTAAAAAAAAATGCTTGAATTGACTAATGGGGATTAATAAAAAAATCCAAAAATATACTTTGCCTTTGTTAAATGCGATATTAAGCAGATCATTTTTTTTACTTGAGTAGTAATATTAGCGCTTTAGTATTTAATTTATGTTTTGGTTTTATGCGATCATTCTTACATGTTCAATCTATACTAGGTGGGATTTCTAATATTTTTTAGATAAAAAGTCGAACAGATTGCTATTAGTATTGTAGGAGAAAACATGAACCATAAAAGAAGTGTTATATCGAATTTAGAATTTGAAAACGTTGTCATTCTGACATTCAACAAAAAAGTTGTTTCGTAATGGTTATCAGATAAGAAATTACTGTTTCTTGATAACTGTTATGCAGAACAATTGTTTTTTCGTTGACAATAGCAGTTATTCAACATTTATTTTTCATGTTGTCTGAAAGCGAATGTAATGGAAACAAATTTTTTCCATTGCCAATAAGAGTTATGTATTTTACAACGATTATATTCTACGTTGTCTGATAATAGTTATTTCATTCATCATTCTTTTTCATCTCCCACTTAATTTTTATCTTCATCCTGATCTGTGTGATTATTTTCCTCTTTCGTCCTATCTATCAAAAACATATTTAACCATTTCGGGCAATGTTAAAATTAAATTTACGAAAATATCTTTTATTGCCAACGGAAAAAATATTTCTTCTACATAACAGTTACCGGGCAACGTAAAATTATAACTATTATGGGGCAACGTTTTTTGCGATAATGCTTATAATTATTATGCCCATGGAATAAAATATTACACAACCTTTCCATTTCAAGACAACCGGTTTACTCGTATTCGGGTATTTTGTTCCTTTTTTCATGAAGCTCGAAAATTCTGTTTCATGATCAAATGTATTTTTTTTTAGAGAAACAAATGCTTTCCGATATTTTACGACGATTTTAATTGACAAATCGTATTTTTCCATCTTTAAAATTTGTTTTTTTATACCATTTAACTTCTCTAAAAACTGAAAAAAAATTTGCAATTTGTAATTATTATTATTTTTGGCCTTATATGTATTAAACGACTGCAATTTATTGAGCTTGAGGCCTGGTTTGTTTTAGGGAATAATATGATTTGCAATTTGTTGAATACTTTTTCTGAAAAATGAAAAGGGTAATTTTTTTAAATTTATTTGCTCGAAAAGTGAATTTTTTTATTTTGTTTTTTTTTTTTTTTCACATCATAAAGAAGACACTTCAATATTTTTTTTTGGCCAAGCGATTGTTAGTCAAAACTTGTTTAAGAGATACACTTTTTTTTTTTGAATGGTATTTTAAATTATCAAAGAAACGATTTTTGGTCAAAAACAAAATATGTATCTGATCAAGAACCAGAAACAACATATTCGAGTTTCAAGGAAAACGAAAAATATGACATGACCAGTTGTCTTGAAATGGAAAAGCTCTACAGTAATGCAAAAAACAAAGAGTACCAGTTTGGGTAATGAATAATTTTCATTGAAAAGTTGACCTAAGTGCAGACAAAGGATTTTTCGATTGCAAAAAATTTCAATTAAGTAGTTTTTTGACGAATTTCATGAGGCAATTGACATTAGCAATTTAATTTCGCCAATCAGTACAGTTATTAGTCTAAATGTGGTTCCATTAAAAAATAAGAAATGAAAAGAAAAAAATAAACAAATATAAAAATGGAACTTTGATTTGGTAGTGAATGGCAAAATATTGTAATCTCTGCTTAAAGTATATTACTGTTACTTAATTTAATTTTAGCTCCTCTAAATTTACTTCGATTGTTCAATTCATTTCAAATCGTTTAGTGCCAGCAAATTGTTGCATTGTGCGCTTAGACTAAATATTATAAAAAACAACACAGCTCAATATAGAGATATAAATTATTATTTTCGAATTTTCCCTCTCGCTCTCTTTAATAAACAAAATTCCCAACTCACCTCTGCGCTGATTCAACACGTCCGGACTAAGCAGATTTGGATTCCCCGCTTGCGGTACATCTAAGTGATTGCTGGTGGTCAGTGTAGCTGTGGCAACACTAAGTCCCCCACCGCCACCACCTCCACAACCGCCACTACAGCTGCCGCCACTTAGGCCACCACCACCACCACCACCACCCATGCTATTTCCGCCACCACCTACGCCCAGCATTGGCGGTAGCGTTGTGGTGACTGTTGTTGTTGTTGTTGCTGAGGGTATTTGCGTTGCATTCATCGATGTCACCGTTGTATCCTTGAGATTCTGCTTCGAATCTGAGATTATCACAGACGTTAGATTATCAGTAGCTATTCAGGGAATGCATAGAGGAGAGAATTTTATTTATTTTTAATGATTTTTTTTCTATTTCCTAAAATAAAATTTTTTTTTTGTTTTTGTAAAGCTTCTTTGGTACTAAATTGTTAGCTGAACGCTTAATATAAAAGAGTAAAAAACATGTAATTGGGTTTGTACATACAAAATAGAGATAAATATTAATACACAGCAAAATGCATATTCTATTGTATGTATTTTTGTATTTACAACTTTTTGTTTTCAAAATAAAATTTTAAATCATTTTACACACATTTTTCGTTAGCGAGCGACACAAATATAGTAAAAAAAATAGGTAGGTATGCACATTCACTATTGGTAAATTGATGCACGGTTGGAGATTTAAAAACTAAGTAAAAAAATTGAAAAGTGATTGGTATCAGGCAAAATAAAAATGTACATAAAGATGGTAGAAAAAATTTGACTGCTCAAATGCAAAAAAAGCAACAGTTATTTTGGAATTCAGTAGAAAAGTTGTACAGCAAATCTTTGAACCAATAGTTTCTGATAGATTCGACTCTCACCAAACCCACCCACAGAAAGAGTCCGAGGAACTTTTTTATTTCAAAGTTTATTGTTGGCAATCATTTTGGTTTTCGCAAAGAATTGCGTTCAGCAAGTGAACGCCCCTGTCGAGTTTCGTATTTGATAAAAAGATCACTGCACACATTTATATATTTTATTACAATAATTATTAAGTAAAATACTTGCAAAAAATTTATTCTTTTACTATTGCTTAAGGAAATGTTAAAAAAGTAAGATCCCTACCATATGAGCTGAAACTACTGATGGGGCTTCTTCTTCGCGGGGTTCGTCATCGTTATAGGTAAGTTGTAAGTTGTTCGACAGAACTGAAGAAGAGATGCTTTTTGCCTCGGATATCGAGGACATCGTCGTCTTGGCTTTCCACCATGGTAATGCCCTTTAGATGGGCAAACATCTACTCTGATAGCCAGGCTGCAATCATGGCCTTAGGTTTCTTAATAGTCAGACAACTCTCGAGTCTCGTAAGAGTTCTGACCGAACATTGTCCGATAAATATAGATTCTGACCCTCTTTGTAGTAGCTGTCTGTAGGTTGACGAGGTGGAATAATTTTTTTCATTTTCTAATCAGTCGCCCTGCTTTTGTGAGATTGCGGTTTAAGTAGCGAGGCTCCTACTTCATTAATACCCTAGAAGAACTCTCAGTGGTCGAAATCAGCAACTTGTGGATTTCATTTTGGGTACGCAGTGTTTCTGCCGTTAACTTTTCGGTTACAGTTTACATTACCGTTCAAATAATAAGTGGCATCACAATGGACTCCTTTCAGCATGCTGTGCCTTCAAAAGGTGATGTGCCGAGCCGAGTCGGATTCACAAACCGAGTGAGTACCTTTTTTGGGTTGTGAAGTTACAACTTAGCTTTGATTTGTTGAAAAAATTACGAGATTTCATAAAGAAAAATTTTCAGTTATGCAGTGGGAAATGTCTTATTTATTTTCGTTATTATTTCCCGGTTAGCTTGTTTTTTATAAAAATGATTCAGGCGGAAAAAGACTTTATCTCGCAAATAATTATTGGAAACATATTTTTAAAATTTAAATCTTAAAATAAAATATTTTTGGGACTTAAAAAAGATTATCTCGCTCATAATTAATATGAAAATATTTCTTATAATTTAAGTCTCAAAATAAAAAATTGTTCAAGACATAAAAATTGTGTCTTGCTCTGGGTAAGAATGAAAATTATTTATAATTTAAATCACAAAAAAAAAAAATATCGGTGACTTAACATTTTCTCACCCAATAATAGTTATGCAAATACTTTTATCATTTAAATCTCAAAATAAATGTGTTCCAGACTGAAAAAAAACTTATCTCGTCCATAATTATTATGAAAAGATTTTTAAAAATTAAGTTTTAAAATAAGTTTTTTACCTCACCTATATTTGTTATTGACAGATTTCAATAATACAGATATTGAATGAAAGTCTTTTAAGGTATCCACAAATTTATCTCACTCATCATTTTTATGAACAGAGTTTTATTGGAGAAGTCTTAAAATTTAAGCATTTCAGGACATCAAAAATGTATCTGACTCTAATTATTACTAAAAAAAATTACAATTTTAGTTTCACAAAATCCATCTATAAAAGATCATCTTAAATCTTATTGTACTAATAATTTTTTATCAATAAATGAAATGAAAAAAATATATCTTTTATCTCGCCCATAAATATTTTGAAGAGACTTTAATAATTTAAGTTTTGAATGAAAATCTTTTAAGACATAAAAAATATATCACGTACATAAGTATTAGGGAAAGGCTTTTACAATTTAAGTTGTAAAAATAAAAGACGTTTTAAGTCTTAAATTTAAGTCTTAAATTGTAAAAGCAAAACACTGTAAAGTACTTTTATTTTAAAAGATAAATTGAAAAATTTTCTCACAATAATTACGGTCTTTCCCATATCGATTAATTAAATATTTCTTTTATATTTTTCTATGAAAAATTTGATGCCTTTTTTCTTAAACTCAATCATCAAATTATTATTACTCTCAGCCACGGATTTAATCAAATAACTTTTTCATTTCCATTCGTTTGGCAAGCTGACCCCACATGATCTAAAAACCTATGTATCTACATATGCAATCAAATTTATGCCAAATGGCCAAATCAAAATATCAGCGGAATTGCGAGTGCGACGAAGTAGAAATATTTAAAAAATAAGAAAATCCGAAAAAAAAACTTTACGTAAAATAAGCAACACTTTAATTACAGAACAACACGAAACTGGCCGGCGTTGACATGCAGTACAGTTCAGTGAATTTTGAACGGGCAGCCAGAGTGAGGACTTTTGCTATATGATCGCATATGTTGTACATATTTACATAGGTATATACTTTCGATACATATGAATATAGGGATGTAGGTACATACGTAGTTGCCTTGGTCGGCTGACATTTCGCATGCAACGCCATTTAGCGGAAGCGAAACAAATCGAGGCGTTGACGCTGAAACGGTGATTATGGCATCAAACGCACACACATACACATGCAGATATATACACACATACATATGCATACATGGCGGCATGAGCATGAACTAGCGATTAAATATACACACATACACATATCAACACACACACACACACACACACATGCGATTGCATCTCTGTATGCGAAACCCAACAGGAAAATGTGGTGGGCATAAGGAAACATGTTGTGATTTTGTGGTAATAGCTAACTGGTTATTTGGTGTATGCGGTTGTTTTGGCGGTTAATTCCATAGGTATGTTTGCCGGACGTGATTGGGATTGTGGTTGCATTTGGGAGCAAGAAAGTGTCGCGAGCGGTTTGTCGACATACAGTTGCGATCAAAAAAATTGTAAAGCGAAATGTAATGACAAGTTTTGTTCAGTTTGTTTTAGTTTAATACTTTTTGTTGATAAATATAGTAAATTCTATAGCAAAAAAACAGAAAAGTAAAAATTCTAGAAAATTTATAAAAATTGTTATGAAAATGTTCCTCTTTTTAATCCCGACAATTTTTTAGGTATGCCATTAAATTTTATTATAACATGCAATCCTAAAGTAGTTAATTTGTTTTTGGGGATTTTAAAAAAGCAAAAAAAAATTAACTACTGGAAACTTGCAGTTTAGTGTAGTGGAATTTAATGGGTTACAAAACTGCATACTCGAAAGTTTTTGAAAATTCGGATTAAAAAGTTAAACATTTTCTTAGAAATTCTTTAAACTTCTCAAATAAATTTTCTAGAAAGTTTTCATAATTTTTGTTTAAAAATAATTTTTTTTTAATAAAAATAATTCGAATTAGCGACCGTTATCATTATGAGTTTAATACAAAAATTGTTGTTTAAGCCATAATTTAATACTTAAACTGTGCAATGAAAAATTTATGAAAAATATTTTTTTGGTTCCGAAATAATTTTTTTAAATTATTTTTTTAATAAAACTTATTTTTTAATCAAAAACAACTTTAATTTTTCGGGTGTTATTTTTTCACTCTCAAATAATGTTTGTGTTGTGAATTGTTATTTTTCGATAAAAAAATAATTTTTTATGTGGCATATCAAGAAAAATTTAGCACCAAACAGTTATTAGAAAGCAGGAGTAGTGGCATTTTAAGTTTTTCGATCTGCCGATAAACTAAAACTCAAAACTTAATTTTTAATTTTGAGAGATGAAACTGAATTTTTGCTTCGATCAAAAGAATAGTACCAAAAAAATTATTTATTTGTTTTTTATTTTCATTATGCTGCGTTAGAAAATTCTACATAGAAAAATTCTGCAAAATGTAAAAAATTTGCCTCCCTCATATATTGGAAAAACTTTTATAATTTAAGTTTTAAAATACATATACAATAAAATAATTATTATGAAAATATTTTTGTAATTTATGTCTTAAAATAAAAGATTTTCAGAGAAATGCCGAATGCAAAACTTTCAAAAAGCAAATATTCGAATAATCAGATTTTCGAAATCCAGAATTTCGTTAAGCAGAATTTCGTGTTCCGAATTTTGTATTGACATAATTTCGATATCAGCCCAAAATAATGATTTCTCTTGATAAAAAAAATAATAAAACTCAAAAAAACGTATTGCAATCATATACATATGAAAAAATCATAAAATAGTTATTATTGTTAATAAAATGTTAAATTCACAAATAATTTATTTCTGAGTCAAAAGATACCATTAGAATTTTGTTTGTAAATAAAAAATTATAACTCGATACACGATTAATTTTTCTAAGCGATTAAAAAGTATCGAAACGTAATTATTAATTATTATTTTCAAAAATGTCGCTCAAAACTTTCTTAATCATAACGGATTCATAGAGGGCAAGAAAAAATATACATACGGGATATTCCACACAAAACTTGCCATCAACGTTGAATATTTTGTTTGTTATTTTTGATTTGTTCTTAAATAAATAATTAAACTTAATTTAAATTAATTTTAGTACACTCTATTTGCAAGTTGAGAAAAATTCACAAATTTCATCTCCCGTGAAAATTTTCATATCTACATTAGATACAATTTATGCAATTGAAATGTGGTACGTTTTAACGAGCGTGAAAACTGAAAAAACATTTTTTTTCTGAAAACTTCGCGTAACATATTGAAATAAAAAGTACGTATCAAATATTTTCGAAAAAAAAAATATTCAACACGAAACAAAATTTTGGTAGCAAATTTTGTGTGGAATGCCCCATACATACATACATGCTCGCAAAACTGTTCTCCGGTATTTGAAAGCTTCAAGTTTGCTTTTATTGAAATGTTTAAAATAATCATTATATTCGGTCCTTGGTAAAATAATGCACACTCGAAAATTTTGTAAAAATTCGATAACAATTTTGTTTTCTTGTTGATTTTTTGATGCATTTTATAGAATGTTTGCAATATCCACTTGTAAATTTTTGGTTTAAAATTAATTGATTTTTAATAAAAACAATAATTAGAATCAAACCAAAAATATACAAAATGATAAATCCTGTCAAAGCATTTTGCTACTATTTTTGTGATCACAAGTGCAAATAAATTCGATCAGGTGGCAAGCTAATTACAAACTAACAGCAAAGGAAGGAAAAGAAAACTATGTATAATCAAAATATCCAGGGCTGTTTGGCATTCATTCACAGGCGGCGGAAGTGAGCATCAATACATAGTTAGAATAATGGATTATTTGCAGTGGGATATTAATTAGCTAAATTAGGTTGGAAAAATATACTCCATTAATAAGTATGTACCTATGTATGTATTTACATTATTTAGAGAGGAGCAAATAAACGTGCGTTGAAACGAGTTAACGAAACGAATCAGCGAGCGGGCGGAAATTTGAATTAGGGAATAGTATGTATTAGAGAATTTAAGTAAGTATATAAAATAAGTTGTTGTTGTGTCACACTCACGCACGAATAGTGTCATAAAATCAGTGTCACTATATGGCGGGTGCCTCTCTGCCATCGGTGTGCTCGCGCTACCGCCGCCCCCGCCCCCACCAACCGATTCCAGGCTTGGACTGTGGGGCACACGAACGCAAACGGATGGCACCGGTGCCGTACAGCTGTTGGATGATGTTGATGTGGTAATGGTGGTCGCCGGTATTGTTGTTGATGTTGTTGCTATATTCATATTCACAATGGTGCTATTCGTGGTGATGGTAGTATTGTTGTTGTTTATTGTTGTTGTGCTAACTAAATACAATGTTATGATTGTAGTACATAAAAAATTTAACATTTACTTATTTTATATTCACACAAGAAAATATCTACATAAATGCATAGAAATACTACGCAATTGTTGCAATCGTTTACTTATAAAAATTGCTAGTTTTGTTATTTAGTGTATTTACTGTATATTTGCTATACTACCTATATGCTAATATATAAAATGTTTTTTAGTTGGTATGTTCGAGGATCTAAACCTAGAAAAATCAGCTGATTGATTGAGCTATCCTTTAGTTTGTTATGGAGTCCCATATATTTAGAGGAAAAAAACAAATTCCGAAAGGTTGCACCGAAGCCCAGATAATTCTAAAAATCGTATCTAATAATGGATTCGGTAGGTAGTATGGTCTAAAAGTTTATAGCCAACACATTTGTTGGAGATACAACACACTAATAGTGTATTTCCACCGAGCGTTCAACTGCAGTGAACACAATGCTGCGGTCAAATTGACGCTTTAAACCAATTAATTAACATTTTATAGCTAAAATGGGCAAAGTTAGTTGGTAAACGGGTTAAATTACATGCAGATTGTTGTTGGAAAATTAAACAAATTAAAACACTTGAAAACCAGTTCCGAAAGTCTCTGTAAGCCAGTGTCGAAAATCTCTGTACGCATTCTGTAGTATACTTTTTGGCGCTTCATCTCCAAAACATCTAGACAAAAATCAGCTGATACTAAAATACTAAATTACTAAAATACTCACATTACCTCCTGGCGATTAGAGCTGGAAAAACAACCGATACCTTAACGATATTATCGATAGTCGATAGTCTTGAAATATTTTCCCACTATTTAATTGGAATTGACATCTTAACAAATAAGTAAAATTACCATTTATTGCCAAAACATATTCAATATTTTTGATTGAGCCTCAACCGGCTAAATGTTCTAAAGTGGAAGTGCCAGATAATTAAAAGGGACATGGAAGGACAAGGAAAAAAAACAGGGCTTATATGCTGCTGTTGTAGAAAATCTGTCGGCAAAGGTATCCGTACACCCACTGTGCTCGTCAAATGCATAAACGATATGTGAAATTCGATGTCGTAATTTTCACCTCAAAAATTTGTCTTACAAAATATATGAAATTTCAATATGAGTAGAAACCTACTCACATGGTCGGAAAACACATATCGATTTTAGGGTTAACAAACGGTTAATGTTACGTTGGAAATCTGTTATACTATCAGTACATTGCTGAATTTTTCGAACCTACTCACAAAAAAAATTATTAATATATTACAAAATTTGAAGCATCTTAAATTTAGTATTGATCTATGACTACATTTTTGACAAAAGAGGGTAAGAAATTGACGAAAGCTCAACAGCGCTTGGTTGCTGAGTACAGACATTTTTGCTCTTCATCTTCCACCAGGAAATAATGGGTGAAACAAATTCGTTCTGGTTGATAATGATTTGATGCTTTCGAATTAAAACATCAATTATACAGACTAAAACCTGGGAGCTAAAAACAAAAGAAGTATTTATTGGACTTACAAAAAAAAATAGTGCTTAGAATATGACATGAAGATTTGAATATGAAAAAGGGCTGTGATAGAACGAGTGAAGTGCTGTAGGTAGATTTTTTCTCTTTGTGAAGGACGACAGGAAGAAGTTTTGTGATTGGCAATGAAACTTTGGCCTTCTATTATTATCCTCTGTCGAAATGGGTAACGATGGAATGACCTCGTCCGAGTTCACCGCAACTAAAAAAGGAAAGTCGACCAATCTTAGAAAAAGATTACGACTACAATCTTTTGGGATACCGAACGAAATTTACTGGTAAATTTTAAAGGCTGCTATATAACAGTAACGGCTATTTACTAAGCTTCATTGCCTACACCAATTGCGATATGCTATTAAAAAATACATCGAATACATCTGTCGCGAGGAATATTGTTCTTTCATGACAACTCATTGGTCTACGACTCTAAGTCTGACATCAAGGAATGTGGAAATATTGAGTTGGACCCTCCTTCATAAAATCCCGATTAAGCTTCGACTTAGGGGGACGAAATGAAGCTATTTTCAGATATTTTGAAGGAAAAAATTCAGATGATTTTTTAAGACTATAGAAGTGTTTGTAACGCCAAAATGATGATGCTGCACGTTTGCTGGTATTAGAAGGGAATTTTCTATTATGAAAGTAACTTTGATAACAGCCCTTTTTTAGGGCTAGGAGCTTCCACAGGCAAACTGATTTTGTAGACAAGAAAGTGTCCAACAAATTTGTAAAAACTGGGCAGAAAAACTTCAAACTAAATTTTGTTACGGGGCAACATATATCTTCCAGATCCTGAGCGACTTGGTTAGTAACAAACAAATAGACAGGTGGGATTCGCCAAAAAATCAGGATGACTTAAAGAAATAGAGCGATAGATCGAAGGAAATCCGTTCGCATCTATCTGTGACGAAAGCTCGTCTAACCTAACCTAATGCACATTCTTTTTTGGATGAACTAGTAGAAGTTTCGGAGTCGACTTTCATCATCAAAAGTGATTTAATTTTCAATTTTAACATGATGTCAAAATATCTCGTAACCATGAAATCCAACATAACGTGAAGCGAAGGGAGTTAAAGGATTATTAACTGTGGCAATTGTATGCGATGTTTTATACACCTTACTAAAACATTAAGCACCGAAAGTATCTCAATGAGTTTTACCTCATCTCCTATTTCATAAGAATATATTCGGTTTTTTTGCAATCTCAATATAGACATCGCCCAAAGTCTGCAAAATATAGTGAAAAAACATCAAAATGGATGAATTCTTGTCATTTTAGAAGCCCTGTGTTTAGCTTTCCCATAGAAACCAAAATCCAAAATCTGGAAGGTATTATATGGAAAAGAAACTAGGAATGGGCGTTATTAGAAAACTGATTAATTAAATCTAGTAAAAATAACAATAAATTTTAACTCATTCTGCGAGTAATTGAATGACGAATACATTTTCATTGGCTATTAAAGTGATTTGTAATAACGAACAAATTTTCATTCGTCATACAAATAATTTTGAATAAAGAATAAATTTTTTCTACAAATGTATTTGTTATTCAAATTTTTTCAAAATTTTTTGCACTATGAATGAAAATCTATTCGTTATTCAAAAATAGTTTAAATGATGAATGAAAATCTATTCATTTTTCAAAATAATTTCATTGCTGAACGAGAATCTATTCGTTATTCAAAATTATTTGTATGATGAATAAAATATTTTTTTCGGTATTTGAAAAAATATAAAATTTGTGAACACTGTTTTATTTTTTATTTAATTAACAATTCTTTCAGAAACGCTCATCCCTGAATAGCATACTGACTTAGTTCTATTGACCACGCCGGAAATGTACCGCCAACTGTTGTTCATAAAAAGCATTTAAAATATATTCCTTATTTCTGCGAAAACTTCAAGCAATTATTGGGCTAAAAATCATATCCAGCTATACGCACAAATATTGCTTTACTTAAGTTTATGAAACGATTTCATATGTATATATTTTACAAGCTGCCGTAATTTATATTTTTATTTAACACTGAAAATTTATGTAATAAAATCTAATGGCATAACTACTTTTATTTATATTTTTTTATCGCGCTTAAATTCTTATGGCTTGAGGAATGAAGTAAATATTTAAATGGTCGTTTGATGGATTTATGACAAAATTAAATTTATGCAGCAATTTGTTTGAATTTCCGCAAGTAACAAACTTTTTTTTTTTTATTTCACTTGGACGGCAAAACATGCAGAGTTATAAAAATATGCTGAAAAAAATTTGATTTATGGTATTTGAACATTGCATATAATTCACTTATAAGCGAAACGAAAAAATAAAAATAAAAACAGTTTTGAACGCCAGAACAATAGACAGACAGAGGCCAATATGTAAGTAAAGTAGGATGTTAACGAAAAAGAACAATAAATTGTATGGGTAAAAAGCGAGAGGGAGTGGGGATTTTATGTCGTCAGAGTGGCAGAATGACAAAGTGACATACAGACATGGAGCGACAGTGTGACGTTATTAAATCAAATGTTTATAAATAAATCGCCAAGTAAACAAGAAAATAGTAAAAAGTGGCTAGAACGAATAACTGAGTTTAACATTTGCATATAAAAAAAAATTTGAATAAATTCAAATTAACGCACCCACTGACACACAATGAAGGCGATTTTTTTTTGCTACAACTAATAGAGTTATTATTTTTTTTTAGTAAATGATAACAAATTTGTGCATTGTTTTGTATTTGTAAATGCTGTATCTGTGTAATATAAGTTATGTCTGTAAATGCTAGGGGTGTCATTTTCATTGGATCTCAAGTTTTATACGGCATGACTGGTGTGATTGTCCAAAATATTGTGATTTTCAAAAATTTAAAAAAAAAATGTAAATGTAAAATAAATATAAAATTTTTGACCACTTTTACTAACATTAAGAAAATAATCGGGTCATAATTTTATGGCATCTCAAACCAGCCAGACTTTGTTAAGATTTTCCGAAAGTGTAAATACCTATTCAGTGATAAAAGACTCGCTGGATTTTAGGAATGGGAAAATTAACCTATACATCGATATACACATATCGTAACGATTTTCTTTAAATAATTAGTGCAAAAAATCGATATTTCCATATATCGATATTTTTACGTCAAAGGGAAGTTACCTTAAGTATTGTATTAATGGTCGATTGTGAAAACCAGCCAGACTTTGTTAAGATTTTCAGAAAGTGTAAATACCTATTCAATGATAAAAACCCCGATGGATTTTAGGGATGGGTAAATTAACAAATATCGATGTATATGGTATCGTTATTTTTTATATAATAATTTGATATATCGATATTTTTATGTCAAGACGCAAGCTTTCGATAGTGAAAAAAGTTAAACTTATTTCACACTTTTATTCTTTTTTATACCCGAAGTGTGAATTAAAATTTATGCTTTGTTTACTGAAACAATTTATTTAAAACAACTTGGCTCTAAATTAGAAAAATATAATTGTGTAGGTTTTCCACCCGAATTATAAAATTTATTATGTTTTAAGGCTTCCGTCAAAATATTTCGAAGATCCTGTTTTTAAAATAAAAATGGTTTTTTTTAAATATATTTGCACTTGAGATGATAAAACAGTGATAGCTTAAAATATCCGTTCGAAAATACTTAATAATTTTTTCGAGGTGATTGAAAAAATATTTGAAAATCACTTTATATTTAAAGTTTCATAAATTTTGTAATTCCGATAGTTACGATTTTTTATGTGGATAGTGGCCCACCCTATTGCACGACAAAAAACAATTTTATATAATAAGTATGGATTAAAATATGCATTTAAGTAAAGTGGAAAGTTTTACATAAGTATTTTAAAAAATAGTTAGAATTGGATACAAGTTTGGTAATTGGAAGTATAAGTAAATATCGAATATCGATATATTTCGTGATTAAAAATATCGATGTAAAAATATCGGTATTTCGATATGTTGACATATTTTACCCATACCTAATGCATTTGCGAAAGTTAACTTGAGTTTTTTTTATGGCCAACTTAATTTTTTATTTAAAAATAGTGGAAATATTGTTGAAATGGTTTGTTGAGACCTAAACTCAAACAGAGTTCATATTTACTGATCATTTTTCTCGACGTATCTTAAAAATTGTTCAGCAAATATTTATAAGGACTTTTTAGAACAAACTACTTCGATTACAGGTCTAGGTTTTGACTACACTTTAATTTGCGTCGATGCCACTTATCGGTCATCGAAATTTTGAATATGTGGCTTAGTAAGGCATCACAATCAATGTGGTTGGCTATTATTTCGCTGAAGATGCATTGGTTTCATAAGTTCGATGTCAGATTAATTTTGTGCGAACATTTTTATTGAATAATTTTTTTCCAGGATATTCCCTGAAAATAATATTTCGCGAGCCAAACAAGTGTTGAACAAAATTATTTGTCGTACAATTTCAGGTGGTGTGAACTTTAGTTGTGTTTGGTAAGGTAGTTTTTGGGATATACCTTTTTCATCTAAATATCGCGGTGCCAAGCCCATATTCGCAAAAAAAAAAAATTTGCACACGTAAGCCAAAATCGCTGGTTGTGGCGCCAATTAAGTAAGTAATGCGATGCACGGATGGATAGACATACAATGCCTCATAGATTTCGCTATTTATTGTGAACATTTTGGCATATTTTATCTCGGCTGGTTTATGTTGTTACAACCAACTGTTAGGTGGACAAAGTTCGCTCAAAATACGATGAACGGATTATAAACAAATTCGAGCATTATATCGCATAGACCCGTGTCATGGATATAGGTTATACTTCAATCCGTTAGGTGGCGCATGAGTCGAGTTATACAGAAAATCTGTATTTTTTATTCGATTGTGATGAAATTAGAAAGTTATGAAGCTATGGTGTGATAGGAAATACTTTTATGACAAAGAATTGCGCTAGAGGGCGCTAGAGGCGAGTTATTCAAGTGAAAAAACCGGATACATAACTATTACTCGTATAAAAGAAATGAGTCAAAGTTAATCAATAATTATTATAATAAGATAAAAAGTAATCTATAACTATTATTCAAAAACTTATATTATAAAAGCCTTTTCATAATATCAGCGAGATACATATTTTTAAGTCTTCAGTGACTTTTACTTTGGAACTTAAGTTTTCTCGTAGTAATTATGAGCAGAAAAATGTTTTTTAGTTTTGAAGAGCGGTACTTTTATAGAATGATTTCGGGATTAGTTAGGGACTGATTCGGGACTACTTTGAAATAAGTTTGGGACCTATTCGGCCATACTTATCGACTTCTTCGGTACTATTTTGAGTCCCGAAATGGTTCCGACTTTCCAGACTTGGAAAAAGTTGCCTTACCAATAATTATTATGATTATTATTATGGAGTTATTATTTACTTAAAACTGCATTCTCACTTTTTTTTACCAATATGAAAAGCCATTTATAATATAAGTTTCAAAATAATAAATATCGATAACTTAAAAACTAGGACGACTTTTTTTAAAACCCAACGGTCAAATAATTATTATTCTGAATTCACAGAAAAAAACTGCTTCCAAGTTTATAGTCGATTTTATCTTTATTGTGACTACGAGGAGTGGTTTGCAAATTCATCAAAGTAGAACAAAGGTAGTCAGCAACAATGAGTACCCAGTACCAACGTTCATATAACGTTGCAAGACCGGTTTTACTTTTAGCAAATGAGGGTACACATTTTCACAATTAAGGACACCCCTAGTGATTGTTAAGTGTAAAAAGGTTTTATATAATTTATGTATTGCATATGGGCTATAATAAAACTTTTCGATGTTCAGTACAATTAATAACGCACTAAAAATTCTGCTTACATTCGAAACGGAAACGGAAGTACATACAGCCAAAGCGCATACACACACAAAACATACGTTTATAATATATAGATATATACTATTTATATTCCATACCTATGCAGCAGAGACTTACAAAATACATACGAGCACATAAATGAGAAATAATTCGAGACGAATAAACAAAATCAAGCTTATTTGAATTTTGGCCCGCCCGAGCCCCCGATGACAAATCGAGTTCTCCTCCCCATCACTTACCACCGTCCTTCGTTATCGCTTGGGTATCCAAATTTTGATTCTGATTTTGATTGACAACAAATGCTGAGTTCTCCTCCTTTGTGATGCTCATATAATAGCAGGTGTCATCCTTCTTCATGATATGCCGCGGTCCGGGATTCAACAAAATTGTATCCTCATAGAACTCAGGCAACTCAGCTGGACGCACGCCTACCAATGCAACGCCATATCTATGAGACAACAAAGAAAAGAAAAAAAAAACAACAAGAAGAAGAAGAAAACCAAAGACAAAAACAAGAAAAGCCATTTAGCATGACAGCAAAAGCATTGAAAAATTTATATTGAAACTACTACTAAGCGAAAAAGTGCAAAATTCAATCAAAGTAAAATCAAATTTAGTTAAATTGCTTGTCCATCAGTCAGTTTAGTGCGAGTACACATTCTAGACGACTATGCGACAGCTCAAAATGAACAAAACAAAAAAACAAGAGAGTGGCAAAAAATAAAAAAAAAATACAAAAATATGTAACGAAAGTTTGAGTGAATAAAAAAGTAAAACTTGGTTTTGAGCTACCATCTTTGGCTACTCACTTTCGATGCGAATGAAAGCTGGCGTAAGTGAAACTTTTGCCCTCGTACTCGCCGAAGAACCGACTGTCACCGAGTACAATGTGATAGATCTCGTTGCCGGAACATTTGCCATACAGGCGATGCCATTCCTCTGGTGATTGTTGACCTTCCCTGCAAAAGTTCAATAGCGAGAGGAGGGGGAGAAAAACCAATGTTAAAACAATTTCTTTCATTGTAGTCTTTTTATCTCAGTAACAGTGTGGTTTTACATGAACCTTTGTGTATGTGTATGTGTGTGTGTGTTTCCATGAGAGACTTGTAAGTACTGCGTGTCACTGCCAAGTATCCTTCAAATTTTTTTTTTTGAATGGTTGTTGTTGGCTTAAGTGAGTAATTGGGTTTTATTTTTATAGCTTTTTAATTTCCACTTTGTTCACAATTTTCTTTGTTCATCTTACGCGCCTTTTGCGTTCGTCGCTCGTTCAATAAGAAAGTTAGAAATTTTCTTTGTTTGCAGTTACCGTAAAATAAAAAGTTTAGCAAGAAAAAATCAAAACAAAAAGTCTTTGTTTGGAACGAACAATGCAACAATGAACAATGTATAAATTTAAGTTTTACTTTACAAATTTGAATAGGAAATGTGAAGCGAAGCCACAAGTTGTTTAGTTAATTGTGAAAAAGTTTCGATGCGCTAGCAATTGTTGGCTTCTGATTAGATAGAAGAAGACGTACTCGTATTGATAGTATTTAATGGCAAAAAATATATTGGCATAGGTCAGTTGCGCTCTGTGTCTACTAGGCTGAGTTGAGAGTTTTCGAAGTGACATTTCTTCTTTAGGGAGACGTTGGCTTTAAAAGTTTAATAAAATGCATTCGGGTAAAATTTGGTACATTAACAGTTTTATCTGATCCAATCTATTTCGATTCTTAAAAATTTGACTGGAATCGAAATGCGAAACAGGCCTGCATAATTCAAAATATAAAAGTACGGCGCTTTTTTCATAAAGAGAGTTGCCATCTGTTTCAGGTGTTAGATTATATTACTAAGTTAAATTTAATTCTGCAATATTGGCGTCAAAGGAAAGAAGTTCGAGAAATCTTAAATGCAAAAATATTTTTCAGCAATGTTGCCACATGTTCAAGAAGTATAATTAAATGAAGTTATAAAGTTAGCTAAAATACATTTGTATTGACGTCAAATGAATGAGATTTAAGTAATTTTAGTTTCTAAAAAACTTTTTTGGAGAGGGTTGCCACCTGCTTGAAAAATTAAGTTAAAATGAACCAAGTTAGTAATCTTAATAAACCATTACATTATGGTTGTCAAACGTAAAACATTTGTTTGAAAAACAGGTTTCGATTAGGTTGCCAGCTTTTTAAAAAATGTAATTTAATTAAGCTAAATTCGTATTCTTAACAAAACATGACACAATATACATATGTTATATTATAAGCACACAAAATATTTGTTCGCAAAACATGATGCGCTAAGGTTGCCATCTCCTTAAAAAGCTAGATCGAAACTAGTTGATAAGCTAAATGAAAATTAACAAGTTTGGTGTGAAACGTAAAAATATTTTGAAAGAGGATTGCCGCCTGTTTCGAAAAAAAATATTAAAAAAATATACTTTCCATAAAGCATTATAATAGTATTAGTGTCGAAAAAGTATTGAGTTAAAATAAAACGTTTTCAGTTACCGTCGAAAATAGCCTAATCCATCACTATATATAAGTGTCAAAATTTCCGGTATACTACATCTAGGCAGCAGTATAAGGGGACAGAAATCCTTGCATTTTTCAAAATCCACCGTTTAAATTCTTTCGAAATCCCAGAAGATTACAGCCAAAATCTTCTTTTCCTTTTCCTGGGATTGAGTAAGTCTTTTAAGGTTTTGGTCGTGTTTGAATCGAAAAGTTCTTCCTGTCTATCTTTACAATGAGATAAATACTGAGTAGACAATTCTCCATCAATAGAACACACTCGGGGGGCTTGTAAAAGTTCGATTTTTTTTTTCTATGGACTACTACTCGTGCGGTTTTTATATCCCAACCTAGGTGCCGTTTTCAAAAAAGTGGGAAAAATTATTAAAATATATATCTGAGTGAAACTAAAGGTTTATACATCCACAGTAAAATTTCACGGGAAATATTTTTGTAGAACATTATAACCCCTTAGCTCCTACATAAAAGTGCCCTTTTTACTCTTACTTCACGAAAATCTTCAAAAAATTAATTTAGAAAATCTCAAGTGGGTTAAAATGTTCGATAATATTATTTTTCGGAATATTTTACCTGGAGCCTTCTCAGACAAAGACTTTATATAAGGAGCGTAAGAGTGCACTGAAATTAAAATAAAACGACAAATATGTTCTTTTGAAATATCCGAAATTTATATAAGCTCTCCTGCATTGACGTTATTTAAAAATACAAGTAAACGGAACAGTTATCAAATTTGTATACGTTTTTTTTATTATATGTAGAATTTGGTTTTATTCACGCACAAATTTTATCTGAGGAGACCGCTAGTGTAATTTTACCGCGAAAGGTTCCTATAACATTTTCAAGGGTAAAATTTTGCTTTTTGAGGGGTTTTTTGTGGTAAGGGTCAAAGCGAGACTTTATAAGGCAACTAATGGGTTAAAATGATCTACGAAAACATTTTCCATACATACTGTATAAGTCTTAACTTTAAATTAAGCTCTTATATATATAAAGAAATCGAGCTAAGTTTTTCAAATCCAGCGAGTGTTTTATTATTGTATGGGTATCATTTCAGAAAATGTTAAAAATGGCAGAGCTGCTTTAAGTTGCCACTAAGTTTTCGCGTAGTGTAATTTAATGATTTTAAAGTTTTGCACCTACGACAAATCTGTTCTGAGTAGACTAGCAACTTTTTGACCATACTACACACATATGTAATACCATCCAAACACAAGCACCTGTTGATGGCAAATATGTGGCACCCGTTATTCGTAATTCGAAATTCTGGAATTTAATTCAATTACCTTCTCTGTTACTTTATTAACAACAACAACAGCGGCAACAAACGACCGAGCATCAACCGTTGCCATTCTTTTGTACCTGCTACCAATCCTGTCCAAGTGCTGTGTCATTGCGCCACTATGCCCCCGCCTGCATAGACGTAATACGAATGTAAACTGCTAACAGCTCACAATACCGCGATCCACCATATACTAGGAATTATGTCATGGCCTTAAATTAATATGACCCCTAGCATGCGAGGGGATTTGCCATTCAACTAGTGTGAATTCATATGAATGTATTAAAAGGGTAAATGTTATTGGGGTGGGCTGTTTGTGTTATGATGAGATAAGAGTGGGCACACTGAAAGGGCCAAGACTGGGCATACAAAACAACAACAACAGTGCGGCGTGAAATAAATTAATATACAAATACACACACACCATCATACATAGATCCTTTTCCGTCCATATAGAATATTGAAACGTTGCAAATGCAGAGCGACAACAATGGCGCTACTGCAGGTCTTCACCAGTCAAAGGGAAAGTCGTCAGGTCATTGTGTGAGTTTTTTATATTGCAAAAATACATTGAGGTTTATTCGAGTATAGATATAGAGGTCTTCCTAAATGGCTCTAGCTTACAAATTCAAAAGCAAATTAAAAAAAAAAATGACCACAAATACAACAAGTAGGTATGAGTGTTGACAATCGCCATTATACGGCACAAGCACCTGTCAACGGTAGCGGGTGTGAAAGCCAAAGATATGCGGCCTTACGGAATTGGAAAAATGACAACAAAAGGCGGAAAATAAAGTGGAAAAGCATTGACGGAAAGTGAACGGGTTGCCGCCGAGCGATTGCGCCACTAATGTTCGTTTAATGTGTTGTGCCGGGCAGGAAGAAGGACTCCGATACCCAGACACATCCGCCAGCAACAATGTGGGTATTTATGAAAGGTTGAAAAAATGAGCGCACTTGTGTAAGTGGGCTTTTGTGCTTTTGGTGGCTTATGGGTAACGGTTGTGGTATTAAAATAAAATTAAAGTAAAATCATTCATGTTCTCGGCTGACTAACTGTAGTTACTATTTAACTGAAGGTGACTTTTTCCATGGTAATGCAAATGGAGTGTAGCAATAGTTGCAAAAAAAGTTCACTTCCAGCTAAAAATATTGGCAATAATTGTATGGGGAGTATCGGCAGTATTTTCGAACTAGATATTTCGGACCAACTAAGGCCCTTCCCACTACTACTACTACTACAACTATTAGTTGCTAGAACTACGTCTATCCTAAAACTTCTACCCTAAAACTCAACTACTAATGACTTCCACTCCTATTAATAACTATTACTACTACTATTTCTAGTAATCCTACTAAAACTATTTTTAATAAATTCGACTACTATTTTTACTAATGCTACTACTAACTACTTTCTTCGGAGTCGGCGTAAAACTGTAGGTCTCATAAATTGAAGAGGAACTTCGGCCAAACATCAAGCTATGATGTAAATTATTGTTATTACTATTAATTGCTACTACTATTTTTACTAATTTCTACTACTCTTTTTACTAATGCTAATACTAATTACTGCTACTATTTTTTACTAATTTCTACTACTAATTACTACTACTAATTGTTACTACTATTTTTACTAATCTCTATTACTATTTTACTACTACTACTAGTTTCTACTACTATTTATACTAATTTCTACTACTAGTTTTACGAATGCTACTACTAATTTCTACTACTATTTTAACTAATTTATACTAAAATTTTTACTAATGTTAATACTAATGACTGCTACTATTTTTGGTAATTTCTACTGCTATTTTCACTAATGCTGCTACTACTTAACACTGCTATTTTTATTTATTTCTACTACTATTTTTAATAATGATACTACTTATTTCTACTACCATTTTTATTAATTTTAACTACTATTTTTACTAATGCTACTACTAATTTCTACTACTATTTAGATTAGTTTCAACTACTATTTTTACTATGCTACTATTAACTACTAATACTACTAAGAGCTCCAGCTCAATTTAAAGAAAAGCTTAAAAAATGTATATCTTTTTATTAATTGTCCTTAGCATATGTATTCACACATAAAAATGGCGTATGATTTCATTAAATTTGATTTTCTAAAATAGAAGCACGAACCTTGTTCTCGAATAGATTTATCGTTCGACATTCACATTTTATATTTTACATGTAAGAGTTTGTATGCAATTTAGTTAAATTTGACTTTTCAAAAAGGTGGCAACTTTCTTTAATATATACCTATGAACTTTCACCCAGCGGAACGAACGATTTGACATCCATATTTTACTATTTCGTATAACATGTGTGTAATTTAGTTAAATTCGGCTTTTCTATCAGGTGGTAATCCTCTTTCAAAATATGTGTATAAACTTTCACCTCGCCAAGAAGAACTGTTTAACACTGATATAACAATATTTCATATAACTTGTGTATATTTTAATTAAATTTCGGACGATAAACAGTTCGCAGCACTCCCCTAAGTAAACAAAATCGTGGCCAAAACCCACGGTAGAGACGAAAATTTTAGTTTTAAAATAGGTGACAACCCTAAACAAATATATTTGCGAGATTACGGTTTCTAAAGCCTTTTGGTTCGATTTGATTTTATTTACTTATTGATTTAATTTAATTTCTTAATTTAATTTAACAAAAAATAGTAGGCAGCCGTCTTGAAAATATTTTGAAAATTACGGTTTCATATATAACCCTACGTGTTGAACTGCAATTTATTTGAATTGAACACCGAAATGTGCGCCACCTAGCGAGAATTTCTTCACCTTTCTTTTATGCTAAACCTTTGCGTAGCAATTGCGAACAAACCCGAAGAAGAAAGCATGCAATTTGGTTCAGTTACGATTTTTAAGTTCACGTACTTTAAATTTTTGTAAGCTTGAAATATTTTTTAATCAATAATTTGTTTTTTTGTTTTTTTTATAAACACACTTACAGTGAACAGGCAGAGGTTCTAATTTAACATTTTTTCAGATGAAGAAACCGCTGCACTGTTTAAATTTTACATATCCTTTGGATTTGTTAGAGCGATTTGATTGGGTTCTGTGAGAATTTCTCATGACATTTCAGCCTCTTAAAGCAACAACAAAATACATGAAGACATTATATTTGTGCCTTGGTACATACATACGTACTTATGTAGATATTTTGTATTAAAATTTAGTTACTCATACGACCTGTCGACCAATACCTAATGGTTATATGGGGGTTTTAGTGGTTTCTGATTGAATTTGAGTGTAAATCAAATTGTAAGAAAAAAATTATTTTCTAAGCTGTCGTTTATTGACTAGGCTGCTGTTAACGTGCTGGGTCGGCTGGAAAATAAATTATACTTTCCGCAACTGCATATCCGTATTCAATTATTTGCTCAGTAAATTGTTTGCGAAATGGAAATGACAACAATTGTACGAGTATGAGGACTCGGATATTTGTATTATTATTATTGATAGATGTAAATTGAAAATCTACCCTCGTGCTTCCATTTGACCCGGTTTCACGCGTTTAGCTGAAGTCAAAACTGTCGTATTTTCTAAATGCAAAGCAAATATTTGGTTTACGCTACGCGCCGAATGATAGAATAAATTAATGTATTTACCTAGCAATATTGTATTGTACGTATGTATGTATGTATGTATGTGCACAACGGTCGCCCCACAATGTGGGGTTTCACAAATATTGTGAAGCTAAATTCGGTTTAATGACATATTTCTTTTCACCACTACATTTACTTCTATATACGAATACAAGAATAAATACTCTTATTTTTATATAGAACATTATGTACGGTGGTGGTGAAAAAGAAGGCCCTGGACTTTGTTCGTTCGTACCTCCTACGTAAATGCATTATCGATTTTTCTTTACCTTAATCAATCATAAAAAAATTAGCATTCTAATTAAAAATTTGCTTATAAAATAAATAAAATTTTGGTTATTCTCATTGTTTACCTAAAAACTAGCTACGGTGGCTCACAGTTTAATAGTCATTTGTAATGTTTTTTTTTCACCATTTTTTTATTGCCTTAAATGCTCCCACAGATATCTATTCTTCTAAAATTTTTATACAAGACAAAGTGACGAAGGCATCTAAAAGGCGTTTTTCAGAGTACTGTCACATCATCTGTCCTCTAGTATTAACCTCTATCCAAATCGGTAATTTTTTTTTAAACTCAATATTTAGTAAAAATGTTACGATGTTCACTTCTTTTTTTTTAATTTAATTTCTTTTCGACTTTTTGTTTTAGGTGAAAAGTACGATCGGAATCATTGCGGCCAGTAAGGGGTCCTACAAAAAAAAAGTAGTTTTTTGCCGCAGATGATGGGCTGACATTTTATTTTGAAAAAATGCATAAAAACTTGTTTTATATACCTCAGCATATGTAGAAACATCCGCGCAAAGCGGTAATATAATATATGTAATTCGATTTTAATTGACAAAGTCATAAAGAACTTTCACAAAGTACGATTACCCCTTAAATCTTCAAGTGCAATTTATTGCAATATTGACAATATTTTTCGTGGAAATTTTTTAAATTTTTTTTTGTTTTTTTTTATATTATTATTTTTAATTATCTTTTCTCGATAAATTAAAGAAGGATTGCTTCCTGTCTTCTCTTCTTTTATTTTACCCTTCAAAATTTATTAAAACTACTGTTCGTAGTCGCACTAATTTTGCGATTCGATATTCGCAGCTCTAAATCTCGTGATCATATACATAGCTGTAATTCTCTCATTACAATGTACTAAATTTTTTGTATTTGCTTTTCCACACCATTCTTATGTGCGTACCTATCATCATAAGCATAGCTTAGTTTTGTGCTGTAAAACTTTCTGACTTCACTTCCTCAGCGATCACCAACCAATAAAGTTGTAAATCATTCTAAGTGGTTTTAGATTTTATTTTGCAAATAGGTGGAGTAAATCAACTCCTCCTCGAAACATATTTTTAATCCTAAATGATACACATTTCCTTTTTACACCAAATCCACGAATTCAAATTGAGGTGAATGATAAACGCATTTTTGTTTTTTTTTTTGAATTCGCTTTCCAGAATTTTGAAATTCAGTCGGAATTATGGAAACTAATCAGTGAAACTGGAACACAGAATTTGCTCGATATTCACTCGGAAGTGAATTAAAGAACCTGCCTGTATGCCTGTAAATGAGTCCGCTAGGTGGCGCTACAATTGAATTATTTTGAACATCCGTATTTATCGCCCAACTTTGAGGAGGGTATGTAGAAAAGTATGGCTCTGATTAATCAGCTTTGTTAGGAAGTTTAAAAGAGTGCCTCTTAGACCCTCAAGTTAGTTCCAGCTATTTTTTGGCAGATATCTCATGTAAACAAAGGAGCACAGGACAACGCAAAAGTTTAGAGCTGACACTGAGTTATTCGTGAGTTGATTCCTTATTTATGACAAAATACCTCATTTGATCTTAACGGGCTATATCTGTTTGATTGGGTCGAAAAAATCGAAATTTGTTGTTTTTTCCTGGAGTTTCTTAATGTATCTTCCGTTAAAAATGTTGCTGCAAAATTTCAATATAATCTGACTCTTAGAATTGAAGTAACAGCGCTGATTAGCTGAACGTGAACGTGTCTGGCGATTTGAGTGATTGTTCAGTTTGACTTGAAACTTTAAACGCAATTATCTCAGCATCGAGTTATTTGGAAAACGGTTTAACGGTAGCCACGATTTCTCGGCAACAACTAAACCGATCGTTTGAATAATTACAATGGCTTCTTCGTGAACTAAGGAATTTTAGTTTTGAGTAAATTTCTATTTCTTAAGTAAAAAAAAATTCAACGCACTAAGTGATCAAATATTTCAGAAAAATTATCACCATTTTGTAACAAAACAGATTTTTGAAAAATCCAGGTGTCCAGGCATGTACTAAAGAACATTTTTAATTTTAGTATTGCAGATAAGCCGTTCTTGATTTGTCTTGGCCACCGCGGCTGACGTACAAAATGAGATGTTCCGTGCCAAAAGCTATACGAGTATAAAAAAATTAAAAAGTAAAAATTGCTACAAATACAATAAAAACATGCATTAAAAGATATGCAAAATAGTATGAAAGAAAAATATAACAATTATAATATTATTATTATACCCTAGAATATACCCTATCTTTTTGAGACCCAAGTGGATATAACCTCTTAATTTATTGACAGATTTTTTTGGTTGATAAATTAAGATCGAGCGATAAGTTACGATGCCTGGGCTTTTATTTTGAACTACGGCAAAATATTATTGGGAAATTTCAAATTCGATTTCCTGTAGGGTTTTTCGCCTTTAAATGTCCATTGTAGTTGCGCGCGTCCACTGTATTTGTTTAATGGCAATGTGTAAATATTTTCATAACTATACAAATAGACATAAGTAATATTTTATATACAATACATATATATGTATGTATGTATGTGCACTTCAAATATTTCTGCACATGCAGCAAAAAAGTGCAATTCGCGCTAAAAATGAAATGTACCGACATACATATGAATAAAAAATGGCGTTTACTTACTGGCCGCGAGATGTATGCAACAACAATGTGACCAATGTACTCGCACCGGGACAAGTGCAATTGTTCGCTAACAGAGCGTATTTGAATTCATCCTCGCAGACGACATGCTCTGCAAATTTCACATGTAGTTTGTGCTCCGGTCTGCGGTTGGCGGTTGGATGGTCGATTGGTCAGATGGTCGGTTGGTCGGATGGTCGGATGGTTGACCAAAACCAACAAACACACCAAAAACAATTAAAAAGAACAGCAGCCATACAAAAATAATAAAGAACATCAATGCGCGGATGGACGACGAGAATGCGTCGAGTTGCCAAAATCCATTCAAATCCAGTCATTGTTACAAATGTTGCATTCCATAGCGTGTAGTTGTTGTTATTTATGTATATACATTGTTGTTTTGTTTCCATATGAAAGCCGTGTTAGTTTTAGTATAGCAAAATTGTTGCAGAAGTTTCGCGGGGAGTGTTTTGGACGATCCAGCGTTGAATTGCGAATGCAGCATTTCATGAAAAATGCAAGCAAAAAAAAAAAAAGAAGGAAAATGAGAAGCGAAAAATGAAATGAATTAAGTTTTGAATTTTTTGTTTTTGCTTAAAAGTAGCATAAAGAAATTACAAATACAATATTTTACCAACATTTGTGGCATTGCCACTGCCCGAGAAGAGAGAGGGTGAGGGGGGGGGGGGGGTGACGAAAATATGCAACGAGGTCACGTCAATCTCTCTAATACAAAACATACTCTTTGTTATCAGGTAATGTAGCGCGGTGCTCGCTATCATCGCCCATTTATCATTGTGGCTAATTAATTGTAGCTCACATTCACTGCTGCTATGAAATTTGAGGCGCGTCGATTCTTTATTTTCAATGGCCCGACCGCAGATCAACACAAAAGCGTTGCTATTTAGAAAGATTAATGGGACTTTATTTAGCGGTGCAGGCGCGTAATGCATTTGCTTTTGCATTGTTTATGTTGTGTTTTTTGTTTTCAATTTGTGTGCTATGAGGTCGTCATTCTATTTGCACCGAACATTTTCAATGTAAATAATTTACTTTATCTACATACCTACATTGCCTGAATTAATAATTTATAGTTACATAGATCCAACAAGAGGCCTCATTCTAAAATTATATGCAGTAATTATGTGCAAGATGGTTGCCTTCTACTTTTATGTTTAAAAAGTTCACATTTTTAGGTTAATAATACGAACCTAATACCAACCTTTGCCGTTTATACAGCCTCTTATTCTTCAGAAATTTTTCTCTAGTTTTCGTTTTGTTCCAGCTCTATTTCGGGAATACCAACTCCGTGGGAGTATCGAGGTGATAGGGTAAGTGCCATTCCGCTTAACTTCGGTACCGAGTCGGCATTTTCGTGTCGAAGTCGGCATTCTGAAGAAATTTGTCTATATAGTAGACTAGTCGGCAAAAATAAAAAATTTCTCGATTTGTCTCATTTCAGTTAAAATCAACGTGTGAGGAAATATTCGTGCGTACGAGAGCAGGAGTAGTGAGGGCCGAATAACCGAGTACTATAGGACTATTCCTCCGACGTTAGACGAATACGAGGAGTACGGTTTACTTGTCGGTGTGCGAGCGAGCTCGTACACGATGAAATTTTTTTTTACTAAACTCAATGCAGAAACCAGAAAAAGGAGGTTTGTTTATGAACTTGAAAAAAATATATATGGCTTTGTAGCTTTGCATAATCAAGAAGCTTTTGCTTTGGTTAAGGTTTGAATAGAACTAAAATAAATACGAATACATTTAGTAAAGACGTTTTCTTATTTTATTAATTTTTAAGTAATTTAATTTTTTGAGACTTTTTCTTCTTAGGTTTTTTTGTTGTGTGTATACAAGGAAATATTTTTTAATAATTTTTAATACAGTGACTTTCTTAAATGTAGTATATGCCAAACCAATTTCGATTATTTACCCAATTATTTACTATTTTGTGATCAAGAAAATTTGTATACAATCTCATCTAAAAAAACCTTTCTCCATTATATAATATATATCATATCATCCTCCTCAGCCCAGATATGATAAATTAACCTTCCTAAATTATGACAAATGTTAAAAAAAATTTACCAAATCAAACAAAACGAACCAAAGTTTTATTTTAAATTTTCAATAAAAAATATTTCAAACATATTTGCAAATTGGCTTATAACTAAATTTTAAAAGAAATATAAATTAAAAATAAAAATATAAATAAGTTTATTTTTTAAGAGAGAAAGATGTCCTAACTAAACATTTCTGGAACATTTTCGGAGGAATTTCGAAGTTCGATTCATATTATTCAAATTTAAAGACGTCCAGTCCAATTCTAAATATTTGGGGAAACTGCTCCCAAAACACATCAACTTATTCTCCCTTTTCCTGAGACTGGTGGTACCTACTTTTTTAATCTTCGAAGCTCAGATGTGAAAAAAGGGCAAAGGGAAAGGTTTCGCCAATTTTTATTTATGATATGGGAGTTGGGGAAAAAGAAGAAAATCCCGTGGAAGTTCTTATTCACACTCGGATTGGCAATCTTTTGTTTTTATAAACTGGAAACTTTATTTTCTTTGTTTTTTATCAGTTTGTGGACAAATTTCTTGTCTAAAGTCAAGCGGCTTTTTACAATCACAAATAAGAAGTGGGCAAGCTGTAATTTTGTGAAACCACATTGTAAGATCTTCTCAGTGAACTCAGTTTACGTTGTATATTTTTATATACATTTTATGTTTTGAAATTATTTCTTTCTTCGTTTTCCATGAAGAATGTCATGTTTAAAATCAAATGAAATTAGTTTCACATATCTACCTTGAAATCGTACGAAGAAATGAACTGAATAATGTAGTCCAAAGTTTTGCATTATTTGCAACAAAAATGCAATATTAATCCGGATAGTGACTTCTCCAAACAACATCAAAAACGAAAAGCACCAAGAAAACTTGATGAGTATCCCGAAATTTCGACTACTTCCAACCTTTTCTCGTTTTGCCGTACTGAGTTCAAAGCAATATTTGTCGTAGTTACCTCCAGCTTTCGGAAAAACTTAGAAGAATTTGTACCCATTCAGAAAATTGTTGAAATTCAAACTGACGGGAAAAATGGCACTCATAAATCGCTCAATTCTGTTGACGAATTCCAACCTTTAAACTAGAACCTGAATTCATCTTGGTAGAAATAAAAACCCCTCAGTAAATTAAAATTAGCCATGAATTACCGTCAAACGCCTATCGGCAACGAAAGTTTAGGTTCTCTGATGTTACTTTTTTCTGCAAAGGATATTATGGACGAAGTCAACGTTTCAAAAGTTGTTCAAACTTGGTCTCAATTTAAACACCGCAGAGTTAGGACTTAACTTGCTTTGCCATTTCATTTTAATCTTAGGGAGTTTTGAATATAAATCAATAAAAAATATTAACGACAAAGTAACCAAAAAATTAAGAAAAATCAATATATGTACTTACAAACATTTACATACATGTTTGTTTCTATGTGTAGGTGGAATTAGTCGATATTATACAGTCGGAATATTTTCTTTACCAAAAGCGGCACTTTTAACATTAGACCCACTAAACTTATTAAGCACGGTATGTCCCTGGTCAGCTCTGGTCTTATCGATGATGCCTGAAATCCTAGCTGGAGGATTAAAAGTATTGAGAAGATAAAGTTCAATATAGCCCCACGGAAAAAAACGACTGGTATTAAATCGCACAGTCTCGTCCATGTAATCTAGGGGAAATTCCATTTGAAAACAACCAATGGTGAGAATCGGCTCATTTAAACTCCTTCAATAACGAGAGTATACCCCCGAAAAAAATAAATTCAAAATTTAAAAAATTTAATTGAAAAATTGAATTTTTTCTAGTTTTTCAAATAAATTTTTTTAAAGTCTTAAGAACTACTTCAGTTACAAGAAACATTTTCAATTTCTTTTCCAAATTGGCGCTTTGGAGCTACCAAAAAATATATAACAAATATAAAAAAAAACTCAAAATAAATTTTAAGTTTTCTAAAGTTAATAAATAAAAAAGTCGCACTTTTTTGAGCAATTGTTTTTTTTTATTATCAATTAACTTTGCATGTTCTTAAAAGATCCAAGAATTTTCAAGAAAATTATTGACGTGAGTATTTTTATTAAGTACTTTGTTTTTTAAATAAAGAACAAAAAAAAAACTTTATTTATCTGGTAAGCTTTATAATTGTTAGGGAAGTGGAGATATATCTTAAGTTTCGCGAAATATTTTTGTTTTGCAAGAGCATCTATATCAAACCGATGGCAACCAAGAAGCATAGTAAGTACTAGACTTTTATTCTCTCCTTGCTAGCCACCTGCATTTTTACTTTTACACAACAATTTTGATGAGGGATGCAATTAAAGCAAATATAATATGATTTATATTTTTACATTTCGCATTTCCACCCAATACTCTAAAGTTGATAAATTAAGAGGTAATGAAAAGTACGACATATAAATAAATCGTTTCAAAACTTTTTTCGTTCTTTCTATGCTTTTGGATTTCAGCCATCTTTTTACGAGAATCCAAAAACCATACTAATTTCTTAAACTGCCTTCCGATTCCGATAGAACTTTTGAATTGCTCTCCCACATGCGTTTGCATCTTTAAAGTTAGTATTTTTAAATCGTGGGAATATTGCAATCACTGTTTGCGCATTACGTAGACCCAAAGGAGAAGTCGAGAGCTACTTATTTGGCGAATTATCTCTAAGCTAAAACAAAACCTACAAAACCTAGCGACTACTCGATGAAGAAAATGTGACCCAGCCTGTTGACAACTGACGCTTTATTGGTGGAAAGACCAAATAGCGAACTTACGGCGCACATTGCCGTTAGAGCGTTACGAAACTACCATCAGGCCAGAGTCTACACAAACTACACCGAACAACACGCTTTGTACACAGAGAAATTTTTTCACTAGTTTGTTGGAAAGCGTCCAGAACAGAGTTAGTTGTTCGGTTTAGATTATGATTAGTGATCAAAACGATTACTTCGATTCGGTAACCATAATGATGAAAGAAAATCGTTTTGATAATCGAAAAATTCGTAATCAATTATAATAGGAAGTATTCAAAACTGAAATCATGATTATTTACAATTAACAAAAATAATCAAAAAAAAAAATCAATCAAAAAAATAATGTAAATAAAAAAAAAAATGTAATTATTTTTTGATTACTTTTGATTGTTTTTAACGGCACCTGACCAATGATTATGAGAAAGTAGAAATAATGTTAATTAAATCATTTAATGTATTATTAAACAAAACTTAATTTAATAGGTTATCATTAGAATTTCTAATAATTATTTTACAGCTCTGATACAGCAAATCAAATGGGGGTATGTGTGGCAAGTACTGACCAAAAAGGTTGAAGGCGTCGATTCGGCGGCAGTTGATAAGCCTGACGAAATTGAGCAGTATACTAGATTTATTATTCCCGATGTAACCACCTTTATTAGAAAAGTATTTTCTGCTAAGGAGTGCGAGCTCCCTATGTTCTGTGCGGAAGAGGTTCGACTCGCTGTCAAAGTCTCAAAAGGTAAGTAAAGAAAGTAAAAGAAAAAGAAAACCGTACGCGATCGTGGAAGCTGGCATATGAAGGCTTGCAGCGCGGCCTAGTATAATTCGAGCATTCCGATGAAGTGTTGAAAATTGTCAAATTGTCGTTTTAATAGCTATACCTTGTATTTTCGCTTAACTAATGACTGCCCCCATTGACTTTTTTTTTAAAGAGAAAAAATGTAAGAGCTTTTTACAAAGGACACCACTTTTGGTTGAACTCATTTTTATTATACAAAAATTTTTCATATACTCATAAAATTTCCTTAAAGACAACTTAAGATTTCAGTGCTATGCATCTACTTGATTCTCAAAAAAAAGAACAAAAAAACACAGCAACAACTTACCGAAATATCTGCACATACTGTGGCACACTCGGCGCAAAGTCCTTAACCGCCCACGAACGCAATATCGTGTGCTCGTCGGCTGCAGTCTTATCGGCATAATTGCGAGCGGCTAATATAAAACAAGCCTCAGCCTCATTCATGCGCGCACGTGCTAAATCGCCATCCTTCAAACAGGAACCCTGCAAAGGCAAAGCCAAAAGCAAAAGCGAAACAAACAAACAAGAGTAGAATGTTTGGCATAATTACTCGTAGTTCATAAAGTAGAGGCCGCGGCGTTTGCAAACGCCAGTCGTAAGCTTAAAATAAACATTGCCAATGGGCAGACCAATGCACCACTACAGCAGCGATTTCTTGGTACTCACCTGAATATAAATGACACGTTGCGCCCAAATCGGCACCTGCAATATCATACGCATTGTGGTGTCCAACTCCATGGGACTCAGCAACACCACATAGTAGTCCTGTAGTAATGGATGTGCATAAAATTCGTTGAGGAAGTCCATGATTGTGTCCGCATGTAGCGTGGTGGAACAGACGACGACATGTTTTTCACTTTGTGCACGATGCGACGAATAGCTACCGCCCAACTTCTGACGCTCCATCCACGTGAAGGCCAATTGTTCGAACTGCGATCGGATGCAGTAGGAGCAGCAACAGTAATTGCGTGTTTTGAAAAGTTTGCGATTCCCAGATATCCAACAGCAAAGTGTTTGAGCAGAGAGAGTGAAAGAGAGAGGGAGAAAAAATCACAATGAATAAACAGTAAAAAGGCAGTGGAAAGTTCAAAAAGCTTTCGGACATGTCAAACAACGTCGCCAATCAACAACAGCAACTGGCTGGCTGGCAACGTTTGCCGAGATAGCTGATGGCTGATGGCTGATGGTTGATGGTTGACTGACACCGCCCGCCTGCCTGCCTGGCCGCCTGACTAGATGTCTAACAATGCCAGTTTGTTGCCGCCGTTCATTACGTTTGTACTCGCCCCATTGTTGCAATGTCACTCGCGTTTTTTGCTGCTTTGAAATTTCCAAAACATATATTAGGGGGCAACAGTTCCCATACAAAATAAAATGGCAACAGTTCTTCGATCGGAATTAAAATATTAATAAATGAAAATATTTTTTTTAAAAACCTTTTCAAAAAAAAAAATGTATTATGTTTTTTGTCGACATCAAACAAAATATTTCGGAAATATATTAAGCTTTAGGTGAGATGGAACGATTTGAAAATAACTTAAAATTTAGTAAATTAATATATGAAAATATTTTTTTAAAAACATTTTTTTTAAATCATCTCAGATCATAAAAGAGTTTAAACTTAAAATTAGGAAACAGACGAGCTCGCCCAAACGTAACAACAAATCTAACAATAATAAAACTAAAAATAGATTTTGTGTTACACAACAACAATTAAAAAAAACCACACATTCACCTAATAGCGACATACTGTCGTACTTCAATTTTGTTGGTAGGACATAAGGAGAAGTGGTAAACAGCAACAGCAGCTTACATGCCGACTGTGATCCATTGGCTACGCACTCGTAGGCTGTGGGTTCGAGTGCCGGTGGAGTCATGAAAGAAATCTGATGAGGAGATGTGGTGATCTCCGAAATAGCTATAATTTCTACCACTCCTGACTGTTGTTGTCTTTTTTCCAATATGCTTTTCCTTATACACTGGCCTTGAGCTCACAAGTTAATATTATCGTAAAAAATAATCAACGAATTGAGGAACAATTTAATCTAAAAACACTTTTTATAAATAATTTTGCAATCTGTGATATTCCGCAACTATCAATAAGACTTTATACCGTTAGTGAACAAATTGAGCAATGCAAGTCGTGAATGATGTTTGGGATAGTGATATTATAGATTATTTTTTTAATTATTTTTTATTTCCCCTATGCTGCATTTCATTAATTCCGAATATCCGGATATCCGAATATTATATAGAAAACTTAATATCGGTAAGCTTTGGCCATATCTGGATATCCGAATATTCGGATTTTTCGTTGAAGCATTCGCATATTCGAGTATTATCCGGATAGCAGAATAATCCGGATCATAAAAATACCATCTGATTGTTTAAATATGTTGCTTTGGATTATAATTCCTACACTAAAGCAGATAAAAACATGAAGTTTGGCACTCCTTTTACTTGTTATTTATAAAAAGTGTCCATTTAACTATAACTTATATTACCAATACTACTGATTGTTCAGATATGAGGTTTCACTGTAAAGCTCCTCTATTTAGACAGTCGAAACCTGGAAATTGTCATTAACTATTTATTTATAAATCATATAAAGCCTACTGAGAAAATCATCAAGAAAAGGATCATTGCTTTTCTTGGATTGCGCACACCACAAATTGTAGGAGAAGTTCGGCCAAAATCGCTTAAGCTGTTATAGTAAGTAAGTAAGACTTTAAAGATTTCTTTAAACAAATTTTTAATATTTTTAAACACACCTTTTAGTCTTAGATCATTTTATCATTTCAGTGGGGTTTTTTTAAAAAAGTATTTAAAAAAGAAATTTTTTTGTATTTGCAAATCGGTTGAGCTCGTGGAAATCTTAATAATTTTCCGCAATATCTTGGCGCAAGTTTTAAATCCGCAATTTTTATTTTATTTTGGTGAGGCACCCTAATATAAATATGTACATATTGTGATTATATGAATTCTGAAAGTGTTCATCAAAATTTGCCAATCAAGTTCTTCTTCTTCGCAGCAAATGCTTCGACGGGTTTCATTACTTTTATGCTGCAGTTAAAATTTTGCATCTGTTTTTTTGTAGTAAGAAAGAAGACATCGCACACGCACAGTTATAGAAGTGTAGCTCAGCTAGGTTAAAAAAAAAGGAAAATGAAATGCAAAACTATCAGCAATTCGCGTTGCAATGCAATTTTCTACGTGTTACCAAAGTTTTTTTTTTTTCAGTTTCGTTTGGTTTCATTTCCTTTTGGTACCGTTGATTTTTTTTCGTTGGTTTTTCGGTTGTTCGATTATGCTACTGCTAGGAGTGTAGGAATTTTAAGTGGTAGTGGTTTACGAAAGCAATTGAACTGTACACACATTAATAGGTATACTAGTAGG
This sequence comes from Anomoia purmunda, assembly GCA_951828415.1. NCBI lineage: Eukaryota > Metazoa > Arthropoda > Insecta > Diptera > Tephritidae > Anomoia > Anomoia purmunda. The sequence continues at coordinate 29,456,137 of OX639997.1, forward strand.
GTATTTATACTATTTTCGTTACTCTGCGGTTCGTTTTGATTTTTAGTACGGTACGCACGTTTTTCTGTTAACGACTTTCATCTATGGGGAGGCCCAAGAAACGTGCGGTTTCGAGGCGTGTTAGATGAGGTGGTTTGAGAGGGCATATGAATAGGTGTTTGATATCGTGTGGAGATTCTCCACATGCCGGAAATGTGTTTGATATGTCGGAGTGGATTCTGGATAAGTAGGGGTTGAGTCTACTACAATATTTAGATCTTAGTGGGACCAGAGTAGCGCGAGACAAGGGAGGCAGCTGCGACGTCTCGTGGTAGTTAAACTTCTATCACCATTTACCGGGCGAGACTCGATGATGATGGTGACGGTTTCTCTGTGGATGTTACCTAAGACCGGTCTGTATGCTCTCCGATTCAGTGATTGAGTCGCATGTAACTGGACCTCGTCCCTAAGTTCAAGGAGATGTTTTCTGATGTGCCTGGGCGGTGGCTCGTCGGCAAACAGATGCCTATTTGGCTGCCCCAAGCGGTGACAACCAGCAAGGAAGTGATTACTGAGCATGAGGCTGTGTTCTTTAACGCCGATCACACTTGCTTCTTAGTTTAAGTGTTCCTCCGGCGACATCAGAAAACATCAAGACACAGTTCGGTGTTCAGCATTCTGCCAAGTACTGCCGGCGAGCGAGTTGAAGACGTTTGTTGCGGGTCTGTACTTTATTGACGATTGCGGTCGTGTGCGCTGAAAAGGAAAGTAACTCCCAGAATTCTCGGGTGGTCAGATTAGGTCATATTACGTGCAGTGAAGAAGTGAACACAGTCGGAGAGATAACTGTTTACTATTAGGCACATGCCCATCAATTACATTGCTGGCAGTGATTATAGAATAGCCATTAGCATACGAGACTCTCTCTGGTGGTTGAAGGAGTTTCAAGATGTAGGAGTTAAATAGTGTCGGGAAAAGAATGCCACCTGTGGGACTCCCTCTTTAATTCTTCTCAAGTTCGATAACGCATCTCTAAAGCATACCGATGATTGTCGACCACACAGATAATTGGCAGTCAACCGCTAGGGCAGCCATTATTAGCATTATTAGCAGAATTGGATGAACATTTAGCATAGTGGTGAAATGTTCCCTCCAAAATTTGAGTTTGTTTTGGTCGCCGTTCTTATTTTTACAGGAATTTGACCAGGTCTAAAAACCGTACGTAAGTCGCCGCGCCTTGTGTTAAAATTTTTAGGCACTTTTCCTCACGCATAACATCTTAAGCTCTTCCCATGTCTCTTCTCCTTCCTCATTTCCCGATAGCAATCCCAAACAGCTCCCGTTCGGCCCGACCGTAGTGTGACCCTCTAGGCAGCGTCATTATTTTCTGCAGCGACGAGCGCGACACTCCTCATCGTATCAGTAGATCTTTAGGGCTCACGGCAATCTAAGAACTTCGTCAGCAGAGGTACTTAAAGAACGAGAATTGTGATTCAAATGCTCGTGAATTCCAGTTTGCTGAGAAGTAATGAAGTTTGTAGCTGTCTGTTGAGATCGCATCTTGGCTTCTCTGAGTCTACGTATGTCTAATACACTGGAAGCATACCTTCCGTCTATCGCTATGTGATCGATTTGGTTTCGCTTTTTTCGATCTGGACACAGCCACGTGGCTTGGTGGATCTTCTTGTGTTGAAACCTGGTGCTACAGACCATGTTTTGTTTCGGCAAAGAATGATCATCGGAGGTTTCGTCATGGAGACTAAATTTTCCGACAGTGTGACAAAAGATCTCTGATATTGTGACAGAGGCAGCGGTCCTAAGTGCGTTCTATGCGCTCGTAGAAGTGGGCGCAAATCCAAATATCTCGCTTTGATGCGAATCGTGGCGATACGCCCGTCCACCGGAGTTGGCGATGAATTCTCTCTTCCACCACAAATCCAACAACGAACATGTGCTTCTTTACATGGTACGTGGAAAATGCGCAAGAGAGTCGCAAGAAAATTTATGAAAATTAAAATTTTTTATAATACAATTGGATGCGCTATAAAACTGTATACCCGAAGGACTTCAGATAATACTCTGGACAAAAATTGCAAACTGAAAAGTAAAGGCCGGTTTTTTAAAATTTTTGAATTGTCGTCAAATGTTTACAAACTGAACGAATTGTATTTTTATAAAAAATTTATGGAAAAACTTCATTGCGAGTTACTGTAAGTGCAATGGGATAACATTAGCTTAGGTGAGTTTTATTTTTAGAACGATATTTCTCTAAAGGGAAGGATTTATTGTTCTGCCCGCGAAGCTATTATATCTGTTTCCTATTTTATATTTGTAGTTTGATTCATAAACCCACACTAACCCACACTACTAGGCTGAAATATGAGAATTAAGTTCTCTATAATTCCGTAGATTTCACAGATGAATTAATGAATTTAAATGACATCAAACATAATCTGACTCTTCTCTGTTTCACTCCCTTGAACTAAGTGCACCCCTACTAGGACCAGAAAATTGCAAAAATATCGAAGTGCTGCAGAAATCGTTTTGTCTTTCTCGGCCTACACAAATTCACATATGTATATAGACCCCCCCTCCCCCATATCTAGTCAATCATCCATCAACTATAGATAGAATTTTGCCCACTCATTTTTACATAATTCCATGTTTTTTTTGCGAAACTATCTGCTAATGAATTGAAAATTTTCACGCTTGATGTAAATGTGTGATGATATTGCGACGAATCCATTAGATAATTAAAATTTCCTTTAAAATATTATCGGTAATTTTAAAATGTTAATGCGTGTTAGCGTCCACTCGATTTTCATGCAGATAATTAAACTGCCAAGGCAATTTAGTAAATATCTTTACTTAGTGCGTGTGTGCAGTTGAGTTCGGGCTGTATGTGACTTTTGGAGCAGTTAAATTAATTTAAAGCATTGAATACGAATACATTGATACACACATATTCTATGTATGTAAGGTAGATACATACAAAGAGATTCCATATTTAATTACAAGTGTTTATTACTGTCAATCGCCGCTGTCGTACCCATTCAATGCAAATGTCAATGAGCGGAAAGAAGTACCATTATCTTGACATTGAAGTACTCCATGTATGGTAAAGTATTTGACCCAAATTATTGTCCAAATACTTTATACAAATATATAATGGTAATATATACAAACATATTTTGACAACTAGTGATACACAGTCAGCAAGATGACGCATGTTGTGCGAACAAAGCAATTTTCGGTAATTTTTCTACAAACAATCTATTAGGGCGGTTTTGGAAGTGTGGATATTTCAAAACCGGAAGAAGTTGCAAATAATCACTCTCCTCACGAAAGATCGGTGATGGAGTTTGACGATTCTGAGTGCACTGTTTCTAGTCGCGACCTATGAAAGGTGACGTGGAATATCCGACTTATTGAAAATATGTATAGTGGGCCCGTTTTAATGTAACCCAGTTGCAAAAGAACACTAGGTAGGATAACGAATTGCATGTATAGCAACAACAATAACTCGGAAAAATATACGAGTTGAGCTAACTCGGTAAAATGATACCCGACCTGAGTTGTAGTGTTGGGAAATGAAAAAACTGTGCTATTGTGAATGAGCCCTAAGAAAATACATGGGAAATTTACATTTAAGGCGTAATTCGTTTTTAGTTGCATAGTATTTGTAAATATGTAACTACATAAACCTAAAAATTAACGGCACAACTATTTCCCTTTCTTAAATAGCACTAAACAAATCTCAATTTTTACAAGAAATAGGCTTATAGGGTTGCATTTTCAACTAATGGAAATTTTATCCGAGTTGGAGCATCCATTTGCAGCTAGGTTACATTAAAACGGGACTAGTGTTTAAATTAAAAGAATTTTAAGGGAATAATAAATAATTAAAAAAATAATAAACATATCTATAGCTATTGAATATTTGTTAAATGTTTGTAACGATTTGGCACCAAAAATACTGAACCGGTATTAATAATAATTGTTTTTTTTTTAAATGAAACATTTGCGAAAAATTATAATCTTTTTCAATTGGAATTCTAAAATTCATTACATTTGAAGACATCCACTAAAATAAATAATTTTGGTCTTAGAAAAATTTGTTTAACTCAGCCAAAACTTGATTGATTTAGACTTATGATATATGCTTGGAAATGAATTTTTTAAATTTTTATTTCTTTGCAAATAACCCCACTCACGGTCTAATTTTTGCACAACTCTTATCATTTTAATTTTGTTGAACAAAATTTTAAATATTTTTATGCAGACCTTTTCTTCTATCTATAAAAAAAACTCTATTTTTTTTTTAATTTTCAAATCGGTTCAACTCACGTGAATGTTAATATTCTTCAAATGTTCTTGTAGGCTCCCTGAAAATCAATGATATTTTCGGGAACGTTCAAGGTTTCCATGTGCCAATGGACACGCGCTGGATATAATCCATAATCGTTAAATGATTTTTTGTTTTTTTTTTTTATGCTGGACTGGAACCTGATACAACTTGTTACCATACCATATTTCCGACCACGGCAAAGTCGATCATCCTCAGAACATTCCGCTTTCGTTACCTAATCGATTTCAGCTCAACATTCATGTAATTTAGAGCTTTTAAGAAGCTTGATTCCTCATAAATGAGTTGAATTTCAAAGGGAACATTTTGAATGAAGTTATCTGGATTTCGGTTAATATATGTATTGGACGAATTTTTGTCCAAATATCTTATATAGAAAAAAAGGTGTTAATTTGGTAAATGGGGAAGCTATAAATAATATTCCAAATTTAAGTGAATAATTGTGTGCAAAAAGCTATGAAATCGAGCACATTTTTGAAAAAAAACTAGAATTAATGTAGATATCTATTAAGTTTTTACACAAAAAACTTAAATCCCAGCAAATGCGCAAAAACCTATTGAGCAGTTCCATAGAAAGGGGAAATTACGGACCACAGAATTTTCTTCAACTTTGTAGTTTAAAAGTACTCTGGGTGTAAGATGTTCGGGATTGAACATTTTTAATTATGGGTGAAATGCCGTTTTTAAAAAATTTTTATCTCATAAAAAAATAATCGTACAATTTTAAGAAACATTTTTTTTTAAATTATTTATTTTCACAATAATTTCGTATTGTTCAACATTTATGCTAGGAACATCATTACTTTTCTAAGAAACAATATTTTTATGCGTTTACTTAATGAAAAGTTTGATCAGTTCTGATTTTCCTCAGTAAACCTGGATAAGGATAAACATCTTTCGGGGATAACTGCAAATGATATATGCAGAATGATGATGGGCGTCAAATTTGGAATTTAGTTAAACAAAAATTGAAAACCGCACCAATTTTAAGAGAAATTCGTTGAATGATAAAAATTTTAAATCCAAATATTTTTTTAACTTGTAGCCACCGTTCTGGTCGTTCGATATTTGACAACTTTGAAGCATTTATAGTTGCCAGAAAATATTAATTAGTATAATTTAACTAAAAGAATTGTTGCTAATTTATCTCATATTATTTTAATTACTTAAAAACGCAATTTTTATTTATTTTAAATATACAAATATATAAAATAATCTAACAAAAATTTGTACTTTTCTTTTTAATTGTTGTTGTTTATAATGCTTAAAATATGAAGGAGGCGTTGTGTAAATTTTAAATTTTTTAACGCAGAAATTACAAAAAAATACGGAAAGTTCAGATTTTATAAACATTTTTATTATGATGGTCCTAGCATGAATTCTGAACGATAAAAATTATTGTGAAAATAAATTCCAAAAAAAAATAAAAAATTTTGATACATATGTTTTTTTTTGGTAATAATATAAAAATTTGAAAATTTAAAATTTCACGTAAATGACTTTATTTTGTAGGATTAAAAATTTAAGAGATCCAAGCTCTTTAAAAGGGCATTCCTTTCATTTTCAAAATTTTTAATTGCAAATTTCTCGCAAAAAAAAAAAGTTTAGTTATTTAACAGCCGAAGTATTTTAAAACTACAAAGTTTAAGAAAAATCCGTGATTCATTATCTCCCATTCTTTATTGCTGTATTAAGAAAAAAATTTCGTTAATCTCCAAAAGTTAATTTCGTTTGTTTTACCGGGTCTCACTGTTCTTCTTCTTCTTAATTGACGCTGTAATCGCCTAGGTGATTTTGGCTCTTTTGCTTTGCTAATTGGCGCCAGCTAGAAACACCAAGTGAGGCCAAGTCCTTTTACACCTTGTCTTTGCAACGTAGAGGAGGCTGTTCTCTTTCTCTACCACCACCAGCTTGTACCACGTTGAATAATTTCCGGGCCACCTAGCCAACGTAGCCGATTAATTTTAATTCACTTTACTTTGTCACAATCGTTATAAAACTCATACAACTCATCGTTCCATCGTCTGCGGTATTCGCCATTGCAAAGACGTAAGGGTCCAAAAATCTTTTGGAAAATCTTTATCTCGAACACTGCAAGGGCCACCTCCTCTGATGTTGACAGCGTCAATTTTCAAATTTTCTGCCATTGTGGCCCTTCTTTACCCGCGCTGCCATTGAAGTTGCCAAGCACGATTTTGACGTCGTGACAGGGAAGCGCTAGTAGGTATTTTTTAGGCGGTAATAGAAGTGATCCTTGATCACATCGTCCTTCTCCTCTGTCGGGGTGTGGATGCAAATCAGCGATATGTTGCAGATCTCGCTTTGACGTGAATATTGCCGAGACGCTCGTCCACCGGAGTTAACGACAATACCTGGCGCTGCAGTGTCTCTTCCACCACAAACCCAATACCGAACTTCCGCTTCTTTACATGGCAGTTGCAGTAGACGTCGCAAGGTCCAATGGCTCACTTACCTTGCTCCGCCCATTTCATTTCTTGGATGGCGGTGATGTCGGCCTTTACTATCGCGAGGACATCAACCAGTCGGACAGCGTTTTCAGAGATTCGAGGTGCATGCTCTCAACTCATAGTCCTTAATATATTGCGTGTGGACGCCATCAAAAAAAGGAAGACGTCATCCGAGGCTTGGTGAAATTGGATTTTGTTTTTTTACGCTTCGGATCCCAAACCCACACCAACGCACAATCAGATACTGGTGTTTTTTCGTTTTCGAGACACATTTATTTGCTGACTTTAGTGGGCCCTTAAATCGAGTATGTAGTAGTGGCCCCACTAAAGCTCGCTCTCACTGCTGTTCTGGTCATTTATGGGTTAAGGCATTGCAAGCCAGCTTTGTCTGTTTTAACTTAATAAGATGACCGTCAGTACTTGGCACACAATGCTTCATACACATTGGCCTGCCCTATCGGTTATTGCACTAACAAGAGTGTTGACAGAAAAATTACAGCTTTGTTTCGCGTGGAACAAAGGCATTAGAAAAAAGGTAGACGAATTTTTCATACGTATCCCCCTTGAGTGGATAAATTACACGCGAATGGCCCGTATATGGAGTTAGTAAATGTACGATATATTTATATTTTATTCGCATTTTTATTTTGTTAGCTGGGTGTCTGCTATTCACCCTCAGCATGTGTGGCTATTTATTTCTATCGGTATGTGCGTGGAAATGCCTTCGAAGTAGTCTATGAAGTTGACAAACTGAATGTGGTACTCACCTGCGTCGGCAGCACTATAAGTGCTACGCAAATCATAATCACCATATAAAGCTGTGAAGGCCAAATATCGGGCACGAAATCGCCATAACCGACTGTTGAGAATGTCACAACCACATAATACGTGCTCTGGAACAAATTCAAATGACGATGGCCGGCGCGTTGAAAATGCTGTATGCCACAGACGCTGTAAATGAATTGGAAAAGGGGGGAGAGAGAGAGAGAGAGAAGAAAATCAGCTCAATAGGAGTACGATAAGGTAAACTGGGCGAAAAAAAAGTATGGGGGAAAACAAGCAATTGACTTAAATAAGAAGTAATAAACATAAAATACATTTGCCTGTGTGCGTGTAAGTGTTTTCCACACATTTGTATGTGTATGTGTTAGGGTTAACTAGTAGTGTGCAGTTAATGCGACGGTAAAAGCATAAAATTACGTTTAGATACTAAAATTAAATTTGCCAAACAAACGATAAGCCTTTTAAGGTTGAATGATTTTGAGTGCTGGTTTAATCTGCTAAGAGTGCAATGTTTGATGATAATTAGCAAAATGTAACGTAGATTTAGCCATTAAAGCATTTGACATTTTTTAATTAACTCATTGATGGTTTTATAAAGTTCGCTTTATTTTTTTTTCATTTATTTTTTTATTACCTTGTGAACACCAGACACAGCAATGTGGCGGAGAGTATTGTGAGTTGTTGGGAGAGCGCAGATTGTGACTTTTGCATGGCACGATGCAGATCGTTCTTGGGAGGAAGAAGAAATTTAAAACAACATATTGAGTAAAATAAATAGCTATTTGGTAAAGAAAAATTAAAGAATTATTTATGTTTTCTAAATACTTATGTTACTTACGAACATATTCTCCAACGATCGCTTCGCCAGCCAGCAATTGAGGAATATGGGTATAAATAAATTTCTTAAAGGCGACCATAATATCTGTGAAAGATATAATAAATTAATTTTATAAAAAGTTTCGTTTTGGAATGGCTAGCACGATTACTAGATAGATAGATAATTATTATGATAGAAGAAAAACAAGGAGACACTGTGACCTGAACGGTTTCTTATATCCCTGCGACACCCCGCTATCTCTGATTTCGGCTTCCCTAATGAACGCCAAAAGCTCTTGGTAGGAGAATTGCCAACACTTTAGTGATTAAAAAAGTATGACTTTAACTACCGCAATCTCTGCCTGGTGTAGTAGATATACCCGTACCTGTGTAAATCTAGGAGAATGTGATCGATTAGGTAACTACCAAAAAGTCTGACATCCGGCCTACCCAGCGATGGGAGCATCTCCTCTGCAGATACAAATACAACCGATTTGGCTGGCCTTTTTGAGTCTCTCAAGCAGTTCCCCTCCACTTGCTCCTCTTGAAATCTACCCATTCCGTAATAAATCATTTGGATGATGACGCTTCCGTTATCTTCGACCCTAACGTGACTAGATATCCCACACTGCAAAGCTGTGTTTCTCGCAGGTTGTGAGGGTCATCACCTCGGTCTAAAATGCGCTGGTCCATTTGCCCATCGCGATCTAAGGGTTGGAGCCGTATACACCTGCACCTGACTCCTCATATATCTTTGACCAGTTACTGCACCAATATCTACATCTGAACTCGATATGTGGGAAATGGTTAACCAAACGTCGAAGTCTAGTATTTTTACTTGAAACTTCTTGCCTTTATTATGTGGTCAGGAATTCTACACATTTAAAACTCTTAAATCCTTCACAGGATCCTTGCTCGGGACTTGTTATGGAGAAAACTCTTTTTAGGTATACGTAGTTACAGCTCTTTTGATTCCGCTTCTGTCTGTAGAAAAAAGTGGAAAGAGTCCGATTTGAAACATATTCTAACGCCACGGTTGGACAGGTTCTCATAGACGCAGTAGCCGATCTTTGCCGTTTATTTAAGTAAAGTATGATAGTTTTTTGGAATGCTTGTTTTTTACTATCTGACCACTGAGGGATGAGTTACAATCGACTGGCTATAATCTTCGAGTTCAAACCCCATGTCCGACTAAAGATTATTCTACAACCGAACATAGCTCGTTTAGATTTACGTTATCGATCGTGGTGACCAGGTATTTGGCTCTATCAAAGTGTTCAAGCAGTATTTCCCCAAGAGCAACCGACCCAAGTTTCGGTTGGAATCTTTTCGCGGGCTGACATTGAGACCCTCCTGGGCGCACTAATTTGAAACCAGATGCAGAGCCGAAGTCATAACTTCGCATACAGTGCTAGCAAATTTTCTTTGGCCCAATGCCATATCGAAAAATTAGCTGATTGCCGCCCACTAAAGAAAAGGGAACACCGCTAAAGCTCAAGAATTTAAGAAGATTTAGGACACACCTGTATATTTTAACGGACGAGATCCAAATGCACGCAGGTCTAAAAACAATCTCCGATAGACCAACATAACATGCCCTGAATACCTACTCACTACCCATCGCCTATGAAGAGCTTCAGCTTCATCGTGAGTGCTGTGTTACTGTGTTGGCTAATGTATAAATTTAGCAGGTACTCATTCAGAATATACCCCGATATACTCAAGACACATAAGTCCTGTCTGCAGAGGTAACCAAACAAGCTCCTGTCTTAATCAATTTGTCAGCTCTCTCATTGTATACTACATCCCTATAGCTGGGAACTAAGAAAATATATCTATCTTAACTGAAACACCGAACATAGATTCATCTTGTATACCTTGACTAGCAAGACTTTATTTCAGTAGATGAGGTAAATAGGTGAGCCGCCTGACTTTCTAACTAAAACGCCGCTCTTTTTTTTCCTGAAAGCAACGTTCTTTAGAATAATAGAAGCCTCACATATACCCAGAACTCTAGCCTGAAATATGCTTTATGGGCTTAGCAACTGTTAGACCAGAAGTTTCTCGGAATATACTACTGCCCAACATCACAGTCCAAATTAGCACAAGTACATTCCAGCCAAAATCCCGACTTGTTGCCATATATTCAAGTAATTTTATTTGCTCTCGAACTCAGAGAGACCTGCTGAGTATAGTCTTGTGGGTAAACATGGGCTGCAAATCCATCATCCTTCTGACCTACATTCCACAAAGATTGAAAACAGTCCAGGCGGCGCTCATTCCCAAAACGAACAGAAGAATGCGAGAGAGCAAAATATTTCCGACCAATAAGTCTAACATTTTTCCTGCTAAAGGCACTGCAAAAACTGTTGAACATGCATATGAGTTTCATTTTAGGACTGCTGGAGATCTAAGCAATACGGAGATAGTGGTGTTCTGGACAAGCATTTCGAAACAAATAAATAAGCTGACCATACACTGATTTTTTTGAGAAGCACGCGACTGGAGTAAGTGTAGAGTAGCCGATTCCGATATGGACTACGTGGTGTGTGCGAAGGCCTTTTCAGAGAAGTTGGATGCCTCTCTCTTTCGTTTCGGTTTCTTATCTTTGCTAATATTTTCCAAGCGGATTATGCTAGGTATTAAGAGGACCTGGAGGAATTGGTAGAAAATAACGTACACATTCTCAGCTAGCCAAGCAACACCGACTACAAATTCCAAGGCAATCAGGGACTGAAAGTGGGCGTTAAGTTCTTTTGTTTCTGGGTTCTGGGCTACAACGATATATGCGGTAACGAGACAGTCGTCGGAGTTGGAGCTTGTCTTGATAAATTTGAGGTGGAAGCCATTCAATGCCCACTAGGAGTAATTAAGAGAAAACTACCCATGCAGTTCATAAGATGGCCGACACAAGATGGCGAAACTTGCAGAATTTCGAGAGAAATCCGGCCCACTTATTATGACAAGTCAAGAACGTTATACCTGCTAAGTAGGGCAAGAAAAATATATTCAGACTGACAGCCATGATTACGGGGCGCTGGTCGATTGGTGAATATGCGTCAAAAGTGGGCTTTCCATATAACACTCGATATCGGAGCTGCAATTTTGAGTATACTAAGATAAAAATTCTCTGAGGCCTAGGCAACGCTACCACCAACCAATTAATGAGGACAACATTTGGATTTCGAAAACAACAACCTTATTTTAATACTTTGAAGCATGTTGTAAGCAAATTACTAAATTAAAAGAAATATATACAGTGCCAGACAAATTAATGGGGTCGCGACATGTTGGCAAGTTTTGGCTATTTTTCTCCTGATGTTTAATATTTATTATTTTTTTTTATAAAAGCATAGCTCATTTTTTAACACAAACTTTATAGACCCAAGTATCCAACTTTATACAAAAACAATTTTGAAAAGTTTTAACTAAAGTACAAACTTTTAAATCTAAGAACTAGTATATTTTTCCAAAAAGGTTAATAAAAAAAAATGCATGAAAAAAATTAAAAAAAAAATCACGGTTTGAGTTTCTCTTTGAGCCACTGTATATATTATCATAACAAAAAATGTTTAAATTATTTACAGTTTTACTCACCGTTAATGCAAATGGTATTGTCGTTATTAATTCTAGAATGAAATGAAACGAAAGAATCTGTTGCCAGATATTTCCCTGTGAATGAAGAGAATTATTATTTATGATTTTAATTTAAATATAATGTGCTTTAAAGCTGGGAAATTTTGTTTCCCACAACTTAAAGTATTAAAATAGTTACATGCTTTAGTAAAAAAATTTTGAAAAAATTAAAATATTGAAAAAAATAATTTCCAAAGCCTTCATTGCACTGCCAAATGCCAACCAATTCTTTCCACTCACCTTATAGCCTAGATATGTTAGTAGTACGGCCTCCGTTAGTGATACTAATGCTAAAATTAATTGCGCTGCCCACAGCACTGTGGGCCGATTTACCCATAATATAGCCTCCCAATTGATAATGGGATTCTCCTGAAATTCCTCCTCAGTTAGTTGAGCCGAAACGAGAAATTCGGTTTTATTGCTCACTGAGCAGCCATAACTAATGGGAAAGAAAATAAATTTAAAAGAAATTTCAAATAAATGAAAGGGAAAGTTAGGTATAATGGTGTGGTGTACTTAAATTTATTTCATTAATTTTTTCAACGACATTTTCCAATTTCTCTATACCTGACTTATTCTTTTAATTCACAATTTCTCAGCTCATTCTTTTTATATAAGTAGAAAGCATCAGACTCTCTAATCTGGATAGCGCAATTCAATTACTTTCAGGCTACGCTTTTATATTTCACTTACATAGTTCTTTCATATCGGCAGCACCTTCTTATTTTTTTTTTGCTCTTGCCTCTTTTTTTCTCTTGCACTTAGGATTAATGTTCAACTTGTCTAGAGTATCATTTAACTTACCATGTTGCAAATGTTGGATTCGTATCCGTTATCACACGTAATATATACAGAACACATGCTAGTAACTTAAAAAACAAGTCGGCAATTCGTATTCGTAGGCCTGCAAAAAGAGTAGAGAAGAGAAGAGAAGAGAAAGAAGAAAAGAAAATGAAAGTAATTTTAGCTGGAGTTGGATTAAGGGCGGCAATGGCAATCGGTGCGATTAATGTTCTAATATTAATGGAAATCACAAATAAATTTTGATTAGTTTTATTTCATTGGCACAGGATATTATGGGCAATTATCTGTACACACATACATACATACATGCATACATATGTACATTGTGTCCATATATGGCACTTGAATTGTGCCAATAATCGAATAGCGTGTACTAATGTACAGTGCCCTTAGGGTAAGTTTACTTTGGTGGATAAACAGAAACACGATAATATGGAACGAGATGTACACGTCTGTATGTATGTATGAAGTTACACTAGATCGAAAATGTCTTCGGTCATCAAATGGAATATTTTTTTATTTTCAAAATTGATTAAAGTACACAAAAGTCATTAACCTTTGAAACTAATTTAGTTGAATTAAGGGGAATAAAAAAAATAAGGGGAATAAAACAAAAATAAGGGGAAAATAAGTTGTTTGAAGAATTTTTTTTGCAAGGACGGAATTTTTTTTTAATAATTAAACAACACTGCATATATGTTTATACATATGTATGGTTATATATGTGAAGTTGTTAAATTTAATTTTTGAGCTATAGAGCTGATATACTTGTTTCCTTAATTAGGATCATTAATGGATCATCTGCAATCAAATAAAATAGCAACGTTCTTTAGTTTATATTATAATGCAGTATCTACTTCGACGAAGTATTTGGGGAATTTTTTGTTTATTTTTACACAAATCATTTTCCTTAAAAGTTCCCTTTTCGAAGGTCTAAAAAGTCAGCTATTTCATCAAAAAAAAAAAATAATAATAATAAAATACATTTGTTACAAATGAAAATTCCTTCGTTCAGGTATGTGGTATTGGAATTTTTAGGCAGCCTGCGAAAAACGAGATCGATAGATCACATGGTTGTTGAGAAACCTTCCTCACCGCAACGAGACTTTTGAAAAACATCGTTTTGAGGTAATCGCGTTGACAGCTGTAATTTTGGCTCTAGTGATTAGATCTCTATGAAATTTGGAAGAAATAATCTCAAAAAGATATACTTTAATAAAACTCAATAAAATATTTTCGATTTTTTCGACCACGACACGTGTATTTATATAATCCTTTAAATATGTAGGTATCTTGAAGCAAAAGATATGCCATCACAACTTCATTTTGATATGCCCAATAACAAAACAAAATCTCTACTACTCTTAGTTACCGCCTGGGCCCTTTCAATGTACGGACACCACGCAGAAAGCTCTTACTTCAAAAACTCTACACCCCATAACACTCGACTATCAGACGGAACATCAGATTTTTCCCAACATCGAACATAAAGAACATTCTTGCAGATTCTTTGGTATGCCACATATACAAGAAAAACTTGAATTGAGCGCCCTACATCTGCTACCAAAAATATTTTATACCTACAACTCTATCTCGCACACTAAGATACAATAGTCATTTAAGACCAGCAAGCACCCACCATCGACTCTAAGTACACTCTTCTTTTTTAGAAGACAAATTAATGAGTTATTCAAGGAAATCGAATAGTGTTGAAAACTTTACGCAACTTTTTACAAGTCGGAAATAATAGTTTAACACTAGTGGTTTGAATTTAATACACACTAATGGGTCATAAAATTATAATAACATAGCCTGCGTAGTCATTGCTGATCATTCCTGCATTATAGGTAAAGGGTTGCTATCGCCTTACTTCTCCATTTTCTCTGCCGCAGCATACTTAAATAGGTATGAAGGCGTTTCCAAAAGAGTAGTCTAGATGAGGTAATACGAGCATCATATTCAGTAGGTAAATGATTAAAGGAATATGATGTCATTTAATTGGCGCCATCTAATAGAAAAAAATCCATGAAATTAAAAATAAAAACAATTATTTTTTGAAAACCTTAGGGAGCAGCCTACAGGAAAGTGAGGTGTCTCTTATTTCGATTTAGAATAACTATTTACAAAATGATCAGGAAGTTTCAAATAAATAGTAAATATAAAATTCTTAATTTTGTAAACTTAAATTACTTTCATTTATTTACATAAATTAAAACAGTTTTTTACGCATCACAGAAATGTACTAATTTTCTCGATTTTTACGACTCCAGAGTTTTCGAGATGTCGTTGTACAATCCTGGGATTTGGAAATCCATTACTTTGTAACATAAAAAAATTGCATCAATATTATAAGTGCTTAAAACGCTCTCTTATTTAAAAGTATATAACAAACAAATTTTACAAATTTATAAATACTTTGGCGTCTGAGATATCTGATTAAGAAACTTAAAGTATGGCGCAAACGGGTCAATGCAAATTTAAAAAATAACAATTGTTGCTTTTTACATATATTTAAAAAAAGAAAAACGCTCAAAATATTCATATCTGTTTGTTAACAAATTATTACCTCCTTGAGTCACACTTAAAATTGGGCACTCCAAAAAATTTATATTTGGATAATTTCATTTTCATCAAGCGTCTATTGTTAAATCATATATGTTACTTTTATTATAAGACTATGCTTCCTTGTCGAATAAAATCTTAATTTCTAACTTTAATGAAAATGGGAAATTTAAATTCATTCAAATAAGAATTTCGAACTTTGTTTTACCTCGGTTTTTGCATGAAAAAAATGGCAAGATCGTTGACTACAGTAAAATGTCAAAAAGTAATGGTAGTTTTTAGTAATTTCGAGCTTACTAAAAAATTAGGGATTATAAAACATATCAGAAAGATTTCTAAAAAAAATCTTATCAAAACTTTGGAAATCGTAAATGAAAATTTTGTCGAATTTTCCCAGAAATCTTATTTATAAAAATCTCGTGCCAGGGTGTTTGGGGACGAACTCCTCCGAAAGAGCCCGAGTGATGGTTGCCACCTGTTTGAAAAGTCAAGTTTAATTAAACTATGCACGAGATATATAAAATGTTAAAATACGGGTATCAAGAGGTTTGTCTCGATAAATAGATTAATAGCCAATTTTCAAACGTAAAATTTAATTAAATTATCCATGAGTATATAAATATTAGAGAAAAAGGTTTATAGCTAGGTATATTTTTAAGAGGGTTGTCATCTACTTGAAAAGCCAAAATTAAATTATACACGAGTTATATGCAATATTGAAATATTAAATAACGGTACGTCTCGGCGCGAAGAAGATTCGTTCCTATATTTTGGAGAGGGTTGCCAACTGTTTGCAAAATCTAATTTAATTAAATTATGTACAAGTTATATGAAATATTAAAATACATATGAGTGTCAAATGATTCGTCTCGACAGAAAGGTTCTTTACTAATTTTAGGAAGTTTGCCACCTGTTTGAAAAAATCGAATTTGATTAAACTATTCACAAGTTATATGGAATATGCAAATATGGACACCAAACTGTTCGATTCACTGAGGAAAAGGCGTATAGCACACGGAGGGTAATTTAATTCATACCTGTTAAGTCATGAGTACTTCTCGTACTAAGTAGCAATTTAATGACTTTGGCTTTCCAGAGAAGTACTCAATACTTTTCAAGTACATTACATTTGTATCAATTACTACTCGAGTACAAGTATTTGTAATTGGAAAGTATTTGGAAATACCACTGAAAGTACTCGAAAGTACCCGAAAATACTGGCTTAAAGAATTGCAACCTTTTCCAAGTACTTTCAATTACTTTCAATTACTTTCAATTACTTTCAATTACTTTCAATTACGTTCAATTACTTTCAATTACTTTCAATTATTTTGAAGTACTTGGAAAAGGATTCTTTTAGCGAGTATTTCCGAGTACTTTCAGTACTGATGGTATTTCCAAATATTTTCTAATTACAGGTACTTGTACTCGAGTCCTAATTTCAATTCAGCTAGAAAACAATTACGTATTCATTATAAGTACTTTAAAAAGTATTTGTATTGAGTACTAATTGTACTTGAAATTTAACAGGTCTGATTTAATTATACCGTTTCGCTGGGAGAAGGTTTATAGGTATATTTTTGAGATGGTTGCTACCTGTTATTTCTGACAGAAACCGTAGTGCATTTCAGGATTACATATAAGTACAAAGGGCAAATAATAAATAAATATAAGCAGGACATCGGCTGCCAGGCTTTTCCTAGCGAATTATTTAAATTAGCAAGATAAAACTTTTTTTGGGTACCAAATTTTGAGCGTGAATCATTAAGAAAACTAACTACATGTTTAGCTAACACAACCCAGTTTACTTACACAATTAAGAAGAAAATATAAAAAAATATAGTTCATAAATAAGTCACAAATATTTAGTCTCATTATATTATTGTCCACAACAAACAAAAAGTGTGCCTATATCCTCAAATGTCACTGATTCGCACAAAATTTGGCTAATTAAAATTTGTTGTTAATTAAAGTTTTCTTTGATCCTCTTTCCACTGACTATAACTTTATTTTCGGCATTTTTGGCAATTTCGAAAATTAACGTTGTATAAAACTAGTCCGATTTCAAAACTTATCAGCGTGTAGCTTTATTATGCTAAGTGAAATGTGAAATGTAAAATTGGTAGATGGCTTTAAATATAGTTTCGAAGGAATATAATAACAAAAGAATAAATCAAAACTATAGCAATGAAACATAAAATCATTGAAAAACATAAGCTAGATATTAGCGCGGGTGATTCGTAATCTGGCCCTCATCATCCATTGCCTAAGTTGCGCTAGTTAGAATAATCCCAAACTATTAAGGTACTAAATTTCATGTTTAAGTTATCAATAATTTACAATAATTAAGAAAGTCATAAGTATAAAATGTGTAGTAAATTTAATTTTAAAATCATTTAAAATAATTCAATATTTTTACGCTCTACAATAATTTTCGCTTATCACGCAAAAGTTTAAATTGAAAACTAAGTATTGATTTGTGCAACAACAACAACAACACTACACTCAGTTTTAGCTGCTTTCACAAAAATGGATTTAAATGACTCTATACATATATTTACTATCTAATCGCCACAATATGATTATTTAATTAATTAATATAAATACTACATAAATAAAATTGTCGTTACAGCAAAGTGACAGAATGCTAATGTCAACAAACGTTACGACGACCAGTACATAATTATTGGTAATTGTTTATACACATAACCTCAAATAAATGAACTCAAATATTAATGCACTTTGCCGCGTAAGCCGAAAACCACAAACCACATGGACGTACATACATACCTACATAGATATTTATGTATTTAACAACAAATGTAAGCAAATTCGTAATTATTGTCAGGTTTTTTTTTGGGTGTGTGACCAACCGCAAGCGTATAAAAACACAGTAGATGTATAAGTAGATAAATGTATATGTATGCGTGTGTGATTGCGAATTTGTATGTATGTAGTTAGTTAGTTACGAAAATTCCTTAATTGGATTCCACAAACAATTGCAATGCAATTCACGGCACACAAATTGAGCGAGGCAAGAGAAATGGATTAGTTTAAGAAAGTTGCAAAGATTTTAAGAGTTTTATATCATTCAATTCAATTTTAATAATTTGCACATCTAAGTAAGGGATATGCGATTTTGGTTTGAGTAGATCCAAAAAGGGGGTTTTGAAAATTGAACGCCATCGATTGATTCAATTCAATTTTTAAACGCACCTAAGTTTAATATAAACAAATTATATCTTAATTCCGCTTAAAAGCATACACAGTTTTGTAGAATGAAATGACTCACAATAACAAATTTTTTGAACTTTTTTGCAATACTTCTTTTACTTGGTACATTATGAATGGAACTTAACTTAATTGTGAAGAATTTAGTTGAATGTATGTTAACGAAAAGGTTAAAAAAGAATTGGAAATAATTGATTATTTATAAAAATTTATTTTGAAACGAATAGTATGGGGACAAAGGGCAAGAGCTCAAAGATATTGGGGGAAAAAATGGAAAATCTAATTCTAGTCTTTTTTTTTATCTACTTCAAATAGTACTAGTTGATGCCCGCGACTTCAATTGCATTGCTTAGTATATATTTTCGTTTACTCATAAAATAATTTCAAAGCTATAAATAGAGGTTCCCTGAATTTGAAATCAACGTTCCATAAAACAGTAAAGATGAAGGCGACTCCAAAGTTACCAGCAATTTATTGACATAATTTTTTATGTTACATATATCTGCCAAAAATATCAGTTAAAGGTTAGGTTAGATTAAAGAGGCTGATTCTAGGAGCTCTGGGATATGGGACTTGGGACCATCTGGGTTCCATTGTGATACCGCAGTACAAACCGAACGAAAATCTCCGAATGATTCTCTGAAAGATTCTTTGAACGATTTTTAATTCCTTACGTCTTTGCGACGGTGAATACCGTAGACGATGGAAAGATAAGCTGATAGTTCAGCGAATTAAGATCTAAGCCATTTTGTACGGATAGAAGAAAATACTCCAGCCTGGAAGGTATTCAACGCTGATGGTATCAGAGAATAAGCTGGGCCTCTTCTACATACGTTGAAAAGACCTGGTGAAGTATGACTTGGCGTCACTTGGTCCCTCCAATTGGCGCCAGTTAGCAAAGCCAAGGAAGGACTGGCGTCCTATATGTTAGAATCGGCCAAAATCACCTTGTCGGTTATAACGCCGATTTAAAAGATTTTAAGGAATAAAATAAACTTACTCCAATGTGGTTTTAATATGAAAAAAAAACTTGGCAACACCGTCAGCAAAAAAAAAAAATAAAAAATCAACTATGATTTCTTGCTGCTTCAAATTTAGAATGAACTACGCGTTTGTGAAAAATTTATTTTAATTAAATAAAGTAAATCAGATAGACCAAATATTGTAATTATAAAATAAACCAAATTACAAATGCGAACTTCTTAGATTGATAGAAATCGAAAAACAATTTTAGTTAATTAAATTTGCAATCAAAAACACAATAATCGCAAAAGGGGAGTTGCCATTACTCCACATGCAATCACATCACACCATATATTTAAAGAACACATGCCCGAGTATTATATAAAATTTATATATCTACTATCTATGTAGTAGATATGTATGTATGTGAACGAACATGAAATTATTTGTATCTACACGAAATATGATGTATGAGCAGACATTTCTAATTGCACGCATTCAGCTTACGGCGGCAAGTTGATTCAATATTGACTTCCAACACAAAGCCCAATAACAGCAATATCACGTACTCATTTTGTGTACAATGCTGCTAGCCCATCCCATTTGCTATTCTAGGCACAAACTACTTGCTCATCTCCTTGGCATCTTCAGTTACCTATTTGCCCTCTATTTGCCATTATTTCCCATTACTGCTGGCGGTATTTCACGTCCTTTGCTTCCCCATTTGAAAATTCAGTCGCAGTTGACTGGTCGACGAATTGATAATGAGCTGGTAATGACTTGAAAATGAGTTGATAAAGCGTTTAGTTCAATCTAAACAATATAAGCAATTTACTAGTTCCCCTAAATAAAGTGATGGTACTGCTTCGCAGAAGCATTCAAGATATTTGAGTTCCAATCTCATTAGATACACTGATGAGAAATTATTTTCAACCGAATTGTATTAGCACCTTGGATATCGATTTCGATTGGATTTCGTTTAGAAGCCAGACAATCAACTTTTTTTCCAGAGAATTTTAATACGAAAGTGTACAACAGTTGTAAACACAAAAATTCTATTCAATTGGATATAAAGAAAACGTCGTTATTTTTTATATAATTGTGTGTGTAAAAAACCCGAATGAGTTTTCTTTACCTTTGCTACTTTTTGCAAACTGCGTGCGCCCACGTTCTTTCAATTTAATTCTTACGCGCCAATACTTTGATGCTTTGCGACGCCCCATTTGTAACTTTTCGTAGATTCGAAGCAGTGTTGAAAGTCAGATAAAAAAAATTGTTGTTTAGTGATAACATAAAAAAAAATACACTTGTCATTGCCACCCTTCAAATTCCATATTTTGAAGTGCTTATGAGAGTCAAATAATAAAATCAAGGCAAAATCCTATAATACCAAGCCTAAAGCAAAAGTTATTCTGGACATGGTATAAGGTGAATTTTAATGGGTAGCTAAGCGATTCCACCTCACGACTGGGAATGTCAGCTGTCAAAGTCATAAAAGTAAACACAAAATGTATGCGAATTTTATTGTTGGACATTTGGTTTTGGCGGCCGCCGTAGCCGAGTGTGTAGCGTGTGCGCGCTTAATTCGTTAGGGCCCGAGCTCAAATTCCATTCCGACCGCACGATCAACGAAGCCGTTGAACGGGTTTTGTTATATGCCCCGCAAGATCGTTACATTAAGGATCCAGCTTCTCAGATTGCTCCAAAGTCAAAGGACTTGGAACCTCGTTCCTGAAATTAGAAACGGATTATATATGACCAATAAGAAACGAGTGTCTGAGTCATTCTGATGAGAATGCCAGAACATCGTAATATTCACGGTAACAAAGACCGCGTTGAACTGGCTGGATACCTCAGAGATCGTAGAGGTTCTTGCGCCTCTGAATTTTATTAGGGAACGGGTACTTCAACTTGGCTAACTGCATATGGAAGGAATTAAAATTGTGTAAGGTCGACAAGGGCCTTAGACCCTCATTCAATAACTAAAGATCTACAACTATCATTAATGTTTCCAGGCTAGCCACGGATTTCACATAAAACTGGACACACGATTCTTATTTTCTTTCCAAAGTGGATTGCAACAAAATGCCAGCTGCCACGGATGCAACAGGTGCGGAAGAAACGGTAGAACAGCTCCTCTTTAGCTGCCTAGCTTATTTCAGAACTCTCATAAGATTTCTAGGCGACCCCTTTTTTGAAGACCTAAAGGAGCTGGGCAAGATGAAGCCTTGGTCTCTTAAATTCTACGGGACTTTATTTTCTCTTCCCCTTTTCATTCTTCGTTTCACTTTTGGTTCAACGGCGAGTATGTGGTGTTAAAGCGTAGTAGTAACGAGTAGTAACGACACAGTATCCCACCAACATTAATATATATTTAGAATTCAAATGAACTCATACCGTAAATAGGAATTTTCTGAATACATTGGCCGCATCAGCCGAACATTTGCGACCTTACCAACAAATACCGTTAATACGTTATTGAAAGCTTCCTCGATATAAAGCCAAGCACCTAGGGCAAAATCCTTGTGTTTACATACACCTTTACAACTTTAACAACTGCGTGCAGAACAGATTCCGAGTAAGTGTGTTGAGTCAGCGACACTCGCCCATGGGGTATCCCATTATACTCGTAATGGCTACTTCATCCCACAGGCATCCCAAGGGAACCGGACTTCCTCGCGAGGATGTGTCGAAGTCTAGAATACTCTTGGTAGCCTTCAACGCTTTCGCAGAATCTTCTTCATAATTCCCGTTTTAGTGTCGGAAATAGCTCGGCCAAGCTTTTTACCGTTAAGCAGCAGAATTCTTACTACGATGATAGTTGATAATGTTCAAAAAAATGGCAATAGTTTTAAAAAAATAGAGACAAAAATAGACTTGATTAAAATTGACACTTCTCATCTTATGCCAGAGTCCAAATGAATACGATTGTTTTATTTGGTCTACTGATGTTTCTTGGTTTCATTTTGTTTAGTTAATTCAAATAAACATTTATTTAAAGATTGATAAAAACAAACCGAAAGTAATATACTCAATAAAATACACAATATTCAGGAGTTTTGTAAAAATGTTTTATTGATAAGAATTACTCACAAATACAATACTTACTTGTATTTTAAATCACATTACGTGTCAACTTAAACTTCTTCAATCTACTCGTATGAATTGAAAATATATTTTACTCTGATGATATAGTTCAAAGAAATAAATAAATTTAAGTACAGTCGATCTTATTTTAAAGCGATTTTTTATGCGCATTTTTGAACGGGAAGTTCTCTGCAATCCCCCATAGTTTTTTTTTTCGCGTTTCAACCTTTTTAACGCGATTCGCTATTTATTCTGATTTGGACATTTTTATTCATAATGCGTTTTACAAGCGGGTAAAAGAGAACCGAATGTCAGAATGAAGAAGAAATAAAACTATCGCGAAATGGCGCGAAAAACGCAAAAGAATAAACTTGAGTGAAAACATTGTGATTTTAAATGCTCTAGAAAATGGGAAAAGGGAAAAGATTCGCAGATATTGGCAGGAAGCGCAAAGTAAATGAATCGTCAGTTCGTTCAATTAAAAATAAGTAAAGCGCCATTCACTGAATGCAATCCCAGTAGCCTAACGCATTCGTTCAAAATAACAGGGGAAATTGCATTGGCAGGTGAGGAGGCAGCAAAACTTTTCCCGGCAACTTTTTCCGAAATGATTAGAGCAAATGGCTATGTTGCATACCAAATTTTTAATGCGAATGAAACCGGTCTATACTAGAAGAAAACACCAAGCCGGACTTACGTGGATAAACAAACCAGGCTTCAAAATAGCGATGGACCGCATTACGCTCTTATTGTGTACAATGCATCAGGAGACAGGGTTTCGAAACCCATTTTGGGGAACAAAAATCTAAAGCTGAGAGCTTTGAAAGGTAAGATTTAATAAGTTCCTTACAAAAAAAATTTACTTTTTCCGATCTTAGGAATAAATCTGAAGAAATTGCCTGTGCACTGGATGGCAAACAAAAAGGCTTGGGTAACCGCATCGATTTTCAGGGAGTGGTTTGAAAAGTGTTTTGTGCCTGAAGTTAGATAATACATAATCTCTAAAAACTTGGAATTAAAAGTGTAGCTAGTAATTGACAGTGGCCCTGGCCAGCACACAGTCACCGAGCTTCCAAACGTCAAAATGCTCTTTGTTGCCCCAAATACAACTCTTTTGCAACCGCTCGATCAAG
This sequence comes from Anomoia purmunda, assembly GCA_951828415.1. Lineage (NCBI taxonomy): Eukaryota > Metazoa > Arthropoda > Insecta > Diptera > Tephritidae > Anomoia > Anomoia purmunda. The sequence goes on from OX639997.1 coordinate 29,479,965, forward strand.
GCATCATTACAGTTGTTAAAACATATTACATAAAGCATTGGTTTAAGTTTATTTAAAAAAATGGAAAGTAATTCCGAAATGGGTGCAATTTCAGCATGGAAGACATTTAATGTAAAGAATTATATCGATTGTATTAAAATTGCCGTCAAGGATATTGCAAAAACTACACTTAACAAATGCTGGAAAAATCCTTGGCAAGATGTTGTGTTAAGGGGAAAGAGCGACAATGAAGGACTTGAGGTGTGCACGGAAATATTTATTTATTTACTTATTTAAATTCAGTCAAAAGAACACAATCTTTACTGACTATTAACAAAAGCGCTTAATATTATTTAAAGTAATTATATAATACACTACGCACTGTGCACCTTGGAAGAGATTGCTCAAAGTCAATTACATGTATGATTCATTTCCGAAAAAGTTCGCATCAGAGGAGCACTTGTAGCATAATTAGTACTAGAAAATCCAATATAAAACATAGAAAACTGTCTCAAATTGTGTAAAGGGATATTAAAAGTTAACCTTGCAAAGAGGTCAGAACAGTCTACTGATCCGGTTAAGATATTTGCAACGAAGGAGTAGGCGATAAAGGCACTTCTCCTATTTAAAGTCATTAAATTCAAGAGCAGACAGCGAGATTCATAAGCAGGCAAGGGATCACTAAATTTTAACGAGCGAAGAGCGTTCTATACGATTGATATGCAAGACTTGATGAGGCCTTCAGATAAAAGAAGCGTAATCTAGCCTAGATCTCACAAAAATTGTAAAGAGAAGTTTTAGTGTAAATGAATTAGAAAAAGCTATGCTACTACGTCGGATAAAAGGTAACATGGCGTAAGATTTTGGCATAATATATAATTAATATGCGAAGAGAAAATAAATTTTTTATCAAAGTAAATACCTAAGTTCTTAACATCGGACACGCATTTTAATCGTGTGTCAGAGATAAAAAAAAAACTCGTAGAAATTGGGTAATGCTTTCTAGTAAAAGTTCAGTGAGAACATTTATTAATATTCAAAGATAGGCGATTTTGTGAACACCAGACAGAAAACTTATCTAAGTCCGATTGGAGAGCATGAGAGTCATCATAGCTTTTTATTACCGCATAGATCTCTTAAGGTCATCTGCATATAAAAGAAATTTGGCTACCGAAAACAGGTATCAATGTCATTGATAAACAGTATAAAAAAAAAAGGGTCCCAAAATGCTACCCTGAGGAACAGCTGAAAACGCAATGAACGGACGTGAAGAAACATTGCCAAACGCAACTACATAAATTCTTTTGGAAAAATACGATTTTAATCTATTCCAGAAAGATTGAATGAAATCCCAAACAAGCTAATTTTATAATTAATAACTTGTGCGAAGCTCTAACGAAAGCGTTCGAAAAGTCAGTGTGAATTGATTCAACTTGATACCCATTTTGAAAGGACGAAAAACAATAACTGTGGATCTACCTTTAAAAAACCAAGTTGATTAGGAGAAATCAAACTGTTGACAGCAAAAATCAACTTTTCTTTAATGATACATTCGAAGAGTTTAGAAACCGCAGATAATTTAGAAATAGGCCGATAATTTGGAACATCGTTTTGGTTGCCACTTTTAAAGATAGGGGTAATTGAGGTTTTTTTCCAGTCAATAAAATCACCTGAAGATAGAGACTTATTAAAGCTTAACGTTAGAGGTACAACAAAAGCAGCACACATTTTAAGAAGTACAACTGACTGCCCGTCAACATCTATGAGCTTAAACGGTTTTGGACAGGATATATCGCTTAAGACATCATCTTCCGTTATTTTAACAGACCCGAAGGAAAGCGAGGAATTGGAGACAAAACTATGCGCAATTACATTTTCAGTGTCTGCGTCGAAATTAGAACTAAAAAATTCTGCAAAAAAGTTGGTCTCATCTTCAGTCGAGTTAGCGCGCTTATCTTTGAAAAAAAAAAAAAAACCGAAGAAGGAATATTATTAAATATTTTAAGAACTAAAGTTGCTTAATATAATTTAATTTAATATAATTTCTAGTTATCTCAATATGATTTTTTGTCAAAGGCCTTTTAATATGCATCAAAGTATAGCGAATATATAATAAATTTCTTCACTTGGGTTTTGGGTAGAAATTTGGGTATTTGACGGATTTTTTTTTTTGGCACGGATTTTTCACCAGATAGAAACGAATAAACAAATTTGAACTCACATGTGATTATTTTTACACAGTTTTTTTCAAGAACAAATTTCTGTCCCTGAAAGCCACAGTATATACTAGTACTTCTGAATTTGGTCAATCTAACCAAGATACATATAACAACTACATATATATACATATGTATGTGTGTACAGTCTGTTTCAATATTTATTTATAAATTTATTACTTTCCTACTTTAATCCATAATTCTTTTTTTATCCACTTAGCTCAAGAAGTCTATCTGAAAAGCAAATGTCATAGCCAAAGTAACTAAAACTTTTTCTAGACACATGTAGGTTTGTATTTAGTTACATATGTATATGTATGTGTGTTTAAATATGCACACATGTGTGTATGTGTGTATGTAGGCCGCTGCACGTGTCCACATATGTAGCTCGTAGGCTGTTGAATTCGCAATTTTGGTTTGTTTGTAAGTTTGACTTCAATTGTAGAATTGGGAATTGATTTTCAAGTTTCTTTAACTGCTCACAAGAGTTCATGGATTATTTGTGGAAAATATTTTGAGTTTTGTTCGAAAAGTTTATGCAGCTGTGGGCGCAACTAACTTCGAAGGTCATGCGGTGGTGGTCAGTAAATATTTTGAGAATCTTGTTAGACAATAACCAAAAAAAAAAACAAAACAAAAAACGTAATAATATGAAGCGCGTGTGTGAAAAATAGGAATATTTAATGAAACCATTTTTGGCTAAAATTATTTTTCTTGAAGTGCATTTAAATTGATGTCCTCTGTGTTATAAGTTTATTGGCTCTATGGCGAATTAAGTGATATATTATAAAGTTTTTCTTACCAAAAAAACAAAAAAAAAAAACAATAAAGAAGAGTCTAAGTTCGGGTGAAGCTAAGCATTAAATACCCGGCTCATCATTTTATTTCCTATAAACAGTTCTTCTTCGTAAATTATCGTTATTAGAAAGGTAGGTATGACTTCTGTCAGATTTCAATAATTTTCGAAATTCACTTTGTTCAGTTAAATGGCAAAGTGTAAGCCAAATCTTGTGTAAAATAGTTTTGCAAATATAACTATTTATTCTAAAGTGAGTTGTGCCACTTCCATTTTCCAAAATTTTGACTTCTGTGTATTTTTTTCGTGCTAGTGAAATTTTTCGTATTTGAATTGAACTAAGTTGCATGGCTATTTATTAAAATACCGATTTTTTTTTTTGATTTGGAATAAATTACCATTGTAAGAGTGGTGCGCGGGCGGTTATTTCCTGATTTCTATAATTTCTAAAATTGTGTTTATTAAGTGGGAATGCAAGGCGTGTAATAAAAAAATTTTCGTTCTATACTTTTTGCTTTAAAACGGGCGGTTCCACATGGATTTTCCAAATTCTTTTAAACGCAGATAAGTCAAATGTTGTGCAAATTGTTTTAATTAGTTGCAAAAATATTGAATTGTTTTAACTTTAGCGAAATGCCGTTATGAGGGCGTGGGTTTTTATCCGCGTACACCTATTTTCAATATCGACTTATCTTTGGTCAAGTTTCGTTGGCTTATCGGTTCATCGATTGCTCTCTACATTTCAGTATATTCTACTAATAATAAAATTATGAAAGTTTGTATGTGAGTGAGTGTGTGAGTATCTTTGTTATCCTTGTAAAAAGAGTAAAAAGAGTTGCCACCTTCTAAAAAAGTTATAGCCAAATAAATATGTAATTTAAAATACATATATTATGTGACAACTGAACAAATGCTTATATAGTCCGTTATATAGGTTCATATAGAAACAATTTTCTAAAAAGAGTTGCCACCTGTTTAAAAAGTTAAATTAAAAAAAAATTAAGTGAAATCGTAATATGCGTATCGAGCGAAAGAGGTTTAATTCATTTTTTCTTCATTACCAAAATGTTAAGTTAGAAGGTTGCCATCTGTTTGCTGGTAGATTAAACTAAATTAATAAATTGAATGAAGCTTTGGAATATGAGTGCCAAACCAAGATTTTGAGAAATTTTTTTTTGGAGGGGTTGCCACCTATTTAAAAAATTAATTAACTTTATTAAAATTTATATTAAAATGTAATTTATATTGAAGTATTAAGTTAAAATAAACAATACGGCGTATAATACAAATAAATACGCCTAAGAAAACTTGATCATATAAGAAGTGGTGCCACTTATTTAAAAATATCTATTTAATCAATTTCTAAGCTTACTTAAAAATACAAATAATACTAATGGTGTTAAATGATAGCATTTATACGAAAACGTTTTTGAAGAGGGTTGCCATGTTTTAAAGAAAGCCAATTCAATTTAATTGGTTGGCTAACTAAAATTCTACTACGCTGGTGTCAGACGAAAAAGGTTTAGCGAAATTTTATTCGTCAAATATATTTGGAGAGAATGATGAACTAAAAAAAGTCATTTCGGGAACATATCTAACATTTGAAAAAATATTTATTTATTTATTTATTTATTTAAAAATATTACACTAATAAATAAAGTACAGCATAATATTGACAGGGGCTATGGCAACTAAGGCCTTCAGCTCATTTGAAAAAATAAATAGTACAATATATATTCGAAATATAGTTTAATTCAATTTATACACATACAATTTTTTGAGGTTTGAGATTGCGCTACAATTATCGCGACTACTTAAAGTAATTTTAAGAAAATTATAAGGTGTTCTCGAAATGACACAGAATTGATGTTCGCTAAACTCACAAGTGACACTGTGCGAAACACATTAAAAATGTTTAGTGAACTACTTTTGGACGGTTTATGGTTCCGTTCACGAAATGACAACATTTCTGCAACAACTTTTTATTTAAACTCAAGTAACCAGCTATTCAATTTATTCAGTGTAATTCATTAATTTTAAAAAGGAACTATATCTAAGAAAGATTACGAATAAAGTTACTCAAATTCAATTAAATTTTTTGCACAATTGGATTTGCGATAATGAATTATGATAGCGTTCCCGAAATGATTTGCGGGCTCTTTATGACTAAAAAAAATTTATATACCAAGGCATTTCGACATTTTGACATTTCATGAAGAAAGAAAGAGCATACTATCTTTACCAAACTAATTGCCATTAGCTGAACGTCAATATCGCTCACGTCAACTTTAGCTAAACATTTTAAAAATGTCTCATTTAAAGTGACTCTATTTGAGAACGAGGTCAATTTTCTACTACTATTTATTATTGAATAATTTTCAAAGAAACTTTAGCAGTGCAAACTTCTACATTCACTTCAATATGTAAAATTAAATTTGATATTTGTGTTTGAAAATTTCACGCTCTATGAAGCGTTAAAGGAAATTGAGCACAAGTCTGTGTAACATGAATGCATATTAAATATGGATATAAATAAATGTAGACTAAAATTGTCATACTCATAGCTGGAGAATGCATTTCAAATAATACAAATGCATATATAGACAACAGCTGATAACACATATATAAATAAATGCATATATGTATGTATATGAATAAGGCAATTTTCTTGTATTTTTTATTTGCTATCCACACAACGCCTCGCCTGCTGATGGTTGGTTGGCCCTATTTGTGGAAATATGTAAGAAATTTTGTGTTTAGGTCACAACAGTAAAGAGCGATTATAGATATTTATTTAAATTATTTAAAGCATGTAGTTGTTGTCGTTGTCGATATGGAATGCAAAAGAATGTGATGCAGAAATTTTTAAATGTCCGCATCTCGTTGCTGTGTAGCTAAAAGTGCGCTGGGGCGTATGAGTGATATTTGCTTTGGATTCGGCCAAGCTGCTTGTAAAGTATTTACATTTATGTAAAGCTTTTTGTTGTTAATTTAATTTTCGTAATATTCAATGCTTGTTGAGCTTTAATTCCATAAGAATAAATTTGTGAATATGCAGGCAAACAGGAATGGACAAGGTCAAAAATTGGCTTTTCAATTTTTTTTTAGTCGAGTTCATCAAAATTGAATTAATTATAAGAGATATCTAGTAAATGCGTTGATAAATTCTAAAAGCGTCTTTGCTTCTCTTATGACCTTAGCTTAGGTTTTTTTTGAAATATATTCTGGCTAACATTACCTATTTGAATATAGGAAAATTTTTACTGATTAGGTTCAACAAATTTTATAAACAAAAATGCTACTATTGTTCTAAAAAAAATATTTAAAAAGCAATACTCTTAAAATTTTTAAATTCGGTAAATAATTTTAAAAAAATTACATCACATTTTTTTTAAATTATATAAAAGTGTTTTCTTAATAATTCTCAGCGGGATATATTTTTTCTGCATGGGTAATTATTGGTTTGGGATTAAAAAAAAATAAAATAAATTATAATAAACAAACTGAATAAATGAAAACAAAATAAAATAAAAGAAAAATTCAAAAAAAATTAAGATAATAAAATAGAACGAAATAAGGGAATATAAAAAATAAAATAATTTAAATTATACCAATTAACATGAAATAAAAAAAAACAAAATAAAATGAATAACAAAAACCTTGGAGATATTTTGAAATCGCATATTATAAAATAAAACAAAATAAAAAAGGGAACTAAAGCGAAACACAATGAAAGAAAAAATTTAAATGCAAGTAGTAATAAAAAATATAAATAAATGAAAATAAGATAAAATAAGAAATTAAATTAAACGAAATAAAATCAAAAGAATAACAAATAGTAAAAAATAAATAAAATAAAATAAAAGAGTAAAAATTGAATAAAACACTCAAAATAAAAGAGAATAATATAAAAATAAATGAATGAAAAGGGGGGGAAAAATAAGCAAATAAAAAGTCGTAAGAATATCTGTATATATAAAATCAAAATATTTTTAAAAAAGAAAATTTTAATTTAAATCATCCAAAAGAAAAAAGCTGTTATCTAAAATCGAAAAATCTTAAAAAAAAGAAAATTTAAATTTAAATGATTTAAACAAAACAGTGAAATAAAATAAAAGCAAACAAAATAGAACGACTCAAAAGAAAAGAAAACTAAACAAAACGAAATAAGTAAAACCAGAAAAGAAACGAAAAAACGATGATGCAATGTACAAAAATAAATAAATAGCAAAGTTAAAAATATTAAAAATATATAAAAAAAATTTTATTATTGTTATATTTAATTAAAAAAAAAGTAAAATACAAAAAAAGAAAAAAAAAATTGAATAAAATAAACCAGTGACCGCAAATAACCTTTAAGTGTAAAAAATTGTTTAAAAAAATTAACATCAAGTAGTGTTCGGAAATATATTTTGCGATATATTAAAAATGATCAGGCTTTAGAGATTTACACATGCGTGAAAAAAATGTACTAATTTTTTTTCTATCAAATTTAAGAACTATTTCATAAGTTCCACGTTTGCTTGTAAAATAATAGGTACTTAATTGTTGAGCCTAATTTTTCTTGCAATAAGTAAATTTAAATAACCTGCACATTTTTAATTCAAATTAGTTTTAAAAAAGTAAATTAAATTATTACAATATGTAAGTATGGCAAAGATATACAACTTTTTTTTTGGTAAAAGTATGTTGACCATTGCAGTGGCTGAACTTTAATGAAAATCTTTAAAATAACTTCAAGTCCCCGAATCCAGATTTCGTCAAGTTTTCCATTTATACATCTGATAAAAGAGCGTTCAGTTTATATCGGACTTTAATTGAGAATATGACAACATAACCCTACACTTACGACAACCCAGGTAACAAAACACTACTTCTCCTTTGGAATACAACTGATGGGATGTTCTTACTACTTAACCCTCTCAGAGTAGAAATTGGTATTTTGCTGCAAAAGCTACAAAGAGAGTTCCCATTATTACCGATGCCATTTGGAGCATCAAAGATTCCTGACTTAGAGTCGAGATATTCCTCTTTTGAAGAAATTTAACATAGCTATGGAAATACAAGTGCTAAATAGGATAACATCCGCTGATTTGGGTGCTGATGTCGTGAAGATGGATGAAAAGAGTTATTTATTCTTTGAAAATATGCTTGTTATATTTTCCGAATAAACCCTTGTACCGCCTTGCATTCAGACCATGGAGTGTAGGAACATAAGAAATTCATTTCAACAGCTGAGAGACCCGTCCCCTTATGAGACTCAAAGGAACGGGAACCACTACGACCTCTAAGATATCTAGGACCTTTTCGTTACCGTTATCGTGAATATTTCGGTGCCCCGGCTGTCATATCAGGGGAACGCTGTGCCGCCAAGCTAACTTTGCAACATACTTCCGCACCGCTTCACCAGGCTAGATGTCGCCATTCCGGATATTATACCCTCGTCACTCGAATGCCAGAAGTGTTCTTCAAGTCTCCCAAATAACAAAAACTTCTGACTGAAAAATATTCTTGGGGTTCGAGAGACTCAGAGGCGCCTGTATTTTAGGAACCACTGAATGGATCCCCGTAACCAGACCCACTAACCATTTTTGACTCAAGGTGCAACAGGGTGATGAAGTTTTTGGATAGTAGAATTTCGGGCAAATATAATCCAATTTTTTGTGAATTTTCGGTTCGCTTAGTTCGCTTAGCCTTAGGGAACTCTGAGAAGCAGACTCCTCATCACCTCTCCATCAGTAAAGATCTTCTAAGGGCATATGATAAATTACGTTCAAGGCTTTGGTTGGGCATCTTCTAAATGATCTGGTGAACGCAACACAGGACGATCGCTATATCCAGTTTATTTTCATTTTAATATAGTTTACGTTAATAGGTTTCCATTTCTCGGAATGTAGGCTCCATTTCTTACCTACCAATTTTTAAGTAAAAATAGAGACCAGTTTATTTTAAGTGTTGGTGCGAATCTCAAGTATTCCACTAAAAGTACGGCTTCGCCCATTTAAAGAAGGTAGGTTGTAGTTAGGAATTTTATCCCTTATGCTTATACGACAGTTGTGGTCTTTGTCCGATGAAATTGATGAACAAATGTAGATGAAAATGAATTCCAACTTAGATTTGAAAAATCGTACAATGTTGGAGACGGATATGTTAAATTTGACGAAAAAGTATGAAACTCTATGTATGATAAGATCTTACTATAATCATTCTAAATATGCGCTTTGCTTATATTTTGTTTATTTTATTAGGTAGGTATGCATTTCCTTGATTCACTGAAAGCATCTACGCATAGTAGTATAAACCAGTCATATATATTATCTCAAGCAAATCTTCGAATCCAAGTCGGCACGGGTTTCCACGATAATCTAAACTGGAAACTTTATATTTTTATTTGCATATTTTAGTGGTATCGAAATATTTACGAGGTTTGTAATTTAATTGAAATACACATTTTGTTTGCTTATATAAGGGACACCCAAATGTTGCTATATATTCATAAAGACAACTCGCATTGCACATAAATATCTATGTATCTTATATTTTATATTTATCTAAATTTTCGTACTCACTTGATCTCTGATTCTTAATGAAGTAAAGTTGCAGTCTTTCTTTGAATGTATTTTCATTTACGTAATATTCCACACGGACTCTGAAAATAGAAAAGTAGAAAAAAATTCCCCCCAAAAAGGGAGAATTACAGCAATTAGTGGCGATTAGTACAAAGCAAGTGGCAAGTTGTGAATTAAATGAAAGTACGTGGGCAAAAAATTACTTCATGCACATCTAATTTAAATGGTATGAGCAACTTTGAAAAGAAAGACGAAAATATTAACAATCAACGAAGCGTGAAAGTTTGGGAGAAAACAAACCAAATAACTATGTACCCGACGCATGTTTTTCGCAAAACATATAAAATACTCAATGTAAATTACTCCGATGAACGCAAAGCGACTTACCGAATGTAGTGGGAAAAACACGCAATACCAAAATCTGGATTTGACCAGCTCTGATATAGATATAAGAAAATGTCCAGCATTGAAAGAAAAATTTGTTATGCTACGCCCGTCCGTCCCTTTGTTCGCCCGTAAAAACTCGGTAAATACAAAAGAGATGGAACTGAAATAATTTTTATGTTGATTTTTTACCAAAAATCGTTGCACAACATCTATGCGAGGGTTTAACAGAAACGAAAGGATACCGCGACCAGAAAGGTCTTTTGCAATTCTGCTGCATGACTCTGACCCTCGTTTCCCGTGGGGAATTCGGCTTCTCTAATCACCTCTAGAAGGGCTCTGGTAAGCAAGTTCCGAATTATTTGGGAATATACCATGTGCACAGCGGGAGTTCTTAATCAGTACATATACCCAACCGATACATGTAAAAAGGCAGGCGATTTTGACCGGTTAGGAAACTGGTCCGAAGTCTAATATCAGATCTAATAGCGATGCGATGCCCTTTCCACTGAAGGGTTAACGAAAAGCTAGACCTGTCTTGGATCGCCAACAGTTCCCCCAAAAATTAATCCACTCTGAGCCTACCAAGCCTGCTTTTGGAGGATGAACACCTACAAACGCAAAATGTGTCAGTACCCATTAAGACCTTTTGGGTTTTTTTTTGCTGGCCAGCCCATCGAAGATCTCGCTACCTTCGATCCAAACGTTATCAGGTACCCAACACAGAGCAATTGTATTTGTCGCTGCCAGCAGTTGAAGGGACTGCTTTTGGTCGATATTGTTAACAATTCGCCCTGAAAGACGGTGGACCATTTACCCATAGCAATGGGCAAGAGGTGGGACCGTCAGTGTAGGAGCCCATTTGGCCAAATATCGCGGTTAGTAATTTTGACTTGAAACTATTTGCTGAAGACCAGTTCCTAAGCCATGAAGTCAGAAATCGTAGATATTTATAAAACTTATATCCTTCTTAGAAACCGTGGCCGTAACCTGGTAAATATTAAAGTCCCTTCAGAGGCCGCTGCTGCGTATATAAAAATGTGCAGGAGTAATAAGTAATAAATAACTGGCGGAGTAACCACCTAGGCGATTTTGGTCGATTCCAATATGACATGTCAGTCGTACCTTTGCCTTGCCAATTGGCGCCAACTGGGGACACCAAGTGAAGACAAATTTTTCCTCTTTCTGGTATTTCCAATGAACAGAAGACCTGCCTCTTCCTTATAGAGCTCATCGTTCCATTATCTGTGATATACGCCGTCGCAAAGGCTTAAAGTTCCAAAAATCTTCCGAAGAATCTTTTTCTCGAACACTCCAAGAGTTGTCTCATCCGATGTTCATAGCGTCCTTGCGTCTGCGCCATAAAATAGCTCAGTCATGATGAGAGCATGAATGCAAGTCCAGTTTACAAGATATGCCAGGGTCATTGTTGGTTAAGATGTTAGAAATCCAGTGACCGAGATAGTTGGTTTTTGGAATATTTTTTTCACCTTACTTTTTATTTACTTAACAAACGTTGTAATACTTAACTAGTTGATTTTCCCATTGATGTATGCCTATATTGTCCCTGAATGTAGATCAAAGATGGGACCACTTCTGCTGTAACTTTTTTGCTTAAAGAACCCATGTTCCAAAGAAGAAAAAGGCGACAGATCAGCTTCCAACTTCGAGTACGGAAAATATAGACTGAGCACAGTTCGTAGGTCCTCACTGTTGTTGTTGGTAAAGGTGCCATCTGCTTTCTTTCTATACCTATCCCAATGAATGACCCTTTAGATAAAGTGTATTATTTGGGGCGATTTTTTTGACAAAACCACGAATGAACTACTTTTCAGAGCATACCCATTGCAACTTCCCTGTGAAAATTGAATTGAATTGAAAAGAATTGAATTGGAAAAAACTCGTTTAGTCATCCCGCCCTAATGTGCCAAATTCTGTAAGGCCTAACGCAGCAGAGAAAATACTGATAATGTCGGCGATCAGAATGCAGTCAGAGTCGGAATTCGAGGATATTTCATACCCCTGGTTAACAGCATTTTGATCTGACGGATATTCGGCAGAGGTTGCGCTGATATTCACTGACGTCCCTTATAGTACTCCCGTTTAGGAGTCAAGAAGTAGAGGACCGATAATATGCGAAGTAGCTGGTATCTCTGAGGCACTTTTCATGTGTAGATTGGTTCCATTGGTGAATTAAGTTTAAACTAACTCCTTTGATTTGATTTCTTTATAATGTCGGACACATGATATCCACGAGTTAGCAGGAAAGTGAATAGTTAGTCGTGGTGATCTCGACCGCTATCCATAGCGGATTCGCACATCCATTCGCGGCTATACATCAAACGGCATGTGCTGATTCTCCTTGACGTTGGGGATCAAGAAGTAGCGCAGCAGACTATCCAAAAAAATTTAAAGACTTATGTCGTATGCTTTTGCCGAGATAGATCCCTAAAGGAACACTCTCTCCCAGGGAGTTTTCTTCGCTCCGCCCGACTACCGCCAGCCAGATCTTCAGCCAGACACATCACCATAGCTGTAGTCTGTTACGACGTTGAGAGTTCAGCCACACTACCTGCAGACGGAAGCCATCCTCAATGAGGTGACTATCGGCGTCCCTTCCCGAAATCTGTCGGTTCACGGCTAACTTCAGTCGTCGAAATAAAGTCGATAAAATATTTGGCCAACCCCACTTCTACCTTTACATTTCTATCTCGGTTTGGTTAGACAAAGAACCGTTTGGTGTACAAGTGCGGGGAATAAACAAAGGAAAGCGTGGTGTGTGCCGCTTCCAAGGAAACACAAAATTTGTGGCACGTAGAAGAGCTATAAGTATTTGCAACGCGCGTAACGTGTTTTATAAGAAGTGAATTGTAAACTATCTTTTCAAATTGTTTACCATTTTTCTCATCTGCGCCAGTTGGCGGCACGCAGCACTATAGCTCGTGACTATTTTTTAACCTGCCTTTTTTGTGGTTTTTTTTTTTTTTGTTTTTTGTTTGCTTTTCACATCCTTTCACTTTTTACCACAGCCTTGAAGTTGGCTGCTTGCTGAAGTAGTGTGCATATGTCGTAAGCTTTCAAAGTGAGCCCGCATTACACACACACACACACGCACTTACAGAATTTATGTTTTCATATGCTATGCTTCGGCAGCATCATATTATGAGCAAAGTACGTGACACGCTTTAGCGTTGCCCTCAGCTATTCAGCGACGTGTTCCGCTTGTGCGCGCAAACCCGAGATTTATTTTTTTATAGAAGTTGCTTTTTTTTATTTTTATAAATGTCGTATATATTATTCCCACGTCTTTATTGGACGCTTGAGTTTTTACAACTACAACTACGACTTTATGTGTGAATTAGCGTGGCATTTAACTCATAGCTATTTATCTGTACCCTAGCACGTGCCACGCGCATATTTTTTGTTTGTTTTTTTTTTTGCGCAGCATCAGCAGCTCAGGAGCGTTTATCTTCAGTATGGCACTCAAAAATGTCAACCGTTTCTTTGCCAATTGATAATAGCTGGTAGTTAGTAAGTTTTAGTTATTTTTTCTTTGCCTTAGAGCTTATTCCTATTCACGTGTGTGTGTGTGTGTGTGTGTGTGTGTGTGTGTGTGAACTTGTCAGCGTTGTTTGTTTTTTGTGTTTGCTTATGTAATCGGCTGTTAGTCGCTTGTCTTTTTCACTTTCTATTATCTCCCTAAGTATTTTGCAACGAGTTGTACCTAGCATTCTCCTTAAGTAGCTGCATCTCAACGGGTTTTGGATCGACTACACACATTTGCACTCTGCTTAATTTAGATACCTACACATACGCACAGTTGCTACTTCCAGAGCATCCCTGTCAGAAAGAGTGTTACTTTAATAGGCAATTTAAAAAGTACAGTTTCCTTTTAAGCAAATAATTTTATTAAAAAGCCGATTTCCTAGGGGAAGGCCTATTATCTGACTCTGTATGATTTCGACTACTTTCAAATGTATTTGACAGAAAGCACATGAAAATATGACATGATATATACAAATGTGTGAAAATCACTTCATGTTCTACATGAATTTGTTACGATTTAAAAAAAAAATGTTTAAATATCTCTAAAAATTAAAATTAACTATTACTTTTAGATTTTTGTTAATCGCTCAGAAAAAAAGATCATAAGTCGAATTTTATTTTTTTTTTGATATTAAATGAAACTCATCTTTTGAGTGTTATTTTTTCGCTCTGATACAACGATTATTTTTTGTATTCCAATTTTTTTTTATCGAAAATATTCATTATTTTATGAGTTTACATTTTTTGGTCACAAAATATAATTATCTTTTGAGTTTTATTTTTCTTTTTCATTAAAAATAATCATAAATTTTTGGTGTTAAATTTTAGAAATAAAAATTAACTTTTGGCTACAAGTTTGTATACCTGAAAAATTCCTAAAAAAAACTCGATTTTTTATTGAACTGTGTTTTTGTGAATTTTTTATAAAGTTTGTAACTTTGATTTACAGCGTTTATGTTACACAATGAACTATAAAATATTGATAAAAAAAAATCTTAAAAAAAACATGGCGAATATTAAAAAAAAATCACTTTACTAAAAACTTGGTTTGGCTTTTGGTTTATGAGCTCAATGCCAGTTTTTAATAGGAGGAATTATAGAAAAATATCAGAAGTGTTTGATATAAAAATAAAGAGGCAAAAAAAAAATTGAAATTTTAATATGTAGTATATATTTAAATTAATTTCTATTTCTGAAAGATCAAATAGCGCTCAATAATTGAGTATCAACTTTGAGCAAAAAAATATAACTTATAAAACAATGATTAATTTTTATTAAAAAAAAATTTTACTCAAAAAATTATTATTTTTTGTGAACAAAAAAATTAAACTCATATATAATGATGATTACTTTTGATAAAAAAAAAAACAGGAATACAAAAAATAATCATTATAACAAAGCGAAAAAACAACCCTCAACAAATGAGTGTGATTTGTGATCGAAAACAATTAAACTCACCACATGATTAAATTTTCTGTATAGAAAAATAAAGCTCAGAACTTTTTGATTAATATTGAGGGAAAATTTAAAACTATTTTTACTTATACTACTATTAATTTCTATCACTTTTTGTACTAATTTCTACTACTGTTTTTACTGATTTATACTACTACTTTTACTATTGCTACTACTAATTACTACTACAATTTTTACTAATTTCTGTTAAGACTAAACAAAAAATCTAATCTTAACTCTACATATATCTCTTTGTAGAATCGGCACAGAAATTTTACTACTGGCTCGGCGCTTAAGGGAACGCGTATTTTTTGTATTTTATTTAAAAGAATTTTATCGATTTTTTGAATATCTCAAGTTAATGTAATAAAAAAAAACTAAAATGAAAAACTAAAAAAAAAAAATCATGAAAATTCTACAAAAAATACTTTTAAAATCAAAATTAAAAATAAAATCAGTTTCATTTCGAACAGCTACAACTCTGCAAGTCTTAAATCAAATATATATAGCTATGCACCTAATTACGATCTTATAAAGATATACACATATTTTATTGAAAATATATTTTACCAAAGAAAAATTAAAATTATAATCATAGCTGCAAAACTTATAAACTTGGTGCAAGTTAGTTCAACACAATTAATTTAACATGTATTTGTTTCAATTCAGTTAACAACCAACTACTTTTTAATTTGATAAATTTTCTAGACTAGTTGCTTATTTCCGACAGGGATGCTACAACTCGCGTCTTATCTAGTATATGTAATACAGTTTTGACAAGCTGCATTCAGAGCAGCCTCATCTAAGTAGACAAGAGCAATAAAGAAGTTGCTAAAGGCAATCCACTGTTGGTTTATCTTTCCTTTTTTCTGTTGTCCCTAGGTGGATTTTCAAAGGCAAAACGCCGCGTTCTGGCAGCATTCGGTGTTAGCGACAAAATGATGAAAGTGTGTAAGAAAGAATGATGAAAGTAATATTTAAGTAAACACGTTTTAGGCGGATCGGTAGCTCTTAAAATAGCACACAATCGCACTGCATTGTTTTCTAAGAGTTTTTATGAGCACATGTTTTGTTTTTGATTTTTTTTTTTTTAAAAAGTTCATTTTTATTCTAGCAAAGTTCGGAATGAATGTATGTAGATTATTTGTGTGCAACGTGTATTTTAAATAACCCTTTGACTGATCACAGTTTTGGGTAGAGACATACAAAATATGTTACTCTTATCTTATGATACTGGTTATCATCTCTACCCAATATGTGACTGGGAGAAGGTCTTCAAAAAAGCTGCTTACTACTTTGGATAAATTCAGAATGTTGATTCGTTTTATGGAAGGACAAGGTAAATACCAAGTTAATATACTGACACGTAACTAAGTTGCAAATGAGGTTTGTTTTATATTAGGTTAAGTAAAATGAAATACATTCTAGAGCTTGTGGCCAGGTTTGTATTAGGAATAGCATTATGGCCTGGCGTTGTCCTAATGGAGTACAATTCCTCTCCTATTGGTCAAAGCTGGCCGCTTCTGGTCCATTACTTCATTTAGACTGTCCAATTGTTGACTGTACAAATCGAATTTAAAAGTTTTGGCCATAGAGGTGCAGCTCATAGTAGTTAATCCCACCAAACACATAGCAAAACCTTCCTGGCCGTCAATTCTGACTTGACCGCCGTTTGTGTCGGCTCACCGCGATTCGATTACGATCGGTTTCACTTGAGATTGTTGGAAGTAACCCACGTTTCATCACCACTAATGTATACATTTTGTTGTGATTCAGCAGTGATTCGTAGATGGGGATTTGGTTCTTAAGGTTTTTTTGCGTTAACATCGAGCTTCATTTTGCACCCAGCCTTAGGTTCAAAGGTTTGAAACGGTTTTTGTGCAATGCTTAGCGTTTTAGTTTTTACATGACGGTCAGACTTGACGATTTCCATTATTTTATCGATATTTTCGACAATCCATCTTTTGGAAAAAATGGGGTTCTTTTTACTAGACGTAATATTTTCAATATCGGAGCTCTAGTAATGAGCGGAGAATTTAAGTTTTGCGTCGATATTATAAGGAATACGTGTCCAGACACTCTATACGCTATTTTTGCAAACCACAATTTAAATCTAGCTATGACACACGCGTGCGCTATTTCCAAATAGATATTCGAAACTGCATGGGAACGGTCAATATAGTTGTCAATTTCTTACTGTTATCCAACAAGGCTGGAAATCTTTTGAAGCAGCACATCCTTGCAGCAAACTCTAAGCTGATACGACCTCTAAAGTTTTATCCAACACTTTGAGTCGAGCATCTGGCTCTACCCAGTTGGTTTCACAAAACACTGCAACTAATTCGTTTGGCGATAGAGGAAATACCAGAATTGAAGAGCAAATGAAATGGCATTCATTGACGAAAAACCTAAGCCAAAATGTACAGAGAGAAGATTGTAACTTGAGCCGTGCCGTCAGCTATGCAAGCAAACAGCTGCTGACAGATTCAATAATATTCTTGAATCAGTAACTCAGAGTACAGAAACTATTGAAACGGAGCTAGTAGTTCCTCGACCAACAGGAACGTTAAAAATTCGAGATACTACACTTAAAATACTAAGGGCTTTTATCCGTGGTCCAATTTCATTTAATTATTTTATCATCATATAGAAGAGCATGATGTAAGATTTATAGTATTTACTAGTAGCATTGGGAACTATAGTGGTAGAAATTTGTAAAAAAAACAGAGATATAAATCAGTAAAAGCAGTAGTACAAATCATTCAAAAGTGGTAGCATTTTAGTAGTAGCATTGGTAAAAATAGTGGTAGAAATGAGTAAAAAACAGTGGTACAAATCAGTAAAAAGTGGTAGCATTTAGTATTAGCAGTGGTAAAAATAGTGGTAGAAATGAGTAAAAAACAGTGGTAGAAATCAATAAAAAGTGGTAGTATTTAGTAGTAGCATTGGTAAAAATAGTGGTAGAAATGAGTAAAAAACAGTGGTAGAAATCAGTAAAAAGTGGTAGCATTTAGTAGTCGCAGTGGTAAAAATAGTGGTAGAAATTAGTAAAAAAACAGTGGTAGAAATCAGTAAAAAGTGGTAGCATTTAGTAGTAGCATTGGTAAAAATAGTGGTAGAAATGAGTAAAAAACAGTGGTAGAAATCAGTAAAAAACAGTAGTAGAAATCAATAACAAGTGGTAGCATTTAGTAGTAGCATTGGTTAAAATAGTGGTAAACATTAGTAAAAAACAAGTAAAAACAGCGCTGTCTTCGGCTATGCCGAAGGCTTCATACCTTTCATGAATGGAAGAATAGTAAAAAACGTGTTATTGTATTACAATTTCGTATTACCTACTATTTATTTTTTGCAGTGCTTAATTTAAGATTTCAACAACACAAATACTAGTGTATAATACTCTTATAACTTACAATTACATTACGTTTACTTAACTCTACTTAAGTTAACTTTCGTTAATTTATTGCGATTTCGCATGTAGCCCTAATTCAGTTAATTAGCAATATGCTAACCTTTATTTTGAATATACAAAATATACTAACTTACTCATTAGGCGTTATGTGAAACCGCTATTTGCTTAATTTAAATTAATTCAATTTAACGTAATTTAATTTATTTTAACCTAAATTAGTAGCTTGCACAAAAAAATATCCCGTCATGGTCACTGTAGGGGGTTTCATATGTTATCGCCCTTGTACTTTCTGCAGGTAAACTCGTCAAAACCCAATCTATCGTTTTTACTTATTTTAATATCGTATCGACGCTTGATATTCAACATTTAAAAAATACAAATAATTAAGTATTAATATGTAAGACCTACATATGTCGGTCTTTGAAAACAGTTATCAGATCCGTAAATAGTTCCCAAACGTTTAACGCTATGATTCATGTGATATTGCGCTGAGCTTATTACTTTTCGCAATAAATATTTGTCCTGAATTTATCTTGCCGATTTACACTGTGAACTCCGATCTTGATGAATACTAATATATAGCTAATAATGGTTGATGTTTTTGCAAAATTTCAAGCCTTTAGCTGTTTAAATGGAGGAGTTATGGTGCAAAATGCAATATCTGAACAATCGGTTGTATGGGAGCTATATGTTATATTTCTCCGATCTTCATGATTTTCAATACTGATACGTAGCTAATAATGGCTGATATTTCTGCAAAATTTCAAGCCTTTAGCTGCTTAAATGGAGGAGTTATGGCGCAAAATTCAATATCTGAATAATCGGTTGTATTATATGTTATAGTCACCCGATCTGGCCGATTCCGACAAATGTTTAATCATTTGTACAACGACACCTGCTCACCAAATTTCATCAAAATAGCTCTAAAATTGAGGGACTAGTTTGCGTTCAAACAGACGGACAGACGGACAGACGGACAGACAGACGGACATGTCTAAATCGACTCAGCTCATCGTCCTGATCATTTAGGTATACTTTTTGATGGGTCTATCTCTTCTCCTTCTGGCACTTACAAACATCGGACCAAACTTAATATACCATTTCATTCTCATGAAAGGTATAAAAACAGTGGTAAAGTAAAAAGTGGTAGCATTTAGTAGTAATATATTTTGGAAGTGTTTACGCTAATTTATTAAAAAAAGTAAATTAATTTCAAATTAGTACTGCAGTTTTAAGATTTTGATTAGGGGTTTAAAGACCAAGATTTAAAAAATCACTCTCCCTAAAGAAGTTTTACTTCAATAAAAATCTTTTTGCATATGCCATATTCCCATATACAAAAAAAAAAAATCACAACACGCCACTGTATACATTTTCTTATGTTTTAAAGAACTTCTGTAATTTCTTCTGGTATTTTGTCTTTGTCATTTGCTATTTTATTTCACTCAATCAAGATAGATTACTCTGTAATGAAGAACACCAAGGTTTGCTTCACTAAATCCATTCAATCTTTATTATTTCGTTTATTTTTATAGCATTTTCACTTCATTCCATACACCGTACATTCACTTACACAATCAAGTTTGAACTTCCATTAAACGAATTAATTACCTTCGATGTGTTTCCTGTTTGACAACTTTGTTCGACTTTTATCACTTCACAGAAATTTTATGCGTTATTCTATAGATACTGCTAGCTTTTATCTACATTGTCTTCGTTTTAATGGGCAAGTGACATAGCAAGGCATGATATTTATATACTTATACTATATGAATATGTAAGAAAACTTTCAAGATGCGTAGTAGTGTATGGTTACAGTTAATGTGAAAATAAACTATCTCACCATTGACGTAGTTTATAGGAAAACGAAAAAAAAAAACACAAACAAATTGCAATTTTTACACAAATGTAGAATGACTTCTGCCCATTGAGATGTGCCAAATATGCAATGAAATGATAAGCCAATTCTAATACTACTTTTGTGTTTTGTTCAAATATAAGCCTACTTCGTAATTTGTTTGCTGGAAAATAATGAGTTGGGGCTTTTTGCCGCCATTTCATATTAAGAACAAGATAATGATATGTAGAATATTTGGTTCATATTACAGATGTACACTGAAAAAATCCCACAGTTACAGCAAGTACTTACTGCTATTAAATTACACTAAAAAACAAACTTCTTAAGCAACATAATTTTCCTCTGATACAACAAGTTTCTTTAAATGTTGCACTGTTGTTACAAAATCCTCTTTGCTTTTAAAAATAACCTATGTATGTCTTTAGATCAAAATCAAAAGAAAAAATATATCTTTATAGTTTTTGCTTGTAATTTTCTTTTGATTAATTTTTTCAAATGTAAATTAAGCAATAATTTTATCATGTTTCCTCTATTGAGGTTGACGCGGTAGTTTTTGTCGCGATTCCATCAGATACACATCAGTTTGCGGCGTTATTAATTTGGATTTGCTTTTCTTTATAGCGAGAGGTACTATGTATTTTCGAAGTTAATTTTTATTGCTTCAAATTTATAATTTAATACATTTCCATATATGTACTTTTATGTAATATTTCAGAATTTATATTTACTATCCTACGACACGCAAATTATGAGTGAAAGATTTATATCTACGACGCACAATATGTCGGTTGCGGTCAAAAATGCCCAATATGAAAACAATAAGAATTTAAGAAGAAGCATTTCGCAGAAATAAAGTAAATACTTCGAACAAGAAAAATCCAAAATTTTAAAGAAATTAAATTTTTCAGTTAAAATATTGTATATTAATCGTCAAATGTAGAATATTGTATAATTTTTTATTTCGTATAACGTATACAAACTTTGATACATCAATTTATGCGCAAATCTGGCAGCACTAACTAATTTTTGACATCCTCAATATATTAAATACAGTTATATCAAAAAAGGCAGGCTTTCTCAAAAAAATTTAAGAGATTTAGTGGCATCAAGTTGCACCAATCTTATTATTTATAGTTTTTCCAACAAAAATTCGGAAATTTTAGGAATCAGAAAGAATCACCATTAAATAATATGCATTTTATGTTGTTTTTGTTTTTTTTTTTTCAAACATTTATATATATGGTGGGCATGTCTGAACCCCCCATCTCTAACAAATTTCATATTTTGACTTTTTTTGATAACCTTAAGCTATATACAAAAATTCTTTAAAATCAGAGCATTTTTTAATTTTACCAACCTCAATCGAAGCGGCGTGCCAGTTGTTCAATTTTTAAAACATTTCAGATTTCGTCTTTCTGCAATATTTGATTTCTTCTTTCTACAATATTTGAAGGACTCATACCGAATTATAGCAAAATCGGAGCACGCTAATTATTGCTTGTGAATGAGCCTCCGATAAGGGATGGGTCAACGGGGCAGAAGGATTTTGAATCTAAATTAATTGAGTTTACGTCTACGTCGGACTTACTTCAAAATACATTAATACAGTTCAATCAGTTTTGTATAAAAATTACATAAATTTTACAGATGATGCCCTCCCACGACATATACGAGGTATTTAGTAATATTTTTTCCAAAATTCAATAAGTTTTCCCATTCTAAACTATTCTACTTTCGTCATACCAACATATAAGGCATTCTCTAATAATTCTGTTTTGTTTCCCTGTTCGTTTTCATCTCAAAATAACAAAAATTAAAGGCATGCCTTTCTGCGACCGTCACCATCTTTAACTCCCTAAGGAAATTCAGTGTGGCGCTTTGATGAACTTATTTTTATACTACATTAATTTTTTTTATAAAAAGCGCTAAAACAAGAATTCTCAGTTTTAAAAATGAATTTTGGAAAACCCATTGCTAAAATCGTAAGTATTTTATGTATCTGATATATATATATCTGATATATATGTATATATTAAATTAGTCTACAGATTTTCTGGTGCTGTGCATACCCGTGCATTTCTGTTAATGGGCCCGTTTTTTTGTATCCACCCGAGTTCCAAACGAACGCTTCAACTCGGGTAAAATTTCGTTTAGTTGCAAATGCAACCCTCCTGACTTTTGTTGTAAGTTACATTTTACGTTCATACGCATTTTAAAGACTTCTTTAGCGTTAAAGTAATTAATTACACACTCAAACATCTTTCAGATGCCTTAGCATCTGGATACAGTTGCTCAAACAATGATAAGTAGTAGAGTTTTTTAAAATAATATTCGCAATGTTTTTCATGATAATTTTTATCGTTATTTAAAAAAAAAATATACGTTCTACATATAACAAAAATCATATAAACTTAAAATTTTGTATAAAAAATTTCTTAAAATTCCGGTTGATTTTTTTTTTTAATTTTTTGTATTGTAGTTTTAGTTTTGAAGCTTCTTTTCATTTCGTGCATTTGAAAAATTTCAAAAATTAACGTGAAAATGTTAAGCTTCCAATCCGTCTTCCAAAAACAAAGAGAAGACATTTCCCATCAAAACATGCAGATTTTAAAGTGCTAATGAGTCCAACAAAGAAAAATCAAAAAAAAAATAATAACTTTATTTTACATAGATGGCAACCCTCTTCAAAAATATTTCGGAAATTAAGCTATCCAAACGTCTGTCGTTTAACACCACTAGGACAATATTTCATTCAACTTATTATTTCAATTTAATTTAAATTTTAAAAAGGTGGCAACCCTTCAAAAAAATTTGTTTCACAACCAAAGACTTTTCAAATTTTTTTTTCGTTTCACATCCATATTGTGATTATTCATAAACAATATTTATTAATTGAACTTAATTTTTCAAATCAGATGGCAAACCTATTCAAGAATATTTTCAAAATTAAGCCTTTCAAACCTCTGTCGTTAAAAAATATTCTACACATGTGTTAGTCCTGGTTATGTGCAACAATTTATCGAACTCTGTTCAACCGTTTCAGCGAAAGAAGGTAATTGGCCGAGGCCTTAAAGATTTAACGTCATCATCTCCCAAGTGCCATAAGAAGTTTCTCTTCAAATGTTCTGTTGTTGTATTTTACATTTTTATTTGATAAATATTTAAGATTTTTAGCTTAATTATTTTCTTTGCAAATGCATTTACTCCCATTCAAAATATCCATCTACTACAAAAACTAACTCAACAAATTTTTTCTTTGCTTCTATTACTAGAATATCGTTTATCTGCTTTGTCGTGAAGTTCAGCTATTTGAGTGGGTAAAAGCCCTCATATTCGCAAATATCCAACTGATTGAAGTGCTTAAATGGAAAATTAATTGGTTTTATTTTTATGCACGATTTTTGTGCGAATGGCGACCGCCATAGTCGAATCTTTAGCGTTTGTGAGCTTCATTCGGTGGGTCCTGGGTTCCAATCCTGGCCGGGGAGTTTACATTAAAAATTAAGGAATATTTTTTTTTTCTATCATCAGTCGCCCTTCGGCAGGCAACGGCAAACCTGCGAGTATATTTCTGCTATGAAAAAACTTCTCACAAAAAATATTCGCCATTCGGAGTCGGCGTACAACTGTAGGTTCCTGAATTTTCGTTACCACATCAAGACGCACACCACAAATTGTAGGAGAAGTTCGGCCAAAATCGCTTCAGCGGTTATAGCGCCAATTAAGTAACTTTTTTTAAATAAGTAAATAACTTTTTCTTTTCTTTTTAATCAACTGATCCTTTTCAATTGCCTAAGAGAATAAATAAACTGAAAGTTATGCAATGAATTGAAAAATAAAAATATTCAAAATTTAATTGCTCAACAGATGCTTATAAATAAACACATTCTGATCTATTTCAACTTGAAACACCTTCGAGGGTTCATATTTTCTTTTCAGCTTAAAATTAATACCTCAATATATACTGGTAAATCGCTCAAATAAATTAAATACAACAAAACGAAAGAAAACTCGCTGCGACCAAAATAAATTACAGCCACAATGGAGCCACTTTGTAGCAAACAGCTGCCGCTGCAACACATCCGTCAAAACCACGCAGCAAACAGCACACCCGGCCAACCGGCCAACTGGCCACTCACACATCCAATTGGTTTTCGTCACTATTGGTGGCGCTGCATAAGCTGTTTGCTTTTCAAGCGATATCCCATTTAATCTGTCTCAGTAGCACTCCTCCTCATGCTGTGTCAGCTGTCTAGCGAGTAGGTGCTGTTTCTTTTTTTTGCCTTTGTTTTGGAACATTAAAGCACAGCAACAACTATTTCAAATTTTCATGAAATATGCAAAAATACCACGGATTTTACGCGAACGCAGATAGAAATCGCTTTGATGTTACAGTTGTGTAGACAACGACAACGACAACGACAACAACGACGATGACTATGACTGGCATGTGGCGGCATTATGCTAGCCAGCTGGTACTGGGGTGCTGTGGCTGCTTTTGTCCTGTGACTGGTTTTACAAATGTCGCTGTCATGCTGTGTGTGCCACAAGCAACTAACCAGCTCAACGTGCCATAATACTTGGTCGCGTCATGGAATGCCACAAGCCATAATATCGTTGCGTTGCAGCGTGACGCCCATGGCTGCTGTGGCATTTGTACCACTTGGCGCTAGCTTGGCTAAATTGTGGCTGGTCAGCTTACTGGCAGGGCCAGTTGGCGGTAGGTAGTGACGACGAATGAAAATAGGTATTTAAAAAAAAGCAGCAGCAGCAGCCATCTACGGACTTTAAAAGAGGACAGAGAAATACGTGATAGTCAAATCGGTTGTCGCTGGCAGATGGCTTTACTTACTTTATTTAATTTTTATTTTTTTAATGTTTTTTTTTTGTATGCGCTTCTTCCGGAATCGAGTAATTTTCTGCTGCTGCAATTTTCATGTTTAAATTATTTACACGAACGACTGACCGCTTTTATGATCATTTGCCGTTCGTCTTTCAAAATGTTTTAATGCAATTTTGCGTTTCTCTTATCCCTAAGTCTTCCTTTATTTATATTTTTTCATACCACTTTTGTTTTTGTTTTCTGCTTGTGCCCGTCTATTTATTGTGAGTTTCAGTGCACTCTGCTATTTCTACTTAATGAATGGCATTCAACTTATTTCTCGCGCAAGTGGAGAAGCAGCAGGAGTCAGGCACAGCGTCACTATAATCTTCTATCCTCAACTCACTCAGCTTCAATTTCAAAATTCCACTCCAGCTGCCACTGCTGCCACTGCCGCCACTGCTGAACTCTGACCTTCTGCCCTTGCAGCTTTGCGAGTTGTACATTGCTCTGGGCCCGCCATAAATTTGTTAGTGGCCTTCCTTTCCTTTCATTCAATTCACAGGTGTCCAATCATGTAATTCGGGTTTGTGTTGAAAGTAATTTGTTGTAGTTTTTATTTGTCTACTGTTGTGTGAGTGTGTGGCTGAGTTAAATGCCTTAAGGTATAAGTACTACATACGAGTATAAACAATTCCACTATTCACACACTGCAATCTAGCGGAAAGCGATTGGGGTGTAACGCTATATGTTGGTGGTCTGAAGCGTTTAGCTTCTTCATTCAATTTCTGTCGCCTAATAAAGTCAAGTGGACAGTTAAGTGCAACACAGACAAAACCTTAACTACATATTTCATTTCAACATTTCCATTATATAAATAGTAGATGTGAATCCATTTATTTGGTAGATTTGGCAAATTTAATATTCGTTTAGATTAAAGAATACCGGAGTGTAGTAGAATTTTGAAAAGAAAGTAAATCCATATTACTTAAACTCCACGGCGTAGATAAGACTCAATCATTGTAGAATACAAGATTGCGCCTTCCATAGGATCGCTAGTTTTCTCTTTGCCGATTTGACAAACTTCAACCATTTTGCTACCGAAATAAAAAGCATTTTACACAAACAATGCTAAAAAAAATTGCAATCATTCTGCTGTTTGTCCACTTCTTCTGCACTTCTTCCTCTTCTTTTTTTATAATTCTTTCTTTACTCTGTCCTTTCTCTATTTTTACGTCACTATCAGTTGCTCTCGGCGTGGAAGGCGGAATCTTCTTTTCTATCATTCTTGTGTAACACTGTGCGACTGGCGATAAGCCAATATCTACACCAAACTAAAGTATTATCAAAAAGTTTTTTATGAAAACTAGATAATTGCTTTTGGTTTTCGGTATTCAGTCTCATCTCAACTCACTAAATTTAAGACTTTCAGTTAGTTAAATTTTTTGTGACTTGAAACGATTTCGGTATTCAGTAAGCAGCAGTCTCAAAAAATTTCACCAAAATCTGTGGTGGAAAGCAGCAGAGCTGATCAGCTGATGGTATGTTCCAATCAGAGATGCATAATGAATATGTATTAATCGATTATTTCTCGTAAAAAATTAAAATAATTTGCTTTCGTTAATTAATATTGGAATTGGCTGTTAAAAATTTGTATTGCTGAATTTGATGTGAACCGATTATTTAAAATATACTTCAACCCGACCGATATACTACTACTGACAATCGCTAAATACAGAGCTACCCATCCATACGTTCATTATATCAAAATAGCAAACAAGTAAATGTAAATAAATAAATGAAAATTGTGTGTTATTTTTTACAGATTTGAGCAAAACTTAGCGAACGATCAAGACGCAGATCGAGTGCTACTGCAGTTTCGCTTTTATTCTCCATTTTCCTCAATTTTTTTGCTCAGAACCAGGTGACAAATTAGTGACTTTAGTTTGAGACTAGAGACTTAAGATGGCTTACTGAATACCGAACAGTCTCAAAATCAATCTCACTACTGAAAAGTCTCAACTAGTGACTGCCGACTGCTTACAGAATACCGGAAATGGTAATAATAAGAAGGAGGGCACAAAACAATATTGCATATTTTAAGGGGCATATTTCATTTCCTGTAGAGTTAAACGTTCTTCGTATGAAGGCTTTACCGCAGAAGACCCCTCGTAAAACTTTCAGAAGAATAATTTGTGAACATTTTATTCCAGAGGCATAACTATTATAAGAGATAACAATTTTTATAGTAAGATACACAATTTTCAAGGGATCAATAACAATTAATCAAAGAGTCTTTTCATAACAATTAGTTATCAGCGAGATAAATATTTTTATGTTTTCAAAGACATTAACATGTTTTAAAAGTCACTCAAAAAAATTATCAGCGAGGTGAACTCTTTTATGTCTTCAAAGACTTTTATAATATAAGTTCCAACATAAAAGTCTCTGAAATTTAAAAAAAGATTATAATATTAGTCTTAAAATATAGGTATTTGAAGACTTAAAAAAGTTTTTCTCGCTTATATATATATTGAGAACACTTTTAAACATAATTCCCAAAAAAAAAGTTTTTGAAGACTTAAAAATAATAGAAGTTTCCAAATAAAAGCATTTTTAGACTTTTAATAATAAACATGCTAATTATGAGTGAGTACACGTTTTTGAAGTCTTTAAGGACGGGACTTTTTTCCGACAATTTTGGATTTAGCTCGAAACTAATCCGGGGCTACTTCGAAATAAATTCGAAATAAGGTCGGGATCATTCCTTGAATAGTTCGGTACTATTTTTGGGCACGAAATAGTTCCACATTTCAAGACTTAATCAAAGTTGTTTTAGTCATAATTATTATGCAATACTTTTATAATATAAATCTAAAAAAAAAAAACAAAAAAATATTTGAAAGACCTAAAAAAATTTTGTCTCGCTGAAAATTATTGTGCAAAGACTTTTTTATTAAATATAATAAGGCTCAAAATAATAGTTATTGTATATTTAAATAACTTCGCTCACTCAAAATTATTATGAGAAGCTTTTTATAATATACATAAGTCTCAAAATAATAAATATTGGTGACTTAAAAAATTTTTCTCACGCATAATTATTATCAAAGACTTTTACAAACCTTGTCAAAACTAGGAAGACTGTTTTAAAACTCAACGGTCAAATAATCATTATTCTTCCTATAAAAACTTTCGAAAACGACTTATTTTAGGAGTTTATTAAAGAAATTTAAGCCTCTATGGCTTTGTTAGGTAGCAGTTAATTGGTTAGAAGGTTCATAGAAAATATCTCCCATGAAATTGTACTACATTTCCTTTAAGCTTTCATTTCGCTCAGATAAATATATTAATAATTTTTTCTAATAATTTGAGTTCTCCCTTGAGATGGGACATGAAAAAATTCCTGGGGCTTACAAAGTTGTATCCGATCCGTTTTGGGACTATGACAAATTGTAATTAGTAGTTGAATTTGTAGTGAAGAAATCATTTTTTATCCTTTTTAATATAGGATACCTCTAGTATAGAAAATGAGCAGGTTGCATGCCATGGGATCACAAATAAAAATATGTGGGATGATTGAAAGAACAGCTTATGCAAGAGACAATTCTGTTCTAGTAATTTCAAATTAACTATTGGTACTTGGTTTTTCCTGGTTCTGGGCAATCCTTCAAGGATGCACTCAAAACCTCTGAACCCAACCGATGGGTGCTCTGAGGAACCTAGAACAGCTCCGACAGTGCCTTGGAAAATTTTCTTCGAACATTTTCACCCACAATACGGTGGAACAGACCTAGAAATTTGTATGCCTAGATGGAGTCTTTCAGGCACAACTGCAGGGAGCAAAGGATGTTATCTTCTGGCATCTGGTTTAACAAAAATTACCATATTTGCTGTACGTCGTCTCATTTGAGTCTCAGCTTAGATTGAATCCAACTAAAATGTTTCGATCGATATGGCCATTTTTTACAAAACTTGTCAATGTCTTGGCTTATACGAGAAGCACATTATATTACATTATTACACTGTAACCGAAAAGTTAATACGATAAGATAAATGCAGCATAGCGATAACGAATTTCCACAAGCTGCTGATTTCCAACCCTGAGCGCTTTTCCGCCTTAATGAAGCGCTTCAATCTCAGCCTAGCAAAAGCAGTGCAACTGGGGTGAATATGTAAGGATGATTGTAACTCGTCATCCTCCAAACAGCTGCGACAAATAGGGTCAGAATATACATATATTATGCTTAATCGCATGAATTCCTAACGGACAATGCCCGCCCAGAACTCCTATGCCTACCAGCGGGCACACCGCATTTGCAAATTTCACATGCCTTTGTGTTTACCCAGCGGTCGTTAAGCCAAAGGAGCCCCCACTCTGTCCCTGCATAAAGTAATAACTTCAAGGGTGTCCTGCCGAGTCAGCTTAATAGCCATACAGATTCCTTTTGTGACACTTTGACCTGACACCCAAATCAGTCTGATAAGGAAATATTGAGAAGGTGGTCGGAAAAGAGTACATACCTTAATATTTAAGACTCTCAGAGCTTGATTGCCGCGAATGAATTGGGGTGTAAGTAGGCTTCATACCCATGAGAGCTAGAGGCCTTCCGACCCATAAGCCTTACCTTGTTTCTTTTCAAACCCTTAGAAGGGCAATACCCAGCTAGAGTTACTTTCGCACCGTATCAATAATCGTACTCTAGTGGCAAATTAGTTGAGACTCTACTACTCCGAGGCCTTTATCCAATTCGGTTCTAAGTGCAATTCGTTAGGTTTCTTCTTAAGAGAAGGCCTATTATTTCAGAGATGGGGGATACATCCGTAACTAAATTTGTGACAAGGGGCACCCGCAAGGGCGAATTCTCTTTTCTATAAATAATCTTAGAGAAAAGTTTGACTGAAACCTTAACATTGAGGATCGGTCCAAAATAGGAATTTTTTCGCCATCCCGTCCGAAAATTTTTGAAGACCTTCCGAACCCACCCATCCCTGCCATTTTAAAATAAGTCCATCTCTAGTTCGACGGTAAGCCTATTAGACTGGTAAAAGCAGATGAGCAAATACAACAATCTTATTTTGTCACCTTAAACGCTGAAAATCAAATTGAACCATTAAATAAAAAAAGTTCGATAAATTGTAATACATTTCGATCAAATGTAACAGTTCAGCGTTTTCTTAAAAGAAAAATGTCAAATTAGCTTTTCTGTTGCAGCTGGCTATTTAATTTGAATTGGATTGCACACAAATTGTAAATGAATTGCAAAATTGGAGCAAAATTTGAAAACATAAATTTAAAATTCATTTGAAAATGTAGGCTTGGAAAATGTTTCCTTGTTGTTTTTTGTACACAAATTATTTCCTAATGTATGTATTTGCTCGTCGTTTAATAAATTGTTCGCTATAATAGACTTCATTTGAACAAAAATACACAAACGCACACGTGCAATGCCGCGCCAATACAAGCTCAGATAAAAAAAATTTTGCAGCCATTGCAATTTCGCATTAAATAAAATGAAAAACAAACTCTATATAAAACCTCTTTTTTATTTGCATATTCAATTGCGCATTGATTTCTGCAGTGCATTTAATTTTTTTGTCCAATAAGAAGCAATATGCAGTAAATAAAAATGGTAAAATGTGA
The DNA here is from genome assembly GCA_951828415.1 of Anomoia purmunda. Lineage (NCBI taxonomy): Eukaryota > Metazoa > Arthropoda > Insecta > Diptera > Tephritidae > Anomoia > Anomoia purmunda. The sequence continues at coordinate 29,510,646 of OX639997.1, forward strand.
ATTAAATTTTCGGGCTTACCTGGCATGCACACAGAACAAGGTTTATGGCAAATGGCGTTAAATAAAGAGACAAAGAATGATAATATAAAAAATAGTGAAAACCTGATTTCATTTTGTTTTTAGATTGTTTTTGTTTTTACATTGGCGACACATATTTTTTTTTTGGTAACTATCTTTCACAATCGTATTTGGTAAATAATTTGGTGGTGGTTAATAAGCCTAAAATATTTACCCCTATTACTGAAGTCGATGTCGAGGTAAATCGACTCGATTTATCGTCTACCGCGAACCCCCACTGTCGAACTCAACTAAGTATATCATCGACACAGCCATACCCAAGGCGCATTCGTATAAGGTGTAAGGTGACATAGGTGTTTGTTTTTGCTTTTGCGTATGAGCTTCCAAAAGCAACTACAAAATTCCCATGTATGTATATTGTTTTTGCTTTTGCGTAAGGGTTGTCGAAATTTACATACATTTTGTTTTTGCTTTTGCGCATGAGCTTCCAAAAGCCGTAAAAGCAAAAACAAAATGTATGTAAATTTTGCAAAACCAAAAACAATATACATGGGAATTTTGTAGTTGTATTTATAACACCATCTGTGAATTCGACTTGGCCATATCGCAGTCGTTGAGTTTGATTAATTACCGATTAATTTACAGTAGTCGCCAAGGTGGAGAAAAGCGGAACAATTACAAAAATTTGCATCAAACGGAAGTTATTGCAAAATATATGAAAGGCAATAAATGCTTCGCAAGAGTGACTAAAATTGACATTAATCAAAAATGGAATGGGGTACGTTTTAACTTTGAATGACATTGGATAGAACGACGCTAGATTGCACAATGTAATCACTTCAAAAATTCAACGAGATGCTAGGTAGCTGACGTGAAATATAAAATTCTGGATCGGCTTAAAAGGGAAAGTAAATAAGAAATAAGTCCACAATAAACGCGAAGTAAACTCTACTGGAGAAGGGGTTTATTAACCAACAGTCCCTGTCGCCTAGCCAATATAATGTGCTCTCACGAGATGTTAAAACCAGTCGTTGCAGTTTGTGGTACATCAAAAATAGCACTAACAAATCCACTTCCGATTCTGTCATCGGCAGAAATTATGTTAGCGGAACTGTTATCCAGAGAGGAAGGGGAAGAAAATATGCTCATTTAGATACCTTACCAAGAAGCGCCCAAAAGAATCCACTAAGGAGTCAGAAATAATTGCTGTCAGATCAGATTTATTTCCAAAGAAATGTGTAGGACGAAAGAGTCTGAAAAATTGATTTTTTATGTAGTTTCATTCATTTTTTCTAGTAAATGAAACTTTTAGGCAGTACCGAAAGCATTTCTTTATTTATATTCTTCTTCTTTCCACGCTTGCAGCTCACAATTGAAAATAATATATGACATTTTGTTCAGCCGACATCGACTTTGTTCTAGGATTGGAATTTTAAGACGACTCATCAAAGTGGTCGTTAGCCACTTAAAACGACATTCGACAATGGTGGTAGGGGTAAATGTGTTTGATTCCAGAACAACGAGTTAGATTTAAATGTGTGGCAGTCACAGTGGATTGAATACAGCAGGTGGTGTCGTCAGTGATAGCGCTACATTGGTTTTGCCGATTTTGACAGTTCTCAAGTAGAAGTAGAGCAAGCTTTTGTTGTTTTTTTTTTTACAAATGAGCGCCAGAGAGTCACTTTTTTTTGGTTCATTTATTACATATCTTTTTACAAATCATATTTGTATTCTTCAGCGTAATTAAAAAACGTTTCTCACTGGTAATATACTCACTCTTCCATTCTCGATACTCCAAGGCGAATTCCCATAAGGTGGTGTTACAGCTACAACTACGAAAACACCATATGTATGTGTATTTGGTTTTTGCCTTTGCTTAAGAGTTGTCTTTTGAAAGCTCACACTCAGAAGCAAACCCCAAATACATGTAGGGTGTGGAAGGTCAGTTGCGCCCAATGAACCTAATTATTTATTTATTATAGCTTAATTCTGGTACCATTGCCATCATTTTTGTGCCAAAAATACATTTGACACCTCAAACAGCGCTGGACACACTCCTAGCATTCCCACCAATATATATTTATTTTAGATGCTCTGCAGCCAAGAGCGAAGGGCATCTATCAGGCTGCGATCAAGGGCCATAGGTCATGACTCTATTTTAAAACGACTGGAGATGGAAAAAGAAAGATGTGACTATCAGATTGCAGACCTCGGCTTTAGCTACAATTTCCGGGTTCACTTCCGCTATAGCAGTGATTTGGATTCCGATGAGATGAATTTAGGAACTAGTGCTGGAATTTTGAACCAGCAACCCACAATGAGGGAAACGTTTCAGATTATAGTAGCTCTTTCAAAGCTTACCTTCGGCGATCGAGGCTCTAAAGTCGACAGCGACTAACTTGATTTGCACTCGAAACTGTCGATGATCTCTGCAACTTCTTTAGCAACACACTCTCAACTTAAACTGGATCCCGGGACCAGAAGCAACTCTGGAAAACAAGAAAGCGAACGAGTGTGCAGAGAAGCCGAGGCAAAAGTGAGAGAGCCCGGCTCGAGCTTAGAGAAAAGGCCTAGAATAGTTATCAACAGCAGGTGGACAGATCTACAAACATACCAGATAGCGCATTCTCTTTGCCCACCCCTCAATGAGTAAAGAGTGCGGAGCTTGCTGAGATTTTCCAAACCGCATGTCAAGCTTCTCACAGGAACACCAAGTGGACAACTGCCCATCGGCCACATGGCCAATAGCTTCATATTGGAGCTCCATATAATGACTTCTGCAAGAGCTGCAAGGCAGAAGAAGAAGTAGCGTCCATTTAAAATTCACGTGCGAGTGTCCTACACTCCGAGCAATACGCTTCAGATTTCGGTGTCACCATTTATTCGGATACCTGGACGACCGCGATGCGGTTTCACTGTAGGTACTATTGGGATTTGCCAAAAGAACGGCGTGATTTAAGAAGGACGTGTTACAAAATGCCAGGGAAAGTGCGATTCTGGGATTCACAATACGTCCACCGAGTGAACTCTCCCTGAGAATCAAATAAATTTTGTCAATTGATATTTGTCATTTTTTCTGCGGGAACTAATGAAGCAGCCATATAACCTGGGTTGCCGTATGGCCTCTTTCCATAAAAAAAAAACCTTAAAAAACTGTAGTAGAAAATGTAGCGTATTTCTTAAGATCTCAGTACTGCTTAAAAAAATTTGGCTCAAGAAATCTGTCTACAGCAGTCCTTGTTAGCTTAATGCCAGCGATGTCATGTATTACATTTAGTTTTTGCCACACGTAAAGAATATGAAAATTTAATATTTTTGCATATTTCTTCCATTTGTTGACTAAAAGTTTACACACAATTTTATACGTTTTACTTGTTTTTTTGTTGAGTAGAATAAAACCCAAATGGATATGACGCAGTTTCGTGGGAATCAACAGCAACAACAAATCGTAGCAAAGCTAGCTACGAGTAGCTAGTAAAAAAGTGAATATTTTTGTGTGTCCGTCGAATTGCATCAGATAGGTAACAACTACCAGTAAAAACTCGTTGTCACCAAAACACATTTTGAACTGCATTTTTTTCGCAACTATGCTCATAAACTAGTAGGTACAGGTGTACTAAAATGAAATTAATTACATTTGCGCGCACACTACCTAAAAGCATACATACATATATGATGTGTGTGTTTATTCAGGGTGGGAGCAGGGATTTGAGGACACATTGACTTTAACACTTGAATTTGTGTATCTTTATAGAAAACTAGTTGATACCCACGATTTCATCTGCGTTGCTTACTACGTTTTCTTATACTTGCAGAAGATTTTTTTTAATACAATGCAAATGCTGGTTCGATGAATTTAAAACCAACCTCGTGCAGCCACATTAAAGATGAAGTCGACTCTAAAGTTATATAATTTTCAATGGGATATCTGTCAAATATAGCTGCAACTAACTTAAATACCAACTCATATCGAACCAAAAATATGGGTTTTCTGGGCATCTGAACTCAGAGACATCTAATGGATTTGCATTTTTTTGTTTTCCAAAAATATTTGTAGTATAGGTATACTGTGTAAGAATATCAAATTGCACTTGCAACATACTTTTCTGGCATCACAACGAAACAACAAAAGAACCTAGGAAAAAGTTCGTTGTAAATTTGTTTTTCGAATTGCCATAGTTTCTCCCGATTGAGTAAAAAAGTTTTCTGCAAAATGAATAAAAACCTATATACGAGTAACATGAAATTAGCTTCCTTTACAAGTAGTAAATATTTTTTAAACACCCTTTAATTCCCATTTATCTCACTTTTGTTATTTTTTTTTTCAATCCAGATAATTTTCTAAGTTCATCAAAATCAGATCAAAAAGCTGAATAACTCGCCTATGGCGCCACCTACCGCATCTATTTTTTATTACACCAGCAACATACTTTTGTGATATCATCAATATCTGACAATAGATACGGATTTTCTGGATAACTCCCTTCTAGCGCCACCAATTTTACTTTTATAAAAATATTAATCGTCGCACGCGCCATATACGTTTTTAATTTCTTCAAAACCAGATCATAAGCACACATTTTCTGAATAACCCGCCTATAGCGCCATCTGTCGCATTTATTTCTCATTTAAGTAATTTTTATTGCACCTACATTTCAAATAACATCAATATCGAACCATAAATACGGATTTTAGGGATATCTCGACTAATGCGCCATCTAATGGATTAAAATCTAACCTACACCCGTGCCATGAGTCTAAGGAATATACTATACGAATTTCTGGTCTTATAGAGTAAGGCGTAGTATAGAGATTCATTATTTATTGGACAGCCAATGATGCTCCACCGTGGGCCTTTGTTAACGAACAGAGATCTCTTGGAAAACTTATGACATATCATCACGTGCAAAATCTATTCACAAATGCCTCCAAAAATTCGAAATACCAGCAGCGTTCAAACGAAGCCATTAGGAAAATAAATGGGGTGGCAACGGATCCGAATATTTGTTTGACAAAAAAAAAGTTAAGCAAAAGTTCCAATGCGGTATTTCAGGATGCTTCAATTTGTTGCCCTTATGAATCGCCGAAGGTGACTTCATATAAAAATAAATTTTGTTTAATTGTTATACGGAAACAAATGCGATGAAAAAAACTCTCAAAAATTAGTGGCAATTTCTAACTATTGTACTAGAAACTTGCACTTTAATATAATAAAATTTAATGGGCTACAAAACTGTTTATTCGAAATTCTTTGAAACTTTTATGAAGTTTGTAATTTTTATGAAAATTTGTTATACCATTATAAATTTTGCATTAAGTTTAAAACATAAGTATGTTTATATAATTTCTGTATTTTACTTGAAAATTAACGGAAATTAAATAAAAGAAAAATGAACTAGAGAAAATTAGTCAATATGCATATTGTGCTTTTGTAATTTTCAATGGAGTGTAGTGATCCTCCCCTAACGCAATCAGTATTTAATAGACAACAACTGACAAGATGTTATACTAAAAAGATTAAAAAATTATCCAACGTCTTTACTGCCTTAAATTTTTGAACACACTGGTGGACATTATCCCTCAATGAAGTAAAGTTATTCTGCCAAAATTAATTCGTTACTCACTCAAGTCTAAAACTTTTTGTATGGTTTTTATTTTGTCAGAATTTTTGTAGGCGTTGAGCATTTCGTATCGAACCCCAATTTTAGAGAGCGGCGGAAAAAATACCAAAAACAAATGCCCGATGCCAAAAACAATTCTGGTAAAAAAAAAACGTACAAAACATATTGTATTTAATTAAATTGAAATTTTTTATCTTAGTTGAATTAATTTTCTATAATTTTTTTATGTTTCTATTTCTATTTTATTCTTTTCCTTATCTTTTATATTATTTTACTTTTCTACATTCATTAAACAGAATTTAGTTTCAGCTTAATTTACTTTTTCTCTTATACAAATTTTACTTTTTTTATTTTAAACTTTGTTTATTGTGTTTTGTTTTGGTTTTATAAGCTTTTTTATATTCTTCAATATAATTTGATAAAATTATTTCTTTAAAAAAAAGTTAAGAAATAATATTAGTAATACATTATTTAATAATAATAATGAAAGAATGTAAAATTTTATTAGTATATTATTTTTATTTTATTGATTTTTTAATTCTTTTAGTTTTCTTTATTTTGGTTATTTAACATTTTTTATTTCCTTTTATTTTATTATTATTATACTATATTTTGTTTTATTTTTTATTGTGTTATTTATCTAAGCTTATTTACATTTTTATTTTATTTTATTTTTATTTTGTTTGTATTTTGTTTTTTTTTTTTTAATTTTTGTATTTTAATTTTGTATTAAAATTAATAAACATGATTTGTTGGCCTCAAGCAGATGCAGCGTTTTAGTTTTCGACCGAACGCAGTCAATAATTTCTGAAGATGTCCGCAAATTGAGGTCGAAATATCGACGAATAAAAATGAAATAATAACTAAAAAGTTATTTTATTCAACCTAGACTGGAGCTCAAAAATTAAAACAAATTATTTAACATCATTTACAATATTTTAAATTTAGGTATTTTATATTTTATTTGCTATTTGATTTTTTATTTCCTTTATTTTGTTTAAATTAATTTAATTTATTTCATTTTTCATTCTTTTATTCTGCTTTAATGTTTCATTAAAATGTATATGTTTACTTTTTCTTTATTTTATTTTAGTTTCGTATTATATTTTATTTTATACTGTGCGATTTTGTAAAATTGTGTTTGAAACTTTCTATTTTTTTAAAATAATTTTTTTCTGTTTTATTTTTTTATTTTCCTTGTAACGTACTTATATTCTCTTTAAATTTAATATTTTTATTTTTTTTATATTTTATTTTAATTTCGTATTTTATTTCCTTTTTATAATGTATTTATTTTAAACTTTCATTTTATCTAATATTGGTTTTACTCTTGTATTTTGCTTTATTTTATGCTTTTATTTTTGATGTTTAATATTTTCAGAGTTTTTTGTTCTACATTTGCTTATTGCTAGTTTTATTTTCATTAATTATTTTAATTTATGTCAATTTACTTTTGTGTATTCTTTTATTTTAATTTCATCTTTTATATTATTTTTTTTCTTCAATATTATTTACTTCTACTATTTATGTATATTCAATTTTTTTCATTTTAGTTTTACATTTTATGTGCTTTAGTTTTTGATATTTGTTTCTAAAATATTTGATTTTATAATTTTTAATTCAATTTAATTGTAAACTTTTATTTTATTCACGCGTTAATGCCCATGAGCTTGGTTCCTAGAGCCTGCCGACTCACTATAGTTGTCTCTTCATTTCCCCTCCGAGGCAATTATGCCATCTCGATTTCTTGGCAAAATGTTTGAACAAACCATCGACCGATATTCATAAACTGAGCTGTTTTAAGATCGCTGCGATTCGCGCATGTGAAGCGATAATAACAAATCATCGCACGATTTTTTACTTCATTTATGATAAACAAAAAATATAAACAAAAACTTATAGGTGCAAAGTTGGACACCCACGCGAGACTGCCCTCACGCACACTGTATTGGTAGTACCTAGTGGCACTCGCGTTAACTTCATAGGTTATGTTGTGCTTTTAGCAGGGGTGTATTTTGTATCTCTACACCCAGTCAGAAAAATTGCTGTAAAAGTGGCCGAAAATGGAAGAAATTGAGGATAAAATGTGAGCGTTTCATTTGTCTCATTTCTATACACTTTCGGTCCATTTGCTGGCATTTCCTCCCACTCAAGTGTGCAGCAAAAACGTGTGCCTGAAAAAGTATCGCAAATGATTCTAAGCCAATTATCGAGTACGAGTTTTTATGCGACCTCGAATCTCGAAGTCTTACAACATAATTTTGAATATGCATATTTTTACTATACGAAACAAAGCTACGAGTATAGTGCTGCTATGGCATCGTGACCAGTAGATTTCGAATCTCATTGTACATGATTGGAATTTTATTTTCGAGTTTGAAATTTGCAGACTTGGAAAACCAAGCTACTTTTTTGGATGGGAAAAATTACCGGAAAACTCCACCGTTCACTAAACATACGTCATTTTGCTGACTGGAAATAAAAATGCGCACGCATGTATGTATTTTTCTATAAATGCAACTGTACAATTACATAGGGTTTTTATTTTAGTTTACATGCTGCACGTCAGCTTTGCAACTTTAAAGGAACTCGTACATGGAATATCTAAATATTTGCATAAAAACATAACCCCACTGGGGTATGCCGTTAAATTTAATTGAGAATTTGACAACAACAACTGCTATAAATCCAGATAGCAAGAATGACGTCAAAAACAAAAAAAAAAAAAAACAAAAAAAAAACAAAAAAAAACAAGTAAAAACAGCGCTGTCTTCGGCTATGCCGAAGGCTTCATACCTTTCATGAATGGAAGAATAGTAAAAAACGTGTTATTGTATTACAATTTCGTATTACCTATAGTTAAAAGCGAAAATTTCCTTCAAATCAATAAAAATAATTCTAGTAAAGGCATTGTTATAAATTATTTAATGCTTTTCCTTATGTAATTAAAAAGAACTATGTTTTAAGAAGGGAATGGTTTTTGAATATTTTTAATATCGTATCGACGCTTGATATTCAACATTTAAAAAATACAAATAATTAAGTATTAATATGTAAGACCTACATATGTCGGTCTTTGAAAACAGTTATCAGATCCGTAAATAGTTCCCAAACGTTTAACGCTATGATTCATGTGATATTGCGCTGAGCTTATTACTTTTCGCAATAAATATTTGTCCTGAATTTATCTTGCCGATTTACACTGTGAACTCCGATCTTGATGAATACTAATATATAGCTAATAATGGTTGATGTTTGTGCAAAATTTCAAGCCTTTAGCTGTTTAAATGGAGGAGTTATGGTGCAAAATGCAATATCTGAACAATCGGTTGTATGGGAGCTATATGTTATATTTCTCCGATCTTCATGATTTTCAATACTGATACGTAGCTAATAATGGCTGATATTTCTGCAAAATTTCAAGCCTTTAGCTGTTTAAATGGAGGAGTTATGGTGCAAAATGCAATATCTGAACAATCGGTTGTATGGGAGCTATATGTTATATTTCTCCGATCTTCATGATTTTCAATACTGATACGTAGCTAATAATGGCTGATATTTCTGCAAAATTTCAAGCCTTTAGCTGTTTAAATGGAGGAGTTATGGTGCAAAATGCAATATCTGAACAATCGGTTGTATGGGAGCTATATGTTATATTTCTCCGATCTTCATGATTTTCAATACTGATACGTAGCTAATAATGGCTGATATTTCTGCAAAATTTCAAGCCTTTAGCTGCTTAAATGGAGGAGTTATGGTGCAAAATGCAATATCTGAACAATCGGTTGTATGGGAGCTATATGTTATATTTCTCCGATCTTCATGATTTTCAATACTGATACGTAGCTAATAATAGCTGATATTTCTGCAAAATTTCAAGCCTTTAGCTGCTTAAATGGAGGAGTTATGGTGCAAAATGCAATATCTGAACAATCGGTTGTATGGGAGCTATATGTTATATTTCTCCGATCTTCATGATTTTCAATACTGATACGTAGCTAATAATGGCTGATATTTCTGCGAAATTTCAAGCCTTTAGCTACTTAAATGGAGGAGTTATGGTGCAAAATGCAATATCTGAACAATCGGTTGTATGGGAGCTATATGTTATATTTCTCCGATCTTCATGATTTTCAATACTGATACGTAGCTAATAATGGCTGATATTTCTGCAAAATTTCAAGCCTTTAGCTACTTAAATGGAGGAGTTATGGTGCAAAATGCAATATCTGAACAATCGGTTGTATGGGAGCTATATGTTATATTTCTCCGATCTTCATGATTTTCAATACTGATACGTAGCTAATAATGGCTGATATTTCTGCAAAATTTCAAGCCTTTAGCTGTTTAAATGGAGGAGTTATGGTGCAAAATGCAATATCTGAATAATCGGTTGTATTATATGTTATAGTCACCCGATCTGGCCGATTCCGACAAATGTTTAATCATTTGTACAACGACACCTGCTCACCAAATTTCATCAAAATAGCTCTAAAATTGAGGGACTAGTTTGCGTTCAAACAGACGGACAGACGGACAGACGGACAGACGGACAGACGGACAGACGGACAGACGGACAGACAGACGGACATGGCTAAATCGACTCAGCTCATCGTCCTGATCATTTAGGTATACTTTTTGATGGGTCTATCTCTTCTCCTTCTGGCACTTACAAACATCGGACCAAACTTAATATACCATTTCATTCTCATGAAAGGTATAACAAGCAAGCGTCAAGCTTCTGAGCATCGAAAGTACTAAACTGCAATAAAAATGGCTGCAGGCGCCAACGGATGCAGAAGAATTTTGTTTGTTGAATTTTATTACATATCTACATATGTATGTGTGTGTTAGTTTTCAACGCAGTTGGTTGACATTTATTGTAAGCTCTCTGGAGGGAGAGTGGTAGAATGAGGATGAGGAAACCTCTGTACATATTTTATGCACTTTTCCGTCAAACACCCGCAACACGAAATAGTCGTACTTTATGACTGCTGTTTCCCCAAAATCTACATACAAACATGTAAAATACATGATTTAGCTTTTAGCATTAAATTCTTTTCTGTGACCTCCAGAAAATAAAAGGAAGCTAAAAAGGCTGGGTTGGCATGGCAGCGATCAATTTTCGTAATATTGCTACTGCTGTATTGAAAGTGAAAATGTTGAAAATTTCTTTGTTATATGTATATCCAATGCATATGCATGAACTTAGCGAGTTTGTGTATATGTGCAAATTCTTAGTACTTATTTTACTCACTGGTAATCCCTCAAATGTTAGACGAGAGGTGAAGTTTATACGAGTACAGCACGTCACCGCATAAATTAAGCAGCTTTAAAAAAGGCAATCAATTTATAAGCTTTCACTTACTTAGCACTAAATAAAAAAAAAAGAAATATCTTTATTTCAAAATTTACGTTAACGCCGAATACTTGTTTACTTGGTAAATTAAATCTTAGATTTAAACTAGTAAATTTCTTTATAACCGAAAGTTATAACCTCTTCTACTAACCGGCGCAAGTGGTAAATCTATCAATAGTTGGTGGAACAAAAATGCTAAACGCTATGTATTTGATGAATATAATTATTTTATGAATCGTCTGTATAATTTATAGAGCTTGTGGCCAGGTTTGTATTAGGGAATATTATGAGAAAACAGCAATCTTTTTCCAAGTGGTAGGAGTGATAGCTACTACTTCAGAGATCACCACATCTCCTCATCAGACTTATTTTCTTTCTAGACTTTACCTGGCTTTGAACCACTACTACTTGGAAAACATTGTGGTTTTCTCATATTATTCCTAACAAAAACCTGGCCACAAGCTCTATAAATTATACAGACTATTCATAAAAAATAAGACCAAAAAAAAAAAAAAAATTATAATGATTTTAGCTAGATTATTTGAACTTTTTATTGTCTTTTTGATCTACGCAGGCGATAAGTATATTTGAAACACGCGTTCTTAACTCCCTTTGGCTTAAAAAAAGGGAAACTAAAATCAATACAATGGTAATAAAATTTTCTTATAATAAATACATGTCTACAGTATGCGAAAAAAGTGCAAACGTTGCTGGAGTGTTTAGAGTTTGTTTTGAAGGGTATAACTCTGCTTAGCCGCAGCGATATAACTATTTGGGTATTTCGATTTTCAAATACATACATACATACATATAAAGGGTAATTATATATGGAACTCGATTTCTTTTGCATGAGCACTACGGGCACGCTTGTAGAAGTCCAGGCGTTGAACCCAATTTTCGACGGTTTTCAAGCATAAATCGGCCGATACTGCTGCAATTTCACGTTCGATATTCGTACGAAGTTCATCAATCGTCGCTGGCTTATTGGCATAGACCACAGACTTGACAAAGCACCACAGGAAATAGTCTAACGGCGTCAACTCGCACAACCGAGGCGGCCAATTGACTGGGCCATTTCGTGAGATAACACGCTCACCAAACTTGGTTTTCAATAAATCGATTGTGACATTCGCTGTGTGGCTTGTGGTGCCGTCCTGTTGGAACCACATATTGTCCAAGTCCATATTATCCAATTCGGGCCAAAAATATTCGGTTATCATTGAGCGGTAGCGATTCTCATTCACAGTAACGTGCCAGTCTTGATCATCACGGAAGAAATACGGCCCAATGACGCCGCCGGCCCATAAACCGCACCAAACCGTAATTTTTTCGGGATGCAATTTTGACTCATGGAGTACGTGTGGATTGCTTACTGAAGAGAAATGTCAAAAGAGCAGGAAAAAATATGGCGCCGTTTGCTGTCACTATCGGTCTACTTTTGTAGCGTCCGTATTGCAAGACCCTATATGTAGCTTGTTTCTGTAATTGACCACTTGGTGATTGTGATGGTTTGCATCCTAAATGCCAAAATTACTAAAAAATTACAAACAAGTTTTAAGAATCGTTCAGTAAATACACTACGCTGTCAATAACTACTTTGGAACCTCATTTAACTCAGATATTTTTTTTATTCAGGCACTCAATTTCTAATTTGAAAAGTGCACCTAATTTATTACGCTTCTTTAAAAATAGTGATTGGAAAGTTGCTCATTTAATATTCTCAATCAAAATTTTTTCTAAACTTGGTGACCAATGATATAAAGAAATGTGTATATGATTCGTAAAGGAAAGCCCGAGTCAAACACAACACACAAATCAAAGAAATAATTCACTGAGGTAAGTTTGTGGTTTAATATACATACATTAATTAAAAATGGTGAGGTTTAAATATCAAGAAATGGTCATATGATGGCATTTATTAATATTCAGCGATAATATATTTGTCAGACGCCAGATTACAAGATTATTCAGCTCCATTCGTAGATAATAAGGGGAATAGTTTTTAAAGGATCTTAATCCTAACGAAAAATTTGAAACTAGTTAGCATTCAAACATTTCTCATCAAAGAAATCTGAGTTACATATGCCAGATTTCAACATTACTTTCTATCGCTTTGGCAAGCTTTCCCGACATGTTTTCGTAGTAGATTTGGAGATTACGATAGTTGCTGTTTAGTGCTATTTAGACGGCTCAACGATTTTTTCTTTCGAAAAGATGTATTATACTTATACCTGAAGGTTGAATCTTAATGAAGATCTTCCCAAAGATGACACCAAATTTAAAGTTTACACTGCGAATGTTAGCGAGAGATGAACGTTTCTTTACAACTTAGAAAAAAGCAAGATGTTTTCTAATAATGTCAGAGGTTTTGGATCACAGATGCATTTTGTCACATAAGGAACTTCCAACATGGTTGAGACGAATCATAGTTTTTATCTTTTTCATTAAATATCCCTATAGATTAGACAGATTTTTAGCTTTATATTATTTCGCTATATTTTGGCATAAAACTGGCTTTAGGAATTAGAAAATATATAAGAATGTAAACGTTTCGGACATCGAATTTGATCGATCAGGTTTTTGTATTGCAATTCGTAAAACACTGCCTGGAAAACATTGCGAAAAACACAATCTATGTTGTCAGGCACTTCAGCATCCTGTATCTCAAAATCTATGGTGCATAAATTTGGGTGTCATTTTCATAACCAGCGGATACAAATCCATATAAAATGTATTGGCACATCAAATGAATATTCACAGAGCGAAAATACCACATAACATGCCCTATAAATTAGAACAAACTTTTGCTGATTTTTCTATGATTTTTTTTCCAATAAGATACCTTTCTCATTACGACTAGGCATGTACTTTCAATAAAATCAAGAAGATAAGATGAAAATCTCTTCAATATATTGTTATTAAGAAAGGTATTTACGATGATTTTACTAGATCTTACCTAAAGTTTTTGAAGCAGATGACAGATAATTATAATAATTTTAAAAACATAAAAATTATTATGAACCAAGGCGAATTCAATACAAGGTGGTCGCAAGAGCACATACACATAACTCCACATGTTTTGTTTTTGCTTCTGAATGGTGAGAATGTCAGATAAATGAAATATAGAACAATAATTTTGAACAGAGAGAATGCCAAAATAGGAAGGAATTTGACAACAAAACTGTTTATTTTTGATTCAGTTGGCCAAAACTATATTTGTAAATATATTTAAATTAAAATTTACAATAGCGACCGCAATTGAAACCTTACTCTTCATAAAGTGCCAGTGCGTTGTCACCACATCTAAAGACAAATGTGCCTGTGGTTTCGCGTCTGTTGATAGTTCCGACAATCTTTTTATGTAAAAAAGAAGCGAATTAATAGAGAATTCCAAAACTAAAATGATTTTAAAAGAGTACCGTGGTAACGTTCCACATCCAAAGTCCGTTAAACTTTGAACAGCCGAAATAGCCGCAGTGCAGTTGGGATTCTCAAATGTTGGATATGGAAGGGCTTTATTTAGTAAACGAGCCCTTTTTCCTCCGAGAACCATATCATCACGACGGAAGTGATCGGCGCAAATGACATCTTTACACCTCAACTGCACCCGGCATGATCGGGACCACACTAACCGCTCCGACTCTTCACTTGGTACCAAGAAAAACGGACCCGTTCCACGCTTTACTATCTTGTCGCATAATACACACTTTCCCATTTTTTCGCGAAATATTTGAATATTTGAATATAGGAATTCAAATCAATTTGAATTTAAAAATATTTTAAAATGAAAATGTAAACAGAAAATGAAGATGTAAACAAAAAACAAACCAGTTGACACTTTCACCATTCAAGGCGAAAAAAGAAGAAGCAATCAGCTGATTGGAAGAAAACACCTTCTATAGATTCACCTTGTTATGAACGGTTTTATATATTTGCTTATAAGTTATTGTCAACGTGGTATTGCTCGTGCCATTTCTTGAAATTTAATACAAGTTCAAACAGGATCTTTTTGCACAACCGGCATCCTTAATATACATAAATCCGCAATAAAGGCAACGAGAGAAAAAAAAGTAAAGATATTTATTTTTGAAAACATTAATTAAAATCCTAATTTAGTTTTGAAATTTTTGAAATTTTATTCATTGAAAACTTTTGGAACAATAAATAAGTAAATCAAAAGATTTCATTTTGAAGATACAAAAACCCAAACAACAATATTCCTAATATTAAACTAAAAACAATATATATATAAAGTCCATCGGTATGTTAAGACGTTAAAAGTAAAATTGAATTAAAAAGGGCTCAGTTTAATATAAAAAAGTTTTATTTGTTAATAAATTCAATAGGATTCTAGTAAAAATGAGACGATCTCCATACTAATTCCCTTTTTGATTTTTAAAACCAGAGGATTTTTTCTTACAATTGCAGATTTGTGAACGAAATTCCATAAAATGAATAAACAAGAAGTTATCTCCCTGTTTTCCGGCCTTTTTCTTTTCACTAAATTATAGAAGAAATTCAAAATAAAATTCACACAAAACAGCCATAGCGAGTGATGGTTAAAGAGAGGGACAAAAAATTAGTGTGTAATTCAATATGTGAAGTTTTATTGTTATAATTTTGTTTATTTTGATGTTGTTACTGTTTTTAATGTGATCATGAAAATAATACCTGATGAAGGTGCGAAAGACGCCGATATGCGTAGCAGAAAAAAAGAAACTTTTTGTTTGCTTTTAAGATATCACCGAACGAAGAGCTCCTATGGCATCCCAATTGGAAATTAAACTTTGGCCCAAAGAAAAATACATAAAATTCAGAAGATTTTTTAGCAAAAATTTCTTCAATCTCGTCCCCCTCTGCCTGTTCTTATTATTTTATTATTTACTCAACTCTGGTAAAACCCAGCACCAGTGGCCTGCTCTAAAAATGCTTCTAGTTCAGGAGCTCGAAAGCGAGGAATTTGTAGTTGCTGCAAGTCTAAGTCTGATGTAAAATGCTCCATTTGCAGTGCGTTTATTTGCAAAACCAACCGGAAAACATTTTTTTGCTCATCATGTAGTGCCAAAAAATATCGAACAAACTAATAAATACTTATTTTTGGAAAATTAATGTAAAGAAAATCAAAGAAAATATACTATGGACCAAATGGTCCCTTAACCTAAGATTCGTAATTTTCAATTTATCTTAGTCCAGTTTTAAGTCAGAGAATTAAATTTTCGCACATAATATTGCTTTATAAAAAGACCACCTGAGCTGAAAAATTTAGACAGTATATATCACCGTTCCAAAGTTACAAAGAAAACAAAAAAAAATTGGACCAAATGGTCTTAACCTAACAGCAGGGTTAATGCATAATAACTTTTACATTTTCTGTCCAATCTAAACACTTTTATGTTTTGTATTTTTGAAATGAAATTCTCTTTCAACAAATCATTTAAAAATTTTTTTTTTTTTACAAAGTTCATTCGCCAAAATAATGAGTGAATAAAAATGAAAACTTTCGAGAAAGCGAAAAAATGTCCTTATTTTTTTGCGGTTAAACCCAAATAACTCAAAAGTTACTATTTCGATATATGTGTGCGTCCACGTGAAAAGGGCCCACTTTGTCGCATATAATTTCCGAGATATATACATTTTTCGATACATGGATCGAATTTCGTAGTTTTTTATTATGGTTTACTATGAAACTATATACATTTACGCGTCGAATGACACCAAATTTAGCTTCCTAGGTGTAATAGAAGTAATTAATTTTATTTTTTGAAAAAAAAAGAAAAGGGCCCACAAGGGACAACTTTCAACTTCAAATTGATTTTTCTCAATTAGTCATTTTTCGGATATTCACCTTCAAAATTCTATATTTCCCTCAATTCTTCAGTTAGGATGGTCTAATTTGTCTCAAAATGTACGGAAATCAACCAGAAAGACGCCTATATGCATAACTCCAATACCGCCGAAGTGGGCCCTTTTCACGTGGACGCACACATATTATTAAAAAGAAGAAAATATATTGAATGTACCTTTAAAACTATACCCATAAACGGTTGGGTTTATTTGATATTCTGTTTTGTTTTAGTAATAACTGCAAAATGATTTCAAAAACAGGAGTTTGTCTATATCTCGCAAACGCTTCTTTGGCAAAATACAATTGAATTATTTTCGCAATCCAAAATTAGTCTACAGTTTTTCAACGAGTTTGTCAATATTCTATCAATTAGCAAATACCTGCCTGCTGATTCCTCATAAATTCATTAAACGGCTGAACTTTTCCTTCATACACAGGTTGTGAACACGCGAAGAGTTTACAAAAAAAAAAGAAAAGAAAAGTGGTCTTTACCAACCGCTTGGCCCAGTAAAGTTTCTGTATGAATTTAATGTCATTCACATGCATTTGGTGCTTTTTTTCAAAACTATGTTCTTTTATAATAACTACTACATTAAAGTACTCATGCTGAATTATAGCTATAAACGGTGTGCGATAGAAATTGTAAATTTTTAATCAAGTACAAAATACTCCCCATGGAGTACACAATTGAGTCACCCTGCGTCATCCCTTCAGTTCACTGTACATAGTTTATAATTAAAATACAATTCTGAAAATGACGTTAGACTTGGGTAGGTCATAGTAACTACAAGAATACGAGTATGCAGATAAAAAAAAAAGGATAATGCATAAAAAATTTTTGTATAAAGGGTGAACATACATAAACTGCTATACTTTGGAAAACTCCTTTAAAAATATTAAAATATTTAAAAATTCTAATACTATGACTAGACTATTATCTAAGTTTCACGTATGGAAAATGTTTTGTTTAGATTTGATTTACTGTTTAGTTATGTAGTTTAAATGGCAACTGAGTTGTAGCGAGACAAATTATTTTGCACGAGTTTATAAAAAAAAACCGGCTTTAGGTGCGCGTAAAATTGCTAAAAATGTTAAATTGCACCACTCGACAGTTTTCGTAGTCTTGAGTCAATATAAAGAAGGACTTCCAGTTAGTAGAAAACCTGGAGGACAAAATCTACTGCTTTTAAAATATTGCTGTTCAAGATTTTTATACTGTTGCAAGTCGCCAAGTTGCTCTCGAAAGCTGTAAATAGAAAATGAAGTTCATATTCCCAAAAAAAAACATTATTTGGCAAGCCACATATGTTCCATTTGTTGTAAAAGCAGTTCTTCGATCATAGGCCAGGCGATGAGCGTCCAAGTTTACCGAGCTGAATGCATCAACATTTTTCTTCTGCCATTTATTAACAGTCATGGTTGCAGACCACTGTTCTAGCCGGATCTGCCAAGCACCCACTATGCCAATGACACATTGCAGTAGTACCATGGAAATAACATCATACGTTTTGTACCTCGCGACTGCAATCGACCAAATAGCCCAGAGCTGCTTCCAATTGCGGAATATTGGTCAATCGTGAAAGGCATATTGAAGAAGGCAAGTGATCTGATAAAAGATGTTGGGAAATTTAAAAAAAAGTGGACGCTTAAAGACGACGATGTACACGAAAAATTCGATCACTTGCATATAGAACAATATTTTAACATTTAAATTGGGCTTAAATTCCGATGTATTATAATTGAAACATATTTGATTTCAAAGCCTTTAATTCTTTGTCTGGTATTCATTTCTACGTGTCACGATTTTGTTGAGTTCACTTTCTATTAAGCGTAGATCGGACTTTTTAAACTCCAGGTGTTTTTTTTAGACATGTGGTTTTCAAGAAGGAATAAAACCCATATAATTTAATGTTATGGTTTAAAAATGATTTCGAGCAAGTGACCACCACGGCTGGCTCGAATAAATTCTAGCCGACATGCCCAATTTTCGATTACTTTTTTAAGCTGTTGGGTTCGTAGGTCAGCAATAATGCGCAAAATACTCTCTTCTAAAGCGTCAGTAGTCTCGGGCTTACCTGCGTAGACAAGCAACTTCAGATAATCCCACAAAAAATAGTTCAGCGGTGTTAAATCGCCTGACCTTGCAGGCCACGCCACAGGCATACGACGTGAGATATGGCGCTCACCAAAAGTTTCCTCTAATAAATTTAATGTTTCGTTGCCTGTATGGCATGTAGCACCGTCTTGTTGGAACCAAAGCTCGTCTTCATCAACATCCCCCAATTCAGACACGAAAAAGTAATTAACCAAGGCTCTATAGTGTTCCCCATTGACTGTAACAATATGGTCGGCTTGATTTTTTGATTTGAAACCTAGACCAATGATTTCCTCTGCCCATAGAACCAAACAGTAATCTTTTGAGGATGTAACGGCGTCTCAACAATGACTTGTTGATTATCAACACTCCAAATTCGACAATTTTGTTTATTAACGCATCCATTCAAACAAAAGGAGCTTCATCGGTGACCATTGCAAACCAAGATCCTTCCGCAAAATCTTTCAAAAAGTGGATGGGCACAGCTCCAATTGTTGCGCGCGATGGCGAATGGACTCATTGAGGTCTTTTTAAATACTTTGCTCTGCAGCAGCAGATGCCGAAAACATCTCTGAGCATGCGCATTATCCGCTAGAGTAGACGTGGTGCGAAACCGATCCATGGTTGCTCGAATTACCGACTCTGCTGGGCGATTATGTCGACCGAATAGTGGACGCAACGCGCGATGCGTCGTCTGGACCGAACCATTATTTTGGTAGTAAACTTGCATGATTTGCAAACGTTGTTCCGAAGTAAGTCTATTCATTATGAAACTAAACTGGGTCTAAATCAAATAACAGCTGTCAAAAAGACCACCACCGAAAAAATGTAGCCTTATTGAAAACCACACCTCTAAAAACAACTCAGTATCAGCCATATTGTGCCCTTTTACTTATTTTGATTCACTTGGCGCTTCACGGATGGGCTCTACTTAAAGCACTCCAGAATAAATCGTTCGCTTTTGTTTTGATGCTTTCTCTTTACCCACCACTATTGATTTTGCGGTATCAGCTGTGTGGTCGCCTAGTAACTCAAGGAGACGAGTGCAGGTTTTTTTTCTTGCCTTGCAGCAATTTCGTTGCCAATTAAACCTATATGTAATTCCCCTAATGCTAAGCTTGTAGCAGACTTACTTTCTTTGTAATTAAACAAACTGCATTGTTTTGTTGGTGAGTCTCTCTTGATTTCTGCTATTTTAGCGCAATGTTGATGCAAAGTGTGAATATGGTTAGCTTGACGTATACACAGCTCCAGTGCTTTCATTAGCTTTTACTTGTTTTGGTTTACGTTTGGTCAATCATTATGTTTTGCTTACTATACTCAGTTAACTGATGTGGGACTTTATTTGCGTCACACTAGTGTGCAGTTTATTTATCTTCGCGTTTCTTTTTTTTGTAGTTTTTTTAATGTTTAACATGTTTTTCCTTATAAGGCTGTTCGTAATATAACATTAGATATTTACATCAGCGTAAGTCATTGGAGTTCTCTGAGTTATGACGCTATACACTCATTAAGGAGTACATATAATGTTTACGGTCACTGATCCTAAAATTCGTTGCGAGTGAAATGTTCTGAGAAATCTGACACGTCTCTCCATCTTACCTTTTACACATCAGCAAAGTAATATATTTAGCTTGTAGCAAATTAAAAGGAGCAAGAAACCCAGTTACAGGCATTTGAACTCAAAATGGTTAACAAACTTAGCTTGACGTATACGATAATGCTTCTTTTTTCACACACAAAACATTCAACCACCTCAGCGGCGTCTCAATCAAAAAACTCGAGGTACAGTATTCGTAGAGTGCGACATTCTTTGTGTCTGATGTATCGGCTGTCGATTTGAGTTCATGCAAAACTACAGAAAGAATGTGCAGATGTTTGCGTGTGTGTGCGTACATACAGTGCGCGTCATAATAATAGCACAACTACATTATCACAAGGTTGTAATATTTATTTTTATTTCATTTTAATTTTTTTGACGTACAACTTCTTTAGCGGCATGAGGGTGATTTTTTTACATCGCTACATGAAGGTCGCGTCACGAAAACACCACATGAGGCTTATATGAGAAAAAACAAAGATACATACTAAGGTAGCGACACTGCTACTACAATTGCTAATACTATTTTTACTAATGCTACTGCTAATAACTACTACCATTTGTATTTCTTTCGACTTCTACTTTTACTAACGCTACTACTAATTTCTACTACATTTTTACTAATACTACTACTATTTTTAATAATGCTACCACTTATTATTACTATTATTTATACTAATTTCTAGTACTACTTGTGCTACTAAATACTACTTATATTTTTTACTAATTACTACTCCTATTTTTACTAATTTCTAATTCCATTTTTACTTCTGCTCCTACTATTTTTACTTTTTTCTACTACTATTTTTACTAATTGATACTACTGTTTTTACTAATGCTAGTTTTAATCACTACTACTATTTTACTAATTTTTACTACTATTTTTACTAATGTTACTGCTATTTTCTACTACTATTTTTATTATTTCTATTAGTATTTTTACTAATGGATACTACTGTTTTTATTAATGCTTATTTAAATTACTCCTATATTTGACTAACTTCTACTACTATTTTGGCTAATTACTACTACTATTTTTAGTAATGCTACCACTTATTATTGCTACTATTTATACCAACTTCTAGTACTATTTGTGCTACTAAATACTACTTATATTTTTACTCATTACTACTACTGTTTTTACTAATTTCTACTACCATTTTTATTTATGCTCTTACTATTTTCACTAGTTTCTACTACTATTTCTACTAATCGACACTACTGTTTTTACTAATGCTAATTTTAATTACTTATATTAATTACTACTACTCTTTTACTAATTCCTACTACTATTTTTTACTAATGTTACTGCTATTTTCTACTACTATTTTTATTATTTCTATTACTATATTCACTAATTGCTACTACTCTTTTTACTATTGCTAATTTAAATTTCTACTACTATTTGACTAACGTCTTTTGCTATTTGGGCTAATATAAGCTACTAATTACTACTACCATTTTTACTAATGTTGCTGCTAAGTACTGCTACTATTTTAACTATTTTTACTATCCAACTGCCAATTACTACTACTATTTTTACCAGTACTCTTAAAAAAAACTTTAATTTAATAAAAAGAATAAATTGTCAAAACATGTGAAAAATTGGTAGCACTAATCTTATGCCGTGCATTGTATATTTATGATTTGCGTTCCTGTCGAACTTTGTCAAAGTCAAATGAGCAAACAAAAGGCGTATCAATTGCAGCAGCAGCGGCGGCACCAGCAACAACAACCAAAAGTATATAAAATATATTTGAAAATATTCAGCACCCTTTTCCCAACCGAACACTGCCATTTGCTTGAAGTTATTTTAGTTTTCTTGTTTTTTTTGTTGTTTGGGAAGAATTTGTGTGCCATCATCAGCGGCATCATCATCAGCAGCAGCGTGTAACAAGAGATCGCATTACAAGCGTCGAAAAGATTTTAAATTGCCACATAAATTGAATTATAAGCAGAGCTTAACTCAATTTACATTACTTACTTATTGTCTATTCATCGATTTTCTTTCTTTCACTTGTGCGCACTTTGGTGAAGTCAAAATGAAATGGGGAAGAAATATATTAAATTTCTGAAAATTTTCAGAGCGATGTGATTAAATAATCTCCAAAAATATTTTATGTAAATTTTATATGAATATTTAATTGGATTGTAAGTGATAGCATAATTTTGATGTGATTTGCAATATTGTGCAACAAAATCCAAAGTCACACTATGGTGGAAAATGATCCCAGTCCAGTACTCGTCGGGACTTGTGGTTCGGTGAAGTATCTATAGTTTGCACTAGTTCCCGACTCTTCTCTGCTTTTGGGGCGTTTACTGCAGTCGTTGGAGTCTGTCCGAGTTTTGGGCTTGCAGTTTTGCTCGCTTCCCCAAGTTGTAAAGTCCGTACGGTGTTCGGTCCAGTTCCCGTTGAGGTTTGTAGTATAGCCTCTTTACCAAATCGTACCTTTTCTTCTTTGACAAATTCTATACATATATTTAATATTGTATGTAGTTTTGTTCTATTTTGCGATTTATTTAATTTTGGCAGACATTATCCGAACTACAAAAAATAGTTTAATAAAATACGCTCTATATTCAAGAATTTCCACTTTCATTTACATAGCTTTGAATTGATACACAAATCTTCTTATTATCTTATTCTCTGCTCTTAAAGTAATCCACCTTATTACTGATTCATTTAATTTATTTTCAATCAATAGGAAATAACAAAATTTATTACGTGCTTTTATACATCAAAGCGTTAACCCAGCGGGCAATATATCTGTGAACATTTAGTAAGAAAAATACGTTCAAGTTTTGGACGGCTACGTCAAGTTTGGAGTCGGTTGCGTTAAATGTTTGCCCCCCACGGTTTGTTAACTTTTCACTCCAACCCGGATAGATAATATGTAACCTATATAAGTACATATATATAATATTTTTTCAAAAAGAGTGCTAAGAGTTGTGAAATATGAAGAAAGATGCCAACTATTTAAAAAGTTAATTATTAATTATTTAATAAAATAAATTAAATATTAATACCGCTGTTAAAGGAAATAGATTTATATAAACATACTTTTGGGGAGTACATTCATGTTGAAATAAAGGGAGTTTAATAGGGCATAATTTGCAGAAATTTTTTTAGGAGTGTTGCCACGTGTTTGAAATTTAAATTTAAATAAATAAATATTATTATAAAAACGAAAAGGTTTAAGGCAGCTTTGTTTGGAAAATACTTGTGGATAGGGTTGGCAGCCTAAGAAACCCTTTGTTAGAAAATTTTTTTCTAGGTGTTGCCACCTGTTTCAAAAGTTCAATCAATTCACTTTTTCAAAAACGGTTGCCATTGGTTAAATACGATTAATTCAGTATGACTAGTGTCAAAGTAAACAATTTTGAAAAAAAATTTTGGAGGAGCTGCCACCTGTTTGAAAAATTCAATTCAATTTACTGGCAAACACTTCGGAAATATTGCAATATCGATGTCAAGTAAAGAAAGTATAAGAAAGCTTCAAGTATTTCACAAATATTGCCGGTGAGGGTTGCCACCTATTCAAAAAGTAAAATGAAAATAAGTTAATAAACTACATACAATACTACAACGTTGGTGTGGAATGATAGAGGTCTAAGAAGATTTAGTTTTGAAAATATTTTTGAAGAACTCTGCCAGTTGGGAAAAATGATAAATGTTATTTCCATAAAAATATTTTATATCAAAAAAATTGTATATCAATTTTTATATATGTATGTATGTATATATATGTATTACAATATCTACTGTTGCGCAAAAAAATAGTTTAATACGAAAAGATTTGTTTGAAAACGGTTGCCATGGTGTGGAATCATAGAGCTTTAGAAAGATTTTTTTAGTTTCGAAAATTATTTTGAACATAATTTTGAAAAAAATTTTGAAAAAAATTTTGAAGTGCCAGTTGTAAAAGAAGGAAATTATTTTGAATTATAGAGAATTCAGAGAAATTCGATAACGTTTTAGTTTATATGAGTTTAGTGATTCATTTTCAAAAAAAATAAAAAATTATATTAAAAATTTTGTACCAATTTTACATACATTTTTGAAAAAAAAAATTTTTTCGGTATTTTATATTAATTTTAATAGCTTGATTTTACATATTTTTATTAACAGTTATTTATTTTTTTTATTTGAGCTTAAAGTCAGCTTTTTAGTTGGAATGTATTGAAAAAATCAACTGCAGTCAAATCGGTAGAAGTTTTAGCTGGTTTACGCATTTCGGAGATCGCCAAATCTGCTCATCGGACTTTTTTTCTTTTTAGACTTGAGCAGGACTCAGCTCGGCAAGTACGCTCCGACATGCTTGCTGTTTTTGATTATTGAGAATTTATTAATAAATAAATTGTTTTCACTTTTTAAAGAATAACTTAAATTTTTGTATGTGAAAAAATAATACAACTTTAGGTCAGCCATATTCGAACCAGAGCTCACGGAATCTTAAGCCGTGTGTCTTACCGCAAAACCGTGCGTAGGGAGAGAGAGAGATATTTTGCTCTCTTTCGGATCCCGAAAATGTTCGAAAAAAGCAGTGTTTTTAAAACAGACGGTCTCTTGCTGACTGGGATATTACGTATGTAGATATTCAAAAACAGGCACACACACACACATTCATACACACTCCCATACACAGAGGCAAACTTTATTGTATTCGATGCTATTACTCACCTTGGTATCTTGTCATATGAGTCCCACGAAGTTAAGCAATTATAAGATGAGTATCGACTGTTACTCGCCATGTTACATAATAAATTATCCATTGGAGTTTATTTGCTATATGTGAGAGTATGTGGAAATAAAGGAGGATAGAGGAATATAAGGTAAGGGCAAAAAGAATGGGGAAAGGAAAGAAAAGAAGGATAAGGTATAGCGGCGAGTAGTATAAAGCAACAGATTGATTGCGTCAGCGTACGACGTGTAATCGCAAAAAAAAAGAAGAAGAGAATCGTTGAATTTGCAGAGATAATTGGGCTGCCGTGGCGTATGAGTAATGCTACCAATTATATTTACGCTAACAATTACAAATAAACCACAAATGTATTATTTTTCAAATTACAATTCGCAGTAGATAGTCATCGTTGTATCTATGTATATGTATGTGTGTGTGTGTGTGAGGGATTGAGTTGTGCCAGTGGCTAGCAAATTAATTTCAAACAGAATATCAGAATATGTTAAGTCGATGGTAGTATGACGCGTAGTTTAGATGAGTTGCCGGACGTGCAAATTGCCAAGGGTAGGTACGGTAAATCACAGTTGAATTGCTTCATTGGTGTTGATTCACGCTATGTGTTGGTGATCAGTTGTTGTTGTTGCTGCTGCTGCTGCTGCTGCTCTCTTTCTTTCACTATTTCTTATTACTTTCACTTTTCGCCAAGATTTGCCACCAAAGGGAATATTTAATTTCACCAAGCGGTGCAGTGCAAACGCACGCTATTTTAACTACTTTCATTTTTAGCACTGGAATGACCTCATTGCGCGTTCGTTTGATATATTATTCATTTTTTAATTTATTTTTCGCTTTTGTTATATATGTTATATTTTTTCCTTTTGTTTTATTTATTTTTATTTTTTGCTATTTGCGCGAGTTTAGGTTTAATAGCAATTTTTATTATTGTTTATCTTTGTCTATGCACCATAGCTGCGCTGCAAGCTCTTTTAATATATTGCACTATTAGTGGGTTTACGAGCAACATATTTTTCATGGCATATCAATTTTTACTGCGACTGCTTGTCAATGTGTTGTTGTTGTTGCTGCTGCGTTGTTACTTATGTAAGTCAAATATTAATATAAAAATGATCGAGGAGTTTTATGATGTCAGAAATTGAGCCATAAATCGTTAGCGAGCGATTTATGAAAACAAAAAAAAAATACATGGAAAAAAATCGTAATAATAAAAAAAATTAGAAAAGGAAAACTGAGTCACCATTAGACTTAAGCAGCTAATAACTGTTTCCAATGAAAAGCGAGCTAGTAAAGAGTTTAGCTTGTCTTAACACCACGCATACCTCAAACTGGAACTAGTTTTAAATTTAAAAAAATTTTTGTTTAGCTTTTCAGAGTACTTTTGTTCTCCCTGAAAAGTTTTCTTAGAAAACGAAAACATCAAACATGCCAGTTGAAGTCTGGAGACAAATCTTTGATGTATTCTAAAGTTACAAATAAATAACTTCCTAGTACGTTTAAGCTTCATAAAACGTGTTGAATTTCAAGGCCATCAGTAAGTTCATGCACTGCATTTTAACCTAAGAAATTTAAAAGGCTCTTCTTTCTATTGTCATTTAGGCTTGCTATATTCATTGTGTATTTTACCGTTTAGTAATGAACAGTTACCAGATTAACCAAAAATCAAAAGGGCAATTGAATCGCCGCCGCGAATAACGTTGGAAGCGACATAACTCAAGGTTTGCGAGAACAAAAAAAAAGATTTTTAATGACGCAGTTAAAAATATTCGTTTTGGTTTTTCAATTTGCTAGTGTAAGAGTTTCCAATAACGTGACCTGTAAACAAAAACTCATACAGATATTTCTTTTCAGTTGAAAAAAGGGGATTTACAAAATTCAATAATGGAAAAATGTTTTATATCCAAAACTCAATGGCGGTTAACTCGTTTTTTCGCTAATAGCTTTTACAATGCTATACGACAAATGTATCTAACACATAAAATAATATTGTTCCTATTTACATTTTTATAATTTTAATATAACAGGTAAATAAGTTTGAGTAATCGGGGTTTGATTTCGTTTTTTTATTTTTCAAATGCAAGTTTTAAAATTAGAAGAGTGTTAAACGTTTCCGAACTAGTTTTGAAGTACTGAACCAAAAATTTTTTTATTGATTTAAACTCAGCGATTTCGATTGAAATAGACATAAAAATTCCAAAAAAAATTGAACAAACGCTTTTGTAGAGGCTGCAGGGTTTTGGAAAATTTGGTCAATATATATTAGTCAATTTCCATGAAAGGTGTAAAAAAATGCAGATATTTTTTATATTCTACTTCATTTTATTTCTAATTAGTTTTAATTTAGTTTACATTGACAATCCGTAGTGTGTTAAATGTTGCTGGTCCAGCTGAGTTTGCTTACCTTGATGTAATTCAAAATCGTCATTTTTTGTAACTTAAAAATCTTTCATGACATTTATGCACGATATTAACCAAATTGAATTGAATTTCGGTTGTGCCCTTCTAGATTTTTCTAATTTCTGCCACGAACGTTTTTGCAAAGTTACATAAAATCGTAAATTTTTATACTGTGTTTATAAGCTTCCATAATATAAAAAGAAAAAGTTCTAGTTTCCAAAGTCGCAACGCTTTTGGCCAAAACTATAGTACATAATTCAAAATTTTCATGCCAATGAATGGCAGGCATTCAATTAAAAGTCGTAAAAAATTAACTTGCTTATCCCAGATAATCATATAAAAATTACAGAAATGCTTGTGGATAGTTTCTGGTTTGAAAACTAAACTAAATAATGTGCTTTTTTTTAATAACAATAATAAATAATTTATTATTTTAGACCTTGAAAATATTCTATTCGACTTCGGACGTAAATTCCAAGAATGATGGAAGACAAGATTACGTCAACGCCGGCAGCGTATACGTCACAGAAATCCTCTGTCAAGAATAATGAGAAAATGAAGGCGATAATTCGACAATAACAAAGCAATTACAACGAATTTGCGAACACACACGCACACGCAGCCACAGCATCATCAGCGGGAAATTTGAAAAAAAATGCACTTTCTATCTTTGTTTTTGCTGTTGCTTGCACAATTCAAAACGCGGCACTTCATTTTCTTTATTTCTAAGATAATTTTATACAAATATTTCAAAATAATCGTTTATCATACACAACACGCAGCACAATCTGTGTTGCTCAGTCTGTATTCGTAAACAAACACTCAGAACATCTTGTTACGTCATTCTGTCAAACGAAGCAAGTACGAAGTAACGGAAGTGCTTTTGTCGTCACCTTGTTTTCACTGCATCGTGCGTAAAATCGGTATCCGGTTGTTCTCTAGTAGTTATACTTATTTGTTTTATAGTAAAGTGTTTTTTTCGTCCAAATTCTAGTATTATAAAAATAAAAAACGTAGTCCGAATTGTATTATTTTCGAAATTGTGCTTAATAAATTTAGACATATGGTATGTACCAAATTTGATAGAGTTTGATGCAGTAGTTTCGGAGATATTCTATTTGCTCTAAGTTGGGTGGTGTCACGGCAATTTGCCATATTTTTGAAGTAAAGCTTCATGACGCTTATATGGGAAGTTTTATTATTCATATCAACTACTACTAGTTATTAAAACTACCACTTATTTCTACTACTATTCCACATAATTTCTATTAATATTTTTACTACTTCTACTACTAATTACTACCCCTATTTCGACCCCTATTTGTGCTAATATTACTATTTTTAGTCATTTAATTTTTTTAAATGTTCTACCATTTTTTGTACTAATACTACTGATAGTTAGTACTACTATTTTAACAAATTTCTATTACTATTTTTAATGATGCTACTACTAAGTAATAGTACTATTTTTACTAATTCCTTCTTCTTTTTTTGCTAATGCTACCAGTAATTACTACAACAATTTTTAAAAATGTCTACTACTATTTTTACTAATGCTACTACTAACGTGTTGTACTAGATTTACTAAATTATACTACTATTTTCACTAATTTCTACTACTGTTTTTACTAATGGTACTACTAATTTCTACTACTATTTTCGCAAAGTTCTACTACTATTTTTACTAATTTATACTACTATATTTACTAATTTCTACTACTATTTTTACGAATGCTATTACTATTTACTGCAACTATTTACTACTATTTTTTCTGTTGCGATTACTAGCTAACTATCATTGTTACTAATTTATGCTACTATAGGTTAAAAATATCATAGAAAATTAATTTCTTTTTGATATCTCGAAAAGTTATCTTGCAAAAAAAAAAACATAAATAAAAGAAAAATAAAATTAATTACAGTGATAAAAAAAACATATTTTAAACATGATCTATATTCAGCGATTAATTTATGAGGAATTTTATTTAGAGCTTGATTGCCTTTAAGATTTTTTTGCTTAAGCATTCAAAAATGGCAGAAAAATAATACAGAACCGAACCAATTTTTTTATTAGCATTGTAGTAAAAGCTTTCAATATTTAAATTCAACTATAATGAATGAAAACACAGAGATGTCTGCTGTTCAAAAGTTTTTGTAACTTCCTCGGAGCAGAGAATTTCGTTACTCTAAATAATTGCTTTTCAATTAAATACAAGTATACTTAAAATAACTTAATATATATATATATATATATATATGTGTGTGTGTGTGTGTAGATATTACATACTTGAACCGGCGCTGTATTGATTTTGCAAACTTTTAACTGAAAATGTGCTACACCATTTCTTTGATCTGCGCAGGCATTTAATATCTACCAGACCAATTAATTTCATACATTAAAATCAAGACTTCTGTGGCTACGGTAAATTTCATACCAGCTTTTCGTAGCGAATTTATTAAGTTAATTTGTCTGAAGTGAAAATATATAGATATAATGTATTGTGTATATGTGCGTTGTCGGCAATGCACTGGCAGAATGGAGCGTGAATTGTAAGAAAACACTGAGAGAGAGGAAGAGGGAGAAGCAGTTATAACTTATTACGTATGTACTTATATATTTGCATATTTAAATTTCGCGTTAAAACGACTAATATTACTTTAGGATATCTGCTATCTTCATTGGTCTGAAATTTTAAACAAAACTTAAATCCTTTAAGATGATTGCTTTAGATGCTGTTGTAAAAGAATTAAATATTCAAATTGCCTCATAAGGCTATAATATCCCTGGTAATATAAAATTTTAAGTTTATAAGGCTCTGAATAATGGGTGTCTATTCTAAAATGGCTTTATAAGAATCTTATTATAGATACCTATAAGTTCTATATAAAAATGTTGCAGTTTTCTTTGTTACAACTTAGCTCAAAACCCGAAGAATGGATTTTCCGCCCTCTGTTCCTCCGATATGTAAACATTGAATAATTTCGACATTTGCCAACCGATTTATTTTCATGGACACATTTTGGAAACAGAACAATTTTAATCATGGACTGCTCAAAGCAAAGTACGTAGATTACAAAGAAGTTGCACGGCATTTCGTATCCACTTTCGTCCAGTTTCACCACGCACAGAAACCATTTGAATCTAATAAGATTCTAATATCAATCAGCAAAAGTTTAATTAGTTCTGTTAAAGGAACGGCGGGAGGACATGCAACTTCTTTGTAATCTATGTTCTTTGCTCAAACAATCACGGAAAATCGGCAAAACAAGCGGCCGAATGTTGAACGAATGTTGCCGTACTTTTGGATGCAAGTTCTAATGACCGACGAGACGCCTTTCACCCACTCTGTCCATATTAAGAAACAAAATTTCCGTATTTGGGATACAGAAAATCCTCACGAGAGTCATGAAATACTATTAGAGGATCAAAAGGGGACTGTTTGGGGCGGGGTGTGCGTGAAAATATCTAATTGGGTAGCTTGACTGAACTAAAAAAGGTCTGACTGACATCTGGTCGCAATAAGGCTGGGCGTCATGTCACACAGCAACTCATAAAATGCGGTGTTTGCAACAAAAATTTGCTAGACGTATGATATTGGAAATAGGCGATACGGAATGGCCACCAAGATCCCCGGTTTAACCGTTCGGACCTTCTTGTGTGTTGTTATTCAGAGAGTTTTGTGAGGTGTTTAAAAGAGTCAGCAACCCGAAGACCACTGAGGAGCCTAAAAGCAATTTTCGTACCGAAATAGCTGCCATTCCGACCAAGATGCTCGAAGAAGTAATGGGAAATGCGTGAAAAATAGCACAACTTGCGGTGGCCAATAACTACATTTCTTTTGTATAGGATTGAGCGAAATATAAAACAAGATTCTTCGCAATCTATTGCTTCATTGTTTCTTCAAAAGTTATTCAATAATCTCATACCGGATGAACTGATAGCACACGCGGTATTCCTTAAACCCGTAGCACAGACATAAATTATTTTTGAATCCGTTAGGTGGCGCATGAGTTGAGTTATTCAGCGAATCCGTATCATGGCCCGATATAAATAAGCTATATAAAATAAAAAACAGGCCAAAGACACCACCGGTTCGAGAACCACACCTAACTGTCACTCGTTGTTGACCGAATTGGTTGTTTGACTATATACATCTCTTATGCCGATAATGTAGTGATACTGGTATCGGGTCAATTTCCTTCGATTAAATGCGAAGTCATGGAACGGGCGCTAAGGATGGTGGATTTTTCGATCATGAGTTGTTCTCTTCGAGTGAACCCAGAGAAAATAGATAGAATAGTCTTATGGAATACACCAGCCATTGGAGGACTTAACCGTTTTTACGGACGGGTCAAAAGCGGAATGCGAAGTCGGAGCAGGATTTTCATAGAGAAATATAATCAGAAACTATCCTTATCGTGAGATCACAGTTAAATATCTGCTCAGATAGCCAAGCGGCTATTCAAGCACTGCCCTCTTCAACCTCGGTAAGATCTCAGTTAGTAAACGGGGGTTTCGGAGCATGGGGAGATTTACGGTAGTGAAACAGCGGATGAACTGGCGAAGTGTGGCTCTAAAATGAGCCTGCCCCGGTCCCCGGGCGGCATAGCGCTCTGACCCTTGTAGTGTACGCTGAAAGAACCAGCTTTCCCTACAATAGGTTCTATCACAACTGCGAGGACCCGGGCTCAAGAGAGACATCCGAACACTCACTATGCGAGTGCCCAGCTCTGGCTAGGATGATTCTAAAGACACTTGACAAACCATTCGTGCAAAATATTTCAGAGGGCATATATGACATAATGAAATTCATTAAAGCCGCCGGATGGCTTAAGGTTGGCCGGAGTTATGGAATCAAAATGGTGGCAATCCACTTAAACCAACCATCTGGATGTCGTATCGACAAATATGGCAATTTTCTTCGTTAACTAAGCAAATATATGAAAATGCGATCGATCTTTTAAAATAATTTAATACAAATTTTTTGTTTACAGATCCATTATTTCCAAATTTTCGCAGAATTTTGAATTAAAAAAAAATTTTGCAAGTCATTAACAATTTTTGAGCTCAAGGCTAGCTTTTTACTTGGAAGGTATTGAACAGTCAAAACGGTAGAAATTATAGCAGCTATTTTGGATATCACCATTTCTCTTCATCAGCTGGTTTTCTAGATTTTTGGCGGTGTGGGACTCATGGCTTTTGAAAAGCAAGCAGAAATATTACCAGGGGATACCAAATTAATCCCTGTAAACTGTTGTTGCCATTTTCATCTTCCTATTTCTCAGCATTGCGCTAGAGCTATGAGACAGGCCAAAAATGAATATATGTTTTTATTCATTTAATTTCTAAATTAAACTGGCAACATTCGGTTAGAATTCATAGAAATTCTCTAAAACTTTGAGTATACAATTTTTAACGATTGTAAGTCAAGCACTCCATATAACTTTTCTTGCGCACTCAGAAGAAATTATTAGGTACAAAATTCGGAAAAAATTGTTGTTATTTTTAAAAATTTCATGAAGATGTCGGAAGTTTTGGTTTACAAAATATTTTCACGTCCTCACACAAACACACGTTCATAAAAAACAGAAATTGCCAGTGACATGAAATATTTTGGAAGTACATAAATAATTTTCACGTCTGCAACATTCTTTTACGAAAATTCCCATGTAACTCATAACCTCTGTAAATTAGTAGCATAACGAGAGAGTAGCCATAACGATTTTCTGCTTCAATAGCCAAAGTTGTCATACTAATTTTTGATAAATTACTCGAACGCCAGTAAATTGCTTTGACTTGGCCTTTGTTGAGAGTTTTGTGTGTGGGTTTGCATTTTTCTTTTTGGCTATATAGATTTTTTTTTTTTAGATTGCTTTCTTTTATTATTGTAACCAAAGAAGAACTCCGAAAAACGATAATGTGCATATATTTTCTTATATGTAAATGTATAATGGGTAAGTAAATATTTCATTTGGATATGGGCAATTTGTTACCTATTTGTAGGCACACTTATTAGTTACATTTATTTATCGATATTTTAGTCTGAAGGGAGTTGGTGTAGTGCAGGAAAAAATATTTGTAAATACAAGCAAAGTTACTTGGCGTTTGGGGATCATTCAACCACTTTCGCACCAATGGAATCTGCATTGCATGTCGACTTTTGGCTGTGGTGTTTCGCGATGTGAACAAGCAACGAGTGCGCGAAACAAAAATCCTGGGGTAGAGGCTGGACTAAAAATCACTGGATAGGATGAAATCAAAAGTTGGGAAATATACCATAAAATGCTTAGCTAAACGATACCATAAATCAATAGGTTTGCAGACGGTCTGCATTTCTTAAGGGATATTCTCCAACTGGTTGCACTCAGTGATGATAAATGTGCCACAATTGTGATTTTTTCGTACAATTTGAAACTGAAAAGTACCATGACACAACATCTTTGTTTTAAGTACAATTCGCATTGAATGTAAGGCTGTTTATATTTAGTTTTACTTTGGTTATACGGCCATGTTCTGAAAATCGAAAAAAGAGTTTCGAAATCAAGTCGTTTTCAAATGTATTCAATTTCGGATATTTCTTTCTTTCTTATATTTTATCAACTTTAGAGAAAAATAAAGGATAAGAAGCTTTAACAACCTGATTTTACAACATTACAAACTTCCCACTTCTTATTTGCAATTGCAAAGAATCCAAGGGTTAAATGACGAGAAATGTGCCCAAAAATTGATAATTAAAGGAAAAAAGGAATCGTATGAATAATATCGAAAGAAGGCCACTCCTTTTCTGAATAAAAACTTACTGGCAACTTTTTCTGCTTCCCCAAATTTATGGATACCTTTTCCTATGAAATTCTTTCTCATTCGTACTACAAAGTTGAAGAAACTTACTTAATTGGCACTATAGCCGTCGGAAACACCTATCATAAAGTACCAACAAGCCTTCGCCCAGATAAAGAATTAACACAAAAATTACACTTTTCTTTACTCAGATGGCTCCCAACTATACAACATGACCGGACTCAGTGTTACTACTGAGACTGAAAACTTAATCGTTTCCAACTTAGCCCCGTATAGCACAGTATTTTCGGCAGAACTAATAGCCATAATGTCTGCGGTTGAACTAATCAAAAACAAGAAAA